>CM059017.1:35595664-37995664 GCA_030272315.1 Paspalum vaginatum | reverse complement strand
CTAGCATCGGTGAAGGGGAGAGGGGTGTGATGCCCCCGGCATCTCGAAAATTTTAACACGTGATTAGATTAGCGGTAGTCAAGGATTTGGCTTAATGATGATTGGAGAAGAGCAACAACTAGGCTAGTAAATCACGAAGTCAAAAATTTTCAGTGAAATAAGCAAAACCCCTGAATGCATTAGTGACTATAGTTAAAAATATAATGTGATTGGAACCAAACTCTCTATAACAAACTTGTAGACAATTTTATGTAGATCAACTTTGTTATTGGGTGTGGTAACAAGCACAAAGGTTTAGGTGGAGTTTTAAGTCGATTAATGAAAAAGCAGAAATCTGCCTAAACTTGATCGGTAAGGAAAATTCAACTTTCAAAGGAACAAAAGTCCCTATCATGCAAAACATCATATAAGAAAGTTGTAGATAATTAAAAACTACACAACATTGGTATAATACTCTTTCTCTGAAAATGAGCATAAAATAGACTTTAGGAATTTCTAAGTTTGTATTAAACCTTGGTCAAACTGGAGTCAGCAGGTTCAATTCAAATTTAATCATATTTAAACTTGGAATCTGATGTTTCTCCTTTTGACAAAGTTGTAGATCTGGAAGAGTAGAACAACTTTTGTATTTTGGGTTTTTCCAAATTCGGCCTCTAGGGTGTCCAAAATCCTCAAATTCCAAAACCTGTATATAAGGTCAAAACCAGTTTTCCAATTTCGGGGTTTTTCGAATTTCTTTGAGTCACTGACATGCGGGACCCACCAGTCGGCATGGTACTGTAGCAAACCGGAAACCACCCGGTTCCCCCGGTTTTGTAAAGCTGTTTTTGTTATTGCGTGGTCCCAGTCCAGTGCACCATTTTTCTTTTCCCCGACCCGACCCCGCTTGTCATAGACTCAGGGTCTATGGACCCGGTCCACCGCGCGCTCATCTTCTTCCACCTCCCCTCCCGCTCGCCCACGCGTCTGCCGCGCCGTGACGTGCCGCGCCCTGCTCGCCAGCACGCCACACCGCCGGCCACGCGCCGCCCAGCCTGCCCCCGCCCGGCTCCAAAAGGTGGAGGGCGCCTCGGCACCCTGTCCCTCTCCCCGCACTCGCCTGCCCCTTCCCGGCTCGCCCTCTCCCCTGCCTCGCCTCGTCCGGGACCACGCAGCGCCGTCACCACCATTGGAGCTCGCCCCGAGCTCGCGCGCCGGCCTCCTCCGGCCGCCTTTGCTCCCAGCAGCGAGCGCTCCGTGGTCGCCCGACTCCGCCCCACCGTCCCCAACGCGCCTTAACCGCCGCCATCGCCCCTACCCGCACCACCGCTCGCCTACCGTGGCCGCTCCGAGCTCAAGCCCGACCTCACCGCGAATGGCCTCCCTCGGACCACCCCTGAGGGTCCACTCCCAACCAAAGAATGCGCCACCTCTTTGCACAGCTTAGGAACCCTCCGGCTCCTCCGCTCGTCGCCTCACTCGACAAATCGAAGCCGGCAACGCCACGGCCACGCTCCCCGGTTCGCGCGGGTTCACGTCGCGTTCCGTGCCCGCTCCGAGCTCCTCTCGCGACGCCGTCTTGGGGGAAAGGAACCTCTACGCCGGGAACACGCTCCCGGACCAGCTCGGCTCCAAGCGCGTGCCCCCACGCGACGCGCCGCGCGCGAGAACCCCGGCGGCCGCGCGCCCTCTCTGTCGACCGGAGGTAGAAGAAGCCCTTTTTTTCGATTTAGCCCCTGGACTTTGCTGCTTTCACGTTTCCATCTCATGCACTATTCACTGAGTCTTGCGGATCTAACGACTCAGCCCCTGATGTTAATAGATAATCACGTTTAGGTCCCTGACTGTTATGATTTTCGATTTAATGTGTTTTATTAGGCTGAAAACTTTGGAAATTCGTAATAAATCAAATAAAAATCAGAAAAATATAAACTTTGTTGCATTGTATTCCTATTAAATAGATCTATAGAATGGATATGATGGTTGAGTAGGAAAAGACCTTTTTGCCCCTGTTAATGTGCATGCATGAAAAACCTTAATAAATAGGAAATGTGGGTAAAGTGAGCTTCAAAAATTATGAAATTTGGGCAAAAGCCTTGTGAACATGTGTAGGCTCTGTATAAATTTTGGTAGCCCTAGCATATACTGTTTAATTACTATTGTGCCCTTGTCTTGTAGTTAAGCATATATTTAATTTAAGAAAGGTTGGCTATGGTGAAAAATGCTCCAAGTGACTTTAAGGGCTTGATATGAGCTCTAGGTTATGAACATGACTCATTGCTAGAGTAGGAAGTGGTGCATGTAAGGTCGTGATTCTGATTTGAAAATAGTAGAAATAATGCAATTTTACATAAATAATCGAAAATGTGAAACCCGTATATTCAATAAAAACCCCCACACTTACCATAGTAATCTTAATGACTAAATAACTATTGCATGTTTTATCGGCTCACACCACCATGTTAGCTTTATGATTGATAACTTGATTTTTGTATAGGTTCTTGTGAAATTGCACATACACGATTGCTTCGGGTCCCTAAAAGTAGTATTAATGCTAGTGCCAGTCGGGAGGTTTTGGTTGAGCTAGCAATCCATTACCTGCGTAACTAGAGGTTTGCCTTATATTTTGCTTAACCAGTTGTATGCTTGATGATCGTGCATCTCATTCACTGTGTCATGCATAGCATTCATATAGCAACGCTTATTGCAGATACGTGATTGAGAAACAAGTACGGGAGCTACTTTAAGCAATGGTGTTCCAGAAGATCAAGTAAGCCCCAGACACGACCTGGAGAGCCCATCAGTCGTGTTTGGAAGGAGGAGTTGTCCAAGTGATCAAGGGGTTGCCTGGGGCAAAGCCTCACAACCCGGCAAACTAACCTAGCTTAGTTTGTTGGCTTGATAAAAATAAGCAAAGGTAGGCAGGACCATGAATTCTCCCAGCTAATATGACGAATGATTGTTTCATTACGCATCCGCATTAGGAGTTGTATGAAAACAATTGCATTAGATCTCCTGGCCGCCCTGGCCCTAGCACCTATATATAGAGTTCGTAGGACGAGTTGCCTAGGCTCTGCTAGGTGCGAGTAGACACGAGTGAAAGGAGTCACTCGTCGCGTAGGTGTTTTCAAAGGTTACAAAACTTTTACTATTGAGAAAGTAATACTATGCTCCTGATTTAAATGGAGACCGGGCGGAGAATAATTTTATTATGTGGTGTGCGTTTGGCTCCGCCCGAGTCGCATAAGGCCCGTTCGCTGTTCGCCTATTGGTCGGCATAACATTGCTAGAGTGCTTAACCGGGAAATGGGACCGGTAAAGTCTTTCCTGGGCTCGTCCGAAGCACAGAGACACGTTCCTACCCGCTGGTTGAGAGGAAGGTGGCCCGGGGGAGCTTGGTACTCATGACGGGGAGACCGAGATGTCGGCAGGCTCGTCATGGGGGCACAACCCGGGGGCTAGGCGGGAGTGAATCGAACTTGGGACGAGGCAGGTTAAGATTGGGACTATATGTGGGAACGCGATGGCTAGTAAGCATATACCCCTGGCATGATAGTTATTCCCGGGAATTAAAATCGATTCGAATCGCTGATGCCCACCAGGTGTGGGAATGCCAATGCCTTTGACGTTCAACGTAGTAATTACTTAAACTCTCGGTGTTTAATACTCATGGTTTTTGGAATACCACATGTTTGAATTGAATTGTTTACCTTACTGCAAGTTACAGTTGTGTTGAAGGTTATACAAATGATGAAATCTTACTATTTATGTTACACATGTTACTGTTTAAAACTAAAGGCTAAGGATCCACATGCTAGTAAGCAAGCTTTGCGTCAGCCGTAAGCCAATCCATTAAGTCCTACTGAGTAATTAGTACTCAGGGTTTGCCCCCACCTTTTGAGAACAGGTACCGGCGACATCTGGACAACTGCTTGGAGGAGGGTAGTACCGGTGGGCTCGGTGCTGCTCACCTCGATCAACGATGCGTGAAGATTAGTAAAGTGTTTCGTTCCGCTGAGAGATGTTTTCAAATTCGCTTCCGCTGTCTGATTCAAACTTGCCTTTCGTATGGTAATATGTTGAAACTTATATTATTATTTCAAATCGGTTTGTAAAACAAGCTTATATATGCTATATTCAACTGCCTGAGATGATGTATCTGTTGTGGCTCCATTGAGGGCTGGATGTGTATGATGTCGGTTCCTCTGGGAAAAGGTAATATCGGGGGTCGAATGACTCTCGACGGACGACCGGGTTTAGTTCGGTCTAATCGCACTGCAAGCCAGAGGTGGCAGGTGTGCTTAGCCAGGATTAAATCGGCGGTTCCGCCACAGCTGGTATCAGAGCCGATCATACACAGACAACAGACATATCATCCAGTTTTGATTTACAAATCTATTTTCGAAAACCCTTTTCGAAGTATTGGAAAAATGAGAGTA
Organism: Paspalum vaginatum; assembly: GCA_030272315.1. NCBI lineage: Eukaryota > Viridiplantae > Streptophyta > Magnoliopsida > Poales > Poaceae > Paspalum > Paspalum vaginatum. Next base: position 37,991,246 of record CM059017.1, on the reverse strand, counting down.
TCGATATGCCCATATTAAGGATGTTAGTGAAATACCAGGTGACATCGTTAACATTCTGACCTAGATAGAACTCATATGCATATTCGGCGCTTTGGGAAGCAACATTTCGGCCATAGCTATCCCCAGTACTGGCGGAGCGCTATTGGGATTTGCGAACTGTTGCGAACCCTGCATTCATGCTGATAGGGCAGAACTCTTTAAGGGGGGCGGTCACGCCGTTGGAGTGTTTCGTGACCACTTTTCCTTCGACCAAAATTATAGCTAGATCTTGTTGGCCACCGTTTCTCTCCCCAGCAATTCCCCAGTACTGGAGGAACGTTGGGTGTGTTGGGAGAAATGGCGCCACTACGTCGTCCACCAGACGTAGCTTAAAGAAATTCGTGGATGCCACTTTTAGGGCTAGAGTGGTAATGTATGATGAAGATGATAATGTTGGTATGAGCATGCATTTTTCTGCAGGTACACTGACTATGTGCGAAATTAAGAACGAGAAGAGAACGACTAGCTGCATTAGGGAGTGCCGTGCATATATGTCACCGGATACTCGCTAGTTATATAAATTGTACATAGGGTGTGTGATGTGAGACCGAATAGGGCGAATCATGCATCATGACATCATGTCTTATCTCATGCATTGTTTTTGTTACTTAAGAGTGACTAGGAGCATATTGCGTTGAGTGTGTGTTACTATTGTATTGATACGTAGCTCAAAGTACAAATAGTACTAGTAGAAACTAAGCAAGCGACTCGACTAGTACGCTTGGGTTGTCGCAATTTTTCTACACCTAATTCATTCTAAATATGAAACGTTTAATAAATGCAGGTCAAATACAATAAATATGTCGATCGGTCCAAAAATCAAACCCGTCTTGAAGTTACCGATGCTACACACGTTAGAAACATACCATAGCCTTGTGCCATCGTTTTGCGAAAAACCACTTATCGGCATATTTTCTAAACACGTAAACGCGGAAAACACTATGCCCACACCAAGTTTTCAAAACCCTTGAACTTACGGGAGCCTTGTTTTTCCTGCCACAGATGTCGCGGCCTTTTGACTTATGTCCTGATCTCCCCGAGCCCACGAAGGCTAAAACAACAGCCCCTGCAAGTCTCAAAAAGAAGAGAAAAGTGGGAGAATCTTCTACTAATACGGCTTCAGTTCAACATCTGCGACCTGGCCTGGTTTTATTGAAGGGATTTGTCAAGCCTGAAGATCAAGTCAAGATAGTTCGTACATGTCGACAACTAGGTATTGGTCCAGGAGGATTCTATAAGCCTAGTTTCAAAAACGGAACCAAGATGAAGTTATGGATGATGTGTCTAGGGAAGAATTGGGATCCGACTACAGGTTTCTATGGGCCAACACGTCCATGCGATGGTGCCCAAGTCCCTGCGATACCAGAAGCTTTCAAGACAATTGCTCAAACTACAAATTCAACTGTAAGCGAATTTCCTCAAATCAATCCTGACATATGCATCATTAACTACTACAACAACGTCGGGAAGCTCGGACTCCATCAGGATAAGGATGAATCAGGAAGAAGCATCAACCAAGGTCTACCTATCATCTCAATCTCCCTAGGCGACACGGCAGAATTCCTGTTCAGCGATACTCGAGACAAGGATAGAGCGACTAAGATCAACCTCGAATCCGGCGATGTCCTTATACTCGGTGGAAGATCCAGACTACTGTTCCATGGCATCTCCCATGTGAAGCCTAACACTGCACCGACATGGCTAAAAGAAGAAACCGGTCTTCGTCCAGGACGCATCAATCTCACATTTAGGCAGTACTAGCTGGGTACCAATTAGTACGATAAAGTTTGGGGACAAGCTTATGTATCAGAAGGTTTTAACAGGCGTAAATCAGAAAGACCTCGGGTGTCCGACTCTATAGAGTCAACTTGTATCTCATTCCTATGGTTAGATGTACTCCTAGTCTTATAGTGATAGCACATTGAGCTTTGGTAAATTTTTCTTTAAAACCCTTGTCGTTCATGCGCTTCGAACCCTTGTGATCGAAGAAATCCTAGCCTAATTGCACTATATTCCACTATTCGTTAATTACTTGCTACAAGCTTTGTAAATCAAGGAACTTCTTTTACCATGGGATTCAAGCACCCTAAGCTCTTATATCACTTCGGACTTCCTCTTATTTACCAAAACCTTGTAGTGATCATGACCCTGTAGGTGGAATGATTGAGCCACCCTTGTTGTGATGTCTCCGTAGGCAGTCTTGGATGCCTCGACGGGACCTGGAGTCCTATGTGTACGGCCGCCACATGGTTGTGCTACTAGGTTCGCGCTGGCATTAAGACATGCGAAGGCATGACATCGCTTCAATCGTGGAACATTCATAATCGGAGTTTATCATTTGATTGACCTCAAATCTTGCTACTCTTGATTTGTGGGGATGCTTGATTACATTTCCACTGTCCTGTATATATCATTTCATTGCCTTGTTGCACCTTGCTTTTTCTGAGATGTGGGAGTAGCCAACCTCCACCCACTGTTTATCCACACCCTTTTCATTGCTTCTGTGGAAGTGATCAGTCTCATTTCCACCATCTCATCACATTTTTCCATTGCCTTGTTTCACCTTGCCTTTTTGACCAATGGGGAATGATCCGTCTCAAACCCACAACTTGTTCATATTAATTCATATACATGTTTGACCTTGCCTCCGAAGATTGGTGGGAACAGTCAACTTCGTTCTCACTAACTCCGTCGATATTTTCTATCCATTCGTTGAACCTTAATTCCCGAGGGTGTACTTTATGAACATCCTCCACACTAGCTTTTGTTCTCGGCTAGTGCTCTTGTCTTATCGTCATTTATCTATGATTGGTTTTCTTCCTCTTAGAAGGGAACTTACTAGCATTTTGTTTCGCTAGTAAGAACACATTAGCTACTGCCATATTCTTGATCACTCATGACCAACGCTAAGAACTCATACAGATCATCACCTTGTTTAGGCGAATATGGCCTATCTTCTCCCTCTTATGCCTTTCTTGTCCTAATGAGTAGAGTGTGCTACGTTTCACCACATCTTACTCTTTGAAAACATGTTAACTTGGAATTCTATATGTGGACACAGTCTCTGTCAAATAAAATGAATGTGTCTCTCAACAACGCATTCGATGATACTCCTTTCAATCAAAAGACTCTGCCTTATTCAATTTCCGACCGTGTACACTTGGCTTTCATTATTTGGATAAATCAGGTACTTACCATGTTTCAAATGTTGGTATCGAAGTCCGGAAATGACTCCATTCCTTTGCTTCAATCACAGTCACTAGCCCACTGACCACATTCTCTTCATGGTTCGTTCATTCGCTCTCTTATATGGCACGACTCGTCGAGTATCATAGGGAGACCACCCGAGCCTAACTTAGAGGATGCTCTGTGACTACTTGTGATAAAGAGGCACTAACCATTCACAAGCTAGTTGACAAAGCCAACAAGTGAAAAATTGGGATGATACCATGTGCATTCGAAAAGGCACGAACCACGATGCCATACTCCTTACCATACGCGATAGGTAACACACCCGTACCTCACACAAATCTCGGGACGAGATTTCTTTAAGGGGGGTGGGTTGTGATGCCCCCGGCATCTCGAAAATTTTAACACGTGATTAGATTAGCGGTAGTCAAGGATTTGGCTTAATGATGATTGGAGAAGAGCAACAACTAGGCTAGTAAATCACGAAGTCAAAAATTTTCAGTGAAATAAGCAAAACCCCTGAATGCATTAGTGACTATAGTTAAAAATATAATGTGATTGGAACCAAACTCTCTATAACAAACTTGTAGACAATTTTATGTAGATCAACTTTGTTATTGGGTGTGGTAACAAGCACAAAGGTTTAGGTGGAGTTTTAAGTCGATTAATGAAAAAGCAGAAATCTGCCTAAACTTGATCGGTAAGGAAAATTCAACTTTCAAAGGAACAAAAGTCCCTATCATGCAAAACATCATATAAGAAAGTTGTAGATAATTAAAAACTACACAACATTGGTATAATACTCTTTCTCTGAAAATGAGCATAAAATAGACTTTAGGAATTTCTAAGTTTGTATTAAACCTTGGTCAAACTGGAGTCAGCAGGTTCAATTCAAATTTAATCATATTTAAACTTGGAATCTGATGTTTCTCCTTTTGACAAAGTTGTAGATCTAGAAGAGTAGAACAACTTTTGTATTTTGGGTTTTTCCAAATTCGGCCTCTAGGGTGTCCAAAATCCTCAAATTCCAAAACCTGTATATAAGGTCAAAACCAGTTTTCCAATTTCGGGGTTTTTCGAATTTCTTTGAGTCACTGACATGCGGGACCCACCAGTCGGCATGGTACTGTAGCAAACCGGAAACCACCCGGTTCCCCCGGTTTTGTAAAGCTGTTTTTGTTATTGCGTGGTCCCAGTCCAGTGCACCATTTTTCTTTTCCCCGACCCGACCCCGCTTGTCATAGACTCAGGGTCTATGGACCCGGTCCACCGCGCGCTCATCTTCTTCCACCTTCCCTCCCGCTCGCCCACGCGTCTGCCGCGCCGTGACGTGCCGCGCCCTGCTCGCCAGCACGCCACACCGCCGGCCACGCGCCGCCCAGCCTGCCCCCGCCCGGCTCCAAAAGGTGGAGGGCGCCTCGGCACCCTGTCCCTCTCCCCGCACTCGCCTGCCCCTTCCCGGCTCGCCCTCTCCCCTGCCTCGCCTCGTCCGGGACCACGCAGCGCCGTCACCACCATTGGAGCTCGCCCCGAGCTCACGCGCCGGCCTCCTCCGGCCGCCTTTGCTCCCAGCAGCGAGCGCTCCGCGGTCGCCCGACTCCGCCCCACCGTCCCCAACGCGCCTTAACCGCCGCCATCGCCCCTACCCGCGCCACCGCTCGCCTACCGTGGCCGCTCCGAGCTCAAGCCCGACCTCACCGCGAATGGCCTCCCTCGGACCACCCCTGAGGGTCCACTCCCAACTAAAGAATGCGCCACCTCTTTGCACAGCTTAGGAACCCTTCGGCTCCTCCGCTCGTCGCCTCACCCGACAAATCGAAGCCGGCAACGCCGCGGCCACGCTCCCCTGTTCGCGCGGGTTCACGTCGCGTTCCGTGCCCGCTCCGAGCTCCTCTCGCGACGCCGTCTTGGGGGAAAGGAACCTCTACGCCGGGAACACGCTCCCGGACCAGCTCGGCTCCAAGCGCGTGCCCCCACGCGACGCGCCGCGCGCGAGAACCCCGGCGGCCGCGCGCCCTCTCTGTCGACCGGAGGTAGAAGAAGCCCTTTTTTTCGATTTAGCCCCTGGACTTTGCTGCTTTCACGTTTCCATCTCATGCACTATTCACTGAGTCTTGCGGATCTAACGACTCAGCCCCTGATGTTAATAGATAATCACGTTTAGGTCCCTGACTGTTATGATTTTCGATTTAATGTGTTTTATTAGGCTGAAAACTTTGGAAATTCGTAATAAATCAAATAAAAATCAGAAAAATATAAACTTTGTTGCATTGTATTCCTATTAAATAGATCTATAGAATGGATATGATGGTTGAGTAGGAAAAGACCTTTTTGCCCCTGTTAATGTGCATGCATGAAAAACCTTAATAAATAGGAAATGTGGGTAAAGTGAGCTTCAAAAATTATGAAATTTGGGCAAAAGCCTTGTGAACATGTGTAGGCTCTGTATAAATTTTGGTAGCCCTAGCATATACTGTTTAATTACTATTGTGCCCTTGTCTTGTAGTTAAGCATATATTTAATTTAAGAAAGGTTGGCTATGGTGAAAAATGCTCCAAGTGACTTTAAGGGCTTGATATGAGCTCTAGGTTATGAACATGACTCATTGCTAGAGTAGGAAGTGGTGCATGTAAGGTCGTGATTCTGATTTGAAAATAGTAGAAATAATGCAATTTTACATAAATAATCGAAAATGTGAAACCCGTATATTCAATAAAAACCCCCACACTTACCATAGTAATCTTAATGACTAAATAACTATTGCATGTTTTATCGGCTCACACCACCATGTTAGCTTTATGATTGATAACTTGATTTTTGTATAGGTTCTTGTGAAATTGCACATACACGATTGCTTCGGGTCCCTAAAAGTAGTATTAATGCTAGTGCCAGTCGGGAGGTTTTGGTTGAGCTAGCAATCCATTACCTGCGTAACTAGAGGTTTGCCTTATATTTTGCTTAACCAGTTGTATGCTTGATGATCGTGCATCTCATTCACTGTGTCATGCATAGCATTCATATAGCAACGCTTATTGCAGATACGTGATTGAGAAACAAGTACGGGAGCTACTTTAAGCAATGGTGTTCCAGAAGATCAAGTAAGCCCCAGACACGACCTGGAGAGCCCATCAGTCGTGTTTGGAAGGAGGAGTTGTCCAAGTGATCAAGGGGTTGCCTGGGGCAAAGCCTCACAACCCGGCAAACTAACCTAGCTTAGTTTGTTGGCTTGATAAAAATAAGCAAAGGTAGGCAGGACCATGAATTCTCCCAGCTAATATGACGAATGATTGTTTCATTACGCATCCGCATTAGGAGTTGTATGAAAACAATTGCATTAGATCTCCTGGCCGTCCTGGCCCTAGCACCTATATATAGAGTTCGTAGGACGAGTTGCCTAGGCTCTGCTAGGTGCGAGTAGACACGAGTGAAAGGAGTCACTCGTCGCGTAGGTGTTTTCAAAGGTTACAAAACTTTTACTATTGAGAAAGTAATACTATGCTCCTGATTTAAATGGAGACTGGGCGGAGAATAATTTTATTATGTGGTGTGCGTTTGGCTCCGCCCGAGTCGCATAAGGCCCGTTCGCTGTTCGCCTATTCGTCGGCATAACATTGCTAGAGTGCTTAACCGGGAAATGGGACCGGTAAAGTCTTTCCTGGGCTCGTCCGAAGCACAGAGACACGTTCCTACCCGCTGGTTGAGAGGAAGGTGGCCCGGGGGAGCTTGGTACTCATGACGGGGAGACCGAGATGTCGGCAGGCTCGTCATGGGGGCACAACCCGGGGGCTAGGCGGGAGTGAATCGAACTTGGGACGAGGCAGGTTAAGATTGGGACTATATGTGGGAACGCGATGGCTAGTAAGCATATACCCCTGGCATGATAGTTATTCCCGGGAATTAAAATCGATTCGAATCGCTGATGCCCACCAGGTGTGGGAATGCCAATGCCTTTGACGTTCAACGTAGTAATTACTTAAACTCTCGGTGTTTAATACTCATGGTTTTTGGAATACCACATGTTTGAATTGAATTGTTTACCTTACTGCAAGTTACAGTTGTGTTGAAGGTTATACAAATGATGAAATCTTACTATTTATGTTACACATGTTACTGTTTAAAACTAAAGGCTAAGGATCCACATGCTAGTAAGCAAGCTTTGCGTCAGCCGTAAGCCAATCCATTAAGTCCTACTGAGTAATTAGTACTCAGGGTTTGCCCCCACCTTTTGAGAACAGGTACCGGCGACATCTGGACAACTGCTTGGAGGAGGGTAGTACCGGTGGGCTCGGTGCTGCTCACCTCGATCAACGATGCGTGAAGATTAGTAAAGTGTTTCGTTCCGCTGAGAGATGTTTTCAAATTCGCTTCCGCTGTCTGATTCAAACTTGCCTTTCGTATGGTAATATGTTGAAACTTATATTATTATTTCAAATCGGTTTGTAAAACAAGCTTATATATGCTATATTCAACTGCCTGAGATGATGTATCTGTTGTGGCTCCATTGAGGGCTGGATGTGTATGATGTCGGTTCCTCTGGGAAAAGGTAATATCGGGGGTCGAATGACTCTCGACGGACGACCGGGTTTAGTTCGGTCTAATCGCACTGCAAGCCAGAGGTGGCAGGTGTGCTTAGCCCGGATTAAATCGGCGGTTCCGCCACAAGGGGCCCAGCCAAATGATGGGTGCACAGGTCGGCAGCAGGGGCGAGGAGAAGAGGCGACGGCGGCCAACGGGGGGGAGCGGCGTGTTTCAATGCGCGTGGCCCGGTGCAAAAGCGCTTCGGCAGCCGTGGCCGGGTGGAGGGACGGCTGCACTGGGGAACGCGAAGCGTGTCGGCGTCAATGTGCAGTGGGGCGAGCGGATTCGGTGGCCAGCAAGAGTGGCGTCGGCGTGGTGGCTGCGGGTGTGTGTCAGTGTTGTGTGCATGTGTTAGGGTTGCGTGCGCACAACACATGGGGTATGCTGAGTGGGCCTGGTCGAGGTCCCAATTTCGTTGGGCAGACGGCAGGGGCGACAGAAATGGAGGAATAATTTTATCGGGCCCCTCCGCAACCCACGAAAATGCGTATTTTCGCCGGTCTTTTGGAGCCGGCGAAAACACTCCCGGAATTTCGAATACTAGACCCACCTACGTTTTCGTCGGCTGTGGCAAGAGACCGACAAATATATACTCTCGGTCACCGAAACCGATGAATTTATGCCTTGCGCGCTTGCTGCAAACGCCGGTCACCAGACAGGCAGACACCGTGTGCCTCTGCTCTGCCGGCGTTGCGCCACTGCAGTACTACACGCCACGCCTCACGCATGCCACCACCCTCTGTGGCAAGCTCACCGGCGGCCTCTCCTAGCTGTACGCCGCAGTTAATTGTGTCGGATGTCTGTCACCGCTGTCCTGTGAGGAAGACAGGAAGGCGAGTAGGGTACGACCGAGTCTGGGCACCGGATGACCGGACCAAGGAATCCAGAGTCCAGAGAGAAAAGTGGGCCAGCTAATAACATTGGGCCGCTGGGCCATGTAGAAGGCAGGAGTAGGCTGTTTCTTTCGGGCTAAATGGCTGATTTGTATACTATATGTTGTGCCATTTTGTTTTTTCAATATTCATACATGATATATCATATGTATACAAAGTTTTTTTTAGTAAAATTAATGGATATTCAGCTACCCTTGCATTGAAGTGGGCTCACCTCGGTCGCTTTGTAAGCTTCTTCCTATGTTAGAGGCCAGAACATTATTTCATTTTGAAATAAAGAGAATATAGTGGCACTCGTGAGGAAATTATTGGTTCATCATGGGCAATACTTTATCACAGAACTAAAAGTCAATGTATATTTCGTGATCCGTACTATTTAAATTGATACTTTTTATTTAAAAACAATTTAGCCGATAACAAATATTTAAGAATACAGGTATGATGTGGCGGACTCAGATGAATGAAACGTAGATGAAGGTGATGATGCTACCATGTTCTAGATACTCACAGAAATATTAAAATAATTTAGAATTATTAGTACAATTTTGGAAGATAGTATATATAGATGCGCTTAATTTTCCTTGACACTTGTCAATTACTCCTGCATCATTCATCAGTTTGCCTGTAGCTCGTGTGAACCTTCTTAGTTCTGCATGGAAGTCCTCCGCGTGCTCCTGCTTCACGCACAAGATGCAGGCTGGCACCACCTTGCGCTCCATGTTCCCCATGGCGCGAGCAGCCCCGCCGCTGCCGAAGTCGACGTCGTCGAATCCTAGGTTCCACCAGCTGGTCACGTAGAGTACGTTGTACACGTCGATGCCCCGCAGCCGGCCGCCCATCTCGTCGGCGATGTACGCAGCTCCGTCCGTGAAAGTGTGCGGCGCTCGCGCCTTGGCGTCCTTGATGAGCTTCACCAGGTCCAGGATGTCGCCGTCCGCGACCTCGCTCAACGTCGAGGCGGCCAGGCCGAAGGCGAAGACGTTGCCGTAGTACCCGTCCTTGGCCCCCGCCGGCTTCCTCACGTTCACCGTGAAGGCGAACGCCGTGGGGGCGTCATGGCGGGCGGCGCTTGTAATTATGGCGCGCGCACGGCACTTCCATATCACGGCGGTGAACACGTCGAACGCCGTGCATGGCGCCGCCTGGCCGCCGCTGCAACGCGGAACTCGTCTTTGATGCGGTTGACGAGGCCCATGGGCGCGGTGATGTAGGAGCACGGGAAGTCGTTGTGCTTGCTCCGGACCATCGAATCCGCCATGGTGACGACGGGCGGCGGGAGTTCAGGGAGCGCGGCGTCCACCCTCACCGGCCTGACGACGACGGAAGGGGAAGACGAAGGCGACCCGCGGCCGCGGGCGAACTCGCCCACGGCCTGCAAGAACTGCACCATCCCGACGCCGTCCGTGGCGACGTGGTCCCACGTCACCCCGACGACGAAGCCACCGCAGGAGAACTCGGTCACCTGCACGAGCAGCAGCGGCGGGTCGTCGCTGTACTGGCCGGCGTACGTGAGGGTGAGGTCCTCGGCCGTGACCAGCGGGCGCGGGCCGGAGAGCCTGGCCTCCCGCAGGGTGCAGGTCGCGGACGCGCCGGCGAACGCGACGCCTTCGCCCGTGCACGCGATTCTCGCGTCGGCGGTGAGGCGGCCGGCCATCGGGTAGTACGGAACGAGCGCACAGGACAGGGCTCTCCTGATGGTCTCGGCCGGCTGGTCGATGGGGTGCTCGAAGACGAGCAGCGCCGCCATGGGCAGGGAGGCCAGAGCTCTGTCCATGGAGGTGAGGCAGAGGGTGCCGCCGCCGGGGCTCGTCGCCTCCGACGGGACGACGAGAAAAGGCAGCGACTTGGTCACGCGGGAGCTCATTGTCGTTGTTTTTCTCTGGTGTTTTTGGTGTCTATTGGTTTAGCTTGGTCTCTGACTCTCTGTGCTTCACTTGCCCGTGCGTGCAATGTATTTATAGCCAAGATGGGCGAGCCGCCTGTGGCCAAGAGAGACTTCTGTAGCAGTCCACGGCTTGGGGAATTGGAGATGGAGCCACGCACCGGCAAGCTGGGGGCATTTGTTGCAGGCGTGCGGTAGTTCGGGGCTTCTGCTGATAGAGGCCTGCTGAATTTTGCACGGGATGTGTTAGAACTTTTTTCTTTGACGCCCCCTACTGGTAAAACAAATTGTTAGAAATTGTAACATAGTCCTTCCATTCTTTGTTATTTAATGATTTAATCTTCTACTGGCGAAATCTGGGACACGGTTACTTGCACGGTATTAGGCCACGTCATCTAATTTTTCTTAGCCGTCAGTTCGCCCTATGGCTCAATGTATCACCGTCGATTTCTGCTGAGCCAACAGCCAACAGCCCCATATCATTTCCCTCCGTTCATGCACTCCCTCCACTCGGGTCTTGGCGTCGGTAAAGGAGGACCAGCAATGTCCGCAGTCCGTGACGAAGATAGCGGACAACGCCAGCGCAATAGTTGGATCAGCCATCGACATCCACAGCGCCCAGAAGCTGCTCGAAGAAATGCCTCCACGTGCAGGCGCACACTGAATAATTAGTGTTTTCAGGAGTTTTGGCAGCCTGAAAGTTGCTCGCTGAACAATAAGTTGCTGAACTAATTGGGGGTGAAACATAGAAATTTTGATACGAGTAAAATTCATGGGCGGTACCTAAACTTATGCGGGTGTGTCATCTAGGTATCTAAACTTCCAAAATGCATTTCTAAGTACCTAAACTTGTGCGGGTGTATCATTTAGGTACCCAAACTTTCAAAATGCATTTCTAGTTGCCCAAATTTGTGCAAGTGTATCATCTAGGTACCCAAACTTCAACATCCATAATGCATTTCTAGATCCACCAACTTGCTAATTTGTTCACCCTAGGTCCTAAGTCTCATGTTAAGCGCTAAATCTACCAGCGTGGCGACTGGATGAAAATGTGCACACCAACTCACCCTCCGTTATCTCTCTCCTCTGCTCATCGTCGGCCGCCAGCCACCGGCCCTTCCTCGATGTCGCCCTACTCCCATGGCGACGTCGGGGAAGGACCGGCGATGAGCATAGGAGAGAGGTAACGGAGGGTGAGTTGGTGTTTGACTGACACGTGGGCCCCACATGTGTGGGTCCACATTTTCGTCTAATCGTCATGCCACGCTGGCAGATATAGCGCTTAATATGAGACTTGTGACATGGGATGAACAAATTAACAAGTTGGTGGATCTAGAAATGCATTTTGAAAGTTTAGGTACCCAGATGACACACACGCACAAGTTTGGGTAACTAGAAATGCATTTTGAAAGTTTGGGTACCTAAACGACACACCCGCACAAGTTTGGGTACCTAAAAATACATTTTGAAAGTTGGAGTACTTAGATGACACACCCGCACAAGTTTGAGTACCGTCCATAAATTTTACACTTTTGATACTAAAGAGGGTGAAAACTCTTTGCCACATTGTCTGTCTCCAGGAGACAAAACTGAACACCATGGACGCCCTCACAGCCTCATACCTTGGTGGCCATCGGTTAACAAGCTTTGCACACAAGCCGGCAGGTGGCATTAGTGGCACTAGAGGCGGGATTCTGTTGCTGTGGAATGATAATTTTGTTGAGCTCAGCGATCTTGCTATGGGAGAGTTCCATATCTCTGCAATGGTGACAGCGAGAGAGACCAGTGACATTTTCCTTCTAACAACAGTGTACAGACCATCTAGATTCAGTAGGAAACATGCGTTCCTCCAGGAAGTGAGCAACATCAAGCCGTCAAAGGGGACACAATGGTTAATCCTAGGGGACTTCAATTTAATTTACAAGGCTCGCGACAAGAACAATAGGAATTTAAATCGTAGGACAATGGAACAATTCCGAGAAGCCCTTGAAGAATGTGAGCTCAAGGAAATTTACCTGCAGAATCGCAAATTCACCTGGAGCAATGAGCGACACAATCCAACATTGGCAAAATTGGATCGCGCTTTTTGCAGTGCAGATTGGGATGCTAGATTTAACAAACATGTGCTCCACGCTTTATCTACTTCCCTTTCAGATCACTGCCCACTCCTGTTGTCCTATCAAGGTGGCCCGTGCTGCCCTCGAACTTTTAAGTTTGAGAATTTTTGGACCAAGCTTCCTAGGTTTCGAGATGTGGTGTCAAGGACATGGCTTAAGCACTCAATCCATCACGAACCTTTTCACAGATTGTTCCACGAGTTGGGTGAGACAGCTGATGCATTGAGAATATGGAGCAAATCAATTTTTTCAGATGCAAAGATGCAACTTCATATGGCTATTGAGGTCATTTTGAGGCTAGACAATGCACAGGGAGCGCCGCCAACTGACTACAGCTGAGCATCACCTGAGAAAGCAATTGAAGAATCGCGTCTTTGGTCTTGCTGCAATTGAACGAGCTCGTAAAAAGCAAGCTTCAAGAATTACCAATCTCAAGTTAGGTGATGCAAACACCAATTTTTTTCACAGAAGAGTTAATGGGAGGAGAAGAAAGAAGTTCATCCAACAACTAAAAAATTCAAATGGTTGGGCTGGTGCTCATGAGGAGAAAGAGACGGTTATACAAGAACACTTCAACAACATGATGAAACACCCTCCCCCACGCACAATAGATCTAAACTGGGATGCTCTCGGTATCGCGCAGCATGACCTCAGCAGTTTAGATGGTCCTTTCACGGAAGAAGAAATTAGAAAAGCGATCAACCATATGCCCCCTGACAAAGCGCCTGGCCCAGACGGTTTCACCGGTGCCTTCCTCAAATCATGCTGGGACATTATAAAATGGGACTTCATGGCTGCAGCAAGCTCTTTCCATGCCCTCAGGTGTAACAGTCTGTAAATTGTTAATTCCGCCACTATTGTACTTCTAGCGAAGAAGGATGGAGCTGAAGATATTACAGATTACAGACCAATAAGCTTGGTGCACTCCTTCATCAAAGTGATCACAAAAGCCCTTGCCTTGCGACTACAACCGCTCATGAAAGATATTGTTTCAACGTGCCAGAGTGCCTTCATAAAAAAGAGAAGTATTCATGACAGTTTCCTGTCAGTCAAAAATACAGCCAGGCGCCTCCACAAAACCCGTGTGCCTTCTCTCTTTCTAAAATTAGATATCACCAAGGCATTTGACTCAGTACGCTGGGATTACTTGCTCTCTCTACCTCAACGTCTGGGCTTCTCGGATAGGTGGCGGGACATGATATCTTTTCTCCTGTCTATTTCAAGTTCTCGGGTTCTTCTCAACGGAGTGCCAGGTCAGCCCATCCATCACGAGAGAGGCTTGCGATAGGGGGACCCATTGTCGCCATTACTTTTTGTCATTGCAATTGACCCCCTCCAGAGGCTCCTCAAGTTAGCTACAGAAATGGGGATATTTAGCAAAATTAGAGGTAGAATGCCGGGCATCCGAATCTCAATGTACACGGATGATGCTGCGCTCTTCCTAGCACCATCAAAGAAAGAAGTTTCAGCTTTATCTGAACTACTTAATTGTTTTGGGGAAGCATCTGGCCTGAAAACTAATTTCCACAAGTCTACTATGGTGCCTATCCGCTGCTCCGGTCTTAATATTGAGGACACCCTGTCAGACCTCCCGGCACAAAAATCTCATTTCCCAATCAAGTACCTAGGCCTCCCACTCACGACGCTCCAGCTTCGAAGAGTAGACTTTCAGCCACTTGTGGATAAAATAGCAGCAAAACTTAATGGTTGGAGTGGACGACATTTGAATCAAGCTGGTCGACTGGTGCTAGTGAAATCAATCCTCACTTCGCAGTCCATTTACCTCTTAACAGCACTTAGGGCTCCAAAAGCTACCTTGAGAGACATTGATGCCAAGCGAAAGCAATTCCTCTAGGCAGGTAATGAAAGGCTAACAGGCGGCAAATGCAAAGTAAATTGGACTAGGGCTGCAAGGTCAAAGAAGAATGGTGGCCTTGGCATTCTTCACCTTGGTAAGTTTGCAAGAGCACTGCGGCTGAGATGGCTATGGCGTGAGTGGTTTCCAGAGAATAAACCATGGATAGGCGTTGACTTACCCTGCAACGGTGTGGACAAGCTTTTGTTTGCAGCAGCCACTACCATTCATATTGGCAATGGATCCAACATCAAGTTCTGGACCAGTGCTTGGTTGCAGGGGCTCAGGCCAATGGATGACGCACCATCAATTTTCAAAATCTCAAGGAGAAAAAGTAGAACTTTGTGTGAAGCTCTAACTGAAAATTCCTGGGTTAGGGATATCAACCTACAAAACTCTTCCTGGTATGCGCAGCTTTTAGCAGAATTCGTACACCTCTGGGGTAAAATTCAGCAACTGCAGCTTAATCCCGATGTGGCGGATCATATTGAATGGAAGTTCAACGAGTCCAAGCAATATTCAGCAAGCCCAGCATACCATGCTCAGTTCCTAGGGTCTGTTAGTACCAACTTCAAAGAGCTCATTTGGTCTGTTTGGGCGCTGCCGAAATACAAATTTTTTAGCTGGCTAGCAATTCAAAACAGATTGTGGACTGCGGATAGACTAAGCGCCAAAGGTTGGCCACATAATCCAGTCTGCATGCTATGTCGTAGGTCACCGGAGTCGGGATTACACCTCTTCGTCGATTGCAGGTTCATTAGGCGGGTCGGGTCAGTTATAGCTGATTGGGTGGCGTGCGATAATCTAAGCCCGTCTAACTAGGAGCCTGCGCCTTCAGTCCACGGTTGGTGGTCCGCCATGGCCGCACTTCCTAGTCCAGCTAGACGGGGTGTGAGATCTTTAATCGTTCTAGTTTGCTGGGAATTATGGAAGGAGCGCAACGCTCGTATTTTTGACCGCTCAGAGGTCCCATCCTTCACTGTTGCTGCCAGGATCAAGGAAGAGGCTGCAGCTTGGATCTTGGCTAGTGCGAAGCATTTGGATGCATTTGTGCGTAGGTCGTGAGTTTGCCTTTGAGGGCATCTGGTGTTGTTTTTCATAAACCTTTGTACAGCCTTGTCTTGGCTTTCTTGCCTCTTCTTCTTTATCAATATAACCGGCAGCTCTCCTGCCCATTCGTTTCAAAAACAAAAGTGTTGTTAATAATGAAGTAGCTAACGACATTGCCTGGATAGATAAATTGATGGAGCGAAGCAACAACATTCTTCCTGTAAATCCAAGGTCTTTTGGTACAGATCAGTCTCGCAACATAAACCCGCTTTCATCTTTCTTTAGGAACTGTTGGGAATTGGTCAAGCCCATCTATACTCCACCGCACATGGACACCCTTTGGTTCATAATATTTTCCTTGTGTAAAGTGTAAAATGCATTCTCAATCTCATGTTTATGACTGTCTGTAACATGCCAAAACATCAAAAAATGCAATTTGATGACAGCCTAAGTTATCCAACACAGAAGCCAAAGGCTAGCTCCTCTATGTGTTGGCACTGCTATTCGTCGATCTAAAACAACCTATACAATTTCCATTTTGTCCCAATGCTTCATATTTTCTTGATTGCAGGATCCAAACCATCCGTGACTCGATGAAAGATATATTCTCATGTCTTGAGTTGTTAAATCAACTAACCGAGGTATTGTTGGGTTGGAACTTTCCCTCATAAATATTTCAATAAATACAGTTGTCATCATGAAACTCCAGGTCTCAAAAAATGGTAATTAGATGGAAGAGTAAGGAACATATAATAAGTGGTTTGATCTATTTGTGATTCACCAAAATGTATTTATGCATGTTTTCATTCATTATCTCTTTGTAACTTAATGCGTTCAGCTATAGAATTATTATTTCTGCATTGATAATTTGGGCTGTGAAAAACTGTTTTAACATTCTATGCCAATGTACAAGAGTAGACTGCTAAATTGTTAGATAGTAACATGCAAGTATGTTTGTAGATTGAGTAAGCTATCTTTGATTTTGTTTACCCAAAATTACTCATCGAGCAGCAACCCAACTGTAATCAAACATGTACTGAGTTGCTATGTCTTCCCGTGCAGTAAGCATCACACAGATAACCTCATGTCTACCAAAAAATATTCCACTAAACACAATTATTTCTTATTTCATAGATTTGAAGTCATGAATATGGTAACTTAGTTACTATTTTAAATTTCACTATTCTAGAGTCATGTATATGGTAAATTAATCGTTCTGCCATATTACACTTCATCTTTTAACTTAAATGACAGTACTTCTTTAGTGCCCAGCACTAAATATGTAGATCCTTCTTTTTGTACACATAATTTAGTAACATGTGCATCTATACTTGGTGCCCTTGTAAGAAGCATCATGATCGATGAGCAAAGTACGCACTGTAATGGCTCTAGGCTAATATATAACCTAGAAGTGCGGCAACGCCGCACCTATGTTTCTAGTGACATCTCGATACACCACAAGCCGGCAATGACGTGGAACATATCACTGCCAGAGTGCCGGTTCGTGGCTTGAAATGGCTGTAATGAGTGATTTTCACTGTTGATTTCTGCCACTAACCGCATATAAAAATAATTATTGCACAAATATATTCGTAACTTTCGAATACGAATTTTGGTGGAGACAAATTCTGTATTAGAATTGTAGATCTTGATGATATTACAACTTTGTAGTTGACAAACTTTACAATTGAGTTTCTTTAGCAGCACAAATATGTATTTTCTTTAAAAACACATATCATGAATATTTAAACGACCTCAGAATACTTCACATTCTATATCAGCGTTGTAAAGCTCCACAAGATCTACCACTTTGTAGTTAATCATATTTTTATTCAAGGCTATTTAGACTCCCAAATATCTATTGCAAGATTTAGAAAAGTAGACATAAAAGGGTTGTATATTCAAAAGTGAATATCTGTAGTGGTAGGGAGTGGACGTTGGAAATCACGTGTCTTATGACTTGCGCGCGAATGTGCGATGATGGCCGACTAGGAATGAATACATACAGTTTTTTCGCCGTGGAAGAACGGCTGATGCTCTGATTTTTCGCCATCCGTACTGATGGTTGGACGGAGGAGAGTGAAGCTCCATCAGTTCTCATTTCTCAGATACCGCTTCAAGGCATTGGACAAACAACATGAAGAAAACGTGGATGAGGACGCCTAACAGCTATGGCACTCCATGGCTCGACTTACAGAGTGACAGCTCCTTCATTTCTGGCTGTTTGTCTTCAACGGATTGGAGCCATGCATGTACTAGTACTACTTGTACAACAATGAGGCGTTCGGTCTAAAGAATATACTCATGAAAAAGGTTGGTGATGGTTCAACTCGTTTCGTAAAATTTGGTGAAATGAGTCTGCTTCTCATTCTAGTACTAATTATTAATTATTAGCTCGTGAGGAATAAAGTGATAACGGATCAACTCGTTTCATTTTACAAACCAAACAAAATAGATGAAGGACGACAACACGGTGAAACGCCTCATTACCCAAACCAAACGCCCCCTAAACACACGTAAGCGTGCGACTTTTCCTGTTCGGATTGGTATGTGCGAGATATCTGGCTCTACGATCCGATCCGGTACACTGTATGTATGATGGGCTCGCTGAATTCACATGAGTTCAACGAGTACTGCAACGTATACGTCGTAATTGGCCTGGTAGAATCTAACCATTTTTCATGTCCAAAGATATATAGCGTACCCTGTTTTTGCCACGTCGTAGAGGCGTATGGCAGCCAAAGTTTATGCACCATTGAGTCATTTTTTAATCCTTAGTAACGCAAGGGGCTTTGTATATAACACATGTACATGGCCATATATATGATAAGTTGGCCATGCATGTGTTTGGGTTTGGAAGACACTTAGCACCATAGGAATTTCACATAAATTCTATAGAATACGATAGTTTAATTAGAGAAACCCAGGGTTTTTCTGATTTTCTAAAGCCGGGGAGTTGAAGGATTGAAGTCTTTGACTTCTATTGTTGCACCAGCAAAATCTAGAAATTATAGGCACGAGATATTCAAAGCAACACGAAGAGATAGACAACTAGTAATATATATTTTCAATTGAAACTTAGTTAATTCGCTAGAGAGCTTGAGCATATGTCCACTCCATGCTGTGAGGGTCAACCACCGCAAACTATTAATTGGCATCCTTTTTATAGGCCTTGTTCGTTTTAGCTTCTGAGCCAAAAAAACTAGCGCATGGCCTGCCAAACGAGAGACTTCGTGTGGGCTTAACTGGGCAGGGCTTGTCCGAAATAAACTACCGAGTGGCTTTTCTTGGAGAATACATCAGTACAAGGCATTGGACAAACAAGATGGAGAAAACGTGGATGAGGATGCCTGACAGCTCCGGCACTCCAATGCAATGCAGGGCCGGCTCGGCAGACAGCTCCTCCATTTTTCGGCTGGTTCTCTTCCCCGGATAGGAGCCATGCAAACTAGCACTAGACGAAACACACGTAAGCATCCCGACCGGGACAGTTGCGACTTATTGTTGTGCGGTGCGGGTCGGAGCTCACATGTACACGTCGGTACGTGCGTAATACTTTTCTGGTTTTCCCTAGTATATGTGTGGTTGTTGAATTCGCATGAGTTCAACGAGTGCTGCGACGTATATGTCGAAAATCGGCCGAGTAGAGACTTTTTATGTTGTGCAAAAACGATAAACTACCTTGTTTTTTGCCATGTAGTGGACTCGTAGAGGCGTTTGTAGCACCCAAAGTCTATTTACCATGGAGTTAACTTGAACCCTCTGCACAACGTAATTAAGGGGCTTTGGCCATATGATAAGATGACGACGCATGTGTAATTATGTGCATGTTTGATTTCGACCATCCTTTACCTTCTTGCCGGGTTTCGAAAGCCGGAGCGTTGCAGGATTGAAGTCTTTTTACTTTTGTTGTTGCACTAGCAAAATCTTGAAATGATAGGGACGATGAAATATTAAAAAGCAATACAAGGAGAAACAGAGAGCTTGAGCATATATGTCCACGAACTTTTGTTATTTTTCCTCTTCATTTTGTATCCAATATACCAATAATATACAAGTGATTTCTATGCGACATTATATATACACATATTTATATATATTGGCAAGAAGATTTGCCGTAGACAAAAGTGAAACATTATGGATTTGTCACTTAGCACAAAACAAATTCTTCATTTCTATGCGACATTATGGCACTGGCTTTGAGCCAATTTGCCTCTAGACACGGCACCTATTAAAATCAGAAGGTTCCCAGGAAAGGTTACTCAGAGTTTAAACGCATTTAGAAAACTATTTGCAATAAAAAACTCCATGCAAACCAGCATAAGTGCAACACTGTTGGGAAAAATTTCAAGTCTCCAAGAAATTCATCGTATTAATTTAAGCTAAAAGTGTCACATTCCAAATTTGAAAATTTGAGGTGTCACGCACTGACACTTCTCCTATGTTTTATGTATTTGTTATGATGTTTGGTCTTGTTAGTGCCAACCCTAGGACAAGGCCAAGGACTTGGGCCACCAGAGGAAGTCAGACGATCAAAAATCCGAGAGGCAGCCCAGAAAAAGAAGCTTTGAGGGTCAGGCCGCTTGAGAGGTCTGATTTGTTTCTAGCTTTGTTTTGTGCCAAATTAGGACTCATGGTAAGCTAGGATAGATCATAGTTTCCTTTATTAGCAGCAAACCTAGCAGAGCTATAAATATGCATGTACCTGAGTTCACAACTTTCGGCGCTCGCCACCTCTGTTCTAGGGTTTCAACTTTCAGTAGGTTCTGTGATACCCTAATGTCGATTCTTGTAGATCTGTCAGGGCGTCACGGTATTTACCATGTCGGATCTTGTACCGAAACGTTTTTATGGCAAGGACTAATAGTTATCCACATGTGTTCGTACAACAAGACTCGTCAGTGGTTTTGGTGTATTGAGTGACAACGCGTTTAAAGATCTAACTTCTATATGAAGTGGCTTGACAGGTTTCACAGGTTTATTAGTTGTGACCTGATGTAAAAGAATGGTTTTCATGAATATACCCCATGTTCAAGCATTAATACTCTCATGTGTTGAGAATTCAAGGTGTTCAAAGTATACTATTCCTATGTTGAGATTAATGGTCTTTATTGAATATCCATTGCTTAAGAAGGATGTTTAATCATGGAGTATCTATGTATTGGATTTACTTGTGGATCATCATATTGGCCCTATGATTTGTCACTATGACATGGATACTCGTATTATTGGCTATCTCAGTTGATTCCATTGCCTAAGTGCAGGTTATCATTGGTCTATCACTCACAATGCACTGCTAGGCATTGGGTTTTCATTTAATGGAAAGTGACATGAAATCTTTCTCTTTCATTTGGATGTCACTATATTGATTGGATTCTTCACAAATGATAAATGGCTGATCTTGGAAGCATCATTACTGCATATCACAACCACATTTTATGAAGATAAAGTATATTGAATGAGTTACGAGCAAATGTGCTCCATCTACCTATAGAAGAGGTTTTCCAAATTGAAGTCCAACTTATTCAGCTCAAAGAGAATTGCTCTCAGAAGAAGCTCAGCTTGGTTATACCTCTATAATGGAATTGATCAAGATGACACTATTTATCAAAAGCTCAAGACTCAAGTGAAGATCAACTAGATTTATATTTAACCTTGGGTATAAGTATGTCTTACTATCAAGAGGGAAGCTAAGCTTGGAAGTCACTAATCGACATGTGCTCTAGCTAGTTCAGAGAGTGTTTAGCGTAAACACTCCATGTGAATTGTCTATGTGCTGAGATTTGGCTCACCGGACTATCCAGTAGGCATCACCGGACTGTCCAATGAAGACAGGCCCAGTGCCTAGAGTGATGTCTCTCTGACCCTTTTTTTGTGTAATAATTCCTAGCTTGGTGTATCTTTATAAAAACAAACATCAGCATCTTTCTCACCTAGTGACCAAGGCTTTGTGCCTTAGCCTTCTTGTTAGCGAACCCCTCATCGGACTATCCGGTGGGCTCTACCGGACTATCCTGGTAGAGGGGCTTTAAACCTCAACAGTTAGTTGTCCTCTACCGGACTGTCTGGTAGAGGACACTAGACTGTCCAATGGTGGTCTGACAGTAGGCCAACGACTAGTTTTGTGCCACCTGGCCTCCACCTCTTATTGAGGTTGTTGCTTTCCTCCAATGTCCATACACATTCAGAAGCCAGAGAAACTCTCCCCAACACACTCTTTGTGAGTTTGAGCCAAACTAGTGAGATTCTTGAGTTGGGAGAGCATTTATGAGATTGTGTGAGCATTCATGAGCAACCTAGTGTGAGAAACATGACCCTAAGTGGCAGAGGTTTCGGTGATTAATGACAACGTAATTATGTTTCTAATGAGTTCATGACATGAAGGTGTAATATTTGATATTGTGCTCTTTGGTTGACCAAAAGAGACCCCTCAACTCGGTTTTCTTGAAGTTCAGCTTGTGGATTGTATATTCTAGCGACAAGATCAAGGATTGATAGCTCTAAGTGATGCAAAGAACAAAGAAGAGCACTTAGGGATTGATTTGCTAGTTTGTAGATAAGTCGTACTATCAAGGGGGTCGAGGTGAGTAACTTGATGCACTTCATTCTAGAGTTTTTCTCAATTTCAAGTGCATCTTAGTCCTAAATCTAAATCTCTAAAATGTGCTAAAACACACTCACCTTTTCTCAAATAAACCAAAGAAACTCCTGCGAAAAATTTCTATATCGTTTTGGATCATATCAGCGCTGGTCTCATGTTTTTGTACGCACTGGACGGTCCGGTGCTTGCCGTCCAGTGCGTTATAAGCGTTGTTGCCCTTAACTATTTTGTTCTTGCGCCTTAGTGCGCACCGGACGGTCGGGTGGTGGAACCACTGGACCGTCCGGTGCTTCGCCGGACGTTTTGGGCAGTGGGAGTGTTCCAGGCATCTCCGTGTGGTTTGTTCGCACCGGACAGTCCGACGTTCTGGCTAGGGAGGTCTTTTGAGTTGAATCCAAGGCATTTGTGGTGCTTGCTGTCCAGTGCATTATAAGCATTGTTGCCCTTAACTATTTTGTTCTTGCGCCTTAGTGCGCACCGGACAGTCCGGTGGTGGATTCCACCACCGGACCGTTCGGTGCTTCGTCGGACGTTTTAGGCAGCGGGAGTGTTCCAGGCGTCTCTATGCGGTTTGTTTGCAGCGGACAATCCGGTGGTGAAACCACCGAACGTTCTAGACAGGGAGGTCTTCTGAGCTTAATCCAAGGCGTTTGTGTGCACCGGACAACCGTCCGATGTGTACAACGGATCTTGGCGTGTAAAAATATGGTTTGATAAATAAACGCACCGGACAGTCAGGTGGTCTCACCACCAGACCGTTTGGTGGTCACGCAGAAATGAGTTTTCAATAGTAACAGTAGTTTTTGAGCTGGCCTCTGTATAAAGGAACCCCTCCCTCCATTTACAACCTTTGCCATGAGGAAACACTCACACTCACACAAAGGTCACCCAAGCACCATTCCCACACAAATCTTTGACCTTTGGGGCAAGAGGCTTGAGAGAGATAACTTCTTGAGTGGATGTTGAATCAAGTGAAGACCAAGGCTTGTTACTCTTGGTGATCGTGATCACCTAGATGGCTTGCAAGTCATGCCTTCTGCGAGCTTCCGAGAGATTATGGAAGAAGCGGGAGAAGGCCCTTGCGAGGGCATTGTGAGCGGTTTGGAGACCACCATTTCGGAGTGGAGAAGGACATCCTAGAGAGAGCACTTGATCTTTACGAAGGTCAAGAGGTTGCTTGGTTCTTGCGAGAACCACTTTGCCAACCCTTCTCCTTGCGAGGTTTGGGGCTGGAATCTTTGCGAAGACTCTGCTAGAGCAAAGCCTTGCGAGGGGCGCCAAATGAGGACAAGGGGGAGTCGCGACTCCTCGATAACTCGGGAAAAGATCACCGTGTCATCTCTTCTCTTTACATTCTGCATTTATTTTCATGCAATTTATATTCCACAATTTACATTCTTAGAATTGCATGCTTGGCTCGAGTTTGCAAACCTTTTTGTTATGGTGTAGAACTCTAGTCACACCTAGTTAGGCACTAGGGTGAATTGGGACATGATCGATAGGATTTAATTTCAAGTTTTGAAATTACAAGGCCAATTCACCCCCTGTTGGACATCTTGATCCTTCACCTAGCTTATGAGCACAAGTTGGCAAAGCATTTCCGGCAAACGCTTTTGTTACTCTTGGAGGTCTCCTCCTAGATGGCTAGAGTGTCCCGAAGGTCACCCGATTTGTGGGTGGCACTCTTCTAGTTTGTAGCACCCCACTCTTCGGAGCACTGCTTAGTAAGCATCCTCATCAGACCTTGGTGGTTGGTGAGGGGAGGCCAGGAGTTGAAAAAGACTCTAGCTCTTGGTAGGTGCATCAAAGAGGACATAGGGACACTTGAGGGTGTGCCCGAACCTCGGGAATTAAATCTCTGTGTCTTGTGTGTTGTGCCACTACTAGGAGACCCAAGCTTTGTGCTTGTACTTTGTTTTCTTTCTGGCATTTACTTTTATGCTTCTGCTACTACTCTTGTGCAAGTTATTGTTGTGAGTATAGGGACTTCATGCAGCAGAGCTCAACATCACTAAAGAGACCCTTGTGACTATACTCCATAGCTCAATAAGTATCTAAGTGCATATTTACATTCTTGAGCCTACTCTCTGTGCGACACCGGACTGTCCGGTGTTAGGCTGACAAAATTGTTTTAAGTTATAATTTTTCACATAAGCTTATTCACCCCCTCTAGGCGACATCAAGATCCTTTCAGTGTTTATTTCATACAAAGTTCTATCTATGGTTTGTGCTATATGCTATGAATTTTTCATGTTGTCTTTACATGAGTGCAAGTTTAGAAGCTAATCTTAGCTACGCTCTAAGGTCAAAGCATGCGTGACGAGCAACAAGGTGAATCTCTGGTCAGATCTGTACACGTATAGCGGTTGGCTCATCCTTTGACGTCAAGTCCATCGGTGGATTATTCTGCTTGACGATGGGTGTGGAATTGATTGGGTTGATAGAGTCGATGCATCGAGAGGGTTGAGTCGCATGCTTTAGTTGACCTGACAAAGCATCCCTAAGAGTAATTTTCCTGCACGCCTCATTCTATTTGTGGTTAATTAGGCTATCTAGTGTGATTTGGGATTGGTTTCCTAGGCATGGCCTTGGATGTGGATCTGGATGTTCTTTGTGCACTTCGGTTGGGTATGGCTCGTAGCTTTTGCTATGGAATGATCCTGTTTGGCTAGCGTATGCAGCTCCTAGCGTGTATTGATTTTGTATGGCTCTTAGTTTTGGCTATGGAACATTACTTTTTGGTTAATACGCGTGTTCCTATCCTAAGATGTTCGTGTTTGGGAGGATTTGTCCGTTTCAGTTTAGAAGCTTGATTTCTGTTCCCAGAACAAGTTATCTATTTTGTTTTTGTCAAGTTGCCACAAGGCAACCCCAGCATGTTTATCTGCCATCACCTGCTCAATAGCCGACGGGCATGGTGTAAAACCGATCCTCAGATCGGTTTGAAGTATTTAAAGACTACCATTGTCTGCTTGTA
The DNA here is from genome assembly GCA_030272315.1 of Paspalum vaginatum. Lineage (NCBI taxonomy): Eukaryota > Viridiplantae > Streptophyta > Magnoliopsida > Poales > Poaceae > Paspalum > Paspalum vaginatum. The sequence continues at coordinate 37,966,065 of CM059017.1, read as the reverse complement.
GGACAGCGAACGAGGATCGAGTCAATAACCTCCCTAGTTGTAAGGTAAAGCTCGGTGGCACGTCCGCACAATTGACACCTAACGCCATCCAAAAGGTGTTTGGTACCGTCTCGGGAGGAATGAGCTTCCGGCGGCACTCTCAGTTCCGCATGTGTCTACGCTGTGGCATCCGCCCCGCCAAGTTCGGTGGCAACAGATCTATAATAACTTTTTATATGCTATTATTCAGGAAACAAGTTGTGATATTCACTATTGATATCATCGTGTATGTGAAACATGATCCTAGATCACACATGGTTTATATTTGGTTGTTTCCTTGAAACCAGCTTTGACATGCATGGACAGTCTTCCCTAAAGTAATTAGCTCTATTTCAAATCAAGCCAAAGTAAGTCTATGATCCATAGTGGGAAAAAACAGACAAATCAGAACATATTCATCAGTAGAGATCTTCTCTTTAATGTTTTAGGCTGATAGGAAAATTCCACCATTTCAACATCTGCAATAATTTTTCTACAGTACTATGATTGGTTCCAACCACTCAGGGTGATCTATGAACACTATTGGAGAAAGCTTCATCAGTACCGGTTGGGAAACCGCTCCATCAGTACTGGTTGGCAAACCAACGGTACTACGGAATCGGAGATTTACCCCTAGGGCTCGAACCCAAGACCTATAGATTCCACGTGCAATCCCTACTTACCACTACACCACACAATCTCACGTGACTATATAGATGATACTATTCAATTATTTGAAGTGCTCAGAAGACTTTAAGACTGGTTGGAGAAATTTTAGTACAGATTTGTGTTATAAACCGGTACTAAAAAATAGCTTTTAGTACCGGTTGGTAACATCAACTCATATTAGGCGTTAGTATAGGTTGGTGTTACTAACCTGTAATAAAGGGTAGCTTTTAGGACTGGTTTGTAATACGAACCCGTACCAAAGTCTCTCTAGGAGCTGTAACCTTTCTAACTAGTATTAGATCTTTCATACGTGCCGGTTGCAAAATGTTTTGGTACCTATTGCCGGGACAAAAAAACATTTCTCCGGTAGTGGACCTACTGAAATTTCAACTTGAACTGCAGTAGATTACTTACGGTCTATGTACTTCCCCGTGGGGTTGATGCAGCGAAGATTCATTTCCGTACGTGTAGACCAAGAGTGGCACATTCTCACTCGCGAAAAGAAACATGAATACAGAATACCGTGCGTGCGTGTATTTACCCATTGCAGCATAGCATTGCTTCTCCATCCCCATTTCTTATTCACGGAAGGGAGATAGCACTTTTATGTTGGTCCTCACCAACTTCAGCTAGTAATATGGCAAATAATTCCTTCTTGCTGTCATGTTCTGGGATTCATAAATGGGTCTCCATTTTCTTAATAAAAGATAGAGATACGGTGTCTTCAAATACACACAACCAATCTTTTACAAAAAAGCCACCGCCTCAAAGCTGTATCTCAAATAAGGGAAAAGATAAATGGAAATCGAGAGAAAATTATATTATTGCTTCTCCATCCATTGTTGGCAAAAATGTCCAATGCGGCGACCTCCGATGTCTTTCTTGCCAGACATATGGCTTCCCTATTGTTTTCATCCTGCAGCAGTGCCCAAAACCATAACTAGTGTGCCTACATAAAAGAAGAATATTTTTTCTCAAAGACAAGATCATTGCACACGCACCAAAAAGACCCGTAAAATAGCAGCGCCCCCCACAAGAATCAATCTTTTTTCTCGCTTCGCAATGCATGTTAGCTATCCACCACACATATGAGACAGAGATTTCAGGGGTGATAAACATGTAGTAATATGCATAATTCACCAGATTGTTTTTGAGTATTGGCAAGCAAAAAATAAGTGTTCTATTGTTTCATTGCAATTACATAAACAACACTTTTTGATTTCCATGCCAATTTCTTTTAGCTAGATTGTCCTTTATTAAAATCACTCCACATTATAAATACCAGAAAAAAATCTTACTCCCTCCAGGTCCAAATTAGTTTTAAATCTTGAAAGTCATATGTATAGATTTGCCTTAACAAGTACTTTCATAAAAGTACTTGTTTCCTTGAATATTTATTTATATTCTAATAAAAACATTGGTCAAACTTATGTTATGAAGATTAGTCTATGTCCAAAATAACAACTAATTCAGATCTGGAGAGAGTATTTTTTTTTAAATGAAGCTTTAGCATCCAAATAAATTTGTTGGTAAAAGGGGTGCCCTAGTTCTTTAAATAAGCATACATATATGTCAAGTCTGTTTCCGCTCCAAAGAAGAAGGTTGAGATCTTTCAATCTATGCCGTGAGGGATGTGACCTAGACCTCATGGAGAAATGGCCTTGTCTATATAAACCCCAGCGGAAAATATCCCTTCCATCAATAAGCTGACAATTAGATAATTTTGGTACAATGTTGTACCAACCCATCAGTTTATCCCCCACTAGAGTTCTTCAAAAATTAATATTAGGCGGCATCTGAATCATGTCCTTTGCCACATTAGTATGTGTAAGGATCGGATGCCTAAGAGGGGGTGAATTGGGCTAATTAAAATTTCTAACCGAAACTCCTTAGCCTAACGAAGCTATTAATTAACCCACTTCACCCTCTAAGCGAATACTAGCCTATTCAATGAATAAAGACAGTCCTACTCATGCTAGTAGAGAGAGAACAACAACGGAAGACTAAACTAGCAACACTAATGACCATGAAACCAAGGGAAGTACTAGCTAAGAGGAAAGCTAAGCATGGTGACTATGAGGTGCATCGTATGAAAGAGCAAAGGCAACAAGAGCACCAAACAGAGAGAAAAGGAAGAGGGGCAACTGGATTTTTTTTCTGTGGTATCGAAGGTTTGGCACCATCCCCTAATCCACGTTGCGGCACACAACAAGTGTTTCGCCGCCTCCCATGCTTGTGGGCGCTCACTAGGAGTTTCCGTTCGCCATCCCAGCAATGTGGAGCTCAAGCCTTGTACATCATTGTTCTTTAGGCTTCCACAATGTCCTTGGCAAGCTCTGAGAATGCACCCTGGTCACCAAGTCCGCCTAGGTGCTGCCAAATACCAAGAGTAACAAGCATCTGGTCTTCACTTGATCTTGATCCTCACCAAGATGGATGCACACAAGCCCTTGACCTTGATCTTGCTCTCAGAGGTGTGAATATGTGAGTGGATGTTGCAAAGGTTGAAGCACAAATGGCTCTCTGAGTCGTGGCGGTGACACCCTACTAGTTCAGATATATGTTGATGACATTATCTTTAGTGGTTCATCTCACGCTTTGGTGTCTAAGTTTGCTGAATAGATGACCAGCGAGTTCGAGATGAGTCTCATGGGTGAGCTCTAGTTCTTCCTCGAGCTGCTGATCAAGCAAGGCCCTGAAGGAACATTCATCCATCAAGCCAAGTACATGAAGGACATTCTGAAGAAGTTTGATATGCGAGACTCCAAGCATATGTCAACTCCCATGTCAACACAAATGGCGCTTGATACAGATGAAGAAGGGGAGGCGGTGGACCAGAGGGAGTACCAAGGGATGATCAGCTCACTTCTATACCTGACAGCGACCAGGCCAGACATTCAGTTCGGGGTTTGCCTTTGTACGCGATTTCAAGCCTCACCGAGGACATCACATCGTCGAGCGGTGAAGCGCATCTTCAGGTACCTTGAATACATTCCTAAGATTGGTCTTTTGTTCTCCTCAGCTTCGACACACTCTCTCAAAGGGTATTCGGATGTTGACTTTGCGGGTTTTCGGTTGGAGCGCAAGTCTACCTCTAGCACTTGCCAGTTCCTCGATTCTTCTCTTGTCTCTTGGTCCTCAGGCAAGCAATTTAGCATAGTCACTTCTACCATAGAAGCTGAATACGTTGTTGCTGCTAGTTGCTGTTCTCAATTACTTTGGATGAAAGCTACCCTGAGTGACTTTGGCCTAAGTTTTGGAAAAATTCCTCTCCTAGTAGACTCCACTTCTACTATTTCTGTAACTAGTAACCCATCTTGCACTCTAGAATCAAACACATAGACGTGAGGTTTCACTTTCTAAGAGATCACTATGAGATGTGAGATTTACACTTGGTTCATGTTGAGACCGAGAACCAGTTAGCCGATATCTTCATCAAGCCCTAGAGCTTAGCGCATTTGCTCGCTTGCATGGGGGCTTGTGTTTGTTACCACTTTTATTTTGGGTAGCTTTGTGCTGGTTGTTTGGCTATAAATTTGTCAGATTATAAATAGCGTGCAAATTTATACGTGGAAGTATTCAGGCCGGCCATTATGAGAAACATGGGGATTAATTAGTGATGACTATATTATTGAGCCAAAATATCCCAAATAATTATACATGCAGATGAGATAGACGGTTAAATCGGCGGGCTCATAATTGATCAAATATTAGTTTATTTGTGCATGCATGGTGCAACTTATTTGCTGGTGGTGATTCACTGGTGGCATATGGCCCATGATCCATCTGGCGTGTCATGGCTTTTTTATTTATTTTAATATGCGGGCGTATACGTACGAGATACGCGGCCGTAATGCCATATACGTATGAGATACGCGGCCGAATGCCGTATGGCACATGTCCCAGGTAACATGTATGCATGGTTGGCGCCTTGGTGATGATCAGGGAGCTTCCTCCGCGCCGAGGTCCACTTTAAGCGTCATGTTGGGCAACAGATCAATAACCATGCCGTTCATTAATTTGAAGATGATGTTGATAACTCTTGGTGATACGAGAAGGCACCTGTATGCATGGTCATACCTCTTAATGGTGGAACCAACATGTGTTTGGGTCCCCACGTGTCATGGACTAGAGTAATGAGCTCTCAAGTAGACTAAGTACTAAAGGTGTTTAGCGTTTTGAATTATTTTGAACAAGGCGGTTGTGCGCCAGGAAGGGAAGCGATGGCTGCTATTTCGGCCTGATCCAACGGAATGACGGCGGCGCTCTCAGCCAGAAGGACCTCCTCCCTGGGTCAGCTACTCCCTATATATACTAGTGACGCCCATGCGCGCTTCGCGCGCGTGGTACACGTTCAGGCATGTTTAATTGGTAAACGTGAGTAGAACCAAGTAGATAACAGTGTGTGCGATGGGTTAGTAGGTATAGGTACCTATATAATCATTGTTTTGGTACTGCGCCAAGCCAGGATTCTTCTTGCAGGGTGCATGCGCTCTCCGATGCTTTTTCTTCGGGATTGTATCACAAAGAGTCTATTGTTCGTTGTGAGTTTGAGGGTTGATCTATTACATATCTGTAGTTATAAGGAGAGGGGTTCTCACCATGGTAGATTTAGGACTGTTTATAGGGTTGAAAGACAGTTTATAACTTATATTTACAGCACTCCCAATGATCTTCATATATAAGGTGGACGTGCTGCGATATTTTACGACAAAATGCAACACGTTTTCCACATAGGTTAGAATAGCAGTCTAAACTAATGAGGTAACCTGATTGGTTTTGCATAGACATGCAGCAAGGTACACAAAACATTTGAGTTGAAATACTGGTTGACCTAGGTGTTCACATGCCATGACGTCTTGATACAATGTGTTTGGTGACAGGTATGGCTGCCGCATGGGACTGTCAATGGAAGTGCCAGTTTCGGTCCGATTCCCATCCTTGAGACCCATGTAGATCTGCTGTGGGTTACAAACTGTATCAAGCGTTTATTCGAGCGTGTAGATATACATAGCAGTGGTTTTATATTTGTCTAACATGTGTCATATCCGGTGTAGTTAAGTGCATCGGGGTCTAGTCCAGCGTTAAAAGCATCTTCTCCTATGATGGTAAATCAGAGTATTAAACATTGCATTATGTAATCTAGGAGTCAGTGTGTTTATACATAGCGAGGAATGAGTGAAGTTTACTGCGGCAATTATCTCTCCAAGCCTCATCTGCAACTTCGCTATCAACACCAAATTAGATCTCTGTGTAGATTTGTTCTGATGCATAAATTTATCATGGCAGAGACAATGACACAATATGGTCTGAGAAGTGTGATCACCTGTGTCCATGTTGCTGTTCTGAGGATGGCTGTCGGCGCTGTTGCTGGCATCATTGGCACAGTTATTGTGGCTGACATGTGAATAGTTGGTTCGTGTGTTGTTTCTAAGACTTGGTGCTTGACCATAGAGGTAAGTGCGCATTGTGATACAATATATGTAGGATCGTGTGCCTTTCTCTATGTGTTCTGTTATAAGGAACTTATCAAATGATGGTATGGCATCCCGTGAAGATGTCAAGGCATTAACACGGCAGATACCAGTTCTTGGATCATAGCGACAGGTTTTCGTATGGCAATACTGAGCTAGGACAGATGACACCCTTTTTTTTTTGAAACGGCACGAGGAGGAATGCCAAGGATGTCTATAGTTATTTTTGTGTTGAACCAAGCTCTAAAGCTGGCTCGGTACTCGCTGGACCACCGCTCAAGGGTGAGAGTAAAGGTAGGACCTGTTGAGAATTTTGTGTCTTTCAACAATTGCACGCTCTCGGGGTGTTTCAAAGCGGAGGATGTAATCTGGTGGATAGGCTATGATGTTGTCTATATCGACGTGATATCCAGAGATATCCTGTACTGTGGCTCGTAGGGTATATATATCTGGGGTTTGAGTTTTTAGCTGCATAGGGATTGCGATGAGGAAGTACCGTAGGGTTTCTTTTGGTATCTCTATATCTGTCTTGGATCCGCTGCCGAATAATCTTGATGCATAGTGTGGTTCGGTATACATAGAAGTTTGGTAACACATAAATATATTAGTTTGCTGTATTGTATATATAAGAACGGGAATGAACAGGTAGGCTAGTAGATTTAATAATTCGAACGGTATATTAGAAGCATGCATCTTTTTTTTTCTTTTGCTAAGATTGTTTAGCCTAACTGTGAGAACATAAATAAAGCGTACATTTGAGAACATAATAACAATACACATCAAAGGGGGATGTAGCAATGTTTATAGGTGACAGTAAGGGACTGTTAATAGAGAGTACACTATATGTGTATTTGCTGGGTACATAGATGTTACCAACGTAGGAACCATACGCTATATGTATACTTGCTGGGTATATAGGTGCCATTAATGTATGAATCACACCTCGTAGTTCCAAGGGCCGGCGGCATTAGGTGTGGTGGTGTGTTTTATATTTATAGAGATGCGGCAGTGCGTGTTATTCTTGTTAGAACGGTGGAGAGGCTACTTAGGTGGTTGGAAGCCCTTGGGCATATGCTTCTGTTCTCTGGAGTGATAGGTTTAGATCATATTGTTTGGATCTATGGTTAGTCAACGCACGATGCTATAGGTAGAATTAAAGGTGCTACAGAAGGTAGAGGATGCTCGTTTCTCTGGTTGTGGTGGTACAGGGTGTTTTTTACACTCTTATTTGACAGCTAATGTAAACAAGATCAACCCGTGATTTGTTTGAAACAGGGATGGACATCTTATTCAGGACTTTTGCTTACCTTTAAGTTTCTTTGTGGGTAATCTATAATGAGCTGGCGTGGTACGCTGGCTGTGTCAACCATGGTTTTACCTGGTTCTTTGGATAGAAGGGTCAGCTCATTGTATATCCTCTCAAGTGTTCTCTATGAATGTTGTTTAGATTCATGGACCGGTGAGTGGCAAGCACCTGTGTTGGTCAGGAGATTCTGCCTGTTTTCAGACACACGAGAAGAAAAGTTGGTGTAGAGTTGTTTAAGAGCTCCAGCTAAATCTGTCAACCGTTTGTTCTTGGAGGTTATAGAATGGTGCAAAGAAGATATTTCAGTTTCAAATAGCATTGCCCATGATTTCGAACTGAAGAGCTGTTTGCCTAGGAGCTGTGTGTGGTGATAGTTATAGTCATCAATGATTATGAATTTCTGTTCGGTAAGAAAGTCCAAGCACGCTTCGTATGTTGATTGTATAGCCATGATTTATGTCCGCTGGATGTGGCCATAGAATTTTTTTTGGTGATCTAGCAAGTGATTCTCTGGTTACCATATTGTCTATTTCAATTTCAGTTATAAACGTTTCATTGTCAAATGGGAAAATCTCTTCTTTTGCAATGCTGAGGTTCAGCCTACCAGCTGTAGCATGGAAGATCTGCTTTTTATCCATTGCTATCGTGGTTGGAACCTAGGCTAGAGTTCGCACAATACATGGTATAAAAGAGTTAGGTCTGCAAGTAGGCTACAGGGATCACGAAACAGGCACTGTAGAAATCGCTAGATCTAGCGCGAATATAATCGCGGATGAGAGATCAGGTGCACCACTGTGAAATAAATGGAGCTAGAACCATAGTATACAGCAGGGGAAAGCATTTGTACCTTATGGAGGAGGTCATCATCTTCTATCTCCATGGAGTCATCGCTGGAAGGGTCGACGCCTCTTCTTGCTAGGGATGGTTCCGGCGGTTTGTCCTCACCGATGGGCCTATATGGGGAGGTATGGCTGGTGCTCCCCGAGGAGGTGCACGAGGAGTGCGGTGGTCTGCCATGGTGTGAAGGGTGGCAGCGTAGCAGGGCTACCGTGGGATGGTGAGAATGGAGACAATGAGGAATGGCTGGTAGGGTCGTTGGGTACTATACTGTAGTCTAAATCACAGGGGGGTGCAAGTTGGCTTGCTCGCTGCTGCTTCTGGAAAGAAGCAGCCGGATGGGCTCGAGTGGGCCGCTTGGACAGTGGGCTTTTCATTGGGCTAGGCCTTTGGGCACTATTTGTTGCAGATTCTTGGGTCTTTGAACACTAACCAATTGTCTATGCTGGAGCGCCTTTGGGCACTATTTGTTGCAGATTCTTGGGTCTCTAAACACTAACCAATTGTCTATGCTGGAGCATGGCGTGCCTTAGGAATCATGTGATCTGAGCTAACTGCTAAGTGGATTAACTCGATTACGGGCTGTATAATATAAGGCGTGTGCATCTGGTAGTGTGGTTGTGTCTAGATTAGCAGGTTCGCCATGGGTTTCCATATCGTGTAGGGTATAGTGTGTTTGCTGCGTTTTTTTCCCACAGGGAAAAACCGGCGTGTGACGTTGATGAAGATACAGCAATGGATATCACAGTTTAACAGACACCAGGCAGAGATCATACTGAAGATATATTTTTATAGTTAAGGCAACCATAATTTACATTCCAGCACGTGGTTCCATAGGCTAACCAAACATAATTTACATAACAGCTTCAGCAGCACGGGAACTGATCTATCGTTGCCATGCAAACGTTTCATCAGCTTGGACAGCGGGCTTATACACCGTGGGTTGCTTAGGACCTTGCCCATGCAGTGGTCGCATAGACTAAGGTAATGTACATGGTCTGGCATATCTTGGACTTAAGCATACTGCATACGATGGTTTAACAAACTTAGACATAATAGATGAAGCGAACAACGGTGCTCTGTAAGTGGTCTTGTTGGGCTGGGCACCGTGTTGTAGCTGCAAAATCCGAGCCTTGATGACGACCTGTGGACCATGCGAGGTAGATCTGCCATGAGATTTTGTGTAATAGGAAAGTAGATGAACGGGGACAGCCAATATGGTGCAGTGCATTAAACCTACCTCTTTTCATTCGATTATTCCAGATTAATGCCTGAAGTGGCGTTCGCGCCGGTAGCAGTATCATCTGGAGTCGAGCTGGAAAGTTTGATCATTTCTATATAAGTCATAGCCGATTGCATCCAATCAAAGCGGAAAACGCATGGCGCTTGCTGGGAGGATTATTAGAAACCTTTTCTGTGATTGGCTGGGAGCATCCTTTATCTGAAGCAATGCGGTTGTCTTTTGGCCTCGCTGTTTTTTCGCTTTAGATGGTGAGGCACCGGTTTCCTATAGAGAAGACAATTGCAAATGGAAATATGCACACTGTTTTACACCGTTGCAGTATATTTCATGGCAGCAAGAGAGCGAATATAAACAGGTGCCGTATCTTCAGAGAGCAGTAGTTTCCTTCTGACGGTAGGTCGCGTGTCTCTAACCGTGGAGGCCCTGCACATATAATACGGCTATTGTAAATGCAAGAAGTCAAAGGAACCCTTTAACGATGGGCAACAATCATGTGAGTCTAAGATTAATATGCAAGGGAAAAGGGATGGTGTGGATACTTAGTTGGGTCCTTTTTCTCAAAGGGAGCACTCTTATGTTTGTCAAGCGGTGTAGTTTGCACCTGCAAAGCAGCAACAGTGTTATGTATGCATTGATCCTCTAGAGAAATCACCTCATTGATCAGAAGAAGAATAATCATTGGATTCAGTGAAATAAGGTAATTACACTGGGAGCTGCAGGTGTATGCTGGGAAGGCCGCCCCGCAATATTTGCCATTTTCGATTTGCCTTGAGTAAGACCCGCTGGTGTCTGCTCAGCGATACTTTCTGTAGCTACTCCTGTTTCTGTAGATGTCTCTAAAATCTCTCCTTCAAGAGCAAGCTGCTGTTGATGTGAATGTGTACCCTGTGGCTGCGCCCTAGATGCAGTGGCAGTGATAATCGAGCGGGAAACCGGAGCATTGTCTACCATGAGTGCTCAGCATTGATAACACTCGGTAACTCTTATCAGGTCTATCAAAACTCTCATCTGTTAGCACAACAACAAATGTGAACTTCATAGTTACCAGAGCAGCGATGTCAGATGGGAAATCTTGGATTGGTGTCCCTGCTCTCATCAGTGTTTGGATAGGCTTGCCTATAATGCGGGCAGCAACATCAGTGAAGGCAATCATTTTTGCTTCTGTGGTTCCATCCGTAGCTACAAAGGATAGTTTGTACCTGTATGGATGGAAGATATAGAATAGATGAGCTATAATCATGATAGCACAAGGGCAGACATAATGAAAAGCACAGAGGTTGAGCACAAACTTAAATTTCGAATTTGTAGACAAGCACAGCCTGCATTTGTCACCAGAGCCTTCCACAACACATGATTTATTGCACTTTGCACATGAAGCAAACCACCAGCGATCTCCAGGAACTAAACGATCAATCACAATAGTTGTGCGATAGACGGTATCCTACACAGTAATAGGGTGTTATGTGCCTGTTTATGGTAAAAACACGGGTACAGACAGTGGAAGAACAGACAAAGAGAGAACATATATCTGTAAAAAAGGGACAACAGCAGCCATACTCCAATGGTATATGGATCCATGGTGGCTAAATCGGTGAGAGTAGCGATTTCTACCTGTGCCAATCGAGGCCCCCTGGCCTGATCAACAGATGGCGCTGTACTGCCTGATCTCAACATGCTGGTCATTGAGACTGCACAAATCATGGAAGACATTAAATGTAACTATATGAACAGAGCACAGGTGCATAATAGACGAGGGAAACAAAAGCAGTGGAACCTGTTGTAGAAGGGGACTGCTTCCGGTATAGCGGGATTAAAGTACCATCGGCACGCAGCATTCCCACTCAGATAGTGCTGACCTACAATTATGGGAAACTACACTTGAGTAACCGGTCAGAGCAACCACCTGATGAACATAGAGGGAACAAAGAGATGTGGCAGCAAAACATACCTATATAGGTTTTAACAATGGTACCAACCAGCAGGACAACAATTGGCTCCGATTCATTTGGATCATAGATCGCATCAATATCGAAAGAAGACGCCCTATCGCCCCACAAAGTCACCTTGATTTCAAAATGACTATATCCAAAAGCAGAAGTAAACATCCAATCTTATCTTACGTGACATAGACAACGAATAGACACACGGGCCATGAACCAGCAGCATAGTGTCCTCTGCTGTATAGATAAAAGTGAAAATGAAAGTAGGGAGAGAGAGAGCCATACGTCAGGTCACGGAGAACAATATCTCTGCTGATAAGTGGGGCTGCGCTATTTGTTAGATGCATGGTCTTAGCGTCTGAGATTTCAACCAGTACTCCAACGACGTCTGAAACCAGGTAGGATATAGGTTCTGTAATCATCAAGGAATAATCCATTGCACACAATGTAAAGGAAAAGCAAAGACACAGTGGCAAACCTATGAAACGCGACTGATCTCCAGCATGGCGCTCTAGCTGAGAAAACGGTGTGAGATGATAGACCAGCTCTGGCATAATAACTGCATCTTCTGGAACTGGTGCAAGTTGAATTCAATCATGTAATTGCTAGGGACCGGCATATAGGTGTCCTTAGCATTTGAGACACGGAAGCGGCTGATGATATAAATGCTGCCCTCTTGCACAAGGGGGCTTTTTTCTTCAGCATCCTTGGCTGGTATCTCCGCGTACATGGCATTCCCCTGTTCAACATCGATCAACGATAGGTTTGGTTAACAGAGAAGTGATGCAAGTAACTCATACTGTGGAAGCAATTAACATCATACGGTAAACAATTCTTTCAGAAGAAATACATTTAGAGCAATACCTTTTCATCGATGTGGACAAGGTCAACATGAACCAGTTCACCATCACCAGTGCGACCACGGTACTCCCATTTTTGACAGACACGTACCCGGATGACAGCGCCACGGTCACGTAGACGCAGCGATGGCAACAAAGCAAACTGCATGGTTGGCACACCTGCAAAGGAACAAAACATACAGGAGAATATTAGTACATAGCAACAAAAGTAGGAAAAACATAAGGAACAAGGCAAGTGCAGACACAAGGACCAACCATGCAAAAGAGCAGATAAATAACAGCAGGTGATGGGAAAAGCGCAAACTGCATTTCAAAATGGAAACCCATAAACAATCTTGTGTAGCACACGAGGAGCAACAATGTTTGTAACCCGTATTAGCCCTGGCGGGCAAGCGAAAGTCATAATTGGTAGAAGCTAATAGCAGCTACATGTGTATAGGTAGCAGAAGAGGGGCTGTATGACCAGACCCAGATATTATTGGGCAGTGAAGAGGCCAGACAATTGAAGGAGCAGCAATAACTATAGTATCACTCCACTGATATATGGCTGAATACCGATGCAGATATATACATGCCAGCAGCAGCAATCTGTGCTGCGGTGACAGCAAAAGCAATAAGGCAAAAGACCACCCAAACTACGCAGCAGCAGCAGCATGAGGCTGCCCTGCTGTTAGTATCTCTTGATAAACAATATTTTTTGTCTGATCTGTGCAGGCACCGTTTCCATCGTCGATGAGAATCCTGAGCCCACTACGCGATGTAGCTCGTGACACAGCAACATATTGCTGACCGTGGCTGAAAACAGGTCTGCTTAGATAGATGCCAACTGTATTTATTGTCTGCCCTTGGCTTTTATTAATTGTCATTGCATATGAAACTTTGATGGGAAACTGCCGCCTTTGTAAGACAAAGGGAAGTTTTGTGGTTCGGAGTGCCAGTGATATACGTGGGATGTCAACAATGTCACCCATATGTCTACCTGTTATAATCTCCGCCCTAATAACCGTGTCTCCTGTCTCTAGAACAATAAGACGTGTTCCATTGCATAATCCACCTGCTTGGTCAAGGTTTCTAAGTAACATAATTGGCACACCTTTTTTGAGAATAAGACGATGCCGAGGGAAATTGTTTCCATTTACAGAATTCAGGAACTCAATAGGGTATAGGACTTCATAGGATTCATGTGCACTCGCTGATTTTTGAATCGCATCACAGCTTCGGTATTCCATCTCAGGGCCTAGAATAAGTGCAACTACATGTGAGTTAACAGCATCTGCAGCCTCATTAGTCGGTGTTAAGATGGCTCGGCAACATAGGTAAGATGGATCTGCATACTTTGTAGATAAGTCTGGATAAACTGACTAGACAACACATGAGATTTTGTCACCGTCTGTCATAAGCAAAAGGTCATGTGGTGTCTACACCCATGTTGGTTCTGTTTCTCCGTCTCTTGCACCAGCCTCAATTTTACCTTCACCAATGTCTAGCACCCATTTACTAAATTCAGCAACTTCTTGTTGAGCCATAGGATCTAAGTCAGAAGAAGTGATCCTCATGTTTGTTGTGAGTGTCAGCACAACAACATGCCGCCAAAGAGGAGAATTAACTATAGCTGCATTGATAATCTCCGGTTTACTGCCACCTTCTATAACAGGGAGAATCTGACGTAAGTCACCACCTAGAACCACCACTTTCCCTCCAAAAACCATATCAGTAGCTCCCTCTGACAGGCATGAGGCGATATCTCTCAGGCTTCTATCAAGGGCTTCAAATGCATGTCTATGTGTCATGAGAGCCTCATCCCAGATGATAAGATCGGTGCATTCAATCAGCTCAGAGAGATGCGTGCCTCGACGGATGTCACAAATGGTTGTATGATCTAGGTCACACTGGGATTTTGAAACGTGAGTGAGCTGTTCTCCCACCAGGCAGTAACAGTGAAGCAACTCCAGATGAAGCAACACACAGCACAATCTTTCTTTGAGAACAAAGATGGGCAAGAATAGCATTCCACAGATATGTTTTTCCAGTCCCACCAGTAGCCAGACACGAAGAAAAAGCGAGGGCTATTGTTTAAAACTGCGGTAACAATACTCTGGAAAGCATGCAGTTGTTCAGGGTTCAAACTACTAATATGCTTTTCAGAGTCAACAAGCAACTGAGTGATGTCGTATGATAACTCTTCCTATATCAGCCTTGTTGCCATGAGCAAACTCAGCTGGGCTTGACCTCAGTGGCAAGGCATGATCTTTTATCCTCGCACCATTCCCGGCGAACAGCAGCGACAGCTCATCCAGGACACAATCCCGTAGCTCTGCATCCGGGAGCCTGTACTGTCTGTATCCTGTAAGGTCTTGGAACCTATACTGATATCATCAGCAAGGAAATGCCACACTTTCTCAAAAAAAGCTTCTTCATCATTGACCTCAGCAGAAGAGCAGCATGGTGACAAAAAGCAGTCTCAGCTGATGCGAGGTAGCCCAAGCAGCAGCTTCATCAAAAGCATTGTACCATTCTTCATCGTCACCTAAGAGGCCACTGAGCATCACAGGCCTGTCTGAAAGTTGCATACACTCTTCCACGGTATGTCCTAACCTCTTCATAGCTACGAGCTCTTGTAACCACAAGAAGCAACATCCTCAAGTAATATCTTTCACCAACGGATGGATGGATGTAGTACAAACGGCCAATCTTCCCATCTCCACGCCGTCTTGGACGCCATGATCTATCCACTCCATCCTAGTGCCATTTAGAAGGGAACTCACAGTATGTGAGAACTCTAGCAGACTCATTCCTTTGGTTAGCTACGAACCACTAAGTGAGCATAGTCTTATGAAGGAAATCTTGTGCAAGAACGTTGGCCATGTTCTGTTTTGCATGATAAGTGATGAAGTTTTCACCTGGCAGATGGACAGGCATCCTTTCCACTGCAGGATAGTGCCTATGTATCTCAAAACCAAAGACTCTCCAACAAGCATCGTGTTCACAAATATATCTGCAATCTAAATACTCTTTGACCTCGTTAATTGTACCACTCTCAGCATCAAAGGGAGCATCGCTGCCATCCTTAATCCTCTGGATATAAACCTTTGCACAATCAGGGCCCTTGGTGACATATTTGAATAGGTATTTAATAAAAATGCCTTTGTTGCACCATTCAACATTTATATGAGCTTGGAACTTCTTAAGGAGATACATGTTATAGGGAACAACCCATCTATTATCTAGCTTGACACCTCCTTTCTCAACTGAATCGACCATTGTTTGGCCTTCTGTACAATGCGAAACCATCTTCAGTAATGGTGGTGCTCTTGAAAAGGCTTAGGATACCCCTTGGAGCATTTCCCTTTTTTCATGCATGGGCACCGAGGAAAAGATGGACCACAAGGGCCGTGCATCATGTTTTCTGTGACAAGAGCATAGCCTAGCGGATCTTCATTGGGGTCAGGTATCTCAGTCGAGATAAACTTGTCTATAAATTCGGGAGTTGGCTGCGATGTGTCCTGAACAAGCCAAATAATGATATGTGCATGTGGGAGGCCACGTTTTTGAAACTCGACTGTGTGAAGGACCGCAGAAAAGGAAAACCAATAGGCAAACAAAAGGGATAACCATATCAGAGGTGACTACGCAAAACAATGGGGTAAGGAAAGGAGAGAAACTACAAAGCTAAATAGCCAACCTGCAGCAACAGGGCCAAAAGCAGTACCATCCTTTACATCTTGCATAAGCTCCTCTAATTTCATGCTATACACTCTGACAACAGCGTCAGCTCTATCAAACGGCTTCTGCCCTGGATGGCAAAGTATAGCCTCAGCAATCTCTGGCCACTTCGCATTACATGTAAACGTAGTGAAGAAATCTGGGGGGCCATACACTGTGCATATAGCGATCCCATCATGATAATTCTGTATCATGTATCTCCTGCCTCCCGTATAGCTAGCGGGAAGGACGGTGTGCTTGCCCATCTCACTGTCCATCCACACAGCCTCGCCCAACCGCATATGCAATGCCTTGAATGCTCTCAGACCTCAGCTTCTTCTGGTTATTGACGATGTACCACAGCCTATTTTCATCGATGCACGCACATGCATCAACCTTGGCTTGAGCCGAGAGGTTTCCATAACAGAGGTAGGGGTTTGGTTGGTCGGGCTTATAGTGGAAGGCACAACGGTAGTAGTCTTGCGGTGTCATCTTTGTCCGTGCATTAGGGGAGGTGGAAATATCACCCTCATAGAGAACACCAACTTGGAAACCACGCTCACCATACGGAAACAGGAGAGGATATTGCAGAGCCATGTAGGCGGGGTGCAAGGGTGAGATGTGCTGCAACTGACCAGACCTAGCTTGAATAATTATATCGCGTTTAAAAGTGTCAAGGGTGAAATCACAGACAACGAGCATAGCCAGCTGGTCAGTAGTCGGCATATTGTATTGGACAGGATCACCCTCTCCTGCACCAACAATTCTAACCACAAAGTTTTCGTTTCCATGATCTGCCAATCTATCTCTAGCAAGCCTAAATTGTTTCACAAAGGGATTATAAAGGTCAAGCATTTTAGCAAGAGCCTCAACATTACTTGGGGCCAGGGCATCACATGGCCTATCAGCTGAACCAACTGGCTTTAAGCCTATTTTGGACCTCATGTGCTGTTTCATAGATATAGAGCTAAATAAACTGAGGAGGGGCACCATCAGTAGGCAATAAAGAGCCAATCCGATGGTGGACCTGTCCAGAAATTTTAAACACAGGAGGGTCACGCCCATCGTTCATAGAACGATCAATATTGGCACCCATAGATGTGAAGGCAAACAAGCAATTATATTCTCTAATGTGTTTCATAAAGGCTCTTGAACGCGGGTCACCATCGAAAGTAGCCAACGACGCGAGCGGCTCTGGCATGGAGAAAAAGCCGGGATTTTAACCTTACCACCTCTACAGCAGTTATTGTACACTATATTGCCAGTTTCGGATTTAACCCTTTCTTGAAACCAAAAAATAGCATGACAATGTGGGCCACTTGTACTCTGGAGGGCCATACGACGCATGGCCAAGATACGTAGCTGATTCAAGACATCGGCAGACATCCGGTACAAAAACAGGAATAAGACATAGAGAAGCAGATCAGCGTAAGCCAATGCAGCGATAACACAAAGAGAACATAGAATCTAAAGGGCACACAGACCTTTTAGGGCATGGACAAAATCTGGATGGAAGCGACCACGCCCAATAGGAATACCGGCGCTACGCTCGCGAACTAAAATAGAAACACATATAGAATAGGGAAAATTAACAGATAAAGCGGCTCAAAGCGCGTTAGGCAACAGTTAGAACAACTCTAAAGAAGATACAGGCTAGGTGAAGCAACCTGCTGCAACCAAGCGCTGTTGGGCCATGTACCTACGACGCTTAGCTCCGCGTTCAAGGGAAGATAAGCAAGAAGAATGCTGCAAGGCAGCTTCACCTAGGGGCAAGGTCAGGAAGCACGCTAAGAACAGTGGATCTCCAAACCGAACCAAAGAGTAAGCAGGAACACATCATACTTGGTCTCTTTTGCCCTCGAGCACAGGCACGCCGAGGGCGCGCAGATGCCTACCAGCCAATAACCACACGAAGTGCACATCTATTAGATAAGGGAGAAAACAGAGGAACCCACGTGAACAGCACAAGACAGAGAATGTACTTGACGCCTCATGATCGTTCATGGCCTCACAGGCACCAGTACCGGTATCTATGGATCAAGGGCCATGGGAGGCAGGGGCAACAAACAAGCTGCAGCAGACGGTATACACCTCAGGACCACATAGGACTGTAAAAGAGGAACCAGGGAACAACTCCATTTATTTGTAACCAGGGTACAATGTACAACAAAGTACATCAAGGAGCACAGCCGATACAAACATCAAACCAACATGCTAAGGGACTGCATCTCACTAAGAAAAGACCTACTAGGTCAACATCTCTTCTCCAGCCACGGACACACCCCCTTTACCAACACAGAGAAGGGTTGCAAGCCGAGCAGCTCTAGCACCTGCATTAACTGCTGCACAAGCAACCCCTCTGTACCAAACCAACCCTTGGAAACTATAATCAACAATGAGGAAAGCATAAACACTCTGAAGGTAAGAAATGGCTTGGAGGGATGCTTGCTCATAGGCAGCACAGAATGGGCTTTGAACAGGGCTCCAGAAATTGACCGTGGGTCCTGCACTGCATCCACCAACAGGAGGCAAAACCAATTCCACACCACAGAGAAGAGAACAGTTCTATCTTCGGTCACCTCTCGCACAAACCCTGCATACTCCAAGGAGCAACGTCCAGCAACAGCCTCCAACAGAGCCCGATAGGAGACACCAATGACCAACATGGCGGGCACCAACTACCCCACAGGGCCTACTCCCTGGCAAAGGAATGAATGAAGGAACAAAAGAACAGGAATTGGCTCCCTAAATCCCAAAGGAAGGAAGGCATGAGAGAGCCCCACGTCTCCGGAGGAAAACCAAAAGATAAAGCGCAAAAGGAAAGCAGGTATCCAACCGTCAGCCTATAGGGAAAGAAAAGCAGCAAGAACATAGACATTAGTGAAGCCTAATGCAGGCCAAAGTTCAACAACACAATGCATATACCCAAGGCCAACAAACACGAGCTGTACACAAGGCAACAATAAAGAACTCACCGGTCCAACCGAAGCAGCAACAGAACACCTGCAGGAAGAACGAGGAAGACGACCACCTTCCCTGCAAGAAGCAACACAACCAATAAACAAAAACAATGGGAAGCACGACGTGTAGACAACAAGAATAGACTGCAGCTACCAAACAAATGAACCCCAGGAAAGGCAATCAACGGAGAAACAAGGAAAGGAAACGGGGTAAATCTTCGAAAGGCACACTGCACAAAGACATGCAGGCCGGAGGACGAACAGCAAGGAAGGAAGAACACAGATGGCGCCGAGACACGGGGAACACGCGAGACGGAGGCCAAAAAAGGCAGGCTCCGCCGGATCTAGCGATGCACGCAGCAATGCACAGCGCCCAGGCTCCGTGGACAGGAACGGACGACGAGGACGGACGACGCAACCATAGACAGCACTCGAGGGTGCGGCACCGTTGACCTACCAGGAGGGCGGCGCCGACAATCCTAAGCAGCGGCGAGGAGCGGCACCGGAACAGAGAGGAAAAAAAGAAGAGGGGAACGGAGCTTACCTGCAGCCAGGCGCGGAGCGAAAGAGGGAGGACGCAGCGACGGGCACGCCCCCTATAGGCGCCGTCCCCAACCACCCCGATGTGGTGACAGTACACCGAGGACGGCGATACTGTGCACACATCGACCGGCGCGACGACGAGGGAAGGCCCCCCACCAAGGAAGGCCTGCCACGGCAGCAGGGTCTAGCGTGCAGGAGGGCACGGGCCCACGCGTCGGGGACCGCCAACGCCCGAGAAGCCCAGCCCCTTTCTTTCTTCTAGATTCACCGTCATCTCGCAGGAGAGGGGCCCAGTCCAGCCCATTCCATCCGTTCGACGGCAGTCTACTCCACCCGATCGACTCCAGTCCGGCCATCCGTTCGGCTCCAGTGACTCTCTGATCCACTCCAGAGATTACACCTCGCCTCCATCCCATAGCACAAGCCTAATCGCAGGTTTGAGTTCGTCCAGGATCAGCATCGTCGGCGCCTGTGTTCTTCTCTCTGCAGCTCATGGCACCGTTTCATGGTGAGTAATGCACGGCGCGGCAGCCTGCATTTTGTTTCTTTCTTTTCTCTATTCTCTTTCCTGGCAGGAACACATCGTTTCAGGATCAGCGCGATCATGCACCTCTTCGATCGCAGTAACAGGAGACGAGATCAAAGCAGTGCCACATATGTGCACGTATGTCGCAGGTACACGCCACTGGGAGGCAGCACAGCATTCATACGCCTTGCAGGTTTTAGGGGTAAAAGAACTAGATCAAGTGGGCAGCATACACTGTTGTCTCGCAGGTCCAAATCGACAGGAGGATTATGCTGCTGATGTCCCATCTAGTTGTGCGACCGAAAGAGACATACATCTGGCAAAAATCATCGGTGATAAATCTACAAGACCGATGTGGGTATAAATGAATTTTTGCAGGTCCAGAGATGTTTAAAGTTGCCATCCCAATGGCACGTACATATTTATTTTGCAGGTCTAAAAGCCGTTTCAATGAGATTAATCTCTGTCGCAGATGATCTAAGTCCTACTGCAGTGGTGCTATGGGAGGATAGCTAAGCTAGATGAAATGCTACATTACGTGGTGCCGGTGATTTGGTCAAAAATCTCAACTCACAGTATATCTTCGTTATTTCCAGACCGATGAGGCCGGAACGTCCTCACTGACAGCTGGACGTATTTTGTTTGTGACCGACCAGGCCGAACAAAATTCATCTATTATTCTCTGACACCAACGAGGCGGAGAAAATCATTTTTGTCCTGATCGACGAGGCTGGACATGACGT
This sequence comes from Paspalum vaginatum, assembly GCA_030272315.1. Taxonomy (NCBI): domain Eukaryota; kingdom Viridiplantae; phylum Streptophyta; class Magnoliopsida; order Poales; family Poaceae; genus Paspalum; species Paspalum vaginatum. Next base: position 37,945,244 of record CM059017.1, on the reverse strand, counting down.
TCGTGACCGACGAGGCCGAACACACACACGGAGCTTTTGGCTAAATCCCGTTTACCACATATTATAGCATTAAGTCATCCGGCAACTCTTTTCTGGTCATTTTTTATACGGTGCACATTTATGGAGTACAGAATAAGTCGGCCATAACGACAGTATGACAATGATTAATCGGAGGTATTCTATAGCCTTGCCACTACATATGTAATCAACCTAGAGTTCTTGCGAGATTCTAAGATTGAGGAATTATGCAATCGCCTGTGAATTATGGCGTTATGCAGGGATATGTGTAAAAGAGAGGAAACTTATAAAAATACCATCAAAATGAATAAAGATGCAAGTTTCCTATATTGTGTCCATGTGTGATGTGTTTATTCATTTATTTGTATACAATCGTATACTGGCACGCCCGCAAAAAAAAATTTTACGCCATTACGCCGAGAGAATTTCGAGCGCATTTTTCTCACGCGAAAACACTAGTTTTGGTTTGTTTTGCTCCTTCTTTGCTTTTCTTTGCTTCTTATGCATTTCGCATCATATCATGCACTGCATTCATATAATATATATGATTTTCACTTCACTAGCATTAGAGTTTTTCTGGAATGACTAGTTAGTACTTGCTTGTGCTAAATTATACAGTGCTTGCCCGATCATGGTTGGCTAAGCTCGTTGAATCTGTCTAATATCTTCTGTGGGGTAAATTACTTTTATTTCCTGAAAATAAAAAACCATGATCACCACTTGACTTGGATACCTAGCATGTGTAGGAATGTTTAATGCTATACTATGTTCTCATGCTTGGATATGCTAGTCGTATACCTTTGTTAAGTTGTTGCTTAAGCATTTATGATACCTTGCCTAAAACTGAAATCTGAACTAAGATTGTTTACAAGTAGGTGTCTTATGAGCTAATTGAAAAGATCCAAGTGGATTTACTTGTCACACTGACTCAGTTCATGATAGCTTGACTTTGCACTTTTGCAAGAACTTGGACTAAGCTGTGTATGACCAAAACCTTGTCTTAAGCTTCTGATGGTTCTCTGAATTTAGGCTTGGCATTGGTTGGTAAAAAGTGGCAAGACAAGTAAATAACCTTTGGCACTAAACTAGGACATGCTTATGATTTACAAGTGATTAATTCAGAAATTTGCAAGCCTCTAAATTACTTATGGCCTGTTGTATATGCTTTTGGTTGAGAGTAGCACACTTTGTATGCATTGCTAGCATCTTGCCATTCATGTCTACCTTGCTGGATGCTATTCATGTTGGTGATGCTTTCTTTTAAAATAACCCTGAAAACATGCTTGCACCTGATATGTATAAGATAGATTCAATTGAGCTTGTTGCATGCTTCCTTGCCTTGTATGCTAGAACTAGTTGTTACTAGCTTTTTATCCCTTCTGAGCTCTTCATGGTACACTTCTTGCGTTTCATGGTATATTTTGAGGAAGAGTTGTCTAGTTCAGGGAGAGTCGAATTCTATGAACCCTTGATGTGTCCATTGTCAACAAGGAGAGAAATTGCTGTTTCCAGGGGGTATTTATGGATCAAGGGGAGAGAATTCTTGGGAGATATAGTTGAGGGGGAGCTTTGCATTCATATTGCATTTGTAAGGATGCATTTCAGAGGGAGTTGAGATTTTAGCATGCTCTTGTATCGGCGCGTTGAGCTTTTTACCTCATTCTGGAGGAGCCGATGCTTTGCCTAAGCATGACTGTGTTGAACTAGTTTGCATCTTTCTTGAGGGGTCGTGCTTTAGTTTGATCGACTGCGTTGAGCGGTTTCCCTTATCTTAGAGGGTCGATCTTTAACTTTGTTTTGTTGCTTCAATTTGCCCTTCTCTGCTTGTGTTTGGTTTTTGGGCATATTGAGCAACTTCTTCTTTCTTTTCGGTTTTACGCTTTTCTCTTTGTCTTTATTCTATTTCAGGTTATAGGTTAAGGGTGTTGGCAATGCACTCATCAAGGGGGGAGATTGAAGAGCCAATGGACTGGCCTCATTGCTCTCTTAGTGTGATGAGTGATTGTCAACGAGCTTAAGCCCTCCGATGGATGGGAGGTAGGAGATGAAGACCCAGATGGACACGGGTAGAAGACCTCGATGGACTGAGGCAAAGGCTCAGCATTTGTCAGTCACGGGAGCTCGGTACACGGAGGAGCGGATTGGCAACGGTGGTGTAGGTCCTCCTATGGACCTCAAGGAAGCTCCGATGGACTGGAGAAGCCGGGTGCATCCGTGGTACCCTAACCCGAGTGCGTGGAGCGAAGATGTGCGAGAGTGCTTTGGAGGCTTTGTCTCAAAACCGCTACCCAAGCTATCCAAGCCTTGGTGAGTTGGGCCATGACTCGCCAAGACAGAGGAGATGGGCCAAATCCGGCTCAGATGAGACTTACTAAAGTTTCTCGGTTTCTGACTTGAAAACCGTGGGCGGATTGCGGATTGGACTACTGACCACGTGGAGAACATCCGAGGATTGCATGGAACTTACGAAGATCAAGACTTTATCATAGTCGTTCATCCCGAAATATCTTGTACTCTTTTGTTTCAGCCCCTCAAGGCATTTCTAGTTTTAGGAACCTAAGTGCAAAACTATCTAAACAGCACTAGGTTATAAATAGGTCAAGGGTTGGTCATTAGAACATCGCTTGGCTTGTGTTAGGGTTTGCTAAGTGCAAGAATTTCGTCCCTAGGCTAAGAGTTTCAAGATTAAAGAGCTTTGGTGAGATTTGGCTCCATCAAGAGAGGGTAGGAGCAGGGAGGTTGCTTGGGCACAAAATCCTTGTAATCTTGTGCATCATTGAGACCCTTTTGGGTAGCTAATCAAGTGATTTTCGTGCTGCAACTTGTGTGCCTTGTTCCTCCTCTTTCCCCTTGGTTTTTGGCTCCAATCCTTGGCTTTTTGGGTGTTTGCTTTGGCTAAGCTTGGATTCTTTATATTGCTGGTGTTTTGGACTTGCAAGGACGTGGAGATTATGTCTAAGGACATCTCAATCCTACAGGATTGCCACGGGCAGGTCGTTCTTGAGTTTTCCCCTTTCTTGTCCAAGTATTCCCCTCTTCACAAGATCTGAAATTTCCGCTAATCCTGTGATCTTTTTCAAAGATCTTTTGGAAAAAAACTTGGGAATGGTGCTAGTATAGCCTGTGCAAAATCTCGTGAAGATTGGGGAAGGTTCGATCAAGATTAGGGTTTGTAACCTCAAGAACGGGGTTGTTTTTTGCTGAACCACGGACAGTCCACACCCAGGCTCCGGACAGTCTGCTCCTTGAGCTCAAATTTATGGAGTCCTTCCTTCACATGTCAGGAAGCTCCGGTTAAAATTTCATGATTTTTGGAGGTCGTTTGATTGGGTTTTAGCATTTCTTTCTTCGTGTTGGTCAGACTGTTATTTTGGTCAGTTTTTGTACTACGGACTGTCCACCTCTAGGCCTCGGACAGTCCGCCGTAGCTCCACTTTTTGCTCTTACGAAGTGCCTTTGTTGCTCCCATTGATCGAGCCACTTGGTCCTTCTACTGTGTGCCATACTCTCATCTTTTGCTTACTGCAAATGGAGCACGCCTAGGTGTGTAGAGTGGCTAGTGGAACCACGGTGTCCGATTCTTTGAGTTGCTTATTTATTGTTCGTTCTTTTGGTCATTGAGTGTGTGCTTCCGCTCTTCGCTTGGTACGTATTCTTTCAGTAAACGGTACCAAGTGCTTGCTAGATACGTATATGCTCAGTGGACGGTATCTAGCCGGTTTTAAGTTGTTCGAGTTTGGGGTTTGAATTTGAGTTTTTCACTGCTCCTATTCACCCCCCTCAAGTCGCAATTTATGGTCCTACAAAGTGTTCGGTTGTTTCGTTTGATAGTTCATAATTGCACCAGTTTGTTCCACTCAGGCAGTCATTAACATATGTTGTCTTGCTGTTCTTCGTAGCAATTTGTTGATTATGCGGTAAAGAACCAATTAAAGGCATGTTTGTTCCTTAGACCTAAACACAAGGTGAATAAATTTTAGTCCAAAAATGACTAAACTACCAAACACTATGGATTACAAAGGACTAGACTGGGTAAAATCTTTAGCCCCAAATAAGGAGTTAAACTGGGCTAAAAGAGGGGGAAGACTCCCACTACCCCTAGTCCCCCCTCCCACCCGCATCCTCCTCCTCCAACGCTGGCCCCGCTGGCAATGCTTGCAGCCATCGGAACCCCGCGGCACGACCGTCGAACCCCACACGTGGCGTGTGCCGGCCGCGGCAGCGCAGCCATGGCACGGTTCAGGCTCGCGTGGGACCAGCGGCGGCAGCGGGCTGCGCAGCGATGGCGGGCCGTGCAGCGACAGTGGCCGCGTAGCGCAGGCGTACTTGGTGCCGAGCGACGGCAGGAACGAGGGAGGGGTCCATGGGCGCGCTCAGATCTGGCCTAGGGAGGCACGGATCAGGCTCGCGCGGGACCCGCTGCGGCGGCGGGCCGCGCGGCGACGACGGCCGCATGGCATAGGCACACGCGGTGCCGAGCGACGGCAGGAACGGGGGAGGGGTCCATGGGCGCGCTCGGGCCCCTCAGGCAACACGTCGGTGTGGGGATGGGCCGGCTAGGCGGACGCAGCCGACGCTCGCCATTTCCACAGGCGGTAGGGCCAGTGGCGCCGGCGCCATGGCGACGTAGGCGATGTAGGCGGCATGAGTAGGCAAGCGTGGCGGCAGGGGTATTGAGGTCTTTTTGTCAGTAATAAATGTTTCAGTCCTTGGAACCCAACATGGTGGACCAAAGTTTAGGCCTAAAGTTTAGTTCTTTTTTTAGCCCCTCCTAGCGCGGCAGCGGCTCGAGTCCATGGCAAGGAAGGAGGGCGCGGCGATGGCGATGGCGTCGAGAGCACCATGGCTAGCGGGGGGGGCCCTCGAACGAGGCAGCCGCTTCCCCACTCGGCCGCCTACCCGCTGGATCCGGCCACCGTGGATCGCCTTCCGCGCCGCGCGCGTTGGGAGGAGGAGCGGCTGGCGGCGGCAGGGGTAGGGCGAGGCGAGCAAGGGCAAGACACAGGGGTCTGCGCGGAGATAGGAAGAGTGAGGCAATAGGAGAAAGAGAAATGCATTTGGAGGGAGTGTGCACGTAGGTGGATAAAATTACGCCCGGTCATGATAAAGTCTTTACCAATTAATATTGGGTGGCAATTGACAGTGTTACGCACGTTACGTGTATCTTAAGCGATGTATACCCACCTAGCCTCCCAAAACCTGGTTTGCGAGTCATCTCTTATATAAAAGGATTCAGATTCCAGAAATTCATCCCCGACGTTTAAGATCCCTTTACAAAGATATGTGCCCCGGGTTTAACATGCACTTGGAACAAACATTAGGAATTAAGATATTTATTTCTAAGTGGGGTCTGCCATTTTCCATCCTCAATAATCATTTGCTAATGAGACAATTATTCTTAATCCGAAGGCCTATAATACCCAAACCTCCTTGATCTCTAGGACGGAACAGAATATCTCACTTGGGAAGGCCATATTTTCTTTTGTCATTGTCACCTTGCGAAAAAAACTGAGAGCGATGGCAGTCCCTCCGGATATGAGTTGCCGGAAAAACGAATAACCATTTTTTGCAGAGCCGAAACTTGGGCCAAACTCTGATGTTCAGTTTGCAACCATAGTACGAATACCATACCAACGTTCGTGTCAATCATCAAGAAAGGAGCTTCAACAGCACAGTCACATTGACGCGAGGTTTTGGGTTGTTTCGTTTAATTTGATATAATTCTTCATAATTGCACTGGTTTGTTCCACCGAATCCACCCAGGCAGTCATTAACATATGCTGTCTTGCTGTTGTTCGTACCAATTTATTGATTTTGCGGTAGAGAGCCGATTAATTACCCTTAGGTTCATTAATTTGAATTAAGAGTGAACTTGGTGTTTTTCTTTGAACACTTTACTTCACCTTCCACGGCATGAACGATCAATGAGGCTCCAAATTATACTACTGTAGGAAATAGTAGTAACGTATTGAGCCGTGCTACTCGCCAGCCATCTAGTACAACCAACTCAAGCCTCAAATTTAATCTCCATCTCATGGTTGTCCACCATCAGAAAATGAGACCCTCTATCGATCACCTTCCTGCCATCCTCCCTCACCCTGCTGAAATGCTCGCACGGGCTGATGTCGAACCTGAGGCTCGCCGTCTCCCCTGCCTTGAGATGCTGGCTCCTGAACCCGATCAGCTGGCTCGCCGGCCGGCCACCCTCCCTGTTTGGCCACCGGAGGAACATCAACGCCGAGTGCTTGCCGCCCATGGGGCCATGGTTCCGCACCTCCACCGTGGCCGGAAACTTGAGCTGCTCGCAGCCGTCGGCGCCGATGTCGTCCACGTGGTAGCTAGCTTGTGCTGCCTTCCTCTGTTATCGTCTCCCTCAGTGCAGCAGTAAGCACAGTCTTATTGGTGGAGGACAGTAGCCGGCGGGAGAACGTGGAGTAGCTGAGGCCGTGGCCGAACTTGTAGACGGTGTCGCCCTGGTAGAACCGGTAGCTCCGGCCAGGGTAGCCGGTGGCCGGGTCGGCACGCATCCGCATGTCGGTCATGGGCACCTTGGTGAACTCCTCCGGGTACCACGTCACAGGCAGCCTCCCGCCGGGGTTGTGGTCTCCGAACAGAACCCTGGCGATGGCGAGGCCGCCGGCCTGGCCGGGGTACCCGGCCCACAGGATGGCGCCGACCTTCGGGTCCGACTGCGCGAACGGTGACGTCCACGGGACCGCCGGAGAGGAGGACCAGGACCACCGGCCGCTTCGCCGCGCTGGCGACGGCGGTGACGAGGCTCTGCTGCATCCCCGGGAGCAGCAGGCTGGTCCTGTCCTTCCCCTCGCTCTCCTGCCGCTGGCTCAGCCCCATGAACAGGAACACGTAGTCCGCGGAGCTCGCCAGCGCGACCGCCTGGTCAGTGGCGGCGGCGTCGCAGGCCGCCGAGTTGCACCCGGCCAGGAACCTCACGTCGCCCACGTAGCTCTGCAGCCCCTTGAGCGGCGTGATGGACTCGCACGGCGGGCCGAAGTAGTTGGCGATGAGCGCCGCGCCGTCGTTGGCGTTGGGGCCGATGGCGGCGGCGGCGGCCACGGCGGACCGGTCGAGCGGGAGGATGCCGCCGTCGTTCTTGAGCAGCACGATGCCGTCCTGCGCCGCCTCGAGCGCGAGGTTCCTGTGCTCCGGGGTGCAGATGTCCGCGGCGCCGAGGGCGCCGTACACGTTTGCCCTCGGGTCGCCGTCGAAGTGGCCGAGCCGCATCCGGACCGCGAAGAGGTTGGTGAGGGCCTTGTCGACGTCCTGCTCGGTCAGCTTCCCCTCCTGGATCGCCGCCGTGGCGTGCTGCTGCACGTAGGACCCGCAGTCGATGTCCAGCCCTGGAACAAACAGAGTGGACATGACATGCATCAAGGAGGTCCAAGAAACAGAGGGAGTGACACGTACGTACGTACCAGCCTTGAGCGAGGCGGCGACGGCGTCCTCCGGCGTGGGCGCGTACCGCTGCGCGTCGCGCATGATGGCCACGGCGTCGCAGTCGGAGGCGACGTACCCGTCGAGGCCCCAGTCGCCCCTGACGGTGCCGGTGAGCAGGTCGGCGTTCGCGCACGACGGCACGCCGTTGACGGCCGTGTAGGCGCACATGACGCAGCTGGCCTTGCCGTCCACCACGCAGCTCCGGAACGGCGGGTTGAAGGTGTCCTCCAGGTCCTGCGCCGTCACGCGGGCCACGAAGCTGTAGCGCGCCACGCCGTTCCAGTCCTCGAGGTCGTAGGCGGTGGCGTGCTTGCAGCACGCGGAGGTCTGCAGGAGCGCCGGCGACGGCGACGAGCTGTTCCCCTGGAGGCCGCGGACGAAGGCGACGGCGTAGCGGCTCGCCACGGCCGGGTCCTCGCCGGGGGTCTCCTGCCCGCGGCCCCACCTCGGGTCGCGGAAGATGTTGACGTTCGGCGACCAAATGGTGAGCCCCTCCGCCTGGCCGACGTTGAACAGCGCTCGGGCCTCCCGACCAATCGCCTGCGTGCACGCGTGAAACGAAGTCAGATGACGGCCGGCGAAATCTAATTCGTTTGATGTTAATTTTGAATATAATGGACAATGATTTATCCTTGCCTACACAAGTTGTATACAATAATATTTTAATCCCTCAACATTACGATTTCTTATTCTAAAGACATCGATAAACCAAATTGATACATGCTTTCTTCCAAGCGCCATTCGAATTTGAACTCAAACTATCAATTTTGGTTTCGCGTCCGAGATTATTCATATGCATATTCATAATTTAAAATGTAAAATTTAGTGCGATCCAATTTTTATTTCATACACGTTGGATTAGTTCCATCCTACCAAAATGGCCCTTTCACAAAAAGGTGCAAACTGTGCAACGAATTTTTCGTTAACTATAAACGCCAAAGATGGCCCTAGACGCGGGCTATTGACGGCAACGCTGAGCTCCAAAATGTTGCATATTTCAAATTTTACTCTGTCTTCAGCAGAACGTCTATCCTTATTGTTTATTTCAAACTCTACTCTGTATATAGTATAGCTACAATATCATTTTTGTACTATATACAGTCGTGTAGCCACTCTGGTAGAGACAAGAGAATGTTTCCAGTACGGAGGCCGTGAAGAAATTAACACCCTTGACCTTGATAATAAACGAAAAATGTATTTATGGTTAAAAACAGAGAGTACTATAAATATACTTAAAAAATTCTCGAGGTCTCCCACGGTTTCATGGAAGAAGTTAGGACTTTATTGATAGGACAGATATGGCATTGTGTCAGAGACTGCGTCTTGTACTGGCAAGGGGCCCGTGCATACGCTGCCGTACCGGCGGTTAACGACCAACACAAAGCTAGCAGGCTACTAGGTATACGGAGTACAATCCAAATGACCGTGATCTAGGAATTCAGACGAGCCTACCATGTGCCAGGAAGTCACACACGTGACGTCCCCAAACGAAAAAGGCGCTGCTTCTGCAATCGGCTCTTTTCGGCACGGACCAAACTTTTCACTGCATCCGCGTTCACGTGCTGGCCCGGCTACTTTAGCATATCAGATATAGATTGATTTCTTTCAAATTAAGACCAATATATAAAGGTTAACTGCTCACCTACCCTTAGAGGTGTTTATGAGTCATGATCCAAATGTTTTGTCACAATCTAAATAAGTTATGAGTGTTTTCCAATGAAAATGAATAAAAATTTGATCCGATTCTTTTAGATCTAATCTTTCAAATTTGTAAGTAAAATTTGAGGGCTCTTTACTACCGAGAGTTTGGTTATGGGGAGTGAAGAAAAGGAGTGCACATTCAAATCTTGTCCGGAATGTGTTTTGGCAAACAAAAAATAAGTTGTACACTTGCACTTAGATAACCCAATTTAAGTGTGAAATTAGCTAGTTAGCCACTATCATGTTAGGGAATAAAATACATGCGCAGTCATTAAAGTTGGTAGGTTTTGCCACATAAGTCCCAAACCCATAAAACCAAAAAAAAAATCCAGATCTCTAAACTTGGCCATTGTGTCTGCTAGGTCCCAAAACAGCCACCATCTCCCTCCAATAGTGGGTTTAGAGTTAGGATACATGTGAAATTCACATGTAAGAACATCTTCTTCCTTTTCACGACACATGGGACTTATTTGTATATGAAAATTGTTTATTTTCATCATTGTTGATGGCAGTTGGAGACATGAGTGATGAAGGGAAAAAATAGAAAAATTATTCACTCATAAAATGGGCCCTACATGTCATAGTCGAGGAATGTCGACGTGAAAGTGGTTCCTACTAATAAAAATTGTGGTCAACACACAATCAACGGGTGGATTGGTGGCTTTGGGGCCCAAGGACACTCAAACCAACTTTAGAGATACGAATTTTGGTTTTTACTTAAAAAAACCTTGGCCGGTGCATAGTCAACAACGAGTGAATTCATGGTTTTAGGACCCAAGTGGCACTTAAGCCAACTTTAAGGATTCAGATGACATGGTTTTCAAGTTCAAGTTCTAGAACCTAGATTTTAGTTTTGTCTGAGTTCAAAAGCCTAGTTGATGCACAAAGTAATCGTAGAACCTAATTGACACCAAGTTCAAGAACAGCTCGAGTATTTTATCCTGCATTTCCCTGGCGAATTTGTGCCTTTTGGACCAATGCCTAAACCACGACCGGGCCTCTGGAACAAAATAATCGTGCTCATGCCATACCAGCTCAACGTAACCAACCAGCGTACACCCAAGCACCCAGCATGTTCAACTTCATATCGTATCGATGTCAGTCAGGGATTATATATGATAGAATTGTTAGTACCGCACTCGTGATTGCATCAACGATGTAATGGGGAATCTGCAGTGAGCAGAACAGCGGTCACGGACACTATGCGACCCGTGGGCCGTGGCCTTCTTGTCCGTTCCCAGCTAGGCAACTCACGGATGACGCCAACGAAAAAGCTGAAAGCGCGCGGCGCCGCCAGCGCGTGCGTGCATGGCCTCCATGGTGGGTGCACCGTGCATGCATGGTCCCGTCCGTCCGGCTCCCCCAACCTACCGCCCGTGCCACGGAAAAGGGAAACCCCAATTGATCGCGCGTGCGCATGCCCATTCCGCCGGCCGTGTCGCAGAACGATCGGAGGTGCTGCACCGGTGGTGTGGTCGCGTCTCGCGTGCGTACCTGGCCGATGCGGAGCCAGAGGTCGTCGTCGAAGGCGGCGGCGGCGAGCAGCACCTGGGGGAAGCTGGTGGCGGCGCGGACGCCGCCGGCGGCGTCGAAGTGGAGCCCCCTGCCCGAGGTGGCCAGCCCGTGCAGCGCCTCGTTCCACCACTTGTACGCGGGGACGCCCAGCCGGGGCACGCCGGCCGCCTGGTCCCCGAGCTGCGCTACCTTCTCGGCCGGGGTCAGCCGGGACACCAGGTCCGCGGCCCGCTGCGCCGGTGCCAGCGCCGCGTCGCAGAACGCGTACCCCTCGGACGCCTCCGACGAGGACGGCCCGCACGAGAACGGCGGTGGGTTGCTGGCGGCGGCCAGCGCTGCCGCCCACTGGAGCGCCAGCGCCGCCGTGAGCGTGACGACGAGGAGTGCTAGCGCCGATGCCATGCCGGCGTTGATGTGGATGGATCGACGACCGGAGTCGGAGGCCGTGGCGGGCGTTACGGAAGCAGCGCGCGCGTGCCGGCCCGCCTAAATAGGCGGCCACCGCGAATCGGAGCTCGCCGCGTGTCGGCTCACAGGTGTGTTGGCGTGTGGTGCACTGTACAGAAGCTATCGGCTACTGCTGTTAGGCCGAAGCCATGAGGAATCGCAGGGCATGCTTGTGAAGGAGATGCTTGCCCTTTCGGCGGAGAGACCATTTTAATTAATTTTTAGTGGAGATCGATCCGATCCATTGCTCCGTCTAGGCGTGCTGGGTGACGTTTCCGGTGTTTGGATATATGCCTTTCGTGCCGCTGGGTAATTAGGCTACGTATATAATTAATTATTATTGCTTAATTAAAATATAGCAGATATGCGCGTCGCGCTTATGCAATTAGGGCGCTGCTGCGACAAAAAGTGGAAATAGTGTGTGAACAGTGATAGACATAGGATAACCTGCTAAAAATAGTCTTAAATTCGTATCTTTTGTCGTTAGATTGGGGATTGCTTTAAGCACGAGCCGTAATATCTTTAGATCGCTAAGGATCTCAATCGCTAAAGGTACGAATGAGAGATATATAAGTAGGTACTGTTACATTAGGTATTGAGAAGTACATAACACAATGCAGTTTGATGTGCATGAATTAGTTTAATTGCTGGCTGCATCTACATTAATTATTGTGTATCGCATAAAAAATTGCATGGTCCCCGTGCATACACAATTGGAAAAAGCTTAAGATTTAGTTGTGAGTAAATATAATATATCAAATCACATAGAATGTGTATTACTGTCGTATTACCATGGGACCAGTGATATACTTTTTCACTGCTGCGTCGTGAGTCATACCTCTCCTGTTCAACGAGGAAGAACTCAAATAATTCACAAAGATGAGTTTCAACCGATTGTGGTAAAGTTTGTAATGCTAATCGTTACTGCAAACCGTAGAGCGAGCTGTAATTGGAGACACTATTGCTTCCAATGGGATATGCCCTACCTTTGAGTGCGGTTTGCATTATTGATTTATGTAATTAGAAGTAGACAATTAGGTTTATGACGAAACATAGAAATTAATCATCCAATTTGGCTGCCTCTGCGGGATAGATCTCAACAAGAACAAGTTGAATTCAATTGTTCCACTACTGGAGAACAACACAAAGGACGAATGTCTGGTTTAGGATTAGGAACGTGAAAGGATCAAGATATCCAAAACAGGAGTGAATTGGACTTCTAATTTCAAAACTTGAAATTAAATCTATCGATCAAGTCCCAATTCACCTTAGTGCCTAACCAAGTGAGTCTAGAGTTCTACACGATAACAAAAAGTTTGTAATCTAGAACCAAGCATGCAATTCTAAGAACGTAAATTGCATAAAAGTGAATGCAGAATGTAAAGAGTGAAGAGATGACAAGTCAATCTTTTTCTCGGGGTATCAAGGATTCGCGACTCCCCCTAATCCGCGTTTGGTGCCCCTCACAAGTCTTTGCTCTCGCGGGTTCTTTGCCAAGATCCCGGCCCTAAACCTCGCAAGGAAAGGGGTTGGCAAAGTGGTTCTCGCAAGAACCAAGCTACCCCTTGACTTTCACAAAGATCAAGCCTTCTCTTTGGGATGCCCTTCTCTACTCCGGAACGGTGGGCTTCAAACTGCCCACAACACCCTCTCAAGGGCCTTCTCCCGTTTCTTCCACAATCTCTCGAAAGCTGCACAAAAGGCACGACTCGCAAGCCGTCTAGGTGATCGCGATCACCAAGAGTAACAAGCATTGGCCTTCACTTGATTCAACTTCTACTCAAGAAGCTATCTCTCTCAAGTGTCTTGCCCCAAAGCTCAAGAATAGTGTTAAAATATGGTGCTTGGGTGACCTTTTGTATGTGTGAGTGATGTCTGGTCGCAAAGGTAGTATCCTTTATACGGTGGTCAGCTCAAAAACTAGACGTGTTGAAAACGCGTTTCTACGCGACCACCGTACGATCCGGTGCGTTTATTTTTCAAACCCCATAAAGATCCCACCAAGGACGTTGTGAGCACCGGACGGTCCCGTGGTGACCAAAGAACGGTCCAACCATCAGACGGTTCGGTGCGCGCAACACGCACAGGGACGCTTGGAACACTCCCACTACCCAAAACGTCCGGTGAAGCACCGGAAGATTCGGTGCTGGAACCACCGGATGGTCCGGTGCGCACAAAGCACAGGGATGCAAATGATACGGGCAACAGCACATATAACGCACCCGACAGTTCAGTGCTTGCACACCGGATGGTCCGGCGCGCACAAAAACTTATGATTTTTCATGTTTTGATTAAAAACGACATGGTAATTTTCTGTGGGAGTTTCTTTGGTTTATTTGAGAAAAGGTGAGTGTGATTTAGCACATTTTAGTAGATTGAGATTTCGGATTAAGATGCACTCGAAATTGTGAATAACTCTAGAATGAAGTGCATCAAGCTACTCACCTTGATCCTCTCTTGATAGTACAGCTTATCTACAAACTAGCAAATCAATCCATAAGTGCTCTTCTTTCTTCTTTACAACACTTAGAGATATCAATCCTTGATCTTGTCGCTAGGATATTCAATCCACAAGCCGACCTTCATGAAAACCGAGTTTAGGGGTCTCTTTTGGTCAACCAATGAGCACGGTTATGGAACATAAACCTTCGTGTCATGAACTTATTAGTAACAAGATTAAGTTGTCATTAATCACCAAAACCTCTACCTTTTAGAGCCATGTTTCTCCCAGAACGGACACAATTGCACCCGGTACTGATGTAAGGCATTGGCACTGGGTGCAGCGGTGCAGGTCCACTGTACTATATTAGTACACTTGGTAACAATCTAGGGCACCTCGTGTAATGGCTGGGAGCCTTAGAAACCCCATTAGGGATGATGAACTTTAGGGTTGTTCTAGGATCGGCAGACCACCTAGAACCCCCCAGGTCAACATAGAGCCGAAGAGAGGAAGCAACTAGGGTTTGAGTGGAAGGTTTGGAAATAAGAGATAAATAAAGTATAATATATTGATCGACTGGGTGATGCCTCACTCGGCTGTATCCTTCCATATTTATAGGGAGGGAGGTTGGACACTTACAAATCAAAATCTAACTAAATTATGCACAGAACCGCAGACTCTACTCAGACCCGACCATACCAGACAATCTGGGGCACTGGGCTGTCCAGTCCTACCCATGGACTATCAGGTGGATGCGGCTAACCTGTCCCGTCACTTTTGGTGCTCAATACTTATTGCTCAGGGAGTATGTTTATTTGTTGTTGATGAATCTCATTGCATCTCCAAATGGGGTCCTAACTTCAGGTTTATGGGTTCTTGTATCTAATATAAATAATTTTTGTCTACTAGCTTTTTGGATGATTAACTGGCCCTAACTTTAGGGAGGAGTAGAAGAAGCTTAATCTGCTACGTAGTAAGCTGTCATGAATACCTTTTTCGGCACTAACTGCTATTGCGGCTACATAATGGTCCAAGAATTTAATTGCCTTTATCCATCATACTTCGTTATTTATCATTTCCATCCCTAATAAATAAAATACATTTGGCATGGTCTTGTTCGCACTATACCAATGTCCGTGAAGACCTGCCTCTAGTAGACCCCTTTATTTACATAGGTTCATTTGATCGTCCGAACTTGTTCTATGGTGCCAAACGTTTTGATAATTTTGCACTAGCCTGTAAAGAAATTATCGGTGAAATGTCCACAAGGGTGCAATCTGCATTCTCAGTGATAACATACTGTTCCACAATTCAGAACGGATAAATCACAAACTTTAAACAATTAAATAGAATGCTGACTATTTAATTCATGGACTCCTAAGCACCCCGATTATCTATTGTTATTTGTGTATCTATTCAACTTTTTCTTAAAACAAAGATCCACACCGCGCTTCTATAAAAGAATAATGCAACAACAGCATACCATAGCCAAATGATCGGTTAGTTCGAGACAAAACCATGTTATTCTGGTTTCCTTTTCTCATTTTCTTCTTTTGTTTTTGATTCATAATAGGTAACTATTTTGGCTTTTCCATCGTATTTTCATGTACAGAGATTATATAATGGATGATGTCAAAGTAATGGTTGTTACAATTGCTTCTAGCATGGGGATTGATAAGCCCGACATACGATGTGTAATGCACTATGGTTCTCCTAAAACTCTTGAGTCATATATACAAAGAGAGTCATACTATCTAAATGTTGGCTTTCTTTCAAGATATCTAATTTTAATCGGTGTGACTTTTAACGGTTCTAATGCTAAATCAGCAAGTATTGTTTGCCAAACAAACCTTCTGCTTTACTCCCATTTTCCATACTCTATTTACTATATTTGGGTGTTTATGTAAGGTTGCCCAAAGGACAACCATAATGGAATCATTCATTGCTACTAAGAACATGTGCTTGCTTGGTTCTTGCTATTGTCAAAGATTGCTCAGGCAATTCCTAGTAGGAGTTTTATTTGAGTTTCATTCTTATTAAATACTATGATACATTAACTTGTTTAGTGACATGACAATGTATTAACGAGGAGAGATAGAGAGAGTTTCATTAGATGAGGGAGAGTTTCATCTAAATGAAACTTAGGATATACGGTTATAGACTAAAATCTGACGTAGGTACTCTTGGTACTGTGTAACGAAATCAGTCTACTGAGAGTGACATTAATAAGTACTTTGGAGAGCTAAGTAGGAGATAGCTGTGGTTAGTCTGTACATTATTTCTTGTTTCAGCCTGTCACTGCCATCTACGGAAGGTAGTTTAATGGCTTTGTTAGCTCTTATTATTCAGCTAAGTGCTGACAACTGCACCAACCCGTACAAGATTGTTGCTGACTGTTCGATCCTCGTTGCGATGCTGATCTCGCCGTTCTTCCGCGGCTGCGCCGTCCGATGTTCGGCTCCGCGCAATCCTGACCGTCCCCAACGTGTCTAAGACACATCGACCGCGGCGTTCTACCCTCTCGGCGCTGCCGGCCTTGGCTTGCCTCCGTTCCCGTCCTCCTCCCCATCTGCTCCGCCGGCGCCCTCGCCCCCGCCGTCCGGCCATGGGGGCGCTCACATCGACGGAGCTCAACTACATCGTCTTCCGCTACCTCCAGGAGTCGGGTACGTAGGCCCTTCCATTCCCTTGCTTCCCTGCGCGTCTTGACTGATTGCGCGGGTAAAATTTCCCCTATTTTCTGCGCGGGTTAGGGTTCAGGAGCTTCCCTGATACGGGGCGGCGAGTCCCCTCTGCTGGGATGCTTCGGATCCATGCGGCGGGACTAAGGGCCTCGTACGGCGAGATGTTGTTAGGATCGGGTGCGGTTTAGGGCAACTTGTAGATTGGGGGCGGGTTCGGGGGTTACGCAAGATTGGTGTGGTATGTTGGAGTAGTGTAGTCCCAAACAGAAGCTAACTTTTAGGGAAAATCAGATTTCTTTTATGGTATTTATATCGCCTCTGCTGCCAATTTGCCCTTACCGCCCTAGAATGCAGGCATTAGATACGCCCCGTGTTCTAGGAGGTGCTATTCTGTTAGCCCAGAAGGGTCTTTGATGCCTCAACTAGGAAACAGGAATGTTATTACCTTTATGCATTTGATGCTGCAGGACATCGAGCCCTCCCCATTAGTTGTTGCATGGTGTGAAGTAGAATGGGAATCTGTCAGGGAAGAATGGTAATAAGATCAAAACAGACACCTTTTAGGGCAACATGATGGTTCAAGAATGGTAATAAGATCAGAACAGACACCTTTGAGGGTAACATGATGGTAGAGACAGGATAGGGGAATATCTTGATTGTGATTGAAAAGATGATTCCTTGCTAATTTTTAGACTGAATTGTATGGGTTATTCGGGGAAAACCAGTTTTGGTGGTAGTTCCTGGCATCCTGAGACCCTGGCCTTTTTGCTGCTATGGCCCCCAGATGAAAAAACTAGATACAAGGCCATACGTCAGAGCTTAGCTCCAGAGGTTTCGTCATTGTGCCTAACACCTTTTGATGCCCCAACAAGAGTACAATAATGTTTTAGTGAAAATTAGCCTTAACCTTTTCATACTGTACGATATCTACCTCTTTAGTGCGTGTGTTTCTTGATGATATGTTGATGTTCACATTTCCCACTGCCTGTTACTCCCTTCTTTTAGATATGTTTGCCAGCTTTTTTCCTCCACTGGGATAGTCAGGAGAGCTGCACACCTACTTATATTAAGCAGGATAGTGTGGTTTTAGCTGCTAATAGTTTCTCTTTGAACCATTCTTTCCAGGTTTTGTTCATGCTGCATTTACTCTAGGGTATGAAGCAGGGATCCATAAGGGTAGCATTGATGGAAATGCAGTCCCACCTGGTGCTCTTATCACTATTGTGCAGAAAGGCCTTCAGTACATAGAACTGGAAGCAAATACTGATGATGTATGCCTATTTATCTTTCAATATTAATTGTACAGCCAATTGATGCGACACCATCCACCTTTGTTGTCTCAGAATGATGAAGAGGTTGAGAGGGATTTTGCCCTTCTGGACCCAATTGAGATCATCACAAAGGATGTTGAAGAGTTGCAACAGATTGTGAAGAAGAGGAAAAGGGAGAGATCTCAAACTTGACCGTGAGAAGGACAGGGGAAAAGAGAAAGAGCGTAATGATGATCATGAGCGGCGTCCTGGAGGTGGAGGCGAACGGGAGAGGGATCGCCATGACAAAGACAAAGAACAGGTGAGGGAGAAGGAGAAATCTGAAAAAGACAGGGAGTATGACAAAGAGAAGGAGAAAGACAAAGAGAAAGAGAAAGAAAAACAGCATATAGAGCGTACTGATAAGGTTAAGCATGAGGAAGATTCTCTTGCTGGCGGAGGTGATTAATACTTCCTGTTTGTTATATTACCCTTCTGATACCATCTTCTAGTACAGAACTTCTAGTAAATTATAAGCCATCCTTGAATATGCTTGCATGTTTCATAGAGAATGTTTGATGTTTACTAATCATGTCAATGTACTGTTTATGTTACAATGTGAACAAGTTTCCAGTTGATTTGGAGCATGTAATGTAGTATGTGGACATTTCCTTATGTAAGTTTGCCCTGCACTAGCGGTTGAAGTACACAAAATTAGAACTATGTTCCAAGCTGCACTCATGCTTGAACTAATCGCTTTTATTCCTCTCAATCACACAATATTTTATTTGTTATCTCATATCTGTTATGAAAAACATGGGCATGAAACTGAAACTGATTTTAGACACTGTGCTTCAATTTCATGGGAATTTTGGTGGTGTCTGTTTAAATCGTCCTACTTCATAATCAGATAATGATGTGACTTGAATACTGGATTACTCTTGTTTTTGTTTGGTTTGTGCGGACCCTAAACCGATTATGTCATATCTGATAACAGTCCAGAAGAAGCCCATTAGTGGCCAAAATATCC
This sequence comes from Paspalum vaginatum, assembly GCA_030272315.1. Lineage (NCBI taxonomy): Eukaryota > Viridiplantae > Streptophyta > Magnoliopsida > Poales > Poaceae > Paspalum > Paspalum vaginatum. Next base: position 37,926,704 of record CM059017.1, on the reverse strand, counting down.
TACATCAGAAAGCTGATACGACTTGTTGACCCCCTTCCAAAATCACAATGCATCAGCTCCGTTCCTCTTGTGATCACCCAATCCTCGCCTCATATTATTCTGCCAATGGCTTGCGGCATCATGCTACCATGTAAATCGACCACTACTTCCATGCAAATCAACCTCTGCTGCCATTTGTATCTTATGCCACTAGTCGCCACTGCTGATCTGCACCTCACCGTCAATGGCCTCTGGAGCCCCGCTGCTCCATGGTTTGGCTGCAGGCACCTTGCTGTCAACAACCTTCAAGCCCGTTATTTGGTTGTGGCTTCCGCCACCGCTACCACTGTGAAGGGTTGTAGCTCCTGTCTTCGTCATTCTTGATTGACATCAAGTCCTCTGGTTGCTTGTGGCTGATGGTCCAGTTTGAGAAGTGGAAATCTGCTGGAGGAGAATGGCACTGTCCAACTGATCCCAGCACATTTACTCCCAACCAAACAAATCCCGTATCATCTTGATTCGTTTCCATTCCCATTACTATTCATTACCATTTTTGAACCAAACCTACCTTAGTATCAGTGGTATCAGTTAACTAAAGACTAAAGAAGAGAAATACGATTCTAGGAGTAACAGTTTCTTATGGAAGTATTTGTCTGAGACTGGGTTTTGTTTATATCACTTTACCTTCAGCAGTTCAGCATGCCTGTTTTTACTAAATCTACATTCCTCTTTTTTACTAAATCTTAATACCACAGGTCCCACTCCAATGGATGTAAGCACAGTTGCTCAGGAAATTTCTAGTACTGATGTCACTGTTTTGGAAGGGCACAGTTCAGAGGTAAGCAGTGTCCTTTAGGATGCGGCTATTTTGCCCTCTTAATAATTAGGAAATCTGTTAAGTCTCTTACTGTTTCATTTACATTTCACTATATTCAGGTTTTCGCTTGTGCCTGGAGTCCTACTGGTTCTCTTCTAGCTTCTGGGTGCGTCTTTGCTATTGGATATATTGCATAGATATTTATATTCTTGGTTTTGTTTTCTGTGCTCCTGTAGTGACATATTTTGGGGTACTAAAACGTAGCACTACCATCAGTTGCCAATAATGTGAACAGTCATCAGGTTTTTTATGCATATTCAGTTATTGTACATTAAATGTCAACTAGTATAACAATTATACGTCATACCCACATAATTCTGAGCTCCTAATTTGTGTTCGAATATAATTACGCAAAAGAATGCATGCAACAAAAGTTTCCATTCCTCTCTTGCCCCAGATGGTGTTCCCTAGTATGAAATTCCAACTAGTCCGTATAAGCAGTCACTAAGACTTTCCTCTGCAACCTTGAAGCACAAAATGTAGCATTCCAGAACCATGCTATGTAGGAGAAACGAGCTATGGACACAGAATAAATATCTGATATTTTTGTTTGTGTAGACGATAACATTTTCCATTCATCTTCTTAGCATACATCTATGGTTCTATTTCTAAACTGATAAACTCTCTAACACATAACATTTAATTAACCCGAAGAAGTAAAAAAGATCCAGTTGAGGAAATGCTCTTTTATTGGATGAATAGGAATTAGGAAAACATGTTTAGTTTGACTTTTTTTCACAAATTTGGTAATTATAGAAGATGAACTCATTTGCACCTAGTATTAGAAGGGGTGAGGCAACACTACTGCAGGTTCACATATCCATCCATGGTGGAGGCTGGCGGTACATAACAAAGAAGCATTGGAACTTCTTGCCATCGTTGAGATGGTTGGCCGCTAGCTTTCTAGTTGGGCACATATGGTCTTAGGCACTTGGCCAGTGGTTTAGACAGCGGTGGCCGTGAGGTCAGTTCTCACCTTGGGGTGATGGGGGTCATCTTTTTTTTTTTTGGCTGAATTGCTGGTCAGTGGCTACCTTCTTCGATCAATGGACATGCTGTCCTTGTTGTATCTGTTGTGGGAATCAGATGGGGATATGGCCATTCACAAGTTGGGTTGCCAACTCGCCACTGCCTCCAATGAGGTGATGAACTCTCCATGTCATCACCTCTGCCATGTGGACATGTGGTCACCACTGGCTGTCGCCTGTCAGGCTGCTTGCTGTCTTCAGTCGCTGCTGGTGGAATTGTCTTTGTTGCTGTGGATGACCTCTCCAAGGGTGGGTGAGGACGAGAGGAGGAACATGGGTTAGGAGCTTAGGATGGTAACCGAAGGGGAGAGGAAATCGTGAAAGCAGATTGCATGCCGTTGCTTCATTTTTTTGGTTTATCATGATTTTCTTTTGGTGGATTTTCCCTGGTCTTTTATTAGATGGGAGAGTTGGGAGAGAGAGTGGATGGCATAGCCAAAATCGTGTTTGAGTTTTTTGGAGTTCAGGGTTAAAATTAGATAAATGGAAGAGCTGATTGGTTAAAAACAGACCTTTTCCTGAAAATTAATTGAGTTAACTTTCTGCGTTAATCTGACTTCACAAAACTTAGTACTTACTTTCATTTTGTCCCCTTGTTCCACCCAGGATTTTACATTTACTGTAAATTATATGTATGCAACCCCTCATATTTACCATGAAAGTTGGCCAAATATTTTTCTGTTCTTTGTTGACTTATAGTACTATATTTCAAACTTGCTAGGTCAGGAGACTCAACGGCTAGAATCTGGACAATTCCTGATGGTCCATGTGGTTCAAGCACACAATCATCTCCTCCTGGTGTTCATGTTTTGAAACATTTTAAAGGTCGGACCAATGAGAAGAGCAAGGATGTCACCACACTTGATTGGAATGTGAGGTTCTTTCTACTTCAGAATTTTGTTTGTATCCCATATATTTCCTGGCATTTCACGTTTTTTAAGTTACCAAGGGGATCATGTCATACACATAATATTTATAGCCACATGTTCTACTAGCCCATTGTTTTTTGTTCATCATGCAAAATTCTACTTTTTTTTTATAATTTTGGTTCCTTGGTTATCACATAATCATTGTTGTATTTGTTTTTCTACCAGGGTGAAGGTACACTACTGGCTACAGGCTCCTATGATGGTCAGGCAAGAATATGGAGTAGAGACTGGTGAGTGAACTGTTTCTGTATCCATGTTTTGTTGAACTTGACTCTTAATTCTGATGGTTTTGGCTCTTTATTCTGATATCGAAGCTTGTCTGATTGGCAATGTCGGGCTGTGGTAATGTATGATTATTGTACATGACTGACGTAGGACCTGATTATTCAGTGTGCCTTAAACTTTTATTTTTATTCAATGTATCTGTTAATTTGTGCCAAAACTGGACCTGGCATTCTTAATTCTTCTACCAGTAGAAGAAATCATATAGGTCATACAGTCTAGATATTTTGTTTGCCCCTGTTCTTTTGTCTCATCCTTTTTGCTCGCACTGAATAAAATTTTCAGGAGAGCTGAAGCAGACACTGTTCAAACACAAGGGACCCATATTTTCATTGAAATGGAATAAGAAAGGAGATTTTCTCCTAAGTGGAAGCGTTGATAAAACTGCTATTGTTTGGGATACAAAGACATGGGAGTGCAAGCAGCAGTTTGAATTTCATTCAGGTACAATGGGCATGACGAAATGAAGTTTGGCTTTACCAAATAATTCTCGTAACTGCACTAGATTTACTTGTGGTGAATTCAACCAAAAGTAACTCACGTGTTTTCATGTAGCTCCAACACTGGATGTTGATTGGAGAAATAATAACTCTTTTGCAACATGCTCAACCGATAATATGATCTATGTTTGCAAGATTGGGGAGCAGCGTCCGGTTAAAGCATTCAGTGGTCATCAGGTTAGCTTTTTTCGGTGACTAAATTCTTAAAATGCACACTAGAAACTGCAGTGTTCCTTTTGTATGCATCTTTTCTGGATTATAGATACAACACAAAAGTCAAGACGGAATGTTCTCTTGATATGTGACACTTGTCAAATACTCCTAATCACACAGTTTATGACAAGTTATGAAGATTTGGACCAATATGAAACGAATTGGCAAGTTTAGGGACTTAATGTGCATTTTGAGGGTATCAGGACCTAGATGAGAAACCACAGGACAAGTTCAAGGATCACCAATGAAATTCTCTTTTATTCCATTCTTTAAAAGTTGACAAAAATTATGCAAACAATCTGTTGATACTTGCTAGTATATTAGATGGATATGATTATTGACTAGTAATCTGTTTTATGGCATATATGGCATGGCATTGTTCTCACACAAATGTATTCACATAGTGATATGCCTCCAGTCTGTTGTATTCCTGTAATACTAATTTTGGAAAAGCAGTATCCTTGAACTAATTGTTGCAATTTCGCATGCTTTCTAGAGTGAAGTTAATGCTATCAAGTGGGATCCAACTGGTTCTTTTCTGGCTTCATGTTCTGATGATTGGACAGCAAAGGTAATATATATTCTTTCTAGAATAAAGTTGCCCATTTACTTTTAGGGATGGTTTGTTCATTGCACAATGAAAATGTCATTCTAATCATCCAGGCTTCCATAGCTAAGTGGTACGATATATGCTGTGTGTAACCCCCAACCGACAATTCCATTCACTTTCAGTAGCTGTCAGTTTTAATCAGTAGCTGTACAACGTTAGTGACAATATCACTATTATTTTCTTATGTGAGGACATGTCACATGAACAAAATTGTGGCATTCTAATTAGCATTAAAATTTTCCATCTGGCCTTTGGTTTATTGATTACTTATCTGAATTTTTTTTTCTGTGGAGCTCATGCTTAACTGGAATTATTTTGTAATTTTTTGATGAATTAACAAACTCAGTGATGCCGCCTCCAATGCGACAATAGTTATCGATAAATTCAACGCATAGGGTAAAAACAAATGTTTTTCTGATAGTTTAGGGGTCAAACAGATTGTCTTCTACTTTATCTGTAGACTTGGTAATCATTCGAGGGTGTGAAATGGATTTATTTCTCAATGGGTTCATAGCTGCTATCTTTGCTGGTGTGCTTGTGCTACCTTCCATGCTAAAGCCATTTCGCCCTTTTTGTTACTTTCCCTTTGCAGATATGGAGCATGAAGCAGGATAAATGTGTATTTGATTTCAAGGAGCATACCAAGGTCTGCCAAATATGACCTCTGCTTTTCTGGTTTCTTGAACTAATGTAATTATCTATAATCTGCTCTATTTGAAGGAAATATACACTATTCGGTGGAGCCCAACAGGCCCAGGAACAAACAATCCTAATCATCAGTTGCTTTTGGCTAGGTAAACAGCTTGTGCAAAGATATAAATTTCTTTGTACTATGATACTATATTATTTGTAGTTGGTACCAATTATATTACCTTTAGCCTCCTATGTACCTATTTGGATGGCTAATGGTTGAGAGTTAAGCATACTGGACTCGCAACTGTGATTCTTTGAAGATATGTAATATACCTTGGTACCATGAATAGTAGTTGTGGATATCAAGCCAGCTCGGCTCGTTATGGCTCGCTGGCTCGTTATACTAACGAGCTGAAAGTCTGGCTCGGCTCGGCTTGTTAGCCAGCTTGAGCTGAAAATCTCATGTAGAGAGACAAAATTATTTTTATAGATGAAACTTGGATTATTATGCTGTTGGTTACTTATCTCTTAGGAACAGAACTGCATCACAGCATTGACTGACTTTTATTTCGCATGCAGTGCATCTTTTGATTCTACTATCAAGCTCTGGGAGGTTGAGCAAGGACGCCTTTTGTACAGCTTGGCTGGCCATAGGTATTGATACCATAAAACTGAAACAATTTTCTGACACTTTATTGTGCTTGCATGCGATGCTGAATGCAACTTATGCTTGGTTGCAGGCAACCAGTGTATTCTGTTGCGTTTAGCCCTGATGGTGAATACTTAGCAAGTGGATCCCTGGATCAGTGCCTACACATTTGGTCTGTGAAAGAAGGCAGGATCCTGAAGACCTACAGAGGTACTGGCTGGCATCTTCGAAGTGTGCTGGAACAAAGAAGGCAGCAAGATTGCTGCCTGTTTCTCGAACAACACTGTCTGCGTGATGGACTTCAGGATGTAGCCAAACCAGTAGGGTAGTGCATATCAGGCCTAAAACAAGGCTAGATTACGATTCCTTCCCACGGATACGTGGGAAGTGTGGGATTCTTAGCTTAATGTAGATCTTAGGTGGCTTTAATTTATCTGTTCATGTACAGTTCTTCCCCCCTTCCTTACACTGATCTTAGAGTAGCTATGTAGCTGTGCGAAAGTTTTAACAGTGTTTAGCAGTATGGAAATGTTTTGGTTGCTATGAACTGCTCGTCATCTTTGTGAACACAATGCCGTGATTGCAGCCACTGGCCTCTTTGCTGCCGGAGAAGCGTGTGAGCATGATAGGCTGGCAGGCAGTCCTATTTTTGATCTGCACGTAGCGAGTCTTGTGCAGCGTGAGATTTAGCTGAAGCTTTATGTACCATTCTAAAAGAATTCGAGTCACTAGTATGTTTCGTCGTGGCAAATGGGTGAGTACTGAGGAGGCTACGTCGTCTTTGGGGATATCTGTATCTAATAGTATGGCTGTGTGTACTTAGGACACTGCTGCCTTCCTAGGATAACGTGCAGCTTCCTGCGTATTCAAGAAAACAATAGCATAATTCTCAAAAGAACAAAAATAGTGAAACAACTAGCATGTTAATTACTGTACTCGTAGAAGCTCCACTATTAACATTTGAGGAGAGCCTTTTGTTGATGTGTGGCGGTGTTGAGGCAGCGCCGTACAACTGCACATGGGTAGAGCACACGCTGAGACGATACCTGATACCAGTAAGCTGTTCGCACATGTATTCTGACAGACGTGCAAATCTGGAAACTTCAGTCCCATGTTTCTTTCCTTTTCCTGCCAGCATCTATAGTAAGAGATCCGTTACTAGCTAGAACTGACCTTTGGCTATTTCCAAGAACCACAACGTTAGAGTTGGTTAATGATCAGTGCTTCCTATGCATAACTGGAACATATAATTTCAGAACAACATGTCAAGAAGTGCATTCAGGCAGCGAGTTTAGTCTGCACGGCTGAGAAATGGAACTCGTCAGAGCCCGTGACCATCCTCCGACCCCCACATGCGCCATCGAGAATAATCAATCACTTGAGCTGATCCACGAGACCACATGCACCGATTCCAAACTCGATATACGGTGGCCTATTGTAAAATGAAACTGCAGCTACACTGTAAACATAGCGGAAGTTTAAATATGTACGATGTGATAGAAGATCTATTGGACTCAGCCTAATCCTCAGCGGAACACGTTCGTCTGTGGATTTCATTCTCATGCAGAATCCCACTACTGACTTAATGCAGAGAGAACCGAGATGCTCAGCACAAGCACATCTGACACCTCCATGGATGAATAACCTGCTAGGCTTCATCTGCATACTAATCTAGGGACCTGAATTTATAGATCAAAATATATTCTGGCTAATGAACTCTAGCTACAGCTGAAGTGCTGAACCACCATCATATATCCACCACACCAAAGAACCAAAGAATTTCTCCTCGCTCTTCTCTATGCCTGCTGCAACAACGAGCACGATCTACTAGCATGTGTGCGTGCATGCCTGCATGGCCCAGATCGAGGAGCCGCCATTGGATTGGCTTATGAGCTGCAGCGGGCCCAACGCGCGGGCCCGGCGCCGCCGCGGCGCCTGGCCTTCTCGAGCGCGGCGACGGTGGCCTCGAAGTCCTCCTCGCGGCAGGGGATGCGGAGCCCGCCGGCCTGGCCGAAGCCGAACTCCTCGGCGGCGCGCTCCATGAGCTCCCGGAACGCCGGCTGCGCGAGGTAGCTGGTGGGCACCACGAAGCGCCGCGCCTCCGCGCCCACGTACACCGCGAAGTAGCCCTTGGGCACCGCGCCCGCCGCCGCCGCCGCCTCGCCCGCGTCGCCGTCCGCGAGCAGCGACGCGCTCGCGCTCTCCCGCTCCCGCCGCAGCAGCCCCCGCTCCTCCGCCGCCGGCTTCCGCCCGTACAGCCGCCTCGGCGCACGGAAGTAGCCCATCGCCATCATTATTACTTCTTGGACGATGAAGGGATAGATATCTTGGTGATACGCGCGAGATCGAAGAAGCGTTCTTGGCGCCGGCGCGCAGCCAGAGAACAGACTATATATATATTGGGAAGAAGAGGAGAGGAGAGGTGGATCGAAGCTAGGAGTAGTTCGTACAGCTGCATATACCTAGCCTTTTGTTTTAGTGTAGAAAACGCGCTGCATTTTATTAATTATAAACAGATTTATTACTCTTCTGATATTATAAATTGTAGAGGAACTATTGGATTTTATTATATAATAGAAGAACTTAAGTCAAATAGCTGTGCTAAGTAACAACCAGGTTGTTGTTCTTCAGACTTCGTTCAGTGGGCTGTTTTTTAAAGATCACGACCGATACAATCTGTCAGCTAGCTAGCTAGAACAATTTTAATATAATGTGAACAAAAATGCAGGAAAGAGTGCAACGGACCCACGCGCAAGAAGATTTCAGAAGGAAAACGATTTCTAATCCGGAATATTAAACACCATATTGGAATTGTGTACTTGGCATGTGATGTATACTATGTTATAGTAGATGTGTGGAAGATGGAAAAAAAATGGCTCCAATGAAATAATTAATGTCTATCTTCCTTGGATTAGAGGGTATGCATCAGTAGGATATATGTGATGACGCGTATTGTGTTCCCGACAAACGTAGGCCTAGATTAAGCTAAACTAACCTCTGAATTCACGTAAAGCCTCTCTTCCATCGATCTCAAGAACAATGCTGCATGCTAAGTGTAAGTAGTTTGTTTTCCTATTGGTAGGACCGTACGTAGGATCGAAATTGTAAGATGCAACCATTGAATTTTACGATGGTCTTGGTATGTAGTACGTGCCAAAAAAAAAAAGAATGCCCACAAATTTGTTCTTTTGATAAAGTAATTAGAAATAGAAGTAAGGGAAAGGTGCATTTTACAACCATAATCCGTCATAGTCGTCCAATGATTTTCAACTCCAAACTACAAAACTAGATAATCTAGATCCCATAACCATCTATTACCGGATAAAACACACACAAAACAGTTAAAAGTAGGGGGGGGGGTTCTATTTTTAGAAATAATAAAATTGTATTTGATGTCTAGAAATTCATTTTAAATCATTAAAAATCATTTTTTAACAAATAATATATTCATTATATTAGTGCTCTACTAAGAGTTGTATGGACCTTATTTGTTCTTATTTCTAGTGTTCTAGTTGGAGCAATAAAACAATAGGTGTAGAAATAAATAAAATTCTAAAAGTCTCCAAATACAGAAGCAATAGGTAGATTATACCTTTTTAAAAATAATATCACTTTCATATTACTCTGATTTAAGATATGTTAATCATGAATTTTTAGAGATTGAACAAGATAGTATTATTCAAAAATAGAAAAACCAGCGAGTGTCTTTTGTCTAATTTTAAATATTGATGGATTCATGTTACTAAGTTTCATAGTTTGAGGTTAAAAATTAGACAAATTTGAAACTTCGAAATTGAAACGAACTTTTTCCATCCGTGGAAATACTCAAACAACACATGCAAGCCTTGAACTGTCACCATACATTCATGCAGTTGCATAATTCACTCTTGTCGAATCATGACTTCGTCAGACGATCGATCCACATGCACTATTATTGCTACATCTCGCGTAGAAGACATATTTAGCGATGGACGCACCATGAACCGAGCTGGAGATTCAATGCAGTTTCTTTTTCTTGTGTTGGGAATGAGTCAGTTAGCTGTGCGAGCTGTACACTGCTAGCTTCTCATATATTGGACCCACCACCACACGCAAGCAAGATGGGTTCACGAATAATAAACTCAAAAGTACAAATAAATTAAACACAATTTATTAATTTAATTTAATTATTGATGAACATGTGACTTGGCTTGTGACAGGGTGGCTGGAAGAGGACGAAATGGTACTACTGGAATAATATTTTTTCGCCCTCGGATACGCGGTACGGAAGTTTGGTATAGATACATCAGGCCGGTACGGATCAAGCTATGATTGGGTAGCCTGCCACTTTCTTACTTCTTGACCCGATTAGTTTTGTCTTCTATACCAAACATATATAGGCCGTACCGTCCTCGATCGATCCATTTCATAGAAGACCTCCTTGATGTCAATTTATTTTGTTTAAGATTAGGTCTTTTAATTTGTCCCGACGATTGCATTGGTAAAATCGAGTCTATTGGATTATGCAATGGTAATGAAACGACCCAAGACATTCTGTCTCTCCGAGTAAAAGAACCGAAGAATTATTACGGCGGTCATTGAATTTGCGCTATATATGCTTCAGAATCATATATATGGCTAGGATCATTATCTTCAATTTTCTAGGGTTTTTTGGGGCATGGTGGCCATGGCTAATACCACCACTTTGAACACTCGTTTACTGCTAGTTTTGGCCACAAGCAATGAACAACTGGCCAACACTGCTGACCGTGAAACATCCACATTGCCGGTTTTAAACAACGCCCCCATATATATAGCTTCACTTGGAATAATCTACTTCCCCGCCTTGCCAATTTTACTCTTTTACAAGAGCAAGATTCATTTAACTGTAATTTAACTCAAAATAGGGAGTTCTCGGTGAAGTCTCATTATCAAGCTCTCATTCGGGTAGATGTACCAAACTTGAACAAAAAAATTTGGAAGATCAAGGCACCTCTAAAAGTCAAAATCTTTTTTTGATACCTTCGTAAAAGCGTGATACTCACCAAAGATAATTTAGCTAAATGTAATTGGCATGGTGACAAGTCTTGTGTTTTTTGTCACAATGAGGAGACCATAGGACACTTGTCCTTTGAATGTCGTTTTGCTAGATCGGTTTGGTCCTTTGTACAATATGCATCTAACCTGAACGAACCAAACAATGCAGCTCATATGTTTGGTTTGTGGTTGCAAAATTTACCTAACACTTGGCAGCATATCGCTCTTCTTGGAGCAGTATCTTTGTGTTGGTCTTTATGGCTATACAGAAATGAGATAGTTTTTGAAAAAAAATTGTTGTTCACCTTTGTAGGTTATTTTTACAACAGTCCATTGGATGCGTTCGTGGGCTATCCTTCAACGACCGGATACACAGGATCTTGCGTTGGAGGCATCACGTCTGTTTGCTCGAGTGGCGCCGGATATCTTCTCCTGGGTGCATGGGTGGCAGTCTAGTCGTAGGATTGAGTGTCACTAAAGTGTTTTGGATGTTTAGGTTCATTTAGCTTAGTGTTTCTCGTTAAACAGAAGTCGGAAGTTGTAATTCAAGTCTTTATCTTGAGTTAATATATCTTCCTTTTCAAAAAAAAAAAAAATCTTCACTGCTAGTTTTATTTGGCCACCGGCAATGAACAAAGGACAATTGGCTCTAGCTGTTACTGCTGGTGTGAAACATCCATACCACTTCTAGTTTTTTTATATTTTGTATATTGTTTTTGAAGAATTAAATAGCATCAATATCGCATCAGTGGAAAAACCCAGCAGTGAAATATCTATCATTGCCAGTTTCAGATATATACAAGTCGGCAATGATAAGGATGATGATATCGATGCTGCTCTTGTTCACTATCAACAACAAAAAACCAGGATTGAATTGGGTGTTCGAACCAGTGGAATTAGCCAGATCTGCAAAAACATGTGTCTGCAAATTATTGCCATCGTAATGTGTCAATTTCTAGTCAAATTTAAGACCTTAGTTTGTTTGGAACGAAGGGAAATTTTCATGTTTCTACGCCTTTTTTTTAAAAATTGAACTGTTCATGTGAATTTCGTGCAGGATTTTTGTGAAATTCCTGCGTTCCAAACGGTCGCTAAATGGGGAGGGATTAGATCTCCTCCAATCCTCCAACGTGTGCAACCAAATAAGCTCTAAGAGATGTATGGACCCTGTTCAATTCTCTCGTCTAAAGTTCCTTGGATCCCAAGAGCAAGTTTACCTATTTTATGTTCGGTGACTGTGTTGGTAAATATCGAGGCTATATGGCCAAGTTATATTGAACCACACAAAGTTCATCCATAGTAACAATCGACATGCTAGACTGTTATTTACCACTATAATAAATAGGCTTAGTGGGCATTGCTGAGCGTATCTAGCTAGGCCATCGATCTTTGAAACCACGTTAATAGCCCATCAAACGTTTTGTTGCCTTGTAGGGATGCGTCCTAGTATTTTTGCAGAGTGATTCTTATGCTACAAGTGTTCGTGAAATGGTTGAATTGGATATGGTTCTCGTCGGTGGGGGTCTGATGCCATCTCTTTTTTCTTTGTAGAAAAAATGACTGCAGAGAGGGTGGCCAGTATGGGCATAAATAAAGAAGGTGATCTTTTGAGCTGGAGATCTGGAGTTATGTTGACTATGAAGATTTGCTTCTGTTATTTCTAATGTTCTCTTCAGGAATATGAACCGCTGCTCTACTAGCAGCTAGCATGGTGTTCGCTTGTATAGATGTATAGCTATGCAGAAAGTGTATTGTTATTCTTTTATTATATTCATGAATTTGGAGTTTTGAATTCGGAGATTCAGAGCTAGGTTATATATAGGTAGAACAGAGCCCTTAACACTCGACACCCCACTTTTTTAACAAAACAACACACAACACAAAATATTAAGTGGTCAATTGAGCGCCAGTGAACCCTCTGAAGGGAAAACTTTTTCGGTGAAAAACTTCTAAGAAATCCGAAATTTGTGTTTCTCAGCCAGCTCCGGTTTTTTTGAAACTTTGAAATTTTTTGTCTATTTTGGATTCTCCTCCCCGCACCCAAACCAAAGGACTGCAATGCACTTGGATTGCAAAGGGAGACCCACAACACACCCCATCTACATGTATAACTCTAATCGTGTTCTCCCTTTCATTTCTTTCTTTTCGAGCTGACGCTCACACGCACAGCTGTTTTGTTTTTTAGAAATACAGTACAAACGCAGACGCTAACACACGCACGCACACTCAACCCCTATGAATGTAGGCACGCACACTCTACCTCAACAGGAGTCGAACTCAGGACCTCAGGTGCCGCTCGAGCTGCTGCAACCACTAGGCTATAACTCTAATCGCGTTCACCCTTTCATCTCTGTCTCTTCGAACTGGACTTCGATTGCTTTGTTTATGTGCTTGTTGATTTACATGTTGATATTAGGTGGTCTTGAAATAATCTACATGTGTTTTTTTTCGAATTGAGCTAAATTTTTTTCTAAATTTTATTGAACATTTTTGAGAAAATAAAAAATATTTAGAAATTCTAGAAACACGTTTGTCAACAACCTCTGTTATTTTCAACATCGGCAAAGTAAACCTCCTGCCTATAGTACACTATTTTATCTCAAAATGGAAGTTTCCTAATTTTGTAGGAGACGGTTGCCTATGATGGCCCTTTAATTTCAGAATCAGAGTTCAGAGACATTCTAATTAATAAACACGTGCCAGCAACATGATAACTAAAAATATTCAGTCGCAAGCTCTCAGTAGGCGAATCTGTATGCATTATATTTTACTGATAACGTGGTGAATGCTAATTGTGACTTTAGACACAATCTTTCGCAGCACGATACTTAAAATGCATTTGGCGTCAGTATTTGTATTACTCATCTAGAACGCTGTTGGTTGATTATCACGAATTCACAATACAGTGATTGGTTTTGATAAGTTGTCTCAAATTATATGTGTTTTTTCATGCCAATCTCAGATCCCTTGACAAAACAGTAACAACTAGTAACATCTACCTACTATTGTACTTCTTGCTCTGCTATATGACAAGAAAGAAGTAAAGAATTGTTCTTCTACATCTGCAATCTGCTGCATGCATGTGCAGACGAGCAAGGCCTATACGACGCAAAGATCATCTAGCAAGCCCTGACCATGGCGTTACTGGTCTTGCCGCCGCTCCTGGCGCCGCCGGCGCTCGAGCACGGCGACCGTGGCCTGGAAATCCTCCTCCCGGCATGGGATGCGGAGGCCGCCGGCCTGGTCGAAGCCGAACTCCTCCGCGGCGCGCTCCAAGAGGCCCCGGAACGCGGGCCGGCGGAGGTAGCTGGTCGGCACGACGAACCGAGTCGCCTCGGCGCCCACGTACACCGCGAAGCACCCCTTGGGGACCACGCCGCCGGCGGCCTCGTCGTCATCCACGAGCAGCGCGGCGCGCAGGCTCTCCTTCTCCGCGTGCTGCTTCCACCCGCCGTGAGACAGCCGCCTCGGCGCCCGGAAGTATCCTCCCATGGCCATCATGATTGTTGTTGGTGGATTCTTGGCAACGAGCTAAGCTAAGAGGGATGTGTGAGCTAGAAGAGGAGTAGTGGTGATCAAAGCATGCGAGCATTGGGGCTCTCTTATATTGTTGATCGAGAGCAGCTTGCCTAGCTGTACGTAGCCTTGTAGAACGAGTCAACTAGCTGTACCTGTACGTACGTGTGGACAAATGGGCAGCTGTGCTTCCAATGCATCCGTACGGTGGTTAACATAATGCAAGAGGGCTCACGAAGAGAGGGCATTCTCAGATAATTATACAATTCATGAGATTTGTTATCCAACTTGTGAGCTGGCAACATTATTGATGGTGACAGAGTGGCTGAATATATGAAGTAGTATAATGGTATGAAGGGAATGTATGTATGATTTTTTCCTCCCTTGGGATGTAGGGGGTACAAATTAAAGCATCTCACGGAGTACGGATGGCACTAGGATTTTGCTATCCAAACAAAGTTGCCTCGAGCTCAAGATCAAGCTTGCCAATGTTAAATCAGATTTTGTCTTTGTGTTGGTAACATCAAGGCTGACTGTACGGTTGGACTACTGAACACCACAAACTAATATAAAGTTGATAGTAATAATCGAAGCATTAGACTGTAATGCCAGAATAAATTGTCCTGGAGATCGACCATTGAATCCATCGTAGATCATCGAATCAGGTCATGAGGCGCTCCGAATCCTAATGTTGTTAATCTGGAGCGTGTATAATTGTAGCCACATACAAAGTGCACATACAAAGTGTTATGTCTAGGCATCGGTGCCTACTATGTTTGAAATGTACTATCTCGGTGAAGATGGCTACAGAACAGAGAGGGTGGCCTGAGGTGATTGTCCCTATTTTAAGCACCGGAGATCTCTGGAATTACTATGACGATGTGGTTCTTTATATAATCTTCTGTTCAGAAATGAACCAGTCAGCTGTCCTGCCAGCTCGCTGTTCTTCTGTTTGAATATGTATATGTATCCGCATCCTGTCACATATATACTCCTACATGTTTACAAGTACGGATAGGTACAAAAAGAGACTATAAAGGGAAACTGCTTGTGGTGCATAGAGCATCCTGAGTTGACCCAGAAGAGGGCGAAATTTGCTATAAATATAAATTTATTGTAGAAATTGTGTGAAAAGTACCGATAGATGAGACTAGGACAATGAGCTCATAAACGTGCAGCATTGTAGAACATATACATTCCTTTAAAAAAACTCTCAATGCTGTACACTGTAGACTATAATGATTGGTTCTAATCTTATTCATTGCTTAACGGATGAGTCAACTAGGAGCTGTGTGCCTGTGTATGCCCTTTACAATACAACTAGCTAGCTGTGTTTCCATCAATTCTGGAATCTGGAGTTAATGTATAGCCTGGCTTTCTTTATCCTTCAGCACAAACAATCGGTAGTTGTCAACTTACTGCAAGAACAGAATATTACGTAAAAAAATGGAGTGCATAAAAATCATAAGACTAATCTATCGAACTTGTGATTTGTCAACGTTCATGGCACAGTATCCAAGATCTCAGGAGCAAAATATGGTAGCAAAGGAATATGACAGCCAGCCATTTCTTGTTTCTTGATCAGAAGTCTCCACGATCTCAAGAGCAAACTTTTCAAGATTAGAGTTTGCTTTGGTGTTAGTAAGATTGAGACTACAAGATCAAACCATTAATCAATGATTTTTCTGATAATAGGAGTGTTCTATACTGTTACATCACATTACATGATCCCTCAGCAGCGCAGAGTGACTAGGAGTCATCATCTTCGTCTCAGGGGCACCCATGTTACCGAGGCAGCATCTACGAACAGCTCACTTGGTTACGAATGACTATTCTAGTGCCAACTGCAACTAAAGCCAGATGAAGAGAAGTACAGAACCCAGGCCAGTGCACAAAAGATAGGCTTCGCCCTAAGCAAGTACGGCTGAGCTAGCCTCCCAGCAGTTCAGCCACACCTACAATGTGAGCTAGGACCTCAACTACTACTCAAAACATTGCCAATTTTCCATTACAAAGTAAGGATCATAAAGCGTATTGACAACTTTTTTTTCATCCATGTATTGAAGGCAACAACTTCGTAATGCATATAAACAGCAGCTTCAAACGTGAGGATTAGCAATTTAGCATCTGTATTCTCATAACAACGTAAAGAATGCTGCCGGTAAACAATATGGTAATGAGTACCTCCAGACTTCCAACGACACAGTAAGTAATTTTGCCCACCGTGGACAAGGAAACACAAGAATATGTAATGTAGACCACAAGGAAAGACTGGGTCTGTCTGGTAGCAAAGTTTTCAAAAACTATGGTTTTTGAATACTGTAGTTTTCAGCTGTCTATGACACAAATACCATAGTTTTTAAATACCATAGTTTTTTCACAGTTTTGATGAAAACGGAGACTTGTTTGGTTCCACAGTTTTCAATTACCAATGTTTGGTTCTACAATCTGCCATCACGTCTCCTCTCCCTTCCATCCCAGAGTGCAGAGGCAACGGCGTCAGAGGGGGAGGAAACTGGGCCACGCCGGCGGAGGAAGCGGTGGCACCGGATCAGGTGGCGAGGCGAAGGGCCCACATGGCTGGGCGAGGTGACCGACGGCGGGTGTGGGAGGCGGTGCGCGGAGGGGCGGCACCTGGAGCCGCAGGAGGAGGCGTCGGCGGTGGGGCCGACCACGGAGGAGGCGCTGGTGACAGGTGGTGGGGCTAGCCGTGGGAGGAGGAGCTTGCGACGGGCGTTGGAAACAGGGCATCGAGCGTCGCCAAGCAAAACCGAGGAAAACCGAAGTCCTAACCACGTTTTCAAAACTCCAAAAATACCACGGTTTTGGGTAAACCATGGTATCCAAAACCGTATTTTGCTGGTATCAACCAAACACATTTTGGTTTCTAAAACCACAGTATTAGCAAAAATCATGGTATTGTTTCAAAACCGTGAAAAACTGTGGTTCCAAACAGGGCCCGAAGATCTCTACAGAGTAAAGGAGAGAAGAGGTTTCAGTTGCATCCTAACATTCTACTCACCACTACAACTAGCACCATGGTTGTTGCCAACATTAGACTCTTCTATGCTCATCTCCACTTCCTCGTCCTCTTCTTCCTCGTCATCAGTACAATACCATTCTACAGCTGATAGAGTGATTCCTGTGGATTACAACATAAAAAAGGCATGTTATATGTATTTCTATCAAGCATAATTAATAAAGTCTACAGATGCATATCAACAACAAATAATTTCATCTACAGAGTATAATGCAATACCATTTCTGTCTTTTGGACATGTCCAGTCATAGAGACAAATTAACACCTCAAGTAAGTATGGATCAACTCTTCTTCGACGATGATTCAAGATTTTCTCCCCCATGGCGAACACATATTTAGTAGCGACGGTAGAGATAGGAATGGCAAGGATATCACGGGCCAAGGATCCAAGGTTAGGGTAACTGTGAGAAACATGACCCTAAGAGGTAGAGGTTTCGGTGATTAATGACAACCTAATCCTTTACTAACGAGTTTCATGACATGAAGGATACTTAAGGGTTTATGGGCTCATTGGTTGATTAAGAAGAGGTCCCTCAATTCAAATTTCATGAAGATCTTATATTATTTGGCCTTTCTAGCATGAAGGTCCATCGGACAGGATAGACAGGGAGCTTGTCCAGGCTGGTTTCCAAGGAAAACCAACCATCAAACCGTCTGATGGTCCATCGGACCAGTTGGACAGGGAGGGTCGTCACTGCGTGTTTTGGGCTCTACCGTGCATCAGACCCTCTGATGGTCTCACCATCAGACCGTCTGATGGTCTCTGGGCAGTGACGCGAAAAATGGGGGATTTGAAAATTACGTGCATCAGCCCGTCTGATGGTCAAACCATCAGACAGTCCGATGGTCCCGCAGAAAACGTCTGAGAGCTTCCAGCATCCTATTCTTTGCCTCTAGCCTATTTAAAGGACTCCCCCTCCCTCCTCTTACTACCTTTGAGACCAGCAACACTTCATACAACACCAAAGGTCACCCAAGCACCAAAATCCACATTAATCTTGAGCTTTGGGGCAAGAGACTTGAGAGAGAGAACATCTTGAGTTGAAGTTGATTCAAGTGAAGACCAAGGCTTGTTACTCTTGGTGATCGCAATCACCTAGACGGCTTGCGAGTCGTGCCTTCCGCGAGCTCCCCGGAGATTGTGTGAGAAGCGGAGGAAGGCCTTTGCGAAGGTGTTGTGAGTGGTTCGGAGCCCACCGTTCCGGAGTGGAGAAGGGCATCCCGAAGAGAGCACTTGATCCGCGGATCAAGGGGGTTGCTTGACCTTTGCGAAGGTCACTTTGCCAACCCCTCTCCTTGCGAGGTTTGGGGCCGGGATCCTTGCGAGGAGCCCGCGAGAGCAAAACCTTGCGAGGGGCACCAAACGAGGACTAGGAGGGAGTCACGACTCCTCGATACCTCGGCAAAAAGGTCGCCGTGTCATCTCTTCTTATTTACCTTCCGCACTTACTTTCATGCAATTTACTTTCCGCAATTTACATTCTTAGAATTGCATGCTTGGCTATAGGTTGCAAAACTTTTGTATCGTGTAGAACTCTAGTCACACCTTTTAGGCACTAGGGTGAATTGGGACTTGATCGATATGATTTAATTTCAAGTTTCGAAATTAGGAGTCCAATTCACCCCCCTCTTGGACATCTTGATCCTCTCAATTGGTATCAGAGCCAAGTGCTCATTGGTTGAGGCTTCACCACCTTGAGCAAGATGTCCGATGGGGAAGGACCCCCGTCCGTGTTCGATGGCGAGGACTTTCCGTATTGGAAAATTTGTATAGAGTCCTACTTGAAAGCCCTTGACACTTCTCTCCACACCGCCGCTGTCATCGGCTTTCCGGAGATAGCCGATAAGGATAAGCCCACATCGTTGGAGCTCACTTACGAGAAGTGGAATGCCAAGGCTCGTAACATTCTTTTCCGTGGCTTGTGCAAAGAGGTCTTCAACCGCGTGAGGACCATCAAAGACACACACAAGCTATGGGAGGAAATTTGTGCGCTTCATGAGGGAACCAAAAGCGAGAGAGAGCAACGCCATAGCTTGCTTACTAACAAGCTTTATGATTTCTGCATGCTTCCTCATGAAAATGCTAACCAAATGTATTCCTGTCTTAATGTGCTTGTAGAGGAGATCAATGGTCTTGTATTGACGCAAATCAAAGAGGCCGATGTGGCTAGGAGGATATTGGATCTTCTTGATTGTGATAAATATGGCCACATCGTCACCTATCTTCACCAAACCGATCTTAGCACGGCAACTCCATCCGGTGTGCTTGGGAAGATCAATGCTCATGAGATGTATATGAAGATCACACCGGATGCCGAACCACCATCCAAGAAGAAAGACATTGCTCTCAAAGCTAGCTCATCAAAAGTGAAGAAGTCCACTCCCAAGAAAATTATGATTGTGGATAACAAAGAAGAAGATGATAGTGATGATGAGGTCGCCCATCTTGTGCGCAAGGTCACTTGTGCTTTGGGTCGCCTTGACAAGAAAGGCATCAAGTACTCCTCAAGCAAGAAGAAATTCTTTCCATCAAAGAAGAAGCTTGAAGAAATGGAGTGCTACAAGTGTGGCAAGCTCGGTCATCTCTCATATCAATGCCGAGTTGCCACCAAGAAGAAGCAAGATAAGTAGTACAATAAGCATGACTCAAGTGATGATGACAAAAAGAAGAAGAAGAAAGCACCCAAGCCTTTCAAGAAGAAATTCTTCAAGAAGGGCAAAGCTTATATTGGAGAGTGGATGACGGATGAAGACACATCAAATGATTCTTCATCAAATGCAAGCGATAGTGATGAGGAGGTGATTGCGGGTCTTGCTATTGCCACTTCTACACCGCCATCGGCTTCATCAACATCTACCTCCACTCCACATCTTTGCCTTATGGCCAAGGGTGATAAGGTAAAAACCTTTGATGACTCTTCCGATGATGATGATGATTTGCCATCATATGATGAACTTGATAGTTTAGTTGAAGAACAAAATAGAGCTATTAGCAAGTTGAGTTCAAAGCTTGACAAGGCAAAAATTGAGAAGAAGAGCATTATGAGTAAGTGTAATGAGTTAGTTGCAAACTATGATCATCGCAAGCTTGATGGAATGCAAAAGAAAATCAATAGTCTTGAAGAAGCCAATGAGAAGCTCACAACTAGCAACAAGCAACTTGTGATAGAGAGTGATGCACTTGATGATGGCTACAGGATGATCAAGAGGTCTCATATTGAGCAATCACAAGAGATCAAGGATCTCAATGAGGCACTTGATGAAGTTAACAAATGCTCCAATGAGTTGACATCAACACATGAAGATCTTTGTGCAAGAAACCGCATCCTACAACATCATAGTGCTGAACTTGATGAAGCAAGAAAAGAACTAGAAGCCAAACTTGAAGCTATCAACTCATTTCGCAAGGTTGATGAATCTCCCAATGACATCAAATCTTGTGAGAAGACATGTGTGCCCAAAAGTGAGCATGAAAAGCTAATAATTGAGTTAGAGCAACTCAAGAACAAGAAGAGTGAATCTTCCAATGCACTCAAAGATGCTAAATATTGCACTCAATGGAAGAACAAGATCTCACTTGAGAAGGAAGCCAACATTCTCATCAAGCTTAAAGATGAAAATTAAAAAGCTAAGGCAAGAAATAAAAGGTGTGCAATCCGGGTACAACAAGTTGCTCAAAGGGCAAATGAAGTTTAGCGAGATGATCTCTTATCAAACCATGCACTTTGAGAAGCATGGACTTGGTTACCCACCCATGAAGGACACATGCAAACCGGCACCTTTCATTAAGATTGAAAAGCCAAAGTGGTGCACCGAGTGTATGACCGAAGGTCACTTCATGTTTGAGTGCAATGCTCCACTTAAGAAGCCACTTCCAAAGCAACTAAGGGCATTTGCATTCAATGCTCATTATGTGGTCAAGAGAAACTCAAGAGGTCAAGTGAAGGCTCATTTCATAGGGAAGAAAGATGAGTCAAGGCCTAAGAAGCTATGGGTGCCCAAGTCACTCATTTCTAAAATTCCCACACCAAATGCCAAGTGGACACCTAAGACTAAAGTTGCACCTTCTCTTAGATGGGTGCCCAAGTCTCAAGCTTAATTTGCTTGTGTGTAGGTGAACTACAAGACCGATGGATCACATTGGGTAATGGATAGTGGATGCACTCAACATATGACCGGTGATTCCCGGATGTTCACCTCACTTAGTGAAAATGTGGAGAATTATGACAAGATCACATTTGGTGATAACTCCAAAGGCAAAGTTGAAGGATTGGGCAAGATAGAGATCTCAAGTGAATACTCAATCTCAGATGTGTTGCTAGTTGATTCATTGAACTTCAATCTCCTATCCATTGGTCAATTGTGTGATTTGGGTTTCCAATGCCTATTCAAGCCAAATGAAGTTATTGTGAGCAAGATTGATAGTGGTGAAGAAGTCTTCAAGGGATTTCATCATAATAACTTATATCTTGTTGACTTTAACTCCAAGAAGGCCAACTTGCAAGCATGTCTCTTCTCCAAGAACTCAAAGGGTTGGTTGTGGCATAGAAGACTAGCTCATGTTGGTATGAGCACACTCAAGAAGTTGATGAAGAAAGATTTGGTCCGAGGTTTAAAGGATATCACCTTTGAGAAGGACAAATTGTGTAGTGCTTGTCAAGCCGGCAAACAAGTTGCAAACACACATCCTAGCAAGACTTTCATGTCCACCTCAAGGCCACTAGAGTTACTTCATATGGATCTTTTTGGTCCAACCACATATACAAGCATTTGTGGAAACAACTATGGTTTTGTGATCGTTGATGACTTCTCAAGATATACATGGGTTTACTTTCTTGAGGACAAAACCGAGGTGGCACATGTCTTTAGCAAGTTTGCCAAGAGAGCTCAAAATGAATTCAACACTTCAATTGTAAAGATTAGAAGTGACAATGGGAAAGAGTTTGACAACACAAACATAGAAGAATATTGTGATGAGATTGGAATCAAGCATGAGTTCTCCGCTACATATACCCCTCAACAAAATGGTGTAGTGGAGAGGAAGAATAGGACACTCATTACTCTTGCAAGATCCATGCTTGATGAATATGGCACTAGTGAGAAGTTTTGGGTGGAAGCTATCAACACCGCTTTCTATGCCTCCAACCAGTTATTCCCTCATCGCCTTCTTGACAAGACTCCTTATGAATTGCTCAATGGGAGAAAACCCAATATCTCATATTTCCGGATGTTTGGTTGTAAATGCTATATTTACAAGAAACGTCAACACTTGGGTAAGTTTCAAAGGCATTGTGATATTGGCTTCTTACTTGGTTACTCATCAAAGTCCAAAGCATATCGCGTATTCAACAATGCCACCGGCATGGTTGAAGAGACGTATGATGTGGAATTTGATGAATCTAATGGCTCCCAAGGAGCACATGTTGATGTTGTGAGTGTAGATGAAGAACCACTTGTAGAGGCTATGAAAAATATGCCTATCGGAGACATCAAGCCCAAGGAGGATGAAGATGATGTGCAAATTGTTGATCAACCATCCTCCTCAATGGCACCTCAAGATGGTAGTGAACAAGACAAGCAACTTCCAAATGAGGATGTTCATGTATCATCAAAGCAAGTTGAAGAACAAGCTCATGATGTTGATGCACCGGTACAAACACCTCAAGTGGTACCTCAAAGAAGAAGTCAACTCATAAGTGCACACCCCCAAGACCTCATCATTGGTAGTGCATCAAAAGGAGTCACAACAAGATCTCGCAACGTTGCATCATTTTGTCAAGCCTACTCCTTTGTCTCTAGCATAGAGCCAAAAAGTGTTGATCAAGCTTTGAGTGATTCGGATTGGGTCAATGCTATGCATGAGGAACCCAACAATTTTACAATAAATGAAGTTTGGACACTTCAAGCTAAACCCAAGGGTGCTAGAGTCATAGGCACAAAATGTGTATTTTGGAACAAGCAAGATGATGAAGGCAACATTGTGAGAAACAAGGCTAGATTGGTTGCAAAGGGATACTCTCAAGTTGAAGGAATTGATTTTGGAGAGACCTTTGCACCGGTTGCAAGATTGGAGGCTATTCGGTTTCTACTAGCATATGCAACACATCATGACATGAAGCTCTATCAAATGGATGTGAAAAGTGCTTTTCTCAACGGGTATATCAATGAGCTAGTATATGTTGAGCAACCACCCGGTTTTGAAGACCCAAACAATCCCAATCATGTGTACAAGTTGTCCAAAGCTCTATATGGTTTAAAGCAAGCACCTCGTGCTTGGTATGAGAGGCTTAGGGACTTCCTCATGGAAAAAGGGTTCAAGATTGGCCAAGTTGACACCACTCTATTCACCAAGAAGACGGATGATGATCTCTTTGTATGTCAAGTATATGTCGATGATATCATCTTTGGGTCAACAAATGAAGAGTATTGCAAAGAGTTTGGCCAGATGATGGCTAAAGAGTTTGAGATGTCAATGATTAGCGAGCTCACCTTATTTCTTGGTTTTCAAATCAAACAACTCAAAGAAGGGACATTCATCTATCAAGAAAAGTACACAAGAGACTTACTCAAGAGATTCAAGATGGATGATTGCGAGCCAATTGAAACTCCCATGTCCGTCAACACAAAACTTGACGCCGATGAAAGTGGCATTGAAGAGGATCGAACACTTTACCGTTCCATGATCAGTTCATTGCTTTACTTATGTGCTTCTAGGCCCGATATCATGTTTAGTGTGTGCTTATGTGCCGCTTTCAAGCTAATCCCAAAGAATCCCATTTCACCGCCGTGAAGAGGATTCTTAGGTATCACAAGCACACCCCTAGCATAGGTTTGTGGTATCCCAAGGGCGCTAGTCTTGAACTCTTGGGCTACTCGGATTCGGACTTTGCCGGATGCCGACTTGAGCGTAAGAGTACCTCCGGGGGCTGCCACTTCCTAGGCCGTTCGCTCGTTTCGTGGTCTTCCAAGAAGCAAAACTGCGTAGCCCTATCCACCGCAGAAGCGGAGTATATAGCAGCTAGGTCTTGTTGTGCCCAAATTCTATATATGAAGCAAACGCTCTTGGACTACGGAGTTAAGCTTTCTAGGGTTCCTCTCCTTTGTGACAACGAGAGTGCGGTTAAGCTAGCTAGCAACCCCGTCCAACACTCTTGAACCAAGCACATAGATATCCGCCATCATTTCATAAGGGACCACGTCGCAAAAGGAAACATCCTCTTGCGAAATGTGGGAACTAAGGAGCAATTGGCTGACATCTTCACGAAACCACTAGATGAGAGTACCTTTTGTAGGTTGCGAAGTGAGCTTAACGTGTTAGATGCTAGATCGATCATGTAAGTTGCCATGTCATATAATGTGCATCATTTAAGGGTAGTTACTTGCCTAACCGCTGCAAGATAGAGAGGAGCAAGGGTCTTGCATGAGCCCGTGGTTCTTGGCTTCGCTCATGGCATGTAGAATGGCTAATCTTGAAGAAGCTTGAGGTGGGAGTAAATGTGGCAAGCATAGATTTAATTGTCGCGTGCATTGCATTTCCTGTCATATAGATGTGCACGCATATTTCTCTTTCTTCCATGCTTGTTGTAGCTTGCACCCCATTGCATCCGGTAGTGTCACAAAGGAGCACTCTTGATGATATCGAGACTTGTTTTATGTGCAAGTATCTCAAGTCATGTAAAGAGATCAAATTAATGCTTGGCATTGTTTTTCATGCTTTTTGAGTCAAGTTCCCGCGGGACAAGAGTTAATCTCATCTCCAGTTCTCCTAGGAAAAGACTGATACATTCCTTGTGGCTTTTCATCGCCCTTTTGATTTTATTTGGAGCTTGTGTTTGAAAAATCAAAATTATACATAAAGCATGTGAGAATGCAAATACTTTGGAGTGCTTGAGGGGTAAGGGTTTCACCTTGGACTGTCCATACTTGTGTTTGTTTGAATCTTTGAAAGTTGGACAAGAAAAGGACCTTCTTCAGCGTTTTTTTGCACCTTTGTGTACCATCAGACCGTCTGATGGTATAACCATCAGACCGTCTGATGGTCAGGTTGTTTGGGATCCCCTCTGGCCAGCTTGTCTGATGCTCCATCAGACCGTCCGATGGTCCCGGGTGCCTTAGTTCTCCGCTTCCCTCTGTCTAACTCGTCTGATGCTCCATTAGACCGTCTAATGGTCTAACCATCAGACCGTCTGATGGTCTGCTCGCGGTTAGGGTGAGTCCGTTTTTAAACCTTTAAGGCGTGGGTCCCGCCCTTTTCTTTCTAACTCTAACTCACCCTCGTTCCTCACCGCGCGCCCGCCTCTCGCCGCCGTTCGACGCCCGCTGCCGAGCGTCAGCAGCAGTCCAGTGCTAGGACCACCTCAGCTGCAGAGATCTTAGCCCAGAAGGAGGCAGAGGCTAGGCGTCAGGCCAGGACAGACTCCTCTGCTCGCGCTCCGTCGGTCCAGCCATAGCAGCCCGAGCCAGAGGCCAGGGATGAGCAGAGCTCCAGAGAGGAGGTGGTTGAGCTTTCAATCAACCCCGTAGCCCCCTTCCTCACTGGTGATGCAGAGTTGATCAGCTATCAGGGATACAGTGGTAAGAAGCTGAAGAAGATCAGATACCTTATCTCCATAGAGAGATGGTTTCCAGCTCAGCGCGACCCTAGAGTCCACAGGAGGTTTTGGACTCTTGTCTAAGCCTCCTTGTACCAGAGTTACAGGAGAGCAGGGTGGGGATGTTTCCTCACGTGGTTCTGAGTTTACCGAGTATTGGGACAGTGCTAGGTCAAAATGTATATCCTTTCTTTGAGCACCTTCCAGGATTGACAGATTTACTCGAGCATTGGTACTCTTACAGTGAGGAGTGGGTGCGAGTCTTCTACGCTACCCTGTTCGTAGAGGAGGGACGCCAATACATTCAGTTCATGTTTCTTGGCCAGCGTCTTCATCTCTTTCGACAGGACATTGCACAGCTTCTTTGGCTCACACTGTCAGACCGCAGGCTTCACTCGGATGTCTATGAGGACATAGAGCCCCCTCGATGCTCCAAGGTCGGGGGGAACCCTCTGTTACGTGAAGAGGCTTCGGCTATCTTTCGTACGGGTTTTCGTGACAGAGTTCCAGCAGAGCTCACTCCTGTGGCTGATGTTCTTCACAGAGCTCTGGCTAAGACCCTGCTTCCTCGTCTTGGTTCACGTGAGCATCTCACGAACCTGCAGCAGCACCTCCTCAGGGCCTTCATCCAGCGGATCCGTTTTTGTGTTGTTGACTTCTTGATCGCTGAGATGGAGGATGTGATTACAGATGGGATTTGGATGCACAGAAGTTTTCCTTTTGCTCACTATATCTCTCACATGTTGAGCATGACTGGATATGATCCCTAGCACCCGCCTCCACACTACAGGTTACTCAGGGACACTATCCATACTCACTACAGGATATACAAGGCGAGTGCACAGTCAGTACGACCCCTGAGAGAGGCTCCCGCAGTTCAGCAGTCTACTGAGTCAGGGGGAGCCACAACAGCTGTAGTGGACAGTGAGGACAGCACTTCGTCATCAGGGGTTGAGCTTCCATGGACTCCGTCCCCTTTGCCTCACGACACTGAGGCCGGTGGCTCGCGAGACCCTCCTCCTCCTCCTCCTCCTCCACCACAGGTGACAACTGCCCAGGTCGCTACAGCCTCTGATATAGCTTCCATACTATAGGCTATGGTTGCTCAGCAGCAGCGCAGCGACCAGAGGTTCGATGCTCTCATTCAGCAGCAGTCGCAGATACAGTAGACGATTCTTCAGCAGCAGGAGTGCAGTGACGCTCGCTTTGCATAGCTACAGTAGCAGCAGACCGAGTCCTAGGCTCGGATTCTTGAGACTGTGCATACTCTTGTGGCAGAGCTCAGGACAGACACTCAGAGGCAGCTTGACTCTCTTCGCTAGCAGGTTCAGGCACCCTAGCTCCCTGCCACCTCGCAGTCGTTGCCTCCTCTCGCCTTGAGCTTGGAGAGCCCTCTTCCCACTCTAGACTCTCTCAGCACATCTCTGATAGAGTTTTGGTACTCTGAGCTGCTTGGCACTCAGATCTTGATTTCCATATCCGTGCTGCCACCATGGGTCTTCCTCCCGGCACTCCTCCTCCGTCGAGCTCCTAGGTCTTCCCTTCTTGGTCCTTGATGCCAAAGGGGGAGAGTTATCTTTAGGGGGAGGATGAGTGAGTAGAGCTAGGGAGAGTTCTAGAGATAGGGGGAGCTATGAGAGTTGTTCTTTTGTTGTATAGCTAGGATCCCTTGGATGTTGTTTTATTTTGGATGTTGATTCACGGACATGATGTTTGACTCTTGAGAATGCTTCTTATTTCTCATGTCTTTTGATCCTATGTGTGTGGATGTTTTATTTGAGTGCTTATCTTCATATATATTGAGCGCATGTTTATTTTCATGTAATTTTTCTTGAGCTCTTCTCTTGTGTTGTCATCAATCACCAAAAGGGGGAGATTGTGAGAAACATGACCCTAAGAGGTAGAGGTTTCGGTGATTAATGACAACCTAATCCTTTACTAACGAGTTTCATGACATGAAGGATACTTAAGGGTTTATGGGCTCATTGGTTGATTAAGAAGAGGTCCCTCAATTCAAATTTCATGAAGATCTTATATTATTCGGCCTTTCTAGCATGAAGATAAAGGATCGCTAGCTCTAAGCGCCGCAAAGGTGATAGAAGGGCGCTTAGAGGTTCTTTTGCTAGTTTTTAGATGGGCCGTACTATCAAGAGGGGTCAAGGTGAGTAACTTGATGATCTTTAGCTTAAATGTTCGATCCATCTTGAGTACATCTTAGTCCTAAAGCTCATACACTTAAAATGTGCTCTAATCTCACTCACCCCTTCAGTTACAATCGTCGAAAACTCCCTAGATCTCTTCTCCATTCAAAACTGTCCAAAAACAGTGTTTTTGTGTCCATCAGACCGTCTGATGGTCCTACCAGCACACTGTCTGATGGTCCATCGGACATGATATGATAGACATGGAGCTTGTCCAGGCTGGTTTCCAGGGAAAACCAACCATCAAACCGTCTGATGGTCCATCGGACCAGTTGGACAGGGAGGGTCATCACTGCGTGTTTTGGGCTCTACCGTGCATCAGACCGTCTGATGGTCTCACCATTAGACCGTCTGATGGTCTCTGGGCAGTGACGCGAAAAATGGGGGATTTGAAAATTACGTGCATCAGCCCGTCTGATGGTCAAACCATCAGACGGTCCGATGCTCGCGCAGAAAACGTCTGAGAGCTTCCAACGCCCTATTCTTTTCCTCTAGCCTATTTAAAGGACTCCCCCTCCCTCCTCTTACTACCTTTGAGACCAGCAACACTTCATACAACACCAAAGGTCACCCAAGCACCAAAATCCACATTAATCTTGAGCTTTGGGGCAAGAGACTTGAGAGAGAGAACATCTTGAGTTGAAGTTGATTCAAGTGAAGACCAAGGCTTGTTACTCTTGGTGATCGCGATCACCTAGACGGCTTGCGAGTCGTGCCTTCCGCGAGCTCCCCGGAGATTGTCGGAGAAGCGGAGGAAGGCCTTTGCGAAGGCGTTGTGAGCGGTTCGGAGCCCATCGTTCTGGAGTGGAGAAGGGCATCCCGAAGAGAGCACTTGATCCGCGGATCAAGGGGGTTGCTTGACTTTTGCGAAGGTCACTTTGCCAACCCCTCTCCTTGCGAGGTTTGGGGCCGGGATCCTTGCGAGGAGCCCGCGAGAGCAAAGCCTTGCGAGGGGCACCAAACGAGGACTAGGGGGGAGTCGTGACTCCTCGATACCTCGGCAAAAAGATTGCCGTGTCATCTCTTCTAATTTACCTTCCGCACTTACTTTCATGCAATTTACTTTTCGCAATTTACATTCTTAGAATTGCATGCTTGGCTATAGGTTGCAAAACTTTTGTATCGTGTAGAACTCTAGTCACACCTTTTAGGCACTAGGGTAAATTGGGACTTGATCGATATGATTTAATTTCAAGTTTCAATATTAGGAGTCCAATTCACTCCCTCTTGGACATCTTGATCCTTTCAGTAACAACTAGACATGCCACTCCAGAACTTCAATATATCAAAATCAACATTTAGATCTATCACAGGTGATCCCAAATACCAATCCAACTCTGAGATTTGTTCTGGTGGAGAATAATCATCAAATAACTCATCTTTTGTATGGCATTCAAGAAAATTTGTCCCAACTAAAGATTAGCAGGAAAGCTTTTTATATTCAGCAAATAATTTCTTCAGCAATGCAACAACTCTCTCAACATGCTGGAGCATCGCCATGGATGTTTCTAAAACAATAGCTGATTAAGTTGAGCTTGTAACGAGGATCGAGAACAGTCACACAAGCCAAAATCAGGCTACACTCTGTCCAATACTTATCAAACTTGGCCTTAATTTTTTCCACCATAGCCCACATAAAATTCTCATGCCCTTTTGTAATATCTAGCAATCGGTAAACTTTATATGCTTTAACAAAGTATATACTAGCAGTTTTAGGTTGTTTGCTTAAGAAAATGCAAGTTATGTCATAAATAACTTTTAGAAATTTTTCCATAGCTGCTACCTTGTTCTACTCTTTATCATCAAGATGAAAGTGAGACAAAAAGGTTTTATCTGTTGATGCAAAGTCATTTAAAGCATCTTTGTAGCACAAGGCACATCCAAGCATTTTGTATGTCTGGTCCCAGTAACCAACAGTGTCATCACATAACTTGATGTTAACATCCAAATGATATGTGTCTTTAGATAGAACTTATCCTTCCTTAAAGCACAATAATTGATATAACGAATTCCGTGCCGGATCTTCTCAATAAAATCAGCAATCAGCTCTAGATCAGCTTGCACCGCCCCATTTAAGATTTCTGTGCAACAGTGTAAATGGCAGAATTCACCATCAAAAAAGAATTTGATAATTCCTTCATCACGCAAAAGCTTCTTAAGTGAATTAGCCACAGAAGAATCATCTAAATTATTGTCAAAAGTAATGCCCATGATTTTCCTGTCAAAATCTAAAGGTCCCAAAAGCAAATCATCAAAGCACAATGATATTTTTTCTTCTACAGACAGGTTATCATCAGTGCTCAAGAGTTGGAGTCCCACAACTCTTCTCTGCAAGTTCCAATTGGCATCAACAAAGCAAGTAGTGACACAAACACAGGTGTCATCATTGGACTTATCATCAGTGGCTTTCGACTTCCAGTGATCAACAGAGAAACTATCCCTTTCCCTTTCATAAAGACTCATGACATCTATGCGCAAATTGGTACGGCATATTGGAAACATCGGGTTAAGATGGCGAGAAAGTCGCTGGAAATGCTCATTTTCAATGAGTGAAAGTGACTCCCCACTAGAAATAAAAACATGACAATTGCTCTTCTCGCAGCATTGAAATCAGGACGGCTAGCATCTGAATGAAGAGATCTCAAGAGAGAAATGCCGCTTTTACTAGATTTAGTAAGGATTCTCTTACACGCGGAACATGCAGCAGAACTCCCATGCTGCTGAAGTATCCAGAAACCTTCCCAAATATCAAATGTTTTGTGGTGTTTCGAACTTGGTTCTGATTCATCAGACTCATATTCTTCTTCCTCCATCTCCACCTCCTCCTCCTCATTTTGCTCCTCCTCCACGTCCACGTTCTCATCGCTACCAAATACCTGAGGGCCAGCGTCACTTTCCTGACTTGACATGGTTCCACAAGCTACACATGAACGCTTATATACTACGTATAGCGGAACGTAGGCCTGTTTCACAACATTTTAGATTACTAACTATGACACCGCCTGTGCAGCAAACTCCCATCTTTTTTCTTAAGAAAAAACACCCCAGGATTGCATCGTTACAAGCAATATAAAACAAAACCAAGAATCTCTATCCCAAATAGTGCATCCGAAGTTTTCTTCAAAAAAAAGAAGAAAAGAACACATGATGGAATCTATATTAAAAATGCGCGGATTAAGATAAACGGGATAACTTTTGTACAGTAGATTGGCACAGACAAATTCGTCATAGGTTCATAACACTAGTTAACTGTGCGCCTACGAATAGATTCGCTGCACAAAGCTTTATACACTACGAATTCCTCGTGGTGGCGCATGGAAGAGAAATTAGGGGGGGAGAGGACCGGAGGATGCGCGCATAACTAAGCCGCTGAAAACAACAAAACGTCCAATGTGAGATTGGGGCGCAAACCTTGGGCCAACGGAGGATCGATCCGAAATCCGACGCTGCTGCCCTGAGCGAGCGGCGACCTCGGAGTGGAGGTGCGCCACCAGGGAGTTGAGGCGGTGGAATGGGAAAGGAACGGGGCGGGGTTTGGAGGCGACGCCAAACAGGAACAGGGGTTTTACGGGGAGTGGCCGGGGAACTGTCCAATTTTAGCGGGCGCACGCGCGCTCCAAATGCACAAAGCGCTCCTCCCTTCTCAGGCGCTCCCCCGTGGGTCCCAGCGAGCCGGCTGCCCTCTCACGCGCTCCCCCTTGGCTCCCGCGGCCGCGCTTCGAACGCTTCGAGCGCGCGCGCCTGGGAAGATCCTGGGGGAACTGGGGTTTAATTTTTGTCCTGTCTAAAAATCCTTTTTTTTTTGTTTGGTTGAATCCAGGACGTCCGTTATACTACGTATTATCGAGCGGCTGAGATGCTTCCATCCTCTCCCCTT
The DNA here is from genome assembly GCA_030272315.1 of Paspalum vaginatum. Taxonomy (NCBI): domain Eukaryota; kingdom Viridiplantae; phylum Streptophyta; class Magnoliopsida; order Poales; family Poaceae; genus Paspalum; species Paspalum vaginatum. The sequence goes on along the minus strand of CM059017.1, from coordinate 37,894,763 downwards.
CCTTGCCCACTCGACGGAGGACGGGTTTGGCCATGGAGGGTGCGAGCGGCAGCTCGCCGCCGGCGGCGGCCATCCTACGGAACAGGTACTGGATCCTCCGCCACGGCCGCAGCGTCCCCAACGAGCGCGGCATCATCGTCTCATCCCTGGTACGAACGCCTCCGTCTTCCTTCCTTCGACTTCCCTCTCCAAGCATTCTCTTGGTCCAATCCAATGGTTTAACTGTTGCCGTCCATCTCGGCCTGCCGCCGGCAGGAGAACGGCACGAAGCCGGAGTTCGGGCTGGCCCCGCAGGGAGTTGAGCAGGCGCGCGCGGCCGGCGAGCTGCTCCGGAAGGTACCGGGTCGGTTTTCTCGGCGCCGTGGATTCTTTCTTGGATTGGGTGCGCGGTAGTGGCTCGCTGACTCTGCCCCCGTGGCGTCTTGCGTGCGCAGGAGCTCGGAGAGATGGGCGTGCCGGTGGATTCTCTCAAGATCCGTTACTCGCCCTTCTCGCGGACCACCGAGACGGCCAGAGCGGTCGCGGGCGTGCTCGGCATCCCCTTCGAGGGTCCTAGCTGCCAAGTGAGTTTGCTTTAATCCTGGACGACCCGATCTGGTAATGCATGTAAATTTTCTCTCTTCAAGGTGTCTTTTGGGGTAGGCATCTGAATATGTGCGATTCGAAGTGTATGGATCATTGGTGATACATACTTTAGATTCGTTTGTGCGGTATATGAAATATGGATTCAAAGCAAAGCTTACAATCTGTTCATTCTGACAAGATAAAAACACCATGAATGCCAAGTATGGCTCAAAATGGACTGGATCCAATGTCCTGTACCCTGCATAAAGGACAGCAGCACAGGTAATTGCACACAACGATAAGTGTAACATTGTGTAAGTGTAACAAGACTAAAGCATGCCAGTCATTGAATTCTGGTTTGCAGAAAGAGTTTCACAACGAAACAACAGTTATTAAGATCCTTATCGTTATAAAAATTAGGAGGATTCAGCCATGCCCTTTTTATTTCTGTGAGGTAATACTAATTCAGCAAACTGCAAACATGAAATTTGTCTTTCTGTTTCCTTTTTTTACTCTATGCCATTTTGCACAACTAGGCTGCAATCTAACCATGCCTGCAAAATAAAGAAGACATGAAAAATTACCTGTCTTTGAAATGTTGTTCCATGGTTTACCTTTTTGTTGTTTTGTGTTATGTTTTCTAAGGCATCCTAAAGTTTACCTGGATATATCGGAATGCATCTAATTTACTTCAGTGTGATAAGGTCATAGGGAGAAATTCTTCTTCAATCATCTTTTGCATTTGTAATGATCTATTAGAAGATAATATATTTGCAGCCAAAGGTTCTCAAATATAATTTGTCATGATTCTGATCATCTGGTACTCTGGTAGTCTCATAAAGTCTTTTGCAGGCAGTGGTGGGACTACGTGAGCGCTACTTTGGGCCATCATATGAGTTACTTTCACATGATAAGGTGGGTTTTTTTGGTGATTCAGTTCTCTTGTTTCAGGTAGAAATAAAAAAGGCATGCTTATCAATTATCAGAGGGGCATGAAGTATGCGAGTGATTTAAGTTTAATTCTATAAACGACTTGGTTTGTGAAACCAAAGTCACGAGTTGTCCTCTATAATATAAGATCTTAATCAGAAACATAGAAATGTCTTTGTGGATCTTCATTACCCCATGTACTCATCCTTTCAATTCTACCAGTCACTGCCACAGAAAAAGGTCATTCCTGAACTCACCATCTTGGACACAGCGATTCACATCGTTGCCATTCAGCAAGGCCCTCCTGCCAGTCTGTCCCAGGTTTAGTTGGAGCCCAATTTGGCTGCTAATAGCATGGAAGGAGTATGCTGACGCAATAGACAACTGTTTCTGTTGGCTTTGCTTACCAGAGACTCAGAGGCATGATGTGTTTTGTGTAGGAACTTTGTTGGCTGTGTTTCAAAGGCATCACCTCGCCTAGGCGTCCAGGCGATGCCTTCTTGCCATGGCTTGCCTTACCGCCTTTGAAACCGTGTTGGTTGGGCCTAGGCCAAGGAACTGAGTATGGGTTCAGCCAACAGGCTTTTTAGCTCTATATAAACTTTTGGTGCCGCACTAACAGCACCCCTATTGGATCCCGCTGATGGTTTTACTATGATTTAACAAGTTTACTGATATACTTCATTAATCTAATTTTGTTTGTCTCCTTTTAGTTTGTTTTCATGTTTCGTTCAGTTACTAAGTCTGACATTGTTTAGTAGTATGCAGATGTATGGGCAGTAGATGAAGCGCATCCCTATACATGTCCAGTAGGCGGAGAGAGTGTTGCAGATGTTGCTAGTAGACTTTCATCTGTGCTGTCTGTTACAGAGACAGAATTTCATAGGTATATGCACTTATGAATGTTACATGTCTTTTTCATTCAATTCTTATGTCTTGTTTTCATGCACTATGACATATCTTTTTTTCATTAAAGTATTACATCAATGATATTGTAATTGACCAAAACGTGGTCAGCTGAACATTGTGGAATAAAGGATCTCAGTTTGTAGAAACCCATATATTTTCATCAAGGGCCCAGGTGCTTTTTTGTTAAAGAATCTTTGCATTACCAGATATATGTTGAATTATTTAATGTATTTATAACATTGTCAACCTGCAATGCCATTCATAAATAGATTCGGGGAATCAGTTAATAGGGCTTCAGTGTCCAGGTAGTTATTATAATTCTAAACCCAGTTCACTCATATGCTTTCAATCAGCCCAAAATATGTGACTGAATCAGAATACAACCAGTGTGGGATTTGCTATACCTAGTGTACAAATTTTATGGTGGTTGGAAAAAATAGAAGCCGTTCATCAGAAAAGATCTATTGATTTAGAAATAGACAGTACCATGGTATCGGTCCTAGACGGTATCAAATATGAGGTCCGGTACCAAAAATGGCGGGGCCAGTACCCATATTTTTTATTTTTTAATTTCACAAAGCGCATAAAGGCCTTTAAATTAAAAAAAATAGTGGTACCATTTGGTACCGGTGGGTACCTTTCTGATCACTGTAAAATTTCTCTATCTAGTGATTAAGCTATATTTGAGTAAGGTGCTCTGTCTGTTGCATACATGATTGCTAAATGCTTATTGTTACTAAGTATAATAGAATCCTTATTTGGTGACGTTAAGTGTCATGGCCGTGCGGTAGTGAACTGAGATTGAGAGGGTAGCTATGGGAAGTCTCCGGCCACTGGGCTACTGGTATCCTGCCCATCCGTGGTTGACGCCGATCAGATGCCTGTCAAGGACATGAGAAGTAGATGTATTTTCTTGCTTAGCCCAAATAGTTCTGCTGCTAACATATCTTCTCGACACTAACAAACCCAATCTTTGCTAAACAACTGACTGCTGACAACTAACCGAACTTCTCTCAAGCAATTAGAGTCTAATTAATCCTGATGATAGCTACACCTGCAGCCTCTTATGGTGGTGTTTGCCTGCCATGACACAAGGTAACTCTACTTATTAGTTAAATTGATTTGTTACCTTAAACAATATGTAAGATTAGTCAATATAATTATTCATAAGGTCTGGATGGCTGCACAAATGATTATTTACTCTGAAAGTAGGGAAAATCTAGGAAGCTACTTTCTCTCAAATACTTGAAGCCAAGTAATTGGTGGTAACAGGTATTTACTTCTGCCCAAGTCCCATCTAACACCAGCAGTTCTCTGGCAGAAGTCAATGTCGTATATAAAAATGAATAACGACAGAGCATATCAGTTCATCTAGAAGATTGACTTATATTTGATACAGTCCTTCCATCGTGGGTTGATTGGTTCAGGACCTATTGTCCAACCTCCTCTACTTATCTTCGTTCTTGGAGTATACTCTCTAAGCCTGTTCAAGTTGGGTTGCACATTGATAGCCAACCACAACCAAACTGGCTATCAACATACAATGAAGATCGCCCGGTAGCATGGGATCCTGGTGGCTTGGAGTTCACTGGTAGAATTTGCAAAAACGGCTTGGGGACAAGCTGTGTTTCAAGTGGGGAAGAATGTCAGCATTCAGCAACTTCTAGTGCTGGTGGTGGTGGACCGTCATGGGCGGGCTGCAGTGTCAACCATGGGCCAGGAAAGCAACCAATGGAAAACGAGGCTAGATATGGGGCACCGGCTGCAGTATCGGGATGGAAGATCCAATTGGCGAAGGAACTAGGCAACCGGCGGCGGCGAGCTGTGGCTCGAGGCAAGATTTTGCTTGAGGCTAGATTACTGTTTATATCTCGTTCCCTTCTTCCAGCCAACTTTGTACCCAGAGCTTGAGTTGTGCTTCTGTGCCTCAGTTTATTTGAGTCGAACAACCAGGTCACTAACAGATTACTGTAGGCTAAATCGCACTATAGCTAAGGCTAACCACTGGTCACATAATTTGACCTGATTTATAACTCATGCTTGGATTTGGCTTGCTGAAGCTCACTCCTGTGTTTTATTCCTTTCAGTTCAGCAGTTCTTTTTGTCAGCCATGGGGACCCATTACAAATCTTTCAAGCTGTCCTCAGTGGAGAGAGCTCCACTTTCCTCGATGATGTGACCAACCTGAAAGCGGAAGATGCAATGGTGGCATCTATTCTGTCTCAGCACCGTAAATTTGCGCTCGTCACAGGAGAGCTTCGCCAAGTCGTGTAAGTTGCTGCTGCATGAATTTTACATTGCTATTCCATAGATAATTTGTAAACCCGCAGTTTTGTATGGTACATTCCTCTGTAACTTGAAAGGGTTCTGAAATCATATGGAATGCATGTTTGTTTTGGCTTCAACTATTTAAACCCTATATATCTATGTAAATTTTAAATCCTCTGCCTGTAATCTATATACGTGTTAAATCAGATTGTTGCGGATTTCTTTGATCCTGCAGTCCCTCTCCTGCAGTCCCACCTGTCCAGCACCCTTTTTTTAGAACATTCTCAGCGCATTTTTATTAAGTAGAATAAAAATTCACACTTGCAAGTTGCAGCAAGCTAAAGAACACGCACATTGAGCTAACTTGCTGGTTGTTTTATGGGGAAAAAAATTTGCTGGTTGTTTTTTGGGGAAAAAACTTTGCTGGTTGCTGCTGCGGCCATGGGTTTTCCCTACCGTCATAGCTGTCCGCACTAGGGCCCGTTGTTGTGATGCTTCGTTGACTTGCTGACGTGCTTGGTATCTATGTTTCATGCACCGTTTTCTTTACTAGCCAGACAACAATGAACATTGAGCTGTACTGTGGTATTGTCTTGAGACAGCTGAGCCAATAGATTAGATTTAGGTCTAAGGGTTTCAAATGGTCACCAAAGGAAATAAATTCAGTCAACTGCAAAGGAGTCATATCCATATATATGAATAACATTGAAAATGTATTATTTTTTCAATAACACCTAATATATTTCATTAGCTGATTAAGTTAATAATCAAATTCAGTAACATTAACATATACTTTTTTATCTAACAGCTTGTGAAAATAACCATAAGCATGTGCATGTCGATTTGCAACAAAAACTGTGCCGACTTGTATCATTATTAAATCGTATGCCATTAATAAATCGTGCATGTTTGCATGTCTGTAGATCCAATTCAAAATAAAATTCCCTTTCATGATGAAACTCCCGAAGACAAAATAAAAATGAAATTGGAGAATGGGACACTCATGTCAATCTACTCAATTGAAATAAAGCTGGTCAAATAGTTTCGGCCAATTTGATGTCTAAATGGCATGACAATGTACCACAAAATAGAACATAAATCAAGAAGCAAACTAGAAACAACATGAATGCGCGCATAATCTTACCTTGAAGAGCTGCCTCCTCCTAAACTCAAAAGCAATACCTCCCCCATGTATGTTATCAATTTTCATCACTATGTATTTGGACCACTAGGGGTTGCATAGTTTAAACACCAACTCGCAGATCTTTTATGTTATACATGAAGGCATTTGTAGTTAGCCTCTAGAAATGGCTGTTCTAAGAATGGAAGTTTAAGGTTACACTTATTTGAAATCATCATTTTCATATGCAACCATTTATATTTAAGCCTGAAAACCTGAGGGTTTGAAATATATATTGGTGGTATCTAGGACAATAAGTACTTTTAAGTTCTGTTCGGTTTGCCCGGTTTTGAAGGGGATTGGAAGAGATTAGGGGATTTAATCCCTTTCCCTCCAATCCTCTTCAAAACCGGGCAAACCAAACAAGGCGTTAGATGCGGGCCTTGACCATGGGTTCTCCTCCTTGCTGCAAATGGGTGGTAACCACTTCTAGAGATGTATTGTAAAATTGAGACGCCTCCAAAGTGTTTTTTCTAGTATATCCATACATGCCATTGGATTATATCGTTTGTGCAACCAAAGAGGATATATAATTTATTCGACCAAATATATGGTAATGATTTTGTCATGTGCCGATGGGACGACAACCACTATCAATTTTAGGGGGTGTTTGGTTCACCAGATAATGTATTATCCCTAAGGGTATCTAGACATACATCCCTTAGATTTAGTGCATAAGGGGCGCAGGTAGGGCTAGGAGCTCTAAAGATGAGATGTATTCTACAGCGAGGCCAACGTATCAGCTGAGCGGGTTGTGTTTTTGCAACGACCTACACACACTTGATTCAACGAAGCATGCACTTAGATGAGCACCACATGTATCTAGAAGTTGATAGAAGATTATGCATACATGTGGAGATGGGAATCAAGCCGGTTTCACTACCGTCTGGCCGTTTGATGCCTTTGCCCGAAGTGAATGATCCTCCTCTGTACTCCTTCCGTATTTAAATATAAGTCACGGCTGATTTTTTTTTCTAAAACTTTGATCATTTGTCTTATTCAAAAAATTTGTGTAAACGTATAAAAAACTGGCCATAATCAAACTATATCTACGATGATAACACAAATCACAACAAAATAAATAGAAAATTGTAATTTTTTTGAATAAGACGAGCAGTTGAAGTTTTCAATCACAACCAACACAAATGGTGCAACAAGCTATAGTAATGGTCTCTTTTTAAGCAAGCATTGGAATCTTTTCTTTCTTTATTATTTTAGCATACACGAGTGGAACATTATTAGACCTTAAGAATCACCACGACAAACCGAAAGAATTACAGTACTGCTCACGTGGAAACAAAGTAGTATATGTAGCATATAATAACACCCAATCTTAAAACGGCAGGCTTGGACGGATGGCACCCAATTTTCGCACGGACGTACTATACGTACGACATGGTGAACAAATTAACGCAGCGAATGGTCAGTAGGGCCTGCCGTTGCCGTAGTTTCCCGGCGGGAAGTAATCGCAGACGAGCAGCGTGTCGCCGGAGTCGCAGACGATCCTGGCGCAGCCGAGCTGCGTGGTGTTGCGCCACACCACCTGCGTGTAGCGCAGGCAGCCGTCGGCGCCGGAGGGCGCGGCGCACGAGTTGGTCCCGTGGTCGTACCACCGGCCCTCCGCCACCCACGGCGCCGCCAGCGCGGTGGCGTTCCAGTGCCGGCCTCGCCCCACCACCAGGTTCTCGCCGAAGTAGAACAGCGGCGACCGCCGGGGCGCGCAGTCCCCGCGCCGCGACCGCGCGTAGGCCTTGGCGTACCCCGCGATCTGCGCGCTCCAGGCCAGCGGCGCCACCCCGACCGCCTGCCGCGCCGAGTTGTGCACCGACAGGAGATCCGCCACCGTGGCCGCGGAGCGCGCGAGGCGGCCGTCGTCACCGGCGGCCGCGCTGCTGCCGTCGTCGTTACCGGCGGCGGTGCTGAGCGCGCACAGCGAGGCCGCCATTGCAAGCAGTAGTAGCAACAAGATGGACAGGTGGCCTGAGGACGACCCCTTGCACGACGACGCCATGATTTGATTGATTGTGTTCAAGATGCTGATTGACAGCGAGCTAGCCGGGCGTGATTATATGTAGAGTCGGATTTGGTGGTGGCGCCGCTGTTGATATCATCCCATTTCGAGCCTCGCTCGCCCCATCCCTGATTTTGGGGTACCTAGACAGATTTCTTTGAACGCTCGCATGGCGGCTGCTGCTAGCATATGCATGATTGGGTGCTCCTCTAGCAGTACGTTGCTCACCGCATGCGCATTATATTCTTGGCATCCAAGGCACAAGCGGTTCAGGGGAATCTCTCTGGCTGGCTGTTATTCCAGTACGTGCAAGATTAGATAATGGAGTGGCGTGCGCTTGTGAAGCTCCACTGGCGTATTGTCAACGAAGAACCTGATCATGGCGAAGATTAAGGAGCAAGCAAGAGCAGCTGCAAGGCAGAACCCTGCCGCCCACACCGGCTTGCGTAATGCATTGATGATAATCTATCGGCGCGCGATTTTTCAGCTTAATTATTTGGCAGTGGTATCATATAGCAGGCCGCATTTGACCGGTGAATAATGCCGGACGTCGCCGCCTTCTCACAGTACTGTGAAGGTTGAGCTGCCCACCTGATATCTCTTCTGGATTCAGCTGGATTTCTTGAACAAACAGAAAGCGCAACGCATAATTGAATTGTGATAAAAAGAAGGAAAAATTATGTTTTTATCTTTTAAGTATTGCAAAAAATGTAACATTCATCTTTTATGTTTCTCAAACACAAGCCTTTCTCACAAAACCCAAGGTAGCGGTGACGACTTTTCCAAAGGCACTTGATGAAATTTCGGCAGCTTCTTGTCCTTCAACGTGGATATGAGTCCTTTGTAGTTTGTTCATCACATTGAAGGCTGTGCCGCATAAACAAGGAACCTTACCTCAATGTGGGTAGGGATGTTGAACACGTGTTGCCGAGAGCTGCCATGGTCGCGCAGCTCACATATGAGCTCGCTCGTTATAGGGAATCTGAATCCTAGGGGTCAGAGCCGATTACGACCAGGAAGAGGCGGCAATTAGCGGTGTGGCACTAGGTGAGCTGATCCATTCACTAGGTGAAAAGGAAAATAATACAAACGGTACGCAAAAAGAGTGCGGGCGGCTGTCGAAAAGTGAACCCATGGACTGAACGAGAAAGGGAGAGAAAGAGATCAGCAGCGTACCACATCATTGATGAGTCAGTACATGACGTGGCTAAGTAAGGACTAGTCAGATGATTATGTGACCTAAACCGGTGTAAAACGGAGATGGAGATGATTAGTGCATCGGTTTATTAGTTAAGGGACTGATTTGCATCAATTAACAAAAATATAAAGAATAAATGTCACAATTTTGTAATACTAAAGCACACTTTTCCTAAAAAGAATCAAAGGAAACCCTTTTAGGCCCCAGCCATTTCTTAGAAAAACCGCATCAGACAAATGGAGAACAACAATAATTAATACATAAACCTTGCAATGCCATTTTATCAAAAAAAAAAAACACCCACGTTTTCATCCAGAAAAAATTAAGATTGGCTTGATGATGAATTTAAGCTAACAAATTAACCTCGTAAAAAAATGAACTACTTTTCCACAGGGTCTTGGACCTTGTTTGCTTAAAAAAAAGTTTACGAGACAGCATAAATTGTAAAACCTTTTTGTAACTTGGTTGAAGTTAAATCTGGAATCTTACTAAACAAACAACTAAAATCACTTAGGGTTTTCCTTATCGAAAGTGGTTGCACGCAACAAGCCCCTGTGGCAACCATACTCAAACCTCGACAGTTTAAAGGGCAACGGGGTTTTGTTTCTTGGAGATCTAAGACAGTATGTACCAGATACGATCTTCCAGCTCCTCCTCGGTTGCTGTCTCTCCACAGCAGGGCCTTCCACATCAACGAGCTGATGGATTTCTTGGTCCTGCTGCATTTGCAATGGCACCAGCATGTCATCTGAAGTATGCTCTGGCTCTGGCAAGTCACAAGTGGCGGCTTGCACTTGGAACTCATGTTTTTTTTAAAATGGCGTATCAACAATATCTATGTCGAACAAAAATAACTTAGGAAATAATAGGCAATACGGCACAACTCAATGCTCTCTGAAACATACCTTTACTAGCAAGGCAGATGCAACAAGAACTGAAAAAGCACCTAAAGTCTGCCTTCTTGCGGCCATCATCATGCTCAAACTAAAAGCTGTCTGAAATTAGCGAAAAGATTGCCTTTAGGCAATGTTAAGCCCTGCCAGTTCCAAAGGAAGAAAGAAAGAACCATTCTGCTAAATGAGCAACAAGACTGCTAATCCGAATATAAATGTTGACCATAAAAAAAATATAAATGTTGTAGCTCAAATATAAATTATTGGTCAAAGTAGGTCACAAATTACACGCCCATCCCCTGTTAAAAGATTATTTGATGTAGGGAGCACATTATTGTCTGAGCCTCATTCCCAAAATTGATAATCTGCAAATTGCCTATAGCAACAAATCAAGCTATGCTCTTCCTGTTTAAAGCAGGTGAAAAAAATACTGTTAGCGGATCAGAAATTCATTACACATGGCATGTCTTGAATAACCAACAGAAATAAAATCTCCAGCGGTAACAATCACCATGCGGCCAGCTCAGTATGACAGTATATAGTAGGTTGAATAGAAGCCCACAGATTCTGAACATTTTACCAACCTGATAGCAACACATCGTATACACTGGCACATGAGTTTGATATTTTTATTTAGCAAAAACACTCCAAAGCACCTATAAAAGGAAATTCCAGGAGTACCTATACAATAGTTGATTTTGCCTCATGTTATGGCAAGTCAGAATAAGTGAAAGAAAATAAAAGTATAATGTGGTAATTTTGCCTCATGTTATGTTAAGTCAGAACAAGTGAAAGAAAATAAAAGTATAATGTGGTGGATTACATGTCTAAGCCAAAGGAACTCACTAGGTAACTAATAACTTATATCTACGCAGGCACGTCAGGAAAAATAATGGGAATGAACAGCAATGCAAATAGCATAACTTGGCAGGTACATCTTCTAGCAGAGACATGTACACACCCATGCTTCTAAAGCATTCGGTTAAGGAAAAAATATTTACCCCTTTTGTTTAAATTTATATGTTGTTTGACTTTTTTATATCAAGTTTGACTAACTCATCTTATTAAAAAATTTACAAAAATATAAAAAAAATTCAAGTCATAATCAAAGTATATTATATTCTAAACTAAATCATATTAATAATAGGCTAGAACAATTTCTCACAAGAAACATTGCATTTTATTTGGGAAGGTAATATTTTTTAGTGAAAGTAAACTATTTTATTTTAAGCAGTATGAGGAGTCAATGCTGGAATAGATTATATATGTGTAGGGGCAGGCCATCTCCTTCATAATATGGAAAAGTCTATATAACCCTTGATGTATAGGTGCTCGTCTACATCACCCCCTAAACTACAAAATCAGATATTTTACATCTTAAATTATTGAAAACTGAACAGATAACCAAATGAGTGGTTTTGCTGGGTGGGTTTAATGACCTGGTAGTGGAGCCCACATGTTAAGTATCGAGGTTTGTCCGTATCAACCCCTTAAACTAATGTTGTGTTAGAGTCACACCTCCAACTATTTCGTTTTGTCCGAGCGACCCCTTAAAAAAAATTTATGAATAAGTTAAATTTTAAGTTCAAAATTTGTGAGGTTATATAGAACATCATATTTTATGCTAGAAAAATATATGATGATTTTGATTACACATTTATAAGTTAGGCATCTAACAATCAATTAGCATAATTAATATCAAATTATATGAAAAGTAATGATGAAAAATCATGATATATTTTTTCTAAGATAAAATTAACCATACTATTATACGATTAAAGTAACGATGAATATTCATAATATATTTTATAATAGAACTTATATTATGTTTTTATTACTTTTCATAAAATTTTACATTAGTAAGGTTAATTTATTATTAGATGCCGATCCTATATTTGTTTAGCCTTATATTATACTACTTTTCATACACGAATCATCATATTTTTTTAGCATAACTCATGTTATCCTTTTTCACCCTCAAATTTTTTGAATAGGAGGTAGATCGGACCAATTGATATAGTTGGAGGTGTGATATGGATACAAAATTAGCTTGAGGGGTTATTTGAACAAACTTCCGTACCCAACATGCCCTCAATGCCACGTTGAAGCACCCAAGTTTCCGTAATGGGATTAAAATATGCTTTATTACCATCTCAGGGTTTGGTAATCACATTCTTATATCAGGGTGATACAGATCCGCCCTAACGGGTCGGACCACAAAGGGGCGCAGTCCTGAAAATCTAAACAGCAGAATATAAAACGTAGGTCCATCTTCCTCATGCCACAATTGGGAAGCAGGTCGTAACCCTTATTCGTTCTCAGACCGATGTATGTCCATTGCACTGATAAAATAACAACAAAGCAAATGTGAGTACATACGTACTCAGCAGCCCACCTTCCTTTAAAGAAATTTGGGGAAGGCTAACACTATACGCAAGGATATATCTGGAGTTTAGAATAGTTTTGAATGAAAGTAGTTTGTATACAGGGTTTATGATAGTTGTCCAGTTTTAATCTTTCTGAAAACTGAGTTTTTCCCTAAAGGTTTGACACTGGACTTTCCAGTCCACAATGGCCCATAGCTTTCCAGCCAACTCATTTTTCATACATCCAGCATCCTCTGCTGAACAAAAAACATTTTTATCCAATCCCAAACTAGTTCCATTCTATTTTATGAAAACTGCTCACCGAAGAACCAAGCCGTAACTCATCCATACCAGTGGATACGGACTATTCGAATAGGTTTTACTCTGATCAGAGGTTGTACTACTTCCCACAATTTGGACTCAGCAGCACGTTACCGTCGTAACTGCCCGAATTCCAAACATAGTCGTTTCCTTTGTTTCATCACCTAGCAGAATTTTAGGGGTTCAGGCATCCGGGCCACTCCATTACCCGCGGTACTCCCGTTGGCACACCACCCATCCCCTAGACCTTTGTGCGCCAGCACAGAAACTACTGGGCTATCCACTTCGATTCGGGCCTAGCCAATGCCTCATACAAAGCGAGTGGTTGTACTAAAGGAGTTAGCCAAGATGAAAATCATAACAGTCCTTATGGAGAGCTTAGGTAGAACCATTCCCACTTTTCAATACTCGACAGCATGAGCAATCCACCTATCCGGTATTCTCCACGAATCCCTAGATATGGGGCAACCGCAGGTAGCTAAGTTACTCGTCCATACTCTGACTTTATGGCTGTTTCGGTGCGTAGCCGTATTCCGATATGGTCGGTTGCCGGGGTTCTTCTCCATTTTATTTCAAAACCACACACAAATCCACTTTCCTATACCCTTCATATTCCACATTATCAGCATCAAGATTATGATAGATAATTAAATGAGCGATTCCACCTATGCGCGCTATATCTAAAAGAAGTTTAGTTGGCTGTATATTTTGCTGGGTTACCTTAGCAAGCAAAACATGCAAGTTTTTATGTGATTATCAGGCTAAGGGTTGTATTTGTAAAACAAAGAAATTTTATACATCAAGTAGGGATTGCAGTGGGCTTGCATGCTGCTTTGTCGAAGATACGTTAACAGCTGAGGTTGATGATACATCATCTCTCGAATGCCTTGGCGCAACAAGTATTGGGAATGATGGAACATTTTCTACTACTCGCATTGCTCTCTCAACTACTGAGCGCGATGGTGTGCCAACCACTGAGCGTGTTGGTACAGCATTCGCTGCAAATGCCTGCTGCTTTCTTCAAGTGCAGCGAAGGTTCTCGCGAGAGTCGTACCGATCAGAATCATCAATATAATCTACGTGCACAAACAAGAAAAGCACATACAACGAAGGATAATATGAGGTCAACATGTTTGGTGGTGTAAAACTTGGATTGCGGAGATGTGAGTCTGTTGGGTTCTTACTAGTTGTATTACTGCAAGTGGTTGTGGTGTAGCGAGTTTTCGTGCGAGTTGGCGGGCTCGATAACGATAGTTACGGAGAAGCCAAGGTAGGAGTGGTGGACACGATATGCGGGGTCAACAACGCCGAAGGGGTGGCAGTCGCATGTTGGTGTTTTCGAGAAGATCTTTTTTGGAGTGGTGGAGAGAGGAATGATGTTCAGATAATTTTTGGTATCGTCGTCATCTGAATTCAGGGCTCAGACAGGCTAAGACAGGTACCTTTAAGATTTATCTAGAATTGGGGATTAACGGCATCGATCACCAGGCTCACAATGTTTGTGCGACCGGTGCGAAGCACTAATGGGTATAGGACGGCGTCATGGTGGCATGACGGCGGATTCCGACCAAGATAAAAGATTATGTGGAGTGTATGGGTAGATAGAGTTTGATTTTAGATGAATTTAGACGAAAGAATCACTTAAATCGGAGTTGAAATGGAGAAGATACGAATTTTGTATATTTAAAAAAAAAGATATTCCTGAAATATTCCAAAATCCGAATATTTGGAAACTGTAGAATAAAATCATGTTTTTGGAAATAGAAAATATTTCTAAACTGCTTGCGATCAGAGTTTTAGGCTGCTGTCAACGGTCTACGCCTATAGTGTCGAATGTAGCACCGGCTTGTAGGCGGCTCTGGAAACTCCTAAAATTATAAAATTAATGTGGATGGTAGGTATTGATTTTTGATGAATTTAGAAAGAAGAAACAACGGAATTTGAGCTCATATGGTCGAGAGATTAATTCGGAAATAAATGAATAGAAAAAGAGAATGGTACACGATTGGACCTGCTGGCTCGAATGACACATAATTAGTGATGGGCTAATCACCGGTGGCTGGTGGTTGGTGTGGTAAAAATAATGAGTGAATTCATCTGTCATTCACAGGATATGGGGACTGTTATAACAGGCAGAGGGGCACGAGCAGGCCCGAGCAACGCCTCTGCTCGGCTACTTGCCTCGTGCCGTCGTGAGCAACGGGCAGGGACTCACCGGCGTTCAGCTCTGGTAGTTGTCAGCCCGATGGAGGTGGTGGACGCGGATGTGCTCGCCGCGGGCAGCCATTGGTGGCGGCCTAGGAGCTCGTGGGGAGCTCGATACAGTCAGGGAGAAGGGGGGAGCGCGGCTTGGGATGGTGGAGGGATGTGGCGAGGTGCTAACAGTCGGAGCACTCGAGCTATGATGGCCTCTCGACAAAGAACACGGAGACACTCTACTCCCGTGCATGAACATAGCAAGGGAGGATGAGGGAGATGGCGTTCGCGGCGCACTACGCCCGGGTTGAACCGGGGGCTGATATTGCGGCGGTGGTGAGCTTGGTGTGGCTGGAGGCATGGAGTGGGAGGCTATTTATAGCTGATGGAGGAGCAGGCCGATGAAGTGTCGTGGAGATGGGAGGTCCACATGGCGCGGAGATGGGGGGTCCAAGTGTCGAGGAGATGGGAGGTCCACATGACGCGGAGATGGGGGTCCAAGTGGTGCAGAGATGGAGGGTCCAAGTGGCGCGGGGATATATTTTTTTGGATTTGAATTTTGGAAAGAAATTTTGGTGGAGAGTATTTGCGATATTTGGAATTTTGTTGAGCTCATATTAACACACTCAAAACAAATAAGCAACATCAAAGTTTTTGAAAATTTGATTTTGAATTAGGTTGGGATTAGAAGAAAATTCCGGGTGCTAAATTTTGGGGCGTTACACACGTCATCAGAGCCACCTAGCAAAATCACTCAGGGGATTATTTATCTAGTTTCCAATATTTTATGATACCCTCCGTCCACGAAAGAATAAAATCCTAGTTTTGTCCTAAGTCAAACCATTTGAACTTTGACCAAGTTTATATCGAAACATATTAAAAGTTATGCTACCAAATAAGTATCGTTAGATTCTTGTTGAAATATATTTTATATCATATATAATTTGTATCATAAATGTTGCTATATTTTTATATAAACTTAGTCAAACCTACGATAGTCTGACTTAGGACAAAACCAGGATTTCATTCTTCTGTAGACGGAGGGTAAAATATTTAGTTTTGTAGTTTAGAGGGTGATGTAGATAACCATCTATACATCAGAGGGTTATAAAATCTTTTTCCTCACAGTATTCGAAATATGTTGGTTTCTTGGGGAAGTCAGAGATTCTTGATTCTCTAGATTATTCTTGTGCTTATTTTCCTCAAAACCTCCATAGATTTCATAATCATATAATGTTGGTGAAGTCACTTTTGTCAAAGTTGAGCATGAGAAGTTTCTATAAAGCTCCAAGTTGGTTGATCTATGTGGGATGACTTGGGCCTTTTGGGCCTCAACTGACTTCTTTCCTGGTTTTGTTTCTCTCACCAATCTTGCATTTCTACACACTTAATTTTTGGTCCAAAAACTATAAAAATTGAATATGCATGAAATCCAAGATGAAATTAGAAATTTTTTAATTTTATAAGGATGTGTGTGGCTAGTGATTAGCAATATTGGTGCAAGAAATATAAGCTAAAACCATTTTTTGTGTCATTAAAGTTGTTCTTATCTTACACTAACACTAGCCCTAGACCATGGTTTGCATGACATTTGAGTCTTATGGAAATGATTGTGTTTCATAGAAGCTATCCTTTACATTCGCCTCTACCTTAGCCAAATATGGGCTCGAGGGACTTAGCAGCAATAGAGGAAACGCCAGTTTCCTACACCAACGGGCATGTTGTAAGATGGGCCCACGAGTGCAATTGATCTGTGGAAGCGGGCCAACTGCGGGCTGGCCAAGGGACACTAGTGGCACAAGCCTACTCCTAGAGTGCACACCATTGCCTGGTTCCACCGGCTGCAGACCCTTCCTCCTCTAGTGGCGGTCAGCTAGATCTTGGTGCTACAGCTACTCCCGCAAGCCCCATCCCTCCTACTATGGGCCCCACAATATCCCATATGCACCCTCGGTTGCAACAATGTTGAGCTAGCCTGGAGCCTCTTTCCTAATGCACTAGTGCCGGGACCTATCCGCATCCCTCTACCCCCAAGCACATGGTCTCTATTTTGTGTGATGGGTTCGGGGGACCTATCCACCATGCAACATGCACCATGGTGCCTTGGTCATGTCGTTTGAGTAACCCTAGGTCACTGCCATTTGAAAAACCTTAGGTCTGGCTGATGCCACCACCACCATCGACCTTCTACCTGGCTCTCCCCTAGCTTCAAGTCACTTGGTTCTGGTTGCTTAGACTGCCATGCTCGTGGTGTGGTTGCTTTTTGTTGAGGTGCACATCATACCATCACACGATGTAGTGAAACTAATCCCTTCTTGGTGACTGCTTCCATAGCCCGCGTAGTATCATCTTCCGTTTTGTCCTTTTCACGCTTCTCCTTCATTGATTAATTGTGAGCTCCCTATGGTTGTGGTGTTGGTCGTAATCCTGGCTTCCCGGTCTTACGAGTGGTAGAGGCTAGGATGCCATGTGCGAAAGCTCCATTGTGCTTACTATATGCCAAGCCAACAATGGTTGCTCCTAGTGTAGTTCACCCTATTGAGGGCAGTCATTGCCCATCTCCCCCGGCGTTTGCGATTTCTCACTTGGACGATGTTGCTGGTATTATTTCTTTCTTAATGCATCTTTTTGCTAAGACTTCCTTTGCAACCGCTAGCCACTTGGTGCTGGTTCTGTTGGTGGCAGAGCTCGATGCCTTCCTATTGGGCCGGGCGTATTCTGTTGGTGATGCTACATTTGTATCCCTTATCTGTCCGTTGTCTTTGCTTTCTGTCGTCTTTGCACAAAGGTTAGGTCATTATTTGCTTTTATCTTTGGCTTTTTGTTATTTAGTCATTGTAAATTTATTTTTTCTTAAAGAAGAACGTGCTCACTAAAAAAATCTATGTTGGTTCCTTTCTGCAGCATGCGAACAAGGAAATAACAGGGCTACTACACAGAGCAGTGAGGCGATAGAACAGAAGAACACGACAGAGAGACACTAGTAGTGGCTGACAAACGGCTGCGTACGGAGTTAAATTGTCTAATGTGTGCGTACCGTCGCTGCCATTGTCGGCGACCATAGTCGCGACCAAGACACCCACTACCATCTTGGCAAAAAATCTAAGTACGGAGTAGTATTTTTGTGCGTGACATGCCATGCGCCAACCATTCATCAATCTGTGTCAGTTCGTTTATGCACCGTGCAAACAAACCGGGAGTTCCAAAGATCAAAATATCTGACAACGCCTGCGAGGGGAGCAAAACTGTGATGTCGTAAAGCGCTACAGCCTACCATCGTTGTCGATCGTACACAGGTCCGGTTGAGATAAGAATGCATGTCGACCACGTGTGCAATGTGAAACAAGATGAGACCAAGCATATTTTAGTATATCTGAAGAAACATAGAGAACCTCATTTTCTTTAGAAAAATGAGATTACCAAACTGGTTTTTAGATAGTTTCTAAAAAACTGCTGGTTCGTTTGTTTCAATCATATTTGATAATACTAGTAGCTTGTCGGTGTCCACCGTTCAGAACCGGTAAGGTACACGTAAGATGCTGAATCCACCGTTAGTACTATGCAATTGGGACTAACTCCATCGAGTTTCATTGGTACAGTGGCTTTTGTCGAGAAATTTTGATATTTAATATCTAATCCAATACACAAGTGTGTATTGGAATTGACACTCAGTTGCCACGTCTTTTAAAATTTAACACCATCTTTTAAAATTTAACGCTTCGATGATTCAGGTGTTTCTCTCCCATTTTCTTCACCGTTTCTTTTTACAGACCTTGTGAATGAACCATTGTATCCCTGTTCTTATCCCTTTCTCAACAAACAGGTGGAGAGCTAGGTCACGCGCTCTCCCGTTACTCTCTCACATGTTCTTCGAGACAGCCGGGCGCCGCCGCCGGAGTACGTAACCACAGCTCGGTCCACCGCCGCCATATATAGCCCCGTCCGCTGCTGCCACAGACCCCACATCAACCGTCCGCCGCACCAGCAGCCCCAGCATGAGCTTCTTGTCTGCAGGCACCGGCAGATTCTATACACGGCCGAGGATGCAGCAAATCGAGTGTCTAGACTTGAGAGTGCCTCGCTTCCGCCGCCTAGGAAAATGACACACTACGCGCATTGCCATCGGCATGGATCGACTCAGTGCTGCATCGCGCCGTGGACGCAGCTAAAAGAGCAGCCCCCCCGGCAGGCAGGCTCACTGCACGTAGTGCAAGCCGCTCATCAGGCTGTGGAGCTCGTCAGCACAATCCAGCATGGCCATCAGCTCGTGGTCGTGGTCTCGTGGAGGTGGAGCTCGTCGAGACGCAGGGATGCCACCGTGCGGAACAGCTCACAGACAGCACCTGCGCTGGTGGTCGAGTGGAGTCACGAGCGTGGTTGCAGCGTCAGGTGCTGCATCGCGCGCCGTGACAACTGACAAGAGCTGCGGAAGAATGGCACGGATCAAGAACAGGGTGATCGAGAGAGAACATGTCAGGAGGCAGGAACTGCTCTCGATCTGTTTGGTCCAGTGACAATCTTCAGTCCAACGGGGAAGAAAGGCCAGTGACAAGGATATAATTGTCTATTCCTTTAGCCCGGGAAAATAAAATTAGAGGAAATTGAAAGAAACATCTGAATAAAAAAAATACGCATTCCTTGTTCTTGATTTTTGAAAAACATGCAAACCGAGCGTCAATTTCAGTGCAATGTGCACATTGGGCAGGAGCAGTTCCAATGCTCGGCCAACCTGGGCCATTGTAATCCGTATTGCAAAAATTATCAAAGCTACAAATAATAAAGACATATTAGTGCGTAGGACGTAGATTGAACACCATCTTACCCAGTTGCATTGAGCCGCAAGGCTCTTAGGATATCATTTTACTATATTGCTCTTTTATTTATTTATTTTCTTTAGGAAGGTATTGTACTATTGTGCCTTCGTCTTCCTCATCCTGTCACTCCCCATGCCCTCCTCCAAGCTCCCTGTTTCCACCCCACCAAAGCGATGGACTTGACCACTACAGCCGTCGCTGGCTGCTTTGGAGGGCACAGCCTCGGAGACCATGACGACCAGATTCATACAGCAGGGTGCTAGACTCCATGGACCAGATGCTTTGGAGGACGAAGACCACAGATGCAAGATTGATGCAGCAGGGCGGCGGACGCCATCACCGGCGGCCAGACTCCAGGTTCTGTGGCACGCGAAGTCGCGAACTAGAGAATTCTGTTGTCTCTCTCTCTTGCGTGCTTGCCTTGCCTCAGCCATCAGCGAAAACTTTAGGTCACGGTAGATGTTTTGATTCCTGCATTTTGTGAAAGAAAGCAAAACTTATCTCCGGAATGGAAAGTTCGATTCCTTCGTTCCAAACGCTCAGTGAAGTAAGCAAAACGTAGGAAGAGCAATCCCGTGAAATTCCTTTGGCAAAACTCCGAGCCCCAAGTGTCGGTTGGTGGTGTACTCCGTCTAGTGGCTCCTTTAGCATCAGCTATAGCCATCAATTGGTATTAAAGAAGTGAAGCTTCATGCCAAATTTGAGCTCCAAATTCATTTTGTTTTAGCTCCAACTTCGATTTGTTTTAAACTAAACTAAATTATCACTCAAAATACATAAAAGATGGCAAAATCGGTCCTATTTTATTTATATTTTATACAAAAATAAATGCATAAAAACATATTTAGTATGTCTAGAAAACAGGATTAGCCGGTCTAAAAAAATTGGTTTGTTCGGTTTCAATCTTATTTGCTAAACCATAAATCACGATTCCTACTATGTAGCTCTCGTGAAGATATATAAAGTCATTCCTAATGAGAGTTTCATCTAAGTTTCATTCACACATCTGCATCTACAGTGATATGGCATGATAATTATGAAGAGAGATAGAAAATCACAGGAGGTGTGAGACTCAGTCAACACGGTTACCTAGCTAGTTTCTAGCTAATATGACATTATTAGAAAGTGTACAGTGACACAGTGAGATCCTCACTGGGAATGGTCTAATGGACAGTTTCTACCAGATCAATATGAAAGGTTATTGTTGTCTTGCCGACCCAATGGCACAACACATGCTCTTGCCGTGACCAGGCCCTCATATGCGAGTGTTCGATGGATCAGACCTAGCCTATCAAAACTGGATTAGCTAGATTGCCAACCAGTTTAACAGAATTTTGGGGCCTAATTGGTACATTGCATGATACTCAATAAAGGTAGAATTTCACGCAGTCTAACCTAAGCTAGCAGTGTAGTAGTGTTTCACCGCAGGGGAGACGAGAAAAAATTGTGGTTTTTTTTGGGCCATGCTAGCGCCCGGACGTCCAGACGGATGTCAGCGAATCGGACGCGGCTTCCCACCATCTGATAGAACCGTTCACAGCCGTCAGATGCAACAAACATTAAGCTATGTGCTGAAACATTGGAAATGAACTGCTGAAACATCAACAAATAACTGATGGAATATTAAAAATACACTATTGCAACATCGGCTGGTATAAAAATTAACTGAATTGAATAAAAAATTCGGGTCCGCGAATTTGATGAGATGATACATGCATGAAATATGAGAAAATAACTACCGAAACATCAACGGATAACTGATGAAACATTGAGAATACACTGTTGCAACATCAGCATGTATGAAAATTAACTGAATTGAATGAAAAATTCGGGTCCGCGAATCTGGTGAGGCGATATGTGCATGGAACATGAGAAAATAACTACTGAAACATCACCGAATAGCTGATGAAACATTAAAAATACACTATTGCAACATCAGCATGTATGAAAATTATCTGAATTGAACGAAAAATTCGGGTCCACGAATTTGGTGAGGTGATACATGCATGAAACATAAGAAAATAACTACCGAAACATCAACGAATAACCGATGGAACATTGAGAATACACTGTTGCAATATCGGCATGTATGAAAATTAACTGAATTGAATGAAAAATTCGGGTCCATGAATCTGGTGTCAGGTGAGGTGATATGTTCATGAAACATGAGAAAATAACTACCGAAACATCAACGAATAGCCGATCAAACATTGAAAATACACTATTGAAACACCGGCAGGTATGAAAAAAAATCTCTCACGTGGGCCCACGTCCGATTTTTGCATCTGGCGTCGGACGCTCTAGCTATAGCGTTTCCGTTTTTTTTAATTCGTGGGGTAAAAAGGCTCACGAATTTAAAGTGTGGGAAAGCTTCAGTGGGCCTATGTGACAGGGCTTGAGATTCAATTTGTTGGATAAATTCGTGGGTTTGCTCCTGAGTTTAACCTAAATTCGTGGATTTTGCCATAAATTAATGTGTTTCTAGCCCACGAATTTTAGTAGTGTTCCTGTAGTATGGTCGGTGGCCCAAGCCAACTTACAATATGTGCTAGAATGGAGAAGATCTAAGGATAATAAATAAAATTAAAATTTCAAAATTTATATGGCAGTTTTGTTTATAAAAATATCAAAAACTCAAATATCTAACACAACAACTGCCAGTGTGATGCTCACCAAAAGAAACATCTTTCCTTTGTTCTTATGCTGCAACAGTACTAAAACCGTAGCTAGCATGTGTAAATGAATAGTATTGGCTTTTCCTGTAAACGTGATCGTTATGCATACACCATATGGCCCAAAAAAGGCACATAACTTTAAATATCATTTTTTTTCTTTAATCCATATGCCAATTAAGTAATTTCTGAACAATTTGGACCATATGTTCGGAACATATGGATTGGCCTATATGTTCGCGTATGGATGCCAAAAGAGGCACCATGTGTTCGGAACAAATGGTTCATAGATCTTAAGGGAGTTAGCCCAATAGCTATTTTGACAATTTGCCAAATTAATTACGCGACGGCAATGAAGAAAGAAATGTACTTGCTAACGTTATTATCTCCGGTCTCAAAATATAGGTAAAGACTTTGGATCGGCGGGCCGTTTTTTCATTTGACCGCACGCACACCTCCATCTACTACACATCGGAAAAGAAAAAAAAACCGCACCCCCACTGCCCAGTCCCCTCCACGGCTTTGCCCTTGGGCCTTGGCCTCCCTCCCTCCTGCATCCAGATGCCCAGATTTACCCATCACCAATCTTGAAAGTTTCCTAGAGGGGGATAGGCAAATATGCAAACTTACACAAACTCGAACCGAAAAATAAGTGACAGACCGGTTCCAACCGGTGCGGATCGGTTCAACTGATCTTGATCGGTTGAACCGATGCTCACCGGAAGAACTTGGACAGTAGTGGAAAGAAATGAATTAGATCTCTAAATCTGCTAGGTCAAATTTGATACCGTAAGTTCCTAGAGCTTTCTTAGGACTAGATCTCGTAGATCTGAGAAGGTCTAGCCTCAATACCTGCACAAGAGTGAGATCTAAGCAAAATTCTCTCGACACAAGGTGGGAGTGACAAGAACACAAAGCAAGCACACGAGACAAAGGATTTATCCTGAGGTTCGGGCACACCACAAAGACGTCCCTACGTCCTCATTGTTGAGGAACCCACAAAGGGCTTATGCCTCGTGACCTTATCCTCTTCTCCCCAATCACAAAGACCGGCGGAGAGATACTTACTACGAGGCTCAAGAAGCGGGGTAATACAAACATCCCAGAGCAATCCACTACAAAATAGATGCTTCAACGGGTGATGCCTAGCCGTCTAGGAGCACGAGGCTCCAAGAGTAACAAGTCCACCAAGGTTGCTTCAAGGGTCACCACAACTCACAAAGAACAAGAGAGAAAAGAGGATGAACACAGAGTCTTGAATGCTCTCTCGAGATCTCACTCACTCACACTCACAATCGATGGAGGATTTGAGCTTTTAAGAGTGGAGAGGGAGAAAGAGGAGTGAATGCACAAAGAGCTTTTGTCTCAGGCTTGGTGGAGTGCCAAGAGAGAGAAAAGAAGGGAGTGAAGGGGTATAAATATCCCCACCCACCAACTAGCCGTTTACTGTACCGTTGCATTTGGAAACGAAGGCAAACCGGTTGAACCGGTCTGGATCGGTGGAACCGATGGGTGCATCAGGGGCTGCTCATCGGTGCCAACAGCCAGATCGGTTGAACCGATCGGTCCAACCGATGGGCACATCAGAGAAGGAAGATCGGTGCCAATAGTCAGATCGGTTGAACCGATCGGTCCAACCGATGAGCAGCTGAGAAAGGACAATTTTGAATATGAGATTTTGGACTTGAATTTGGATGGAAGATTTGACCTTTGTGAGCTCGATGACACTAGGAGCACTGCAAGTTGGACCTCCCTTAATAGTACGGTGGTTCCTATACTCAAGATGCAAATATAATCTAATAACCTTAGCTTGAGCGCGAACCACTTTAAATTGTCTTCAGATGAATGAGGGCCTCTTCTTTTTCTTGCAATGATACTTTAGCACTTGTTTGCTTGATAATGAGTTTAGACCAGTCTTCTTTTGCCAGATATAGGTGAGTAGCATTTTCACTTGATTTTATCCACTGTATCCATGCTCAAGAAAATCATTATTGTCTTTTAATGTTTTGTCAACATTCACTAAAACCCTCATAGAGATTGATTGCACTTACAATTCCCACCAACCACCACCGCCGCAATGGATGCCACTCCTGGCTGCGCCCGAACCTGCCCTGCTAGCCAACCTCCTCTTCTTCGCCGTGTAGATGCTCCACCATGGAGGCCGCTGGGGCAGCGCCGCGGCGGAGAGGATGCCCTAGGTAGCCGGCGAGCGGTCCCCTGCCATCCAGGTCATCAGGAGGACGGTTGCCGCGCCCAACGCCCTAGGAGGAGGGCGGGGCAGACACCGACAGCGGGTGGACGGGGTGGGCGCCAGCAGCGGACAGGGCGGGGCAGGCGCCGGGGACCGCGTCGCGGTGGCCAACAGCAGGACTCCTGTGGCTTGAAGTCCACGGCGGCCGACTGCTGTGGCTCTGGCAACTAGATCCCGGCCGCGGAGGTGGAGTCCGGGGACGGGCGCCATGAAGTCTCCCGGTGGCCAGATCTCGTCCGCGGTGCACATTTGCTATGTTTTTCATTAGGCTAAATGTTGATTGCCATCAGGCAAAATACTTGTTTTGATTAGGCAAAACGCCAAAATACTATGGTATTTTTTTGCCTAACTGGTGCTAGTATTTTTGTTTAATGAGATGTACTATTATTGCCTATTGGTACTAGCATTATTAGCCTATTCACAATTTTGTTTTCTTGTGCATATTTTGCCTTCTTTGCGGAAGGTTCAACTGTGCTCGAGGCAGAGATTCATGAATTCTGTTTTCTTCTTCTTTTTTTTTTTTTGCATTTTCTACTTCTTTCGTGAGGTACATGTGCTCGACACAGAGCCGAACATGTGTGTAAATTAATTTGCTAAACATAGTAAAATGATAGACCATTGAACCTATATTTTGCTAAAAATGGGGTGTGCGTGCCTGTAGGCCTAAAAAAAGGCCGTGCGTGCAACAGCTGCCCCACAAAATATATGATGTCAGCTGATGTTTCACACATTTTACTATTTGTCTTATTTAAAAATCTATACAAACATATAGAAATTCAAGTAATACACTGAAATTAGTTTTAACAAAAAAGCAAATCACAGCAATAAAAGTAATAACTTACAAAGGAATGGTTAAATTTATAAAAAAACTAATGACGCCATATTGTGACAGTAGAGAGCACAAAAATACACATTATCCTAGCTGAGGCCTCCTTGTTCGTTTCCACCGAATGCTAGGTGCTAGCTGCAGCGGAAAGCAAACGGTGCCTCGACTGACTACAGTGTATCGTTGATCACTGTTCTAACTGGCTATCTTCTAATAAATGGTATCGGTATCGCTACAGTGTTATTTTGTACGAACACGACCATTTACTTTGCCCTGCTGGACTCGGTCTACCAAATGAACCCAGCCTGAGTTCGACTGTGACCGTCGTCACTCTGTATATAAATAAGGTAATACAACCTCTCTAATAGTTTGATGCGAGTCCATTCCACGCTCTGCTCCCGCCACACATACAGATACAGGACGTCGTGCAGATTAGAGGAGGCGGCGGCGGCATGGAGAAGAAGCGTGTGGCCATCGTGGGCGCCGGCGTGAGCGGGCTCGCCGCGTGCAAGCACCTCTTGGAGCGCGGCTTCCAGGCCCGTCGTGTTCGAGGCCGACACCGTCCTCGGCGGCGTGTGGGCGCGCGTGCCGGACTTCACGGCGCTGCAGACGCCGCGGCCCATGTACCAGTACTCCGACTTCCCGTGGCCGGACAGCGTCACGGAGGTGTTCCCGGACCACCGCCAGGTCATGGCCTACCTCGACGCGTACGCGCGCCGCTTCGGCGTGCTCGACTGCGTCCGCTTCGGCCACCGCGTGGTCGGGATGGACTACTGCGTGTACGACGCCGCCGGCGACGGGGACGGCGTGGCGCCGCCCGCGTGGGACTGGGAGGAGTGGGGCGGCAACGGCGAGGCATTCGGCTCCGGCGACGGTGAGTGGCGCCTCACGGTGGCCGACGCGGAGGGAAGCGTTGAGGTATCTCCATTACTGGTAGCTGCTGTTGCTGCAACTATTAGCCTTCAATACGTTGTTCTTTTTCACACTGTGGAGTGTCGACGGACGTCATGTCAGTAGTACATACCAGTACTACCTTCCAAAAAAGGAGAGATGAGGGTCCATTCCACTGCTCCGCACATGGGCAACCGCATCACATGTTGTGCATGGAACCATGCATGGATCATCGGAAACAGAAGCTACCCAGCAAACTTCAAAACTTTTTTTGTACCAACACCCGATCGAGTAGGATTTTAAGTCCCGGACCTAAGATCGAGTGGAGCACGTCATGTAAATGGTCAGTCTATAACGAACACTGTAGTAATATTATTGAAGATAGACGATCTGCTGAACTCAGCTTAACTAGGTATAGTTTCGTGATACTTTCGAAGAAAGAACAAAAATAAAAGACTAGCCAAATTATTTATGATTAGGGACGGAGCGTGAGATCGAGAGGTACTAATATTCTTGCAATCCCAAATTATAACGAATTTTAGATTTCAAACACACTTATAAATTATTCAGTGTATGTGTGTACTATATCGGTTCCCGAATGTTTGCCATTGCCTAGTTTATTTTTGAGTTAAAAGCCGTCAAAAAAATAAACGAGAGGGTTGTGTATATATTGGGACAGTGGTGATAAGGCCAAAATCAACTACAATTTGGGAGGAAGAGAGTAGATAAATTACATTTTTAATTACCGGAGCCGGATTAGAAGTTTTAGATGGGCATGGAATATTATGAACGGATATATATTTTTGAGAGAAATACATGAGCAGTACTACATGCCAGTACTACCTTCCAAAAAAGGAGAGATGAGGGTCCACTCCTCTGCTCCGCACATGGGCAACCGCATCACATGTTGTGCATGGAACCATGCATGGATCATCGGAAACAGAAGCTACCCAGCAAACTTTAAAACATTTTTTTGTACCAACACCCGATCGAGTAGGATTTTAAGTCCCGGACCTAAGATCGAGTGGAGCACGATCATGTAAATGGTCGTCTATAACGACACTGTAGTAATATTATTGAAGATAGACGATCTGCTGAACTCAGCCTAACTAGATAGTCTCCGTGGTACTTTCGAAGAAAGAACAAAAATAAAAGACTAGCCAAATTATTTATGATTAGGGACGGAGCGTGAGATCGAGAGGTACAAATATTCATGCAATCCCAAATTATAACGAGTTTTAGATTTCAAACACACTTATAAATTATTCAGTGTATGTGTGTACTATATCAGGTTCCCGAATGTTTGCCGTTGGCTAGTTTATTTTTGAGTTAAAAGCCGTCAAAAAAATAAACGAGAGGGTTGTGTATATATTGGGACAGTTGTGATAGGGCCAAAATCAACTACAATTTGGGAGGAAGAGAGTAGATAAATTACATTTTTAATTACCGGAGCCGGATTAGAAGTTTTAGATGGGCATGGAATATTATGAACGGATATATATTTTTGAGAGAAATACATGAGCAGTACTACATGCCAGTACTACCTTCCAAAAAAGGAGAGATGAGGGTCCACTCCTCTGCTTCCGCACATGGGCAACCGCATCACATGTTGTGCATGGAACCATGCATGGATCATCGGAAACAGAAGCTACCCAGCAAACTTTAAAACTTTTTTTTGTACCAACACCCGATCGAGTAGGATTTTAAGTCCCGGACCTAAGATCGAGTGCAGCACGTCATGTAAATGGTCGTCACTGTAGTAATATTGTTGAAGATAGACGATACTGCTGCACTCAGGCCTAACTAGGATATAGTTCCTATGGTACATTCGAAGAAAGAACAAAAATAAAAGACTAGCCAAATTATTTACGATTAGGGACGGAGCGTGAGATCGAGAGGTACAAATATTCCTGCCATCTCAAATTATAACGAGTTTTAGATTTCAAACACACTTATAAATTATTCAGTGTATGTGTGTACTATATCGGTTCCCAAATGTTTGCTAATGGCGAGTTTCTTTTTGAGTTAAAATCCGTCAAACAAATAAACTAGAGGGTTGTGTATATATTGGGACTGGTGATAGGGCCAAAATCAATTATAATTTGGGAGGAAGAGAGTAGATAAAATACATTTTTAATTACCGGCGCCGGATTAGAATTTTTAGATGGGCATGGAATGTTATGAACGAATATATATTTTTGAGAGAAATATATGAGCAGTCTTTGAACTTAGGCACCGTGTATCAGCTAGGTATCCAAACTAGAAAATCTTGAATCTGGGTCACAGCAATTGAAAAACTATATCATCTAGGTTGCTAAAGTTGGCTTAAGTGCCGCTTGTGTCTCAAAATCACCGATCTACTCTTTGACTATGCAATTGTGGTTTTTAAGTAAAAAATAGAAATTTAGGTCCTACATTAGCTATCCGAATTTTGGATTCCTACTTACAAATACACAGACAATGCACAATTAAGGTGTTGATTGGTGATTTTGGGACCTGAGTCACCCTCAAACCAGCTTTGGGGACCTATATGATATGGTTTTCCAAGTTTTGGGACTCAGATTAATATTCTAGGTTTTCTAACTTCAGAGATCTAGTTGACACAATATGCGAAGTTCAAGAATGTATTTCACCCTTTTTTATAAAATAAGACTTTGATGACTTCTTTTGTCTCTACTTAATTAATATGAAGTGTACAGAATTAATTAGAGAAAAGTGAATTGTACTCCGAGTCCTTAAACTTATCTCGCATCCTCATCTTGATACGTGAAGTCCTTAAGTGCAAATTTTGGTTCTGAATCTAATCTAGATACTTAGCCACCACCCAAAAACCTAGAGGAATGAGAAAAAATGAAGAAAAAATTGAAAGGGACCGGAATGACAAAACAAAATGAAGAAACGACAAAAAAAATAGGAGAAATGGGGAAAAAAAAGAAGGCTCTTTTTTATAACTATAAAGAAAGGGATAAATGCTGTAGGGCCGACGTCTAGTCCTCTATCCATTCCAATTGGTATCCAACTGAAGATGACATGCTGAGTCCATAAACGCGGCAGGCAATCGGGCACGCGCGCGATCCATTGACAAGATGCGCGTACGTCCAAAGGTGGCGGCCGCCTCCCTAGTTCAGTCCACGTGTAGACAGCTGCAGTGAAAGCTTGCGTTCTGTTTCATTGCACCCGCACCTCTTGGATGACAGAGGAAGACATCGGATTGGGTTTTGGTCCTATGTAGGACAGAGGTAGCTGGAGATGGACGTTCAAATGCCTAGTGTATATACAGATAGGATATTTACCGCCCAAGGTAAATCCAAACTAAAATAAAAATTGTCAGCGATAGCAAGTAATAAGTCTGAAGATCAAATCACCATCGCCATGCCCGAAACAACAGTAGGGAAATATCCCAGACTGAAAATTGTTCTAAGTGCTATAGTGGTAGAAGAAAAGTATGTATACGTTACAATGGGTATAATCTAGCTATGATATGTGATGTGCATACCTCGCTGCTCGCACTGAACTTCTCAATATGCTTTCTTTTTCAATTTTAATATATAACAACGACTGTGGCTCACGGTGATATAGCAAACATTTGGCAAAAAAAAAAAAGACTCTATGCGATGTAATCTTGATTTGACAACTACCATCAAGCTCGAGTTAACTGTGGGTGGTGTTAGTTAAGTTAGAAAGTTTATATTTTTAACTTTTTGATATGTAGAATGTTTAAAACGGTGGTATTACGTGATTTGGGCACTGTTTCCGTGTGGCCTACATCGCAGTACCTTGGCATATTATTCACGTCATATTGTTTTGATTGCTTTCTGTCGACTCTGACTCTAAATGAATTTTGGGAAGATTTAAGTTGGGTTACATAAGATTAAAGTTGGCCTTCTATTTTTTATCGGACCTGCTCCTATAGGCTGAACCGGACTCACGAATACATTTCATGAATCTTTTGAAAACCTTTTTCAGGCTACATAAGGACTCCTTACAATATGTACTTATTACTACACATAAAAACTGTATATGCACCTAAATCATAATTAATATTGTGCCCTAGTTCTAATAAAAAGAAGTCCATGGATAACTGTTTTTACAGGCTACCCAACCCAACCCCCGATTCCCGGAACCCAATAAGAAATACAGTAACAAAGCAAGTTCATGCCTGCAACAATTTTGTGAAGAAGCCTTGACTAACATCGATTTCTCTTTCTGCCAATTTGGATACCACACTGAAAGTTTAAAAATTGCAGATACGACCTTTTTGCAATGGAGATCATTAGTGCAGTGTTAGAACTAGAATTTGTTTCAAACGGGTACAGAGACAATTGGCACGTACAGCGCTATAAGTACAAGAGGTCGAATTTGCACGTTCTATTGCCATCCCTGAATAAACAAAAATTGGAACCTACCTCGCGCTTGGTAATTACTACGTGGTTTGGAATAGTACAGAATTAGAAACTCGACATTGCAATTTGCAACTAACGAACTAAATGAAACAGAGCTGTACATATAAATACAAGCTATTCCAGCGGAGTTTTTCCATCATAAAGATGCCTTTTCTTCTGCTCCAGACGCACATGGCAGACTTTGTCATTCTCTGCATTGGGAGGTTCAGTGGTGTGCCCAACATACCCACATTCCCTCCAGGCAAAGGTCCAGAAGTATTTGATGGGCAGGTGATCCACTCCATGGACTACTCAAAGATGGGCACCAAGAAAGCCAAGGAGATGATCAAGGGCAAGCGTGTGGCTGTTGTCGGCTACCTAAAATCAGCAATTGATATTGCTGCTGAATGCGCCGCAGTAAATGGTATGAAATCGTTTGTATTTGACCATGTATATATACTGAATCCTTTCAGGCTATGTTATCCTAGGAATTGTGCTTGTGCACCCTTTTTTTATCTTAGCAGCACTAAGTGACTGTATAGATGAGGAATTAACACTGTGTTGTCGATGACAGTTTGTTTAATTTGCTGTTGTTTAGGCACTGATCACCCATGTACAATGGTCGTTCGAACAAAGCATTGGATCATACCAGATTACATTGCTTGGGGAGTCCACATATCGCTGCTATACCTAAATCGCTTTGCAGAACTCCTCATTCACAAGCCTGGTGAAGGCTTTCTCCTTTGGCTCTTGGCCATACTACTGGCTCCATTGGTAATACATTCTGTTACCCTTGTCAGAACCTACACATCTGTGCTAGAGTCTAGGTTCACACAAGCATAACATCTTCATGTGCTTTGCTACAGAGATGGCTGTTTTCAAAGTTTGCTGAGAGCTACTACTCCATCCCAATGAAGAAGTATGGATATGGTGCCTGAACATAGCTTCTTTCAGGCACTAGCTACATGTCTGGTTGCCATTGAACCCAAGGGTTTTTATGATAGGATGGAAGAAGGCAGCATAGTTCTAAAAAAGTCAAAGACGTTCAGCTTTTGCAAGGAAGGTATTCTTGTGGAAGGTGAATCATCACCGATAAAGTGCGACATCGTGATCTTCGGAACCGGATACAGGGGAGATCAGAAGATCAAGGACATGTTCACCTCAGAATACTTTCAGAATAGTGCAGTTGGGTTAACAAGCACAACTGTGCCTCTCTACAGGTAAGTTCTTTATGTATAATTGCACTTCTGCACATTGCTTGAGTTCTCAACATATCAACCTTTTCATGATCTGCCCACATGATGCAATTCACAGGGAGTGCATACACCCTAAGATACCGCAGCTTGCAGTTCTCGGTTATTCAGAGAGCATTGCAAATCTTTACACCTCAGAACTTCGCGCCAAGTGGCTGGCTCATTTCATGGACGGTGGCTTCAGATTGCCAAATGTTGCTGCAATGCAGAAGGACATCCTTGAATGGGAGAAGTACATGAAAAGATACGCTGGTAGGCACTTCCGCAGGTCCTGCATCGGGGTCCTTCACATCTGGTACAATGATCAGCTCTGCCGGGACATGGGATGCAATCCAAGAAGAAAAAAAGGCTTTCTCGCGGAACTATTTGGAATCTATGGCCCTGGTGATTATGCTGATCTTCATCCCAAAAAAGACTAGACCTTAGGCTTCAATTCCTGTGGCAGCTATCAACACTTTTTCCGATTTTAGTATTACTACTAGCACATCAATAAAGTGGGGTTGCCACCTGTAAGCTATAGCGGGACGATACAGCAGATGCACTTGTACAATCCGTGTAGAGCTTCTACATAGCTCACAACTAAGTCCTCTATGGATTGATCGTCGCTGGAGTGTGCATGTGCTTTTCTGATTTTCAGACGGTATGTCTTTCCAATATTACATCACATCGATGTAATGTTCTAGGAAAAACTAATAACATTTTCCCATCTGAAAAAGAAGAACCGCATATTAGATCTTTGAGTGCAACAGTTATGTTCTTCATACAATGCTTAGACTTTGGTTGAGAATTCAACATTGACAGCTCAAGGAACTGTAGGCGCCAAGGCACCGTGAAGGCGTGAAATGGATGAGAAAACTGAGTTTTATCCCTCAAGTGAGAAAGATGCGTAAGTATAATCTGTACTTTATATCTGATAAATGAGTATGCGAGCATACATTTATTGGTTTATTGAAGATAAATGTAGTTACAAGCGCATGTAGATAAAACTCTTCCTTTTTATATATTATTATGTCAAACATCGAAGTAATAACTATTGCATGCATACATGAGTACATGACACTCTTGATGGGATTATTTGGATGGGCCTGTATGGGGCTGGGTGGCAAGCTGGCAGCCCAATCCACTGGAAGCTCGTAAGGCATTTGTTGAGATGGGAACT
The DNA here is from genome assembly GCA_030272315.1 of Paspalum vaginatum. Taxonomy (NCBI): domain Eukaryota; kingdom Viridiplantae; phylum Streptophyta; class Magnoliopsida; order Poales; family Poaceae; genus Paspalum; species Paspalum vaginatum. The sequence continues at coordinate 37,861,679 of CM059017.1, read as the reverse complement.
CATCCATACCTAAAAAAAAAAATTGCCTTTGAGTACAAAGCTGCTGAGATTTTGATATGAAACCTGCAACTCTGTTGAAAAAAGGTCTGACGAAACTTGCATGTTCCCATGTTCGTTTCTTTGACACTGAAACTCCGGTAATGGCTGTCCTCGAAGGGAAAAAAAAGATCAATTGCATAATTTGCATTCGGTGAAAAATGATCCGAGTTTGCAGCACATGACATGACAAAGATGGGTCAAATCTCAGATAATCAGAAGAGAAGAGAGTGGTAGATACTTCTGCAGCTTTAATAGTAATAATAATAATAACTAAATGAATCACCAAACGTAGGTAGATCCTGGCCTCCAGAAACACGTTTCTCTCGTCTGGAGGCATCCCTTGCTTTCTCCACGCCTCCACTCCATTCGATTCCTCCCTCCGTCGCCCCTTTCCTTTTCCTCCCTTCCCTCCCTTTCCTACAAAACCCGAGAGCATGCAGAGCTCCCCCTGCCTGCCTCTCCATTCCCTGTTCCAGAGCAGAGCTCCCCTGTTTCTTCTCCTGCTGCTTCCACAGAGCAACCAGCCAGCAATGTCGTCAGGCAGCGCGCCCGTGGTGGACGCGGAGTACATGGAGGAGATCGAGCGGGCGCGGCGGGACCTCCGCGCCCTCATCGCCAGCAAGGGCTGCGCGCCCATCATGCTCCGCCTCGCGTACGCTCCACCCATCACCCTTTCCTCTTGTTTCTGCGTAGCAACATCTTCTTCTTGAGCAAGCACCAGCAGTGGCGAATGATGGACCCATGGGTCCCTGCACTGTCGCGCAGATGGCATGACGCGGGCACCTACGACGCCAAGACCAGCACCGGCGGCCCCAACGGGTCCATCAGGTTCCCGCAGGAGCACAGCCACGCAGCAAACGCGGGGCTCAAGATCGCCATCGACCTTCTAGGTCAGCGACTCGGTACCTCTAGCAGCTCTTCTTCCGTTCCCGTCCGTCTCCCGTTTCAGGCTGAACTGTTAACATCCCAAGATTGATACGCAGAGCCGATAAAACAGAAGCATCCCAAGATCACATATGCAGACCTGTACCAGGTAATAGACGTCCACTGCTGCACCGGCAAGACTGTTTGTTTGTTTGTTTGTTACCATACACGCCACGTTTTGATTCTGTTTCGCCGGCCAGCTCGCCGGAGTTGTCGCCGTCGAGGTCACCGGTGGACCGACCGTCGATTTCGTGCCCTGGCAGGAAGGTGAGTTAGCTCCGTCACCAATTATATGCAAATACAGCACTTGTCCAACTTTCGAGCTTCTTAATTATTTGGCCTCCGTGTCCTCGTGTGCTCAAACTAGGACTCTTCGGTTTGTCCAGACCAAGGACGCTTGCCAGATGCCACGCGAGGTTGCTACTAACACATTACCTGGCAACAAGTTCTGCTCATCTCGCTTGTTGATAATTACAAGCTACTGTCACTGATCAATTTTATTTCTTGCTCTCGCTGTTTGTTCTCCTGACAAGGTGCGTCACATCTTAGAGAGGTCTTCTACCGGATGGGCCTGTCTGACAAGGACATAGTAGCGCTCTCAGGCGGCCATACTCTGGTAAACAATGACGTCACTTCCTGTATTCATGCATTACAATTTATTGCAAGGTTAACAAAGATGGAACTTCAAGTTTAGAATGGCATGGTGTGATTCTTTTTTTTTTCCCATTCAAAATTCTGCACCCCCACGGTACTAATTTCCAGGGAAAAGCTCGCCCAGACAGGTCCGGATTTGACGGTGCATGGACTAAGGATCCACTGAAATTTGACAACTCCTATTTCGTGTAAGTTTTGAGCTGGCCAGTCCTACAACAATGCAACTGGACACACGACTTACTCTATTTAAATAAAAAAAGAAAATCAGATTGTGGAGTCGTAATGTCACACCTGTGCTTACCACTTCACCTCCTATGATGCATTGCAGTGAGCTTCTGAAAGGTGATTCCGAAGGCCTCTTGAAGCTTCCTACTGACAAGGCTCTTGTGGAAGATCCTGAATTCCGTAAGTACGTCGAACAGTATGCAAAGGTACACAACTGTCCAGCTCCTCTTCTTCACTCATGCAGTCATGCCCCCAAGGGCTGCTGAAAAAGAACTACTCCTAACTGTTTTCATTAAACATTTCGTTAACCTTCTTCGCAGGATGAAGAAGCCTTCTTTAGGGACTACGCAGAGTCACACAAGAAGCTTTCCGAGCTCGGCTTCAAACCCCCTCGCTCATATAAATCCGGAAATAAGCAAAAATCCTTGCTGGTACAAGCTGCAGCTGGGGTTGCAGTTGCTGCTGCAGTTGTCGCATGGGCATACCTGTGCGAATCCAACAATAAGATGATCTAAGTTCTCCTCATCGTTAGTACAGCAACACTGGTTGGAGGATTGAAACTGGAGTAATCAGAAACATTCCATTGTTATGCGATTGTGTTTGGTAATTACCATGCATATTATGTTGTGAGATCGTCAAATAATGAAATAAACACGAGAAAAGCTGCATAAATTAGCGACATTGGTTGCACTATATTGACTTGGTGTCCAAAATTACTGGTTATGACTTGCTCGTGTAAGTTGTTTTTGCCATCTAAAGGTGACATCAACTACGGAATACTTGTTAAGAGCAGCTCGAACCATAAACAAAATGTGTTTAAAGTAGCCAGTTAAGATATGTCATTTTTAAACAAGAAATTGATGTCTTAGGCATTGAGTCCTGAGGAGACGAACAGGATAGCATACTACAAAGACATACGTACAAATAAGAAATAAGGAATTAAAAAGAATGACACATGTTTAATTGACGTCTTTTCCTTTCTCATTAATTCTAAGACAAAAAAGTATTGAATGGGTATGGGTACAAAATAAGGTGAGGAAAATAAAAAAACTAAATAGGTGAAAACATTTTTCTTCTATCGGTTTTAGACCCTTTTCAATCATTTTCAACCTGCACAATGGGGCCTACGTGAGGGGTACATCAGGAGCATGGAAGGAAAAAAAGATTTTCCTGGTAACTCAGAAAAAGGAATTGAAGGAGAAGATATCAGCACTGTGTCCGTGGAGAAAGGACAAGGTGGAGACTATATATAGCTTGGTCAGATTGTGTGGAAAACAAGTCATAATAGATGAGAATAAAATCAGGGCATATATGGCATGATCAAACATTTAGTAAAAGAAAATCTTCATCTCATGTGATGTCATCTTGTTTGATGACCTCCGCTGACCCAAACTAATTTTTGGGTGGTGTTCAGTTAGGTTGAAAAATTTATCTAAATATGCTCCTATTGATATATAGAATATCTAAAACGGTTGTTATACGCCGTCCCCGTTTTATGCAATTTGACTACCCTGTTTCCGTATGACCTCTATCTTAGCACCATGATAGATTATTGACATCATCTTGTTTTGTCGATTTCAAACGAATTTTGGAGCGATTTCAGTTGGATTGGAAAGATTATCTCTTTAGATTTTCATTGATATATATAATATAAAAAACGGAGTCCATATGTGACTTGTCGTCCCTTTTTTCTAGTGTGCTGCTCTAGTCCGGGCCTGTGAAAAAATTGAAATCCATTTAGATTTGGACTAGATTTGTTTCATCAACTTAGGAAAGATTGATGGAATCTTTAGGCAGAAAAAAAACCCTTCTCCCTTTATTATTAGATAGGTAAAGATTTCTTTCCAGGCTGCGCATGCATTTGCCTCTCTTCACGCACACTTTCATCCCCACTCCTTTTCCAATCTCACATTCATTTCTCTCCCTCCCCTCTCGCTCAACCATCTGCCCAACAGCCTTCCTTATCTCCCTGTCTGTCTCTAGCCCCTCCCCCGCCGGACACCGTTGGCGCTGTGCTTCTTCCTCCCACCCCCCCCCCCCCCCCCCACACACACACGCCACGCCACCACGCTCCTCGAAGACGTCATCGCCATGCTCCTCCTCCCCCGCGGCGCTGCTTCATCGGCCTACAGCGGCTAGGGCACCCTGACACCGGCGGCTGCACCTTTCTCCCCCACGTGCGCGGCGTGGATCCGGCGTGAAGGCAGCTTGCGGCTGCCTGATCCGGCGGCGACGCAGCTAGATCCAGTGGAGAGGCATCTGCGGTGGCCGGATTCAGCAAGGAGGCAGCACGCCGGTGGCCTCGACCTGCTTCCTCTCCCCCGTGCATGGCCCCGTCCCCGTCGCGCCGCCTCATCCTCCCCACCGGTGTCCTCGTACCACATCGCCACGACGGCAGCAAGCTTGGCCGCACGCTCGATACTTTCTTTAGAGAAAGGAACAATATCCGGCCTCTATATCCCCCACACAACCACAAGTTCGTACAAAGTTTTTAACAAAACTGCTGATCTGATAAGGTTCAAACCTCAAATTCTAGGACTTGTTTTCCATTATCAAAAAAGTTGGCCATAAATTACAATTGAAAGTAGCAAATTATCTTAAACTATTACAACTTTGATTCTCCCGCGGCAACAAAGCATAAATGCAAAATTCTTATATCTTATAAAATATATGAGCGGCATGGAAAACAAAATGCGAAGTCTATATATAGCTTCTTCTTTTCAAAGAAAATGCGAAGTCCATATATGTCATGAGCAGCACCACTACATCTGTTTGTTGCTTTGCTACAAGCTAGGCGCTCATGTTCTTCTTGCTGGTGACCTCCTGGAGCATGGACTCGAGGGTCTCGAGCTTCATTGGTTTTGGCAGGAACACATCAGCACCAGCCTGCATGAACGCCTCCATGCCACCGAAATCAGCCGAGACCCCAACGATCTTCACCTTAGCTCCCATGGCACGGATCTTGGCCACAGCCTGGCAAATGAATGACCAGAGAATATCGATCAGTAAAGTGTTACTTTTTGCTGCTTATTAATCTGTAAGATCTTTTTTTTTTACACTGCTGTAACGTACCGCAAAAAAGGAATTAACTGACAAGTAATATGTTTGTAAAACAAAACGCTGAAAAGGTTTTCTTTTTAACAATTTCTGGAGAAACTGCGTGGATATATATGCAGTGAAAAATGAACTGAGAGTCATGTAAATCTACTAAGCAATAATCGAAATATATACCTCAGGACCCGTCATTAGGGGCATGTCCTTATCAGAGAAAACAATGTCAAACGTTTTCCCTTCAAGGAAAAGGTCGACAGCTTCTTTGCCATTGTTTGCGACCGTCGCTTCGCAGTTGAGTTTGTGCAACATGCGCAGCAGAATTACACAGTCCACTTTGATATCCTCAACAACCAGCGCCCTTGGAGCAGATCCTTGGTTCTTGGATGCCATGGAGAAACTGCAAACACAGAAACAAAACAAAGAAATCGATTATTTCTGGCGCACAGAACAGTTCTAAGAACATTAAACCTCTGATTCTTACTAGTACTACTCATGGGAGATTTAGACAAAATGTACATATTCTAGAATAAAAGGGAGAAGGAACTGGACCGACCTTTGCTTGAGAAGATGGAGCTGTCTTTTGGTATGCACTGTGCTGCCTCATGGAAAGCTGCATCAGAGGCCATTTTATAGGCCAAGCCAGGGGCAAAGGTCTGCACCGCCAAATCTGAAAGATTTTCCTCTATGTGCTTGGAAATAAATGTGAAACCGAAATCTGATACGATCAATCAATTCATTCCTCCTTGCAGATCAAAATGCAAGATCTCACACGGCCACGCCTCTTGGGCTCTGGCACGTGTATTTATGGCGCTGAGGCATTGATGAGTTCGCTCTTGGCTGTTTCACGCGGATGACTGCCGCCATGGCGACGAACAGGCCATTGCCCGATCAAGCTATAACTATCCTCCTTGGGCTCCAGCTGGGACTTCTAGTTTTGGCGAATCTCATGAGATTTCACACTAAATATATAATTGTAGTATTTGTGAAGAAAATGGCCGCTGGATTATTTCAAGGATATCACAAGAGATTATAGATTATATTTTTAGAGAAAATCTATTTTACAACCTTAAACAATCCAAATCATTTGATTTTCAATCTTGAGTTACAAAACCGGACACCAAGACTATTAGAAACCAAACAAAACCTTTATTTTAAAGAAATAATAATATCATGTTTTAACACAAAAAATTATAATTAATTTATTTTAAATTAGAATAATATGAAATGTGTACCATTTTTTCTAAACATATAGTATATCTATTAATACTCTATTTGGGATTATTTGGAATTTATTTGTTTATATATCTCATGTTTTAATTGGAGCAACGAAACAAAAGACGTAGAAATACAAAAATTCAAAATGACTCCAAATAGATCACCAATATGTTAGATTATATTTCTAGAAAAATATTAGTATAGGTTACATATTTTTTATAATTTGAGATGAACTACTTCTAATTTCTTATATGTTAAACAAGATTTTATTATTTCAAAAAATAGAAACCCACCTTCAAAATCAGCTAAAGTCCAAGTTTGACTGGTTTTTTATAGTTCAAGGTGCTCTGTGTCCAGTTTTATAGTTTAAGATTGAAAAATCAGACGAGTTGGACAGTATAAGGTTATGAAATGGACTTTTTCCATATTTTTATCACTGTTTGTCTAAACAGTGTGTGCTTAGGATACAAATGGTCCACCAAATATGAAAGAAAAAAAATCAGAGGCAAACAGTCTAAATGGAACGAGAGTAATTTTCATTAGATATCTCAAACAACCATTTAACCCACTGTTTAGGCAAACACTACGAAATTCACAGATAAGCTTTTATATTTTACATGCTTAAATAAGCATACTCAATTAGGCAAATGTATACTTATTTCCTACGTGCATATGACAACCCAGAAGGTGTAACCCAAGTGCCAAAAGCAGTGTAAACCTTACACAAACTAGTTAATTAACTATTTCTCTGAAAAAACAAAAACAACAACAAAATAATGGTGAGTATTAACTTACACAACAAGTCCACCTTGACCCATAGAGCAGAGAGAGTTGACAACACACACTACATACATTGGACACAACATACATTGGGACGGTGGAGCTTGGGATATTTACAAAAAACGTATGTAGGATTCTTTTCAAAATATTTTCATTTTGCAAAAGACATTTTTCCCATGAAGGGATATTTGAAGAATTTTTTACAATTTTTTGTCAAAACTACTACTAGACTTCTTGTCCACGATGACAACCCATGCCGGCTTTCATCAAAAATCATATTTTTCCAACAAAGTCACCATTTTCATCAAAGATCATCTTCTTTGCCAAGACATTGTTTTTACCATAACATCGCTTTTCACCACGGCATGTTAAAAACAACAACTAATTGTTGTAATCATGTTATAACCTGCACAGGTCTATGGACACAGTTATTCGAATAGATCTTAAACATTGTGTCACGCAACAATCGTAGCTACATATGGCTTCGCTCCACTTAGTTACCATGAGAGTGCCAAAGGTCACCACTGTCCCATCTAAGGCATGACCACCTAATCTAAGGCTAAATTTATAAGTGCACAAAATCCTTTCCTAACCCTTGTCCTTTCGCTGCATGTAACTGCCAAACTATCCATGTGAATTGGACTTAAGCATTGCCACATATACTGTTGAGTGGTTGTACTATAAGTGAGTTAGGCAAAATGAAATAACAACTCGGATCTTATATGGGAAAATTGATCCTTCAAACCACATGCATTTCTGTCTAGTCAACCTCGCAGGCATCGCACTCCTAGAATCGATTGCACCACACTACTACAGAATTGATTTGTATGAGAGCCAATGGAACATGCTCATTGCTCCTAGTGATGAGTGATTATCAATAGAGTCAAGTCCTCCGATATACTGGAGGCCCTCCGATGGACTAGAGGTAGAAGAGCATGAAGACCCAGATGGACTTGGCAAAAGACCTTTGATGGACTAAAGGCAAGGCTCAGCGTCAACTAGCTGTGTGAGTTCAGAATACGGAGGGGCAGAAGATCGACAGCTAGTGTAAGTCCTCTGATGGACTGTGAGGCAAATTTGATGGACCGTAGAAGCTGGGTGTGACCGTGGTGCTCCAATATGGACATGTGGCGCAGAGGCATATGAGTGGAGGCTTTGGCGGCTTCAACTCAAAGCCACCACCCCAACCGGATTCCAGTGGGTTCGGTGAGTTAGGCCTCAAACTCATCAAATTAGAGAAGATTGGGACAAGCTCGGCCCATGAAGGCGAAGGAATAAAGTATCCTGGTTTCTAACTTCAAAACTGTGGGATAAAGATTAGACTACAGGCCACTGTGGAGAACATCCGATGAAGACTTGGAAGCCAAGAAGATCAACTCTCCATCGTGATCGTCTGATCGAGTTATATGTACCTTTTCGGTTTAGCCCCCTAAGGGCATTTTAGTTTAGGGGGTATTAGTGTAAAAATGCATCAGTTAGGCCTAGGGCTATATATAGGGTCTTGGCTAGTCATTAGGCCAGCTCTTGGTCCTTTGTAAACCCTAGGCTTAACATTCTTAGTAGCCAAGAGCTTAGAGAGAAAAGTGAGGATTAGACTAGGTTTTGAGAGCCTAAGTGATAGTTCTTTGCATTGGAGGGAGGATGAAGGGTGGTAGGCTATAGGGATCCACGTACAAACTTGATTTCCAATCTTTAATCTAGCAAGGTTCATCTAATTTTGAGTGCTTGTGTGCAGCCCTCTCCCTTCCCCTTTCTAGATTGGTTTTTGGATGATTCTCAAGGGCTTTGGTGATTTTGGTTTGCCTACTAGATAATTAATTTCTTTTAGTAGTTTTGGCTTGCATGATGTGGAGATTATGACTTAGATCAAGAATTCCACAAGTAAGTGATTCTTGAGTTTTTCCCTTTCTTGCCCAAGGATTCCCCTCTTCATGATATCTGAAATTCCCGCTAATCCCTTGATGTTTTCTGATAGAACTTTTAGGAATAGGTTTGGAAACAAGCTTGGATAGCTTGTGTCAAATTTCATGAAGATTGGTGAAGGTTTGGTCAAGTTTTGGGTTCGGGAGCTCAAGATTTGGGCTGATTTCAGGGTGCTGCCAGACAGTCCAGAATAGCACACCGAACAAGACGACATTGCACAGCGGATAGTCCAGTCTAGCACATCCAACAGTCTAGTGCCCATTCCTCACTCTGCCCTGCCGAATAGTCAAGTGGCTCTTATCAGACAAGCCAGTAGCCACTAGATAGTCCGATGCCTTTTCCCGGATAGTCCGGCGTTGACAAGGTGAGTGGCTTTTCATTTGGTGTTTTTGCTCTTCAGTTCTTTGCTTTGACCTCGCTTCAGTGTTTCCCACTGCATGCCCATACTCTCACTTGCTGATCATCAGTGAAGCACACTTAGTGTCTCGTGTGGCTAGTGGGTCACTTGTGCAAGAGTTGTTGCTTCGCTTGACTTGGGGTCTTTGGTTGATCGTCGAGTTGAGTGCTTTCGCTTTGTGTTTCGTATGTATCTGTTTGGTGGACGGTGCCAAGCATGCACTATGAGCTATATGTGTATCCTTTCAGTGGACGGTATCTAGTTTCTCTTGGTGAAACCATGAATCAGGGTTTAATTTGAGTTTTCAGTTGCTCCTATTCAACCCCTCTAGTCGCAGTCATCGGTCCTACATTGTAGAGATGGTTGGGAAGCTATTTTTAGAAGTGGATGGAGGAGCCGCCGCTACAAATAAGCATTTAGAGGAGCGGGTATCTAGCCGCTCTAAGAAATGCATTTTTAGCAACGAAAAACTAAAAATATTTATTGCTATTAGTAAGGCACAACTCACAAGTCTCATATCATGGATATTCTTCCCATATAAATATCGACACTTGTGTGCTCCAATAATGTGTAACACCCATAGAATCACTCCTAGAAAAATATCTATAGATCTTTCCTTAATTTAAAATCAATTTTCAAAACCTTGTTTTAAAGAGTGTGTCAAGATGAGCTCATCTAAATTCTTCACAAATTATCCAAAATATTATCCCCGAACTCTACTAAAAATCCCTAAGAAGCACCACCAAGATCCCTCTCAAATCTAAAATCAGAAAGAAAGAAAAAGATGAAAATGGGGAAACCCCTTTTCCTTCCCCCTCCCTCTCAGCCTGGGTGCCCGGACCACCTTCCTATCAACCGGCCCACTCACCCTATCATGCCATGCCCTCCTCTCCTTTTCCCCGTGCACAGCCCAATGCCACCCAACCCAGCCTCCTCTCGCAATCCGGTCTCTCCCCCCTCCATCTTCCCCTTCTCTTAGCATGAATATACATGACTAGCCGGGCAATTACCAGGGCTGCTGGAGAGCAACGGGAGGCCAAGGGTGGGAAAAGTTTGGCAGGTTGATGCAGTGGCGGAGCTCTTCAATTTTCACGCCTAGGGCCACTATCTAAGTGCCTAAACAATACCTAGTGTGCCAAGTATCGATAAATTCAAATAGGAATAAAATGCATCAGTTCCATACATAATTGTATAACAAATTTGATAAAAAATGATATGGTACTAAATAAATACTTAATTGATAGCATTCGTTCTCCTAATTGTGTGGTTTCACAGCCAAATGCCTACTACACAATTGGCATTATATAAATTCAAACTCATATTTGATGTTTTCACAATTAAAATTACAGCTATTCTAGAGCAGTCAGCCGATTTGGGAGTAATATTACGTACTACTAGTAGGAAATATAGATTGGAAGGAGACGAACTAGTACCTACGGCTACGGCTTAAGGCCTAAGCAGTGGGCGTTGTGTGCATTACAGCATTAGGCTATTGGCCTGCTGCGGCGTGATGAAGCGCTTGCTAGCTTGCTGAGTATACTGGATATTAGATTACCCTGCCAGTGCTGGTTGCTAGCAGTTGAACTGTTGAAGTGCGCCTCCTTTGTGCCTTGCAGCCTGCAACCAGAACTCCAGAAGGCCAGCCGGAGCCTGCAGCCGCCGCTGGCCACTTCTGCCAGCACCACTGTGCGGCGCGAGCACGCCATGACCCAGCAGGGCGCACCAGTGCAGAGGCCAGCACCCAGTCCTGCTGACGCGGTGCCGCCGGCGTGGCCCTAGCCCGCCGCGTTGTGCCGCCACTCATTGCTCCTAGAGTCGAAACTCGAAACAGAGAGACCAGGGGGTCCGGTGACGGCGGTATTCAGTATTCTCGTTCGAGGAACGACGCTTGGGCGACCAGCAGGCCGACACGGAGAGAAGAGCCGAGCAGGCCTTGACGACTCGATGGGCCATCATCTCAACATAACAGCTGCGAGGCCATGAGGGTACAAGGGGGATTTGGGCCCCGCCCCTGGGTTGATGCCTTTAGCCCAGTGAAGGGGCAGTGTTGGTGGCCGTTGACGCAAGATAACAGCGATTTTTATACTCTATTTTTATATAATTTTATACTTTTCAGGAGTTAATTTTATGTTTTAGTTATGTTTTGCTAACAAATAACCCCATTTTCGAGAATGCTCTTTATTTTTGTGCAATATTGATTTTTGCAGGAAAATAGGGTATAATTGCAATAATTAAGAGGATTTCTCGAAGAAGGATTTATGCTATAAGTCTAGGGAGGACAGATAATAAACTAAAAGAAGGACAATTGAAGCTAAAAACAAGGCCCAAGCCCATTACAGGAGAAGGTTCCAGAGTCTAAGGATTGCTTGAGTACTGAAGAATACGAAGATAAGGAAGGTTTATCAAGAAGGTTTACCAAGAGTCTAATCCAAACTCCAATTAAATCTCGAGATATTTCTCAGATTTCAGGACAGCAGTACTTTGCAGCCTCAATTCGAAGATCCTTGACGACGTCAAATGAAGAAAGTTTGAATACCAAAGTTGTAGATCTCTTCGAGCTCTACAATTTAGAGTCTGAGTTTGCCTTATTTGGACTCTGGATGAAGGAAGTTATGATTGAAATACTAAAGACTGCAGAATATGGAAAGCTGATTTCGGGAACGGACTAAGACAATGACTTCATCTCCAAGCAAGAAAGTATAGAAAGTATATGGATGACCGGGACTCTTCTAAAGACTTGTATATACATAGAAATAGGTGTTTTAGGTGTCTTAGGACTCTTAGAACCGACCTATTAGATTCCATGTATAGGGGACTCTCCGGAGTATAAATATATGGCCTCCCTAGAGAGAGAGAGCATCCAATTCATTGTAAACAGAGCTCCAAAGTTAGGTTTAGGGGTCCATCTTCGCAAGTTTTGTCAAGGAGGAGATCTCGGCGAAAGGAGGAAGCGAGATGAGGCAGGAGTAGAGGGGGTCGGCCGACCAACCCCCCTAGGGTCGGACGACCCCAGCTATTCTCGGGGAGTTTCGAACTCATCTTCGACTACATGCTTCATGATGTTCTTCGAGTAAACTCTCTGTTCTTCTTAGTTGCTATGATAAACCTTGAGTTCGATCAATGAAATTATCCTTTGGCTATTAGTTCTTTGTTTATACATGATATATGATCTATGTCTTTGCAATGCTTAATTCCAACATGATTTCTTGGCCAAGATTAGACGTCTTCATGTTTTTTTAGTAGATCTTTTTACTTTAATTAATTGATTGAATCTGCTCATGCTTAGACATGGTGTAGGCTTGCTTCGTCGATTACCCTGACTTATGTGACAAGTGGTTTGAGGGAAATGTTCTAGTAAATCTATGACATTCATTATCATGTTTATTCTATGTTGCATGTTAGATCTTTGCTCAAGGTGGTTCTTAGTTTATAAGAAGTTTGTCTCATATCTCTTGCTAATCCCTTAGCCGTATTTAGCCTATCTTGATCTTGCTTAGTTTGTTCTTGGCTAGCTTTAGTCTTTGATCTAGTTTATTCTATAATCTAGTTTTATATCTAGTTTGTGATTAGATAACCGTTTATCATTCTTTAGCTTATTAGATCTATTAGAGCTAGCTAGTAACTAATTAATCCCTGATTAATAGTAGTTTAAACCTAGTTTTCCACTGATTGACAAATCCTAGATACTCATCTTAGGGGAAAGGCTACAACCGATACTAGTGCGTTTGCAATATAAGGTTTGGCGTGCTTAAGTGCCGTCAACTAGTGGCCTTGGTCCATTCGTGGTAACTAGGCGGTGAAGTCATGTGTGGACTAGGGCTTTGATAGGATTCATGTGTCATGGTGGCATAGTTTAAAATCTATTCAAATAGTCCAAGTCCACTAGGTATAGGACGAGTTATGGCATGATTCAAGCACCTAATTGGTTTTGTTTAAAAATGTAAAGGTGTTTTGTTTTGAAAATTCCAAGAAGCGCCCTAGTTTCCATAATGACACTAAAATGTGCTTTATTACTGTCCCAAGGGTTTGGTAATCACATTCTTATATCAGAGTGGTACAGATCCGCACTAAACAAGTCGGACCACAATGAAAAATCTAAGCAGCGGAATTTAAAACGTAGGCCCATCTTCCTCACGCCACAGTTGGGAAGCAGGTCATAACCCTTACTCAGTTCTCGGACCAATATGTGTCCAGTAGCACTGAGAAAAAACAACAACAAAGCGAGGGTGAAGTAAATACGTACTCAGCAGCCCACATTCCTCCAAAGGAATTTTGGGAAGGCTAACACTATATGCAAGTAGCAGGGTTTGAGATAGTTGTCAAGTTTTAATCTTTCTGAAAACTGAGTTTTTTCCAAAAAGTTTGGCCACTGGACTTTTCGGTCCTAGCTCATGGCTTTCCAGCCAACACATTTTCCATACATCCAGCACCCACTGTTGAACCAAAAACCATTTTATCCAGTCCCAAACCAATTCTATTTTATTTTATGAAAACTGCTAACTGAAGAACCAAGTCGTAACTCATCCATACCAGTGGATACGGACTATTCGAATAGGATTTACTTTGATCAGATGTTGCACTAATTTTCACAAATTGGACTTAGCGGCACGTTACCGTCGTAGCTGCCCGAATTCCAAACCAAAACGTTGCCTTTGTTTCATCACCTAGCAGAACTTTAGGGGTTTGGACATCCGAGTCACTCCAGTACCCCACGGTACTTCCGTTGACACCCACCCTTCCCTTAGCCCCTTGTGCGCCAACACAGAAGTTACTGGGCTTTTCACTCCAGCTTTGGCCTGGCCAATGCCTCATACAGAGTGAGTGGTTATACTAAAAGAGTTAGGCAAGATGAAAATCATAACGGTCCTTACGGAGAGCTCAGATAGAACCATTTCCAATTTCAATGCTCGACACCGCGAGCAACCATCTACCCGGTATTCTCCACAAATCCTGGGACATGGGGTAACCGTGAGTCGCTAAGTTACCCAGTTCATACCATGACCTTATGACTGTTTCGGCGCGTAGTCGTATTCCGACATAGTCGGTTGCTGGGGTTCTTCCCATTTTATTTCAAAAACCACACCACACATCCATTTTTCCATACCCATCACATTCCATATCCATAATCCAACAGTAACATCAAGATTATGATAGATATTTAAATGAACGATCCCACCTATGCGCGCTACATAAAGAATAGACTTAGGTGGCTATATATTTTGCTGGGTTACCTTAGCAAGCAAAACATGCAAGTTTTATGTGATTACCAGGTCAAGGATTGTGTTTGCAAAACGTAGAAAATTTATGCATCAACCGGGTATTCCAGTGGGCTTGCCTTTCACTTTGTTGAGGTGGTTGATATAACAGTTGCCGGACGTATTGGGCGCAGACCATCGCGTAGTATACCGCGAGGGGTAGGCTGAACGGACTCTCCGGTAAGGCCTAGTGCACAAACAATGAAAACACACAATCGAAATATAACATTAGCTGGTTTGGTGGTGTAGAGCTTGGATTGCGGAGATGAGGATCTGCTAGGTCCTTACTGGTGGTATTACTGCAAATGGTTGTGGTGTAGTGAGTTTTCAGGCGAGTTGGCGGGTTCGGTAACGACAGTTACAGAGACGACAAGGCAGGGGTGGTGGATGCGAGATGCGGGGTCGACAACGTCGAAGGGGTGGCGGTCGCATGTTGGTGTTTTGGAGAAGATCTATTTGTGGAGTTGTTGAGAGAGCAATGATGTACAGATGATTTTCGGTATCGTCATTCATCTGAATTCAGGGCTCGGATAGACTAAGATAGGAACCTTTAGGATTTATGGAGAATAGGATATCAATGGCATCGATCACCAGCCTCACAATGTTTGTACGACCGATGCGAAGCACTGACTGGACGTAGGACAGGTGTCATAGCGGCATGACGGTGGCTTCTGGTCAGGACAAAAGACTATGTGGAGTGTATGGGTAGGTAGAGGCTTGATTTCAAATGAAATTTAGGCGAAAGAATCTCCCAAATCGGAGTTGGAACGGAGAAGATATGAATTTTGTATATTCGGAAAAAGAAAAAAAAAGGAATATTCCTAGGAATATTCCAAAATCCGAATATTTGGAAACTGGAGAATAAAATTAGTGTTTTTGGAATCTGGAGGAACAGAAAATATTTCTAGTACTGTTTGCGAGTAGAATTTCAGTCTGGTGTCAACGGTCCACGCCTACGGTGTCGAATGTGGCACCGGCTTGTAGGCGGGCCCTGGAAGCTTCTAATATCATGAAATTAATGTGGACGGTAGATATTGACTTTTGATGAATTAGAAAGAAGAATCGATTGAATCGGAGCTCGTATGGTTGAGGGATTAAATTGGGAATAAATGGATAGAGAAAAAGACTGGTGCCCGATGGAAGTGTTTGCAATTTCACGTTGCTGGATAGGTGGCTGCTGCTTGCTAGCATGCGCATTTAAAGGGTGGGCCCACCCGTCATAGGCATAGGAGAGGAAGGTGGAAGCACGGGGTAGGCTGCTGCTCGCCTTCCAGTTTTGTGCCGCCGCACCAAAGCAGGGGAGCTCGACGGAGCTTGGTCGCGGGCCTACTACGGCCACCGTCCTTTAATCTGATGGCACGGTAAGTGAGAAGAGGTGGTGTGGATTCATATTTGGTGATTCTTGCTGCGATGGGAGGTGTGAAAAAAGGGGGGGCACGGGCGGCCATGGCCGCGGGCGGGGAGCTCCGCGGACAGCTCCCTGCGGGCAAGAAGATGGGGGAGCGAGGCTAGGCGGAGGTTTAGGGAGGTGGGGAGATGCTCTCTGCCGAAGCAATCGAGTCATGGTGGTCTCTCGACGAAGAACGTAGAGACGCTTTGCACCGGTGCATGAACATAGCAAGGAAGGAGAAGGGGAATGGCGTTCGCGGCGCACAACGCCTCGGTTGAACCAGAGGCTGATATTGCGGCAGTGGTGAGCTTGGTGTGGATGGAGGCATGGGGATGGGAGGCTATTTATAGCTGGTAGAGGAGGGTTTGTCATGGCGTGTTGCGGAGATGGAGGGTCCAAATGGCGCGGAGATGAGGGTCCAAGTGGCGCGGAGATGGAGGGTCCAAATGGCGCGAGGATTTTGGAAAGAAATTTTGGAAATAATTTTTGTGGATAGTATTTGCTATATTTGGAATTTTGTTGATCTCATATTAACATACTCAAAACAAATAAGCAACATCCAAAGTTTTTGAAAATTTGATTTTGAATTAGGGAGAGATTAGAAGAAAATTCTGGGTGCTAAATTTTGGGGCGTTACATTCGAGCAGGTGATGTCATGTGCCATGGGGTAGTGATAACTAGTGGCAGGGTTTGAAAAGGAAAATGTTTGTGAAAACCGTCCGGTTGTGCCATGAGCTACGGTGGACGGACAAGTCTAGTAGTGGTTTGAAAATTAATAGAAAAAATCTTCAAAATGTCCCCTAGCAAGGAAATGGTATTTCAAATTCAACCTTGCAAATAAGTTCGTTTTCTGTAAAATATCAAACAACTCCGATGTCTCATTGCATGATGTATATAGCACATCCTTGGTTCCTTTTGGAGAAGATGGACTATTGAGTACATTAGTACTCAACCTTGCCTTGTTGTTTTTCAGAGGTGTTCATCAACTAGTTCATGTAAACGTTATGCCTACTACCCAACTTTGCCAATTGTTTTGGGCCATTGTAATGTGTCCACTACGTATATTGGACTCTTTGCTATGAGTCGTCTTCTTTTATAAAGTGCTTCGTGTGGTGTTTTAGCTGGTAGTGTTGATCCCCTGGTTTTTAAGGTACATCTCGTTCGAACAGATTTGTACTTACCTGATGAGTAAATGTGGTTGCTGGCCTCTTGGGACTAGTAATAGGCGCAGTTGAGTCCCCATGAGGATGGAGGCACTTTAGAATCGAACCCATGATCTCATTCCTCGTGCGATGTCCTTCCCGTCACCAGACCACGCCATGACATATATTCAACTAAGTGACGCATTCCTTTTGTATCTATATTGAATTGATTTTTAGAAAAAACATATGAATGGAAAAAAATTCAAGAAAATACTCCCTTGATCCTTGCAAATCTCAAATCAATGCATATCAATTCCACTAACATATTTGTAAAATGTGGAAGATGGTAAAGATTTCACAAATAAAACCGTGTAATTATCATTAGATTTGACTTACAAGATATTTATTCCTCTATTTTGTTGTAATTGATGAGGATAAAATAAATTGGGACCAATATGCTTTGTGATATTCTTCTTTATGTATCTAGTTTCCATTTGTGCAATACATGCAGAATTATCTTCATAAATAATAGCAAATTTGTAGAATCTGTAAATGCAGTAAGGCTCCCCAGTGGTTTTGGTGCAGTGAGTGACAATGCAATTAAATGTCTAACTTCTTTGTGAAGTGATTTTAGAGGTATTCATAGGATAATTAATTATGATCTAATGTGAAACAATGGATCAATTTTCATGTATATATCTAATGTTCAAGCATAAATATTCTCATGTGTTGAGAATCAAGGGATTTCGTTCTATATTATTCTTATAATGTGATTAATACATCTACACTGGATATCTATCATAAAGGAAAGTTATTTTGGCCAAAGATCAACTAACCATTGGATTTATTCATGGATCATCACATTGATCTTATTATTATTGCATTTGTTCACTATGACTTGGACATTCACTTTGTGGATTATCTTATGTATGTGTCATAGTGAAAATGGTTATGATAGTAAATGTATTGCCTAAGCGATAGTTATCATGGGTTCCATATTCTTGATGCACTTTGAGGCTTTTGACTATCATATTGAGTAAAGTGACATAAAATCTATTCCTTCTATTTGGATGTCACTATATTAATTGCAGTCTTCACAAATGACAAGTGGCTGATCATAAAGATTCTCTATTGCATAACTCAGCCACAAAGAATCAAGATCAAGTATATTGAATGGTCAATGAGCAAATGTGCTCCATCTACCTATGAAATAGGTTTTCTCATTGAGGTCCAACTTATTCAGCTCAAAGAGGATTACTCTCAGAAGAAGCTCAGCTTGGTTATCCCTCTCTACCGGAATTGATTGTGATGCCCCCGGCATCTCGAAAGTTTTAACACGTGATTAGATTGGCGGTAGTCAAGGATTTGGCTTAATAATGTTGAGAGAAGAGCCACAACTAGGCTAGTAAATCACGAAGTCAGAAATTTTCAGTGAAATATGCAAAACCCCTGAATGCATTTGTGACTATAGTTCAAAATAAAATGTGATTTAGACCAAACTTTCTATAACAAACTTGTAGACAATTTTATGTAGATCAACTTTGTTATTGGGTGTGGTAACATGCACAAAGGTTTAGGTGGAGTTTTGAGTCGATTAATGAAAAAGACAGAAATCTGCCTAAATTTGATCGGTAAGGAAAATTCAAATTTTAAAGGAACAAAAGTCCTTATCATACAAAACATCATATAATAAAGTTGTAGATAATTAAAAACCACACCACATTGGTATAATACTCTTTCTCTGAAAATGAGCATAAAATAGACTTTAGGAATTTCTAAGTTTGCATTAAACCTTGGTCAAACTGGAGTCAGCAGGTTAAATTCAAATTTAATCATATTTAAACTTGGAATCTGATATTACTCCTTTTGACAAAGTTGTAGATCTGGAAGAGTAGAACAACTTTTGTATTTTGAGTTTTGTCAAATTCGGCCCCTAGGATGTTCAAAAACAACAATTTCTAAAACATGTCTCAGCAGTCAAACAGCATTTTTCTTTTTCCCGAATTTATTTTCCTTTGTGACACTGACGAGTGGGTCCCACTCGGCCGACCCACCCGCCACGCGGCGCCGGCGTCCGGTGCAGCCGGCCACGCGCCGCTGGCCACCGCGGGCACGCGCCGCCCGGCCGCCACGCCGTGGCCACGCGCCGCCTGCCTGCGCCCGGCCTGCGCTCTCCCTGCCGCGTGCCCCGCGCCCTCGCCAGGCCCTTCGGGCCGAAGGAAGCAGAGCCCGCGCCTCCCTCACCTCACCCGCTGCCTCCCTGCTTGCCACGCGCGGAGCGCGTCCGCCATAGGCGGCCTGAGACCGAGCTCGAGTTAAGCTCACGCCCCGCTGCCTTAGCCTCCTCCGCTCCGTCCGACGCACGCGCTGAGCTCGCCACAGCTTCCTCTGTCGATTCCCTAAGCCTTCGCCCACCGCCGTCGTCTCTAGCACCCGCCCCTACCGCCGCCGCCATTACCATCGGCCCGAGCTTGAGCTCACCGTGGCCGGCCACCCTGGCGCTTCCCCCTCGCCTCCTTGACTCCGCCGCCGGACTCCCCACCTCGCCGCGCCTCTCACGCGCCCTCCCACTCCGCCGCTCCCTGTTTCCCCGACCGGATTCCGTGCAACGCGGCCCCGAGCGCCGTGCGCCGCCACACCATCAGTTCACCGGCGTTCCTCGCGCGCTCCGGCCTCTCCGTGCGACGCCGCCTTGGGGGAAAGAGACCCCGTCGCCGGGAACACGTTCCGGGACCGACTCGGCTCCAAGCGCGTGCCCCCACGCGACGCGCCGCGCGCGAGAACCCCGGCGGCCGCGCGCCCTCTCTGTCGACCGGAAGTAGAAGAAGCCCTTTTTTCGATTTAGCCCCTGGACTTTGCTGCTTTCACGTTTCCATCTCATGCACTATTCACTGAGTCTTGCGGATCTAACGACTCAGCCCCTGATGTTAATAGATAATCACGTTTAGGTCCCTGACTGCTATGATTTTCGATTTAATGTGTTTTATTAGGCTGAAAACTTTGGAAATTCGTAATAAATCAAATAAAAATCAGAAAAATATAAACTTTGTTGCATTGTATTCCTATTAAGTAGATCTATAGAATGGATATGATGGTTGAGTAGGAAAAGACCTTTTTGCCCCTGTTAATGTGCATGCATGAAAAGCCTTAATAAATAGGAAATGTGGGTAAAATGAGCTTCAAAAATTATGAAATTTGGGCAGAGACCTTATTAACATGTGTAGGCTCTGTCTAAATTTTGGTAGCCCTAGCATTAACTGTTTAATTACTATTTTGCCCTTGTCTTATATTTAAGCATATATTAATTTAGAAAAAGATTGCTATGGAGAAAAATGCTCCATGTGACTTTAGGGGCTTGATATGAGCTCTAGGTTATGAACATGACTCATTGCTAGAATAGGAGGTGGTGCATGTAAGGTTGTGACTCTGATTTGGAAATAGTAGAAATAATGCAATTTTACATAAATAATCGAAAATGTGAGACCAGTGTATCCAATAAAAACCCCCACACTTATTATAGTAATCTTAATGATAAAATAACTAATGCATGTTTTATCGGCTCACATCACCATGTTAGGTTTATGATCGACAACTTAATTCTTGTATATGTTCTTGTGAAATTGCACATACACGATTGCTTCGGGTCCTTAAAAGTAGTATTAATGCTAGTGCCAGTCGGGAGGTTTTGGTTGAGCTAGTAATCCATTACCTGCGTAACTAGAGGTTTGCCTTATATTTTGCTTAACCAGTTGTATGCTTGATGATCGTGCATCTCATTCACTGTATCATGCATAGCATTCATATAGCAACGCTTATTGCAGATACGTGATTGAGAAACAAGTACAGGAGCTACTTTAAGCAATGGTGTTCCAGAAGATCAAGTAAGCCCCAGACACGACCTGGAGAGCCCATCAGTCGTGTTTGGAAGGAGGAGTTGTCCAAGTGATCAAGGGGTTGCCTGGGGCAAAGCCTCACAACCCGGCAAACTAACCTAGTTTAGTTTGTTGGCTGAGTAAGAATAAGCAAAGGTAGGCAGGACCATGAATTCTCCCAGCTAATATGATGAATGATTGTTTCATTACGCATCCGCATTAGGAGTTGTATGAAAACAATTGCATTAGATCTCCTGGCCGCCCTGGCCCTAGCACCTATATATAGAGTTCGTAGGACGAGTTGCCTAGGCTCTGCTAGGTGCGAGTAGACACGAGTGAAAGGAGTCACTCGTCGCGTAGGTGTTTTCAAAGGTTACAAAACTTTTACTATTGAGGAAGTAATACTATGCTCCTGATTTAAATGGAGACCGGGCGGAGAATAATTTTATTATGTGGTGTGCGTTTGGCTCCGCTCGAGTCGCATAAGGCCCGTTCGCTGTTCGCCTATTGGTCGGTATAACATTGCTAGAGTGCTTAACCGGGAAATGGGACCGGTGAAGTCTTACCTAGGTTTGTCCGAAGTTTTTGAGGCTCCGCTCATCCACTTGCTGGAGGCCGATGGGCCCGGGGGCGCTTGTACTCGAGGGAGGGCTGACCCGGTGCGGCCGTGGTATCGATCCTAAGGGAGGGCTGACCCGGTGCGGCCGTGGTATCGCTCCTGAGGGGGCACAACCCAGGGGTTAGGTGAGGGCGCTTTGAATCTTGGGACAAGACAGGTGGAGATGGGGGCTATATGTGGGAACGCGATGGCTAGTAAGCATATACCCCTGGCATGATAGTTATTCCCGGGAATTAAAATCGATTCGAATCGCTGATGCCCACCAGGTGTGGGAATGCCAATGCCTTTGACGTTCAACGTAGTAATTACTTAAACTCTCGGTGTTTAATACTCATGGTTTTTGGAATACCACATGTTTGAATTGAATTGTTTACCTTACTGCAAGTTACAGTTGTGTTGAAGGTTATACAAATGATGAAATCTTACTATTTATGTTACACATGTTACTGTTTAAAACTAAAGGCTAAGGATCCACTTGTTAGTAAGCTTTGCGTCAGCCGTAAGCCAATCCATTAAGTCCTACTGAGTAATTAGTACTCAGGGTTTGCCCCCACCTTTTGAGAACAGGTACCGTCGACATCTGGACAACTGCTTGGAGGAGGGTAGTACCGGTGGGCTCGGTGCTGCTCACCTCGATCAACGATGCGTGAAGAGTAGTAAAGTGTTTCGTTCCGCTGAGAGATGTTTTCAAATTCGCTTCCGCTGTCTGATTTAAACTTGCCTTTCGTATGGTAATATGTTGAAACTTATATTATTATTTCGAATCGGTTTGTAAAACAAGCTTATATATGCGACATTCAACTGCCTGAGATGATGTATCTGTTGTGGCTCCATTGAGGGCTGGATGTGTATGATGTCGGTTCCTCTGGGAAAAGGTATTATCGGGGGTCGAATGACTCTCGACGGACGACCGGGTTTAGTTCGGTCTAATCGCACTGCGAGCCAGAGGTGGCAGGTGTGCTTAGCCTGGATTAAATCGGCGGTTCCGCCACAGCTGGTATCAGAGCCGATCATACACAGACAACAGACATATCATCCAGTTTTGATTTGCAAACCTATTTTTGAAAACTTTTTCGAAGTATTTGAAAAATGAGAGTATCGATATGCCCATATTAAGGATGTTAGTGAAATACCAGGTGACATCGCTAACATTCTGACCTAGATAGAACTCATATGCATATTCGGCGCTTTGGGAAGCAACATTTCGGCCATAGCTATCCCCAGTACTGGCGGAGCGCTATTGGGCTTTGCGGACTGTTGCGAACCCTGCATTCATGCTGATAGGGCAGAACTCTTTAAGGGGGGTGGTCACGCCATTGGAGTGTTTCGTGACCACTTTTCCTTCAACCAAAATTATAGCTAGATCTTGTTGGCCACCGTTTCTCTCCCCAGCAATTCCCCAGTACTGGAGGAACACTGGGTGTGTTGGGAGAAATGGCGCCACTACGTCGTCTACCAGACGTAGCTTAAAGAAAATCATGGATACCACTTCTAGGGTTAGAGTGGTAATGATTGGTCATGGTAATGATGTGGGTATGAGCATGCATTTTTCTGCAGGTACACTAACCACGCGCGAAATTAAGAACGAGTAGAGAACGACTAGTTGCATTAGAGAGTGCCGTGCATATATGTCACCGGATACTCGCTAGTTATATAAATTGTACATAGGGTGTGTGATGTGAGACCGAATAGGGCGAATCATGCATCATGACATCATGTCTTATCTCATGCATTGTTTTTGTTACTTAAGAGTGACTAGGAGCATATTGCGTTGAGTGTGTGTTACTATTGTATTGATACGTAGCTCAAAGTACAAATAGAACTAGTAGAAACTAAGCAAGCGACTCGACTAGTACGCTTGGGTTGTCGCAATTTTTCTACACCTAATTCATTCTAAATATGAAACGTCTAATAAATGCAGGTCAAATACAATAAATATGTCGATCGGTCCAAAAATCAAACCCGTCTCGAAGTTACCGATGCTACACACGTTAGAAACATACCATAGCCTTGTGCCATCGTTTTGCGAAAAATCACTTATCGGCATATTTTCTAAACACGTAAACGCGGAAAACACTATGCCCACACCAAGTTTTCAAAACCCTTGAACTTACGGAAGCCTTGTTTTTCCTGCCACAGATGTCGCAGCCTTTTGACTTATGTCCTGATCACCCCGAGCCCACGAAGGCTAAAACAACAGCCCCTGCAAGTCTCAAGAAGAAGAGAAAAGTGGGAGAATCTTCTACTAATACGGCTTTAGTTCAACATCTGCGACCCGGCCTGGTTTTATTGAAGGGGTTCGTCCAGCCTGAAGATCAAGTCGAGATAGTTCGTACATGTCGACAACTAGGTATTGGTCCAGGAGGATTCTATAGGCCTAGTTTCAAAAACGGAACCAAGATGAAGTTATGGATTATGTGTCTAGGGAAAAATTGGGATCCGACTACAGGTTTCTATGGGCCAACACGTCCATGTGATGGTGCCCAAGTCCCTGTGATACCAGAAGCTTTCAAGACAATTGCTCAAACAGCAAATTCAACTGCAAGCGAATTTCCTCAGATCAATCCTGACATATGCATCATTAACTATTACAACAACGTCGGGAAGCTCGGACTCCATCAAGATAAGGATGAATCAGGAAGAAGCATCAACCAAGGTCTACCTATCATCTCAATCTCCCTAGGTGACACGGCAGAATTTCTGTTCAACGATACTCGAGACAAGGATAGAGCGACTAAGATCAACCTTGAATCTGGCGATGTCCTTATACTCGGTGGAAGATCCAGACTACTGTTCCATGGCATCTCCCATGTGAAGCCTAACACCGCACCGACATGGCTAAAAGAAGAAACCGGTTTTCGTCCAGGACGCATCAATCTCACATTTAGGCAGTACTAGCTGGGTACCAATTAGTATGATAAAGTTTGGGGACAAACTTTTGTATTAGAATGTTCCAACATTCGTGGATCAGAAAGACCTCGGGTGTCCGGCTCTATAGAGTCAACTTGTATCTCGTTCCTATAGTTAAATGTACTCCTAGTCTTATAGTGATAGCACATTGAACTTTGGTAACTTTTTCTTTAAAACTCTTGTCGTTTATGCACTTCGAACCCTTGTGATCGAAGAAAACCTAGTCTATTTGCACTGTATTTCACTATTCGATAATTACTTGCCCCAAAACTTTGCAAATCAAGGGACTTCATTTACAATGGGATTCAAGCGCCCTAAGCTCTTATGTGACATCGGACTTCCTCCTTATTTACCAAAACCTTGTAGTGATTATGACTCTGTAAGTGAAATGATTGAACCACTCTTGTTGTGATGTCTCCTTAGGCAGTCTTGGATGCATCGATGGGACCTGGAGTCCTATGTGTACGGCCGTCACATGGTTGTGCTACTAGGTTCGCGCTGGCATTAAGACATGCGAAGGCATGACATCGCTTCAATCGTGGAACATTTATAATCGGAGTTTATCATTTGATTGACCTCGAATCTTGCTACTCTTGATTTGTGGGGATGTTTAATTTCATTTCCACTGTCTTGTATATATCATATCATTGCCTTGTTGCACCCTGCTTTTTCTGAAATGTGGGAGTAGCCAACCTCCACCCACTGCTTATCCACACCCTTTTCATTGCTTCTGTGGAAGTGATCAGTCTCATTTCCACCATCTCATCACATTTTTTCCATTGCCTTGTTTCACCTTGCCTTTTTAACCAATGGGGATGATCCGTCTCAAACCCACAACTTGTTCATATTAATTTATGTACATGTTTGACCTTGCCTCCGAAGATTGGTGGGAACAGTCAACTTCGTTCTCACTAACTCCGTCGATATTTTCTATCTATTCGTTGAACCTTAATTCCCGAGGGTGTACTTTATGAACATCCTCCACACTAGCTTTTGTTCTCGGCTAGTGCTCTTGTCTTATCGTCATTTCTCTCTGAGTGGTTTTCTTCCTCTTAGGAGAGAACTTACTAGCATTTTATTTCGCTAGTAAGAGCACGTCAGCTACTGCCATTTTCATG
Source organism: Paspalum vaginatum (assembly GCA_030272315.1). Taxonomy (NCBI): domain Eukaryota; kingdom Viridiplantae; phylum Streptophyta; class Magnoliopsida; order Poales; family Poaceae; genus Paspalum; species Paspalum vaginatum. Next base: position 37,836,162 of record CM059017.1, on the reverse strand, counting down.
ATCGATCATGACCAACGCTAAGAAATCGTACAGATCATCACCTTGTTTAGGCGAATATGGCCTATCTTCTCCCTCTTGTGCCTTTCTTGTCCTAATGAGTAGAATGTGCTACATTTCACCACATCTTATTCTTTGAAAACCTGCTAACTTGGAGTTTTATATGTGGACACAATCCCTGTCAAATAAAATGAACATGTCTCTCAAAAACGCATCCGATGATACTTCCTTCAATCAAAAGACTCTGCCTTATTCAATTTCCGACTGTGTACACTGTGCTTTCCTTATTTGGATAAATCAGATACTTACCATGTTTCAAATATTAGTATCAAAATCAGGAAATGACTCCATTCCTTTGCTTCAATCACAGTCACTTGCTTGCTGACCACATTCTCTTCATGGTTTGTTCATTCGCTCTCTTATATGGCACGACTCGTCGAGCATTATAGGGAGACCACCCGAGCCTAACCTAGAGGATGCTCTGTGACTACTTGTGTTAAAGAGGCACTAACCATTCACAAGCTAGTTGACAAAGCCAACAAGTGAAAAATTGGAATGTTACCATGTGCATTCGAAAAGGCACGAACCACGATGCCATACTCCTTACAATACGCGATAGGTAACACACCCGTACCTCACACAAATCTCGGGACGAGATTTCTTTAAAGGGGGGTGGGTTGTGATGCCCCCGGCATCTCGAAAGTTTTAACACGTGATTAGATTGGCGGTAGTCAAGGATTTGGCTTAATAATGTTGAGAGAAGAGCCACAACTAGGCTAGTAAATCACGAAGTCAGAAATTTTCAGTGAAATATGCAAAACCCCTGAATGCATTTGTGACTATAGTTCAAAATAAAATGTGATTTAGACCAAACTTTCTATAACAAACTTGTATACAATTTTATGTAGATCAACTTTGTTATTGGGTGTGGTAACATGCACAAAGGTTTAGGTGGAGTTTTGAGTCGATTAATGAAAAAGACAGAAATCTGCCTAAATTTGATCGGTAAGGAAAATTCAAATTTTAAAGGAACAAAAGTCCCTATCATACAAAACATCATACAATAAAGTTGTAGATAATTAAAAACCACACCACATTGGTATAATACTCTTTCTCTGAAAATGAGCATAAAATAGACTTTAGGAATTTCTAAGTTTGCATTAAACCTTGGTCAAACTGGAGTCAGCAGGTTAAATTCAAATTTAATCATATTTAAACTTGGAATCTGATATTACTCCTTTTTACAAAGTTGTAGATCTGGAAGAGTAGAACAACTTTTGTATTTTGAGTTTTGTCAAATTCGGCCCCTAGGATGTTCAAAAACAACAATTTCTAAAACATGTCTCAGCAGTCAAACAGCATTTTTCTTTTTCCCGAATTTATTTTCCTTTGTGACACTGACGAGTGGGTCCCACTCGGCCGACCCACCCGCCACGCGGCGCCGGCGTCCGGCGCAGCCGGCCACGCGCCGCTGGCCACCGCGGGCACGCGCCGCCCGGCCGCCACGCCGTGGCCACGCGCCGCCTGCCGGCGCCCGGCCTGCGCTCTCCCTACCGCGTGCCCCGCGCCCTCGCCAGGCCCTTCGGGCCGAAGGAAGCAGAGCCCGCGCCTCCCTCACCTCACCCGCTGCCTCCCTGCTTGCCACGCGCGGAGCGCGTCCGCCATAGGCGGCCTGAGACCGAGCTCGAGTTAAGCTCACGCCCCGCTGCCTTAGCCTCCTCCGCTCCGTCCGACGCACGCGCTGAGCTCGCCACAGCTTCCTCTGTCGATTCCCTAAGCCTTCGCCCACCGCCGTCGTCTCTAGCACCCGCCCCTACGCGCCGCCGCCATTACCATCGGCCCGAGCTTGAGCTCACCGTGGCCGGCCACCCTGGCGCTTCCCCCTCGCCTCCTTGACTCCGCCGCCGGACTCCCCACCTCGCCGCGCCTCTCACGCGCCCTCCCGCTCCGCCGCTCCCTGTTTCCCCGACCGGATTCCGTGCAACGCGGCCCCGAGCACCGTGCGCCGCCACACCATCAGTTCACCGGCGTTCCTCGCGCGCTCCGGCCTCTCCGTGCGACGCCGCCTTGGGGGAAAGAGACCCCGTCGCCGGGAACACGTTCCGGGACCGACTCGGCTCCAAGCGCGTGCCCCCACGCGACGCGCCGCGCGCGAGAACCCCGGCGGCCGCGCGCCCTCTCTGTCGACCGGAAGTAGAAGAAGCCCTTTTTTCGATTTAGCCCCTGGACTTTGCTGCTTTCACGTTTCCATCTCATGCACTATTCACTGAGTCTTGCGGATCTAACGACTCAGCCCCTGATGTTAATAGATAATCACGTTTAGGTCCCTGACTGTTATGATTTTCGATTTAATGTGTTTTATTAGGCTGAAAACTTTGGAAATTCGTAATAAATCAAATAAAAATCAGAAAAATATAAACTTTGTTGCATTGTATTCCTATTAAGTAGATCTATAGAATGGATATGATGGTTGAGTAGGAAAAGACCTTTTTGCCCCTGTTAATGTGCATGCATGAAAAGCCTTAATAAATAGGAAATGTGGGTAAAATGAGCTTCAAAAATTATGAAATTTGGGCAGAGACCTTATTAACATGTGTAGGCTCTGTCTAAATTTTGGTAGCCCTAGCATTAACTGTTTAATTACTATTTTGCCCTTGTCTTATATTTAAGCATATATTAATTTAGAAAAAGATTGCTATGGAGAAAAATGCTCCATGTGACTTTAGGGGCTTGATATGAGCTCTAGGTTATGAACATGACTCATTGCTAGAATAGGAGGTAGTGCATGTAAGGTTGTGACTCTGATTTGGAAATAGTAGAAATAATGCAATTTTACATAAATAATCGAAAATGTGAGACCAGTGTATCCAATAAAAACCCCCACACTTATTATAGTAATCTTAATGACAAAATAACTAATGCATGTTTTATCGGCTCACATCACCATGTTAGGTTTATGATCGACAACTTAATTCTTGTATATGTTCTTGTGAAATTGCACATACACGATTGCTTCGGGTCCTTAAAAGTAGTATTAATGCTAGTGCCAGTCGGGAGGTTTTGGTTGAGCTAGTAATCCATTACCTGCGTAACTAGATGTTTGCCTTATATTTTGCTTAACCAGTTGTATGCTTGATGATCGTGCATCTCATTCGCTGTGTCATGCATAGCATTCATATAGCAACGCTTATTGCAGATACGTGATTGAGAAACAAGTACAGGAGCTACTTTAAGCAATGGTGTTCCAGAAGATCAAGTAAGCCCCAGACACGACCTGGAGAGCCCATCAGTCGTGTTTGGAAGGAGGAGTTGTCCAAGTGATCAAGGGGTTGCCTGGGGCAAAGCCTCACAACCCGGCAAACTAACCTAGTTTAGTTTGTTGGCTGAGTAAGAATAAGCAAAGGTAGGCAGGACCATGAATTCTCCCAGCTAATATGATGAATGATTGTTTCATTACGCATCCGCATTAGGAGTTGTATGAAAACAATTGCATTAGATCTCCTGGCCGCCCTGGCCCTAGCACCTATATATAGAGTTCGTAGGACGAGTTGCCTAGGCTCTGCTAGGTGCGAGTAGACACGAGTGAAAGGAGTCACTCGTCGCGTAGGTGTTTTCAAAGGTTACAAAACTTTTACTATTGAGGAAGTAATACTATGCTCCTGATTTAAATGGAGACCGGGCGGAGAATAATTTTATTATGTGGTGTGCGTTTGGCTCCGCTCGAGTCGCATAAGGCCCGTTCGCTGTTCGCCTATTGGTCGGCATAACATTGCTAGAGTGCTTAACCGGGAAATGGGACCGGTGAAGTCTTACCTAGGTTTGTCCGAAGTTTTTGAGGCTCCGCTCATCCACTTGCTGGAGGCCGATGGGCCCGGGGGCGCTTGTACTCGAGGGAGGGCTGACCCGGTGCGGCCGTGGTATCGCTCCTAAGGGAGGGCTGACCCGGTGCGGCCGTGGTATCGCTCCTGAGGGGGCACAACCCGGGGGTTAGGTGAGGGCGCTTTGAATCTTGGGACAAGACAGGTGGAGATGGGGGCTATATGTGGGAACGCGATGGCTAGTAAGCATATACCCCTGGCATGATAGTTATTCTCGGGAATTAAAATCGATTCGAATCGCTGATGCCCACCAGGTGTGGGAATGCCAATGCCTTTGACGTTCAACGTAGTAATTACTTAAACTCTCGGTGTTTAATACTCATGGTTTTTGGAATACCACATGTTTGAATTGAATTGTTTACCTTACTGCAAGTTACAGTTGTGTTGAAGGTTATACAAATGATGAAATCTTACTATTTATGTTACACATGTTACTGTTTAAAACTAAAGGCTAAGGATCCACTTGTTAGTAAGCTTTGCGTCAGCCGTAAGCCAATCCATTAAGTCCTACTGAGTAATTAGTACTCAGGGTTTGCCCCCACCTTTTGAGAACAGGTACCGTCGACATCTGGACAACTGCTTGGAGGAGGGTAGTACCGGTGGGCTCGGTGCTGCTCACCTCGATCAACGATGCGTGAAGAGTAGTAAAGTGTTTCGTTCCGCTGAGAGATGTTTTCAAATTCGCTTCCGCTGTCTGATTTAAACTTGCCTTTCGTATGGTAATATGTTGAAACTTATATTATTATTTCGAATCGGTTTGTAAAACAAGCTTATATATGCGACATTCAACTGCCTGAGATGATGTATCTGTTGTGGCTCCATTGAGGGCTGGATGTGTATGATGTCGGTTCCTTTGGGAAAAGGTATTATCGGGGGTCGAATGACTCTCGACGGACGACTGGGTTTAGTTCGGTCTAATCGCACTGCGAGCCAGAGGTGGCAGGTGTGCTTAGCCTGGATTAAATCGGCGGTTCCGCCACATTGATCAAGGCGGCATTATTCATCAACAATCAATACTCAAGTGGATTCAACTAGATTTATACTTAATTTTGAGTATAGGTATGCCGTAGTATCAAGAGGAAAGCTAAGATTGGAAAGTCACTGGTCAACATGTGGTCTAGCTAAGTTCAGAGAGTGCCGGGCCATTACATCACTTGTGGTGATTTTGGCATTTGAGAGTGGCACACTAGATTATCTGGTAGGCCTCACTAGACTATCCGGTGGTGGCAGTGTGTTGAGCTTCAGCTGAGTGCTCTCTACATCTTTTCTTGCACTTCAACTCTTAGTTAGGTGTACCTCTGATGGAGACCAACACCTACATCTCTTCTCACCTAGTGACAAAGGCTTTGTGCCTTAGCCCTCTAGCCAAGGAGTCTTCACCGGACTATCCGGTGAACATCACCGGACTGTCCGGGTGAAGGGGTTTGAATCCTAAGGGCTAGTTGGCCCTCACTGGATAATCCCATAGGGCCACCGAACTGTCCGATGGTGGCCTGACACAAGCTAACGGCTAGTTTTGTGGAGGATGGTATTTATACCTTCCCTCCACCTCTTGTTGGGATTGCTGCTTCCCTCCAATGTCTATACACTTTCAAAGGCTAGAGAAATACTTCCCAACAATCTCTTTGTGAGATTGAGCTAGAATTGCGAGATTCTTGAGTTGGGAGTGAAGTTGCGAGATTGTGTGAGCTTGATAGAGCAACCTAGCTTCTGAGCACAAGTTGGCAAGCATTTTTGGGCTGGAGGGTCTACCGAAGGGCACCCGGCTTGTGGGTGCCATGCTTTGAGCTTGTATCACCCCGCTCTTCGAAGCACTGCTAGCGAGCAACCTCATCGTACCTTGGTGGTTGGTGAGAAGAGGCCGTGAGTTGAAAAAGACTCAAGATCTTGGTGGGTGCCTCAACCAGGATGTAGGTACACTTGAGGGTGTGACCGAACCTCGAAAAATAAATCTTGTGTCCCGTGTGCTGTGCCCCGGCTGGGAGCTTGACCCAAGCTTTGTGCTTGTGTTTGTTTTATTTATTTGCATTACTTTTGTGCTTCTATAACTACTCTTGTGTAAGCTTTTGTTTGTGAGTGCAGGGTTTCAATGCAATGGGGCTTAACTTCACCAGAGAGGCCCACAGACTTCACTACACAGCTCAATTAGTATGTACACGCATATTTACATTGTTGAGCTACTTCTGTGTATGACACACGATTGTCCAGTGAGTACCACCGGACTATCAAGTGATACTGGACTGTCCGGTAGACAGCACCGTACTGTCTGGTGTTGGGGCTGACAATTGGTTTTAAGTGCTGATTTTTTAGATCAGCTTATTCACCCCCCCTCCTCTAGGCGACATCAAGATCCTTTTAGAACCAATACCACATGATTGTTATATATGGTTTATAATTCCACATAGCCAATGCATTCACATGAAGGTTTGTATAATGTAGTAATGTAAGGATGATTGGTGAATGTAGCCACTAATGTTTGTTTGGAAGATTTCCATTATATGGTTGTTCCACTCTATAAAATACAAAGCATGTTTGAGATATAATGTTGCATGGATCTGATAAGCAATGAGCATTTATATATCCAACTAAATTTAAATCTTGTTTTTTAACAAAAAGGAAAGTCCAAGATCTCTTGTGCCATTAAGATATCTAATGATATTTTTAACTGGAATATCATGCTTGGGATTTATTTAATAAAAACACATGGTGTGGCCAATTATATTAAGGTCATGACCATACACGGAAATAATGCAAAATCATGCTTGGGATTTATTTAATAAAAACACATGGTGTATCATCACTACTTGTGTACCCATTCTTAAGAAGAAATTCACTAATTCAATTGCACCACATTCAACCTAGTTGTTTTAAGCCATAAAGTAACTTTTTAAGCTATACACAGCACATAGTACATAATGTGATTTTCATTTGGATTCAGTATAGGTATTCCTTCAGGACCTTCATCTATACATCAGAATCCATGACCCATATAGTTATGCTATCACTACATCCATCAATTGCATAGATAGATAATTTTGTACTTCCAATGAGATTAAATATCAGAAAGTAATTCCAATCATAACTGGAGAATAAGTTTCATTAAAATCAATGAAGAGTCTCTGCGGAAACCCTAGTGCTACTTGTCTCACATAATATCTTGCCGCTTCATTATTTTCATTCCATTTGTGGACTAAAACCCATGTGTATTAATGATGCGAATTACTCCATTTTATTGGTTGAGGCAATCTCTGATTGTATTGCTTCCTAACATTAAGTTCTGGTCTAAGTGTCCATGACAACACTTTGCCATGATTTTGGGGTCTGGATCATTTTGAAGGCTATTTGCAATTTGTGCAGACAATAATATGTTGACAATTGTAGTCTTTCTATCATAATATTTTTCCAAAATCGGTAAAATTAGTTGAAATCTCTTGTATCCTTGTTGACTCGTTGTGGTTTTCTATCACAGTAGAATTTGGATACTCTGACGTCCCATTGTTAGTATTTAGATACACCCTTGAGCTTGGTTGTGTATGTTTCCTATCCACTTGGTTTTGAGTAACCATTAGGTATTTATCAACGTGACGTTGATTTACAACTACTCTTTCAGAAGGTTCATCTTTCTGTTTTGGGGTTTTTAACTATTTGCCATCTTCCGGATGGCACCTCTCCGTTTTCCATTTTTAGTTTGGTCTTTACACAATTGCCATAGGAGAGAGAGTTGCCCTACATATTTGTCCATTTTGTCTACGCGGTGCCACATTGATGCGCCAGTGTGGCCTTTGCTCTGCTCGGCCTAGCCAAATGACCTGAATGCCCCTAGGTAACAATTCTCTCATTTCAGCACATAATCGTAATTGAGCGAGGGTCAGAGTTCATCACGTCGGGGAAGAAATCGGATACCTACGTCCGTGGGCGGGTGGTGCACACGGCGAACATGAGGTCGTGGCAGAGGAGGAGACGGCGGAGGTGCCAGTTCAGCCGATGGGCCCACGGAGGCCGGACTCTAGCGGCGCCATGCCTCCCCCGAGGGCAGTCGAGGTAAGATGTGTGGCGGCGGCTCAGGTTCAGGAGGAAGAGGATTCATCACTGCAACTGTTGGCGCGCGGCAGGTAGAGCTCTAGCATGATAGGCCCCTCGGAGGCACCGGTGCAGCTGACAGACCCACGGAGGATGGTCTCCCACGGCGCGACGCCTCTCCCGAGGGTTGCCGATGGTGGCATGAACTTCTACCTCCACGAGCACCGCTTCTCGCTCCCACGCCATGCCATTTGTGAGGATCGGACCTTCCGATCCACACTTCTTCTGCCTTGCTCCACATCGCTAGCTGGAAAGGTGCGCATATGAGGACTGGAAGGTCTGACCCTCCAAAGTTGAGTGGAACGGACATTCTAGCTAGCAATGTGGAGCAAGCCAGAAGAAGTGTGGACCGGAAGGTCTGATCCTCAGCAAAATGAATGGACTGGACCATCCGGTGCTCATAAACGGCGTGGCATGGGAGCGGGAAGAGGTGCTGGTGGAGGTGGAGTGGGCGGAGGACACGGTCACCCACGTCCAAGCACAACAATGCCTCCAAGGGATTGGCGTCAGCCAAGCGGAACACCATGGCGTTGAGGTACATCACGTCAAGTGGGAGGAGCGGCAGCTACCATGAGGGTGCAGGTGCCATGGCGCGGCAAAGCGCGGCTGGGAATGAGGCAACACCATGCACAATGTCATCTTTAACCTCACCATAGCCCATGCTGTGCCGGGAGGCCTCCACAGCAGCGGCGACGACGTTAGCGTGGGGGCGGCAAGCTTGGTGCGGATGGAGCCGGCAAGGAGGAGCACAGAGTGTAGAGCGAGGAGATGGAGAGGAGCTCAAAGCAGTCGGATCAGAGAGAAGCACAGGACGACTGCAGCGCATAGGCGAGCACCAACGCCGAGCGGAGCAATGGCCACGTTGGTGCGCATCTATATGGTGTGCCACATAGACAAAATAGGCAAATATGTAGGGCAACTCTCACTCCTATGGCATATATGTAAAGACAAAATTAGATATCGCAAACTGAGAGGTGCCCACCGTAAGGACGGCAAATAGTTAAAAACCCTTCTGTTTGTTTTCTAGAAGTTTTATCCTGATTTGCAGTTTTATTTCTCCCCAAAGTACGAAATAGCATGCTATAGCGGTGAAACTTGACGCTAATACTATTGCAGTATGAAATAGCATGCTAATAGCGTTTTTTGGAAGACTAGTGCTAAATTCTATAGCACGCTATTTTGTACATTGTTTCTCCCACAGTTATTTTTTAACAGGAGGTTGAGTGGTTTCATTTGGTATCTCTACTATTTCTAGCATATTTTGAGCAGAATTGTAGGACTTAGTTACACATTTGTAATCAGTAAATGCATCTAGCATGTTATTTGCAAGGTTTTACAAATGAATATAATTTGCTGAACTTGGAATTCAATTTCTTGAGTATGTGAGTCTGAGGTGGGAATGCCTTGGACATTCCAGTTGATTTGCTGACATTTATTTTGGATCTTTGAATCCTCCCCTCATACCTGGAAATGGTCCTCGTTAAACATATACAATCAACATATCTGGTAGTGAATAAATCCTCTGCAAGAGGTTTGATATATTTGATAATCGGTAGAGTTTGATATCATATGTAGATCCCCAATCTTCTATGTGGGCCCATAGATGTGTGTTGTGGTGGTAAAATCAGTATGTATTTAACACATGCCGAATTTTCACGTATGGAAACTACTTGTAATTTCAAGGGAGGATTAGTATGACTGGTCACAAACTCGCAATTGAATTGATTCAATATCGTGTGAGATGGAGTGACCCCAAGTCCCCAACAACTTGGTAATTCTCAATTCATTAGTAATGGTCAAGCAATAAGTTCATTCTCTTTATAAGAGATTTTACTAAACCATTTTGAGTATGAGCATTTGAACTGGAGTGCTGAACTTGAATTCTTAAGGCCATAAAAAATCATTGAAGGTATGTGACGAATATTCCGTTGTATTGTCCAAACGAATTGATTGAATCCGATATTGAGGATGACTTACTCTTTATTTAAAATTTTGACAAAGTTGTGTAGATAAATATATTAGAACCATGAGATACCTAAAAGATCCATACAATGGTTGTATAGAACCATATATATATCACCTTGAATGCATTTGAAAACTTAAGTTGTCCAGCTGTAATTTTAAGATGAGGGGTCTTAAAATTAATTTCCCTATTGCACAAGCAGTCCACATAATATCCGAAGATTGTGCAAATTTTGTAGTATTAAAATTATGACCAATGGAATTGCTAATATCCTTTTGCGCCATCCTTATTCCGGAACGTCCAGCATGATCATCCCGACTTTGGAATGTATATATCAAGATTATGGAAAATTACCTTTTATGCAACACGTTTAACAGGTTTTATATATTTGTAGTGTAGTCCATATGAAAAAAATGGAATTCTTTCAAAAATTAGTTTTCCACTTTTGGTTATTAGTAGATATCCTTCTTTGTTAGCATCGTATGTCCCAACATGAAACTTGTTTTATATATATATCTCTATAATTTAGTAAAGTACAAATTGAATCAGGATACAATAATGCACATCAATCATAATCTGTGTACCCAAAGGAGTGTGATAGTAGCACGTCTAGAGCTGACTATCATTACATCGAATCCTGCTATTGTTAAAACATTTGCTTATCTTCTAATGAGAGTTTGGAAATATTTTGTTTCCCTAAGTATAGTATTTGTGGTACAGCTGTCCACTGGGCATAATTCTTCCTTCCTCTCAAGCGCAGTGGTGAGCGTGCTAATAAAGATGACGTAAATGATTGAAAAGTGATTGTAATTTTTTTAAAACCTAAAAGTGATTGTATTGATTTCGAATGAAACACTACGTTAAATATTTGTACTTGCCCAAGAGGCGTTTGCTTGTTCCTTGGATGTCCCCAAACACTTGGGAAATACTTGGATTCCCACATACTAATTGCCAAACGGCCCCAGCAACAGACGTGGACTTTAATTTTTAAAGTTAAGGTTGACAACGTAAAATGTCAAATTTCACTTGTCAAAAATGATTGAAGCAAAAAAAATGTCTATATAACCCCCTGAAGTATGGATGGTAGAATAGACAGCACCCCAACTGAAAATAATGGTTTTGCAAAAACGGACGTAAGACCCTGAGTGGTTTTCATGGATGGTTTTGTTGACGTGGCGCATACAGGCCAACCCGTCGGTACCACGTGTGCAAACATACAAAGCAATCCAGCACATTGTCACGTGTGCTGCACCGCTCCCTCCTCACTCTCTGTGGATGCTTGCCCCCTCTCCGCCAGCGCAGCTCCCCTCCTCCTCGCTCCCTGTCGCCGCTCGCCCCCACCGGCGCCTCTCCACTCCATCTTGCTCCCCACCGGTGCCGCTCCCCTCCTCCTTGCTTCTAGCCGGCGCAGGAATGCAGTGCCATTCCTTCATGCGGCGCCACATCCATTGCCAAGGTTTGGTGTGGACAAGCCGAGCCCAAGGCGGCCACGACAGCTGCGGTGAAGGAGGGGAAGAGAGACATGGCGATGGAGGTGAACCGTCGTGCTGCATCAAGATGGGCAATTTCTCAGCTGCCGCCGCTGACGCTACCGCGCCGTCTAGCTTGACCCCGCCAAACCCCGGGCTGGAGCAGTATGGCACCGCCCAGGCAGCATCAAGGCTGGCGCCTTCCTGTACCCAGCTGACAAGGTGGTAGCGCGCGGGTCAGCTCGAATTCGTCGTGCCAACGCCGCCCGCAGGCAAGCTACGTTCGCATCGGCTCCCTCCTCAGCCCCCAATTCCAACCCTCTTGCCCTTCCCGTTCTTCAAGGCCATGCCTAAGACCTTCAAGGTGCCGCCGCAAAAGACCTCCAAGGTCGAAGATGCTAACCTCGCCGCCGCAAAGCGGAAGCCGGCGCATTACTGGCGACGCTAAAATTGGACTCGCGTGAGTGGCGGCACTGGATCTTGAGCAGGTCTCTCGACACAGGGCGGCGACACAGTGCGGCTGGGTGGCAGTGGTTGGAGCGGTGGTGTGGCGCAGCCGGAGCCAGAATGGGTAGCGCGGCTAGCCAAGGTTGGGGCAGTGGTAGGGAGCAACTGGTGCCGGAATAGGCGACGTGGCGAATCTAGGACGGACAGCGCGGCTAGCCAAGGTTGGGGCAGTGGTAGGGAGCAACTGGTGCCGGAACAGGCGACGTGGCGAATCTAGGACGGACGGGGCAGCATGGTGACGCAACGCGACGCGGTCGGGCATAGGAAAAATGAAGAAACATATAAATAAAAGAGAAAGAAAGGGGGGTGTTGAGGTTGCGCTGACATATGGACCACCAATGTGCCATGTCAACAAGACCGCCCACAAAATCATCCCAAAATGATTTGTCCAGTTTTGAATAGTTTAAAGTGTTAAAAACTAGTTTTTGAGCTTAGAGGGTTTAGCATTCCACGCATCAAACTTCAGGGCTTTTCCCCAAAAAAAATGTCACTACCACAGAAGTCCACAAAGCCATCGGTTCAAAATGGTTTAAACTGGCGTTTTTTTAACATTTTTTGATACTCCGTTTACATTGGTGTTTTTTACAGGGTGATATGCAAGTGTATGTATCAATCAGTTTGAAGTGTCATCGGTTAAAATACATTTGTGCCGTCAGTTTGAAGTGCCATATTCACATTCTGAGAAATGCTCTCGGTTAGAAACAGTGAACCCTTTAATTCTCTGGAAACGATGAAACATGTTTAGGCTCTGTAGCTCTAATGTTTCACTTCTATCCACATCCAGATGCTTTGCTTATCCTTCCCATGTTTCTTTTGGCGACAAACTCAGTACTTCTTATAGTACCTCAGAGCAGTTATTTGTCCCAGTGGGGTCTCTTAGACAGCGTGATATTGCTGTCACTGCAGCTTCAATTGACGCATCCTCTCCCTGATCCATGTAAAGATAAGCAGACATCATCCATAAATTTCTGGCAATGTCCATCCATAAATGGAAACCACAAAAATAGACATCTTTTATAGAATTTTTGTAATTTTAATAGTAAATTCACTCAGGAAGCTACAAAAATGGTGGGCAGTTGTTTTGTCTGGGTACCAATGGCATGAATCACCAAGGTCTAGATCTTTTTCATTGCTTACCACACTTCCCAGTTCCCATATGGTGATCCCCTCACTATTGCTTTTTTTTTTTTTTTGGTTTCTGGATGGAGAACCCTCACTATTATTCCAACCTGGTATATGTTTCCTCAACACATCTATGGCTCTCCTGTGTCTCCTATATGAAACTTAGATTGCCAAACATGTAAGACTGCATAGTCCTATTAACAAAGATTCAATGAGACTATAGACTACTGTAAGACTTCCAAGGCTAATTGTGGCATTTAAAACATATTTTGTTTGATTACTGAATCAGGACTACCAAAGAGATGCAAGGACGCCAAGGAATAAATACTGCAATGCAATATGAATATCTCATGATAACTAATAATTTTTCTCTATGATAACTAATAGTTCAAAAAATAAATGAATAAATGCCACCTTCTCTTTCCAGTAGAACATGTTCCCATACTTCCCTGCAACCCGACTCCAAAAGTTCCGAGGGACATCTAGATCAACTAATGGACCAATGTTGAAATTTATTATATTACCTGCAAAAATATTGCCAAAATCAGTACACATCACACCAACAAATATCATAGTGGATAAACTTCAAGTGTTCTTGTAGTACACACGAGAATGCCATAATAATGGGTGCCAAAATTCTATTTGGTGAGATCTTCAGATAGACCCAGCTATAAGTTGCTACTAAGAACATCATATGCAATTTGAATGAACCAGTAAAATTGCTGTGAGATCTTCAGATAGACCCAGCTATAAGATTGCTACTAAGAACATCATATGCAATTTGAATGAACCAGTAAAATTGCTATGCAGTATGCACAATGACAAAGCTTGACATAAATGGATCACCAACAGCAACAGCACATATGTTTGAAATTTATAAGTGAATCAGTTGCAAGGAATGAATATAGCTTTTCATATTCATTTCTGTTACATGGGAACACCATTATGGCCAGCATGTATCGGCTGGATTATATCAGAACTAGGAGTCCTAGTTAAAAGTAATATATTGGATTTAGTTAGGTAGGAAATCAGAATCTGTTAGGAAAGTAATAGATGCACTCGAGATGAATTAATCACCATCAATCTATTAGTCTCTAGCCTCCAAGCACAGAACAGCCAGCAAAGCATCAGTCCTTACCCTCTGCAGTCAAGCTATAAGTGGGCTAAATCCCCCCACTCATCTCATTCATCACAGAAATTTATCAAATCTTTCACATTCTGCGCAACTACAGCACCTTTTTTTTCCTCAAACACGCAGGAGAGCTGTGAATCATAATGTATTAAAGAAGAAAGGGGATAGAACTACAGCATTTGTTTTCACAAGTACAATACAGAAAACTGCTCCACAGTTGGATTCAGCTAATAGACCTTTCCATTTAGTTTGTTCAGCCACTCAGATCTATTCTTCAAGTATTTCAAAAGACGCATTCTTTTTCTGTCCTTTGATGCACTGACCAGGATGTTATACTAAATTGGTCATTAATAGGTGGTGTGCTGATCGAAAGTGATATACAAAACAAAATAGTAACACATTTAAAAAAATTAAAGTGATATACAAAACAAAATAGCAACGGCATGTAGAAAAATAAAAAAATTGACAATTATGCTGCAAATAGGTATCTTACCAAAGGTTGGATCAGCAACAAAAACAATAGTACGTTCATCGACTTGCCAGAAATCTTTGATAGCTAATCCTGGAACAATATAGCCCAAAAGGCAATGAAAAAAATGTCACATATACAATATGATGCCACATGCAGAGTCATGACGAGATAAGAATTTGCATTCAGCTATCTAATTCAGCCATGTACTCATGGTCCAATCAAACACTTTCCCATAGACAGAAGAGGGGTCATAGACCAAACATGGAGGTGTAAAATTAGAAAAGACCATGTAAAGGCCAAAAACAATTAGGAATAGCATTGTTTTTTTAGTTGTTGGGACTTGAAAGTGATATTTGCATAACATTATATTGGAACTTAACCTTAGGAACCACAAGCATCTACAAGTCTATCCATCTCAAGAATACAAACAAGCTATGTTAGAGTTTGCAAAAGGGTAGTTCTGCTAATTTTTGTTGTAGCAAAGCAAAAGCAACAAAAAATACTTCATGAAGGTATGATATTTGATAAATTCCATGTGGTTAATCAATTGCAAAAGAGATTAGCCATCCAAGTCAGGAAACTATGACCAAGCATACCATGATTACAAGTACTTTAAAATGGAGACATGGAAAGCAAGCAAAGGGTAGCACCAAATATAGGCTTAAAAAATTATCTCACCGGGTGTATCAGGATAATTTTGTGCAAGAATTCGCAATTTGTACCCTGTATCCTTCTCCAGGTCCTCTATCTCTTGGCGCAAACGGTTTTCCTAAGACCAAATAACCCTCCTCTATAATTGATGTGCAAAAAAACAAGGCAGAGAGTGCATTTCAGGTGGAATAAACAGTGACATAGGCAAGTATTCCTCTTACGATGTTTGTTTTTGGGAAAGTAAGACCCAATCCTCACAATTTGTGTTGTTACATACATAATCATGTAGTCCTAGATAGAGTCAACTCAAGGTATAGTCATATAGATACTAGAAACCTAAGACATACCACAATTCGTCATTCAATATCAATGTAAGACTTAACATGAGAAATAAGGCATCTCAGCAAATATACATATGGCAAGATTGCGATAACAGATCATAAAGAAACTCAACAGCAGAATGTGAAGTGCCTCAATCAGACAATTACATCCTAGACAAATTTTTAGTTTTCTCTTTTTTCCTAGGATCCTCAGAATGTGTTAGTTTGATCAGCCATCAGCCTAATATTGTGCTTCCAGTTTTAGGTTTTCATCATCTGGTTATCCAATTGTTCCTCTCGGCATTAAATTTACTAAGTGAAGCAATAAACTAGAGTGTAATGCCGCGGATTGGAAATACCTGGCCTGAGGAGAGAAAACCAGCAACATCGATGACTGTAGTAAATTCTTTAGGAAGTAATTCTGGTTTGTTTACCCCAGTCCTGGCATTGGCCAAACCAACAACTGCAAGAACCAGACGTTAGCTGACTGCTGACACTTACTGTGAACAGGGCAAGTTGCGCTAAAATATTAGTTTATTCTTCTTTTTCTAGTAGAAATCCTAGTAATAAAAGAGAAGCACAATTCATAAAATACGGCACCACCACTGCATATGGACTCAATATAAAGCTGTAACTCGACCAGGTACATCTGAAGTTAGAGTTTAATCTCAAAAATGTTAGGAATATCACAAATTATCTTTCAAAATTTTGTATTCCTTTTTATAGGTAAACAAATGTAGCCTGTTACCATACAGCTATGCAATGCCACAATATCTCTGCATCTTATTTCAAGAGCCTCCCGTACTCCTATCTAGGGGTGTAATCGGATCGAATACGGACTGGATATTGTTGATATCGTATTTGTTTTTATATTTATTTTTTCTGATTCGGATCGGATACGGATATTGATCAAATGTGTCGAATAAGAATTGAATGGTTATCGACTATCATATTTATCCAACTTTGAGTACTCGAATACGGATACAGAAATGTTCGGATTCGAATACGAATCGGATCTTAGCACTTCTAAACGGATCAAAACTCGAATACGAACAGGATAATATCCGTAAACTCTAACCCGGCTCATATTTCTCAAGTGGACCCAAGCTATGTTAGGCTAAAACCAGCGGTGCCCCCATACGATGATCCGAAAATTAAATGTGATACTGTTACAGCACTGTTCTGCGCTGCAGACAAAGATTGCGCTGCAGACAGAGATTGTTACTTTGAACAGTGATAGAAGACGGGGATGGGGGGAGCCCTTGTTTTAGCTCATAACTCCTTTCTCAAGCAGGTAGCTACAATATGTGAAGAAGAGAGACGGCATCTTCTCGCCATAAGTAGCATTATGTACTGCAATTTGGAAGCAACATCCTTCCACCATCTTCACTCAGGAATGTTCCACGAAGAACTGCAAATTTGAGAGACGAAGAAAAGGCCAATCCATCTTACAGCAGGTGAAGGAGAGCGCGAGGGCGAGCGCGCCGGAGACCGCGGCCTTCCATGGCACAGCTCCGGTGAGCTTGCCGTCCCATGAAGCAGAAGCCTCCCCCCTAGCGGCGGCGGTGGGATGCGGGGTCCGACTGTCGCGGCAGTGAACGCGAGGGAAGGGAAGGGATACTAGCCGTGGGCGGAGAACGGATAGTGCCGACGAGGTTGGTGCGGTTGCTCCGGAGAGCGTCAGTGGAAGAAGATGAACGGATGGGAGAAGAGCCATGCTTCTTTTTCTGGTTTTGCTTTGCTTTTTTTTTCTTTTTATATATTTATAAAGCTGTGGAGGAGAAGGTTTGGAGTTTTTAAAAATTTTAAAAGATTATTAAAGTATTTTCAACGTATTTCTCGAAAAGTAGATCATTTAAATGGCGTTGACCGTCGAAAAGTCAAAACTTACTATCTCTTGCGAGGTTTGCTTTAGACTAACCCCAACATTTTTCATATCCAATTGTTTATTTTGTTCAGCTCAACTCGCTTTCTCTCAAAATGCATACATACGATCTGCTTCATTATCCGATCGTTTAAAATGTATATGTACAACTATTTACATGATGATGTGTTGAACTCGGACTTATAAGAAGCGACATGGTATTACTGTAATATACTTATGTATTTGTGTGGGTGATTCTCTTTTAACGGATCAATTGCACTCTGCCCAAAATCACAAATCGAGTATGAGGTGACTGATCACAACTTTTTCTTTTTTTTTTAATGAACCGGTAGGAGAGCTAACTTCTATTATAGTTAGAAAGGAGAACTCCAAAAAGGAAAGGTATGTACAGTCAGAAAAAAAGAAAACTCCACGAATATAAGCTCAACTTTTTTCTACGTTTAAGCTATCTTTAGAAAACTATTTATCTTATCATTTATATTTCAATTGTTTACTGGAAAGGTGTCCTGTACGAACCGTTAGAGATGACCGTGTTTCTACCAGCCTGAGCACCCGTGATTTGGTACGTGGCTGCTGTTGCAGTCTACTCTATCTTTTTGTCGGTCCCTGTTCTCACATTGGGTCTGCAGGGTTAACTTTTTCAGTCAAAATTCAGCGAGATCTGAATTTCTTTCCCATTTCCTGTCTCGGAAGTTGTTCAGTAGTTTTATTTTTCTTTTTTGGAAAATTCAGTTAAAAAATTAAAATGCTAAAATATAAAAACAAAAAATTGGATTTCGGTGTTTTCTAACAAGATTTCAGTGCTTTTCCGTTGTGATTCCATAAAAATTCTCACTGACAATTTTTTCAATGTAAACAGGGGATTTCAGCCAAAAAAACACTAATTTCATAGACCCGAATAACAAATCAGAACAAGTTTAAGTTGTCACATAGACAACTGTTGTATTTAGAGAGAATTACTTTCTTGGCCTAGAAAAAATGCCGCTTCTTTCTTTGGCCTTAAAAAAAAATTCTTCTCTACTTGGCCACAAATTTTTCGCCCTGGTTCCTTTCTTGACACTTCTGTTACTTCTGGAGCCTAACGGTGTAAAATGTAAGGTAAAAAGGCATTTTTGCCCTTGCACCATGGCACTGTCCTCCCCAGCCACTCCAAGTGGAATTGAGTTCACCGTCCCCCTGAATATTGCTGGGAGCACAGGCGCGGCGCGGCAGCCGGCAGGCTCAGGGCACTGCCATCGGTCCCGACCAGGGACACCGACGCGGGTGGGGGCACCGCAGGCGCCAAGGACGCTGCCACCGCCACGGATGGTGATGCGGCCAGGGCGCAAGTGGCCCTGCCACCTGCAGGATGCCAGCGCAGGGCGCAGGCAAGTGCCATGGGCGCCCTAGTGCTGTGTCGATGGCGCCTGTGGTCGTGCTCGTGGCGGCTACCGCGGGATGAGTGCAGGGGATGCAGCTTTGTGGGGTGTCCAGGAGCACGACGCAGCAGTTCCAGGAGCGGGGGAAGGCGCCGGTGGTGGCCGTCCACGGCGAGGTTGAGTCGGTGGCACGGTCGGCGGTCGGGTGGGGGTGGATTCGGCATGTGGAGCCATGGAGGCAAACCTGGAGTTGAGGAAAATGCTGAGGAAGGCCGTGGCGAAGGCTGCGCACACTGTCACGCAGGAGAAGGCTTGGGGCGGCGGTTACACGAGCTTGCAGAGCTCAAACAATGGCCGGTGGAACTCTCGAGCAGGAGCGTGGAAGAGGCAGCACCGCGGCAGGCTGCAGCACACGCACCTGCCCACGCCAGCTGTCCCGCTCTCGTCCACGGCCGCGCTCTTGCCACAGTGGAGGCCACACTCCTTCACAGCGGCGGAGGACGCGCTCCTGCCCGCGCCGGCCAGAGGAGGCAGGGGCAGCTTTATCTATTCTCTGTTGTCCGATGAAAAAAGTGACGGAATCACCGCATGTGTCAAAAAAAGAATGGGGGGAAATTTTGTGGGCTAGGGAAAGAATATTTTTTTTAGGGCCAAAGAAGGAAGTGACATCTTTTTCTAGGCCAAGAAAGTAATTCTCTCTTGTATTTAACTCAAACGGAAAATGAATTCGATACTAATGTATGGCAATGCCCTTCTCCGTTTGCAACAAGCAGAGCTAAAGGAAAGGGCATAAGCTACAAATAAAATGCAACTTTTCCATATATATCAATGTAGCTTGAACCTCTTCCTAGACTACCATATAACAATTGATTCCTTTTCGCACCAAGAATATAATTACAAACCTTACAGGGTAAAGTACACGGGCTGTCATCTCGACGGTGTATCCAATACAATGGACCTAACAGCATGAAGTACCATGCAGAGAATATGTCGTGCGGCCAAAACTGAGGTTCCCTCTATACCAGCATCTAACCGATATTAGCTTCCCAAACGGGAATAAAAAATAATATTGAAAAAAAACAAAAACAAATATGGCCCGGCATGGCAACGCTCTGGAGCCAAAATTTAATCTTGGGAAGTGCTGAGCATCAGCTCAACGCCATCAGGGTAGCTCTTGTTTTCACTATCCCGCACAGCAATACCTGCATGGTAAGCAATATTTCCATGTGAGATGCATATTCTGCAAAAATGTCTCAAATTCATAATGCGGCTGTATAATCAGCAATTTTGTGGAAAAAATGGCTGGGCTTTCGACTTAAACTTCCACCATGCACAAAAACGGCACGCCAGTTTTCGCCTCTTTTTAAATCACCTCCTGACTATAATGCTACCATCAGGATCCATTGTAAAAGATATGCAGATATTGACATCAGTGGCAAGCAAAACCTTAAAATTGCCAGTGAAGACAGAAGGCAACAACCAAAAGCAGCCAAAGTTGTACCTGCACAGAATTGATGCCAAAGTGGCAACATCTTGGAGCACTTCCCATTTAACATATTATCCACCAATGAAACATTTGCAGAATTGCAGACATGAGTCAGTTCCTAATGTACAGTGTCAATCATTCACCAACTTTCGTCCCGAAATTCTCAGCCAAGAATTCATCAAGAAGACCATAATTTGGAATAGTTTCTGCACTATAGTTCTCAGCTGGCAATTTCCGGATGCATGCAAGAATATGCTGAACATCTCTGCATAATCTGGGTCGCAATAAACAGCACATAGTTAAGAAAAGAAGAAACAAAGGTTTTAAAAAAAAAAAAAAGAATGTAACTGAGTACTTGTCGTCTTGTCCCTTTCATTGTTCCTTGGCAAAATGAATGCACAGATTAAGCAGTGTACCTATTCTTTGCCTGAGTACTGACTTCCAATTTTGAAAATGCTTCTGTAATATGTGAATGAAATATTTGAACCACTTGCCTGATTGCACAAGATTTGAAATAAATCAGCAGCTTGGAAACACTTTATAACAACTCAATTTGCATAAATGATAAATGCATTGAAAAATGTCAAGAAAATGTCATGGATATTAAAAATTCCAGCCAATTAATTACAATGCAGTAAACATACAGCTGAATATAGATACGAACACTGTTTTCCTTTATAAAAAAACACCGAGGTTTGAAGCAAAAAAATAAGGGGAGATGAAGAGAGGAGAAATGAGAAGACAGTCATATCTTATAATTTGCTTTGTCATGTATAAGCATTCAACACTTGGCATAAGTAATTTGTCATGTATAAGCATTCAACACTTGGCATAAGTAATTTTCTTAGGCATTCTGTGGGCATGACATGCTTTAGTTATTTGTACCTGAGAATCCTGCAATTCTCCAACGGATACAAAACATGGGACAATTAACTAGGGGAGATAACGAGACAGGTGGAAAATGTTAATATCTAATATCTTAAAATATGTTTTCGTGCATAAGAATGTTGATAATCATTGTAGACTTGAGTTTTTTTTTTTTTCTAGGCATGCTCTGCAAAGAGTAAATTTGATTTATTCGAGAGGTTGCATAATTCTCAATATAAGGAAAAGTATGGCCGAATTATTCCAAAGATAGCATATGGTTCACCTACGTACAAAAGGAAAGGAATGGTTAGAAGTGAAAAATCTTTTACCTGAATATTGTTTGCACATCAACCTCAAGCAATGTTTGAGAAAGGATACGGTGCAAATAGGTAACTTCCTGCAAAATATTTGCATACAAAATCTCAGAAATTAATTCAAGAAAGTAAACGCCTGAACCAGCAAAAACATATTCCATGATTGAGTTCTGAGGGATAAATGTGATAATGAAGACCATATTAAACAGACCATAGACTGCAATTTTCGCAATCGATCTAAAAAATGAACCCATACTTCAAATAATCATAGATAGAAATTTGCAGCTAAATTGTAAAAACAGAAATTTCCATAGATAATCAGGCACACAGCTAAACGCTAGTACCTTTGTAACAGCTTTAGCAAATTGACTTGGTTGCACATCATTATCCTCTGGGCCATTCCAACCTTCCACAATTTGGGGTAATTTTCTAAGATTTGCAAGCAATCTCTCTCTCATTATCTGGACTAGTTTGCTGTGAATTTCATCTCGATGGATCTTGTAATCCTGTTATTTATATAAAGAAAAAATGTAAGGATTGGCGTTCATGAAAGGACAACATAAAGATGGTTGCAACTTGCACAGGACTCGTGAGTCATGAGTCACCGTAACTCATGAGATGCTGCCAATATATAAATTAGAATTGCACCTGAGTGACTCTATCCAGCTCAGACATTAACAGCGGTTTGCGTGCTTCAGGTATTTTCAGGAAAAGAACCCGCCTGATATCTGCAGTTTCAAGGAGACTTTCAAATCATTGGAAAGCAAATATACCATACACTCACTACATTATGCAAAATATATATCCCATCACTAAGTCTGTGTCAGCAACTTAGTAGATGACAAGATTGCAGTTATTACTAGTTATTAGAGTGTTTCAACTCTCTAATGATATGAAAGACGTTAGGCAATTACATCTGTGTGATTAATATGGCCGTGTGTGATCATTTCTCATTCAGTTTTTTATTAGACTTAGCTCTTCCTCAGGCCATGTGTGTGGTAGCTATGGGCATTGTGGGAAGTAGTATTTCAAAAATAATACATCAGTGGTTCATTAACTTGTCACCATGGTTATTAAGGTGGTAAGGCGATTACGCGAAGCATGGCGAGCCAGCGCTTTACAGTCATCTAGGCTCATAGCATCTAGGCGATTATAAGGCAAGGTGAGGCAATGCCTTATCAACCTAAGAAACTTTAAAACGGCACCATGGAGGAGGGACAAAAAGGAAAAGAAGAAAGAAGGGCAAGGGAATAGCAACAGCCACCACTCTCCCACTGTATGCTCTCTCTTTCTCCACAACTATTGCCTCCCTCTATCTGGTTCTCAAATGTGCTGCTGCTGCCCGCTCCTTCCCGTTCCTTACTCCTGTGCACACTCAGATCGACGATTGCTGCCTCCCCCTTTCAGATCAACCATACCACAGCTAGTGGAGGAAGCTCTGCGCCGGCACCAGGGACAGCAGGGATGCCATTACCATGTCAACTTCTCCTAACCGGTCCTCCTACTCTTCCTCTCCCTCCACCCCTATCTCATTCTATTGCACTTTTGGCAAGGCAGTGGGGACACCCAGATCTTTGTGAGTGCCTGGACGCCTAGGCAACGCCTTGAAAACCATGCATGTGATGGTGTGCCACTTAGGTCCATGAACTCTGAAAATGTTTTTTTTTTTGTCTTTAAACTTGTGAAATATGTAAAGGCCCGAAGTGCCCAAATACCCCTATAGTTGCTCATGTGGTGTGTCTATGTGAAGATTGCAAATTGACAAGTAAGCAACTAAACCACTATAGGGGTATTTTGAGCACTATCAACCTTGATGACACATTTCAGAAGTTTTAAAGGACCAAGACATGCATTTTCATAGTTCATGAAACGAAGTGACACAATGATAAGTGTAGAGAATAGGGAAAACACCTCATGCCCATTGAGTGTATGTGTGTTGGGGGGGGGGGGGTGACCTTTCATTATATAGGCCGTATGGCTTGGTGTACAAGTAAAGTCAATACGCAAGGCAATATACAAGTATACAAGCGTATACATATCTCTAACAATAAGTTCATGGACCATTGGTATATTAACTCTTCAAAAATTTATGGAAGGGTACCGAAAGATCAAGCCAATACTGAACGCACTTGGTTCCCAGCATGAGCTGGGTGTAGCAAAACAATGACATGTTCATGGGGTAATTTACAGTTCTGTTGTATCGAACTGTTAGTTACAGTATCAGTCTGGACATATTATGCTAAAACTTGAATTGGGTAGGCTGTAGGCTAGTATGAAAATATAATTGGTCTTCCGAATTTTAGCAGCTAAACCTAAACACATTGAAGCACTTCAAGAATGTAAGAAATGATTATTTGCAGAAGATTCAAAAAAAATGTTTACCTGGAATTAGAGAATGTATGAAACTAATGATTTGACTCGCCAAAGCTAAATGCTTAGACGTAATTGATTTAAGACCAGACACCTGAGAAGCAAAATAGACAAAAACATGTCAACCAATTAGAGCTACTGCAAGGAAGAAAACTGAGCTGCTAAATCAAGGAAACTCTTGAGATCGATCAAAGCATTTGCCATTACATTAATCATGCACCGAAGTATTGATTGTTCTGACAAAAAAAACTGACTTAAATTGTATCCATATAGGAACCCCACCTATTTCGAAAATAGTAGTCACATGCAGTGATGCATGTTGTTCATTCAGTGTGCACACGTCATATTGTTTGAAAATGCAGACAAACATTACTCGCATCAAATGAAAATCACATTAACCATTTGCATAAGGTTATCAATGAAAATCACATTAACCATTTGCATAAGGTTATCAATGAAAATCACATTAACCATTTGCATAAGGTTATCAATGAAATAAAGAGGCATTCTTAATAACTGAAATGGCATGCCAAATTACCTGCATGGCCCCTGCACCAAGAACAAGTTGGCAAGTCCTAGTATTAAAAAGCTTTAATATTTCCACTACGCGTTGGACCACCTCAAAAGATAGTGATGGTAAACATTTACTGATGTCAACATATTCGGATAACATCTTTAACAGTATCAAACCACTGCACAACCAATAAAGCATTGTTAGAGAGGCAGGGTTCCAAAAGGATTACATTTTATAGTATAGATATATCTCAGCAAGAATGGAAATAACATGAACAATCAATAAAAGATGTCCAACTGTATCAAATACTACCCAACAACAGCAGCAAAGCCTTTTAGTAACAAGCAAGTTGGGGTAGGCTAGAGTTGAAAACTGTAGAGAATTAGGGAACACCTCACACCCTTGATGGGGGGGTGGCTGTTATATTTATAGCCCGAATAGGCTTGCTGTACAAGTAAGGTACAAAATAAGAGCTACTAACAAATGAAGAGAATTAAATAAATCAAAGCCTATTCATGGTTCAGGCATGAGAATAGCTGCTCTCCATTCGCACCTATCAAAGGACAGAGCTCTAGATATATTCCATCTCTCAAGCCTCATTTATTGCCTCATCCCATGTCAAATTTGGCCAACCCCCCTACCTCTCCCCACATTAATGTCGCAACTTAGGATTCCACTATGTGCTGGTGCCTCGGGAGGTCTCCATTGAACATGTCCAAACCATCTCAAACAGTGTTGGGCAAGCTGTTCTTCAATTGGTACTGCCCCTAGCCTATCACAGATATTGTCGTTTTGGACTCTATCCATTGTTAAATACTACTAATTTAAACTAAATTAACAGATTGATGACTGCTGAACACATTTGATTTCAGCAGTGCAAAGTACATAAGTAGAAACCCTGAAGCAAGTAACCCTGCACATTGTTCTGTTTCAGTAGTTCAGTTTCCCTTTCAGAGTCTTTGTGCTGTATTTCCCTTTCAGTTTCGTCAGGTTAGTTAGTTAGCCATGAGCTGGTCAATCGAGTCCTTCAAGTTAGGAGTCAGTTAGGTAGTGGGTCAGTTGCTTGGAGTGGCTGGAATCTACGAGACACTAAAGCCGCTTCCAGCCAGGATATTAGGCTTAGTGACCATGCAATCCTTATATAAATAAACAGGCAACATAAACAGAAAGCTGCACTTGCAGTGCAAATTTGTCGTCTCTTGCTTCTGTTCGAGAGTTAAGAGTGAGTTGAGAGTCTTACAGAGAATATATTGAGAAAGGTAAATGTAGATGACTAACCAGTTTACCATATGATAGCCAACACCTCCATGTACAATGGTTTGCAAGGTAGACTTCAAATTCCCAGCAACATTATTATCATTCTGAGAAGTGGATTCAACCTTGCTTTCACCAGTCGCAGATGTTACTTTTCCATTATCCGCATTATTTTCAGTTGAATACATCGGTTCTTGACTTGTAGGCCCCTGATCACTGAACTTTGGGTTATCATCAGTGCTAGGCATCTCCATGCCATTAACAGAAGAATAAGTGGATGAAAGTGAAAGAACAATTGCTTGGAACTCTTCAGGAACATCAACAGCAACCCATGTCTCTTGGTCAAGAACTGCCTTGAATTTTTGTCATCTTCAAAAAACAATGGAAGTTTTTAGTATGCAAAAATAGAGAAAGTACAATTAGCTAGTCTTAACAATCAATGCTTTGGGTAATTCAAAATACAATACTTTTAATGGCTAGAAATGATGAACCTCATTAAGCCTCAGTATCTATTATTCCACCAACATTTTGCTCTCCAAGTATTTCACAGTAAGATCAACTACTGCTTATGTAAAAGCATTATAAACAAAATGAGCTCCTGTGATGTTTCCAACTTGATGGATAGCCACTTAGCCACAACTGAATAGGAATTTTGGGTGCTTTTGTTCCTTTCGAAAGTGTTGATTTGAGTTTTAGATATAAGGATGATCAGTAACTATATTAGAAAATTATGATGAAATAGGTGAAACTTGAAGAATACGGTTTAAACTTCAATGATAACACAGACCCGAACACTATGCTGATAATCAACAAATTGCTTCGATTGTTGCTGTAGGATTCCACGAATGTTGTAACCCAACCTGCCTCCAATCTACAAGAATAAGAGGCTAACATAACATTATATCTTGCTTTGTGCAATTTATGCAGATATTTTGTGTATGCATTTCGAACAAGAAAAGAAATAACCTTTTCAGTAGCAGCTATAAAGTCTTCTGTTATATTGTAGATGATCAAGAACTCTCGAAGCCTTAACCTAGGATGCAGAGCAGCACGGACACCTAGAAGCTTAGCCCAGCGTCCATGGGCAGCATCACATGCAGCGAAAACTGCTTCAGTGTTTTCTCTCAAGACATCAGCCCTGTACCAAATGCAAATGGTCACACCTTTTGTAGTACAATGCAAATAGTTCACATATACAATGAACAAAAGATTGAGAGTGATTCAAATGTGCTAATCTATAGACTGACAACATACGTAAAATGACACCAGAAATAATCTTAATTTGCTTCACATGGAATAGACAATATCAGGTGAGTTTCTTACCGAACATTCTTTATTGAATTTATAATCGACAAATCATTTGCTTTTCCTTGGACAAATAGGATCTTGGAGGTACTCCGTGCAAGAGTATTAGAGACTTGTGAAGAGTCATTCTCTTGGGTATCAGAAACAACTGAACTGCGATGTTGTAATGTAGGATTACTAGCATCAACACTTAAGGTTCCATCAAGGTTTCCCATGATCCATTCAACTATTCTTTTCACTTCAGCTGCTTGCTGTAAATGTACCTGAAATCATAAAGATGATGCAATGAAAATTTTGTTTTCTTTTTACTAACATATGATACCACCAAGTAGGGACCCCCTAATGTGTGGTGTAACCGCCTTAACAATAGCCAATAGGTCATGTCACAAAAGCAAATTGAATAATCAGGATATAGGCTACAGAGGCCAACATAAAGATTGTTTTAAGGAACCAAGTTTCAATAGGAGCTAAAACAGTGCAAGGCTGCTTATCCAAGTAGACTCTTATAACTGACCACACGAAGAAGGGACAGTCATTAAAAATAAATTAACACAGGATCTTCACCCCAAAATAGGAAAAATGCAGTTCTTATTAAGAACTAATTTACCTGTACTATCCTAAAAATGGCGGACAGAAGTTGAACAAACCCTTCAGATGACAGACTTCGCAACTTATTTGCTAAGGACTGGCCTCCAGCTGAAGGATATGTTAAAGTCAAAAGGATATAGGAAAGTTAACATGAGGAATAGAAAGCTCTGAAAAGAGATATTGATTGGAAGCAAATAATACCGTCGGCATCAGCAGCTCTGTCCCCAGTTACTGAATCAGAATCTATTGGTCTGGCAGTTAAACTTGGAAGTAACTCTGCTACAGTGGCCTTGATTGAAGCCTTCATAACAGTTATAAGTGTATCCCGGTAAATTCTGAGAACTGCAGGAAGTTTGTCCTGAAATTTTTTTTTTAAAAAAAACACCATATCACTTTGTTTTCGCACAAACAATGACCTTGAAAACAGGTGCTGTGGATGTACCAGTAGGTCTACAATGAGATGCATTCATAGCAGTTATAATTCAAGGTTTATCAAGCCAATTTAGCATTTAATACATCTTGCAATGCATTCAAGCCTTTGTAGCCAAAAAAAAGAACTACAAGCAATGCAAGTTCTCATATAGATCAATTTATATGGTATATTTGGAACTCAACTTTCAGCTATGTGATTTTCAATCATTCATATTGCGCTTATATATAATTATTTGTATCTTTAAACATCACATACAATTAGTATACCACAATAACGCATGGAGGAGTAACCATACACTAACTAGTTTCTGCTATTACATCAGTGATGCAAAGTAGAACATAAAATTTTAAGGAGAGCTTCACACAAATACTTTTTGACAGGGTATATTATTTTGTATGGAGAGGACTTAGTCTCTTACAGGTTACAAATATCAAAACCAGGT
Organism: Paspalum vaginatum; assembly: GCA_030272315.1. Taxonomy (NCBI): domain Eukaryota; kingdom Viridiplantae; phylum Streptophyta; class Magnoliopsida; order Poales; family Poaceae; genus Paspalum; species Paspalum vaginatum. The sequence goes on along the minus strand of CM059017.1, from coordinate 37,807,755 downwards.
ATGTTTCATTTTTCATTGCAGTTTACCAAACGTCCAAACTTTAGGCAACAAAGTCTGACCAGTTGCGGTAATTGTTTGGGTTGCTGTCACAGTCACACTTCAGGAGTGTTAAGATATTTTCCCTCCCTCGTCGGGGTGGCCACGCGCGGGGACGGCCTAGACATCAGTTGCGTCGAGACGGCCACGCGTGGAGATGGTAGCAGCGGCAGCACGCGTGAAGGGCAGCTGCAGCGGCACGTCAAGGGCGGCCGCGCACGTGGGGGCATCGGCGACGGCGTGTGGAGGCGGCCGCACGCGTCAACGGCATCGGGGCGGACGCGTGCATGGAGGGCAGCTACGGCGTCCCATCGGGGCGGCAGCGCGCGGGGACGGTGTCGAGGCGGCGTGGAGACGGCAGCGGCGGCGGTGCGCGTGTAGGGCGTCGGCAATGTCGTGTCAGGGCGGATGCGCGTGGAGGGCGTTGGCAGCGTCGCGTCGGGGTGGCCACGCGTCGGGACGGTGACGACGTTGTCGCATCGGGACAGCCGTACGCGGCTGTCAGCAGCACACATAAGCACATTGAGTGGGTTGGGACCCTTTTGGACCTATGATGAGACCCGAACATAGTTTATGGAACAGGATGGCCACTTTGAAAGTCGAAGGACCGGGGTGACACAGCGACGCAAGTTTAAGGACCGGTGGTGTATTTTACTCTTTCTAGAATTCAACAGCCTACTAGTAACGAAAAATGAGTCTTCCCAATTATCGTTCATTCTATCAATAATTTATTCTCTACATATTTTCCACCAGATTCATATTTTTTTCTAAATCTGCAGCTTAGTTTTTTTTACTGTGATGAGCAGTTACAACCTGATCCCGACCATTTTTATGATGTAGCTTGTACAAAGTTACCATGACTTTCCTGATCATAAACAAGGAAAAGCGATGCATTAAAGCAGAATAAATTAACAAAGAAGTAACAAAGATATGCCTCGTATGACCCTAGGAGATGCATAAACATGTTAGACAAGGACTCATCCGCAAGTGCAACAAGGCCAAGTTGACACCGAAAGGTCATTAGGGATAGAACTAACCGTTCTCAGTAGGCAAATAATGAGGGGGAGGAGTCGATCCCTGAGGATAAAACTTTCATCCTCATCTATGTTACCCTACAGTTCAATGGTAAACATTGAAAGATGATAAGAATGAGAGGTGTTGAAAATCCATTAAAATCTAAATAGTATGTTAGATTAAAAGTTAGGTAATAATCTAAAACATATTTAAGCAATAACACAACATATCATTATTATATTTTTAAAAACAATTGTTTAGAGTTCATTGTAAATTCAGGAAACATCAGAAGTATTTGTAAATGCCCATGGTTGTCAGTGTATGATAGATGTAATAATAAAATTTCTTAAATTATTTAACACCACAATAATTGATTTATTTCCACTAGACACGTAGAAGACAAAATTGCCCTTTCATTTCAAGAAAACTACAAGGTAAGGAGAAAGAAAGAATATTTTTGCTAGTCCAGCTTCCTTTTTTGAAAAAAAAAACTCCCAGGAAAAGGGTCAAAAACATGTTATGTCATGAATACACTGTTTCCAAAAGATTTTCTTTTAAGAAAAAACAGTCTCTTGCACAAATTATTAACACAACACCAGTATTATCAACCTATATTAGCATTTAGCAAATGGAAAAAAATACAACTTAAAGAGGATACATGCAAAGTGTCAAACAGGCTATTTACATAATCATATTGCATTATTGCTATATATTATTGTTCAAATAAAAGACATCATTGCATCAGCATTCCACTAAGCATATGCCAACTAAGAGCTATATGCAACTACAAGATTAAAATGTGCACACCTCATGGTCTGTCCCATTCAATGGGCCGGAAGCCTTTCTTTTCACATTTGATAAAATCAAAGCATCTACAGCTTTTCCATCAGGAACAGCAGCATGTACAAATTCTGCTGAGAGAATGCTACAGGGATAAATATTACCAAGTTAAACAGCAATTACTAATGATAGAAGGTATAAGGGAAGAACATCACTTCTCTAATGGCCAAACAGAACAAAATTCAAGGTCTATATTAAATTATTAGCAAAAGAATGCAGTTTGTTTTTCTAGAATTCAAGTTCCATTAGATAATTGTTTTGTTGGATAACTATGATCACTCATTTCACTTGATAGATCTGACTGTAATAATCATCCAAATTCGTGGTCAATCTATTTAAAAGAAAGGAGGTGTATAAATCAATATCGTCGCATACTACCTCCGTCCCATGAAGAGTGTCAATCCAGCTTTTTTAGAACAGATTAGTGCTAAGGTTAATTGACACCTGTGCCCCTCAATTTCCATTGGTTCCAAGTGCATTAAATGGTGTGGTGCGGAAAATAACTGCCTAAAATAGCTAGATTGGCATTCTTTATGGGAGAATTTACAAACGCTAGATTGGCACTCTTCATGATACAGGGGTAGTACACAAGATTGACATGCTAAAATGATGAATCTATTCAATAGTCCAACATATAGGTTTGAATTCACAAAGCTAGCAAAGGATGGAATGCATTTTTCTCACATGGGCACAAAATGCAAAAAGACAACATGCACATGTTGGCTCTTTCTAAAAATAAGTCAGATTATCCATGTGGCTAGAGATTATTCCCAGCTTCCAGTACGAACTTAAACCTATGTTTCTATCTCAAGAGCAGCCTGCAAAAACTCATGGATTCAAAAGGTCCTCTATAAAATTAAAAGTGTGCATCCTGTTGAGTATTCAAATGTTACTTGACCAAAAATACCTGTTCACCGAATCTAGTGATGTTCCCAGCTGATCTCGAATATGCCGAAAGCAATAAAGCCCAGCAAGTTCATCTGTATCCTGATTGACAAGATGAAAATGTTTATGGATCACCACAGTAGATTAAATATGCTGCATGTTTGTAAGATAGCAATTGTAGAAGATGAAGTGTTTCTAGCCTCATGGCAAGTAAAATAATCAGATAATGTGATTCATTTGAAATCCTTGACTGTTGATGTATATTACATTGTATGAAATCTTACTGAACGATTTGGGTAACTTACTAGCAAATTTTGCAAGTCATCGATGACATCAAGGGCACCAGCACAATCTGCTGCTGCAACAAGCTGGAAATGTAGAAAAAAATAACAAATAAAAGCAGAAAAGAGGAGCTATTAAAATTAAGAAAATGAAAATAAGTTAGTCAAAGTAATGAAAATATTCAGTACAGAAACATACACACACCCCCCACCCACCCATCCACACCCACACCCCGCCCGCCCCACGTGGGCGCACGCATGCATCTCATATTCAAATACAGGTTATTTGACTGAAATCCATGAGAATGATTATGTTCAATTTTGCTAGCAAGAGATAATGCTTTTTTTTCCATTGGAGCAAAGAATCGCATGTGTCAGTCACCATTTATACACAGTATTCTAAGGTGGCCAAGCAAACTGCCACATTTGGGACCCTTTATATTGAGAATTCGAGCAATCCCTTGATCATGGGATTATGAGACAAGCTCAAACTCCCAAAGAACAGAGCCATGATAACTTCCCAATAAACATTAACAACTGATGCCAACAAATAAGCAACGAATGAAATTGTTTTTCTTCACATTTTCAACAAAAAAAAAACTATTCCATCTCATGTTCTGGATTGCCACATTGTAATTCCAAGCCAAGCTAAGCTACATTTGTCATTTCACATCTGCAATGGCCCTGAGAAAATTATGGCATAATAAATATACCCCAACCATTTTAGACAGCTACGATAGACTGATCGAACTAGCAAGATGCAAAGTAAAAACAATTTGTCTGGTAAATGCACTCACCAACTTGAGCGCAGCAAGCGCCTGGTTGACATAGAGGATGAGAGTGAGCTTCTGCTGCAGCGCCACAAGGTTGCCCCTCGTGGCATTGAGCTCTTGCACCTGCCTTGCTGCCCCGACGAGGTCCCCATTGAGCACCCGGACGACCTCCCTGAGCTCGCGGATCCTCCCTACCGCCGTGACAATCTCCCCATCGAGCCCTCGCAGCCGGCCCTGCGCCTCGTAGAAGGACTCGGAGCGGAGAGCGATCTCCCGCACGAGGTGCGCCTCAACAACGTCGAGGTGCTGGCCGAGGCGCTCCTGCAGCGCGTCGTCGTCGAGCGGGCAGGCGGCCTGGAACGTGGGCCCGTCCTCGAGCGCGAAGTCCTCCTTGAAGAAGAGCGCGGGCACCTCGCGGAGGCAGGCGGCGAGGCCGGAGGAGGCCGCGGGGGCGCCCTCGGCGTCCGAGGAGGCGGCGAGCTCGGCGGTGGCGTGGAGGCGGATGTCGGCGAAGCGCGCGAAGGGGTCGGAGACGGCGGCGAGGTAGGGCGCGAAGTCGGCGCGGGTGACCTCGCAGGGGTGCGACGGCGGCGCGGCAGCCGCGTCCGGGAGAGCGATGGTTGGGGGCGGCCAGGGCAGCCAGGAGTAGGAAGAGGCGGCGGCGGAGGGGAGCGGGTTGTTGAGGAGCGCAGTGATGGACTGTGGCACGCCGCCCGGGGGACCAGCGGAGGTGGGAGAGTCGGTGGAGGAGGAGACAGAGGCGACGGAGGCCGTGCGGAGGGGCGGGCGCGACGCCATCGCCGCGGCAGTGGGGTCAGCGGAGGCGAGGAGGCATGGGGGAGATCGGGATCTGGAAGGCGCGGCAGCGAAGCCAAGCTCGGTTGGGAGGGGTGTCAGATCTGGCGCCTGACCAAGGGGAGAAGAGAGGGAGCGAGCAGTGTCGACGCTGTCTTCCTACCTGTCCCCGTTTGTTCTTCCTCTTTCCTCTTTTTTCAAAGAAAAATTTAACAAAGCTAATGCACGTTTGATTCGGAACAGAAATAGTGTGATGTACAAAATAGCAATATTGCATAAAATAAAAATACATTACACTACTGCTATGGATATATATATAAAGTCTCCTTCGTACGGCCAGAGAACTTTTTAGTGCCTCTCATCTGGATACAGATGCAGTATCTGTTCAAATACATTACTCATACCACCATCACACACATGCACACACCAACACTACATGCCCTCAAACCTACAACTACACTCAGACTGAATAGGAATCGCGGGCTAAGCAAGGCTCGAACCCACGTCCGGTGGTTTAGCACCTGAGAGACCGGATCGTTCAAGCTACGGCTCGTTCCCTGTAGCTAGGAGAATTGGAGGCCTCTAAGGCTCCATGATGGTTTTAGAGTTTCATTCTAGCCATGTAATTTCAAAATAAAAAGAATTGTCCTTTGAAAGTTGAAACCGTTCACATTTAACCATTTAGCTAGTTTGATAAATAATACATGACGCGAATGACAAATGGCACAAAATTATGGAAGGCACCATCCGCGGCTCGTGCACCATTGTGCTTGCTATCGTCGTCAATCTAGTGGTCCCAAGTTCGGTCACATATCAGATACAGCGCAACTCAAGGCCATCCTTTGCACCACTGCCAACATCATTCTTGTTGTGGTTATAATCAATGTCTTCGTTCTCCATCACGACTTGGAGAAACTATCTTAGTCAATAAGACAAAGAACTACCCGCTTCCTAGAAGGATATTGGAAGTCCACTACTAGATAATGTAGAAATACTTAACTGAAAGCAAACCCTTAACTCCCTCCTCAACCGGTTGAAAGTCTCTAGTTCTGGTTCTAGTTCTAGGGTTTAGTTAGGATGCCAGCCACTTGGATCTCATTCGCTACATGCAGTAATCAATGAGGCCTTTCTTATAGCTCTCACTCAGAAAATGATACCTCACATCTATGTATTTGGTTCTAGAATGGAGCAATGGGTTCTTAGCAACACTAATAGCACTAGAACTGCACACAATATTGGTATCCTCCCATAGGTTAGTCCATAGTCCTTAAGAGTAGCAAGCATCCAAATAATCTGGGAGCAGCGGCAACGTATTCTGCCTCACACGTAGAAAGAACTACACGAGACTGCTTATGAGAAGACCAAGAGATTAAAGACGTACCCAAAAACTGACACATATCGGAGGTTGATTTGAGTTCTAATCGGCACCCAGTAAAGTCAGAATCTGTGAAGCTAAGAAAGGCAAGTGAGGAATCTGCGGAGTACCACAAGCCAAACCCCGGGGTGAATTTTACATACCTTAGGATCCACTTTACATCAGTGAGGTGTGGTGCCCTTGAGAAGCCTGCGCACAGACCTACAGCAAATTGTATGTCCGACCTCGTAGCCGTCAGATACATCAGGGACCCGATCATCCTTCGGTACATCTTCTGATCAACCTCCTCTCCTTCATCCTTATCCATCATGGTAGAGGTACTCATCGGAGTCATATGTGACGATGTGTTCGCTATATCAAACTTTCGAAGAAGGTTCCTCGTGTACTTGTTTTGGTGGACGAAGGTGCCTTGTGGAGTCTGCCTGATCTGGAGCCCTAGGAAGAAAAGAAGTTCCCTCATCATGCTCATCTCGAACTCTTTCCTCATCTGCTCTGAAAACTTGCTTTAAAGTGTATGAGTAGAGCCACCAAAGATGTATCATCCACATATATCTGAATGATCAAAGGTCATTGACACGCTTTAGCAAAAATAGAGTCTTGTCCACACTCCCCATCTCAAAACCCTGGGCAACTAGGAATTTACTAAGTCTCTCATACCAAGCCCCGAGAGCTTGCTTTAGGCCATACAAAGCCTTTTGCAACTTAAACACTCGGTTAGGATACTTGGGATGCTCAAAACCTAGAGCTGCCTCACATAGACCTCTTTCTATATATGTCCATTTAGGAATGCACTTTTCACATCCATTTGGTACAGTTTGAACCCTTTTGAAGCTGCCAAAGCTAAAAAGATGCGAATGGCTTCTAATCTACCTAGAGGAGCAAAAGTCTCTTCATAATCTATCCCCTCTTTATGGCAAAAATCCAGAGCAACTAGTCTAGCCTTGTTTCTCACCACAACTCCATCCTCTCCCTACTTGTTCTTAAACACCCACTTGATACCTATAGGATTACAGTGTGGTGGATGCTCGACTAAAACCAAAACTTGGTTCCTCTCAAAATTTTCTAGCTCTTCATGCATGGCATTGACCCAATTCGGATCAGACATAGCGCGTCCAACATCATGGGGCTCGAAAGAAGCAACAAATGCAGAGTGTGCAAAAACAGTAAGAGAAGTGAACCTAAATCTTGTAACTATCTTATGTAGTCCACCAATGATGTTCGTCGAAGGGTGATCCCACTGAACCATCCGAGATGGCTGTAGCTCGGAAGTCACCTTCCCTGCGTCCTCAGCGGGCCCTGCTGCATGTACTGGTGGATCTTGTGGAGGTAGCTCCCAAGTAGTCGAAGGAGAAGGTATTGGAGCTCCCTCCTCATCCTCTAAAAGCGAAGCAGCAGGTTATGGAGCTGCAGCAGGCGTAGTATCACTAGAAACACCTTCATCTTCTTCTTCCTCATCTTCTTCAAAGTACCTAACTCAGCATCACCTGCAAGCTCAAAGCCAGAGGTTGTGCAAGGCATAGTTTCATCGAAAGTAACTTCACAAGTCTCAACAATCCCGTTGGAGTCCTAGAGCCAAACACGGTATGCACACGAATGCGTGACATAGCCAAGAAAAACTCCATCAGAACTGCGAGGTTCGAAGTTGTCCAAGTTCCCCTGCTTGAGTACAAAGCACCTACAGTTGAACACCCATAGGTGGCTCACTTTTGGCTACCGCCCAAACTGCAACTCATATGAGGTCTTATGAAGAAGAGCTCAGAGAAAAATGCGATTGGAAATGTAGCATGCGGTGTTAATCGCTTCGGTCCAGAATTTCCTAGGAGTCCTATGCTCATCGAGCATCGTCCTAGCCATCTCAACAAGGGTCCGATTCTTGCGTTCTACCACACCGTTTTGCCGGGGGACATATGGGGATGAAAACTGGTGTTCAAGACCTTAGCTATGGCAAAAGGATTTGAAACGATCATTTTTTAATTCCGAGCCATTGTCACTGCGTATAGCGCTCATAGCATGATTTGATTCGTTTCTCAACCTCAAAACCAAGTCATGAACAAACTCAAAAGCCTCATCCTTCGATTCCATCAAATGCGCCCAAGACCAGTGAGAAAAATTGTCCACGATCACAAGAATGTACCACTTCCCACCAACAGAGCTCACTCGAGCAGGACCAACCGTGTCCATATGAAGAAGCTCTCCGGGGTGAGCCGTCATCACCTGGTTCCCGTGGCGACAAGGATGGCACACAAGGTCATGCTCACTCTTCAACTTGGGCAATCCTCGGATTAGGTCAAGTGAGCTAAACTTCGCAAGCAAATCAAAGCTCAAATGACCTAGCCTGCTATGCCACTTCCACAGATTAGAGGAGGGACTAGCTACCAAACAGCGAGAAGGACCGGGGGAGCTCAAGGAATCAACACGAAAGACCTTCCTAAAAGGCAAAATAGGGCAAACAAGATCTTCTCAAACATCCACAACTCGCGAACAGCCTTTCTTGAAACGAACCTCAAAGTCTTCACCGAGAAGTTGTGAAACAGAGAGAAGATTGCAACCGAGGTTAGCAACGAAAGCAACATCCCTCAAAACAAAATTCTCAAAAACAGGAACAACACCAACACCTTTCGCCTTACCTGTACTTTTATCCCCACAAATGATATGCTCGCTGGAGCTCACTGGGGTGAGACCGGAAAACCATCTGTGATTGCCAGTCATGTGGCACGAACAACCAGAATCCATGAGCCATATGTTCTCCAAGCCTCTGTCCTGCATCAATAGCGGTTCATGGGGTGAGCATATGGTCTGACATTGAGGTTAGTCTGAAAAGAAGCAAAGCAGTGTCGAGCCATTTGCTCAAAAGAAGGGTTAGCGAAGTCACAATCAAACATCACAAAACCCTTGTCCCACACAAACTGAGACTGTCGGTCACCACATCTAGCAAAGCATGGTCCGTCATAGCTCTCAAAGCCTCGGCGAGGAGGACCCAAGTCGTACTGTTCATGACCTGGGTGCCCTACCGGCAAAGCGTCCACCACCTCCTCTACCTCCACCTACATGACGTGGCCAACGGTCTCGCCTATCCCCACACCGAGGTGCAACCTTAGGCCTACCACCTTGGTAGTACCTATCCTCATTCCTCTACTCAACCTCTCTACGCTCAGCCTTCAACCTGTGGTAACAAAACTCCACCACGTGACCCTCCCTATGACAGTAGTCACACATGTACCTCTTGGGTGGAGCACCCTTAGGTTGACTTTGGTTCTTCGGCTGTCCCTTAGGCTGTGGAGTGGGCTTGGGAGGAGCATTCCTCTTAGCCCCTTGCTTAAAGCTCTCAGGAGGTGAGTCAACTAAGTTCCTCACAGGTAGAGGGTCAAGAGGGTTCCTAATGAAGTTTGGCTTGGGAGTCCACACATGTTTCTTTGGTGGCTCCCTTGGATTCTCTAACCATACACCATCCTTAGGGTTTCCATGCTCAAAGTAGGGCTTTCATGGGTAATAGGGAATTTCTCACTAATGGGAATCTCACTCAAGTCACCTAACTTCACATACAACTGATCGAAATCAGCTTGGGTGTTGTGGTAGCCAACCCCCAACTTGTCACTCAACTTGGAAGAGGAAACAATCATGCAGCCGAAATCCAACTGAGAATTGTCCTAAGATAGGTATTCTCATCTTCCAACTGGACCTTTTCAATGGCCAAATCATTAAGCCTACCTCTAAGGCATTCACACTTAGGACAATCAGCACTGATAGGGCTAGCAGTCTTTTCAGACTTTTTTAAAGCAGCCCTAGTTTCTTCGAACTCCTTCCTAAGGGTTGGGCAAACAATATAAGTAGCAAACAAAGTTAGCCTTCAACTCCTCTAACGCTGGCAGTAGTAGAGAAAAGCAGATCTACATTACTAGCATGCTTAGAGCGTAATTCAGTCAACTCAACAGCTAGGACCTGACAATCACTGCATTCTATCTCATCAGCAACAACACAAGCTTGTTTAACCATAGCAAGATCATCCAAAGCACATGCAAGTTTAGACTTGACAGTCTCAAGCTCAGCATCTAGAGTAGCAACCTTAGCATGTGCATGCCTAAGATCCTTAGCGTCTACTCTAAGCAAGCGCTCCTAGTTCTTCAAAGCACTGAGCATAGCTTCCTCATCATCATCACTTACCTGAAGCTCGGCGTTGGACTTGTTTCAGATGTCTGAGTCAGTAGAGTCGGCTTGCTCTCCTGCAAGCACCATGGTGCACTAGCCGATCTCGTCGCCGTAGAAGCAGAGTCCAATGTGCCCGACGATCTTCTTCTCATCATCGTCATCGCTGTCGGAGCCCGAGTCACTTGAGCTGCCATCACAGTCGCTGAGACTGGCGAGGAAAGCATGGTCGCGCTCCTGGGCATGCTTTTGGTACTGCTTGACGAACTCCTTATTGAAGAACGGCCGCTTCTTCTTGTCGCCCTTTCACTTGCCCTTCGTCTTGTCGGAGACGTACTCGCCGTTGTGCTTGCCGGTGGAGTACTTCTCCTGAGCTCTCCTCTGGGGGCAGTCGGCGATGAAGTGGTCCGTATTCCCGTACTCGTAGCACTGGAGCTCGTCACCTCTTCTGTGGCTCATCCTATTTGAATAGAGGCGTTGGAACTTATTGGATAGCATGCACACCTTCTCATCATCTAGTCCTTTAAGCTCCTCCTCTATAGCTGAAATCAGAGACAAAACATAGCCAACAGAAGGGTTAGGGTTAGCAACACCACCATAGCTAGAGCCAGACATAAGAGCTAGGCTTTTGGAAGTTGTTCCACTCATCTTGGCATACGCCTCAGAGTCAACCTCTGAAGCCTTCAATTTACTATAAAGCTCGTCTGTGGAAAGGGTCTCATAGCTAGTTGACTTGACCATGGACTCTTTCTTCAGTTGCCAAATACTCCGATCCAGAGCACAGAGAAGCTTACAAGCTTGCTCATGGTCATCGTAAGGCAACACCCCATTTCTTGCATTCGCACGGATCTTGTTCACAATCGATTGAAACGACTGAACATTCCGTCGATGCTCTCACCATGTTGCTGGGAGAAGTTCTCATACTCTTGCTTGTGCACCTCAAATAGCCTGGCCTTGACCTAACTAGTCCTATAATGGAAGTTACTGAGTGTAGTCCAGATCTCATGTGCCGTCTTCAAGTGCACAACCCTATCAAACTCAGGGCGGCACAAGGCAGTAAGCAGAAAGTTCCTTGCCTTATTGTTTGCTTTCTGTTCCCATTGCATGCCTGCATTTCTCTAGAGCCAACATTCATCCATCTGGGATATTTGTCAGGATGCTGGCTACCAAGTGGTAGAGAACTGTGTTACCCAACAACATTGGGAACACGAAGCAAACAATAAGGCAAGGAACTTTCTACTTACTGCCTTGTGCCGCCCTGAGTTAGATAGGGTTGTGCACTTGAAGACGGCACATGAGATCTAGACTACCCTCAGTAACTTCCATGAAAGGACTAGTCAGGTCAAGGCCAGGCTGTTTGAGGTGAACAAGAGAGAGTATGAGAACTTCTCCCAGCAACGTGGTGAGAGCATCGACAGAATGTTTAGTCGTTTCAATCGATTGTGAACAAGATCTGTGCGAATGCAAGAAATGGGGTGTTGCCTTACGATAACCATGAGAAAACTTGTAAGCTTCTCTGTGCTCTAGATCAGAGTATTTGGTAATTGAAGAAAGAGTCCATAGTCGGAGAAATGCAGACATGCGCTGCTTCCAATATGGGAAATCTGAGCCATCGAACCCTGGAATCTTGTCAATGGACCGATCCATGGTCGCCTCTCGGTGGATCTAGAACCAGTTAAGATATAGAAGACCCTAACTTGTCTCTGATACCAATTGAGGACCTGAAAGAACTGACCTAGAGGGGGGTGAATAGGTCGACGCCTAAAAACTTGTAACCTCAAAACCCTCTCTTCTCCGTTGTGCAAAGTTGCGTAGCTATGGCTAGCTACCAACCCTAGGACACTCTGAGGAAAGCCACGCGGAAGCACACGAAAACACTCGCTCAAACGCCGATCGAAAACGACGCAAAACAAGTCTAGAACAGCCAGCAGAAGCCACCGGACGGTCATGTGGTGAACCACCGGATGTTCTAGGCCGAGGGTGCTTTGTTTTCAAGCACCCACCAGACGGTCTTGTGGTGAGCCACCGGAAGGTCCAGTGGTGAACCACCAGACATTTAGCCTGAGAGTGCTTGTTTTGAAGCACCCACCGGACGGTCCTGTAGTGAACCACCGGACGTTCTGGACTGACAAAAAACTACAAGCATGGAAAACTGTGATGCCCCCGGCATCTCAAAGACACTAACAAATAATTTGACACACACTAATGATGATTTATAACTTAATTGAGCTTAGAGAGGAACAAGAACTAAGTGAAGAAATCACTATGTCAAAATTTTTCTATGCAAAAGACAAAATCTCGCGTTGGTTGGTTGAGTAGTTCAAATTATATTAGCTTTTGAGCAAAACATCGAATACAAAAGTTTTGGTTTAATATGTGTCCTTCAACTTTGCTATTACGAGCATCTCCTAAATCCCATGGTGAGAGGTTCGAAAAGCCCAAGTCAAAACCATCCATACTTAGGATGATTCCTAAACCTGCATTTTCGTCTTTTCTCCGAATCTGAATCTAAAATTACTTTTGATTTTACCAAACAACTTCAAAATCTACCTGGCTATGAAATGAAATTAAACTTGTCACCTTTAAAATGCATCTAGTCTTAAAGCTATTGGACTTTATTTGTGTAACGCCCCAAAATTTAGCACATGAAATTTTCTTCTAAACCCCTCCTTAGTTCAAAATCGATTTTGAAAAACCATGGATGTTTTGCTTGATTGCCTTGAGTGTGCTAATATGAGCTCAACAAAATATCCAAATATTCCCGAAATATTTCCCCACCAAATCTCCACAAAAAAAAATCCTCTCCAAATTCCTTCCAAAATTCAAATTCATAAAGTCAGAAAAAGGGAGGAATACTCTTCCCTCCCTTTTCGGCCCAGGCCGCCACCGGCCCATCCTCTCCCCCCTTCTCAGGCCAAAACCTGCCCACAACTCCCTTCTCCCACCACCAACTGGGCCCAGGCCCTACCCTCTCTGCCCTGCGGGTCCTTCCCGTCAGCCCTCCCCTTTCGTCCACCTTTGTCCCGTCGCGCACTGCGCGTGCGGACAGCGCCGGCGCGCACCGCGACACCGCATGCTGCCCTGGCCCAGGACGCGCCGTCCAGGCCTCGCCGCACCGCACCTGGCCCCTACTCAACCCCGCTGCACCGCGCCTGGCCTACTCAACCTCGCCGCATCGCGCCGTCACTGGGCACCCACACTACCGCGCCGAGCACCACGGCCGCCTCCCCCTGTAAATGGCCCTCGCCGCGCTTGTTGCTGTGACCTCACCACAACCACACACACGTGCACGCCGCGACCGACCCCGGAGCCCCCGGCGTCGCTAGCCACACTCTTCCACCACGCGGGGCTCTTTTCCCCTCCACCCGAGCTCGCCAAAACCCACCGCGCCGCAGCCAAAATCCACCCCCATTGGCTACCAGAGCTCAATCGCTCTGGCCATGAGCTCCGCCTCATCTGCCTCTACCACCTCGGCCTTCCGCCATCACCACTACACCTCCACCAGCGCCACCACGTGCGTGTCCCTTGTCACTGCCGGTGCGCCCCCCTCGACACCACCACAGACAACCCCTCCCCACTCACCAACCAGTGTCTAAGGTGCCCCCATCTGCTTCGCCTTGCCTTCCTGGTGCCCGCTCCACCGGAGTCGTCGCCGGAACCGGCCTCGCCGCCGTCGAACCCTCGTCGGATCCCACCAGACCAGTTCTGTCCACCTGCATTGGCCTAACCAAACCACGCACCAACACCTCAATGACGCCATCACCCCCTTCCACCACTGCCGTGTGGGCCGGCCCACTTGGCCGCGTCGTGCCCCGCGTGTGTGTTGGGCCGAGCCAGGCCACACAAGCCAAAAGCCTCCCCTAGCCCAAGTTACTTCACCAGCAGGCCAAATCCAAGGAAATTGCCAGAAAAAGGTCCAAAACTACCCCTCCAAGTTCCAGAAAAGTCTATTGCTACCCCCTAGCCACTATACACTCCACATCTTCTCCATTTTAACTCTGATTTAGGTGATTCTTGCGCCTAAATTCATCTAAAATAAAGCTATATCCATCCATACACTCCACATAATCTTGTTCCTGGCCGGAAGCCACTGTCATGCCATCATGACGCCGTCATATGCCCATTCTGCGATTCACACTGGTCCCACGAGTTTCTTGTGCCTGGTGATTGAGGCCATTACCTACCTACTCTACTTAAATCCTCGAGGGTCCTGCCTTGGTTTTTCTGGGCTTTGAGTTCAGATGATGACAACACCGAAAATCATCGCTCCTTTCTTGTCCCACTCAAACTCTGGACTTCACCATGAGGCTACCTTCTCGCCATTCTCGTTTCCGCCGCTCGAATTCGCTACCCTGTCACTACCTCCATAACCGTTACCATGCCCACTAGCGGGGCCAGCATCATCCCACTCCACCCTACTACCTACCGGAACAGCCAGCCCTGGTAAGATTAAACCCTCCAAATAAACACTAAACCTCCTGCTTGCTCCGTCGCACCTAAAAACAGTGTTGAGCTCATGTTATATTCGTTGTGTGTATGCTTTCCCCTGTTTATAGACATAGGTGGTACCAGCGATCTTAGTCGGTACACCTCTCGTGAGGGCCTTCACCGCGCTAGAAGAAAGCAACAGGCGCCTGCAGCAGACACTGTACCAACATGGGCAGTGGATGGCACACCATCGCACCCAGCGATTGGTATACCAACGTGCCCGGCGAATAATGGTACACCAACGCATTCGGCAGACGATACACCCTCGTCACTAGCGACCGATGCATCGATTGTATCAACAAAATGATCGGCAAGCCCACTGGAATCCCAACTTGATGCATAAATTTCCTATGTTTTGCAAACACAACTCTTGGCCTGATAATCACATGAAAACTTGAATGTTTTGCTAAGGTAATCCAGCAAAATATACAGCAACCTAAGCCTATTTTAGATATAGCGCGCATAGGTAGGATCGCTCATTTAATTATCTATCATAATCTTGATGTTATATTAGATTATAGATGTGGAATATAATGGGTATAGGACAGTGGATATGTGTGTGGTTTTGAAATAAAATGGGGAAGAACCTTGGCAACCGACCTTGTCGGAATACGGTTACGTGCTGAAACAGCCATAAGGGCAGGGTATGAACGGGTAACTTAGTGACTCGCGGTTATTCCATGTTCCGGTATTCGTGGAGAAGACCGGGTAGATGGTTGCTTGCGGAGTCGAGCATTGGAAAGTGGGAATGATTCTACTTGAGCTCTCCGTTAGGACCGTTATGATTTTCGTCTTGCCTAACTCTTTTAGTACAACCACTCGTTCTGTATGAGGCATTGGCTAGGCCCGATCCGGAGTCGATAGGCTAGTAGCTTCTGTGCTGGCACATAAGGGGCTAAAGGATGAGTGGTCTGCTAACGGGAGTAACGCGGAGTACTGGAGTGGCTCGGATGCCTGATGAAACAAAGGCAACGGTTTGGTTTGGAATTCGGGCAGTTACGATGGTAACAAGCCGCTGAGTCCAACTTGTGGGAATTAGTACAACCTCTGATCAGGGTAAAACCTATTTGAATAGTCCGTGTCCACTGGTATGGATGAGTTACGGCTTGATTCTTCAGTTGGCAGTTTTCATAAAATAAAAATGGAACTGGTTTGGGGATATGGAGAATGTGTTGGCTGGAAAGTCAGGAGTCACTTTGAACTGGCAAGTCTAGTGGCAACCCCCTTATGTGAAAAACTCAGTTTTCAGAAGGATTAAAACTTGCCAACTACCACAAACCCTGCATACTAGTATTTTTCTGCAAAACTATCATAAGCTCCAGATATATCTTTGCATATAGTGTTAGCCTTCTCTAAAATCCTTTGGAGAAAGGTGGGCTGCTGAGTACGTATGTACTCACCTTTGCTTTGTTGTTGTTTTTCTCAGTGCTATGGACATATATTGGTCCGAGAACGAGTAAGGGTTACGACCTGCTTCCCAACTATAGTGTGAGGAAGATGGGCCTACGTTACTTTGCTATCCGACCCGATTAGGGCAGATTTGTATCACTCTGATATAAGAATGTGATTACCAAACTCTAGGATCGTAATAAATCATATTTTAGTCCCATTGTGGAAACTGGGGCGCTTCAATTAAGTACTTCAAAAGTTTAAAATAAGAAAGACCACACCTGAGTCAAGTCTGCCGGTTAGACCGGCACCTGGAACTATCTATGCTTATAATTCAAAATAGGCTGTGATCTAGGCCAAACTTTCTGTACCAATATGGTAGGGGACTTAAATATGAACAACTTTGGTATTTTAAGTTGTAACATGCATAGAGGTTTAAAAGGTGTTTTAGACCAATCTTTGCCAAACTATAGAATCTAAAAAACTAGACCAGTTTAGTTAATTCAAATTTCACAGAAATATAAAACTTTATCATGCAAAACTTTATATATAAAAGTTTTAGGTCATCCAAAACCAAACAACTTTGATATATAACATGTCTCGTGAAAATGCACCCAAGTATGACCTTAGAAATTTCTAAGTTAAAGGGTTCAACTTGGTCAAACTAAACTTTTTGTTTGAATTCAAATTTAAACCAACTTTTGATATAGAAGATGGTGTCCAGGTCTATAGCAAAGTTGTATATTACCAAATTTAGAACAATTCTTGTATTTTGAGTTTTCCTTGATTCCACCGTTTGGTTGCTCAAAAATGGCGGTTTCAAATATTGGTCTTAGCAGTCAAACAACCCTTTTTCCATTTTCGGATTTCATTTTCTCTTTTGTCTCTATGACGCGTGGGTCCCACCTGTCGGCCTCGGATCCCAAGACGTCAGAAACCACCGTCCGCCCCGGTTTTGCAAAACCAGTTTTGGTTGCCATGGACCCGGTTCCATGGACTGTCTCTCCATCCCTTGACCCGGTCCCACATGTCATTGACCCGGTTCACCAGACACTGTCCGTGCCGCCCAACTCCTTCATCCCCTTCGCTCACCCGCGGCCACGCAGTAGCGGCGCTCTGCCAGTGCCCGCGGCACCTGCCGGATGGCCACAAGGCGGGGCTGAGCTGAGCTCCCTTCGCCCAGAAGCAATCGGCTTCCCCCCGTCTCGCCACTCTCCAACTCCATCTGTGCCTCCCTGCCCATGCTCCAGTTCGCCACCCACCAAGGATGGCCAGAACAAGAACACCATGCTACTGCCCTCCCTCGTCACTTTCGGTCCCCTCCTCCCAATCCAAGGAGTGCACTAGGAACGCCTTGTCCCCCTCCACCTATTCCGCTCCTCCTTCAAGCTTTACCAGGCCTCGTCCCTAGCAGCGCCACCGCGCGCCCACCATGGCCGCCATGAACGGAGCCCAAGCTCAAGCTCGAGCTCGCACCCGGCCATTCCCCTCCTTCTCCACTCCCGCTGACGCATGCACCGGAACCACGACAGCGCGCTCCACCCTCCTCGACGTTCCTCAGCCGCCCCCATCGCTTCCCCTACCCTGGCGCCCTTCCGCGGAGCCCCACCGTCTCGCTGACCCTGCGCCTCTACGACCACCCTACCGAGTTTGCTACCTCCTAGCGCAGCCAGGACGCCCATCCTCGGTCCCCTCCTCCGCCTGAGCCGCCGGATCGAACGACCGCGCCTCCGAGTCCACGCCTCCGGTTAACCTCGAGCTCACGCGGCGTTCGACAGCGATTCCAACCACCCCACGCGGCGGTACCTAGGGGAAACAGATCCCCGTCGCCGGGAACACCTTCCCGGATCAGCCTCCAGTGATCTCCCGGTCCCCACGCGCAGGTGCACGTGAGAGAATGCACGGGCCGCCGCGTGCCTCCGCCCCTGTCCAGAGGAAGGAGAAGAGGTGGTTTGCAGAAAGCCCCTCCTTGTTTTTCATTTTTGCGCGCACTATTTAGTCCTATTAACTGAGTCTATGGTTACTTGCATGCTGCCCCCTAAAGATAAACTTAATTACATAGAGATCCAATTACAGGGTTATATTTGACTAACTTCCGGATTTTAGCATGTGAACTTTGAATTGCTCTAGAAATTAGTAGAAAATCCTAAAAATATGAAACTTATTTTGTTGGATTGATTATTAATAGATCTACACAGTTAACTAGGTTTTGCTATGTGAAATGACTGTTTTACCCTTGCTTGTGTGCATGCGTTGTTTTAGTAGCTAATCAGCAAAAGTAGAACAATGAGCTCCTAAAAATATGAAACTTGGTCTGTATGCTATTTATTTGGTGTATTATGCACTTGTATTTTTGTTGCCCCTAGCACTTGCTGCAAATGACAGATCTACCCCTAATACTAATAATTAGTAGATTTTATGTATATGAAAATGCACGCTACATAAAACTTATCCAGAAAAATCCATAGAAATTATACTGTGCTCATTTGGTCAAGTGTATCCTAGAAATTAAGTTTCACGTGCATTACTTGCTGTTTGCTAGGTGATTTGAGGATAAAAAATGCTATAATGATTTAAATAAGAAAGTAGAAAAGTGATATTCAATGTGTTACAAAAGTGCCACCAAGATTCCTGTAGCTATGTTGTAAGTATGATTATGAGAATTGTTCATGTATTTTGGTTGTTGTCTCATGAGGGGCTTATAAGTAGTTATTTATATAGGGTCAAAGGTGAAGGAAATAAAAAGGGGATGCTAATGCACTCATATGCACTCTTGATTGCTCTTGTAAATAGCACTTGGTATATTTGATTTTGCTGTGTCAAAAAGAAACCGTGTAAGATGGATGATTGTATATACTCCACATGGTTTCATCCTCCTATGCTTAGGTTGCAAATCCTTAAGCATAAAAGTGTTGCATTGTTGAAGTGTAGATAACGATAACTCAGAATAAGTCAAACTACAAATGACTCGTTTAGTTATATGCTTGTATACATTTGGTATGATAAGAGTGACTTGAATTAGAAATCTATCATGTATTTCTCCCCTGAACCCTCTCTAATATGTTTGACTTGCTAAAAGAAATTAAACATCACCTCACTGCATGCATGTATCTTAGTAATCCAAATAACTATTGTTTATTTTTATGGGGTCACATCATCAATGTGTTGTTGATATGATTAGTAACTTGAAAGTTGTATATGTGTGATTTTATGTTTGGCTCGGTGTCTATAAGAGTGCTCCTTGTTTAAGTAGTTTATCAATCACCTTTCTGCTTGTTCATTTAGTGACGGTTCATACGTGTATTTGTTATTTATGCATCTCATTCCCTGCATCATGCATATCATTCATATAGTGGTGCTTTTGCAGACACGTGATCCATAAGCAAATCCGTGGAATTACTTCAAGCTATGGTGTCCAAAAGACCAATTAAGACCCAAAAACCACCTGGAGGCCCCTGAAGTGTTATTTGGAAGGAGGAGCAGTCCAAGTGATCAAGGGGTTGCCTAGGACAAAGCCTTACAACCCGGTAAACTAACTTTAGATTAGTTTGTTGAAATTTTTAACAACAAAGGTAGCCCCTTTAGGCATCTACGCCTATCTAGAGAGTCCCACCACCCTATATTTGTTTGTGCATTACGTTCAGGAGTTGTATGAGACCCACGTGCATAAATCCCTGATATCCTAAGTAGTATGGATGGGTGAAAGTCTATGCTTATCCATGCTTAGACAGTAGAAGTTGAGTGAAGACATTCACTCGCGAGATGGAAGGGCACCGCTCAAAAATGGTTTTTTCAAAACTCTAATTCAAAAGCAATATGATTGATGTGATGGAAAGATGAGACCGGGCGGACCAGAAGTTTACTTTTGTGATGTGCGTTGTTGTATCATTTGGCTCTGCCTGAGTTATTTAAGGCCCGTCCACTGTTTGACTACTGATCGGCATAACATTGCTAGAATACTTATCCGGGATATGGGACCGGTAAAAATCTTACTTGTGCCATTCGAAGAACAGAAACATGTTCCTACCATTCTTGTCGGAGGGAGTTAGGACTCGGGGAAGCTTGTACTCGAGGGAGGGCTGACGTGGTACGCCGTGGTATCGCTCCTGAGGGGGCAAAACTCAGGGGAATGGCGGGATTGAAATAAACTTTGGATGGGACAGGTGGAGATGGAGGGTATATGTGGGAATGCGATGCCTAGAAAGCATATACCTCTGGCATGATAGTTATTCATTTCAGGAATTAAAATCGATTCGAATCGCTGATGCTCATCGGGTGTGAGAATGCCAGATATCGCAGACAGACAACGTAATAACAAATTTAATATGATATTTATTTAATCATGCTTTTTAATATTACATGCTCGTAATTATATGTTTACCTTTATGCAAGTTATATTAAGTTAATATATGTGTTGAAATGTTGAGATATATGAATATATGATCATGGTGGTAACTATGTTCAATTAAATGAGGCTTATATTATATAAATGCATGAAACTGGAAAGTTATTACTCACTCTTAGTACGCTTATGCAGGTTAGAGTCAAGTCCAAAAAAGCCTTGTATACTCTCAAATGTGTCGGGCTGATACCGTCCACGGGTAAGTTCTACGACTACCCCACGTACTCATCCATTGTTATTGATATTTTTTTAGTACATAGCAGTTTGTGATCAAGGATGACAATTGTGGGCTTGATGTCATGTTTTAATGTTTTACTTCCGCTGCACATTTGCATTTATATAATCATATGTATTCCGATGCGAGTGTTTTTGAAACTCTATTTTGATATGATTGTATATGATTTGAGAAATGGTTTTGTACTAAATTAAGCTATGTTTATATGAAGTAATGGGTTCTTATAAATATTGTGGCTTTTTAGAAGGGGCTTAATGTGTATGATGTCGGTATCTCTGGGTGATGGTTACATTGAGGTAGCTTGATGGACTATTATGTTTGATTCGGTCTAAGTGCACTGCGAGCCATGTGGTGGCAGGTGTATTTAGCTCGGATTAAATCGGTGGTTCCGCCACAAAAACCACAAGAACCGATCCAAAACTTAACCAAATGAACTCTAAACTTCACCAAACTTTGTAGGGGCCTTGTCTAATCCATGGAGAAGCTTTTTTCAAAAGATTAAGGGTTTTGCCCAAGTATTTCTCCACAAATATAAATTTTCTCCGAAGTGAAGTCCAAGTGGCAAGAACGAAAAAAGAGGGGTTGCTCGTGGATCAAAGGATTGGGCAAAGAGAACCACAATCAAAACTACATCCTTGCAGTCCAAAATACTGGCAAAAGAAAGATCTTGAACTTGGCCAAGCACAAACACGCCAAAAGACGAAGAATCGAAACCAAGAGCTAATCAAGAGAGGGGGAAGAATAAGCACACACAAGGCTGCATGAAGTCGATCTATTGATTTCCTCAAAGAGGTCTTAGATTCATATTACAAGATGAAGATTCATACATCAAGCTTCCTCCCGCTCTTACCCTCTTACTTTAGGGCTAGATCTTTCCAAAACCCATCAGAAATTGATGCTCTTGCTCGGTGACGGAAATGGAGCTCTAACCCTAGCTCTAAACAAGTCTAACCAGCCAAGATATGTGGCTTGGAGCAGCCAACCTCGTATTTAGACTACACCTCTATTTCCCTAAGGTAGTTTGCACTTAACCCCCTATATTATAGACTCGTTACAAAAATGCCTGTAGAGGCTTGAAAAGACCGCAATAACTCGGATGAACGGCCACGATGGAATCCTCAACGTCTTCGGTTTCTCCGCCTTTGCTTGATGTCCTCCATGTGTCCAGTAGCTCATCCCTTGGGGGTAACTCTGGTTTTGGGATACCGGCAACCGAGCCTCTGGTTTTAACGCTCGATCCAGGAAACGATAGTTGGGCCTCCAGTCTTAAGTGATTTTACGGCTTACGACACCGTCCCGCACCCAAGGTCTCTCTTATGGGTTGAGCCTAACTTAGGCCTCAGCCTAAGCCACCTGCCAGTCCGCTCGGCAGGAATTTGTCGCGCCAAGTCCACTCTGGCACCGCCACTAGGTCACACTTAGGTAGACTTTTGCTCGCTCGTCCTTCAGCAAGTCTTCGGTGTTGACAAGCACTCATCACAGCCAGGACGAAAGGCCGGACTCGGTACACTTGAGTCCCTCACACCGTGCCGTGCTTGGGCACGGTGAAACCGTGCTGTGCCTAGGCGTGCCCGTGCCAGACGTGCCTAAGCGTGCCCATACCAGGCTAGTCCGGCACATCCATATGGACTTGTATAGTTGTAGGGCATTAAGTAGTAGATGTAAATAGTAGTTTTCAACTTAACTTGGGTTGGATGTGTTGGTCAAATCTTTGAATGGTTTGGAACCCTTTGAGTGTTTGGGAGTTCCCATCTACAAGGCAGACAAATTGTGATGAACAAGTGAATGCATGGAAAAATATAAAATAATAAGCACAAATATGTGAAAGTACGGAGAAAAAAGAAAATATTTCAAGCAGTAAAAATATACATATCCATACACAATTGTATGATTTGCACCATGGTTTTTTTATAAGAACACTATGGCAATTTTAGGCATTGTTCATGTGAATCATGTATCCTGAAGTTGTTTCTTTAGCGTTGACTAAAGCGCAATTAGCTTGGATAACTAACTGATATTTGCAATGTTCATCCGCCTCTCTTCAATATTAAGGCTATATATAGCAATCCACTCTAACTTTGGGATATTGATAGAAACTATGCTTCCAAAGGTAGAATGCTCTTGAAAGAAAATACCAATATGCTTCTAGTAGTATGTCTTCGGAAGAAACATAAGGGTTTACCCTATACTCCCCTTGGATTTACAGTTGGTAAAGGGTACGGACTACGAAGCTGAGATGATGTTGTTGTATACTAATACGTGAGCTTGGCAAATACATCTCGCTTTGATTTGATTAAATGCTCGAGTCTAGAACTTATATGACCTCTTTATATGCCAATGATGATAGAACTTTTCACATAACAAATGCTTAGTGCATTCGAACTCCAATTTCGAGTCAGTTATTCTTTTTTAGTTTAGAGAAATAGTAAATTTTCATCAAGCATCTCAGCTTTGCCGCTAGAGCGTGCCAAAAGGCAGGCAGCGGGATATCTACATTTGATTGGTTGATTCCTTATTTCTTTCCCTGCTGTTAAACTTTCTGCAGTCGAATTGGATGGTCATTCCATTATTATGTGTAGTGTTATTGGTTGTCCTTTTTTGGAGATGTTAACAGGGAAGCTATTGCGGGGGCAATAAAGTCCAGGAAAGAGAACACATCGCTCCGCTAGAATAGTTTTTTTTTCAAAGAGAGGATATTTCAGGATGCCCTTTATTTAGCATAATGCATACATGAATATGTAGTAGGTAATTGTTACCATCTCACAGGTCATGTATTTGGGATTATCTAAATAGCTACAGATCTGTCGACAAATGAAAATCTGGTCAGTTAATCACCAAAAGGAAAGCAAAGTTGATAACTGATAAATGGAACGCAGCCACGCAGGGTCCTTCGGTGGCCCTTTTGCCAGAGAAGTGTAGGTATACATGTCCATATGGACGTGTCGGGCTGGCTTGGCACGGGCACGTCTAGGCACAGCACAGTTTCACCGTGCCCAGGCACGGCGTGCCACTGGCGCCACCCAAGCACGGCACGGCTGACCTTATGCGGGCCATGCCGTGCCAAAGGCACGGCGAGCACGGGAGTGCCGTGCCGTGCCCGTGCTTGGATCCACGCGCTACCAGATAGGGAGAGGAGGCGAGGCGGGGAGGGAGATACGTCACCGTCGCCGACTCGAGTCGCCGATTCGCGCCGCCACTGTCACCGCCTTGAGTCTCCGTCATCGTCGCCGATTCACGCCGCCACCATCGTCGACTTGACTCACCGTCTAAGATGCGGAGAGGCATTGTCAGGACTGGAGGCAGTACCGCTCGATCCCGACGCGAAATCGAGCGCAAGGGTGAGGGGATGGGCCAAGGGTGTAAGGGTGAGCCGGCAAGGGGAGGTGGGAAGCTAGGCATGAGGCTGGGCCAGTGAGGGGAGGCGGGCGCGAGGGTGAGCCGGCAAGGGGAGGCGGGTGTGAGGGCGAGCGACGCGAGTCGGAAGAAGAGGCAGGCGGCGGCTGCGTGGGGGAGGTGAATGAAATGGCTAAGGTTGGGATAAAGGTCGCGCGGGGTATTTATATCCAGGAGACGAAGCGAGCCGAAGCTGGGTCGGCTTCCTTAACGGGCCATGCTCATGCTTGCACCGCGGGCCTCACCCACAGCCCAAGCACAGCACGGGCACGGGCACCTTGCCGGGCTGGCCTAGGTACAGCGGTCAGCATGTCGTGCCAGGCCTGGGCCGTGGCTCGCCCTGCCGTGCCATGGGCCGCCCGGCGGGCCGGCCCGGTATGGACATGTATAAGTGTAGGTGCGAGGCAACTAATTTTATGAGGATTCAAATATGTTCTTCAAACATGAAGCTCTAACTGCATTAGTTGCCATGCTTGAGCAAGGCCTAAAAAATTGTCTTTCGATGGAAATTGCAGATGGCAATATACACTCTTAACTCAACATCGTGGACTCCCATTACGAAACCAAACTTGACAGAGATAAAACTAAATTGAAAAATGCAGTCTGCCTAGCAAACGAGGGGTGGACGAAATCAGTGGATCTGCTAATCTAGCAAGCTAGCAAGGAGCAACAATCGAGAGGCATGAATGGAGTGGGGATTGGGAAGAGGTTAGCAGGATGTGTGAAGAGTAAGAGAGGAGCGATTTGTAGGTAAACCTACCTCATCGGAGCCGGCATTGTGAAGATCGTGGTGCCTGCGACTTCTAGAGACACTGTTGAGGGCCGAGCTGTGTGGTGGTTGATGAATCGGCAGTAGGAGCAGCGACAGCGTGATGAAAGGGGGGGGCGACATGCATCATGCGAAGGGGTGATTCAGGGAAGGGGCAGGCGTACCGCGTACGGCTTCAAGGATGTGCATTGCGGTGGCGGCTGCGGTTGGAGGAGCACGCGCGATATTCGTGTAATTGTGTGCATGATGATGGAGCCGTGGAGGACTGGAGGGCCGAGGCGATCCATCATTCATGCATGAGTGGAGGGCCCACTTGTGCAGACTGAAGAACGACGTGCGGAACGGCAAGAGGAGCGACGTAGGGAGAGCGGAACGCGTGAAGATGACTTAGGCTATCCGTAGTATCTTACCCTATTTCTCTACCCTAAAAGGAATATTTCGTCTTGGTCAGCGAGATTCTCTATCCTATCCAACAATCTCCCGCAGTCATCTCTACCCTATACTAACTACCACATTTTTTTATCAATTTAACCCAACGTGGGCGCCACCACCAACCTCTTTTCCCCTCCCTCCCTCGCTTTCTGGCACACTTCTCCCTCCTCCCCCTCCTGTGGCTTCCTCTTCCGTTCCTCCCTCCCTCTTCCTCCTCGCACACCTCCTAGACCCCGCCTTACCGCCTCCACCTCACGCGCCGTTGAAGAAGCGACTCGTCGACCCTCCTCGTCACCCCCGCTGGAGAAGCGTCACCGCCGCCTCCTTTTCCTACTCTTCTACGCTCCGCCGAAGCCTCCCTGGCCTAGATCCACCATGGCTGCCGCCGACCCTGCCTCCTTGGCCTAGTTTTGCTCCATGGAGGCCCCCATGGCCGCACCTCCTCCGTCGGGGCCGCCTCCAGACCCGATGGCGCCTCCTCTGCGCCCGGGGGGTGTGGCGGAACCGCCGATTTAATCCGGGCTAAGCACACCTGCCACCTCTGGCTTGCAGTGCGATTAGACCGAACTAAACCCGGTCGTCCGTCGAGAGTCATTCGACTCCCGATATTACCTTTTCCCAGAGGAACCGACATCATACACATCTGACTCACGATGGAGCCACAACAGAAACATCATCACAGGCAGTTGAATAGCATAAAAATTAGACTTAGTTACAAACCAGTTTTTACATAAAATGCAAGTCCAACATAATGTTATACGGTAGCAAGTTTGAAAGTTTCTCGCAGCGGAAAATATAAGTTTAGATCACCATGTTATCACCAAAAGTTTTGCATTGGAGGTACAACATCGAGCCCACCGATGTTGCCCTCGTGCCACTCAGTCACCTCATCCTAAATGAGGGCATGCCCCGCCTCCAACACAAGTGCACACCATGAACTCCATACCTGCGCTCAAAATGTGGGGGCAAACCCTGAGTACTAATCACTTAGTAGGTCTTAATGGTATTGGCTTACGGCTGACGCGAAGCGGCTTACTAGCAAGTGGATCCTTAGCCTTTAGTTTTAAACAGTAACATGTGTAACATAAATAGTAAGATTTCATCATTTGTATAACCTTCAACACAACTGTAACTTACAGTAATGTATACAATTCAATTCAATCATGTGGTATTCCAAAACCATGAGTATTAAGCACCGAGAGTTTAAGTAATTACTACGTTGAACGTCAAAGGCATTGGCATTCCCACACCTGGTGGGCATCAGCGATTCGAATCGATTTTAACTCCCGGGAATAACTATCATGCCAGGGGTATATGCTTACTAGCCATCGCGTTCCCACATATAGCCCCAATCTTAACCTGCCTCGTCCCAAGTTCGATTCACTCCCGCCTAGCCCCCGGGTTGTGCCCCCATGACGAGCCTGCCGACATCTCGGTCTCCCCGTCATGAGTACTAAGCTCCCCCGGGCCACCTTCCTCTCAACCAGCGGGTAGGAACGTGTCTCTGTGCTTCGGACGAGCCCAGGAAAGACTTTACCAGTCCCATTTCCCGGTTAAGCACTCTAGCAATGTTATGCCGACCAATAGGCGAACAGCGAACGGGCCTTATGCGACTCGGGCAGAGTCCAAAGTGCAACCTTATGAAATGCATATACTAAAATAAATCTCCGCCCGGTCTCCATTTAATTACATAAGCAACAATAATAAATGATATGACTGTTGTAACTTTGAAAACACCTACGAGACGAGTTCACACACTCGTGTCTACTCGTACCTAGAAATTTCTAGGCATACTCGTCCTACGAACTCTATGTATAGGTGCTAGAGCCAGGGCGGCCAGGAAGTCTAATGCAATTGGTTCCAAGCAACTCCTAATGCATATGGGTAATCATCAAATATAATTTATTTGCTGGGTTGAGTATGGTCCTGCCTACCTTCTTCACTAGGGTCAGTAGCTTCTTCCGGAGCGTAGTCGGGTTCCTGCTGCTGGCCCTCTGGTTCCTGGTGCAACTCCTCTTCTGGTTCCTCTGTGATGGGCTGGTTCGGCGGTGGTTCTTCGTTCGCGGACTCTATATGCATGACATGATGCAATTGGAGCATGTATTAGTGCAATTCAAGAAATCAAGGGTTATGGAATAGTATTATGTATTTTCGTGATAAAGCTTGTTTTACTTTAAGAAATCGTACAAACCATCACCTAAGATAGCTTATCTTGTCACATAAAACAACGTGGGGGTGTGTGACTGAATCGCATCGATTTATGCGGAAAGACCGGTGTCTACTATCATCTAGAACTCTTTTTCATGATTCACTATATGCTTAACTTACTAGGTAAGGATAATATAGTAAATATATAGCAAGCATTTAAGCTACCAAATTCTTATACTAAGCCTAGGTCATAGTAGCAATGTTGCTGCCCTAAATTCAGAAGTTTTGACCTTCATTTAATCTATATTTTCTATTTATTAATTTTAAACATGCATGAACTTATCAATTTCAAAACACTAACTAATTTTGACATGCATGGTATCCCATTTCAACAGTGAGCTCTTTATGCTATAAGGAGCACAAATATAATACATACAACTATTTATAGCCTAATTTCTATATAAACAACATTTCCTCATTTATCTCCATGCTAAAGTCATATGTAGGGGCAAAATGGTAATTAACAGTGAACATTTGAGCTACCAAAATTTATACAGAGCCTACACAGAATAATAAGGCCTTTGCCCAAATTTCACAATTTTTGGAGTTCATTTTACCCATATTTCCTATTTATCAAGGTTTTTCATGCTTGTACAAAAACAGGGGCAAAACTGTCTTTTCCAATTCAACCATCAAATTTCCTAGACAGATTTATTCAAAAGGATTCCAATGCAACTGATTTGGTATTTTTCTGATTTTTATTGAATTTTTCTAGGATTTTTCAAAGGTTTCTGTCGAAATAATCAATTTAAAATGAAAATCAACAGAACCAGGGGCTAGATTGTGATTATTTCAGAACCCCAGGGGCTTGTACGCAAGATTTACAAGACTCAGCGTACAGCGCTCTGTATAGAAACATAAAACTGTTAAACTAGGAGGGCGATAGCGCAAAAAGTTCATCTCCCTCCTCCCGTCGTCTTCCTCCTCGCGACAGGAGGAGGAGCTCCGGTGGCGCGCGGCCAATCCGGCCCTACGGGGCACGGGAGCTTGCCGCGAGGTGTCAGGGAGAGAGAGAGGAGGACGGGGAACCTTATCCACTACCTCAAACGGTGGGGGAGACCGCGGGGAGGGACGGCGACGAGCGTTCCTGGCCGGCGGGGTCCGGCGGTGCAATACGCCGGGGTGGAGGGGTCTCGGGCGACGCGGTCTAGGCGGGAAGGTGGAGTCGAGGGCGGCGAAGCTCGGCGCGGTGATGGTTGAGCTCGGGAGAGGGTAGGAGTGGCCGGGGGCGAGCTCGCGCGAGCTCCGTCAATGGCGGACGGCGCGAGGTCGAATGGGAAAAGAGTCGGAGAGGCCGAGCGCGTGAAGGAGGGTTCGGGAAAAAGGGGTCGGCCTCGCCCTCGCCTTGGTGGCGCGCCGTGCGCGTTGTCCGCTCGCGGCAGCGGCGCGTGGCCGCGGCGCCGGGGAGGCCGGCGCGTGGCCACGGCGCTCAGCGGCCGGCGCCGCGTGGGCGCGCCCGGGCGGGGAGAGAAGAGGGAGGTGCGCGGGTGAACTGGGTCTATGGACCGGTACGGCTGACAGGTGGGGTCAATCCCGGGAATAGAGTGTACGGTGTATGGACTCGGTGCATTGCGCGAGGGAGCGGTGGAATGCGCTGGCGCGGGCGGCCCGACGGATGGGTCCCACCTGGCATAGAGACGGAAAAAGAAAAGAAATTTCGGAAAAAGAAAAAAAAACCCTTTGACCAGCTGATCAGGGTTCTGATTTTCGCAAATTTGACAAATTTACGCGCCGAATTTGGAAAGGGCCCAATTGAATGAAATGTTGTACCCTTTGAGATATACAACTTTGTCAAAAGCACCAAATTCAAATTCTGGCTCTAAGTTTGATTTAAATTCGAGTTTAACTGTCAGCCCTCAGTTTGGACTGAGAACTATTTTCCTTAGATAATTCAAAAGTCCTATTTCTAGCCATTTTCTCCCAAAAGTCTTTTTGACAAAGTTGTTCAAGATTTCATAACCTAAAACTTTCCCAATTGAACCTTTGCATGAAAAGGACTCTAGGTTATAGAAAAAGTTGTAGACCTGGAAGAGTAGAACAACTTTTGTATTTTGGGTTTTGTCAAATTCGGCCCCTAGGATGTTCAAAAACAACAATTTCTAAAACATGTCTCAGCAGTCAAACAGCATTTTTTCATTTTCTCGAATTTATTTTTCCTTCGTGTCACTGACGAGTGGGTCCCACTCGGCCGACCCACCCGCCACGCGGCGCCGGCGTCCGGCGCTGCCGGCCCCGCGCCACCGCGGGCACGCGCCGCCTGCCCTGCCACCGCCGGCCACGCGCCGCCTGCCCGCGCCTTGCCCAGCCTGCCCCGCACCCGGCCTCACCTGGGCGCTTTCGCGGCTTCCTCCGCGCGTTCCCTCATTTGCTCGCCCTCTCCTCTCTGCTCTCTCTCGCGTGGGGGAGCCTGGCCACCATTGCCGGCCGAGTCCGAGCTCAAAGCTCGCCGGGCCTCCTCTTCTGGGCCCCCTCCACCCCATCCAACGCGCGCGCCACCATCGCCTCCATCCCCGCTGCGAACCCCAAGACCCCGCCCTTCTCCGTGGCTCCTAGGGCCCCTTCCACGGGCGTTGCCGCCATGGCCGCCGCAGTGAGCTCGGCCTCCCCGTGGGGCACCCCCTCCGCCGCCTCCTCCCACGGCTAGGAAGGCACCGCTGGACATGTCGCCGTCACGAGCACCTCATGCGTGTGTCTCCGGCACCGGATCCCTTCCCCATCGCCGGACCGAGGCCGCACCGCCGCTCACTGTCACTCCGCCGGTGCCTCGGTTCACGACCCGTTCCCCGTCCACTCGTTCCTCCCCGCGCGACGCCTTTAGGGGGAAACGAAGCCCCGCGGCCGGGGACACCTTCCCGGACCCGCTCGGCTCCAAGTACGGCTCCACAGCCGCCAGCGCAAGCCGCCATACCCTCCCCTGCGCGTTCGGCCGGAGGAAGAAGAAAGGCAGGGAGAAGAAGGTTAATTTTCAAAAGCACCCCTGCGCTTCTGTTTATTTTCTTTCAAGTACGGTGCGCTATTCACTGAGTCATCAGATCCTTACGCCCTAGCCCCTGATGTTAATAGATAATCACATTTAGGTCCCTGACTGTTATGTTTTTTCGATTTATTGAATTTCTATAAACAGAAAACTTTAAAAATTCATAGTAAATCAAATAAAAATCAGAAAAATACCAAATCAGTTGCATTGAAATCCTATTGAATAGATCTGTCTAGTGAATATGATGGTTGAGTAGGAAAGTACCAAATTGCCCCTGATTTTATGCAAGCAAGAAAAACCCTAATAATAAGAAATAAGGACTAAATGATCTCCAAAAATAGCCAAATTTGAACAGCAGTGTTGTTAGGGTATGTAAACTCACCATGATTTTTAGTGGCTCAGATGTTCACTGTTTAATTACCTTTTTGCCCCTGTTCTTATGCATGCATGAAAAACCTTGATAAATAGGAAGTATGGATAAAATGAACTCCAAAAATTATGATTTTTGGGCAGGAGCCTTGTTATCATGTGTAGGTTAAGTTAACTTTAGGTATTTAATATGAACTATAGTTTATGGACATAACTTGCTGTTAAAGTAGAAAGTGATGCATGTAAGGTTTTTGCTCTGATTTAAAATTAGGAGAAATGATCCATATTTACGTAACTAATAGAAAATGTAAGACTAGTATATGCTACCTCGCTACACTCACCCCACGTTATTTTATGTGACAAGCCAAACTATCTTAGGTGATGACTTGTACGATTTCTTAATGCTAAACAAGTCTTATCACAAAAGTGCATATTGTTAATCCATAAACAACTGACTTCTTGCATTACGCTCGCATCATAAAACAAGCGTTGCACTAATACATGCTCCAATTGCACCATGTCATGCATATAGATTCCACGAACGAAGGACAACCGCCGAACCAGCCCGTCGCAGAGGAACCCGAGGAGGAACTGCACCAAGAGCCCGAGGACCAACAGCAAGAACCCGACTCCGCTCAGGAGGCAGCTACTGACTCTAACGAGGAAGGTAGGCAGGACCATACTCAACCCAGCAAACAAATTATACTTGTTGATTACGCATATGCATTAGGAGTTGCTTGGAAACAATTGCATTAGACTCCCTGGCCGCCCTGGCCCTAGCACCTATATATAGAGTTCGTAGGACGAGTTGCCTAGGCTCTGCTAGGTGCGAGTAGACACGAGTGAAAGGAGTCACTCGCCACGTAAGTGATTTCAAAGCTTACAAAACTTTTACTATTAAGAAAGTAATACTATGCTCATGATTTAAATGGAGACCGGGCGGAGAATAATTTTATTATGTGGTGTGCGTTTGGCTCCGCCCGAGTCGCATAAGGCCCGTTCGCTGTTCGCCTATTGGTCGGCATAACATTGCTAGAGTGCTTAACCGGGAAATGGGACCGGTAAAGTCTTTCCTGGGCTCGTCCGAAGCACAGAGACACGTTCCTACCCGCTGGTTGAGAGGAAGGTGGCCCGGGGGAGCTTGGTACTCATGACGGGGAGACCGAGATGTCGGCAGGCTCGTCATGGGGGCACAACCCGGGGGCTAGGCGGGAGTGAATCGAACTTGGGACGAGGCAGGTTAAGATTGGGGCTATATGTGGGAACGCGATGGCTAGTAAGCATATACCCCTGGCATGATAGTTATTCCCGGGAATTGAAAATCGATTCGAATCGCTGATGCCTACCAGGTGTGGGAATGCCAATATCACTGTCGGGCAGCGTAGTAACTACTTGAATATATTATGTCCGTTACTCATGTTTTCAAATACAACATGTTTGTATTGTATTGCTTACATTTCTACAAGTTGTTATGGAGTTATATGCAAAAGATGAATCTTGATATTTTATATTGATATACCGCTGTTTAAAATCAATGGCTAAGGATCCAAAGGTTAGTAAGCAAGCTTTGCGTCAGCCGTAAGCCAGTCCATTAAGTCCTACTGAGTAATTAGTACTCAGGGTTTGCCCCCACCTTTTGAGAACAGGTACCGGCGACATCTGGACAACTGCTTGGAGATGGGTAGTACCGGTGGGCTCGGTGCTGCTCGCCTCGATCCACGGTGCGTGAAGACTAGTAAAGTGTTTCGTTCCGTTGAGGGATGTTTTTCAAATTCGCTTCCGCTATCTGATTCAAACTTGCCTTTCGTATAGTAATATGTTGAAACTTATATTATTATTTCGAATCGGTTTGTAAGACAAGCTTATATATGCTATATTCAACTACCTGAGATGATGTATCTGTTGTGGCTCCATTGTGGGCTGGATGTGTATGATGTCGGTTCCTCTGGGAAAAGGTAATATCGAGAGTCGAGTGACTCTCGACGGACGATCGGGTTTAGTTCGGTCTAATCGCACTGCAAGCCAGAGGTGGCAGGTGTGCTTAGCCCGGATTAAATCGGCGGTTCCGCCACAGCTGGTATCAGAGCCGATCATACACAGACAACAGACATATCATCCAGTTTTGATTTACAAATCTATTTTCGAAAACCCTTTTCGAAGTATTCGAAAAATGAGAGTATCGATGTGCCCATATTAAGGATGTTAGTGAAATACCAGGTGACATCGCTAACATTCTGACCTAGATAGAACTCATATGCATATTCGGCGCTTTGGGAAGCAACATTTCGGCCATAGCTATCCCCAGTACTGGCGGAGCGCTATTGGGATTTGCGGACTGTTGCGAACCCTGCATTCATGCTGATAGGGCAGAACTCTTTAAGGGGGGTGGTCACGCCATTGGAGTGTTTCGTGACCGCTTTTCCTTCAACCAAAATTATAGCTAGATCTTGTTGGCCACCGTCTCTCTCCCCAGCAATTCCCCAGTACTGGAGGAACACTAGGTGTGTTGGGAGAAATGGCGCCACTACGTCGTCCACCAGACGTAGCTTAAAGAAAATCGTGGATGCCACTTTTAGGGTTAGAGTGGTAATGTTTGGTAATGGTGATGATGTTGATCTGAGCATGCATTTTTCTGCAGGTACACTAACCACGTGCGAAATTAAGAACGAGTAGAGAACGACTAGTTGCATTAGAGAGTGCCGTGCATATATGTCACCGGATACTCGCTAGTTATATAAATTGTACATAGGGTGTGTGATGTGAGACCGAATAGGGCGAATCATGCATCATGACATCATGTCTTATCTCATGCATTGTTTTTGTTACTTAAGAGTGACTAGGAGCATATTGCGTTGAGTGTGTGTTACTATTGTATTGATACGTAGCTCGAAGTACAAATAGAACTAGTAGAAACTAAGCAAGCGACTCGACTAGTACGCTTGGGTTGTCGCAATTTTTCTATACCTAATTCATTCTAAATATGAAATGTCTAATAAATGCAGGTCAAATAGAATAAATATGTCGATCGGTCCAAAAATCAAACCCGTCTCGAAGTTACCGATGCTACACACGTTAGAAACATACCATAGCCTTGTGCCATCGTTTTGCGAAAAATCACTTATCGGCATATTTTCTAAACACGTAAACGCGGAAAACACTATGCCCACACCAAGTTTTCAAAACCCTTGAACTTACGGAAGCCTTGTTTTTCCTGCCACAGATGTCGCAGCCTTTTGACTTATGTCCTGATCACCCCGAGCCCACGAAGGCTAAAACAACAGCCCCTGCAAGTCTCAAGAAGAAGAGAAAAGTGGGAGAACTAGGTATTGGTCAAGCCCATTCGTCAAGCCTGAAGATCAAGTCAAGATAGTTCGTACATGTCGACAACTAGGTATTGGTCCAGGAGGATTCTATAAGCCTAGTTTCAAAAACGGAACCAAGATGAAGTTATGGATGATGTGTCTAGGGAAGAATTGGGATCCGACTACAGGTTTCTATGGGCCAACACGTCCATGCGATGGTGCCCAAGTCCCTGCGATACCAGAAGCTTTCAAGACAATTGCTCAAACAACAAATTCAACTGCAAGCGAATTTCCTCAGATCAATCCTGACATATGCATCATTAACTACTACAACAACGTCGGGAAGCTCGGACTCCATCAACATAAGGATGAATCAGGAAGAAGCATCAACCAAGGTCTACCTATCATCTCAATCTCCCTAGGCGACACGGCAGAATTCCTGTTCAGCGATACTCGAGACAAGGATAGAGCGACTAAGATCAACCTTGAATCCGGCGATGTCCTTATACTCGGTGGAAGATCCAGACTACTGTTCCATGGCATCTCCCATGTGAAGCCTAACACTGCACCGACATGGCTAAAAGAAGGAACCGGTCTTCGTCCAGGACGCATCAATCTCACGTTTAGGCAGTACTAGCTGGGTACCAATTAGTACGATAAAGTTTGGGGACAAGCTTATGTATCAGAAGGTTTTAACATGCGTAAATCAGAAAGACCTCGGGTGTCCGACTCTATAGAGTCAACTTGTATCTCATTCCTATGGTTAGATGTACTCCTAGTCTTAAAGTGATAGCACATTGAGCTGTGGTAATTTTTTCTTTAAAACCCTTGTCGTTCATGCACTTCGAACCCTTGTGATAGAAGAAATCCTAGTCTATTTGCACTATATTCCACTATTCGTTAATTACTAGCTTCAAAACTTTACAAATCAAGGAACCTCATTTACAATGGGATTCAAGCGCCCTAAGCTCTTATGTGACATCAAACTTTCTCTTCATACATCATAGTCTTGAATTGATTATGAGTCTATAAGTCGAATGGTTGAGCCACTCTTGTTGTGATGTCTCCTTAGACAGTCTTGGATGCCTCGACGGTACCTGGAGCCCTATGTGTACAGCCGTCACATGGTTGTGCTACTAGGTTTGCGCTGGCATTAAGACATGCGAAGGCATGACATCGCTTCAATCGTGGAACGTTCATAATCGGAGTTTATCATTTGATTGACCTCGAATCTTGCTACTCTTGATTTGTGGGGATGCTTGATTTCATTTCCACTGTCCTGTATAAATCATTTCAATGCCTTGTTGCACCCTGCTTTTTCTGAGATGTGGGAGTAGCCAACCTCCATCCACTGCTTATCCACACCCTTTTCATTGCTTCTGTGGAAGTGATCAGTCTCATTTCCACCATCTCATCACATTTTTTCCATTGCCTTGTTTCACCTTGCCTTCTTGACCAATGGGACTGATCCGCCTCAACCCCACGACTTGTTCATAATAATTCATATCCATGTTTGACCTTGCCTCCGAAGGTTGGTGGGGACAGTCAACTTCGTTCTCACCGACTTCGTCGGTATCTTCTACCCATTTGTTGAACCTTAATTCCCGAGGGTGTACTTTACGAACATCCTCCATACTAGCTTTTGTCCTCGGCCAGTGCTCTTGTCTTATCGTCATTTCTCTCTGAGTGGTTTTCTTCCTCTTAGGAGAGAGCTTACTAGCATTTTGTTTCGCTAGTAAGAACACGTCAGCTACTGCCATTTTCTTGATCAAACATAACCAACGCTGAGAAATCATACAAACCATCACCTTGTTTAGGCGAATACGGCCTATCTTCTCCCTCTTGTGCCTTTCATGTCCTGATGAGTAGAATGTGCTACATTTCACCACATCTTACTCTTTGAAGACATGTTGACTTGAAGTTCTATATGTGGACACAGTCCCCATCAAATAGAATGAGTGTGTCTCTTAAAAACACATCCAATGACAATCCTTTGAATCATAATGTTCTGCTTTGCTCGATCCAAACCATCACCATTACCAAACATTACCACTCTAACCCTAAAAGTGGCATCCACGATTTTCTTTAAGCTACGTCTGGTGGACGACGTAGTGGCGCCATTTCTCCCAACACACCCAGTGTTCCTCCAGTACTGGGGAATTGCTGGGGAGAGAGACGGTGGCCAACAAGATCTAGCTATAATTTTGGTTGAAGGAAAAGCGGTCACGAAACACTCCAATGGCGTGACCACCCCCCTTAAAGAGTTCTGCCCTATCAGCATGAATGCAGGGTTCGCAACAGTCCGCAAATCCCAATAGCGCTCCGCCAGTACTGGGGATAGCTATGGCCGAAATGTTGCTTCCCAAAGCGCCGAATATGCATATGAGTTCTATCTAGGTCAGAATGTTAGCGATGTCACCTGGTATTTCACTAACTTCCTTAATATGGGCACATCGATACTCTCATTTTTCGAATACTTCGAAAAGGGTTTTCGAAAATAGATTTGTAAATCAAAACTGGATGATATGTCTGTTGTCTGTGTATGATCGGCTCTGATACCAGCTGTGGCGGAACCGCCGATTTAATCCGGACTAAGCACACCTGCCACCTCTGGCTTGCAGTGCGATTAGACCGAACTAAACCCGATCGTCCGTCGAGAGTCACTTGACTCTCGATATTACCTTTTCCCAGAGGAACCGACATCATACACATCCAGCCCACAATGGAGCCACAACAGATACATCATCTCAGGTAGTTGAATATAGCATATATAAGCTTGTCTTACAAACCGATTCGAAATAATAATATAAGTTTCAACATATTACTATACGAAAGGCAAGTTTGAATCAGATAGCGGAAGCGAATTTGAAAAACATCCCTCAACGGAACGAAACACTTTACTAGTCTTCACGCACCGTGGATCGAGGCGAGCAGCACCGAGCCCACCGGTACTACCCATCTCCAAGCAGTTGTCCAGATGTCGCCGGTACCTGTTCTCAAAAGGTGGGGGCAAACCCTGAGTACTAATTACTCAGTAGGACTTAATGGACTGGCTTACGGCTGACGCAAAGCTTGCTTACTAACCTTTGGATCCTTAGCCATTGATTTTAAACAGCGGTATATCAATATAAAATATCAAGATTCATCTTTTGCATATAACTCCATAACAACTTGTAGAAATGTAAGCAATACAATACAAACATGTTGTATTTGAAAACATGAGTAACGGACATAATATATTCAAGTAGTTACTACGCTGCCCGACAGTGATATTGGCATTCCCACACCTGGTAGGCATCAGCGATTCGAATCGATTTTCAATTCCCGGGAATAACTATCATGCCAGGGGTATATGCTTACTAGCCATCGCGTTCCCACATATAGCCCCAATCTTAACCTGCCTCGTCCCAAGTTCGATTCACTCCCGCCTAGCCCCCGGGTTGTGCCCCCATGACGAGCCTGCCGACATCTCGGTCTCCCCGTCATGAGTACCAAGCTCCCCCGGGCCACCTTCCTCTCAACCAGCGGGTAGGAACGTGTCTCTGTGCTTCGGACGAGCCCAGGAAAGACTTTACCGGTCCCATTTCCCGGTTAAGCACTCTAGCAATGTTATGCCGACCAATAGGCGAACAGCGAACGGGCCTTATGCGACTCGGGCGGAGCCAAACGCACACCACATAATAAAATTATTCTCCGCCCGGTCTCCATTTAAATCATGAGCATAGTATTACTTTCTTAATAGTAAAAGTTTTGTAAGCTTTGAAATCACTTACGTGGCGAGTGACTCCTTTCACTCGTGTCTACTCGCACCTAGCAGAGCCTAGGCAACTCGTCCTACGAACTCTATATATAGGTGCTAGGGCCAGGGCGGCCAGGGAGTCTAATGCAATTGTTTCCAAGCAACTCCTAATGCATATGCGTAATCAACAAGTATAATTTGTTTGCTGGGTTGAGTATGGTCCTGCCTACCTTCCTCGTTAGAGTCAGTAGCTGCCTCCTGAGCGGAGTCGGGTTCTTGCTGTTGGTCCTCGGGCTCTTGGTGCAGTTCCTCCTCGGGTTCCTCTGCGACGGGCTGGTTCGGCGGTTGTCCTTCGTTCGTGGAATCTATATGCATGACATGGTGCAATTGGAGCATGTATTAGTGCAACGCTTGTTTTATGATGCGAGCGTAATGCAAGAAGTCAGTTGTTTATGGATTAACAATATGCACTTTTGTGATAAGACTTGTTTAGCATTAAGAAATCGTACAAGTCATCACCTAAGATAGTTTGGCTTGTCACATAAAATAACGTGGGGTGAGTGTAGCGAGGTAGCATATACTAGTCTTACATTTTCTATTAGTTACGTAAATATGGATCATTTCTCCTAATTTTAAATCAGAGCAAAAACCTTACATGCATCACTTTCTACTTTAACAGCAAGTTATGTCCATAAACTATAGTTCATATTAAATACCTAAAGTTAACTTAACCTACACATGATAACAAGGCTCCTGCCCAAAAATCATAATTTTTGGAGTTCATTTTATCCATACTTCCTATTTATCAAGGTTTTTCATGCATGCATAAGAACAGGGGCAAAAAGGTAATTAAACAGTGAACATCTGAGCCACTAAAAATCATGGTGAGTTTACATACCCTAACAACACTGCTGTTCAAATTTGGCTATTTTTGGAGATCATTTAGTCCTTATTTCTTATTATTAGGGTTTTTCTTGCTTGCATAAAATCAGGGGCAATTTGGTACTTTCCTACTCAACCATCATATTCACTAGACAGATCTATTCAAAAGGATTTCAATGCAACTGATTTGGTATTTTTCTGATTTTTATTTGATTTACTATGAATTTTTAAAGTTTTCTGTTTATAGAAATTCAATAAATCGAAAAAACATAACAGTCAGGGACCTAAACGTGATTATCTATTAACATCAGGGGCTAGGGCGTAAGGATCTGATGACTCAGTGAATAGCGCACCGTACTTGAAAGAAAATAAACAGAAGCGCAGGGGTGCTTTTGAAAATTAACCTTCTTCTCCCTGCCTTTCTTCTTCCTCCGGCCGAACGCGCAGGGGAGGGGATGGCGGCTTGCGCTGGCGGCTGTGGAGCCGTACTTGGAGCCGAGCGGGTCCGGGAAGGTGTCCCCGGCCGCGGGGCTTCGTTTCCCCCTAAAGGCGTCGCGCGGGGAGGAACGAGTGGATGGGGAACGGGTCGTGAACCGAGGCACAGGCGGAGTGACAGTGAGCGGCGGTGCGGCCTCGGTCCGGCGATGGGGAAGGGATCCGGTGCCGGAGACACACGCATGAGGTGCTCGTGACGGCGACATGTCTAGCGGTGCCTTCCTAGCCGTGGGAGGAGGCGGCGGAGGGGGTGCCCCACGGGGAGGCCGAGCTCACTGTGGCGGCCATGGCGGCAACGCCCGTGGAAGGGGCCCTAGGAGCCACGGAGAAGGGCGGGGTCTTGGGGTTCGCAGCGGGGATGGAGGCGATGGTGGCGCGCGCGTTGGATGGGGTGGAGGGGGCCCAGAAGAGGAGGCCCGGCGAGCTTTGAGCTCAGACTCGGCCGGCAATGGTGGCCAGGCTCCCCCACGCGAGAGAGAGCAGAGAGGAGAGGGCGAGCAAATGAGGGAACGCGCGGAGGAAGCCGCGAAAGCGCCCAGGGGAGGCCGGGTGCGGGGCAGGCCGGGCAAGGCGCGGGCAGGCGGCGCGTGGCTGGCGGTGGCAGGGCAGGCGGCGCGTGCCCGCGGTGGCGCGTGGCCGGCAGCGCCGGACGCCGGCGCCGCGTGGCGGGTGGGTCGGCCGAGTGGGACCCACTCGTCAGTGACACGAAGGAAAAATAAATTCGGGAAAATGAAAAAATGCTGTTTGACTGCTGAGACATGTTTTAGAAATTGTTGTTTTTGAACATCCTAGGGGCCGAATTTGACAAAACCCAAAATACAAAAGTTGTTCTACTCTTCCAGATCTACAACTTTTTCAAAAGGAGAAATATCAGATTCCAAGTTTAAATATGATTAATTTTGAATTTAACCTGCTGACTCCAGTTTGACCAAGGTTTAATGCAAATTTAGAAATTCCTAAAGTCTATTTTATGCTCATTTTCAGAGAAAGAGTATTATACCAATGTTGTGTAGTTTTTAATTATATACAACTTTCATATATGATGTTTTGCATGATCATGTCTTTTGGTTGCTCAAAATTTGAATTTTCCATTCAGAGATGGAGCCTCCTCTGTGCTCGATGGCCTTTCCTCCCCGCTGCCACGGGCCTCGTCGATGCTAGCCCTCGAATTTGGCCCTGCGTGCCATGCAGGCATCGTCCTCCCTGCCTGACCCTCTCTCCCACTGGTGCCTCCACTCCTCCCCTCTGCCAGCATGTTGCGGGCCTTGTCGCCGGCATCGCCTCCTCTCCACCTCATCTCCGGCAATGGCGTCAGTGGCCGGTGGCCTCACCCTCCGACAGCCTCGTTCTTGTCTGACGGCGGGGGCACAACAGCCGTTGGCCACGTGAAAGAGAGAGAAAAAGGTAGAGTAGGAGAGAGAGAGATAGCGTTGGATATGGGGTGGGAGAAGAGGAACCCTACCATAGGGATTAGCTTGCAGTTGATTGCTATGGGGTTCCAGTTACCCTATCTCTCACCCTGAAGCTTTAGGGGGGCCCACTGCGGAAAGTCTTAGGTAATTAATATGTAGTAGAGACTCCTAAAAAATTCATAGTGAGTCCACCGTCCGTCTCCCAAGTCCCACCCGCCCTCGCACCTCCTCCGGCGCCTGACCTTGCCGGACCGACCCCCACTCCCCACTCCATCGCCTCGCTCCAGCTAGAGACAGCACGCGTGGGCCTCCTTCACCCCATGCGGTCTGGCCGCTTGGTCCTCGCTTCGCCACCGCCGCCTTCTGCATGCCCAGATCTGCTGCACGCCGCACCGTCCCACCGCCATTCATACCACCCCCATTGTGGGAATGAAGAGGCAACACAGAGGACAGGATGCGGCTTCGGTGGAGCAGATCTGCCGCTACGGTGGTGTGGAGGACAGGTAGAGGCAGATCCGACCGCTGCTTGATGCCGGCCGTCACGGGGACCCCACACTAGACCGACCTTGGGGCGCTGCTTGTTGACGGTCGTTATTGCACTACTTTCAACCATCAACTATCCATGAAAATGAAGGAAAATGTATCAAAGTGTAGACTAAACCCTTGCTACTGACATATCTCCACGAGTTGTGTTGAATATTTGATTGCAGGTGTAAGAAGAGCTGAAAATAGGCAAAATTTGGCTAAGTCAGGAAGAAGCCCTGGCCGCCCGGCTAGTGGGCCAAGCCGCCTGACATCCCCCTTTGCCGTCCGGCAAATTATAGTGGCCAAAACACCTCATCTTCAACCTGCATGCACACAAGTGACATGTCAACACAATTCCAGGGTCCAAACCACAAAGCCAATGTGTTGAGTGCCGAAAGGCTTGCCAACTCATTGATCCAACACTTGGATTGGTGAAGTCAGCAATACTGGGCACTTCAATCCTACAGCTAAGGAAGGAACAGACATGGAATCCAATGGTCCAAGAGAAATCACAAGATTGTAACTGCCAACCGACTTCTAACTGACTTTGGAAGGTAATATGGATCATTGCATGAAGTGAGGCGGTGGATCCAAGGGATCACCAGGCCACCCTGACCTTAGGTGGGGCTGCCCGACCTGCCAAGTGTCCCCTCTCCAACCGACTTACCTTCCCATACCGACTTACCACCACTATAAGTACCTTCTTGCTCGAGTAGGTATAAATAGGTCCCTAGGCCTCACTTGTGAAGTGTGAAAGTTGAGTGAAACACACCATTCTCTTAGTCTTGTAGCAGTATGTTAGTCTTGGGAGTTAGAGTCGAGTCTGAGCTTTCCCCTCAGGGATTCTGTAGCTTCGAGTATGGATAAAGCTCTTGTATCTTTCGATCTTTTGTAATCTTGCTACTTCAGTATAATACAAGTCATTGCTCTATCTTTCAGTTATACTTTACTTAATTTCTTACACTTGTCTAGTGTGGTGTACCTTTTTGCATACTAGACCAAGGCTTAGGTTTGTGTTGTCTTTAAGTTCTTTG
The DNA here is from genome assembly GCA_030272315.1 of Paspalum vaginatum. Taxonomy (NCBI): domain Eukaryota; kingdom Viridiplantae; phylum Streptophyta; class Magnoliopsida; order Poales; family Poaceae; genus Paspalum; species Paspalum vaginatum. Next base: position 37,765,562 of record CM059017.1, on the reverse strand, counting down.
AATTTTGCTAGACTTGCCGGTGCTATAAACTTGCCTTAGGCTCTGATCTAAGGTTAAGTTAGCTCTCACCCTCTGACCAAGGACGAGCTGTCACTTGATCACTAGCGTGCCATCTTACCCACGTAGATCTGGTTGGTAGCCCCTATTGGTGATAGCATTAGGGAGCCTCTGTAATTCAACCCCGGTGTTCGGTAAGCCCGTAGGCGTTAGCCAGTTGCCGTTTGGTTGGCCAACTATCTACCCCCGGTGCCTCCTCGGTGTAGTCTGGAATTTCGCTCGTCGTAAGACCCTATTTCGTATTCGATCGACTTAGTTCAACCGCGAATATTCCTATGCACTAGTTAAGGAATAGAGTTTGGATATCTTAATCTCACTGGTTGTCTTCCCAGGCAACTACACCTAGTTTGCTAGATCTTTGGTTCCTGTTCTCTCATACCACCGTACACTATCTTGTTTATCTTACCCCCGTTGTAAGAATAGCTGTATTTATCTAAGTTATATAGTACCGTTGAAAGTTCAACATTTCATTCCACCAATTCAAACTTGCTTCCCTATGGATTTTTACTATACTCAGAATACTCTGAGTGAAAAAGCTACATCGAATCTCCGTGCGCTTGAAAATCTGTTACGCAAAGGGACGTCAACAAGCTTTTTCTGGCAATAGAAGTTTGATTTGTTCGAACCTAAATACTTATAATTTGGTAACATACTGGTATCTCTTAGCGGGCTCATTTGCCTATGTCTACTTTATTATTGGGTGATAGAGAGGTGTATGACCGGTTTTGACCTACCGGCAAATTTCACAAGAATCTGGAGTCGCTGCTCAGAAGGAGAGTTCGTCAAAAGACAATCCACGGGCAGAGGTCTGTGCCATTAGCATTGGAGTTTGGATCCACGAGTACAACTTCGCTGATACCGACTATGGCAAAAAAGACCATTTGCGAGTTCTCTGTCCCATCCAGCAACAACATCCCCACTGGGCCTGAAGTGCAGGTTGGAGAAGGTTTTGAGCTCAAGCCAGGTGTCATCTACATGGTCCAAGCTTGTCCATTTTGCGGATTGCCGTTGGAGGCATGCCAATAGCCATCTCCAGCTGTTCCTGGAGGTATGCAGCACTTTCGTGATCAAGAGTGCAAACGTCGATGCTGTTCAACTCTGCCTCTTCCCATTTTTCACTAGTGGGGAAGGCGAAACAGTGGTTCTATCTGAACCGCACAAACTTGGCAACATGTGAGGCATGTTCAAATGCCTTCCTAGCAAAGTACTTCCCTGTGGGGAAGACAAGCTCACTGAGGAACCGAATCTCGAGCTTCCAACAACTCGTAGATGAGACAGGTGGCAGAGGCATGGGAAAGACTTCAAGAGTACATCGCCGCCTGCCCCCACCAATGGTATGGAACAGTGGTTGATCATGCAGAATTTCTTCCATGGACTACATAGGTCCATGCAAGAACACCTCGATGCAGCCGCTGGAGGATCCTTCCTGTCCTTGAATGTCGCTGCTGAGCCCGTACTCTCATCGAGAAGATGGCAAGCAACTATGGATGGAAATAGGAGAGGGCGAATAATAAGCCCCGTGGAGTTCACCATATTGACGACGCCAACATGCTCACCGCCAAGATGGACCTCCTGCTAAAGAAGCTGGAGGGTGCTCCTGAAGCTGTGCCGGTACTGGCACTGGATTCTCGCATGACTTGCGAGCACTGTGGGAATACTGGCCATACGGGGAACAGCTGCCCCAGAAACTGGATCGGAGGATGTGAACTTCATCAACAACAATAGCTTCAACAACGGGCCTCATCCTCAACCAGGTTGGAATTCACGCCCACATCTACCTTTCTCTGGTTAAGGTACGTCTTCTGGCAGTTGACAAGCAGTTTAATAAAAATCCTTTCGATCAAAAAGCTGTGAATGATAGAATAAGCAAGAAATTCCATGCTAATGATAGAGTGATTGAATCTTTGTCTTTGCAATTGGAAACTCTTAATAGTGCCATGAAGAACCAGCTGAGTTTCAATAAAATGCCAGAAACACAGATAGCTCAGCTTGCTGCAGCTCTGCCTAGTCCTACCTCGGGTAAGCTTCTGGGTCAGCCCGAGCCACCCCTGAAGGAATATATCAATGCTGTAACCACTAAGGGTGGAATGGTCTAGACAAGACCCCCCACATCCTAGAAATGTAGGGAAAGAGCAGGCAAAACCCACTGAACCTAAGGAAGAAGAAGTGGGTAGTGATCCACAACCGGTGAATGAAGCACCCAAGTCGGCTCCACACGAGTTCTACGACACCACCGTGCTCCCTTTTCCTCAATGGCAGAAAAAGGCCTCTGTTGATGACCAGTTTGGCAAGTTTGTTGAGGTAATCAAGAAGTTATATGTCAACATCCCACTTCTAGATGCGATGCAGGTGCCTACGTACGCTAAGTACCTAAAGGAAATCCTCAACCACAAGAAGCCATTGCCATCCATAGAAGTTGTGCACCTCACGGAAGAGTGTAGCCCTGCTATACTCAACAGCCGCCACAAAAGAAAAAAGATCAAGGGAACCCAACCATCTCACGCTCAATCGGAACCCAGCACTTCGATTAAGCTCTCTGCAACCTGGGAGCACGTGTGAGCGTCATGCCAAAGGTATTTTTTGATAAACTAACACATGCCACACTTGCCCCTACTGCCATGTGCATGTAGCCGGCAGATCAGTCAATTCGCTACCCAGTCGAGATCGCCGAGGATATCCCGATTAAAATCCGAAACTTCTTCATCCCGGTGGACTTTGTGGTGCTCGATATGGAAATTGACAGCAAAACGCCGCTCATCCTTTGGCGACCATTCTTAAGCACCGCTGAGGCCAACATTGATAGTCGGAGCTAGAGAAGTTCACCTCAACATCAATGACGGAAGGGAAACGTTTGTCTTTAAGCCGAAGGTCGAACAATGCTGACAGGAGAAAATATTCAAATGTCAGGCACTCAGGAACACACCAAGACCCAAGATCGAGCTCTCGCCAAGCTAGTCAAAAGTGGATCGTCTCATCCTAGCAATGGAGAGAGTCCTGCTAGATGGAGAAGCCTGCAAGCTCAAAGCCGATCGCAAAGCCGAGTCACTGAGACGTGCCTCGATGGCCAAGCCACCAACAAGAGGAAGCAGGAGCCAAAGCTCCTGTTATAAAGGTCACTACCAAAACAACAAACACACCCAAAGAATGGAGAAAGAAAGAAGAAGGGACGCTGAAAGCCAAGCCCGAACAAAAGAGGGGAGGTAGAATTCCCAACCAGAAGGCTATGGCAACCAAGAAAATCTGGTGTGCAAAATTGCAGCGCAGATGGCCGATAAGTCTCCGTCAAGCACTGACTCCACATAAAAGGTATGACTTACCCCATCGCCAGGAGGTAAACTGGCATTACCCTCCACTGTATATTTAAAATTTCCACACATCCTTTAATTCCTTTCAATTTGAATTTCCTTTCGACCACCGCATGTTTAATTTTCACACGAGTTTAAATTTTTGCACAAGTTTTGTTTCATATATTATCATTTTTGGAAAAAACCAAAATCTTGAGGCCGCTCGACCCCACAAGGGTCGGCCGGCCCTGCTCTTGCTTTGGCTTCGAGTGCGCGCTACAGGCCGCCCGGCCTGATCCCCAGGCCACCTGACCCCGTACCGACGCCGCCCGGGCCTCCTTGTGCCCCCTCTGATGCATGCATGCATGCATGCACAAATGACCAAGGAGCACAGAGCAATCAGGCCGGCCAGCCCCTGCTAATGCCGTTCGGCCTCCTCCTTGCATCGTTCCCGTCTTTTCACCGTGCACAGTACGCACCAGCCTAATGGGGCATAGCCCCTCGGCCGCCCAGCCTCTTCTACTATCCATCCAGCTAGGCCAAGGCCGCCTGCCCCCCTATTGCCCCTTGCCTACTCTCGCGGACCTATAAATACAAGTGCATGCATGCACTCGCTCCTTGCATCGCTCAACAGCATGAGCTCTCTCTCTCTCTCATCACTCTCCTAATTTAAGCACTTAGCTAATTTTAGCACTTAGAAAAAAAATTCTGCCCAATAAAATTAGTGCTACACCCTCGTTTTGTTGGACTATTTGTGGAGGCTCTGCCCTGCAAGGATGACTAACATTCGAACAACTGACTTTTTGAACTGCTAACCGCTAACGCTAACTTTATTCTGTAACTGCGGTTTTCCCTCATGTTTTCTCTTATCTGTGTTTTGCAGGATGTTGTCATTTTTCTTGAAAGCCAAGAGAGCCCTGAGCAACACAGATAAACGCATACACCTCAAGTTTCCGTCGTGCTCCCACTCTTAGAGTGGAAGTTCGAGGACTCCAGCATCATCCGACAGGATATCCATTTGTGCCAGCTACCACCAGGATGAGGCAACATCATCGCAACCCTAGCCATAGTGTGATGCCGCCGGCATTTCAAAAGCCTTAACACACAGTTAGAGACAAGCTAGTGATGAATTAGGACTTAATCGTGCTTAGAGAATAATGAGGACTAGGTGGAGAAATCACTAAGTCAAAAATTTTCTATTCGAAAAACAAAAACGCACATTACTTGGTTGAAAAAGTTGACACCTACAAGTTTTTGTGCAAAACACCAAATACAAAAGTTCTAGTTCAGGAAATAATCTTCTCCTTTGCTATTGTGACCATCCTCAAAATAAACTGATAGAAAGTTCAAAAGTTCGAAATTGAATCCAGCCAACCTTCTTTTGAAATGTGGTAAAGGTGACCTTGACCAAATTTAGGCCCTAATAAAACTTTTAAATTTCTTAAACACATGAGCTCAACTCCCTTATCAAAGTTGTTGTACATGCTATGAACTACATATTTGTTACACTGAAACTGGTACAAACTATAGATTAGTTATTTTAAATTGGATCCATATGTCTCCTGAAATCAGCCTAGGTGGGTCAATACTTAGGAAAATTCCCGAGTCTTGATTTTCAGCTTATGCCCAAACTTCAATCTGAAATTACTTTTGATCTTACTATAGAACATAAAAATCTTCCTTACGATGAAATAAAGTTGGATTCATTACCTTTCAAATGCATCAGTCATTGAATTAATTGGACTTCGTTTGGTAGTTCAAAAGTTGGAAACAAAAATACTCCACATAAATTGAAACTGCAGTTGCACCAAACCCTTGAACACAATTGTGCTTGTAGTTCAAAATATAATGTGATCTATCCCAGACTTTCTATACCAAACTTGTGAACAATTTAGTGGTGAACAACTTTGTTAATTAGTGCTTGGGCAGATAATGAAGTTTTCATAGGGTAAAGGGCCTTTTACTGTCAGCTTAGAAACACAGCCAAAACCTGAACTGTTTAGAAATCTCCCTTTTCTCTGATCTGCAATCATTTTCATGCAAAACTTTAATTGGAGAAGTTGTAGCCCTAGAAATTTTAAACAACATTGTTAAGAGGCATCTTGGGTGAAAGTGGCTATGAGAGCCAATGGACCGGCTCCATTGCCTCTGGAGTGATGAGCGATTGTCAACAGTAGCAAGACCCAGAAGGACTTGGGCACAAGACCTCCGATGGACAGGAGGCCCTCCGATGGATTGGAGGTAGAGGAAAGTCCTCCGAAGGACTGGAGGCATGCTCGGCGTCTGTCGGCTATGGGAGTTTGGTTCACGGAGGAGCGGCACGGCGACGGCAGGAGTAAGTCCTCCGAAGGACTGTGAGGCTGCCCCGATGGACAGGGGATGCCGGGCGCCACCGCGGTGCTCCAACTCGAATGCGTGGCGCAAAGGCGTGCGAGGGAGGCTTTGGCGGCTTTGGCTCAAAACCGTCACCCAAGCTACCCAAGCCTTGGTGAGTTGGGCCACGACTCGCCAAGATAGAGAAGATGGGCCAAATCCGGCCCAGGCGGAGACTTCCTAAAGTTTCTCAGTTTCTGACTTCAAAACCGGGGGCGGATCGCGGATTGGACTACTGGCCACTGTGGAGAACATTCGAGGATTGCGTGGAACTTACGAAGATCAAGACTTCATCGTGGTCGTCCCTCCCGAAATATCCTGTAATCTTTCGTTTGAGTCCTTAGGGTTTGTCTAGCTGTAGGGACCTAAGTGCAAAACTGTCTAAATAGCACTCGGGTATAAATTGGTCTAAGGCAGGTCATTAGATGGCCTCTTGGCTGCTATGATTAGTCTTCACTTGGTGATTTTCGTCCTTAAGCTTTGAGCTCCATTGTTAGGGAGGTTAGAGTAGGATTTAGCTTCCTAATCTTGAGGGAAGGAGAGGGTGGTTGCTTGGGACGAATTTCTGCTTGTATGCTGAATCTTTAGACCCTTGTTGGGCACTTAATCGAAGCAAATTCGTGCAACAACCTTGTGTTCTTCTCCTCCTCATCTCTCTTTGGTTTTTGGGTTCAATCCTTGGCTTTTGGGTGTTTTTGTTCGCCAAGCTTGAATCCCTTTCCTTGCTGATGTTCTGGACTTGCTAGGACGTAGAGATCATGACTTAGTTCATCTCAATCCTGCTGGATTGCCACGAGCAAGCCTCTTGTGGGTTTTCCCTTTTCTTGCCCAAGGATTATCATTTCATGAGATCTGAAATTCCCGCTGATTCCGTCGTCACTTAGAGTTGATCTTTTGGGAAAAGCTTTGGAATAGGGTCCAGATAGCCTGTGCAAAATTTGTTGAAGTTTGGACAAGGTTTGATCAAGTTTGGGTTTGAAAATGCCCTTTCTGCGACTCTACCGGACAATCCGGCAGAGGCCACCGGACAGTCCGGTTCCACCCGATAGTCCGGCAGCGCCCACCGGACAGTCCGGCGTGAGGCGCTGTCCGGGCCGTGCCACCGGACAGTCCCGCAGCAGGCACCGGATAGTCCGGTCCCACCGGACTGTCCGGTGTTGGCCACCGGACAGTCTGGTCCAGCCAGGGAGCTGCTGTGTTCTTCTCAATTTGGTTTTTCCGCTGTGTTTCTACTCTGGTTTTGTGCATTCTCCACTGTAAGACCATTCTCTTTGCTCATTGTCAGTCAGTGAGACGCACCTTGGTGCGGTGAGTGTCGTGTGGCCGGATTTGCATTGTTTCGTTGCCTCGATGCCATTCGTGGCTGGATCTTGAGTTTTCCCGCATTGGTGCGTATCCTTTCAGTGGACGGCACCCTTGCGCTGCTAGGCACGTATCTGTTCCGTGGACAGTGCCTACCTCTGTTTCTCTTGAGCTTTGCAGAGCATTTTCTTGGGGGTTGTGATTTTGAGATTTCAAGTGCTCCTATTCAGCCCCCCTCTAGTCGCACGTCTCGGTCCTACTAGGACTAGAGCTAGAACTTTTGAATTTTCCAAGGATATAGGTCTTCTGTCCAAAACTAAAACTGCTAGGAAATTTCAAATTTAAATCCTAATTACACTCAGATTTTAGTATTAGGCCTTTTGACAAACTTGTAGAGCTCAAAGAGTAGAACAATTTGTTCAATAGGCACTTTCCCAAATTCGGCTTCTAAATAGGTCTAAAATGCGAATTTCAGTGAAGGAGAAAACACAAAGTCCCCTGATTTTCCCCAGGAGTCACTGACAGGTGGGCCCCACCTGTCAGCGCCGCTTGCCTCCCCAGCCCGTGCATGCCGCGTGGCCGCCGGCGTACGGCCGACGCGCCCGCAGCCGTGGATCGACCGCGCGCCCGTGTCCCTCTCTTCATCTGGACACAAAGGCAACCCCGTTCGTCACTCTCCCTGTCCTCTTCCTGCGCTTCCTCTCCGAGCTCCTGTACGTCATTCACCATGGCCGCCATGGCCAAGCTCATGGCGAGCTCACACTACCGCTGCTCCGGGCCTCCTCCCGCCTCCTGGCCTTTATCCCTTCCATCGAATCCCTAAGACCTCAGAGCCCGTCACCGCCCTAGAGCCTCACTGTGTACCGCACGCCATGGCCGCCCAGAGCCGGAGCTCGCCCCACCGTGTATGGCCACCACTGCTGCCTCCCCCACCTCAAGGCCTACTGCGCCGAGCTCGCGAATGCCTCCCGGTTCCTTGCGCGCCTGAGCTCGACGCTGTTCCCATCCTATCCGGTCAGATCGAGCCGCGCCATCAATCTCCCACGAGCTGCTGCGACCATCCAGTTCACGCGCGTTCCGCGCCGAGTCGGACCTCCCCTCACGCCCAAATCTTGGGGAAAACGGCCCCCGTCGCTGGGAACACGTCCCCGAACCAACTCGGCTCCAAGAACACTTCTCCACGCACCGGCGCAGCCCGTTCTTCCCCTCCCTGCGCGCTGTCCTCCTCCCCTGCCCAAGGTAGAAGAAGGGGCCGGCGATTTTGCGAGCTGGCCCCTGATCTGTCATATTTTTACGATTCCATTCATGCGTTGTACATTGTGTCTCGCGATTCTTACAATCTAGCCCCTGAATGTCATGTTTAATCGTGTATTAATCCCTGGCTGTGTAGATCTAATGCTTGAATGTATTTTCATTGTATATAAATTTTGAAAATCCATAGTAAATAAAAAAAATGGTGAAAGTGCAAGCACAATTTAGTTGTGTTCCTATTTACTAGCTCTACAGGCTGTGTATGATGGGAATATATGAAATGACCCTTTTTACCCCTAGTTATTGCATGCAGTTTATAATAAAATAAATGTCAAAAGTGATATAAATGGACTCCAAAAGTTACGAAAATTGGACAGTAGATTTATCATGTTATTTAGGGTTCTTGTGATTTTTGGCAACCCTAGCATACACTGCTAAATTACTGCTTTGCCCTCCTACTGCTTTGCCCTCCTGCATGTATTTTGTGCATTTATAAGAGTGGAAATACTTGATAAATGAAAAGTTCTCCAATTAATCCACTGAAATTTGTACAAGCTCTTTACTGCATATGAAGCTTGTTTTAAATGTTTGGGATCCCTGCATGTGAGTTTTGGTTGCTGTTTTGAAATAGACAACTAATTGCATGTTAAAATAAATAATAGGAAAAATTGGACTAAGTGTGCATAATAAATTCCATGGGAAATTTGGTGATATACTGATTATGTATAGGTCACAAAAAATATTTTTGGGATTTTAATGCTAACATATTGAGATGCATCTAAAAAGAGCTAAGACAATTAAATGGAAATTTAATCAATAAAATAGGGAACTACTACTTAATATGCTCTAAAAATCCCACCAAAATTCATGTAGCCATGTCAATGTGCAATCATGCTTAGGCGAATTATTCAAGTATTTTGGTTGTTGTTTCATGAAGGGCCCACTAATAGTCACTTTAACAAACTTAAAATAAAGAAAATAGAAAGGAGAGGTTAGTGTGTATGCATGATGATAGCTTATGAATTCTCTTGCCTATCATAATTAATAGGTACAAACTTATGTGTGTGTGATCCTTTATACTCCACATGCTTGTTTATCTTCATAATACTTGCTGCAAATTCCTAACGATAAAAGTATTGAAATGTTCGCTTACAAATAAATGTAACTCAAAACAAGTCAAAATTTATTTAACTTGTTCACACATATGCTTGATTGATGCCTAGCTTGCATGTGGCTTAGTAAAGGATAATTCAAATCGATATTTGATCCTAGGCATGTGTTGTCTCGTGCACATCCGATTATAAGTGTGTGTTTGCTCCTTGTCCATGTAAGTAGCCTTGTTCAAGTAGTTTATCAATCACCTTTCTGTCTATCTATAGAGTGATTGCTTGCACGTCTGCTTGGTATTCGTGCATCTCATTCACTGCAGCGTGCATGGCATTCATATAGTGACGCTTAATGCAGATACAGGATCAAAGTGTGTGGAACTACTTTAAAACAACGGTGTCCAAAAGACCAACAAAGACCCAAATACCACATGTAGGCCCCTGAAGTGGTATTTGGAAGGAGGAGCAGTCCAAGTGATCAACGGGTTGCCTGGGGCAAAGCCTCACAATCCGGCAAACTAACATAAATTGGTTTGTTTGGTTTTGATAAAAATAAGCAAAGGTAGGCAGGAACATAAATTTTCCAGCTAATATTATCTTGATTGATGATTAGTCATCCGCATTAGGAGTTGAATGAAAACATTTGCATTAGACTCCCTTGGCCGCCATAGCCCTAGTACCTATAGCTAGAGTTGGTAGGATGAGTTGCCTAGAATTGCTAGGTGCGAGTAGACACGAGTGAATGAAGTCACTCGTCGCGTAGGTGGTTTCAAAAATCACAAAACATTTACTGTTGAGGAAGAAATATTATGCTCATGGTTTAAATGGAGACCGGGCGGAGAATAATTTTATTTTGGGTGTGTGTTGTTGTACTATTTGGCTCCGCCTAGAGTCGTTTAAGGCCCGTCCGCTGTTCGCCTGCTGTTCAGCATAACATTGCTAGAGTGCTTAACCGAGATATGGTACCGGTGAAGTCTTTCCTAGGCTCGTCCGAAGCACAGAGACACTGTTTCTACCCGCTGGTTGTGAGGAAGGTGGCCTGAGAGAGCTTTGTACTCATTGCGGAGACACCGAGATGTCGGCAGGCTCGCTATGGGAGCACAACCCGGGGGCTAGGCGGGAGTGAATCGAACTTAGGACGAGACAGGTTAAGATCGGGACTACATGTGGGAATGCGATGGCCAGTATGCATATACCCCTAGCATGATAGTTATTCCTGGGAATTAAAATCGATTCGAATCGCTGATGCCCACTAGGTGTGGGAATGCTGATAATGCACACGGGCAACGTAGTAACTATTTGAATATATTATATCTGTCTCACATGTTTTCAAATACTACATGTTTGTGTTGTATTGCTTACATTTCTACAAGTTATTATTATGGAATTATAAGCAAATGTTGAGACCTGTTGCTTTATGATATTATGCCTCTGTCTAAAATCTGTGGCTAAGGATCCACATGATAGTAAGCAAGCTTTGCGTCAGTCGTAAACCAATCCATTAAGTCCTACTGAGTAATTAGTACTCAGGGTTTGCCCCCACCTTTTGAGTACATGTACCGACGACATCAGGACAAGTGCCTGCAGGAAGGTAGTACCGGTGGGCTCGGTGCCGCCCTGCCTCGATCATCATTGCATGAAGACTACTAAAGTGTTTCGTTTCCTCTGCGAGATGTGCTTGAAATCGCTTCCGCTATCCGATTCGAATTTGCCTTTCATATGGCATTATATTGAAACTTGTAATTTATTGCGAACCTGGTTTGTAAAGTAAATCTACTTATACTCTATTTCAACTGCATGTGATGATGTAACTGTTGTGGCTCCATCGTGGGCTGGATGTGTATGATGTCAGTTCCTCTGGGCAAGGGTAATATCGAGAGCCGAATGACTCTCGACGGACGACCAGATTTAGTTTGGTCTAATCACACTGCAAGCCAGAGGAGGCAGGTGTGCTTAGCCCAGATTAAATCGGCGGTTCCGCCACACATACTGTGCGCTGCTAACCATCCACGTCATTGTACCACTGCGATGATGGCGAGGCAGAGATATTGGAGCGCCTTGATCCCAAGCACTTTGGGAGAACAAGGTATTTCAATGCCTTCTTCCTTGCCAACATCAGCATGCTGGACCAATTCACACAAGCGTTTGAGTATGCGGGGTGGAGTGGCTTCTGGAACATTGATGAAGAAGGATCCGTCCTTCTAACCAAAGAGTTCCTGATGACTCTCCACATGGAGCGACTCACCACTAGGTACGAACATCCATTTCCACCTTTTGCAATTCAGAGTTTGCCATTTCCCCAAGAAGGCTTAGCGACCTCACTAGGGTTCTCTTCAAACTATTCCCTAGCCGATGCACCTTTGTGCTATGATCAAACAACCTTTTGGCGGAAATATGTGGTGAGGATGTTTCGAGAAAACACAACACTACAAAAATCCACAACCCTACTCTGAGAATCCTATCCCGTTGGGTCTCTCTCGTCATCTTTCCGCATAGCGAGGCACGCTGCACCGCTACGTAGGACTTAAAATGCCTCTACGCGATGTGCAAGAAAAAGCCTTATGCCCCTATCATAGACATGGTCCATCACCGGATGGAACTATGGCAGAACAACACCCCCATTACTATCACCTCATTTGTCACACAAGATCGCAATCGGACTAAGCATCCTACAAAATGCCTAGCTCGAGTACATTCCTGATGATCTTTTACACATAGTGGGGGAGCAGTACTTCATAAAAGGGCATTTTATGTGGAAAGAATGGGGTAGATTGATCATGACCTACTTTGGCCACAGCTTTGACCCGTCCGCTTCCAGTGCCTCAGTTTCGACCTGTACAAAGTAGCTAGCCTAACCATGCAGCTCGATATGGAGAAACCACACCAAAGCTTTGCAGGTATCATGACAAGAGCCCAACGACGAAGAGCCGAGCAACGCCAGCGAGAAGCTGAGGAGGAAGCATCAGCCGATCCATCATGGGCACCCCACGCTGGCTACACCATCAAGTGCAGATCCAGAGCTATCAGACTTTCGACGGTATGGCAACCCAGAGCCGTGGTACAGCAACAGTGGTATAGGTTCATACCACCAACCATCGTATGCTCCCAGGGAACTTTGGGGAAGGTACATCCAGAGCTTTTGACAGGAACGCAGGGCCTTCTGCATCAGCCCAGTTCACCTCCGACAACATGGCAGGAATCAATTCCTCCATGGAGGGGATAAACCTAGGAGGTCAGTACGACGCCCGGGCTACCGCTGGCGATAGATGACTGGCTTCACGCCAACACCAACAGTTCTCTGGGAAATCAAAGAACACAGTGGAGACCGGCATCAGTGAAGCTCACGATTTCTACAGTCACCACAACAACTACTACTACCACCACCACCACTAGAACCCCTAGCTTCATTGAAGCTTGGGGGGTGGTAAACGGATACGACATGAGCATGCTTTCCTCAACGCCTCCTCGGCGACCCGTCTCAGAGGAAGTTCTCCCCGATACTAGACCTTGTTCTCCCTTGTAGCAGTTCCAGTAGTACCAGCTGTCCTAGTAGTACTAGCAGTCCCAGCAGCAGTCCTACTAGTCCTACCAGCAAGACGAGTAAGTAATAATAATATCCAGTTATCTTTTCTTTTCCTTATCTTCTTTATGCTGAAAAAAGAGTCAATAAACTAAACTCCCACCTTTGATATATTGCCTTCATATGGAAATGATGAATAGTTGCTCTATCATGTTCTTGATTAGTTGTCTATGTACATACCATAGTTAGCTTAATTTCTAGCTCTTGTGTATAAAGTTGTGAACCATGATCTTTTATTTTGTGGTCGCCTTTTGCATAAACTTTGTCTAAGTTGTTGCGAGAAATGACATGACTAAGTACCAGGCCAGCTCTACATTCTCTTAGTAGGATGAACATCTCAGGATATTCTTTTGAAAAATGACAATAAAGTTCTCCCCTTTGGTCTTAAACACCTACCAGAGCCAAATACAATGAAATATCTGAGCCTAGCTTATCAGCTACTTAGTGTTGTTTTGAGCTTTGTCAAATTTTGAGTCTCATTGAATGGAATCATCGCTATCTTGTGAATCTTTGGAGCAAAATTACACCATCCCACATGCATCTACCTATTCTGGGTATACATCCATACATCTACCTAGTCAAAGCATGGCAAAAAGAGAGAAAATACAAAAAGACTCCATATTCATACCCATCACAAAAGAAGGAGAAGGGAAAGGAAAACAAGGAGATCCACCCATCCAGCCACCAAATAAGCTCCAATGATGAACATGATTTGCTGATGTAGTACATTTCTTTGGTCCAATCTTTGGCTTTGCAAAATAAACAACCTAAGCAAGCTAAGTTTTTCCATCACCCTGAGCTCCACAAAAGCTTTAGTGTAGGAAAAATCTTGGCCATGCTCTTGGTCCCTTTTTGATGAGGATACACTTTTGAGAGATCGAGAGTACCTTTTGGGAAACTTGCTTTTATTTTGAAAATCTTCAAAACACCTGAGATAGGAATCCAAAGAGAAATGTACTTGAGCTGGAGCCTGCAATAAAGTCATTCTTGTTTCAAGAAATGGTAAGTCAAAAATATGCACCATAGGTATGAGAAAAGGGTGATCGATACATACACTATGGCTCGAGATGAAAGCATGGGTGTCAGTTATGCATAGCTTCTTTTCTTGAACATCGATATTGCAGCAAGTCCTGATCCATAACCCATCTTGGTCTAAGCTTGGGGGGGTGTTGACGGTCGTTATTGCACTACCTTCAACCGTCAACTATCCGTGAAAATGAAGGAAAATGTATCAAAGTGTAGACTAAACCCTTGCTACTGACATTAGCCAGTTGCCGTTCGGTTGGCCGATTATCTAACCCCGTGCCTCCTCGGTGTACGCAAGACCCTAGTTCGTATTCGATTGACTTAGTTCAACCGCGAATATTCCTATGCAGTAGTTAAGGAATAGAGTTTGGGTATTTTAATCTCGCTCGTTGTTCTCTAGGCAACTACACCTAGTTTGCTAGATCTTTGGTCCATGTTCTCTCACCCCACCATACACTATCTTGTTTATCTTACCCCCTGTTGTAAACCATTGAAAGTTCGACATTTCATTCCACATATTCGCCCTTGCTTCCCTGTGGATTTTTACGATAATCGGAATACTCTAAGTGAAAAAAGCTACATCGAATCACCGTGCGCTTATGGAGTAAAATCTCTTACACTAAGAGAAATCAACATAGCGCAGACCCCGCACCCAGCATCCCCACCACCATAACCCAATCCCCAACCTAGCCTTCCTCCATACCTGCCTTCGCGCGCGGCCGCAAACCGCCACCCATGCGCCGATGACACCTCCATCGCCCTCCTCCCACACTCTGCCGCCGCGACTGCCTCGGCCCATGTAATGGCTGCCGCTATCTGTGAAGCCCACCTCTCCTCCGTGTTTGTGCTCTTGCCCCTCGCGCACTCCTCCTATACGGCGGCGTTTGCCTCCTCTGTCACCTAGGCCTCCACCAGCGAGGGCATCCTCAACGACGAGATCGTAGCCTAGACCCCAAAGCTGATGACCAGCACCGCCTGTGCCATGCGCTCCTCCCTTGAAGGCTGCTCGGCACCCGCTCGGTCTACCTAGAGGTGGACGCAACATGGAGATGGAACCAGGCCAGTTCGACCTCTTTGTGGATGACCATCTGGCTTGATCCGGTTGCTTTTCATACCAATTTTATCCTACATTTGACATCGATCAGTTGAACTTGGGGATGTGAAAGAAGGGGAGAACAGAGGGAGGAAGAGCTGATAAGGATTAAATTTCAGACATCAGTGAGGAAGATTGTGGGGGATAGATATCCCCTGGGTCCTCATGGCGTGGCTTCAAGACATGGGTCGTTGATGGGCCTCAAAAGGCTGGGCGACAGATTTCATGGGCCGTCTGGTTGGCTTAGGCTCATAAACGGCAAAAGGATGCGCAGAACTAGGCGATCAAGGCAAGGATGGTGCAATCTAGGAAAGCATGAAGAGAGAATAGGGCTTGGACTCTACCCCTCAAGAGTACGGGACCCAAAGATAGAAAGGATGTAGATCGCGAATTCTACGTGATCTGTTGTAATCTAAACCGTCTAAGAAACATAGACAGAACCTGACTTGTAACCCAAGAACCCGTCAGCCTATATAAGGCGGGTGAGGGACCTCTATGTATTGATCATCATATAACACATCATGCCATCACACATCAAAACCCTAGCCAAATGCGCTCTCATTATAATCTCAAGGACTTAGATCAATTCAATCAGCCACAAACAGGACATTGGGTGTTACGCATTCAGAGGCCCTGAACCTGTATAAATCTTGTTCCCATCTCGTTT
Organism: Paspalum vaginatum; assembly: GCA_030272315.1. Lineage (NCBI taxonomy): Eukaryota > Viridiplantae > Streptophyta > Magnoliopsida > Poales > Poaceae > Paspalum > Paspalum vaginatum. The sequence goes on along the minus strand of CM059017.1, from coordinate 37,749,823 downwards.
CAGGCAAACCATCAAGCTACGGTCGATCTCGCCAACCACAAAAGCACCATGTGATACATCCCGTGGTGCACTACTGTTACAAAACACCGATAGTTGGTGCGCCAGGTAGGGGAGCCAACAATGACATCTTTGCTAGCTCCATGGCCATCAACTCTAGCAACTTTGCCAAGATCTCTCAAGGCGAGATGATCCACTTCGGACCTATCTCGTTCATAGTTGACAAGCAAGGAGATCTCCAGCGTGTCGAAGGTGCTTCGAAAAAGGCAAGCGACCGCAAGGCCGCTGGGCCGACTCAGAAGCCACCCTCGGTCGTCCCCGTGGCAAAATTCGCTTTGCCCATAGTCAAGATTGAGTCGGCTCCAACGCCAACACACTCTGCGCTTACTCATCCTCGAGCTCCGGTGCCCCGACCCACCATCCGGCCTTCGTCAGGAACAAGGCTGCTGAAGGAATCCCCAAGCCACCTCGGCTCGGAGTCACAACACATCATCTCGGGGATGGCCACACGTAGATCTGCACCAACTCCTCCACCTCGGGCAACCGCTACATCATCTCTGACTCGGCGTACTCCTCCATCAACTTCCCCAACTCGGGTCTGGACCTAGATCAGTCAGGAGAAAGGGGGCATCAGTCGGGAGCTCGATCCCCCCAAGGCTCCCATCCTCGGGGCCCACTGCGAGGGTCCGGTCTCGCCTCTAGTCGTGAGGAGAGCCGGGTCACATCCCGAGTCCCCCATGGGCTTCCTAACGCTGCCACAACACACTAGCTGCTCCTCTCCCGTGCGTTTATTCCCCTCAAAAACAAAGAGGGCGCACCGGAGGCATTCGTACCACAGCAACGGGCTGCTTCGCTCGTCGACAACGACATCTTCGACACAGCCGACATACCGCAGACTAGCCTCCGGTTAGGGCTCGTCATCAACTCCACCCCCGCCGGTAGGGCCGCCAGATGGCACAGTTCGTGTCTGATGGAATCACTGGTGGTGCCTTCGTCAACACCCACGCCGCCAGCACAGCTTCAGCCACTACCTCAGCCACCTCTTCATCAAGGGGCCGGCGGGGAGCCACATCTGCACATGGTCTGCTGCCTTGAGTCTCTCGCATCTAAGGGAGATTCAACCATACCTGCAGCTACAAAGATCACAACAACAACTTCCAATCCTTGCTCAGAGGAATTGTCCACGCTCCTCAACAATCACATCAGCTTCCCTGAGAGCACGTCCCATCGCTTCTCTAAGATCTTCGTCATTGATGGGGGGCTAGAGGAGGAAGACATCGTCTTCGACAATGAACCGATTGTCAATGGTGAGACCCCGCAGCAATGCACCGCATGCCAACGCAGGAACCGGTGCCGCAACACCCAGTGCCATCACATGGCTAGGAACCGACACCCAACCTCATTCGCCTCGCTTGATGAGATGACCTCAGGCGATGAAACTTCGGAAGAACAGGAGCAACGTCAAGCCACTCAGATGGCCCCACCAGAATGGGAGTCGGCCCATCATCCTCATGCACCACCTTGACAACAACCTGTCCCTGCACTCAACCTGTTTCTAGAATTCAACAAGATCATGCAAACTCTGAGCCAGGTGGGCGGTGCGCTTGCTTAAATCGCCAACAACGTCCGCAACAGCCCAGATGGATATTACTATCGGTATGTCCTTACTTAGGTGACGAACCACCTTCTGCCCCCACAGGGTGTTCCCGCTACTGGAGACACCCGCAACGCCATCAATGAACGCCGTGATGTGTGCCACAACATCGAGCAATCATGCGCGCAGTTGACATGAAGACGAGCTGAGGCATTGAGAAGAGTATGATCGGGACCGCGGTGCTCCCCAATGACACGAGGGCAGCCACGCTCACTCAGGCGCAGGCTCCGTCAATAGCCCGACGCCTCATCTTTCAATCTACAACTGATTGGGAGGCGGTCGCCACCGGTCACTGCCTCGCCAACCAGACAAGCGCTCATGGTGGAGCCTAGAAAGCATCGGCCTGTGGATTGGTGGGCATCTCTACCTTCACCAGGCGACTCCGCGCGGTCGAATGGCCCCAGAACTTCAAGGTCTCCAAGGTCGACAAGTACGAGGCCAAGCAGGACCCCAGTAGTTGGCAGGCTGTGTACTCCACAGCAGCTGGTGCCACTGGGTCCAGAGAGGACATCACGATGGCCTACCTCCCAATCATGCTGGGGCAGGATGCGCTCCAGTGGCTTCGTCACCGCCCTGCCAACTGCATCGATAACTAGAGCAATTTCCGTGAAGAGTTCATCGCCAACTTCCAGTCCCTCTCCGACAAACCGGCTCAGCCCTAGGACCTCAAGTCTATCAGGCGAAGAGGCAATGAGCCCCTCCGGTCTTACCTTGAAGCGGTTCCAGACAAACATCACCGACGCAACGGTGATAGAGGACTTCTTCCGCGGCTCCGACGACTGAGGCTTTTGTCAAAAGCCTCTTACAGAAGGCTCCAGCTACCTAAGAGGTACTCTTCCGTGATGCTGACTGGTACATCACCGTGGAGGAATGAGCTCATGACCTGGTTGATCGACGTCGAGACAAGGACAAGCAGGAGAGGTGCGAAGATGTTCTAAGGCAAGACTGTCGCTGGGATAAATGACCTCGAGATGAGGAGGTTCATGCCAATGGGACCACCGCTCGCTCGGCCATGCGCTCGACCTTCGTGGTGGCGACGCTCGATCACTCGATGACATCCTCGACGGACCATGCCCTTATCATAAGGACATGCATCACACCCTCTGCCACTGCCGGGACTTCAATAGCTCGATCAACCATGGTTGACCTTTCCAGCCAGCTGCCTCCGCCACCACCTCTATGGCAAGACCAACATCCACCATAGCAGCAGAACAGGGGCAGGGCCCGTGCCTTCCCTAACATCAACAAGGAAATCAACAGTCATCTTCGGGGGGCACTGCTCCCTAGAGAGCAAGAGGCAACAGAAGCTGACGGATCGCTGAGTCATGGCCGCCAGCCTTGGAACCTCCAACACCATACAGATGGTCTGAGGTCCCAATCTCCATTAGTCGGGCAGACCAGTGGCTCAACTTCGATCACCCAGGAAAGTACCCATTGCTCGTAAGCTTGGTGATCCGCGAAAACCGACTCAAGAGGGTGCTGATTGAACAATGGGAGCAGTATCAACAGTGCTGTTCCCAAGAACTCTACCAGAACTTGGGAATCCAGTTTGATGATCTTCAAAAGTCAGACAACCCTTTCTTTTGGATCATGCCAGGTAAGGGAGAATACCCGTTGGGACACATCTACCTATCGGTCACCTTCAGCATGCCAGAGAACTTCCGCACTGAGACTCTCCACTTCGAGGTGACTACCTTTGACTATGCTTACAACGCCACCATCGGGTGACCAGGGCTGGCCAAGTTCATGGCCATCCCACACTACTCGTATCTGGTCCTCAAGATGCCAGCCCCAGGAGGAGTCTTCACCGTCAGGGCTGCCTTCAATGGTGAGGAAGACTGCACCAGGGAAGTGCTCCAGACGGCCCTCACTGCGAGCACCCAGCTCAACGGCGGCTCAGTGGTGGATGCGGCCCAACTCTCGAAAGGCGAACTACCAATCCCGACTAACAATTCGATTCCCACCATGATGATCCAGGACGACTTTCAGTGACCAAAGATATCAGCCTCAATCTCCCTTATTCAGTCCAAGACCGTCACCATCAGCGGCACCCTTCCTCCCAAATAGGAAGACGCACTCAGTCCGGTTCCTGCAAGACAACTGGGACATGTTCGCAGTGGAAGCCTGCAGACATGCCTAGTATCCCGAAGGAGCTAGCCGAGCACAAGCTCAAAGTTTGCCCTAACGAGAAGCCAATCAAGCAGAGGCTGCGTCGGTTCACCCCTAACAAAATAGAGGCAATCCGTGTGGAGCTGGCCTAGCTCCTAGCTGTCGGGTTTATTAGGGAAGTCATGCATCATGAGTGGCATGCAAATCCTATACTCGTCCTCAAAAAGAATAATAAAGACTGGCGTATGTGTGTTGATTATACTGATCTCAACAAACACTGCCCAAAAGACCCCTTTGGGCTGCCCAGGATAGATCAAGTCATAGACTCCACGGTAGGATGCTCCTTGCTTTGTTTCCTAGATTGCTACTTCGGGGTATCATCAAATCTGTCTAGTGGAGGAATGATCAAGAGATAACAGGCATTCATCACGCCTTCGTGGGGTTCTGCTACACTTCCATGCCTTTTGGGCTGAAGAATGCTGGAGCAACATATCAGCGTGCCATCCAGACATGTTTAGCTGAGCATTGGGGCAGGTAGAAGCTTACATCGATGATGTCGTAATCAAGACAAAGGAAGCAGATGACTTCATCAATGACATGCAACAAGTCTTCAACAGCCTCAAAAGATTCCGCTAGAAGCTTAACCTTGACAAATGTATATTCGGGGGTCCAGCCAGGCAGTTACTCGGCTTTGTGGTCAGCAAGAGGGGAATCGAGGCTAATCTTGAGAAGATCGATGCTATCCTCAGGCTGGAGCCTGCCAAATCGCAGAAGAAGGGTCAGAAGCTGACGGCATGCAGGGCAACCTTAAGGCGATTCATCTCACGGCAGGGTGAAAGAGGCATGCCATTTTTCAAGCTGCACAAAAAGGTGAACAGATTTCAATGGACACTAGAGGCACAGGAAGCTTTCGACTGCTCTCAAGAAGTTTGTAATGACACTGCCGGTCCTCAAATCCCCAAACCGAGCCACTACGGACCATCCAGCTGAAGACTTGCTTCTTTATCTCTCCTGCACTGACTCACATGGTTAGCACTAATTACGTGTCATTCGAGCTAGCAGGTCCAATCTTGTACCATTCTCTTCTTCTACTTATTTATTTCCGAATTAATCTCTCGACCATACGAGCTCCGATTCCATCGATTCATCTTTCTAAATTCATCAAAAATCAATATCTACCATCCACATTAATTTCATGATTTTAGGAGTTTCCATAGCCGCCTACAAGCCGGTGCCACATTAGACACTATGGGCGTGCACCGTTGAGACCAGGCTTGAAACTCTGCTTGCAAGCAGTCTAGAAATATTTTCTGTCCCTGCAGAATCCAAAAGCACGATTTTATTCTCCGGTTACTAAATATTCGGATTTTGAAATATTCGAAAGAATATTCCTTTGCTCTTTTTTCTTTTCTTTTCCCAAATATAGAAAAATTCATATCTTCTCCGTTCCAACTCCGATTTGGGTGATTCTTTCGCCTAAATTCATCTAAAATAAACCTCTACCTACCCATACACTCCATATAATATTTTGTCCTAGCCAGAAGCCACCGTCATACCACCATGACGCCGTCCTACGCCCAGTCAGTGCTTCACACCAGTCGCACAAACATTGTGAGCCTCGTGATCGATGCCGTTAATCTCCTATTCGACATAAATCCTAAAGGTTCCTATCTTAGCCTGTCCGAACCCTGAATTCAGATAATGACGATACCGAAAAATCATCTAAACATCATTGCTCTCTCCACCTCTCCACGAAAAGACCTTCTCCAAAACATCAACGTGCGATCGCCACCCCTTCGGCGTTGTACAACTCCGCATCTCGCGTCCACCATCCCTACCTTGGTGTCTCCGTAACTGACGTTACCGAACCCGCCAACTCACCTGAAAACTCGCTACACCCCAACCACTTGCAGTAATACCACGAGTAAGAACCCAGCAGACTCTCATCTCCGTAATACAAGCTCTACGCCACCAAACCCTGTTGAGCTCATATTATGCCTCGATTTGTGTATTCCTTGTTTGTGCACTAGGCCTTACCGGAGAGTTCCGTTCGGCCTACCCCTCGCGGTATACTACACAATGGTCTGCGCCCAATACGTCCAGCAACTGTTATATCAACCGCCTCAACAAAGTGAAAGGCAAGCTCACTGGAATCCTCACTTGATGCATAAATTTTCTATGTTTTGTAAACACAAGCCTTGGCCTATTAATCACATAAAAACTTGCAGTGTTTTGCTTGCTAAGGTAACCCAGCAAAATATACACCCACCTAAGCTTATTTTAGATATAGCGCGCATAGGTGGGATCGCTCATTTAATTATCTATCATAATAGTGATGCTAATAATGTGGAATATGAAGGGTATGGAAAAGTGGATGTGTGTGTGGTTTTGAAATAAAATGGGGAAGAACCCCGGCAACCGACCTTCTCGGAATATGGCTACGCGCCGAAACAGCCATAAGGGCAGGGTATTAAAGGGTAACTTAGCTACCTGCGGTTACCCCTTGTCCCGGGATTCATGGAGAATACCGGATAGGTGGTTGCTCACGCTATCGAGCAATGGAAAGTGAGAATGGTTCTACCTGAGCTCTCCGTAAGGACCGTTATGATTTTCATCTTGGCTAACTCTTAAGTACAACCACTCGCTCTGTATGAGGCATTGGCCAGGCCCGAGCCGGAGTGGATAGCCTAGTAGCTTCTGTGCTGGCGCACAAGGGGCTAGGGGATGGGTGGTGTGCCAATGGGAGTACCGCGGGGTACTGGAGTGGCTCGGATGCCCAAACCCCTAAAGTTTTGATAGGTAATGAAACAAGGGCAACTGCTTGGTTTTGAATTCGGGTAGTTACGACGGTAACGTGCCGTTGAGTCCAATTTGTGGGAATTAGTACAACATCTGATCAGAGTAAAACCTATTAGAATAGTCCGTGTCCACTGGTTAGCAGTTTTCATAAATTAAAATGGAATTGGTTTGGGATTGGATAAAATGATTTTTGGTTCAGCAGTAGGTGCTGGATGTATAGAAAATGTGTTGGCTGGAAAGCCATGGGCCACTTTGGACCGGAAAGTCCAGTGGCAAACATTTTGGAAAAAACTCCGTTTTCAAAAAGATTAAAACTTGACAACTAGTTCAAACCCTGCATACAAATACTTTTATGCAAAACTTTTTTAAGCTCCAGATATATCCTGCATATAGAGATAGCCTTTCCCCAACTCCTTGTGGAGGAAGGTGGGCTGCTGAGTACGTATGTACTCACCCTTGCTTTGTTGTTATTTTTCTCAGTGCAATGGACATATATTGGTCTGAGAACGAGTAAGGGTTACGACCTGCTTCCCAACTGTGGCGTAAGGAAGATGTGCCTACGTTTTATATTCTGCTGCTTAGATTTTAAGGGATGCGCCCCTTTGTGGTCTGAGCCATTTAGGGTGGATCTGTATCACTCTGATGTAAGAATGTGATTACCAAACCCTAGGATGGTAATAAAGCACATTTTTAGTCCCATTTTGGAAACTGGGGCTCTTCAGGTGGTATCAGAGCCGTAGTTGGCCGTAGGACGTAACCCTAAGGTTGGAAAAATGTTTTTAGTCCAAAATCAATTTGAAAAACACTTCTGCTCCTCATCTTACTTCATTTCAAAAAGTTTTGGCCCTTTCTTACCCCAACGGCCGTCACCAAGGAGTCAAGCTGTTAACCAAAGAAAGTGATGGATCGATGTTAATGTAACCAGTGCCCGCCGTAAGACACATCACCATCACAAAGACACATGGCTCAATCTCAAGATATGGACCACCCTGGTCAAGCACGTGACCCGACGAATAGCCAGAAGGCGTGCAACATAAAACAAGGAAATGGTATCCACAGTTAATCCTGCCCCCTTTGCCATAAATGGCCGCTCAGTATGGCACAGTCGACAACAAACCTATCAATGGCACTAGGCACTAAAAGACGCGTCAACCAAGCTATTAAAGGGGATGTCATAGAGCTCAAAGGACCCGAGACCGCTCCATTGCAAAGCAGCAATGGCAGAAGAAAAGCCCATCCTCGACGGTCGCCCCGTGCCCCTTAAAAAGAGAAAGCGCCCAGATCTCTTAGTGGAAGTCCCATTGCTGGAAGGCATACCAGTTACCTTCCCCGAGCCTGAGAGCCAGCCAAACCCGCTAGAGTCCCACCCAAATTCACCACCAGAGCTAACAGAACACCCCACCCTAGGAAGTATCCCCATACCAGATCTCCGGTGCTTGGAAGAAGAGCTACGTAGAGCCCCACCTCCAAGTCCTGTCCCCTTGAGCAAGTCAAAGCCTCCACCAACAACCTCGCCAACAAAAGCAAGGCTAGAACCCTCAGGCATTGCTTTGCCCAGGGGACTGACTGAGGAAGACGACCCAGTCCTCGTAACTCAGCCACTACCAGAGGACATTATCGACATCAGCTCAGATGACTCAGAAAGAGGTCTCCAAGCCTGGCATGGAATGAAGTCGCATGGTTCGAAGCTAGCTGTGTCTAGTGTCCCTCTTACAGTTGGGTAGTGAAGTTTCTCCTTCGCTTTGGTTAGCACCCTTGTAAGAGTTACTCGTATAGATCGCATGCGTTGTAGACGTTGTCTTGCTTGTTTGTGTGTTGAGTGGTAGTCTCAGTCTAGGTCGAGTCCTGCGAGTCTCGTTCAAATGGCAACTGCCGGACATGTCAGCCTATGTGAGGATGTAAAAGGTTTTTCAGAGCTCCTATGGGATACCATAAGGTACCTTCAGATTTCTAGATACCCTAAGTACCTAGCTAGAGAAATCATCGAGAGTGGAGAATAGAAATGGATGATCTCGTTGTACATCAAGGACAACCACGCCCTAGAAAGATGGCATTCCATAGCCACCAGTCATCAGTTTGTGGATGCGTGTCACATTACAACGCGTGACGCAGTTAGAAAGTTGTGCTCAACCTATCATAGGGCAATCCAAGACACCCCTATAAGGTATTTCCCACCCTTCCACAAATTGACAGCAAACTGGACCAGAAAAGTTGGAGTCTTGAAGATAATGAAGGAAACCGAGGCTCCCGTCATAGCCTACCTTGCTCTTCATCTACAAGCCTTGGATAATGAGTACGACAAACTAAACCACATGAATGAAAGGTTGGAAGCTCGCAATCGAATAATAGAAGACCTCCTATCCCAGTACAGAGCCAGACTGCTGCGCCAAAGGCAAGAACCAACCCTGATCCAAGCAGCACAACAACACGAAGTTTGTTTGACCTCCGTTACCCATTGGGAATGCAGTACCCCCTGCCAGGAAGAATATCAAACCCTCCTAGGCAAACGGAGCCAAGTCACCAAGCTAGTTTCCAGTACTCTCTGCTTGAGCAGCAGCGGAATCAGAGAGAAGCCCCAGTAACAATCCACCAAGAGGAAGATAAAGAAAGCTTGGGCACCCTCCTAACACTCTTGCTTCCAAGAGAAGGACCCCGTGTCCAGCAACCCTTACTGAATGAAGCCTCCAATAGTCAGAAGTTGAAGATAGTTATGCGTGAGTAGTAGCGTTAGTGTGTTTGTTTTCGTTCTTGTGTTTTGTTGTTGTGGCTTGCCTCTTGCTATGTCAGCAGAAACAAGCGTTGCCTTGTTTGAAGTGCTAATAAAATCGCCATTAGAACTAGCTCTCACCGCTGCTATCTCTTCTCACCTTAAAACCAGTCAGTTTAAAGAGTATGTGCCCATTAAAAGGAGCGACTAGAACAAGCCATAGTCAAAATAAAGGATGGTCAGCAGCTAACAAAGCTCTGCCTAAGGAAAGCACAGCTAAAGGATACATCGCCTTCGGAAAATGGATAAGATCGGAGGAAACATCCCATACCATAGCCCCTGCAAACAGTATCCACCACAGTACCCCGCCGATCACATCTTTCCTTTTCCACCGCACCCGCTGCATATGATGCCCCGACCCCCACCACCCACTCACCCTTGCCGTCGCGTGCACGCCGCCTGCCACCACCTGCCGCCTTTGGCAGTGCACCCACGCGCTCACTGCCGGCCAACGATGGCCCCTACACCGCCATCCCTGACCGGCTGCCACGTGTCCTCACTCCACCGTCCAGTGATGCCACTCCATTTTCCATTGATGCCCGGTCCCCCCCCCCCCCGCCCCATCCTTCGTCGCAAGCCGCCGCATACCCCCGTTCCACCTCGACTGCTTGTGTCACGTCGGTGCACAGTACGCCGCACCGCAACCACCGCCCCCGAGCGCCCATAAAATCCTGCCCTCCCTTGAGCTAAGTTCCTCGCTCATCCCGCAGAGCAAACCCGCCACCGCTCCTCTCCCACCAGCTAAACGAGCCACAACTCCTCCCATGTTCTGTGATTCTTGGGTAGGACAATTCCTCCTAAGTTACTACACTATCACCGCCGTCACTCTCCCACTTTGCCTCCTTTTCCTCTAGGAAATCCACCGCCCTCTCCCCTGGGAAGAACGACTCAGAAACCCACCCAACCCACCTGCCAACTCCACCGCCAAATGATAAACATAGCAATCCTTCTACTCTTCCTTATCCATTGCGTACTCCTCTCTAAAATCCTAAAAGTCCTTGTCCACTTTGTACGAGAAGAGGAATCATCTGTGAGATCCACGTTCCACCCCCACCTAGAATATGAACCTAGAATCCAGAATATGCATCCCCCTCCACTACATATTCTTTGCCATCTTCTTGACAAATGCCTGCTAATCATTCTCCGGTTGATCACCCTTCCCCGAGCCAGCGCGAAGCAAGTAGGAGCTTCCTGCTAGCAAAGCTGTGCCAAAGTCAAGAAGCCCAAAGTAGGGCAGAAGATAGGCAAAAAGAAAGAAGGAGAAGTGCTAGGGGAAACAAGAAGTAGCGGGTAAGAAGGCTATCCTAGATGGCCTGTTTCTTCTCCAGCATGCCCTCCGTCTGCTGATACCTCAACAACAGTTGGAAAACATATCAGCTCCTCGCTTCCAGAAGAGTGACTAACCTAATCAAGTATGGGCAACCGCCCTATTTAAGTGGGGTTGCCTCCCTTCTGTTAGCACTGGCGCAGGATAATCCGGATTCCATATGTTGATGGATCCATCCCTTTGGACAAACCGCCCGGATTATGCCACCATCTGGAGAGTAGAAAATGCCTTGCTGAATTTCTGCCGCTCTCTAGAAGAGCCCCTGCCTGAATCCGCCAGACAATGGAACAACCTTCCAAGTTCATGAAGTGAAAGATCTAGCTCGTATGTGGAATGCTTGTACGAACAACCCCAACAAAGAAAAGAAGGAAACACGTTAGACATATTAAAATTCCACCTTCTATTCCGTGTGAAGAATTAGGAAGTAGCTAGCTGAAGTAAAGCTATCCATGTGACCCTCCTACGCCGAATCTCGAGGACGAGATTCATTTTAAGTGGGGTAGATTTGTAACACCCCAAAATTTAGCACCCGGAATTTTCTTCTAATCTCTCCCTAATTCAAAATCAAATTCTTGAAAAACTTTGGATGTTGCTTATTTGTTTTGGGTGTGTTAATATGAGCTCAACAAAATTCCAAATATCACAAATACTCTCCACCAAAATTCTTTCCAAAATTTCTTTCCAAAATTCAATTCAAAAAAAATATCCCCGCGCCACATGGACCCCCATCTCCGCCCCATGTGGACCTCCCATCTCCGCGACACTTGGACCCCCCATCTCCGTGCCATGTGGACCTCCCATCTCTGCGACACTTGGACCCCCCATCTCCGCGCCATGTGGACCACCCATCTCCGCGACACATCATCAGCCTCCTCCGCCATTGGCTATAAATAGCAACCCACCCCATGCCTCCATCCACACCAAGCTCACCACCATCGCAATATCAGGCCCCGGTTCAACCTGAACGTTGTACGCCGCGAACGGCATCCCCCTTCTCCTCCCTTGCTGTGTTCATGCACAGGAGCAGAGTGCCTCTGCGTTCTTCGTCAAGAGGCCACCATAGCTCGATTGCTCCGACTATGATCACCTCGCCACCTTCCTCCACCATCCCCAAGCCACGCTCCCCCCACGAGCTGCTAAGCCGCCACCAATGGCTGCCCATGGCAAGCACCTCCGCATCCACCACCTCCACCACGCCGACAACCACCAGAGCTGAACGCCGGTGAGCCCATGCCCGTTGCTCACGGCGGCGCGAGGCAAGCAGCCAACCAGAGGCGCTGCTCAGGCCTGCTCGTACCCATCTGGCTATTATAACAGCCCCCCTCTCCTATGAATGACAGGTGGATCCACCCATTATTTTTCCCACGCCAACCACCAGCCATCGGTGATTAGCCCATCACTAATTACGTGTCATTCGAGCTAGTAGGTCCAATCTTGTACCATTCTCTTCTTCTACTTATTTATTTCCGAATTAATCTCTCGACCATACGAGCTCCGATTCCATCGATTCTTCTTTCTAAATTCATCAAAAATCAATATCTACCATCCACATTAATTTCATGATTTTAGGAGTTTCCATAGACGCCTACAAGCCGGTGCCACATTAGACACTATGGGCGTGCACCGTTGAGACCAGGCTGAAACTCTGCTCGCAAGCCATCTAGAAATATTTTCTGTCCCTCCAGAATCCAAAAACACGGTTTTATTCTCCGGTTTCTAAATATTCGGATTTTGAAATATTCCAAGAATATTCCTTTCTCTTTTTTCTTTCCTTTTCCTGAATATACAAAATTCATATCTACTCCGTTCCAACTCCTATTTGGATGATTCTTTCGCATAAATTCATCTAAAATCAAGCTCTACCTATCCATACACTCCACATAATCTTTCGTCCTGGCCAGAAGCCACCGTCATGCCACCATCATGCCCTCCTACAGCCCAGTCAGTGCTTCGCACCAGATGCACAAACATTAAGAGCCTCGTGATCGATGCCGTTAATCTCCTATTCCACATAAATCCTAAAGATTCCTATTTTAGCATGTCTGAATCCTGAATTCAAATGACTGATGATACCGAAAATGATCTGAACATCATTGCTCTCTCCACCTCTCCACGAAAAGATCTTCTCCAAAACATCAACAGTGCGACCTGCCACCCCTTCGGCGTTGTCAACCCCGTATCTCGCGTCCACCATGCCTACCTTGGTGTCTCCGTAACTGACGTTACCGAACCCGCCAACTCACCTGAAAACTCGCTACACCCCAACCACTTGCAGTAATACCACGAGTAAGAACCCAGCAGACTCTCATATCCACAATACAAGCTCTATGCCACCAAACCCGTTGAGCTCATATTATGCCTCGATTTGTGTATTCCTTGTTTGTGCACTAGGCCTTACCGGAGAGTCTGTTCGGCCTACCCCTCGCGGTATACTACGCAATGGTCTACGCCCAATACGTCCAGCAATTGTTATATCAACCGCCTCAACAAAGTGAAAGGCAAGCCCACTAGAATCCTCACTTGATGCATAAATTTTCTATGTTTTGCCAACACATAGCCTTGGCCTATTAATCACATAAAAACTTGCATGTTTTGCTTGCTAAGGTAACCCAGCAAAATATACACCCACCTAAGCTTATTTTAGATATAGCACGCATAGGTGGGATCGCTCATTTAATTATCTATCATAATCGTGATGCTAATAATGTGGAATATGAAGGGTATGGGAAAGTGGATGTGTGTGTGGTTTTAAAATAAAATGGGGAAGAAGCCCGGCAACCGACCTTGTCGGAATACGGCTACGCACCGAAACAGCCATAAGGGCAGGGTATGAACGAGTAACTTAGCTACCTGCGGTTACCCCTTAGTCCCGGGATTCGTGGAGAACACCGGGTAGGTGGCTACTCGCGCTGTCGAGCATTGGAAAGTGGGAATGGTTCTACTTGAGCTCTCCGTAAGGACCGTTATGATTTTCATCTTGCCTAACTCTTTAGTATAACCACTCGCTCTGTATGAGGCATTGACCAGGCCTGAACCGGAGTGGATAGCCTAGTAGCTTCTGTGCTGGCGCACAAGAGGCTAGGGGATGGGTAGTGTGCCAACGGGAGTACCTGCGGGGTATTGGAGTGGCTCGGATGCCCGAACCCCTAAAGTTCTGCAAGGTTATGAAACAAGGGCAACGGCTTGGTTTGGAATTCGGGCAGTTACGACGGTAATGTGCCGCTGAGTCCAACATTGTGGAAATTAGTAATACCTTTGATCAGAGTAAAACCTATTCGAATAGTCCGTGTCCACTGGTATGGATGAGTTACGGCTTGGTTCTTCAGTTAGCAGTTTTCATAAAATAAAATGGAATTGGTTTGGGATTGGATAAAATGATTTTTGGTTCAGCAGTAGGTGCTGGATGTATGGAAAATGTGTTGGCTGGAAAGCCATGGGCCACTTTGGACCGAAAAGTCCAGTGGCAAACCTTTTTGGGAAAAACTCAGTTTTCAGAAAGATTAAAACTTGACAACTATTTCAAACCCTGCATACAAATACTTTTATGCAAAACTTTCTTAAGCTCCAAATATATCCTGCATATAGAGATAGCCTTCCCCCAACTCCGTATGGAGGAAGGTGGGCTGCTGAGTACGTATGTACTCACCCTTGCTTTGTTGCTATTTTTCTCAGTGCAATGGACATATATTGGTCTGAGAACGAGTAAGGGTTACGACCTGCTTCCCAACTGTGGCATAAGGAAGATGGGTCTACAGTTTTATATTCCACTGCTTAGATTTTCATGGCTGCGCCCCTTTGTGGTCAGACCCATTTAGGGCGGATTTGTACCACTCTGATGTAAGAATGTGATTACCAAACCCTGGGATGGTAATAAAGCACATTTTTAGTCCCATTATGGAAACTGGGGCGCTTCATCCATCTATTTCTCAAGATAAGGAAGATGTATCCCTAGAGCAGTGCATCCTGAGCCTTGAAGAGGCTCCAACTGACTGAAGGGTCCCAATAATCAAATATATCGAAGATGGAGACAAGCTAGAGATCAAAGCGGTGACTGAATGACTAGTCCAGCGCGCGGCCAACTACACCTTGATCGGTGATGATCTGTATAAGCACAGCGCGGCTGGTGTTCTTCTGAAGTGCATCAATACATCTCGCGGCAAAAGTCTGGCTACTGGAAATCCATGCTGGGCAATGCGGCAATCACGCCACGTCAAGAACATTGGTCGGGAAGGCTTTCAGAGCCAGATTTTTTTGGCCAATAGTGAAACAAGATGCTATGGACCTGGTCAGACATTGTGAAGTGTGTCAGTTCGTTGCTAAACAACATCATCTCCCAGCTCAACAATTGCAAAATATCCCAGTTTCCTATCCTTTTGCATGGGGGCAGGATATGATCGGGCCATTCAAGAAAGCCCAAGGAGGATACACCCACGTCTTGGTGGCCATAGACAAGTTCATAAAGTGGGTTGAGTACAAGCCAATCACTTCATTGACAGCTACCAAGGTGGCTGAATTCATTCAGGAGATCATATTTCGATTCAAGATCCCCAATACCATCATCACCGATCTAGGCTCCAACTTCACAGGCACAGATTTCTTTGACTTCTGCCAAGAAAAGTCTATCCTGGTTAAGTACGACTCAGTAGCGCATCCAAGATCTAATGGTCAGGTCGAGCAAGCTAACGGCATGATCCTCAATGCATTAAAGAAGAAGATTGTTGACAAGAACGAAAAGTTTGCTGGCAAATGGATCAGAGAACTTCCATACATCGTTCGTAGCCTCAGAACTCAACCTAGTCGGGCACTTAATGGCAACACACCATTTTGTATGGTTCATGGATCAGAAGCAGTGCTACCTGCAGATCTCGCATTTGAAGCACCTCGAACTCATGTTCAAAGATATAGATGAGGCAGAAGTGACTCGACTTGAAGAAGTTGACGTACTGGAGGAGGAATGCCTTAACACAGTTATTCAGTCAGCTCGCTACCAACAAACCCTGCGGCGGTATCACGAACACAACATGCGCCCAAGGGCATTTTGAGTCAGCAAACTGGTTCTTCGACTGGTCCTCAAAGGGGATGGGCATCATAAGCTTGTCCCATTCCCGTAAGAAGGCCCGTATATTATCACAGAAGTCACTCGCCTAGGATCATATCGGCTATCGTAGATGGATGGGACTCCAGTCTGGAATTCATGGAACATAGAGCACCTCCGCAAATATTACGTGGAAATTGTCGTGTCGTTAGAACAATGTACCTTGGTTTGTACTCATGGTTGATGTAATAAACTGTCGCAACCTCAAAGTGGCCTGTCTTCAAATTGTGCTCTTGCTCATGGTACTCAATGAAATAAAGAATGCATGACCTCTGTGCAATAACTTTGTAGTCATAGTTTCGCAGTTGCATCTCACACAGATTCTCTTGTACTCAGTATCCTTTATGGGGTAATCAGCCTAGGTCATAATCCGACCTATAGCTAGTGTTACATGCTCTCGCTTAATCATAAAGGGTAACCTCTAAACTGTCCTTCACGGAGCAATCAGCCTAGGTCATAATCTGACCTCGCTGGTGTTACATGCTCTCGCTTAATCTCAACGGGTAACCTCTAAACCCTCATTCACGGGGCAATCAGCCTAGGTCATAATCTGACCAATCACTGGTGTTACATGCTCTCGCTTAATCTCAAAGGGTAACCTCTAAACCCTCTTCATGGAGCAATCAGTTTAGGTCATAATCCTGACTTAAAACCGGTGTTACATGCTCTCGCTTAATCTCAAAAGGGTGACTTCTAACCCTCTCTTGCGCGGTAACTTATTTAATCGGTAGTCTGACTCATTGGCGGTATTACATGCTTCTGTTCAATCGGCAACCAAATGAACTCAAAATTCTCACAATAGGTCAATCGGTTTAAGTCATCAGCTAGACTATAACCTAGTGTTACATGCCCATGCTGACTCAGTAACAAGGAATTCAGATGAGAGTTTTTTCATTACTCATTCGGCAAGGCCACATTACAAAGGACTCACATCTGACATTACAAGAAGAGCTTGGTCGCAGTGCATCTGACATTATAAGAAGAGCACGACCGACTCAAGAATATGACTCAAGATGAGAAAAAGATAACCACCCCTCTTCACATCACCGAATACAGGTGATACAGATCATGCATTAGAAGGGCAGCGATAGATGTACCTCCAGGCTTCTCAAAAGGTAGCATCTAGGCACCCATCATTGGCCAAACAATACCAACAGGGGCTCAGATGCTCTTAGCACAGGAGAGGAACAGCCATTCCGGGTGAGGCAGGCAAGGCATTACCCGAAAAGGGAGCTTCACCTTTCTCCTCATTGGGACATTTTGGCGCCTCAACTGGAGGTTCTTGGAGCATGACGCACAAGCGTGCCAACTTGAGATCTCCCCTCGATACTGGAAACACGAATGGCACTAGCCTTCATGGAAGATCCCACCCTTCACATCAGCACGGCAAGCACCCCTGCTCCAGATAGGCAGGATAAGGCAAAGACCTTAGGGTCTTCTCCTATCCTGGCATCCACCAGGCGTGGATTTCACACGGTGACATCTTAAGGTATTCTCATTTCCTGGGACAAGAACAAGAATGAAGAACAAGGGCTAGGTGGAGATCGGACTTCTCCATTTTTCTTTACGAGTTTCAGAGCTGGAAGAGGAGATATCTACTGGTTGTGGTGTTTTAGCTCGCGACCCTCGCCTTTTATAGGCTCGAGGAGCGCTGGACAATCACAGGGCAGCAGTGATTCTCAGTCATTTTTTTAGGATCATGGGCACACAGTCAGACCCAAAGTTCATGGGTTATTGCAACAAAAGGTGGAACTAGTAAACAATCTAGGCATAGAAAAAGGAGTGCCCGATAAAAGTGATTGTCGATTAGGCGGATACGAGCAATTCACGGGCACACAGTGCTTCTTACTTTTTCAGTGGTCCTTGGTGCACATGGTTGGCTAATGGGTGCCCAACGCTCGGGCACAGAATGCATGATGACAGATTTGAGATTATTACAAAGAGTTTGGAGCACATACGTATATAAAACACGGGTGTGATAATCAACTGACCAACAAAAACATTATGCACAACAGGCAGTTCAGTCGGTCAGCTTGGGAAAACAACAAAAAGACCGTACCACGACAAATACCGACTTAAAGGGGTATTCAGTTACGGTTCAAGTTTAAGAATAAGCTATTCAGCTACAATTTGGGCCTCTGCAGTGTATGCAGCGAACACAGTGTCATCTTGCTCGACGGTGGCTTCATCTTGTTAAGTCGGATAAGTTCATATCCGGCTTAGTTACCTTAAGCATTATCAGCGTCCATTTCAGGATTGACTTGAGCTCACCCTGAAGATGAATCTTGACGTCCTCAGCCACTGATGATAATCAGTCTGCCAATGGTTGAGGGGTTCCTATTTCCAGAGCACAGATGTCTATGACAACTGATGCGGTTTGTGCTGTAGTCTTAATGACATCTTGCCCTTTCATAAGCAGCCTTCAGCTTCTCGCAATTCTTCTGGGCAGCATCATAATTTTGCTTGAGGATGTCTAGTTCTTTGAGTTGTCGCTGCGAATCCTTGAGGGCCTCACTTGTCGAAGTCAATATTTTCTCTAGCTCTAGGTTGCTCTTCTGAATTTTCACTCAGGTTTTAGTCAGCAGTGGTTAACTCGGCATTTTTCTTCTCAAGTTCCTCTTGGGTCAATTTATGGCTCGACTCAAGTGATCTCAGAGTGCTGGCAGTCTCGCGGAATGATTTCTCAAAGCCATCGCAGGATTCACGAAGCTTCTGAATTTTTTCCTTCATTGCGGAGTTCTCTTGTTTATGGCGCAAGTGCCTCGTCCTACGAATTGGTGTAATTTATAGGATTATGTAAGTAAAGAGTATGCAAGCTGGGTCTCTTGATGGGTTACCTCATGCCCTTTCTTCTCACTATTTAGTTGCCTTTCCAAGTTGGCAGCAATATCTTAAGCCTCGTCACACTCTAGTATCGTGTTGCGAAATGACAACTGGAGGTCAACAATTTTCTTGGCAGCAGCTGCAAGACGGGTAATCATTCAAAGTCGGTATGGGTATGCAGTAATTCAAGTAATATGGAGCTAGGTATATCAAGACACACCAGCAGCCCCAGTACTATGAGCGGCTTCTGAATCAGCTTGCCGTTGCTGCAATCTGGCAATGTCTGCTACAAGCAAAGGAGCGAGCTTCTCTCGAATGACGGCACCTTGGTTCAAGCCAATCCTATATGACATCATAGTTTATTAATGTTGATATTCAGAAGGAATGCTACATAGCTGAGCAGTCAGGTTACCTCAAAAATCGCCAGTGGACTCGAGCTGGGAGAAACTGAGGTTAATTGTTGATTCTCATTAACAGTATCCAGAGTCAAGATTGCTGGTGTTAGCTATCGTAGTATGAGAGGGTGTCATGGCAGATGCACGGAGGCTAGATGAGGTCACATTCTCCACGTTGGCGATGCCTGAATGAACCTCACCAACTTGAGCAGTATTGGCCCCAGTGTTGGCTAGGGCATCATGCCAGCCTACTGTGGTCATCGTACTTCGTGGTCTCTTCCCCAGCATCCGGCATGTCAGTCTTGGGGGTTTTGACTGCATCTTGCCTGGACTCACTTTCTTTGGTTCCCTCATCAACTGAGGATCTTTTTTCATGCTCGCCTCTAGAGCATGGAAAGGCTCGGGGGCTTGAGTTACTGCGGTCTTGATCCAAGACTGTTTCAGTTTCAGATGGTTCAGCTGGTTCACCAGCTACATTCAAAGGCTATGTTGGCAATGGCCTACAAATCAGTCATCAAGGAGTGAATGCAAACAATGGCATTATGGGAAACTCGATACGAATACTAGTATACACACCTCGGTGGTTCGGTTTTCTCATTAGCCACTGGAGTGTATGGGCGTTGGAGAGCTGATTGTATGCATCTATCAAGGTTATCATTTAACATTGACAAATCCAGTTCCTCTACTTTGGATATCTGTTCTTTGGCTAGAGAGGAGGAAGTACCAAGGTCGTGTTGAATCTTAGATCTCTTCTCACGATGCTTGAGCGGGCTCTCTTCTTCCTCCTCTTCTTCTTCGTCGATCAAAGCTCCCCAATTGATATCAGAGGTGGATTTTTCGTTTGATAGTCGTCGCTTGGTAGTTTTCTTAATGGGCGGCGGCTTGGGTTTCACAGCACCTACCTTGGTGCGAGTCCATTTTGGGACTGGATGAGCTTGCAATTTCCCAAGCAACATTTGCATGCTCGGGGGCTGGGTTAGTCGGATTAGCACCCTCATGCTAGGGGGCTTGGTCCTCCTTTATGTCAGCCCCTAGTAGGGTCACCTCATCTTGAGTTAGATGCAAAATGATAATGAATGTTGTTGCCTCATTGTTGCCTTCACCTTGCGGAGCTACCACAACAGCTTCCATTTCTTGAGGAGACAACTGCGACTTTCACTTCAAGACTTGGTCATCACTGTGCTGTGGTGGGTCGGATAGAAATTTAGAGATGTCACACTTCAAGCAATAGAACTAGAGAATTATTAGCTCAGTTATACTAGTGAGTTGTGCAGTTGTCTCATTTATGCAGCAGGATACTTACAGAAGGGGTCATATTCCAAGCAGAGTAGGGCTGTGGAGTTCCCTCATTATTTATATCACCCCTCAACATTGTACCAACTCGTGTTTGGACTTCTTCTTCAGTGATCATACGACTGGTCTCTCTGGTAGGATCACTTGCCCCAACATATAGATATGCTAGGACACACTCGGTCCTTCAAGGGTTGAATGCTGCAGAAGACAAAATCAATTACCACAGCTTGGGCAGTTAAACCTTTCTCTTTTAAGTCGGATATTTCTTTGAGTAGTATATCAACTTCAGCAGTTTCTTCTTGTGTTGGTGCCTCTTCCCAACTAGGCTGTTTTGTGTTGGGCTGTTGTCCTGACTGACTTGGCAGCGAGTTTCCATGATTCTCCATGATGAACCACTCGGCTTGCCATCCCCTATTGCTATCCTTCAGGAGAATATCAAAATATACTGATTTCCGACCACGACGCAGTTCTAGACTTGCGCCCCCTACAACTTGCAAGACACCGTCTCTAGTGCTGGGTTTGCAGTGATACAAGTATTTCTATGGCCCAAAATGTGGGACAATCCCCAGAAAAGCCTCACATAGATGGATAAAGATGGCAATTTGCAAAATGGAGTTCGGATTCATGTGAGTCAGATCAATGGCATATAAATTAAGAAGTCCTCAAACAAAGGGAACAGACAGGCAATACCAGCCCACAGATAAAGAAAGGGGCAAAGACTACTGATTCATGCATGTCCTCGATAGGAGCTCCTTCACCCTTACAACTTTTCCACCCTGGCCACCTCTTTTGTGGGTAGAACATTCATCTCTACAAATCGGAGGATATCAGATTCGGAGATGGTGGACTTACGAAAGGCGACGAATGGGGATCGAATTCGAGCATTCTCATTGTGCGGGAGGCCATCAGTGGTGTTTCCATGCTCACTTGCAGTTTTCTTCTTGGGCGCTATTGGTACTAGAGGGAAGAATTCCGGTGAAGTTAGGGGAGATTGGAGTTAGGAGTTTTGCGGCTACGAAAGGTGGCGGCGAAGTAAATGAAGCAGTTGGGGAATAATGATTCGAGTGGAAGGAACCGTTAGGGTATCAGCCTTCTTATAACCCTAACGGCGTCCAAGAAAACAAGCGTTGTTTTCTTTCTTACTGCCGCAACGTCGTTAAGTATCGTGATGGCAGATTCACAGTTCAGTCGGGCTTGACTTTGACTCGGGCAGCTTGGTTGCTCTTTTAATTTTCAGCCGGCTCAAGATTTCTTGTGCTTCATCAAGCTCCAATCAGGGTTTCTTATGTATGAGTCGGGCTTTGTTCACTCGGTCCGAAATTATACGTTAAGCCTTGGTCAAGAAACATGTGCAGTTTGGTTTACTTCAGTCGTTCAAGGGTTTTTTTACTTCGATTTTAGTTCATATGTTCAAGAGGTAGACTTCGTTCATACTGAAACCATAGGAGGTTATCACAAATCTCAAAAAGTGAGGCGATTAACTTTCAATGAGACCAACCTAGGAGGAACTAGGTTGTCTTTCATTAAGAAGAAATAGGCACTTAAATTCGAGTTTGAGAGGACTCGAACTTGGGTGGTTAGGTGCATGGCCACTCCTCCTACCTAACCAGTTGAGCTAGGCTCACTTCCTAGAGGCGATTAACTTTCAAGAACTCAAATTCAGGAATGAAAGCAAAGATTCGTTGATTAAAAAGTACTAGATACACTGGGGGGAATTACAAAGTGAAGCAATGTAGTTCTACTACATGCTACTCCTACCCCTAACTGCTACTATCTAAGCGGCGATGCGGCAGCGCTTTGTTGGGCAGGCACTGTCGACCTTGCCGTCGTCGTCATCACCGTCGTCGTCGTCATCGTTGTCTTCATCCTTATCGTCATCGTCTTCATCGTCGACGTCGTCGTCCTCGTCCTCCTCCTCGCTGTCGTCGGGACCAGCAAGCCTAGGTTGGTTAAGGCCCCTGAGCATGGTCTTCTCCTTCTCATTGTACACCTCGCTGTCGGAGTCAGAGGGGGGGTGGGTCCTTGTGCTGCGGCGCATCATCATCGTCGCTGTCGGGGATGGCCGGCGCGTCGTCGTTGCCATAATCCCCAAAGTATTCCTCGTCGTCCTCATCGAAGTCTTTGTCAAAGGAGTCCTCCCTTGGCGGCCTCGCTGGGCCAGCGGGCTCTTTGCCTTTGCCGCTGCCGCTTGTCATGGCGTTGGTGGTGATTTGGAGCGTGCTACTGGCGTTGGGGATGTTTTCTTGAAGAGAAGCGTGATTGCAAGAATGACAATGTGTGGAAGATGGATCTCAGGGTCTCCTTATATACTGCAGGGCGCGTCGCTTCGCATTTCTAGCAGTACGCGTGCAAGGAAGACGCTTCGTATTCCGAACAGAGCGCGCATAAGGAATCTAAAACGCGGTGACGGTTCGGAAAAGTTGGATATGGTGGTGGTTGAATTTTTCGAAGAGGTGCAGTTATCATGTCAATTGATGAAACCAAGTGTGAGGTATTGTTTTCTGCTAATACCCGGTGGGGAATTTTATCGAAAATTCCGCCAAGTCAAATTTAGGAATTTCACTCGGACGTGGCATTAAATGATTTAGAGAGATTATGAAGCTAAATTTCAGTCGGATGCAATTGATGAGATAAGTTGAAAGGAGATTTCTAATTTTATGGATCTTCAAATTGGTTGTTACTCAAGTCAATTCGAAGTTTGGGGACTATACCCATTGAGTGCACCTAGTCGATGATAAAGAAATCTCGTCACAAAAGAAGTTCAGTTGACTCGGCAGAATGCACATGCTTGTTTCTTTTCTTTGGAGTCTCGAGTTAATTGCTTTCAGAATTAACTCGACCCTCAGGGGTTTGTGGGGGATAGATATCCCCTAGGTCCTCATAGCGTGGATTCAAGACCTGGGTCGTTGATGGGCCTCAAAAGGTCGGGCGGCAGATTTCATGGACCGTCTGGTTGGCTTAGGCTCATAAACGGCAAAAGGATGAGCAGATCTTGGTCATCAAGGCAAGGATGGTGCAATTTAGGAAAGCATGAAGAGAGAACGTGGCTCGGACTCTACCCCTCAAGAGTACAGGACTCAAAGATCGCGGATTTTACGTGTTCTGTTGTAATCTAAACCGTCTAGAAAACATACAGAGAATCTGACTTGTAACCCAAGAACCCATCAGCCTATATAAGGTGGGTGAGGGACCCCTACGCAAGGATCATCATACAACACATCACGCCATCACACACCAAAACCCTATCTAACCGCGCTCTCATTGTAATCTCAAGGACTCAGATCAATACAATCAACTACAAACAGAACGTAGGGTGTTACGTTTTCTGTGACCCGAACTTGTATAAATCTTGTTCCTGTCATGTTTCACATAAACCATCAAGCTATGGTAGATCTCGTCAACCATAAAAGCATCACGTGAGACATCCCGTGGTGCACCTGTCGGTATAAAACACCGACAGCGTAAAACACCGACAGCGATCTATGGTTGAAGTGTTCAAATCTTGTAGGTTGCTGGACTGCTTGCAAGCTGTTTGATGAAATACATGAGGTGTGCCTGCTGTTCTGTGGTACTACTTTAGTTGATTTTCCACAAGAAGTGGAAACAAAATTATGTTTTTGGAAATATATTTTGTTTTCGTCATGTGCAACCGTCAAACAATGACAGCAGAAGTAGAAAAGGAGAACTCCAACCTAAAACTCCGTAACTTCTTTCTTCTTCATATTCTCGCATCGATAGAATTGGATCCAGTGTAGAATACATTTAGGTAATGTTTTGTCCTTATTTCTGCTGTCCTAACTTCTGGGGCAAATTAGTTGTTGTGTGCTATGTGTTTAATGTTCATGTGCTATGTGTCCATCTATTCTATCCATTTGTATTCCTGTTCAACAGCCAAAGCCCAATGAACAAGTCTTGGCCATTCAGATAGTTATGCACTACTACACTTTGTCCTTCAGGAAACTTAGATGGTGGTGTTTGACTTTTTATCTGCTGTTGTTGGCTCTGACTTTAGCGTGTATGTTCCGCGGTTCTTGGCCTACATGTTTTGATGTTTCAACCTGCTATGTTCTTGGCCTACTGAGGTTTGATTGAATCCACTATTTACTCAGATGCTACACGCTTTCACGTGCTCCTTTTTCAAATATATTGCACATCTATTAACTGTTAGATGTGTTTGTGTTTTGGCATATTCAGTTATTAAAAAAATACTACGTCGGCCAACGTGAACTCACCACATCTTGCAGACCATAGTGCGAATGTCTTTGCTTAGTGAGTTTTCCAAATGGCTGTCAAACTTCACAGACATAATTAAGGCCATCGAGTACATGCAACAAAGGATTTTTCTTATGCATTCAGCTAATCTATTTTGTCTACTCAAACCTTACCATTTAGGCATCTAGCGTCCACACAATAAAAAGGAAATATGATGTGGCAGTCTAAAAATTTTATCATACTACTAAACTTGGCTTGTCAACTTTGAAATGCAAACTGAAAATAGCAAGGCATTGCTAATTTTCCATTTCAATAGATAGACAATCTAAACCCTATACCTCCCAATTTCAATGTAAGCTCGAATGTCAACAAATTTAATACAAGAGAGGCTTGCCAATATTTACACCCAGTTTTATTTGCTAAGTTACTAATTCTACAACGGATATAATACAGGAGAGGATGTCCCAATGGTCTGCATTTTTTGGTGGCACTCTGGATGATCTCCTTGCGTTTTACTGAAAATGGATTGGTGGAGGCACATATAAGCTTGCATGTCTGCAGGCAACTGGAGCATAAAGCAAAATTAGAAAATTTTAAGTTCATTAAGGAAGCACTTGACAGAATATCCCAGGCTTTATAGAAAAAGAATTCGTTGCCCAATCAAAATATGTTGAGACAAAAGCGTTGCTATGAAAAAGTCAGACCAATCTGATGGACTGTCAAAGAACTTATGTTCAGTTTGAAAGAGGGCAAAACAAACTTGGAGCAGTAAAGGCCAAAGGGACACCGTCATCTCACAGTAATAAGGTGATCTATTATCGGAGTGCACCTGTTCTCTTTTTTTGTGATGGTCATTTTCTATTGTACTCACGGGTTTTGTCGCTTACCTTTATTGACCATTATTGTTGCATTAGTTATTCAGTGTAGTTACTCTGTTGTTAATATTTGTCATCCTCTGATGATCAATCCTGTTTGATTAACCATTATTGTTGATTAGTTATTCAGTGTAGTTATTTCTGTTTTTGATATCTTGTCATGTTGTGTGATGATCACTTCAGTTTTGATATTTTCTACTAAATGTGACAGGCGACCGGTGGACGCTTCATAATGGTATGTGCAGCGTGTCCTGTTGTTTTGATATGCTGGTGGGAAGATACGGTGTCTTGGTTACTTACCACCCATATGCTGTTAATGGAAGCATAGAATGCAAGCTAAACTTATCATTACTTCAGCATAAGCCTATATATAGCTCTTGTGGCACTAATTTTGCTCACTTGATATTTGACGTACCGTATTATTTAGTTCAACAACAACGTAGCCTTTTAATCCCAAACAAGTTGGGAGTTGAAACCGAGACCAAACCGTTAGAAAAGAGAGTTTTTTGAAAAATTTTGAATAGGTTGCTTTCAACCAAAAAAATAAGGATTTTAAAAGATTTTAGAAAAAAAGCACAAAGAAAAACCTAATCAAGTCTCAGGCACGTGGATAGCTATTTTCCAAACAGCTCTATCAAAGCTAACTCTCTCATTATATTCCATTCTTTTATATCTTTCTTAACTGCCTCATCCAAGATCAAATTTGGCCGGCCTCTACCTCTCATCGCATCATTGTTCTGCCTTATGATGCCGCTATGCACTAGTGCCTCTGGATATCTTCGTTTCACATGCCCAAACCATCTCAATCAAATTTAATTTAGAAAATTTTCTATTTAATTTGCTTACTAATGTTTTTCTTACATATCTTTTATGATCTATAGGCAAGGCAAACATCCCTCTACAATAAAGGACAAGGCAGATCGGGGTCTCCTTCATGATTGCATTATAGGATTTTTTTTTAGAAGAACATCCTTGTCCCATGTAGGATGGTTCTTATTTTGCTTTGTCTTAGTGCACAACCCTGTTGATAATAATTGTAAATTTGTTGGCGTAGCTCAAAGTTATCCTTACTCTTTCTATTAATGTAAACATGAATTGAGAATTACATTACTTTTATTCAGAGTTATTGCCTACTGTACTTGCTATTATATGCCAACATGACATTCTTATACTGTTGTTCTAAATGGCGCACAAATTGCAGTTCTTTTTTTTTTTTGAAGAATCTTTGTCATAGTAATTATTATTTCATCAAATATAACATGCCCGTAGCAATGCACGGGCCAATTATTAGTATTCTAATATATATCATCATAGTGCTAATATATCTCTGTTTATATTACCATTTACCATCCCAATGCCATTCTCACAATACTTCGATTCTTTCTTGAATTGATGCCCCCGCACGGGCAGTGTACTGTCTTTCTTTACCTTTTTTTTATTCTTTATTGTATATTTGGTCTCGACCTTAGCCCTTCGAACAAGGAGGCTTGTTATGTTAATATAAATGACCCTGCAATTTCTTCTACGTAATTGTGTAATTATTCTGTTTTTTTTACCACAATTCCTTCTTGGATTTACTTCTATTATTCTCTGTACCCCTATTAATTCGTCCCAAATCAGTAAAATGTTCTAACTCTATTTTAGTCGTCTGTATGCATATGGATTTTGATGAATATAAACATATATTGAGCACACATACACATACTATTGAATGAATCTAGTAAAGCCATCGAACCCCTTACAATTTGGAACAGAAGAAGTAGTAATTTTCCATTAAACAAATCAATTATTGAATGGTAAGCTGTCCATTGATGCGCTTTCCCAGTCTGATAGAAATTCAGGCACCTCTCATGGAAAGCACAACACCTATCTAAATATAACATGTGCCAATCCTACTTGGTTTTACCCCTCATTGAAATCGAAGACAAAACTTGAACTGCAAAATCTTTCCCCTAACCACAGATTCTTCAGATAGATTAGAATACACCAAAAAGCGTTGCTGCAGCAAAGAGTAAAAATAATACTCCTCCTAACATGCCAACCTGAAAAATAATGTATTTCTATGAAGCCATAATTCAAAAGGGCATGCAGAACAAGCTAATAACAATAAGGTCAAGCATTCATGATTAAACCAGAACAAGTGACAAAAGCAGCGGTGTGTACTGAAAAACTAGCCTGTCTCAGAGAGTTCTACCCCAAATATGGGTATCCCCTCTGGAGCTGAAGCGGGTACACTAAGATGGTGTTTGGTTGAAACTTTGGTAACGCAAACGTAAATGTCATCCAATCATAGTGGGATCAGCCCCGGAATGAACGATTCCACACTCTGTTTGGTTCTGTATTTCTGTCAGGTAACGGTATCGCAGGAGAGCAGCAAGGGGAAGGCCCAGCATGGAGCAGCGACGGGACGAGACGAAGGGATGTGATTACGGTCAGGACCGGATCCGGTGAGAATAGGCCGGTATCCGATTACACCGTAACCGATTACAGAGCACATCGAAGCAAACACATGTAACGCTATTTGTTAGCGCTCTGAAATGCGTTTACGTTACAATCGGTGAACCAAACGCCATCTAAATGTTTGTGTGAGCATATTTTCCTACTTTAGGTTAGAATGCATGTTGAAACCACATTATTTTATCTTAATAACTCTTGTGCAAGACTCTAGAGCTGGAAGTACAATCTTCTGGATGTGTTTATAGGGCTAAGGGGTGTGCATGAATGCAAAGGGTGCATGCATGTGTCTGTACTGTGTTTTAGGTATTTACAACGAAACGAACCATTGGAATTTTTTTAGGATATAAAACAGATCCTGAGTAACTGCTCTAAAATCCAAAGTGTTATTTGCACTGTTTAAGTAACTAATTTAGCAGATCTGAAGCATCTTGGCCAGATACACACAAATTTACTCTTGATGTGTTCTTTCATAGACAACTGATGTCCACATACAAAACATATTGCAAACGAAATCTGCTGTTAGTATTGAATTTGTGCAATAATTGTTTTCTCTCAGAATAATTCCAAGTTTCTATTCCTGTTTTTTTAACTGTTTGACAACATTGATTTTTGGATATGATGTTTGACTATTCATCTTATCCAAATATCTTCTGCAAATATACAAAAATATAGTGATGCTTAAAGTACCAATAATGATAAAACAAGTCACATAAAGTAAATGATACCTACATAGTTTTTAAATAAGGCGCATAGTCAAACGCAGTGTCTGAAAGTCAACGTTGTCAAACATTTAAAAACAGGGTGGTATTTGTTAATTTGATATTTCTGTAGTTGTTTTTTTTTCTCGAACGCGCAGGAGAACTGCGCATCATTATATTAAGAAGAAAGGAAACAGAGAGTCCAGACGACTCATACAACCCCTAGCGGGGCGAACACACCACTTGAAAGATTTTGCTAAGCAGACTAGCAGCAACCAAAAACCCGTAGGAGGGAGCCTTATGGCCACAGGCTACGGAGCCCCTTGGCTCCTGCCATGCACCAAAGATTGGCCTCCTCTACTACAGCCCTCACTACGCTATCAACGTTAGGTGAAGCTCCCTCAAACACACACCCATTCCTATGTTTCCAAATATACCAAGCCACCAAAATTACCAAGGAGTTAAACCCTTTGCGAAGCAGCCTTGGTGTATGCTGTGCAGCCTGACGCCACTAATCAGCAATGATGGTGTCATTAAGTCCAGGAGTCGCCTGCTGTAGCCCCACCTTCTCTAGTACAGGCGTACAGCAAACCATACACTTCTTGCAAGAACGCAAGAAGTGAGCAGGTGCTGCATCGTCTCATCTTCTTGATCACACAAGGGGCAGCGCTCCGGATGCTCGAGCCCCCGTCGAGCCAATCTGTCTGCTGTCCAGCATCGGTTCAGAACAGCCAGCCAAATGAAAAACTTGCAACGAGGTGGGGCCCAAGTCTTCCAAATAAGTCTCCATGGTTCAAAATCAATAGCCCCAGCAAAGAAGCGGCGATAAGCAGATTTGGTTGAGAACTCCCCTGTAGAAGAAGGTGTCCAAATATGCTGGTCTTCAATTCCAGGATGGAGCTCAACCTCTGCAAGGATATCCCAAATCTGCAGGTATTCCATCAGTGCTGCCGCCGTCATACCCCCTCGAAAATCCCTTACCCAGGAGTTATTGTCTAGAGCATCCCTCACTGTTCTTCTTTTGATAGTCCTCTTAGACACAAGATTATGGAGTGATGGGGCAAGATCATACAAGGATTTTCCATACAGCCATTTATCACTCCAAAAGAGGGTGCTGCTGCCATCACCTACCACAGAAGAAATTGAGATACGGAACATAGCCATCGAATTTTGGTGAACCTGTATATCTAGAGCAGCCCATGGTCGATCAGGTTGTGTCTTTTTTAACCATAACCATCCCATTCTTAGTGCCCAGCACATGGTTTCTAAATCCAAGATTCCAAGACCACCAAGATCAAGAGGCCTTTGGACTCTGTCCCAAGCTACTAGACAATGTCCCCCATTTATCGCCTTGCAACCCTTACACAGGAAGGCTCTCCGCAGTTTATTGATGGCTTTGATGACCCACTTAGGGAGCTCCAGTGCCATGAGTTGATAAATGGGAATGGCCGATAACACTGATCGAACAAGCATCACCCTCCCAGCCGGGTGCAGCATGGCAGCCTTCCATCCTGGTAACCTGCCTGCTATCTTGTCAATAATGTCATAGTACTCAGCCTTTGGAAGTTTCTTTACTGACAGAGGAAGGCCTAAGTAACGGCAAGGAAATTCCTGCACCTTACAGGCAAGAGAGGCCTGCACCTCAGTAATGTCCTGCTCTTGACAATGAATCTGGGGTCACAGAGCATTTGCTAATGTTGGTAACCAACCCAGAGGCATCCCCAAAACACTCTCAGGATCTCTGTAGTTAAACCCAAGTCTGTTGCACACGGCCGGAGAAAGAGCACCACGTCATCTGCATACAATGACACCCGCTGAGTAGGGCCATTGGCCAGGATGGGCTGCAGCAGACCAGCATCACTTGCTCGGTTTATTAGTGCATTAAGGACATCCATGACAATAATGAAAAGCATGGGAGACAGAGGATCTCCTTGGCGAAGGCCTCTTTGGTGCTGAATTGGTTCTCCGGGTACTCCATTCACCAAAATCCTTGTGGTGGAGGAATTTCAACAGTTTGGATAGGACATTGCACCATCCAGGTCCAAATCCCATATGCTTCAGGACCTGCAGCAAGAAGACCCATGATACTGAATCAAATGCTTTTGTGATGTCCAACTTTAGGAGAACTCTAGGTTCCTTTTTTCTGTGGAGCATTCTGGCTGTTTGCTGCACCATTATAAAATTATCAAGGATGCATCTTCCTTTCACAAAAGCACTCTGATTAGGAGCCACCAAATTTTTCAGATGAGGAGCCAATCGGTTAGCCAGGATCTTGGTCACAAGTCACAAGTTTTGCAAAACTGTGCACTAAGCTTATAGGGCGATAATCCTTCACCTTTATGGCTTCTGCAGATTTAGGTATTAGGGTAATGTATGCTGAGTTTAGCAGATGTAGCTTTGCTGACATCTCCCTGTAAAAGCCGGCTCAAGGCAGCCATCACATCCCCTTTTATAACTGGCCAACAAGACTTATAAAAACGTCCTGTGTAACCATCTGGCCCTGGAGCCTTGTCAGAAGGTAGGGATTTAATTGCTGCCCAAACTTCTTCTTCTGAGAAGAACACATCAAGCGCTGACAGATCCCTGTTCCCTTGTAAAAAAAGTATGCAGGTTTAGGGTGCAGCTCCGATCAGCAGCCACTCCGAGCAAGTTCGAACAAAAATCCCATACTGCCTCTTGTTTCGCTTCTTGCCCAACAATGAATTGGTCCCCTACTTTGATTTTGGCCATAAAGTTTTTTCTTTTTCTGTATCTTGCTTGCTGCTGGAAAAATTTTGTGTTTGCGTCTCCTTCTTTCAGCCAAGATAACCGTGAGCGCAATCTGGCAATAGTGCGCTCAAGGGAGGCAAGGGCCAGAGTGTGCCTCTTGAGTTGGCGACGCAGCCACTCCTCCTCATTGGACAGCACCCGGTTGTCCTGTGCCATCTCCAGCCTGTGTATAATTTCCTTGGCATAATTGAGCTGGAGCTTGACATTTCCTACTTTCTTTTGGCTCCAGGATTGCAGGTCACTTGCTAGACGACTCAACTTGATTGAGAGGAGTTGAAGGGGGCATGAGGCTGCTACTGGTCTGCACCAAGAGCTCTCAACCTCCTGTAAAAACCCCTCCATTTTTGTCCAAAAGCTCTCAAAGTGAAACCGTCGTTTCCCTTGTACATTATCCATCAGGCCAAGGATTAGCGGGCAGTGGTCTGATATCAAGGAGGCTGAGCTTTGGAGGATGCAATCCGGATATATCTGTTCCCAGTCAGTCGACATAAATACTCGATCCAAGCGGACCAAGGTAGGTGCTTCTCGTTCATTGGACCATGTGTACTTGCGACCAAGCAGAGGAATTTCCTTCAGTTCAGTGTCTTCCAGGAACCTCCGAAAACGACCCATCATGGCTCTATTAACATTTGTATTGTTCTTGTCTTCTGACATGTAAATGAGATTAAAATCCCCTCCAACGGCCCATGGTCCATGACACTCTTGGCGTATAGAACGAAGTTCCTGCAAGAAATTTATTTTCTGCTCATCCGGTTGGGGTCCATAAACCCCAGTAAACCACCATGGTTCCCCTTCATGTGATTCAAACTGAACTGAAACTGTGTAGGTGTCAATTCTTGTAGAAAGTGCATTACACACTCCACTTCTCCAAGCCACAAGCATTCCACCTCTTGTTCTGTCTGCAGGGAGTACTACAAACTGGCCAAAATCACTTCCAAGCATGGAAAGGACCATACGGACAGAAATGGCTTCTTTCTTTGTTTCTTGCAAACACACAATGTCTGGTTTAGCAGAATTAACCAGGCTCCTAACACTATCCCGCCTTGCTTTGCGGTTAAGCCCTCTTACATTCCAAATTAGAATGTTGGATATCATTGGACACATTAAAAAGGAGCGACCAAGGAAAGAAGAACAACCATGGGTCACAGCTCTTCTATCGCATCAGGAAGGAAGATGACATCATAATGTATTTTGAGCTCATGAGGATGCCTATCCCAATTCCCTTGAGCCTAGAGGCTTCAATATTGTTGTTTTGAGTTTATGAGCATCGTGGATTTTACATACATGTTGATAAGTAGACAATACAGAGAAGACCATCCATGAGGCCATGACCAAAGGACTTTGGGATGTCTTACCAGCTTTTCAGATAGGTAGTTGGCAAGGAATGCTCCCCCAAGAATAGCAAGGGCGGTTGCAATCAAGTGTCCAGCTATAGCTCCACTAGCAACACCAAAAGGAGACTACAAAAATAACACAGCTTTGTCAATGCGTTACACCAGCTAAACCAAATAATTTAAAAGTGAATACTGTATCCACATCTCTCAAGCAGACCTGTGCAGCACCTAAAGCAATTGTAGCCAGCATAGAGCGATCTCCCCACTCCTAAAAGTGCAGAACATTTGGCAAGCAATAAGATGGCTGTTTGACATATTTAAAGACTAGGCTCCCAAATATTCTTGGCAAATAATTTCAGTGAAGGAGATACAACTTACTGCAAAGAAAACAAGACTGAAGGACTTCCAAAGAATCTCAAGAGGGCTGGTAAGCTTCTTAGAAACCTGTAACAAAGTTAAAGAACTTTCAGTAACGACAAGAGAAAATGCCCAAAGCTTCTCTAAGTACTTCAATCTGTCATGAACAAAATGCAATACAATCTCAAATCTTTTTCTTCAACTACAGAGGAGAGCTGCATGCCATTTTATTAAGAAGCAAGAGTACTGAATGTACAACACCACATATACAACAAACCCAAACCCAATCACTTTAGTCTAAAACATGCGCCCCATGCTTGAACAAAGGAAATGGTCAAATCATACAAACACTGACCCTAGAAAAGGGTCTGGAGGCCATGAGCCCCGACTGTACGCCAAAGGGCTCCCTCCTCCTTTACTGACTGCACTAGTAAGTATACAGTCGGGCTATCATTGTTCAAACACAATCGTTTCGGTGTTTCCAAATCTCCCAGGCTACTAAGATGATCAATACATTGAGGCCTTTGTGGTGCTCCTTGTCCAGTCTCTAGTTTGTCCAGTTCCACCAGCCAGAGAAGGAAACAATATCGGGCCGATTTTCTGGAAAAAACAGTACCAAACTTCCCTCACGACAACACAAAAGATCGGCAGGTATTAATGATTTCAGTGGTTTGACTGCAAAGTGGGCATGCTGCTAGGTGAGGCAAACCCTGCTTAGATAACCTATCAGGAGTCCAAACAACGATAAGGACAATGAACCATAAGAAAATTTTGCACTGTAAAGGAGCTCAAGAGTTCCGTTTCAATGGCACGAATCTTGATGGTCCCAGCAGACAACACACTGTATAAAATGTCAAAATCACTGTATGCTACTGCAAACTTGCACTGGCTTCCAGGCACATGACATAAAAAACAAAAAGTTATAGTTTTCATAAGAATTCTGAACAGAAACAACAGTCTGGAGTTCTGGACAAGGACAACCTTTTCCTTGACAAGCTCCTCAGCCTCAGCCAGTTCCCCACTTTCTGAATTCCCTTGAAGGTTCCCATTGGCATTATCAGGAAGTGCCAGTGCATCTTTTATTGACTTGAAACCAAAGAATGCAAGCAGAGCAACTGCAGCATACTCTCCTATGGGTAACGCTGAAGGAACACCATGGTATCATAACCGCGTTGTTAGCATAATGAAGCAAGCCTTACTACTAGTATATACAGCTGCAGAAAGAATGACAAATTGCACATTGAAAATTACAATACATTATACTACCATAAAAAGCATGAGCATTTCTTTCCAAAGATGATTATTTACTAAAGAAGTAGTTAGTACTAACTTGTTTGAAACTGTGCTGGTACAGACTGGAAAATCCGTCCAATTATAACACTCACAATAGTCATCAGGGAAAGAGCAGCCATTGACCCAAGTAAAACCTGCTCATAAAATTCAGAAAGATACATATGCTCAACATTTACTGAAAATCTAAATATTGTTCTATGGAAAAGAAAATCAGGCAAATCATGACTGAAACTGAATTTTCCCTCCTTGGCAGAAAGCTAAATTGGGTTATTTTTCTCCTTGAGTTGTCATTTCATGGGCATGAGGTGGAACCATGTGCAAAAATATAAGCTGGTTAGCATAGATCATCAGGGGATCAGGGTTGGCCCACTGGGCTGCTGCCGCACCTGGCCTAGAGCCAGCTGTGAGGCAGCCTGAGTCATGCGCAGCCCTAGAGGCTTGTGGCATGGACCATGACTCAGTTATAGATTGATCTCAGGTATGGTCGAGGACTAGGTTTCCTTCACGGACTGGGACTATAGTACGTCCTCGACTATATATACATGTATACCGTCCTCATAATCAGTCTACTAGTGTTTCCCGAGCCATATTCCTGCTTTCAAGGTATCACGAACACAGGATCTTATCCATGATTCGCTTCCGCTGCCGTAGCACCCACGGCTGGGTCTCCTCCCTCTCCCTGTGCATGCCTCTGCTGCTTGAGCGAGAACGGGTGGCTGGCGCAGCAGAGCTAGAGCACTAGCAGCTTAGATCCCCAGACGCTGAGTGCACCACAGATGAGGATTGTGTGGACCAGTGGCTGGCCGCGGCTTTGGAATGCGCTCACACCAGCAAGCAGGCGCTGAAGCTGCCCTCGCCTGCGCCCTCCAGGCCTAAGGACGCCGCTGCTGCTGCCCAAGAGTGAGACACGGCCTCTCAGTGCGCGGCCCTAGCCCTAGAATGGATCTCCCAGGAGAGCCATGCCGCCGCTGAGTCGCCGGACAATGACGACGGTGATCTTGACACTTAACGTTGATCGCATGTCTGTCCATGACATCCCGCTACTCCATGAGGTGGACCACCCTCCTGGCTGTTGCATCAAGAACATTCCAACCCTGATCCAATTGTTCTAGACCTATCCGTCAGTCAGTATTTCTGATGGCGTGAGTGTTAGCTCTTCGGCTTCTTCTCAGTCTAACCGTCTACGATGCTCCCGCTACGACTACGGGGGGATGTTAGAGTACAATTGGTAGTATTAGATATTGTAATTCTTTAGAACTCTTAGGACTGCCATATGTATCCTAGGATGTGTCTTGCCTCCCAAGTCTTGTACTCCTATATATACAACCAATCTATTATACGCATCTCTCCTTCCTACGTGGTATCACGAGTTTAGGGTTTTCTCCATCCTAACCACCTCTTGCGCTGCCCTCGCGCCTGCCCCCGGGGAGATCGATCTCCACCGGGGGCAGCGCCCTTGTAGTTAGGTTTTTTTATGGTGATTCTTCTGTTCGAACCTGCCTAGTCGTCACGTAGTAGTCAAGCATAGCATAGATTGGGTGCTCACATGTGGGGCCAGCGTCCGGACTCCTGGAGCTAAGTGGATCCGCACGCTTGGGGCTTCTCTGCATGCAACAGTGGTGGCGGATGCGGACTTCGGTGCTAGACGGGCTACTCTACATGCCGCCATGGTGGCGGCTGCCGACACATTG
The DNA here is from genome assembly GCA_030272315.1 of Paspalum vaginatum. Lineage (NCBI taxonomy): Eukaryota > Viridiplantae > Streptophyta > Magnoliopsida > Poales > Poaceae > Paspalum > Paspalum vaginatum. The sequence goes on along the minus strand of CM059017.1, from coordinate 37,713,878 downwards.
TCGGCCTGGCCAGTGCCCTTGCTCCGCGCCGTGGTGGCAGCCTTCCTCACCGATGGGTCGCATGCCTCTCTGCATCGTGGCTCTTGTCGTGGCGCTGGCTAGGACGCGGCACCCCTCCACCGCGCGGCTAGACTTGCTAGCTCTTGTCGTGGCGCTGGCTAGGACGCGGCACCCCTCCACCACCGCGCAGGCCAGACTTGCGTCGTGCACTCCATCGCTGGTACCCTGCGCGTTGTGCGGGAGGTCGGCCCAAACGGCGGCGCCCTTCCCTGCCCTAGCAAGCCGTTGGCCCGCCCCCGGACCAGCCGCCCCTTCGCCAACCAGGCCGCCCGTCGGGTCCCTCAACTAGCCAGGCCATGGCGCACTCTTACTGCATCGGAGCTTGCGCCCGTCGCCTGCCAGTGGTCGGTCTCCATCTGCCCGGGGTGTGGCGGCCCCTCCATCACCTTCCCACCGATGCCGCTTGGGCCTCCGACGTTGGATGGGTCGAGCCCGCCCCCCTCTTTTTTTTTTGCATGTGCCCCTTGTCATCTCTACCGCCTATCTTTTTTACCAAGGAGTAAAGAGAATTTGGGGGCAAGGTTAAGGGTACCCCATGGTGTACACAAGATCCTCCTGCTGCTGTTGTACGTCTTTTCTTTTTCCCAAGCAGAGATCGGGTTTGCGTCGCCCATTGCCCGTGGACTCGCACGTCATCGACATCGGCTTCGATAACACCGAGTTCTTCCTCTCCCTCGACGATGTGGCTGTCATGGCTTGCAGCCCGGGACTAATCCTGTGCCACGCCTCTTCGCACATCGACTTACACCGGTTCATCGTCGCCACCACCGATCAGGAGGCTCCACCTCGATATCGCCTTCGTCGTCTCTGCCACGCACGCCATCAGTCTGATCAACCAATCGCGCATGAACCACCCTCCCGAGACGTCTGTCGTCTACCCCCCGTTGTCACCAAGCACGAGGGTTGCCGCTGCATCTCCTCAGGCAGCAGTGCGTCCTATCATCGACCCTGCCGCTGCAACGGCTCCTCAGGCAGCAGCACGGCGTGTCGTTGTCCCTGCCGCTGCATCGCCTCCTTGGGCAGCAGCGTGGCATCTCATCGACCCTGCCGCTACATCGCCTCCTCGGGCAGCAGCGTAACCTGTCATCGTCCCCGCTATTGCATCACCTCCTCGGCGGCGGCGGCGGCAGCAGCAGCAGCGCCGCCTGTCGTCGTCCTCGTCGTTGCATCTACATGTTGTCGACTCCATCGGTGTGCGTCTCTTGGGCATGGTCTTTTCCAATTGTTCGAGTTGTTCGCCGACTTCAAGCACCACCGTCGTGCTACACTGGAGTCGTCGAGGAACTTCTTCCTATGTTGTGGCCCTCTAGCCAACTTTAGGAACCTCGATGCGTCGCCACAACTATCCCTTCACTTTCGTCCGACACAACCTCGTCGCCAGCGTTGTTGTCTCGCCCTCTCCTACTTCGTCCACTCTGACAACTACGAGCTGCATCGGCACCTTCTTCCTCGTCGTTCTTCTGCACACCGCAACCGTCATCGAGTCCTTTTTTGCTGGACACTGACATATATGGTTGGGGCCCTCTACCTAGTACGTCTGGTACTGGTAACACCGGCGCGTGCCTTCGTCCACGATGCGTTTCCAAGCTTGCCAAACCTAGAGCACACCTCATCCATGATGGTTCAACAGCATCATCCTTGGCGTCGACCTTTCTCCCTCATCGATTGTCTCGACTGCGTCACCGTCTTCGTCTATGGTGCCCTGCTTCTGCGCCACCATCACCTTGGAACCTCTTCACACACTGCGGGCCTTCCCACATGCTATGTTCGCGCCCGCGACTTGTGCCACTTGTCTTCTTTAGCGCCTCGACATCTCCATCGGCCATAGCTACCCTACGCACAGCACCTCGACAACAGCTCCTTGCCCTCGTACTTGGCTACCTCAACATCAGCATAAAGGGCAACCGTCTACATGAGCTCCCTGCACCATGGCTTCTTCTCTAGTCTAACCATCTGCGACGCTCCCGCTACGACTATGGAGGGATGTTAGAGTACAATTGGTAGTATTAGATATTGTATATATCTTTAGGACTCTTATGTATCTAGGACTGCCATATGTATCCGGGGAGGTGTCTTGACCCCCAAGTCTTGCACTCCTATATATACAGCCCAAGGGCTCAATGCAATACAACCAATCTATTATACGCAATCTGTCCTTCCGACTGTGAGCTCTTTCTTTTCACCCTTGGCAAGTATTCCTTTCCGGACAATGTGCTCAAGGACACTCCTACCCTTGGTCTCCCTGATCGGTTCCGCATGGACTGTTTGGTCAAGACATGGATCAACGACATTCTCTCTCAAGAATTCGTCGACATTTTATTGATCTATAATCAATCTACTATTGTTTCCCGAGCCATATTTTTGCTATCAATATAAAGATGAGTGAAGAGATAATCAAATATCTAGCTAATAAAGTGGGATGGATGTTAAGTTTCTATGCTCAAAACATACCAGTGCTCTTTGATATTGCATCGCGAGTAGTGCGGCAATGAAAAACGTCTGTGAACAGAAGTGTCAGCCCAATCAAATTCCTTGGTCTACTTAAAAGTATTTGAAGATATGAAGATAACGCAAAATGAAACAACTGAAATGCATGATAACAGTTGAAAAGGTCTTACAAAGGAGAGCAACTGCAGAATAATTGAACAACATACAGCCACAAATGGAAGCAATAAAAGACAAAGCATAAGAACTCCAGCACATGTAACATCAAAACTACATAATATCAATTCACTAGTGAGCTAATGCAAATCTACTCTTATAGGTTGATATGAACTCCTCCATTGTTGAAATATAATAAGTTATGATGACAATGGTAGATGATACCACATGGTGCTAAGCTTCGCATACTTTAAAAACCAAAACCGTGTCATTTATGAGGCAAACTCTCATAAATGGAGAAGAGAATGAAACACTATAAAGAAGGATGAGAACATTAAAATCTAAGTTAACTCTACATCAATGAGCGAAACTCAAAAGAATGTGAAAACCTCAAAATTTCAGTCTGCTCAGTGAAATTAGTAATTCCAAGTATGTTGCGAATGTTTCAACAACACTACAAAGAAGTAGGAAAAGGTACAATATGTCTTATGTTACTGTAAAGAAGGTGAAGGAACATCTTGCAGCATATTAGGAAGCTCAGGATGAGAGGGGGCAAAAGGCCAATCGAAATGAATTATATACCTTATCTCCAATCTCCGATACAAAAATCAGTGCAAATGCTGCCGTGAAACCTGATTTTGCCAGCATATCTATGACTGCAGATGTTTGTCCTTTAAAGAAAACCAAAAAACCAGTTGCCAGGGTGCACAGAAGTAACACGGCACCAACAGGAGATCCTGAAAGTGTTTCTTTTCTGTGATGCATTGTCAAGGACAGGAGTTCAGTGTAAGATGTTTGCATGAAAATGGAGAGAAAAGGTGAGGGTGGACACTAAACTGCTTTGCTAGAATCTCTGGTAGCAGATTTATCCAAATGTTCTCCATGGCTACTTGCTCCATTTCCTTCATAGCTCCCAGCACCAACATTTAAGTTGGACATTTGTGCCCTGACATCATGCCTTATTGGTTTCATCCATGATAAAAACCTACACTTTACTGTTAAATAAAACAAAGTGCAATTAAAATCATATGGCGATGCCTGGGGGGACTGAAAACATACATAAAAAAATATGGGAAGCCATTGTGTCACCACAAGATGGCTTAAGTAGTGTTAAAGTTCTAACACAATTTGCAGTTAATATGGCATCTTCAGAGTCCAGAACTTAGTTACTCATTCACAGCAACTTTAATAGGGTTTTACTGTTATGGCTCCAAAAAGGATGCTTTCACCAACTGCTAATCAAGAAGTAGGAAAGGAGTTGCTTTCTAAGAGGTCACCACACTGAGTCTAAGGCTCCTTTCGCATAAATAGGATTAGGAAGCACATATGCCATTTCAAGTAGCTATTCATAAAGAAAGGTAAGGTCAACGTCAGGAAAAAGTTTTTTTTAAAAAAAAGGAACATATAGAATGCAGTTGATTTAAAAAAAGGTATGGTCAAAACTTTATGAATTCAAACCTTTGCTACCAATCATGTCCGTGCAAATAAAAAAGCAGCACAACAGCCTAACAGGATTCTAAACATTTCCTTAGGTCAGACGAGTAGGCATAACTACAATAACACATTGCTAACTAAGAAACGGCAAAACTAGCTTTCAATATCTATGGCTAGCTGCTGGCAGTCATAATGTTCCTAATTCGTTTGCTGCGCGAACAATTTTGAACTTCAAGGTTACACACTGAGCCTCGAATAAGTGTATCCATATGCAATTTGAACTGCCTAAGGTTGTGTCTGTCAGCCAAAATGGACCACTGATCTAGTCTAGAGGTGAAATGAAGCAATGGAATCATCCAGAGAGGCTGGGACGGCTACTGATTGGTCTGGTCTCCAAGGGTGCGTACCAAACCTGACAGTGGCCGCCTTCTGCTCGGGCTCGGCGGCGACGCTGTGGGGCGGCCAAGTCGCCGGCTGGCGCGCCCGGGTGGCTGTGCCTCCGCCGGGCCACCGCACAGCAGTAGCCACCACCACCATCCTGTGGACGCCTGCGGCCCCGGCGCGGCGGGAGCTGGGGAGGACTGGGCAAGAGGAGGAGCTGCCGAGGTAAATTATCCAGTCAAATTAGATAAAGTATAGTTGAAACAATGCAGTATAAAGTATAGTTGAAACATTGCAGTATACAGAGTCCAACGAAATTATCCACTCAAATTGGATTTACATAGGAGATATGCATTTGCAGGTAGTTTGCACAACAACAAAAAATGGATATGCAAGAATGAATAATTTTCTCCTTCAAAACAAAAAATTACGTTCATGTAGCATCGACATTGGATTTATCAGTCTAAACAGAATAAAGTTACAAATTCATCACGCATTTGCGTTAACAACAGATTAAGACAAACGCCTGACACTGAATTCCTCCTTCCTAGCAATGGTTATTAGTAGATTATCAAACACCAGCCACATATAGCAACAATATGGGGTATCAAACACCAGCCACCTATTCATCACTATATGATGTCAGAAAATTCAGGAATCATATAGCTTAGCACATCACATACCATGTCAATCACTGATGAGATGAAAGAGAAAGACCCGGAGGACATAAGTTAGTTTTGTATCAATGCATACAATGAACTTGAAAGAAGTTTGGTGCATGTTTCCTATCTACCAAATCAAGTGCATCCTATTAAAAATGACCATCTATGGGGCCAGGCCCAATTGTTTTTTTTTAATAAATGGAGCAGTCTATTTTTCTATCTCTGTGAGGAATAGAATATTCAGCCAGGGTATACAAATGTGACCGGATTCATATTTTGCATGGCTCCCACTCACCCCTGATCGTGTCCAAGCATGTATGCAGGTGAAGATTTAGTTGTTTTGGACATTTTACCATTTAAGGAACTTTAAAAACTGGATAGGATAAATAGAAAACTTACTGTCCTGCAGTAAAATCAGTTGAGTTGGATCCTAGCTTTGGGATGGTCAAGCCACCTCTTTGTAGGTTAATGGATTAGTGCATGCTTACTTTGAGTCCCTCGTACACTGCAGAATAGCATTTCACATTTTTAATGAAGAGAGAAGCTTATTGAAAAATGTTTGATTGACTTCAAGACTTAATAGCTCAATGCCTGTCTTTGTTTGGATGTATGGCTCATTAGCTCATGAGCTGCTGCTAATTATATACACTGTAAATGCACACATTACCGTAAGGGAAACTGGGAAAGATGTACAAAATTTTCTAGCAAGACAAACATTAATCTCAACTCAAAGCATGAGGTGGCTAAAGAGCTCAGTAGCATTTGAAATAGAAAATTACACTATCCATTGGGACAATCCAGGTTTCAGAATAATCCACCTCATATATCAGTACTATGCATCAGAACACAGTCAAATATGCATAGTGCTAGCCTCTCGGGGTCTCATTTGGCGGAGTACTGTAGCCTATGGTCTCAAGTGAACCGAGTGCAATTGCATCCTGCCACTCCCGACACTACCTCTTGGAAGCTTACACAGTCTCGACAGTACTCAACAAAGTCAGCTTATGAAGCGCAATTTTTCGGATCGGTACGTACTGACTTTGAGTGGATCATTTGGAAGAATTGGGATCCACCAAAATGCAAATTCTTCTGTTGGCTAGCGATTCAAAATAGGATTTGGACGGCTGACTGTTTGGCGCGACGTGGGTGACCTCACATCGCTGTGTGTGCCCTTTGCCGCTTAGTGCAGGAGTCAGGAGTGCATCTATTTACTGACTGCCGGTTTGTTAAACGCATTTGGACCGAGGTCTCATGCTGGGTGGCAGTTGAGGGTCTCAGTCCTAGCTCTTGGGGGCAGCATGACTCTTTACTTGGCTGGTGGACGGTTCTAGCAAAGGTTCCTGCAGGGGATAGGAAGGGATTAAGAAGCCTCATTATCCTTGTGATATGGGAGCTCTGGAAGGAAAGGAATGCAAGGGCTTTTGACCATAGAGAGGCCTCCAGTTTACGGGTTTTTCAGACTATAAAGGGTGAAGCTTCCTCTTGGGTGGCTGCGGGCGCCAAAACCTTAGCTAGATTTCTCTCTCGCTCCTAACTGTCCGTGCCTGTTTGCAGGCGTGTGTGTTGTGAGTGGCTCTGTGAGCTTTTGGTCTTGGCCTTTTCTTTTTCTTGTACAGTGCTTCTCGCCTTTCTTGGCGCTCTTCTTCTAAATATAGCAGGCAGCTCTCCTGCCCGTTCTTTTCAAAAAAAAAAAAATTGACAGAAGGAAGATTGAACACATCAATGACCTTTTCGAAATAATCAGAGCCAGAGTAAAATGAACAAGTAACTGGAAGTAGATGACGACCTTTTCACCTTGAGTTTCCTGGGTCTAAGAATAATCTGCCCCTAATCTTTAAAATGACAGCACTCTATACTTGTGCTAGCTAAAAAATGTTCAATGAACAATTAGCTAGCTAAAAATTAGTTTGGTGTATGCCAAACACCCCCTAACTATACTTGTGCTACAGACATTAAGTTTCAGTGCACTGGGAGTTTCTGAGGCAACCGTGAGCTGCAGGCTTGATACAATTCTGAACTCAATTGATGTTCCGAGTACTTGTCTCTTTGCTGAACAAAAGAAGGGAATTTTGCATAACGGCTGGATATTTGCATGAATGAGCAAGATATATCTCTATCTAGAACGGTTGCGAAATCATCCAAAAATAACCTAACCAACAAACTCAATCGGGTTCTGCGAACTAAACTAAGTAGAGCAACAACGGGCACGAGCAGGAGGTCACCTGCTGCAGAATCTCGGAGGCGAATGGGACCGTGCGAGTGCCTCCGTGCTTGCGGCTGGCGGCGCCTGGACGAGAGGACGAGTCGAGGAGATGGGGGGCGACAGGGAGTCGTGGTCGGGGCTGTACGCTGGAGGGCCGGGAGGATAAGGGCGGCCGGCCGGCCGCGATGGTCCGTCGAAATCGCCAACACACCTCGACTGAAAAAAGAATAAAAAGTACTGTAGTAAGAAGTTTTAAACGCTCTGCTGCATTCCGTATTTTACGGATGAATCCAAAAACACAACGCTCAAGTTCAGCAGCAGAGTTAAATATAGACAATAGTACTGCGTAGACAATAGGACAAATGATCCGCTGAAGATATCCTTTTAACGTGCAAGATAGGTGACGAGTGAGTCACTATCAAAGATTGTTTTTTCTTCCCTCTACCGATCTCAGTCATCACTCGAATAGTTGAAATCATCCCACTGATATGCTCTAGACTGTGTTCAGCGGAATGAAACAAAGGATGGATCAAAGGACTAAATCTGCTGTAGCAACAATGGCCATGTACTTTAGTTTCCTTCGTTGGAATCAGCCTAAGGGGCATGATCCTATTTCGTGGATTGGACTTTCGAATTCGTGTACCTTTTTTTCTTATTTATTTGTACTTTCGCATATCGGCTGCTCAGTGTTTTAGAGCACACTAAAAAAATATATGTATAATTGTTTTAATGTGAATTTGGATTTACGTGTCCTTTTAGTTTTATCACATTACCATGATAGATTATTGATTCTATCTTATTACGTAGATTTCAATCGATTTTGAAATAATTTTGTGATAATTTCAATTGGATTTAAAAGATTATATTTTTAGCTTCTCATCGATATATAGAATGTCGGAAACGGAAGTACGTATGTAACTCATGCATCTGTTTTCGCGTATGATCTCATTTTGTATATTTCCGCCAACTAAGAAGCATGGCATGATTTCAGTTAGATTAGAAAAAAAAATTTAGCTTTCTATTAATATATAATATATAGAACGTTGAAAACACAATCTGTGTTAGAGTAAAACAACATTGAATAATTAGAGAATGAAACTCTGTCTATATCCTCATTAATGATGAACATATATATACACGTCGAACGGATGGTAAGGCGTCCGTTCGGCCCTTAATCATGTTTACAATGTGATGATATTCGTTTAGGGGTAATTAGGCAACTGCTAATCTTCTGGATCCTTCTTGTCCTTCCTTTGGATGAGATCACCACGGAATGATTAGGGAATGAAACTCTGTCTATATTCTCATTAACGATGAACATATATATACACGTGGAACGGACGGCAACCATGTTTACAATGTGATGATATTCGTTTAGAATTAATTAGGCAACTGCTAATCTTCTGGATTCTTCTTGTCCTTCCTCTGGATGAGAACATCACCAGTCATTTGATTCTTGACACTCCCCGTTGATCGAATCCATATGTATCTAATTTACATTAGTCTAGGAATATAGATGCTATTCTATATTTATTCTATTATGTCTATTATCATCTTACAAAAACCTTGTGGACAAAAATAGATGATGCTGACATATGTCCTATGTCAATATTACGTTATTAAAAACTTTATATGATAAAACCTCTACGAGGATAAAAATCTATTTAAAAAAAGTATAATATGATGTTAACTAAGTTATATCTCTGTATCTTAGAGAGTGATACTCTCCCTAATTCCTGCAAATCACTTAGTCAGTCTCATACCTATTCTTTTAACGTGCTTTTGAAAATGTGGAATATAGTAATGATTTAGTGAATAAATCAACAAGATTATCACATGACTTAGTTTGCAGATGTTTATCTCTCCATTCTTTTGCAACTAACGAGGATAAACAATTTTGAGGCAACGTGCTCAGTAATGTTACTATTAATATAACCAGTTTCTATCTGAACAACATATGCGACATTATCTTCATAGATAATGGTAGGCGATTGAATACAATCAACACCACATATCTTTCTTTTGAGGCTTCATATGATATGATTATTTCAGAATGATTAGTGAAAGTGGTCACCAAAGTTTGTTTAGGTGATTTACGAGAGATGGCAGTTCCACCCTGTAAATATACGAATTTGGTTTGAGATTTGGCATTATAGCGATTTGATAAATAGCCAACATCTGCATATCCAATTAAAGTTGTTTGATCTCATTTTCTTCCGTAGAAAAGACCAAGATTACTTGTACCATTGCAGATATCTGAAAATATTCTTTACTCCAGACCAATAATATTCAGTGGGAGCTGCATTGTATCTTTCAAGTAGATTCATTGCAAATGCAATGTCTGGTCGGGTACTATTTGCTAGATACATTAGTGCTTCAATGACATTGAAATATCGGTACTCTGGTCCCAAAATCTCTTCTCCATCATTCCTAGGTCGAAAAGCGTCCTTTTCCATGTTAAGCGATCTGACTACTATAGGGGTTCTAAATGGATAAGATTTATCTATATTGAATTTTTTTAATACTTTTTGAACATATAAACCGTTTGGTATACAAATATTCCTAAAGGCTAACGGCTTAAATTGTAAACCTAAGCAAAATTTGGTTTAGTCCAAATCCTTCATTTCAAATTCCGTCTTTAGATGATGACTGCTTTATTATGGAAACACATAGATAGTCATCATAATTAGTGTATCCTTTAAATGAAGGGAATTCACTCGAGCGTTTGTATCACATACGCCTTAATTGTTTTAAGCCATGTAATGACTTCTGCAATTTTACGTGATACATGTTATGATTTGTCTTTAGATTCGGAACATTGATTCCATCCGAAATCTTCACGTAAATTTCTGAATTTAGTGGCCCATATAAATACGTGGGTTACTACGTACATGAACTTGCAAAGATAATAATTTTGTACTGCCAGTGATATTAGATATCGAAAGGTTACGTTAGTCATTACTAGGGAATATATTTCATGAGTAAAATACGTCTCCGGTCCTTAAACTTGCCAAGGTGGTTCATCACGGTCCCTAAACTCTGAGACTGTACGTCTAGGTCCCTAAACTTGTCAAGGTGGTTTATCTAGGTCCCTAAACTCAGTGCGGGTCTCATTTTGGTCTTATCGGGTGTTGACCCGTGGTCCATGCTGATGTGGAGCTGCCACGTTGACAAAATGAGAGGTCAGGACTCACCTTGCACCGGTGGCGGCCGAGGCAGAGGAGGAGCTGGAGCCGAGGTAGATGCGCAGCCAAAGTTTAGCGAGGTCAACGCAGAGGCGGACCGAGAGGATGGGGTGGAGAACCAGCGGCCGAGGACCAGATCTAAGAGAAGGCTTACTGGTGAAAGAGGCTGAGGCTGAGGCAGGCTAGAGCTGAGGACGATGCATAGGTTTTCCGGCGGCTAGACGAGGCGGAGGAGGACTGGCGACCGGACGTCGTACGCCCGAATTGGCAGGCGGATGTGGTGAATCTCAGTGGCGGAGAATGCAGGGGACAACGCGCCGGTGGCTCCTTTCACCGGTGATGAGGGATGCAGGCGCCGACGGCGGGGGACCCTGTGGCGGCGCGAAGCCTAGTGGCAGCGGCGGTACTCCCGCCAGCTGAGGGACCTCAACGCAAAAAAAACTTGCCACGTCGCATACAATGTGGCAGCTCCACATCACCATGGGCCACGGGTGCAACGCCCGATAAGGCCAAAAATGAGACCCGCGCTGAGTTTAAGGACCTGGACTGAACCAAGTTGACAAGTTTAGGGACCTGGACGTGCAGTCTCAAAGTTTAGGGACCAGGGATGAACCACCTTGACAAGTTTAGGGACATAACCGTGCAGTGCAGTCTTAGAGTTTAGAGGACCGGGATGAACCACCTTGCAAGTTTAGGGACCGAAGATGTATTTTACTCATATTTCATTATAATATGTGGGAGTTTAGTCCCAGGCAACCTACCACAGGATAGATCATGCGATGGTTTTGAGATCGGTTGGGGTGGTAGGAAGATCGTGAATGGTGTACAACACGCAGGAACACAACGATCTATTTGGTTTGGGTCGTTCGATCACGTAATACCCCGCGTCCTGTATGGGGTTGGCGAGTTGTATTACTGGATGTTTGGGAGATTGAGAGAGATGGATCTCCCGTGGTCCCTAGCTCCCCTTACATAGGCCGAGGAGATAGGGTTACAAAACGCGTCCCTATAGAGCCACCGGCCGCTCGACTCGTAAGATTACATGCTGGATTTACAGGACAAGATCCTAACGAACGTTATCTAGACCAATCCGAGTGGTTTGCTTGCAGGTCACGCCAACCGGTTCCTTGGACTAGGGGTCAGACCACTCGGCCCACCCGTCGAGATGGTTTAACCAGTCTTCATAGAGCACTCCGGCGGCATATGACTCCCACAATAATCAATGCCGGGCTTTTGCGTAAAGCCTTGTGCTACTAGCCTTCCTTTATATCTCACCACTTTGTTATTTTTGTTTCACTCACGAATGAAATTAGCCTTAACAGTTTTTACTCCGCAAACGCACGGAGACCGCTGTAGTGAGAACCCGAGAGCAGCGTGGTGAGAATCCGAGAGCATCGCTGAACTGACGAAGTGTCAGTTCATGCTCAGTGCACAGACTGTATTGGGTTGCAGTGTTTCTACTCGGAGGGTCATTAGAAACTCCTTGGTGAGAAGCGCTATGCCTCCTTCACAGATGTCAGCAAATTTTTCCCAACCCACTGTACTGAAAATTTCTTCGAATTCATCGGACAAACCTGTGCTTGTCATGAGCATTTCGTCGAAGCATTTCGTGAGGCTGATGGGCTTTGTGTGGAGTTGCCTCAGCAGGTCGGCTTCGTCTTGGTTCCGTATCTGGATGTGGGAGTCTAGCAGCAGTACTGACCTGGCATTTGACGAGGTTGCTTTTTTCTCCGGCGGTCCAACACTTGAGGAGCCCGTATCGGACGCCGTTCAGGAGCTGTGTCCTTACGAACCAGAGGACGTGAGGTGATGTGCCGCCCTGCCGATTGCATTCCTAGTCCTCTTCAATGCGCGTCTCATCCTGCACAAAAAATGAAAACAAGTACTACAAGACGACAGAAAAATATTAGCGTTAGTCGTCCTTGTGGGGTGTGACACCACCACAACCTGTTCTTGTGCCTGCCAAGAGAGAGATTAAAAGCTAGGATTTATGTGGCTATAAGATTTTATTTGGAGATTATTTTAGCTAAGCACTAGAACTTGATTAAGGGACTAAACAAGAGAGTTTTGAGGGGGAGAAGTGTGCTGCTGCCTGGATGCATCGAGCAAAGGGGGTTGAGGGGCCTTTTATAGGCTAGGGGCAGCAGGCAGGGGTTGGGCGACCACTGCCTTGGTCGGCCGGCCCTGGCCTCTGGTCGGGCGATCGCATGCCTGGTCGTGCGACCATGTGCAGGCGCCGGGTGGCCATTGCCCTTGGTTGGCTGGCCATGCATGAAAGTCCAGGTGACCCTTGAGCGCACAGGAGGAGAATGGGGGCAGTGCATGAGCCAAAAGCAAAAAGAAAAGAGGTGTTGGCTAGCCATCATGAGGTCGGGCGGCCAAATGAGTATGGCGACCTCTTGAGTGCCCTGGTGCATGTGCCGACGAGTGCCTAGGGGTCGGTCGGGCGGTTATGATGGCGGTCAGCCGACCACCCCTTTTTTTGTGTGTGTTGGAAAGAGGAAAAAGAAAATGAGAAAGAGAAAGTGGTAAAGGAAAAGAAAAGAAAAGAAAAGGGTGAAAGAGAAAGAGAAAAGAGAAAAAGAAAGGGAAAGGAAAGAAAGAAATAAAAGGGAAAAGCTGGTCGGGCGGCCGGCCATGATGGCGGTCGGCCGGCCATGCCTTTTTTTTTAAATAAAGCAGGTGGCGTGCACCGGAAGAAAAAAGGAGGCCGGTAAGCTGGTCGGCCGGCCATCATGGTGGTCGATCGACCATGCGCCTCTCTTTTTTTTCGAAATGCAACGGTGTATATAAAAAAATATTCACCAGATGAGGTATGAAGTGACTAACATTAAACATGCAATGGATTTGGAAGGAAATTGAAGTTGGCGGAAAATAAATATGCCGTCGAGAGATAATGCCAATTTTACCTTTTGGCGGCGGTGCACTATTTACCACCTTCAGGAATGTCATACACACGTACGCATGAGGTGGCGAGTGGTATTTTCACGTGCCATCTTGGAGTTGTCATAGGTGGCTCATCGGCCCACTTGCTTATGACACGCCCCTGATTGATTGACATAGGTGGTTCATTGGCGTGTCGACTCTTGCAACGCCCTTGAATTGTTGTCGTAGGTGGGTCGTGGGCGCCGACCTTTTGCACAGGAGCTTTGCCTCTTGTTCCCTGGTTGTTTGGGCTAGCCTTGTTAACTCTTGCCTTCTTCCGATCTTGTTCTTCCTATTGTCGAATCGCAGTCTCGTTGGCTAACTTTCATTTCATGAATGCTACGAGACTGTCCATCTCTTTCCTAGAGGCGTCTATGATTGGTGGCTTCGGCACAAATTTTTGGCACTTAATCTGCACTCCATTGATGTTGAGGTGAACTTCTCTGGCTCCAACATCAATGCTTGCCTCTGCATTACTCAGGAATGGTCACCCAAGAATGAGCAGTGTCTTTGCATCAATCTCCATGTCCAACACCACGAAGTCCACATGGATCAGAAAATTCCGGATTTCACCGGAACGTCCTCAGCAATCCTAGTGGGGTGGTGTATGGATTGGTCCGTGAGCTACAGGCACATAGTGGTAGGAACGAGTGCAGTATGATTGAGTTTGTCGAAGATGACTTTGGGCATAACAATGACGCTTGCTCCGAGGTCACATAAGGCTTGGTTGAAGACTTGGTTCCCAATAGAGCACGGAATGGTAGGACTTCCAGGGTCCATTTTCTTCTGTGGAGGCTGATTGTGTATAGCTGTGCTACACTCTTCTGTCATGCGGACAACTTCCGCTGATGGCAAAGGATTTTTGTTGTTGAGGATATATTTTAAGTATTTGGCATATGTCGGTACCTGCATAGCATCTAGCAAGGGTATATTGACATATAATTTCTTAATGACCTCAACGAACTTACTGTATTGTTCGTCAGCGGTAGCCTTCTTATTGTGCTGGGGGAAAGGTAGCACCGTTGTGTCATAGAATTCGTGTGGACGTGATTTCGGTGGCGCCTTGTCCTCTGCTGTTTCAGGTCTGATCTCATGATCATCCATCTCCTCTGTTTCTGTGGTCTTCTCCTGTTCTTTGCCTGCATTGTGAGTGCGTGGTGCACCACTAGGGCAGTGGAGGATCCTAAGTGGACTTACCACCCTTGGTGGTAACTGCATTTATATGCTCCTTGGGAGGAGGTTCAGGCTGACCCGGCAGCTTACCCGCATTAACATTAGGCAAAGAGGCGGCTAACTGAGCTATCTGTGTTTCTAACATTTTGTTGAAACTTAGTTGATTTTTCATAGCACTATTAAGAGTTTCCATTTGAAGTGAGATAGACTCGAAAAGCCTATCATTAGTATGAAATTTCATAGTAATGCTATCATTCACAGCTTTTTGATCAAACGAGTTAGGCTTGTTAAACTGCTGTGAATTGTCTAAGGAGTTACCTTGTCCGGAGAATGGAATGTACGGTCTTGAATTCCAACCTGGTTGAGGACGATTCTCATTGTTGAAGTTGCTAGAATTGCCGATGAAATTGGCATCCTCTGGTCAAGTTTCGGGGCAGCTGTTCCCCGAATGCCCCGTATTCCCGCAGACTTTGCAAGTCATGCGAGCATCGAGGGCTTGGACTAGAGCGGTCTCAGGATTGTCTTCTAGCTTCTTTAAGAGCAGGTCCACCTTGGCGGCGAGCATGTCAGTGCTGTCGACGTGATGGATTCCACTGGATCGGGTACTAGACTTCTCTTCTTTCCATCCCTGATTTGTGGCTATCTTTTCAATGAGATCCTTGGCGGCTCTCACACTCTGGGATAAGAAGGATCCTCAGGCGGCCGCATCCAAGTGCTCTTGTGCTGAGTGGTTCAATCCGTGAAAGAAGCTCTAAATGATATGCCATTCTTCCATTCCATGGTGGGGGCAGGCCGCGATGTACTCTTGTAATCTTTCTCGGGCCTCCGCCACGGTTTCATCTGTAAGCTGTTGAAAGTTCGAGATCTTGTTTCTCAATGCATTGGTCTTTCCCAACGGGAAGTACTTGGCAAGGAATGCGTTGGAGCACGCATCCCATGTATTGAATGTTGCGCGGTTGAGGTAGAACCACTGCTTCGTCTTTCTGACAAGCGAAAATGGGAAGAGGCGTAACTTGACAGCATCGGGGGATGCACCTTTCATTGTGAATGTGCTACAGATTTCCAAAAATTGCTGCAGATGATTGTTGTCATCCCCCGTTGCTAGTCCACAGAATGGGATAGCTTGAACCATGTGAATGACTCCAAGTTTGAGCTCAAAGTTCTCTTCCGCTTGCATTTCAGGTCCCGTAGGAACGTTGTTGCTGGAGGGAATGGAAAACTCACGGATGGTCTTTTCAGGCATGAAGTTGGTGAACGAAGCATGACTCGTTAATGCAATTGGTTCAAGTTCCATCGGTACAGTTCTCCGCCGATGAACAGTCTTTAAACGGCCTCTCCTGATCAAGGACTCTGGATATTGTGGAAGTTTACCGGTAGGTGTAACCGGGCATACACCCCTCTGTTGCATCCACAACAAAAACAACAGAGACAAGTGAGCCTGCTAAAGACTAGTTGGTATTTTTATAACGGACACGGGGTTCGAAAAGAGGTTATCAATTATATCTCTGCTATTGCTTCCCCGGCAGTGGCACCAGAAAAGCTTGTTGACGTCCCTTAGCCTTAACAAGTTTTACTCCGAAAAAGCACGGAGACCGCTGTAGCCTTTCACCCAGAGTATTCCGAGTATCGTATTTATCCACAGGGAAGCGGCAGGCTAGAGAGTATAATTGGATAGACTCAAATGAAGTCACCGTACTTTAATAAATGTACCAACTAGTATCTAGATAGGGGTAAGTCTGATAAAGATAGGTGTATGGTGAAGAAGTAAATAAACTACATAAGATACTCGTAGAGAGGTATAGTTGCCTGTAAGGACAACGAGCGAGATAAAGTCCCCAAACTATATTCTATTCGGCTGCAAAGACTATGTCATGGTTATCTAAGGAACTCAAGTAAACAAGTCAGGGTCTCGTGTCAAGCGAAATTCCAGCGCCCTCGAGAGGTCAGGGGGTAGATAGTTGACCACCGAAAGAGAATCCGGCTATCACCTATGGGCCTCCCGAACGAACGGGCCTAGACTACAGAGGCACACCACACACTGTCACCGAGTGGACCTACCAAGCAAATCTACGTGGAGAGGATGGTACGCTATAAACGTACTCAAGGATCGTCCTTGATCAGAGGAGAGGACCTAACCAAAGCCTGTCATACAGGTTGGATTATAGCACCGGCAAGAATAATAGGACTTGACTAACCAAGATAACCACAGCCTAAGCCTAGCAAGTATGCAAAGAAAAGTACAGCACACTTGCAAGAGATAGAAATAAAGTAAATCATAAATATATTATACTGAAGATAAGAGTACAAAGATACAAGAACTTTACCGCAGACTCAGAGCTATCTCTGAGAACTCCTGAGGCAAAGCTCGACGCACTCTAACTCTCAGGACTATCCTAACTACTAAGATATGAAAATGGCACTCTGTAAGGTAGAATGAAGCTCTCAACTTCTCCACACTTTTACAAATGAGCTATCGGGGCCTATTTATAGTCCAGCAAGTGAGGGGGGGTATTTATAGGTGGCTAAGGTCGGTTTTGGGGGTAAGGCGGCAGGTCGGCCGACCATGTAGGGGGTCGGCCGACCTAGCCCCATGGTCGGGCGACCGCCCGATCCACCGACTTGGTCCTCCAACGGCTTGATCTTGCTTCCTCACGTCGGTTGGCAGTTGAAACGGTTGGTGCACGTGTAAAATGCGGGCCTTGCATGGTTGGCCGACCACGCATGAGATCGGGCGACCACGTGTCCTGCTCTGATTTGTTGCATGGCTCATTTCCTGGATGAGTGACATCACCGATCCGTGGTTTGGTGGTCCTTCGGCCCTTGGATACATTGGATGCTTGGTTTGACGGTTGGATCTTCCTTGCATTGTGTTTCTTTGTGTGCTAGATCAGTGACTTGGCATTTGGGCTCCGAGGGATGGTCAATCGACCATGACAGGGTGGTCGGGCGACCCAGCCACAGGGTCGGGCGACCCCAGCACTGGTCGGGCGACCATGCCACTGGTCAGGCTGACCCACCCCCTTTTCACCATTGATGCTCAACTTCGGTACTTGACATATTTTTAGCTACTTTTATGTGTATTTTTGGTACTTGCATCCAAATATTCATACAAAACTAGTGGAACTCATTAGTAGTAGGGGTTAGTCCATTTTATTCACATGCTTTGCTTCATTCGGTGGATAATTGACGGTGGAAAATCGTTAGATTACGATCGTCAACAGTATCCTACAAGGAATGTGCCTCAATGTGTTAACATCACTTCTGAGAATACTTCTATTTATAAAGCGAGACAATCTCTTTTTTTAAGTATCGACAATAGTAGCCTTGCGGTCAAAGGTTTCGCTTGTCTCAATATAATCGGTAGCAAGTTCATTCACCCTTAAGGACGCATCGACATTTTCCTTATCCATGGTCCTCAGGTTTTCTGATCTCCCGACTCTGACCATGTACGCATTCGAAGAGGGTTGTGGATCAGGTCCACTCTGAGTTTTATCAACTTCTTGTTGAATGTCGAAGTGCATTTACCGTCATTCTCTTCTTTAAATAAGATTAATCCTTCTTGGATGCCTTACTTCTTCCCTTCTTATTTGTAGTAGGGTTTTGAGTGGTTTTATTTGGTACATTCACTCTTTCAAACGCAATCCTAGCAGAAATGAAAGACTTATTACATCTTTGTAATTTGTGAATGTATTAGGCAGATTATTTGTAATATTTTGCAAAGCAATAATTTTCTGAACTTGAAGTTCAGTTTCTTTAGTACGGGGATATGAGGTGGAGATATTTTTTGCATCCCAAACAATTTCTTGGCATTATCCTTTCTGGTACTTGAAATATCCCCATAATGCGGGAAAATGTTCCTCATTAAAAATACAATCGGCGAATCGGTCCGTAAATAAATCACCCATTAAGGGTTCTAAATACTTTATTATCGACGAAAATTGGAAACCAACGTAAATCCCTAACTTTCTGTGGGGCCATAGAAGTATGTTGTGGTGCTGATATCAGTATGTAAACAACATATCTGAATTTACGCAATGAAAAATCCTCCGAATTTACGCAATGAGAAATCCTGAGAGGGTTCCATTGTACTAATTTTAAAGGAGATGAGTCATTATATGCTGTTGGTTATAGTTGTATTCGGTCGGCAGCGTGTAAAACCACGTGACCTCAATATGACGTAGGCAAAGAGCAATTCATTAGCAATGGACATGCAATGAGTTTAATCCTCTTTATTAAAGATTCAGCCAAACCATTTTGAGTATGGACACATATAGAACTGAGTGCTGAACCTAAATTCCTAAAGTCATACAATAATCATAAAAGCATGTGAGAAAAAATTCAGCTGCATTGTCAATTCGGATTGATCAAATCCGATGTTTAGTATAACAGTGCCTTTAACTTTATAATTTGAGATATTATTTTAGCAAAAGAATTGTTTGCAGTGGGCAATAAACACACATATGACCATCTCGTAGATGTGTCAATTAAAACTATAAAATATCTGAACGGTCCGAGAGGGTGGCTCAATTGGACCACAAGTATCATCTTGAGTTTTTTTCAAGAAATCTAAGCGGTTATGCTCGAACTTTAAGACGTGAAGGTCTTAAAATCAATTTCCCTGTAGCACATGCAGTGCATACATAATCATTATTTCTGGAAAATTTTTGCAACAGTCAAATCATGACCAATAGAATTGGTAAAAAAAAATTCTTATCATTTCGATACCACAGTGCCTACGTCGATCATACCAAGTTTCAAATGCATCGACATTTTAAAAAATTACCTTATATGCAATGTGTTTTATGGACTGGACGTATATGCTATATTCGTTGTTGTCATCTTATGTTTCTATTGAAAATAAAATTTACGGATATCTCTATAATTCAATAATATACGAACATTACTCATTATTCAATGAGGCATGATAGTGGTACGACCATTCCATTATTATATCACATCTAGTGATCGTCAAAACTTGACATCCTTAATTTAGAAGAATTTTGAAGTTTTGTGTAGCCCTAATTATAGAGTTTGTGGCATTGATATACCATAATAATGATACCAATACACATCTATATCAAATATATAATAATTTATGATATATCGTTGAGTATCAAATACATAAGTATGATATATACAACAAACATGTCTCGATAGCGTTAATTATCACAACACATTTTTATTGGACATTTTTTTTATACGTGAATAGACATTGAGATTACTGAAAATCCCAAAACTGAATAATCTGAAATATATTCGATGGGTGTTATGTCCTGAGGTTCTCTTAAAAGAGAAATGTTGTCACATAATCCGTAAGACCAGTGATAAACAACCAATTTCTAACTCCAGGTATTTGAAATGTACTCGTATGTCATCCTTAAATTTTTTTTATATAGATCAAATTACAACTTTATAAATTAAACATATTAAGCAAAATTCTAAACCAAAACCACAAGTCATGACAATTACTTATCATTTCAGGTCCTGTATTGCCATTGTTCTTTTTTGTGCAATGACTTTTTTTTCATCAATTTTGAATAATAAGTCTAAATACATAAAAATTGCTCTATGAAATACTCTTATCGAATGTCTCAATGGCATCGTATAGTTTCTTAGCAATAGCAAAGATACTAATTCATTTGATCCGTCGTGGAAGTTGCTCATAATGGAGTTCCAATATATGCTTCTACTAATTCATAGAATGAAACTTATTTTAATGTTTATTATCCATGGGGATTCAAGATGCCCATAGGGCGAACTTTATAGAACTTCGTTTCAATTATCCCAAGCATAGTATAAAACCATTTGTTTAATGATAATATTGTAATAATCTAAATGCAAAATTCGTAGAATCTTTATATTTTGTCAATATATTTGGATTATTAGAAGCCTCGCACAAAATACTGACTTCATAAATCTATCGTTATTAATAATGGTATACACTTTGTAGATAATCTTTATGTCTGAAACATAAATCAGATATCTCAATAGTAGGCAATTAAACTGCTGCTATATACATGGTCTCTAGACTGACATATTCACATAAGAATATACCGTAGCCAATGTCTAAGACTCCAGTACCCTGTGTACAACCAAAATTACTAGTAATAATGGTTATCACTGTAAAGGTGTAAACCAAAGATCTAAAATATTAATTTCACGGAAAATACTGCGTAGATAATCATCAAATTTGGATAATTATGACGTAGACCTCTCAGTGAGAGACGGATAATTCGTCGTAATAGGCATGGTCTTTAGGCATAATTATTCACGATAATAAAACAGCAACAAATGCCTATGACTCTTTCACCTGGTGTTTTCATCCCGAAATGAAACAAGGCGTTATTGAAAAATTCTACATTCAATCCTAAGTCAACTAAGAACATTTAATTGAGAGGATTTTTATGTTAAAATGCAATTTCTGAAAGAATTGCGAAAATTAACAAGGTCGATAATATGTTAAAATCATAAACTGAACAAAATTGCACTAATTGCATACCACAACAATTGAATAGTGCTATAGTTTTGTGAAATCCATTTATATTAACTACAAAAGAGCCACATCTTGCGAAAAATCTAGATTTTCTCGCAAATTCTATTGTTGACAATTAAATGCTTCTTTAATTGTGAGAGATTAGTTATAAAAACCCTTTGATAAATGAAATTAATTTAATTATGAGAGTTTTGGTGTAAACCATTTTGACAAATAAATCATATTTCTATTTGTGAGAGTTTCGGTATATTTTTGTTTAAATATATCATCACAGTGCAAATATACACAAACATATATATACATTCGCATATGATAATGACAAGTTATGTGTGAAGCAATATATTTTTATCCATTAATTTATATAATATATGTGCATTTTCTACCCTTTTTTAATTTCATCATGTGAGTTTTAAAGCATAGATAACTCTAAGATAACTACGTTTGGTAATTGTAAGGGTATATAAAATATTAAATTGCAAGTATAAAATTGCAAGAATAAAATGGCAAGTATGCAGAATGAAAGCATATACATAAAATGCACAAAAATATACATTCACACACATATGATATATAGTACATCAAGGACCTAAATAATAAAGACACATGCTGATAATATTTTGCAGAATGCAAAATCAGTAAATACTAGGGACTCAAATGCATAGCTACAGAAATTACTAAAATTTAATAAACAATAAGTAAATAAATGGTAACATGCCGAAAACCAGCCTATACACCAAAGTCGGCCCCCTTGGGCCCACGAAGGGGCGCGGGTCTTCAGCACGAGGCAGCTGATGTGGGCGTCCCTTCACAGTCGGCCCAAGACGCGCGGTGGGCGTCCTGGTGGCCCTGGCCACAGGCATTGGCGAGGCCAGCTGAGGCGGCCCATGGCCTGCGCCCATGCTTTTTCTGGCCGGTTTAAGGGGCGAGCGGGCCGGCGGTTTGGGTTGGAAACCCTAACTACCTCCCCTCCCCCTCTCAGCCATGTCGCCGCCTCTGCCTAGCCGCCAGTCGTCGCTCGCCGTCGATGGAGGCCGCCGGCGGCGGCAAGGAGGAGCCAAGGACCGGATCTATCAGATCTATGGTTCTCGGATCGACTCCCCCCTCCCAGCCCTTCACCGGTGCCTCTTAGGGGTGACTGAACCCCTCATCAGGGAAGAATCCACCGCCGCCTCCACGGCCATTGGGCGCGCCATGGCTGTTGGGGAGGTGGAGGCCCTAGTGGCGAGACGCGGCCACGCTAGCGTGGCGGCACGACGCTAGGTGGTGCGGGGCTAGGAAGCGGGCTGCGACGGTCATCGGCGGTGCTGGAGCGAGATCGGCGATGCCGTTCTCGTTGTAGAAGGCCAGTGCGTTGATTCTTGCAGCCCTGGTTAGGCACAGGCCGGTGGCGAAGTATGCCCTGGCCTGTCTCCACAGGTTGAAGGCGGTGGGGCGCAGGACCAGACGCGGAGTGGCGTGTCCCCAGCGGTGAGGATCATGGTGATCACCGAGTTCATGGTAAGGGTCGGCATCTCTCACAGTTGTCTTATTCTTTCTTTGGCCAGAGTTCACCAGCGTTCTTCCTTCTCTCGCCGAACTTCTCTGTCGGTGAACTCAGTGTAGAGCCAAGTTGATAACGTGTTAGAGTAAAATGAGATTGAACGATTAGGGAATGAAACTCTATCTATATTCTCATTAACGATGAACATATATATACAGGTCGAACGAATGGCAAGGCGTCTGTTTGGCCCTTAATCATGTTTACAACGCGATGATATTCGTTTAGGGGTAATTAGGCAACTGCTAATTGTTGGCGTCTCTTTGCCTAAACAGATTTTACTCTATGCAAGCGCAAGGAGAACGCTAGTAGCCTTTTCTCCCGGAGTATTCCGAGTATCATAAATTTCCACAGAGACGCGTCAAGCGAGAGATGTGTAATTAAATAAACTCAAATTGAATGAACCGTAAACTTAAATAAATATACCGATCAGTGATGTACACAGGGGTAAGCCAATAAAAGATAGGTGTATGGTGGAAAATAAACTAAACTACCAAAGATATCTGTAGAAAGGTATAGTTGCCTTGGAGGACAATGGTGGAAATAAAATTCCCAAACTCTTCTACTCGGCTGCAAAGACTATATTGTGACTAACTAAGGGAATTCAAGTAAACAAGTCAGAATCTTGCGCCGAGTAAAATTTTAAGCGCCCTCGAGGAGCCAGGGAGAGATAGTTGGCCACCGAAAGAGAACCTAGGTAATTGCCTACGGGCCTCCCGAACGACAGGCCTAGGATACACAGGCACACTACACGCTATCACCGAGTGGGTACGAAGCAAACCTGCGTGGAGAGGATGTCACGCTATAAACGTATTTAAGTGAAGCTTGAATAACAGTAGATCGTCCTTGATCAAAGGAGAGGACCTAATCAGAGCCTGGTGTAGAGGTTGGATTATAGCACTAGCAAGAATAACAAGACTTAAATACCCAAGTAACCACAGCCTAAGCCAAACAAGTATGCAAAGAAATGTACACCGTATGCAAAGAAATGTACACCAAACTTGCAAGGCAAAGAAATGTACACCAAACTTGCAAGAGATAGAGATAAAGTAAAGTAAATATATTATACTGAAGATAGCAAAGGTACAAGGATATCAACGACTTTACCACAGACTCGAAGATATCTCTGAGAACTCCGAGGAAAAGCTCGACTCACTCTAACTCTCAGGACTATCCTAACTACTAAGAAAGGAAATGACACACTCTAAGGTAGAATGTAGCTCTCTCAACTTCTCCACATCTTGCAAATGAGCTCCAGGGGCCTATTTATAGCCCAACCAAGTGAGGGGCTATTTGTAGGTGGTATAAGGTCTGTGAGGGGGGGTAGGTCGGTGGCCGGGTAGCTACATGCATGGCCAGGCGGCCACCTCTATGGCTGGGCAGCCATAGGATCCACCGCCTTTGGCACATCTTCGGCCGAGATTGCTTCCCCGAGTCGGTTGGCAGTTGAATTAGTTGATGCACGTGCAAAATGGGTCCAAAGGGTGGCCGAGGGGCCATCACCACGGCCGGGCGGCCATAGGATTTACCGACTTTGGTGATCCAACGTCTTGCATGCCCTCTAGCATGGCGGTTGACAGTTATTCCGATGTGTTTTTCTGTGGATCGTTGGATTTGGAGTGTAGTGTCATGACTTGGAGGGTCATAAGAAACTCCTTTGTGAGGAGCACTATGCCTCCCTCGCAAATGTACGCAAAATCATCTCTGTGGATCGTTGGATTTAGAGTGTGTTTGTTCCTTGGTCCTTGGATGTAAGTCAATTGGATTGCTGATTTCATCGATCCATGGGAGTGGATCAATGACATGGCAGTCTTCCGATGCTTAACTGTGTTGAAAACCTGATCCACGCTTGAGTTTGTACATTTGACAGTGTTGTTCTTGCATTGCAAGGGTCGGAGTGGAGGCATTTGGGCTCGGTCGAATGGCCAAGCGGCCATGGCAGCCATGTGGTGCACCTAGGATGTTGCTGGGTGGCCGGGCGGCCACTGGAGAGGCCGAGCGGCCATGAACATGGCCAGCGGGCCATGCTATGGCCGGGCAGCCATGCCTCGGAGCCCGTTGGCTGCCGAAGTTCATTTCCTCATCAATTTGCCTCGTTTTCATGTGTATTTCATATCTGCACTCAAATATTTGTACAAAACTCGTGAAACTCGTTAGTAGCCAAGGGTTAGTCCAATAAAGTTACATGCTTTGCTTCATTTCAAGGATAGAAAACAGTTGAAATCGTAAAATAACAACCATAAGCACGCACCAAGCTTAAACATTTGCTCATCCTCGAGCAAAGCTAAGACAAGACATGGATCAGAAGTTGCTGCAATATCGAAATTGAAAGAAAATTCTTATATGCAACTAAATACTGGCTTTCGCCCCAAGCAGAGAAATAATCAAAGTTTACCTCGTGTCATACCTGCGGTGCATCTTTTTGCTTACCTTGGTTTGGAGGTTGAGAGATAGAACGACTTTATCGCAGGAGTAACTCAAACTGTTCTCTTTAGATGTACTTCCTAGGTGTTTTCAAAGTTTTCAAAACAAAAGAAGCTTCCCAAGAATACTCTCGATCGCTCAGGAGTGTTTCCTCACCACTAAGCCATGAGCTTGGCCAAAATTTTCCTACACTAAGGCCTTTGTGGAGCTTTAGGTGGGGGAGAGTGTGGCACACTTAGACTGTTTATTTTTGTTGAGCCAAAGATTGGACCAAAGAGTATATTCTATCACTTATTTTAGTTGATTGCTAGAGTATGAGTGGTGGAAAATTGAGTCTCCTTCTCTTGATTTTCATCCCTTACAGGCCTTTTATAGATTTGGAGATGGTATGGAGCCTTTATTTATTTTTGTTTGAACTTGCACGCTTTTCATTTTGCCGTGCTTTTGCATGCATTTTTTTTAGCTCCATACCTTTCCTCCTTGAGATTTGAAGTTTAAGAGAATATGAGAAGTATTTGGAGACATTTTGGTGGATGCAAAGTCCGGCATGGATCACTTGCATTTATTTCTTTTGTACTCCAGCTATCAATAGAAGCTGATATTTTTACTCAACGAGACTTAAAATTTGACAAAACTCAAAACATTTCTAAATAGCTCTTTGTAGCGGTTTAGAACATTTGAATTATATTTGGCTCTGGTAGGAATTGTGACCAAGGGGGGCTTCATTTTGTTATTTAAAAAAAAAATCCTTGAGACATTCACCTTACTAAGAATGAGAAAGAGTCAGTCCTATTTTTAAGTCATATCTATGAAACCCTACCAGCTTGCAAGTTGTCGCTCTGATTCCAGTTGCATGGTTGGAAGCAAAAATCTTATGTGCCCGGTTATCTTTGAGTCTTAAGACACGGTTCTTATACCATTTTTGGTAGCTGCATTAGAGCTAGAAAACACTACATTCAAATAACAAACTAAATTATAAACGTATGCATAATTGCAGATTGCGAGGTAGCACAACAGTTTTTTTAGTAACATAACCTTTTTCCCGAGAATATGTGCACCGCGAAATTGAAAAAGTCAATTCCCATATGTTTATCTAACCGAAGCACATCGTGGAGCGCTCCTAGTGTTATGATTATATGGATATGGTTTAGAGTTTAGTACCATTCTTTCCTATAAATGTATGCCACTTGTTAGAAGACCACAGGGGAAAAAAGTATACTTGTGTAGCAGCCACAATATAAATCAAACAAATAAAGTATACATACCCTAAGACATTTGGATCGACAACCCTCAAGGTATAACGTTAAATATACCGGCAATTTTAATATGGTTCACGCACACAAATTAAAGCTTAGAGCTGGCAATTTGATGAGTTTGTGTTGTGGACCAAGGTGGGTCTATAGTCACACAATCATCTGGATCCACTACGTCTTCAGCGCTGGAGTCGACATCTTCACAACCTCTTTAAGAGGAGAGACAATAAAGATTGCCGCTAGTGTCAGTCTGAAGTTATACATGTCTTTCTGCAAATAAAAAACCATTTAACTGTTTTTATCATCTACGAAATCCAACAATTATGCAACTTTGAGCTAAATTACCTAGGTAAAAGTATTGTAGTTTAGCAAAAACACTCCGCACGACACGCGCGCTTCGCGAATACAATTCCATTGTTAATAAATCTACACCGGTAAAAGAGCGAGTTTTAGAAAAATCTACACTATAATTCATCCCGCATGAAATTCCTCAAGGAATTAAGAACTTGCACCTCACTTTTTTACAACTGGCAAGGTAACAATTACATTTGGGGATGTTAATAGGGATGAACACCTTGTAGAGTATATTTATTTGCCAAAAACAGATTAACACACCGGATCGATGGTAGTGTATGTGTGTCTTACCTTGTCATGTTGAATACAATTACCTATTCTACTATTCAGTCAATTGATACAGTAGGTTTGTTCTCTTTGTAGTAAAAACCAGCGTTGCACATGTAATAATAGTCATTGGTGTTAACTATGTGCACTGTGATTCCATTCCTAACCAACCGTGCTTAATAAGCGCCGTAGGTTTTAACGATCATGCATTGAAATGAATAATATCTACAGGATACACACACATATATAATCATGTCTAATTGAATTTTTTATTCAAACTAAATAAATATGTATATTAGTAACCTCCCTATGTATATATGCTTCTGGGTCCAATATAGGCATTTGAAGCTAGGGAAACTAATTGGCTGATTGCCAACCAGTACAACGGTTCTTAGATCATTAGAATTTGCTCCTGATGGAATGATGGCCATGTCTGCTTCGTCACAAATGTAATATGTAGGATAAATGCACCTGATAAATAAGAAAAATGATTGATATGACACGTAAGAAAAGAGCAATAAGAATACTAATGGGTGTAACCTTGTGCTTGAATTTTGAAACATGTGAAGAAATTGGCCATGCTTTTTGCCCATACCATTCGTTTATCAATCCACCAGACCTTTCAGTTTTTGTTACGTATAATTTACCACAAGAGATGATTTGAAAATGAGCTTGATTCTTGAAATTATATATCATGTATGTATTCTTAGAGATGTAAGTGGGCCAGCTAGATGGAGAAACGGCAAGTCATTTTCTAAGCTAGAAGGAATAGCGGCGAGTCATTTTTTAGTGAACGTTGCGGATATTACAAAATGACTTGCCTATGAGTCATTCTAGCCGCCCGTTTACATCTCTATGTAGTTTTTTTGAAAGGATTAGCAAGTGTGGTATATATGTATCATGTCTGATTAGTGTATATTAAATTAAGTTGTAATTTATATGCTGCCACGTGCAAATCGGACAACAACAACATAGCTTTTTAATCACAGACAAGTTAGAAGTAGGCTAGAGTTTAAACCCATACCAAACCGCTAGAAAGAAAAAGAGTTTTTTTTATTTTTTGAATACGTTGCTTTAAAAAAACAAGAGTTTTAAAAGATTTTGAATAAAAACACAGAGCCTAATCAAGCATCAGTCGCGTAGACAGCTGCTTTTCAAATAGCTCTGTTCAAAACTAACTCTCTCATTATATACCAATATATTCTCTTTTAACTACTTCTTTCGAAGTTAAAATTGGCCGGCTCCTATCTCTCTTGATAACATTGTTCCGTCTTTACGTCGGCACCGCAAAAATATTCTTATTTCTCTCTAAAAAATTTTTACGGTCAACGACCATCACGTGCATGTTGACGGTTTAGATTGACTCCAGCAAATCATCTATTTCTATTCTTGTATTTATTATTCTAATTACTTTTCCTTCCGTAGACAGGGTCGCTGCGTCATTCTGTATTTTGTATTGTACGTGACCGTGGAATTGAATAGTTTCCTGCCAGTGTACAACTTGTCGTGAAATTCGTGTGTTACAGGCGCTGAACGAAATCTCTCGGCCGCCTCCACTGTCGACGCAGGCGCCCCGGGCGACGCGGGACAAGGGTGGCCGCCTACCGGCGTCGAGCTGCCACATTCACCGGCGACAAGCAGACGCCCGTGCCTTCTTGAGGAGCCCCGGCCCCCGGCGACTAGCAGCAGGGCCGCCAGCCACGCCCGCAACGAGCAGGAGAAGTCGGCGCCGGACGTCGATCTCCAAAATCCGAACTCCACTTTCCCCTCTCCGCCCGCCCCTGTCGCCGTCCTCCCCGGCGGCCCCTCGCTCGGTCGCCGCCTGCGCCGCATCCGCCCCGGTCGCCCCCTGCCGCCGTCCCGCGTCGCGTCGCCCACGGCCGCCGTCCTGCGTTACATCGTCCCCGCCGCCGCCTGCTCCGGGCCGTCGCCCAGGCTACGTCACCCCCAGCCCGCGCCGCCCTGTACTGATTTACTACAGCAGTTCATTACTTGAATACAAATTATACTTCTCTAGTTCTTATACCTTTCTATTGCTTTTGCAACTGTGCAAGATGCGGTTGGCCGGTTGCGAACTGAAGTTGCAAGTTGCAAAGTACAAAATTAGCTGTGGTTGACAATACAGAGCAAGGTAATTTGCTATTTTTTCGTTAATATGCATATTATTTATTTATTTATAAAAAACCCAAAAGGTATGATATATCTGTATTATTCTACCGACTTCTATCTTTTTTTGCTAAAATTATCGGGGTGTACATGTACTCATGTCCTTCACTAGGTCTGCCCCTGATTGTTTTAGACAATGGACATGTGTGTCCTCCCACCTAGCATACACCCTATAGCAAATTATGAAGGTTTACCACTGACTGATGGAACTAAATTATTGGTTGTCTTAGACTGAAGGAAGCTTCAAAAGGTCTGTGAGATGTCATTGGGCTATGCTGAGAAGCTATCCTACAAGGAGGATGTGGGTGCTGTGGGAATGCCTGAAATCTTCGACCCCCCTGAAGTAGTCCAGAATAAGGTCAAGTTTTCTGGTCTACTTTACTTGGCTTTGTGAATACAAATGCTTCAATACGCCATGGTGTCAGTGAAATACTTGTAGAATATATGAACTTATTATGTGCCCTTTCCCTGTCTTACTGTTGGTACTATTAAGTTTATGACATTAACTTCAAAGAATTGTTATCTTAGGCTATAACCGAGCTATTGCAAATGCTTTAGCTGTGTTAGGTTTTGGTGTAGTCACGTAATTGAGTGCTTGTTTTTTTTATAAAAAAAGGATTAGATGATATTTTGGATCAAGGATGTATATGAAGCAAGGTGACACGCATAACAAAAACAACATGTTCGGCTGTGTTTCTCCCATTTTGTGTTCTTCTCCCTTGTATACAGTGGAAGGCAGTTCGTGCTTGTTTTCTTTGATGACACCTTGATCTTCAGCTCGACCTGGTTGGAGCACATTCTCCATGCCCGCACTGTCCTCCAAGCGCTCCATGACCACGGCCTCGTTCTCAAGCGCAGCTAGTGCTCCTTTGCGCAGCCATCCGTGGCATATTTACGCCACATCATCTGCGTGCACGACGTCGCAATGGATAATGGCAAGGTGTAGGCCGTCATCGATTAGCCGTAGCCTTGCTGCGTCCGAGCATTACGGGGCTTCCTTGGTTTGGCGGGCGACTACCGCAAATAGGTCTGCGATTTTGACACCATTGCGACACCTCTCACGTTGTCGCTGAAGGACAAATTCCAGTGGTCGGAGGCAGCGCCATCTGCTTTCCAATATCTCAAGCATGCGCTCACGAGGGTACCTGTCCTCCCCATGCTAGACTTCACTGTCGAATGCGACGCCTCGGGACCAGGCTGTGGCGCGGTGTTGCACCAGGGCGGAGTGCCCTGGTGATGGGGACTAGGGTTCCCGATCTTCCGTGAGGTGTGGATAAATCAATTTGGTGGAGATCTCGACGTTGGTGAAGAAGGCTCCGAGCAACAAGATCGAACCCTTGCAATCACTACACCACCGCTCCGTTGGTTATCAATCCGTGTGCATATGAATTAACCTCGCCAAGAAGGCTAATCTTTGCAAGTGCAACCGGGAACACAAGCAAGAACAAGGAAGAAAGCAACTAAAATTGTAGATGAAAGATTAATCTCACAAGTTGGGGTCTCACAAACCGTACAGATGGTGAAACTGTCTAATGACTAGAATAGTCTTTGCAAAACCCAAACCCTAACCTAATGACAACCACTGAATATATAAAAAAGAGAAGGGTCTAAGGGGCGGCCCAAAAACAGCCGCCACTGAACCGTGATAGATTCTGGATATCATGTTGTTTCGATGATTCCTGTCGACTCCTAACGTATTTTGACATGGTACTACTTAGGTTGAAAGCTTATCTCCTTAGCTCTCCGTCGATATGTAAAATGCCCAAAATGGAGTCCGTATGTGGTTTGGACGTCCGTTTTCGTGAGGCCTGCTCCAGCAGTACGAACTGGACTCGTACTGGAATTGGACTTCACAACACCAATTGGCCTATACACTCCATCTTGAGTTGGGCCTTGGTCATATGCATATTGGACATGTCCTTATTACTAGGCCTTCTTCAAGTCGACCCATGTCGACGCTTTATCAGGGCCTGGCCACCTACGAGCACGATCTCATTGGGCTGGTCTAGGCCGTCCGCCATTGGCGCCCGTACTTGTTAGGGCGGCCATTTATTGTCAAAACAGACCACTACAGCCTCAAGTTCCACCTTGACTAATGTTTGGCCACAATTCCCCATCACCGGTGGGTCAGCAAGCTTCTCGGGTTTGATTTCACTGTTGAGTACAAGACGGGCCGCACTAACATTCGTCACTGACGCTCTCTCGCACTGTAACGCTGAGGAAGTTGCTGCCCTTCACGCCATCTCAGCTCCCTACTTCGACCTGGTGCGTGATCTGCGCGTCATGGCTTCCACCGACCTTGCCCTCGTCGCCTTAAGGAGCAGATCGACCAAGGGTAGCAGTGGCGAGCCTTGGTCCATCAGCGGATGACGCCGTGTTGTACAAATGATGTCTCTACTGTTCCGCCATCGTCGGCGCTACTACCCAACATCCTCGCCTCTATCCACGACGCATGCCACGAAGGCATGGAAAAGACTCTACATCGCTTTCAGCACGACTTCCACACTCCTCAATCTCACCGCCTGGTGCAAGAGTTCGTCTACAACACTTCCGAATTAGTGGCACAAGCCTTCTTCACCGACGTCGTGCGTCTCCACGGCATTCCATCACACAGAGACCTTGTGTTCACATTGACATTTTGGACACCCCTGTTCAAGCACAAGGGGACAAAGCTCTACATGAGCTCTGCTGTCAACCCCAGTCGGATGGCTAGGTAGAGGCGGTAAACAAAGCCATCGGGATGTATCTTCGCTGCTTCACGGGGGATCATCCTCGACAATGGCTCAAGTGGCTGCCATGGGCAGTGTTCGCCGACAACACCGCCTTCCACTCCCTCAAAGACACACCTTTCCGCGTGGTGTATGGTGACCATTCGTTCTTATGAGATGAGTGAATGCAGGGTGAGGGCTGTGGCACATGCCATGGTCGACCGCGATTCCTTCCTCGAGGGCATCCGAGCTCGCCTAGAGCAAGCTTAGCAGGTCGCCAAGCGCGCGTATGATCTCCACCATCGTGAGCTCTTTCCAGGCGGGCGATTGGGTACTTCTCCGCGTTCGACATAGGCTTGCCGGAGTTACTTTAATAGACAACGTGCGACATGCTTCGTCCACAATACTACGAGCCTTATCAGGTCATGGAGGTGATCAACAAGGTTGCCTACAAACTCGCATTGCCGGCGGGGGCCTGAATCCATGATGTCTTCCATGTCAGGCTCCTCAAGCTGTTCCATGGTGACCCTCTAACCGCACCACCGACTTTACCACCCATAGACTACGGGGCTACCCTGCCTGTTCCAGGCTTCCAGCACACGCCATTAGAATGCGTCTGACCTGTGGGGTTCGCCAAGTGCTGAACCAATGGAGGGACCAGTCGACACCCATAGCTTCATGGGAAGATGTGGATGACTTCACCAAGCGCTACCCCTAGTTCTAGGCTTGTCGAGGGGGGATAGATGTCATGTGGGGCCAGACCTATAGCTGCAAGGGCCAAGACAATGACCTAGCCGCACCAAGGTCTTAGTGAAGCAGCACAGGGTCGTGAAGGAACAGCTCCACATTGCCTGCTACTAGATAACTACAACATGTGTAAAGGAGGAACCTCTCCAAGGTGTTGATAGGTAGTGAAACAACACAAGGTGTTGAAGGAATAGCTTCAACGTGCTGAGCTAGATATTGTTCTAGAGACGAAGGATAGACCAAGAGGACGAATCCAAGAGCTTAATCCAAAGCTCAAAGCAAAGATCTAATCCAAGATCTAAAGAAAAATATCATGTTCCATTCATATGGTGGTGGATACAAGTCTAGTTATAAAACTAGAGGACATTGCCTCTAGGCTCCAAAGCCTTACACACTCACATACAACTAAGGTGACAACTATTTGCCAACTAGATGACAACCATGTGACAACTAGCATACAACTCACACATACTCAATAACAACTAGGACACAACTTGTAGGACAACCAAGGACATTCTAGTAATATTATGACATATGCAATGA
This sequence comes from Paspalum vaginatum, assembly GCA_030272315.1. Lineage (NCBI taxonomy): Eukaryota > Viridiplantae > Streptophyta > Magnoliopsida > Poales > Poaceae > Paspalum > Paspalum vaginatum. Next base: position 37,680,762 of record CM059017.1, on the reverse strand, counting down.
CATCACAATCTTATGTGCTAAGGTAACCATTCATAAAGTATGTAGCATAGAGTTAAAACTCAAATTGACTTCTTGTTCTTAGTAGCAAAATTCAAATTTCTCTTCTAATTCTCCATATAAATATCTAGTTTGAATTTTGATACTTGAATGCTCATGAACCATATCTATCTATATGGGATGTTCCCCATTATACTCCTCTGCTTATTTGGAACTCGTCCTCGAGTTATCTTCGTAAAATGCTTGTTCTTGATGATAAATGATAGACAAACCATGTTAAAAGTTTTTGAAACATTTGTCTCTTGGAGTTATACTTGATACTCAAAATCATTTATCTTCATCAAAGCTGTCTCATATCTTGTCCAAAAGTAATGATGCCTTGAATTTCCACTGCCTTCTTGGTATGGAAAGTTTGAAATCTCTTGAGTGATCTTCCCCTAGTGCGCTTGGAAATATTGGTTGTACATATAACTTATTTTGAACTTGAAATATATATTCTGGTACCTTTAACTCAGTATAGTTAATGGGAGGATCTTTTGAAACCAGATTGGAATGGCCCACCCTTCCTTTCAATGATGACAATCCAACTATTGGTTTGTTGAGACTTGTTATCACTCATCTTGTGCATAAGTGGTGTTGTTTTGATAACCTGGTCTTCAAGTTTCTTGGATGGAATTGTCTTCACTGATATAGCAGTAGCTTGTGGTTTCTCAAAAGTAGCAAAATCTTCTGGTTTTATAGTGTATAAGCATGCTTGCTAGCAATCAGCACTTCTTTCATACCAGCCACATCACATGAACCAGTAACCCCCAAGTCTTCAACTAAATTATTTGAGCTGCAAGGCATGGCAATGCATTTGCTCTCCAAAGAAACTTCATTCTTTTCAGCAAGCTAGAGAATATCCTTCATACCTTTGAAATCATCAATTAGTTGATTGAAGCGGCTATTCATTTCATCACGAAATATTTGGAGCTCATGCTCTAAAGCATTGGCCAGTGTTGCATCCATGTCTTGCTTTCTTGCTGCCAGCCAGTATCTGATGCAGCATACTATATTGGAGGAACCTCTCCATGGTGCTGATAGGAAGTAGCACAAAATGTTGACGCAACGTGCTAGTAGATAAAGCCCTAAAGTCTAGTCTGAATCCACATACAACAAGAGCTTAATCCAAAGCTCAAAGAAGAGATCTAGTCCAAGATCTAACATAGGAACATCGAGTTCTATCGATATGGTATTGGATACAAGTCTAGTTCCAAAACTAGAGGGCATTGCCTCTATTTATAGGCTCCAAAGCCTTACACACCTCACATACAACTAAGATGACAGCTATTAGCCAACGAGATGACAACCATGTGACAACTAAGGATACAACTTATACATAACTCAACAACAACTAGGACACAACTTGTAGGGCAGCTACGTATGTTCTAATAATATTATGACATATGCCATGAGATCACAATCTTATAGGCTAAGGTAACCCTTCATGATGTACTTAATAGAGATCAAACTCAAATTGATTTCTCATTCTTAGTAGCAAAACCAGATTTGTCTTCCAACACTTGATATCAAATTTGAGTTTGAGTTTTGGCACTTGAATGTTCATGAACCATCTATGTGATGTCCCTCATCACTTAGGTTGGAAAGCTATCAATTAGTTGGGATTAGGCCTCATTAGTTTGGATATTGAGGATTCTTAGGAAGATTAGGTTGGAGTCGGTTGGGGCCTAGAGGCCTATTTATATGTAAGCTGCAAGGCATTTGGAGATCAAGAAATAAGAACAAAGTTGCACCAAGGTCTTAGGTAGGAAAGCTATCAATTAGTTGGGATTAGGCCTCATTAGTTTGGATATTGAGGATTCTTTGGAAGATTAGGTTGGACTTGGTTGGGGCCTAGAGGCCTATTTATATGTAAGCCACATGGCATTTGGAGATCAGTAAATAAGAACAAAGCCGCGCCAAAGGTCTTAGGTAGGAAAGCTATCGATTAGTTGGGATTTGGCCTCATTACCATTAGTTTGGATATTGAGGATTCCTAGGAAGATTAGGTTGGAGTCAGTTGGGGCCTAGAGGCCTATTAATATGTAAGCCGCATGACATTTGGAGATCAAGAAATAAGAACAATCTATTCCCTACCTCCTGTTTCTATCTAGTCTCCCTCCTTTTGTACCCGATCAGCGGCGACGGCCTGCGATCAGCACCACCTCCAAAGCAAGGGTGCAGCTTTGCCCCCTCTGCCCCTACCCTGTCGATGCCGTAGCACTGATATAGGTGCTTTAAATAATTTTGTATTTTGATATTCTTTTTTTCCTCGATTTTGATTCAGATAGAAGAGCTTGCAGTCATGGTGCAAAAGGTTGTGCTACTATGCTGGTACTCATTTAAACTCCTAATCATGATTTTTGTATACCAGTTGCATTAAATTGGCCTTTACAATGCAGAGTAAGCATTTAGTGGTATTTACCGGAGCAGGGATATCAACTTCATCAGGCATACCTGATTTTCGAGGGCCCAAGGGTGTCTGGACCTTGCAGGTAGTACTGTTGTCTCTCTGTTACTTGCTAAACCTTTAGTGTGGGCCATTTTAGCAGATGCATCTTTTTATTTAGGTGATCTTTGTGATATCTGGTTTCAGACTAGACCTCCCTGCATGTACTTGCATGGCTGCAATCTGCACCGGGAACGTTCCGTCTAATACCGGGTTATTGGGTGAACCCCCGGAGGACCAACATGCCTTATAACACTAAGTGTTCCGTCTGCATTAAACTTGTGTTTGAAAACCCATTTGTCAGAGAGAGCACTGGCCTTTGTCTGACGTGTGACTAAATCCCATGTATGGTTCCTGCAGCAAGGTGACATGTTCTTCCTCCATAGTAGCTCGCCAACTGTGGCCGGCAAGGGCACTGCCAAAGGTCTGGCTCTAGGGACAATGAGGCAACAACGGAGAGTGCATTCTGTCGAAAACCGAGTTTGCTATGGGTGGCCGTGCGGTGGTGGTTGACGTCTTGACGATGGGGTCGATGGCGACCACCCTAGGAGGCAGCCGGTGGGGACCAATGGGGGAGGCAGCATGAATCGGAATCTGAACCAGAGAGGTCCAGATGCTGGGCCATGTGGGGCCATGCACTGCTTGCTGTGTGTAGACTTGACGAACTTCGCAAGCAGGAAGAGGGTGAGCTACTCACAGAACGGGCAGACCAGCAGGTGGGGGGTATCATGGTCCGCTGGCGCCTGAGAGCAGTCCACCGGTGCTGCTGTACCAGCAACAGGGGGCACTGTGCCTGCTGCACTGGCAGTAGAGGGACCAGCAGCAGAGGGTGCCAGGGGCTGCTGCACCTGTTGCTGCACGGGCTGCAGGAGTGGGAGCAGCAGAGGGTGCTGCCCCGGGCAGCTCTGGCATGGCTGGCAACAACTGGGCAGGTAGTGTGGGCTGTGGCACTGCAGTCCATCACCGTCTTGAAAAGGTCGCTGGAGATTGTCCCATAGAGCTAGGACTTGACAACACAATCCATGCCAACCTAGTCAGGGATGACAGGAGTGGAGTAATCCTTCAAGACGTGGTCCTGGAGGGAGTACTTGCCAACAGTCAGTAGAAACATGTCGTGCCACGGCTTGTGCGTGGAGGTTGACAAGGGCAGCAGCCTCGTGGCATTGGACATCGGTGTAGCGACCGTCATTAGAGCAGTGGGAGACGATGCCGTCGGAGTCATCACCAGCGGCGGGTTCATGTGCAGTGCTGTCCAGGGCAGCAGCAGCTTGGACAACAAATGTGTCGTGTTCCTGCACGACAGCGACAACCTCCTGCTCTGTCTGGGCCGCGCGAGCACGAGCCATGTTGCATGGAGCTTTTGCCTCTGCTGCGACGGGCAGATGCTCAGCCTCGGTGCGGTGCGCTAGTTCTCAATAGCAGTGTGGGCATCGAGACACTAGCACTCAGCTTCCTTTCCATCAAGGGTAGCGTTGAAGGTTCTATCGGTGGCGGGAGCCAGGCTGAAAGGAGGTGGCGAATACAACGGCCATGGGCGGCGCGGTGAAGGAGGGGCGTGCTGACATGAGGGCAGGGGTGCAGCTTCGGAGGTGCACAGAGGGAAGGGGCGCAGCCGGGTGGTGGCGCACTATGGCAAAGGAAGGACCATGGAGAATTCTCGGACTCATGATACCATGAGAGAATAATAGATTAATTGATAGATTGATCAGGGTATACATGCATATATATTGTCCATGCCAGGATAGTGTAGAGAATTAGGGAAACACCTCACATTGTTGATTGGGAGGAGGCTTTCATATATATATATATATATACACACACATATATAATCGATGATCACCAAATAATAACGACAACCAGAGATACTAGTGATAGGAGATATCCAAACATCACAATGCAATAACTCAAAAGCGGCGGATGGGTGCGACGAATAACTAGCAAAAGGTAGTCATCCATGTTTCCCTAGCTGACAAGCATGACAGTTAGTAGATTCTACTTTATTACTTGAAATGAGGGAATTGTTCCTAAGAATATCGGTAGCTGAGGATCTTGGATGACCCAGACGATGGTGCCAAAGCATGGAGGAGACAATGAGGTTGGTGTGCGGGGCAACCGAGGAGGCTGCTGGTGAGATGGTGTAGAGGTCGCCTAAACTATTGCAACGAAGAATCACGTGTCGAGTCTTGATATCCTTAACAAAAAAATCCCAAAGGCATCAAATTCTATGGAACAAGGGTTGTCGCAAGTAAACTGATGAACAGAGAGAAGGTTATGAATGAGAGAGGGAACAATGAGAACATTGTTTAAGGCAAAGTGAGCTCGTGTGGTGGGGAGGGCTGAAGTGCCACGGCAGGATACATGAACTTGTGTGCCACTGCCTACTGTGATGAAGGGCGGGAGAGGCGGGAGAGGAGTATACCATCTGAGAGCGTCATGTGGTTGGTGGCACCGGAGTCCATAACCCAGGGACTAGGGTTCTGGAAGGTGAGCTGGTAGAGCGCAGCAACGAGCCCAGCCTGATTACAGGATTGGGACGAAGGATGACACCTGGAGTGGTGCGAAGGCGGTGTGGGCCGAAGGTGCAGAGCCGAGCATGCCAGCGAGGGGTGGCTACTAGCCACCGGAACCCCTTGGACTGCCAGCACCCTCGGGACCGAAGGATGCAGCGCCAAGCTACTCCTTGAGCTGTGCTGTGCCCTGCCTTTGCCTTTGGTCTAGTGCTTGCTGTCGGATTTCTTGCCATCTGGAGCGCGCCCACCAATGCTGCCGGCAGCCTCACTCTGGACAGAACCAACCGAGGTAGACTGGCACCCTCTTGGAGCAATGCAGGCGGTAGAAGAGGAGCCGTCGGCGATCAGTGCGGTTCCGACGGTGACCTTGGTTTCGTTGGCGAGGCAAAGTTCCTTGAGGGCAAGCATGTCACGTGCCATGGTGAAGTTGGGGAGGACGGTGGCGTTGGCGACGTCGTTGGCTATGTTGGAGAAACGAGGGCTGACGCCACTTAGGAGATTGAGGGCGAGTGCATGGGGCGTCAGCCGTGTCTTTATGCCTTGACAGTAGTCAGCAATGGTGGAGTCGCCTTGCTGCATGGAGTGTAACTCCTGGCTGAGTAAGATGGCCTGAGGATCCTTGTTGGCACGGATGAGATTCTCTATGGCCACCCATAGATTGCGGGCGGTCTGATCGTCGCCCTCCATGACTAGGTCAAGGACAGAGTCGGAGACGGAGCTGAATAGCAACTATGGACGCAGCAGTCCGCCAGATCCCATTGGGTATCGGTAGGGCGAGCAGGGACGGAGCCATCGATGTGCTGCTTGAGGCCGAGCTTGCAGCACATCGACTTGAAGTAGGAATTCCACTTCGTGTAGTTGGAGTTTTGCATCTCCAGCTTGACCGGCACATCCGTACATGAGATTGGATGGAGACAGTGGCGTAGCGGGGTTGGAGTTGACGTCGTCGCCGCTGTTATGGTTGTTGGAGCCGGTGGTGCTGGAGTGGGTGGAGGCGTCGGATGCCATGGGAACCTTAGGGAGAGGGCCGGCATGGCTGCGAAGGAATACAGTTACCACAATGACATAATCGATTTACAATGATCTCTCTTAGACATGATAGTTACACATATATGTGTGCTTGCAATGATTCTTTGTCCTTCTGTGGGAATGGTGCCATCGATAATCGATCAGTACTCATCATAAGAATGGTGTCACAATCTGAGGGTACGATCAGTTCTGGTGAAGCCTAATGTGTAGCACCTTTAATTCTTTAATTTTCTAGAGGTTTTTATCGAACAGGAGTTGATCGGAACCAGAGACTGGAGACCAAAGACCAAAGTTAGGTCGATGAGAAACAGTGAAACACCAGTTGACCGCTGCCGCCATCTAAAGTAATCTTACGGATCTTGACTGGCATCTACGCAAAAATAAATTGAAATCCCCAATCTTATTCGCCTAAAAGATCTGCAAGGAGAGAAATAAATTTTCAAATGTAACTAAGAAGTCAGATCCAATTGCCAAATCGTATAATCCCATCGCGGATGTATGAATGAAATTAGCATCGGTGTTTGTGTCACTTGTGTGCAATTAGAACAAGCATGTGGTGAACTGGGGGTGCGACCTATCTAGAATCTGCGAAACTAGCATACCAATATTCCCGGGCATAATGGTAGAGACAGTCCTTTTGATCTGTCACGAGAATCAATAACTAAATTATTATGGTTTCAAATGTTAAGCATCAAATCATGATAATTAGCCATATGAAAAACAATATAAAACACAGTGGCCACATGGTGAGAGCTACCGAACTTAGATCACGAGAGTTTCTGTGGTCACACATCGTGGGACCTGGCTGGATCTGGTTGTCTCCAAAGGTAGATGCGAGGATGGCAGTAGGGCTTGCTCCACAAGTGTTTTAGTGTGGACTATGACCTTTGGTGAGCCATGCCAAAAAGCAAACTGCTTTGAGCTGAGCCGTGTGAAAAGCGAGCAAAGGTGTGGTCACCTTCTGTGGTCACACATCGTTGGACCTGGCTGGATCTGGTTGTCTCCAAAGGCAGATGTGAGGATGGCAATAGGGCTTGCTCCACAAGTGTTTTAGTGTGGACTGTGACCTTTGGTGAGCCATGCCAAAAAGCAAACCGCTTTTAGCTGAGCCGTGTGAAAAGCGAGCAAAGGTGTGGTCACCTTTTGTGGGACAGGTGCAGTGCGCTCGGTACAATTCGGCCCAGATGCAGAATATGTTGTTCTGTGGCCAGCTACAGAACACATTGGAGACCTTGTCATATCTAAAGTGTCAAGTATTTTGACTGTAGGGTGTACATTATGAAATGCTGCTATTTTATTATTTATCAAATCAGAATTTCCAAAACCTGCTATTCTCCATATGAAAAGACTTCATTTCTTTATGAACCATTATTTGGATTTAATGCAGTTTCAATTTTATAATTTTACATGCTACAGCGTGCAGGAAAAGGTGTTCCTAATGCATCACTCCCCTTCCATCGAGCTGTTCCAAGCTTAACTCATATGGCACTAGTTGAATTGGAAAGAAGAGGACTTCTGAAATTCGTCATAAGCCAGGTGTGCACTAGGTGTAGTATCTGCATGTATTCTTCATTCTATTCATCTAGGTGTTAAGGAGTTCACATATCAAAATCCAAACTCTTCAAAATATACAAATATACACTGCACCCGTGTTCTTATTATTACAGTATTGATCTAAGTCTACATCACCCCCTGACCTGTTATTAGGATTAGTCTACTTAACCCTTCACCTATAAAAAACCTGATATTCTACCCCCTAAAATATTTAAAACTGTCTAAATAACCCCCAAGGGTGGTTTTATAGGTGATTTTGCCTACGTGGCATTACATGTGGACAATGGCGTGGCAAATATATGTTTTCATGTCCATTTCACCCCCTAAATTATTGATGATAGTTTGCATAGCCCCCTCGTTATATAAATGGATATTTAGCTCCTTCAGGTTTTCAACACCAACTAAATCATCACAAGTTTACGATGGTTTTTATACTGTTTCATAGATATGGAGCTCACAGCCTAATTTTTTTTGTATATCTCAGCACAAAGCTGAGAAGTTGATCTTTTCTATTATATTTTCAGATTCAGCCTAATCCACTTGCTATTTAGTATGGCCTTTGGAAAAAGTCTATATAACGCCCTGAATAATGTAGGTGTAGAGAGTTGGGCAATCACCACACCTAACTAGGGGAGGTGAGCTTTCATATACATAGCTGGTTTTACAGAATACAAAGGGTGAGCCATTAAGGCAAAATACAAAGAGTCTAGCTGAGTTAAGATAGAATACAGGAGGTCAAGAATACAAAGGGTTGAGAACTAGACACTTCTAATTATATCTAATACCCGCCCGCTGACGAAGCAGGACTTCGGACGCAAAGGGCTGGGCCGAAAATCAGTGAATAGCTGTACCGGGAGTCCTTTAGTCATGATGTCCGCGAACTGGTGAGAGGACGGAACATGGAGGACTCGAACCTGTCCCAAAGCCACCTTCTCTGCGACGGTGATGGACAGGATTGGCTGTCATGTAAACTGCACTAACATTGTCACAGTAGACAACGGTAGCCTTGGTGATAGGAATGTGAAGTTCCTGAAGCAATTGGCGCAACCAACAACATTCGGCGACAGCATGTGCAACTGCCCTGTACTCAGCCTCGGCACTGGAGCGAGAGACAGTTGGCTGTCGTTTAGAGGACCAAGATACCAACGTGTCACCGAGATATACACAGTAGCCAGAGGAAGAACGCCGAGTGTTAGGACAACCAACCCAATCTGCATCCGAGTATGCTGTAAGGGTGTCCAGGACTAGCACAAATGTGAAGACCTGATGAAATTGTACCCTTCACATAGCGTAGAGTGCGCTTGAGGAGTGCAAGATGCGGCTCTCGAGGATCATGCATGAACAAGCAGATTTGTTGAACAGCATAGGTTAGATCAGGGCGAGTGAGATATTGCAAGGCTCCCGCAATACTCCTGTAGTATGACGGATTCTCAACCCGAGGACCGTCAGAGGCAGACAACTTAGACTTGCTGTCAACAGACGTCGAGGTGGAGTGTCACTGACTCATGCCAGCGCGCTGAAGCAGGTCCAAAGCATACTGCTGCTGAGACAGAAATAGGCCGTCAGCGGTGCGGGTGACGGAAATCCCAAGGAAGTGATGAAGGTCTCCCAGATCGGTCATAGCGAATTCTGTATGAAGGCGCCCAAGAAGAGAGTGAAGTAGCACTGTCGACGAGGTAGTAATAACAATGTCATCGACATAAAGAAGCAGATAAGTGGTGCTAGTTCCGTCCTTGTACACAAACAAGGATGTGTCAGCAACTGAAGGAACAAAGCCCAACTGTCGGATATAAGTGGCAAACCGCTGGTACCACGCACGGGGAGCCTGCTTCAGCCCATAAAGTGACTTCTGCAGGTGACATACATAATCTGGATGAGAAGGATCAATAAACCCGGGAGGCTGCTGGCAATAGATGGTCTCATTAAGATTTCCATGGAGGAAAGCGTTTTTAACATCAAGTTGGAGGATGGGCCACTGACGAGAAGTAGCAATGCTGAGAACAGTCTTGATAGTTGTCGGCTTGACAACCGGACTGAAGGTCTCATCATAATCAATGCCAGGCTGCTGAGAAAAACCACGAACAACCCATCGAGCCTTATGATGCGCAAGAGAGCCATTTGAATGAAACTTGTGCTTGTAGATCCACTTCCCGGTTACCACATTTGCACCAGGAGGCCGAGGAACAAGGCACCAAGTACCATTGTCAATGAGAGCTTTAAACTCATCTGCCATTGCTGCTCGCCACTGAGGATCAGCAAGAGCACTGCGATAATTGGCTGGAATAGGAGAGGCCACAATATGATCAGCAGACAAATTCTAATTGACCAGCAGAATGGCTCCAGACTGAAGATGAGTGACGCGTCGAGTAACGGGAGGATGTGGAGGGAGTGCAGGAGGCTGTAGCACCCGGACACATTGATTGTACTGTCGCGCTGACATAGGGCGACGATTGTAAAACTGACCAAAGTGGCCAGGTGGTGCAGCCGCAATCGGAGCAGGTGCAGGTGCTGGCGCAGCAGACTCGTTGACGGGTCCTGGCGGGGGCACAGAGCCACACCTGCCCGGACTGAGAGGGGGCGAAACCACGCCCACCAGGTGTAGACTCGTCGAGGAGTTCCGGTGGGGGCACAAGACCATGCCCACCAGAAAGAGGCTGCGGTCCCACGAGCTGTAGGGTTAGTAAGACAAGGCACAATATCCATGCTGTCATCAAGCAGGAAATCAAAGGAGGAGGTTGGGACAGGAGGCACTCTGAAAGGAAAAGTGGATTCATCAAAAACAACATGACGAGATATGATAATTTTTCGTGTGGAGAGATCCAAACAGCGATACCCCTTATGAGAGGTGGGGTAGCCTAAGAACACACAAGCAGTAGAATGAGGAGCGAGCTTATGCTTGGCTGTGGCCTGTAGGTTCAGGTAGCATAAGCACCCAAAAACGTGCAGGTGCTCATAACTGGGAGGCGTCTTGTAAAGACGAATGTAGGGGATATCGTTGCTTATGGAGGAGGAGGGGCGATGGTTTAGGAGGTAGGTGGCTGCAGCGAGGGCCTCAGCCCAGTAGGATGGTGGCATGGCTGCATGGATGAGAAGGGTGCGAACGGAGTTGTTGAGGGTACGTAGCACGCGTTCGGCCTTGCCATTTTGGGGAGAAGTGTATGGACACGATAGGCAGAGGAGAATGCCATTAACAGCAAGCGAGGGGTGCATGACGCTATTGACAAATTCAGTTCCATTATCGACCTGAAAACTTTTGATAGGAAGGCTGAACTGAGTGCGAACGTAACGAATAAAATCAACCATAAGCTGATGCACCTCGGACTTACGCCTAATAGGAAAAGTCCAACAAGAATGTGTGAAATCATCCAGTAGAACCAAGTAATAAGAACAACCAGATATACTATCCATAGGAGAGGTCCACACATCACAATGGACAATCTCAAAAGGAGTAGTAGTCTGTGAAGTGGAAGTACTAAAGGGTAGACATGCATGCTTGCCAAGCTGACAAGAGTGGCAAAGGGAGCGATCTACATTATTACATGAGATAAGGTTGTTCTTTTTGAGGGTAGTAATGGCTGCTGAACCAGGATGGCCAAGGCGACTGATGCCACAGAGATGATGAAGCTGCAACTAGGGCATGGGCGACGGGAGGTATAGTATAGAGGTCGCCGGTACTTTTTGCAACGAAGAATCATGCGTCGCGTCCTGAGGTCCTTGACAGAAAACCAGAAGCGTAAAATTCAATAGAACAATTATTATCTCTAGTGAATTGACGAACAGAAAGATTGCGAACAATGGATGGCACGACAAGGATGCTGTTTAAGACAAAATTGGAAGTATCTGTGGCAAGGATAGAGGAACCACGAGATGTGACAGGGATATGTGCACCATTGCCTACTATAATAGAAGAATGAGCAGCGGGGGAGCGAGAGTAGTATACCCTCAGACGAGTGCATATGCGTCGACGCGCCAGTGTCCATGACCCAGGGGTTGGAGCCCTGGATTGACATCTCCTGTAGGGCAGCGATCAACCCTGCCTGATCCCAAGATTGGACAGGCTGTGACGCGCTGAAGGGGGTGGGGAGGGCAGACTGTGGCACCTGGGGACCAAATGCCGCATTGGCTTGCGACCTTGGTCCAAGGAGGCCCGGGCCGCCGCGCCAGTTCAGGCCATTGGAGGAACCGCCGGCCAGGCCGTGCTGCGGCATGGTCCATGGATTGAAGCATATCCACGGACCGGTGGGAGAGGGCGCAGGCGGCCGCTGCCGGCTGCCCTAGCCCTAGCCCTACTGCTGCTGGCCGCCCTAGCCACCGCCTCCGGTCCGCTTGCCGTTGCTCTTCTTGCGCTTGCCCTGCTGCTGCTGGCTGCCCCCACCACTGCCGCCCTAGCCCTGCTGCTAGCCTGAGGACGTAGATGAAGAGGGGCAATTGGAGCTGCAGCCAGACGGCGAGGAGGCAACAAGGGCAGTGGACGCCGCGACCTTGATTTCATTGGCCAATCGCAGCTTCTTTAGAGCAAGTTGATCAAGTGTTGCGGCGAAAGTGATGTTTGGCGTGGCAGCGATGAGATCCGTAGTGGTGCTGTAGCGGGGGTTGGCGCTGCGGAGGAGGTTGAGGACGAGTGTGGAGTATTCAACTGGCTGCCTGATGCGCCGTCGGCAGCTTGCTTCATCTTCTGACCACAGTCTTCAACGGACAGATCACCCTGTGTCATGGAGTGAAACTCATGACTCAGGAAGATGGCGCGGGGAGCTTGGTTCGCAGACGGAGCCATAGATCCAAATGCGGATGGAGCAATCAGCTTGAGTCCAAGCAGCAGTGATGGGATCAGGAGGAACGGTCCCATCAATGTGCCCCAGAAGGCTGAGCTTGCCGCACATGGCCTGGAAGAAGGAGCTCCACTTGGCATAATTGGAGGAACGAAGGTTCAACGTTATGGGGACGTGAGACTCGACGGCGATAGTGGCAAAGGGGCTCACGTCGGCCATGGAGTCAGCAGCGGAGGAAACGCTGGAAGCAGCAGTTTCTGAAGAGGAAGAGCTGGTTATGGTGGACATGAACAGGGAGGTGACGCCTGGTGGAGATGAGAGGGCAGCGGAAGGAGGGCACACGGAGGGAGGGACCCAGACCTTTGATACCATGTAGAGAATTGGGCAATCACCACACCCAACTGGGGAGGTGAGCTTTCATATATACAACTGGTTTTACAGAATACAATGGGTGAGCCATTAAGGCAAAATACAAAGAGTCTAGCTGAGTTAAGATAGAATATAGGAGGTCAAGAATACAAAAGACTTGAGAACTAGACAGTTCTAATTATATCTAATAGTAGGGTGGGATACATCACACCCTGAACTATAAAACGGGATGTTTCACACACTCAACTATAAAAGAATAGGTCAAATAACCCCTGAGCAGTTTTGGTGGTTGGTTTTGATGACATGGCATGCTGATGTGTTCAAATCACCCCTCCAACTATTTCAGCTGTTACAATCTAGCCCTTGATAAAATTATATTCAGCGTGCCATGTCATCAAAACCACCCACCAAAATCGCTCAGGGGTTATTTGACCGATTTTTGATAGTTGAGGGTGTGATACATTTGGTTTTATAGTTCAGGGTGTGATGAATCCCATCCTACATAATTTAGGGGGTTATATAGACTTTTTTCTATGGCCTTTTGAGACTGAGGCTCTACCACTTGTCGCCTTGTCATCTCCGCGCCATTCTAGAGTGATTTGCACAACTTAATATCACATTGCTTCCACACCACAAAAGAACATAAAAGCCGCCATTGGGGTGAAATAGACTTTGAAACATGACTTTCCCATATCACAGTCTACATGTAGTGCCATGTAGGCAAAACCGCCTATAAAACCACCCTAGGGGGTTATTTAGACGGTTTTAGATAGTTAAGGGGGTAGACTATCTGGTTTTATTGATGTGAGGGTTAAGTAGATTAACTATAATTTGTCAGGGGATGATGTAGAATTTTCCTTACAGCATTCATTTGCAGAACTTACATATTACATCTGACACCCATTTAATTTGAGAAGTCTGCATTTTTCAGAATGTTGATAGCCTACATCTTCGATCTGGTTTGCCAAGGGAGAAATTGGCTGAATTACATGGAAATTCTTTTAAGGAGATCTGCCCATGTTGTAAAACTGAGTATGGTTTAGTTTACTTTATTTATGTTACACCTTATTCCGGAGTATGTATCAATTAGTTCCTCTTTCTTGTCATGGTTTATTCAAGCGACCAATATCTGTTTGAAGGTACCTTCGTGATTTTGAGGTTGAGACAATAGGACTAAAGGATACTCCAAGGCGTTGTTCTGATAAGAGTTGTGGAGCTAGATTAAAAGATACAGTTCTTGATTGGGAGGTATGTACTGTTATGAGTAGAACTTTTATTCAATATGAGGGCTCTAGGCCTGAATAAATAGAGGTACAAGTGTCCCTAATAGACTAGACTAAGGGCAATACAATATATCTCTAATACAACAGTATATACATATCTAACACCCCATTTAGTACCCTTCTTGTCACTGAAGTCATTAGTACCTCTAAAGTTACTTCAATAATCCATAGCCAACACAATATTTGATTCTTGAAATACTAACCATTCACGTTGTGTTTTCATGTGATGCAATAGAAATCCGTTTGTGTTGCAACAGAATTTTCAAATTTATTTGAGAAGTGCTTCTATAATCTTATGTTTCAAGGAAAAGGACATTTGTAGCCAGTGCCCCAACACTCAAAAGTACTGCTTTTGGGGTTGTGTTTTTGGCTTTAGGGTATGAGTAGCAGCACTACTCATTTTTTCCCCAGTGACAAAAGATTATGATGCATTAGCATTACCATGAAGCTCTACTTGTAGATGAGCCTGTTGCTTCTTAATGGTCAGAACTCTTGAATAGCAGGCATGCTTAGAAAATATTTATTTGAGAAATGTCTTTTTTGAGAACTTCGTACATGTGCCTTTTTAAGAAGCGATTTTGTGAGAATACATGCCACCCAGCAGTAGACAGGCTTGCTTTTATCAGTTTTAGTGATGGTCGTTGAATGCCATCCTGCATTCATTGAAGTTATGTTATAATTTCATCTATGATATAAGATAGTTAGACATGTTTTTGCAGGATGTTTTACCTCCCGAGGAAATGAATTCTGCCAAAGAGCATTGTCGATCAGCTGATCTTGTCCTATGTCTAGGAACTAGGTATTGGCCATATCACTCTCCTGTTAGTGGAAATTGTGTCTGCAGGTTCCTTTCTTGAAATTAGTATCTTAACAAACTTCCTGGCCTGCTAATTAATGTTGATAATCATTACATCTTGTTGGTTCCTTTTCTAATACTCCCTCCGTTATTTTTTTATTTGACCCAGTTGACTTTTTCAATACTTATCATTTAGTTTGTTGTTACTTATTTTATCATTAGGGTAGTTTGAGTATTACTTGCGTTTTCAATTTTTTGAATAAGACGAAGGACTAAAGTTTTTTAAAAAGTCTAACACGTCAAATAAAAAAGGACGGAGGGAGTATTTGTCTGTACAAGAAATACACAAAGATTCATGGGTCCTATGGTCTTGAGCTGCTGTTGTCAAGGGACACTGAACTGCTACTAACCTTAGACAATCGAGCCCTTTAAGGATGACTGAGCACTGGCACAGTTACCCATTGCACGCGGTGTGCTCATATAGGCCTCGAGGTTTGTGTGGCCTGGTGGGTCCTTGGTCCACTTGGGCACTATCTTAGGATCGACTAAGCTAGGGATGGGAGGAAGAGGAAGTGAACATGTGTCTCTAGAGTGTACTAAATATGAGGATGGACTTTTAGGCTCCTTTTTGGGTTCCTCATCGCATTTTTTGTAATCCTAGACTATAAATAACTCCTCAGATAATAAATCAGTTCCTTGGGATCCTAGGGCCCCAACCCATTGTTTGCACCTGTCTCCACCAACAGATGGCAGCATCTGTGGGGAGCAACATTGAGAGCGCCGGAAAAACCGATGCTTTGGGCTATTCAGAGCCACATCTGACGGATGAGACCATAGTGTAGGTGGAAGCGGGAGCCGAAGACTTGGAAGTCCTTGAGGGCAGCAGATGAGAGGGCGCATCGCTAAGTGAGATATGAAGAGTGATAGAGGTGCGAAGGCGGATCCCAGCCTTGTAGAATGAGCTTGAAGCATCCTTGGGAGCATAGCCGAGGCCTGGAGCCATGGACTTTGGGACTCATCTTTTTCAGCGCCTCCTTGTTGCCCTTAATTTGCAATCTCTGTTTTGTGGGAATTATAGGTGGTGGCCTAGCCTAGAGGCTTCAAGATGCCCATCATAGACCCATACGATGACAAATCTAATCCGTCCTCCTTCGTCATGAACTTTGAATTGGCAATCTAATCTATTGGCAGAAGAGGTTCATCATTGCGGCCATAGGCTTAGCTTGGACATCGTGCTCCATGCTCCCCCTTAGCTAACCATACGAAAAATTTGCATCTAGGTGGAGCCTTCCAAGGTTCAAAAGCAACAGACCCAACAAAGAAGCGGTGGTAGGCTGATTCGGTTGAGTATTCTCAACCAAATGTGTTGATCCTCAACTCCCATACTGAGTTCAACTTCTACAAGAAGATCCCAAAGTTGAAAATATTCTATCAAGGCTGCAGCCGAAAGACTCCCTTTTATATCTCTAACCCATGCATTATTAACAAGGGCATCCTGCACTGTTCTTCTTTTAATGTTTCTTTTAGCCACAAGTGGGTACAAAGATGGAACAAGATCAGCCAAGGATTTACCATGGAGCCATTTATCACTCCAAAACAAGGTTCTGCTACCATCACCTACCACCGAGAGGATTGATATTGAGAACATGTGCCTTGAATTGGGGTGGACCTGTATGTCAAGATCAGCCCAAGGTCTGTCTGGCTGGGTCTTCTTCAACCACAGTCATCTCATCCTCAAAGCCTAACCCAAAATTTCCAGATCTGGGATTCCTAACCCACCAAGCTCGAATGGCCTTTTGACCTGGCCCCAAGCTACAAGACAATTACCACCATTCACCTCCTTGCGACCTTTCCATAAAAAAGCTCTCCTTATCTTATCAATCGCCTTGGTGACCCACTTAGGGTTATCCAAAGCAATAAGCTGATAGATAGGTATGGCAGTCAGCACAGCTCGGATAAGGGTTAATCCCCCAGCAGGATGCATCATGGCTGCTCATTTCCTTAAAATCATTGGCTACAACCTTGTGATCATAAGCGTGTCGTCAAGCCCCTTTTTAGTATCAATCATCATATACCCTTCGACATAGGGTGTATGTACATTGTTATCACCTATTTTATAGGGTATAGTTTCCAGATCCCCAACCATGAATTTGCACTCAGAGGAATTCTGCCCGTTAGTTCGCTTTTCATTGAACGACAAACTCAGCAAGGGTGAAAGAATGACAAAGAGACTCGTTCGGTTCTGAAGGCTAAAAAGTTTACTTTCCGGGGGACTAAAAACTATTTGTTTCTAAAGTGGACAAAGTGGAACCTTTCTTTCCTAGAGCGTTGTCAGCCCTTCTGTCCCGCTTTGGGCCTTCTACCTGTCGAACAAAATCCGCTTCAAACGAGGTTACTAGCCTCCCATTCCCTCATCTGAGAATTGCATTTCTGCTTTAGCTTCAATAACATCGCTCCATCCTAGCGCTGCATCAGCCATAACACTAGGCGCGCCGGCAAAGACCAATGTAAGCTGAGTCCAGTTGCTCTCTACAACGGAGATGGCAGAAAGGCGGGCTAGTGGGCTTTGCTTCAATTCCCGAAGAAATTACCGCGAGAAATGCAACAATGCTCCATGAAAGGGATTTACCTCGTGGAGGTGGCTGAGGACGATGACGACGACGACACAGAGATATCTATTGAGAGCACGTAGATATATCCTTGCATGCCCTCACTATTATTGCCACTGGCAACACCCTGTGGCTTGTTGTGACCATCAGTGGCCATGCAGTGCGGCTTGGACCGACTCCGGATCCCTCATGGATATAGGATCGACCCACTCCTTCCTGTAGACAGCGTAGTAGTGCAGCTTTGACTGACTCTAGATCCCCGGACTAGGCTCTTGATCGGGGTTGGCCAACTACGACTTCGTGCCATTAGCCGGCGTTTGCGCAGTGCTCACCAGCTCGGAGCAGTTCAAAGTGGACGTCTATGTCATTCCACTCGAAGGCCATGACATAGTGCTTGGGTGCCAATGGCTGAGCATGTTGGACCCATACCCCACCCGGATCGGGCTCCGGTTCGTGGTGCTATAGTTATGTTTAGGAGGAACTAAGAAAAACTGTTTGTTTCCATTAAAAAATACATGTGCGTTTTCTTTTTTGTGTTTTACCCATGCAATTGAAGGTATCTTGTGCCATCACTCTTTAACCAAATTTATTAATTTTGCCCCACAACAATTTATAATGTTACTTTGGCTTCATTTCTAGGTTTGTAAGTATCTGATTAATTTTGCTTGTTGAATGACTTTATGCCAATATGCCTTTTGTTCTTGTTTTCATTCCTAAAAATGCCGGATACCGTGCAGCTTGCAGATTACTCCTGCATGTAATATGCCTCTGATGTCGATCAAGAATGGGGGGAGGGTGGCTATTGTAAATCTCCAGGTACATGCTGCTGAATAGAATTGTATTCTTATTTATCTTTTGGTACATGGCTACTACAGATAAACACTAAAGTATATGCTTAACTAATATTAGAGTATATTATGCTTTTCCTTGTATCATCCCATAATGCACTTGAACTCTTAGATGCCCATATTCACCATTGATCAAATATGAATCATTAAAATAATGTGTTCCATATCAGAATTCTGATTCCATATCAGAACTCTTAGTTTGGATGCTTGGTGTTTTCATGGTTTCTAGGCAATACCATGGTATTAAAGGAATACCATAATATTTTAGACCATTGGGTGTTTGCTTGCATTATGAAAAACCATGTCTCCAAAACCATGGTTTTGTAGTTACCATGTATTTGGAGTATTGGAAACTCCACTCCAACCCAAAGTTTTCATGGCTTGGCTACCTCTTGCCTAAATATCATGATTTATGATGTTGCTTCCAAATAGTATGTAATTTCAATGGAGCTAGATAAAACCATGGTATTTTCATGACAATTGCAATTTTTGGTATTCCAAAACTACAATTTTGAGAAACAATGTTTCCAAATAGGGCCTTAATTGTTTCTTAATGTTTTAAGAAAAACATGCGAATGCAATTACTTAAATCTGTAACCTTGAACATAAAATATGTTGGTTTTGATCTTGGTTATTTAAAATTTGGTAATATGCAATTTATGGTTTGTTTCATGTCTATCCAAGAGCTAGAAATTGAATGTGTTATTGCTGTGTAATTATTTCAGATTAATACGTTTTCACTTATCTTAAAATGTTATTTATCTTCACTTTCAGGCAACTCCAAAGGATAAAAAGGCAAGCCTTGTCATCCACGGGCTAGTTGATAAGGTAGCTATTTCCTCATCACTGAGGATATGAGATTTCTTCCTGTTATCTTTGTATTCCATGGGGTAGACACCATATACCAAGGACGGCTGAACTGTTCTGTCTTTAAGGAGGCACATTAAGAGAGCAAGTAATGAGGCCAAGGCTATAGATGGTAACCTTTGCGCTGAGAGATGACCAAGCTTTGTTTCACTTTATCATAATAGCCTACCACCCCTCACCATTTTAGTTGTCTCAAAAATCTGGACCATATCTTGTTGGTGAATACTTATAGCCTAAATAAAAATCAAATTCTTATTCGAATCAAACGTTTTATATGACTGCTTACCTCCAAATTCCTAATAAAGGCTTAACTTCGACAAAACAGGTCATTGCTGGAGTCATGAGCAAGTTGAATCTGCGAATTCCCCCATATATACGTACTGACTTTGTTCAACTTACTCTCCGGCATTCATTCAAAAGTAGGCTTCTATTTCTCGTAACATAGTTGTTATCTAGACCATACGTTTTCTTATTCATTTGTATATAAGAAATCAATTTAATGAATAACATCGAATGGCTAACATGGTCAAAGTGATCTATTCGTATGATTTTGAGCAAGAGAAGATTTTTTATACAAACGACCTTTTGAAATCATTACAATCTGTGGTAATATCTTGTACTCCCTCCGTTCTAAATTGTAAGGGGTTCAGGCCCTTTTTTTTTTGACGTAAATGGCTAGAGCTCTGCCTTTCAATTAAGAAAAGGAGTTGACCCCATTTTTAAGGAAAACTGGGCCGAAAACCTTTACACAACGGGCGATTGGATTGGGTCATCAACACATGTCACACAACACACGACACCGAGCCAATTGGATTGGGACATCAACACATGCCGCACAACACTTACACCGCACACAAAGCTCGTCGGCGGTCCATCCCGGCACAAATCATCGTTGCCGAGCTTAGCTACAGGCTAAGCAGCTTCGATTTCCTCCACCGGACCTCCACCATTTGCAATAGACAAATCAGCAGCAGCCAGAAGAGCGCACTAAGTGTCATCGTTGCCTTGCTAGGTTGCAATCCAACAACGTAGCAGCTCTGACTTCACCAAAGCACACGCCTTCAATTGAGCTAGCCCCGAAGGAACAAATGGTCACCCAAACCGAAGGAGCCCACCGTGTGTCATCTTTGCCAACATTATCGCCTAAGTGATAAGCAGCTCCGACTTCTCATGGCGAACAACAGCCAAAGCCACCAAACACCGATGCTTACACATAGCTTGCACCAACACAATGAGGACGAGGAGAGAGCACTTCATTGTTGCCCAGCAAAGCCACACCTCGTGGCAAGTAGCTCCGGCTTCGCATCCAAACAAACTTGGACCCAGCATGGCAAAGACGCACCACATCGCAGACAATAGCATCGGGCGACACGGCCGCAACGGTAAAACATAACTCACTAGAGACCACCAAGAAGAAGCGGGATGACCTAGACGACGCCTCCAGGTAGGAAAACAGCGTGACACGTCGTTGCCGCCTAGCTAGTCCGACTAGGGCAGTGTTTCCACTGGTAAGATCCGCAAAGGCAAGTCGACTGAGACATTAGCCCAAACATCCCCACCTAATCTGAGCCCAAGGCAAGGCCTTGCTCTGCGAGCATCGTCGCGCAGAGCCCACGGCCTCGCGCACAGCCACCGCAGCCCCACCAGAGAGCAACAACCTGCCAGCCTTGAGGAAGCTCGTCGCCTAATGTTGTGAGAATCCTAGCCAACTAGGGAGCGTAGAGGCGAGAGGCCGAAGCCGTCGTTGCGTCCCTGCCAGCCCACACGCCGCCGTCGCGCGCCGCGTCGCAGCCGTGCGAAGCTGTCCCCACTCGCCGCCGGAAGAGCGCCCTTCCCCCTACCCTAGTTGCACCCTCATCCCTGCCCCCACTCAGATCCAGCCCGAGAGGCAAGCAGGCGGGTGCCATCTAGCTCGGCGGTGAGGAAACTGGTTTGGGAGGTGGAAAGGAAGACGGACAGGAGAAGGAGAGAGGCACCCCGCCGCTGCCGTCCACACCTCACAGCCGACCGGCGGAGCCGCCCGTGGAGCTGCACCGCCGACGCGGCACGTCTTGGCACCGACCGGCTTAGCAGCCCTTGGGGCGAGATCCGATTGAGGCTGGCAAGAGGTCGCCAAATCCGACTGCCGCCGGACTGGCCCCCAGCGCGGAAAGGAGAGGACGGAGATGACAAAGATGGAGAAGACGACCCATGAGAGTAGGAGAGAGGGCCCCGGCTGGCGGCCCCAACCTGCACATCTAGGCGAGTTCCCTATAAACATAGGCATTTCTATGTTTCTAGAGCTCCCAAGTGACCAGGATGATGCTAGAGAGTTGTAGCTACAAGATGCTGTGGAGGGGAAGAAGAACAAGAAGAGAGAATAAGCTAGTTTGCCTTTCTGAATAACTCATCCATGCACCTCCTGGTTGTATGCTTCTTCTTTAGCATTGGCATTCAGATGCTTGGGCAAGGCTTCGATAACTTGGGCCGCTTGACACAATGGGCTAACTTCCCTGGCGCAACCTCTTCTGCCGCTCCAGCACAACTTCAATGACCCAAATTCAACAAACAGAATGACCACTAGTCAGATGTAGCGAATAAAGACATTATGTTTTACCTCACCATGGATAGACCCAAGAACGGCTATGATGGTCACCATGTAGCCGAGTATTGCTTCGATACCAGTGCTCAAGTTTTCTTTGTTCAATCTTGTCTGTCTGTGACCCTCTGAGCATGCAGGTATTATAGAAAGGTGACGTGTGGGTTCCAACTGTTGAGCAGCTGCTATTGGAGTGTGATGAGTTCCTTCAAGTGGGACCTAAACAACCACTACACACACAGCCATGCCAAGCTCTACTACGACGATAAGTGTATGGGTGGCGTTCGGCATGGTGATTTAGTCTTTGGTAGCGTTTCGTTAGAAAGCGGGGTGGAGTGGAATGGTTCCGTCCCTCCCAGATTCTAGGGATGGAATGGTTGTGTCCTAAATTTAGGGGATGGAATAGTTCCGTCCCATATTCTGAGCTCGAGCTCACTGTTAGTCTCACATTCCAAGTGGAACGGTTGCGTTCCAGAAAATTTTCGGAACGTGCCCGTCCCGAATCTGGAGAGAATATTTTTTTTTCTGGAACCGATCCATTACTCAGCTTTTCAACCAAACGCTGGAATTGGCCAGATGGGATGGTTCCATTCCACTCCATCCCACCGACCAAACACTACCTTTGTCAAGCCAGTGGCATCAGTGCCATCCTAGACCCCAAGGACATGCTCTCTCTACACTTCTCCGCATACCATGTTCCTAGGTCGACGGGGTCGTGGAACGGGAACGTGGTACGTGGTTCGCTACTAAACAAGGATTTTAACACTATGGGAACGAGATTGTTCCCGCGTTCTTGGAACGGAACGAACTTTCCCGAATGAGGAATGTGGCAAAGTTCCACGTTCCCGGTTACTGCCTATCAGGTTATGGTATAGATTAGTGACATGGTGTACTACCTTAGGCTTCCGGTGGGAGCGCATATTCTTGTTGGCATGCTGAAAGCCTTTCATGGGGTATCACTGGCTGCATCGCCTGTGCCACTGCTGCCTGCGTGGCAAGGTCCTACGCAGCAGTCTGGCCCATGAGCATTGGCAAATGCTTGTTTGCTGGGATGGTCTCACTGGCTCTCACTGCCAGTGAGACTAGCTGGGACAAAGTGAAGGACTTCAAGCGCTGCTCTCGGAGATCATGCTCTAGGATTAACCCTTTCAGGAGGGAGGAGATGTTATGGTTGGCATCACATAATAGCATAAGAAATGCCAGTGGTGTCAGAGCGGTTAGTTCAGATTTGCTAGTTCGATTGGATTAGAATGAGTTTATCGGGTTTATTAGTTGCGGATGATAAGATTTAGGTTTCTTGGAGCCGGTTCGTGCCAATGTAACCCGCTCAATATATGACAGCTGCAGAAGGAATAAACACCAAGGTGAAGTTGAATGTACATTCTCTTATTGCTTCATTAAACTCTCACATCCTTGCTGCAGTCGCCGTTGCTAGCTCATTCACCTCGGTGGTGAAAACTGACAGTTTCCGCGGTTTCTGACCAGATCACTGCTCCGTGGCATTAACACAAAACCATCTGAATAATATGTACAATAATTAAATGTTTATATTTCCTTTATGTTATGCAAATGTGTTCTGATCGCATTTCCCCTCATATGGCATTGTCCTTGTATGTTGCAGAGAAATGTGTTAGATGGACCCTCCGAGTAACCAGTATTCATGGCCTCCGAGCACCGTTGCCATTTCTTCAATCAATCAAGGTTTCCATCATTGACGCCCGTAACTTATAAATTTTTATGTTGTGGTTTTCCTTTTGCATTTTGTTGTCATTAGAAACTTGAGTCATTAAATATATTGTTAGGCTGTGTACTGTGGAGTGTGCATGTGGATGCATGTTTCGGATGGTCAATTAGACTATCTAGCAGAGCGTGCATATGAAAAAGCTGAGAGCGAGGGCATGCATATGGCACAGAAAACAAGACCATGCAAAATGAGTCTAGACGATCTGCTAGAAACAGCCTTACATTGAGCAGCAAATTGGACATGAGCTAATGACTAATATTTCTGGAGATGTGACTGGTCAAGCTTTTCAATAGCTATACTTAAAATGAATTTTCTGGCAACCTTGTCATAGAAAATGCCAAATGCAGATATCTGATTAAAACTTCTAATCTATTTACAGGTTTCCTTCCCAGAAAGACCTGACATGAAGCCTGTAGTGCTTAAAGAGCAACCATTTTCTTTGCAGAGGTAAAGTAAATTATAAAAATTTCCAATCAGTGTATTGATCAAGTTTGTTTATCTGGCATGTTTCACAGAGGCAAATTGCCTACTTTTGCAGGGAAACATCAATGAATAGATCATTCTTCATGCTGTTGACATTAAACTTCACTGATGGTTGCAGCTGCTTGAGCTCATCAATTGGATGGCCTGTTGATTTTCTGGTAAGTGGGGACTGGACACTTCTTTCTTCGAGTTGTCATCAGCCATAGTTGGCATTGTAATTAGAGTTAAACTGGGTGATACCCCGTGCGTTGCTGTGGATTTTTCTTAAATATTTTTAAAATTGATATTTGAAGGTGCACCATTAGTGTGGCTACATGACAACATTTTCCTTTTTCAAGTTCAAAAAACACAATATTTGACCATCTCGGTTGAGAGATATCAATCCTTATATGATTGACAAACGGCAAAGATAAAAATTTTACTATCATTCCATTTTGAATATTCTTAGCACGTAGTACACCAACAACTTGCTGTTGTTGTGCTTAGGATGTGTTGCAAGATGGCAACAATGGTTCAATGAACTGAGCATTCTATTCGATGGAGAGGAATATGAGAGATGGTCGTAAAAAAGAGGAGGTATGGTGGAGGCTGGCCACCCTATTATTTCATCTATTGAATTGGGGAACTACGTGAGAGGCATATGGGAAGAGGAGGGAGCGTTGCTAAGGGGAAGAAGACCAAAATTTATCTAAAAAAATGTATTAGATGGGGGCAGAAATAGCCAGGTACAGTATGTTAGTTACATAAAACCAAAAAGATCATACGTCCTGCACACCAAAAGTCCTTTATCTCGGGAGAACCTGACCACAACTGTTGAAGCTAATATGTGTGCTCTTGTGCTTAATCTACTAGAATAGTATAAGTGATACTAGAATAGTGTAGACATCAGGTTCAGCTATCTAACAGCAGTAGCAGTAATCAATTTGACTTTAACGTGAGCTGTAATAGCTGTAGACTGGTAGCAGGTACTGTAGTATATTGGTTACTGTCACCTGCTGTAGCACTGACCTAAAATTCCTATATAAGGACATGTACACCAACATATGTAGCTTGAGCTTGTGGAATAAGACTTCTACATACTACATATCAGCTCCATATTCATCCAAAGGCAGTGTGTGTGGTGTGGCTGAATTGAGGGAGGTGCTGGTAGTGCTAACAACAACAACTTCAATGATAAGGGGGGGTACATATGGTGTGTGCATGAACCACATCATGGTCAGTCAACAGTTGCCGCAGCTCTTGTTACAAATGAGAGGGAGAATAAGCCTGGGAGCAAGGTAGCAATAGCTTGGATGAACCTATTGTTACAAATGAGAGAGGGAAAATAGTTTGTATTGAGGCCCAAAAGGGATATATATAAGATGGTACATGAGGTAACCCTAGATACTAGGACATGACTACATCGAGGCCACGACGAAGGCGCACCGCGAGGCCGCGACGGAGGCGCACCGCGAGGCCGCTGACGGGCGGCGGAGCGGCGCGCGATGAGGCCGTGAGGGAGGCAGGGCGGATGGAGACGACGGTCGGCGGCAAATGAGCGACGGCCGTGACAGCAGGACAGGGCCGGACGCGCGCGGACTCGCGGTGGACAGAGGGCCAGCGAGGAGGCCCGCCATGGCCGAGATCCGGCTGCCACTGGGCCGGATCCGGCTCGGGGGGGGGGGGAGGGGGGCGGATCTGGCTTGAGGAGCCGGCGTCGGCTGCCATGGCGGACCGACTCAGCGGAGGAGGTAGGGTGCGGCCGCGACTGGTTTGGTGACAGAGACGGGCGACGAGGACGCGGTGGTGCGGCAGGGATGAGGAGGCCGCGACTGACGGCGGGAGTGAAGGCCACGACGGTGGCGGTGGAAGATGGCGGCATGTGAGGACTAGGACGACCCGCCCCAGCTGCTGCCCCCTGCTGCTGCATAACGCGACGACGGAGGGAAAAAAAAGATGGAAATCGATGTTGCTGCCCCTAGGAGGAGAAGAGATCGATCCCTCCCTAGGGGACAGCGCAGCAGAGGAAGGCTGGCAGCACCGGATCTCAACCTAGAGCTCTGATACCATGTTACGAATGAGAGAGGGAGAATAGTCTGTATTGAGGCCCAAAAGGGATATATATAAGATGGTACATGAGGTAACCCTATATACTAGGATATGACTATACTACCCTTAACACCTATGGCCAGTGGTGGTGGCAAGCATTACGAGGCTGTGCTTATAGAAGATGCACTGCAGTGACTATAGGCAAGCGAAGAGTTGCTACAGGGCAAGCGGTTAGTTTCAGAACGTGAAAGGCCATAATTAATTTTCTACATAATGGAAAATAAATGGGATGGATGCAAAACATAAGTTACTTGTATTATCATGCACACCAGCCAGTTCTTGATATTATTGTGCATTTAACATTTCAAAAGCATTGCAAGGCGTGCACATGAGGAGAGGGTGGAGATGAGAGGTCATCCAACAGTTAGCAATGATGTCCAGTGAAAATCAGACGGCTTAAACAATAGAGATGATGTGGCTCGCTGAGGTTTGCAAGAATTGGAGTTAATGACTTTGAGTGGGCTTCACTTATATAGAGTATAGATGCACCGGAGGCCCATTAAATTATTGTGGGCTTTTTAGGTCTATAAACTCTGTAAAGTGTATCATATGGGTCTATAAAGCTTTTTTATGAGACACAATGAAACTTACTCGAGATGTAACTGTATCAATTTAAATGCTAAAAGAAATTTAAAGGGCTTTGGTGTTCATACCCTTGTTTTGGAGTGTAATAGTGATTTTGCCCTCGCTTTTTTAACTTTGTGGATTTAGGATTTACCCCTAAATTTTCAAATCGAAGGTAGAGTTTGTTGAGAATTCTCCCAAGAGTTCTCCCAAGGTGGAGCTTCTTGTGAGTGTGGCTGCGATGCGCGGGATGTCCTAATTTAAAATGAAAATATTTTAACCATGTTCTTCCCAAGATTTGTGGTTACTACCACTAACTGGAAATATATGTCAGGTGCTTGTTGTTGAATTTGATGTACCACTTTCATTTTTGTGTGGCTGTGGTGCTTTGAAACCTTATATATGCATTATCACCGATGTTTAGGGGTGTAAATGGTACGGATATTATCCGTCCATATTCGAGTTCCGATCCGTTTAGAAGGGTTAAGATCCGATCTGTATTCGAATTCCGGACATTCAGTATTCGATCCGTATCCGTATCCGAGTACTCAAAGTTGGATAAATATGATGTCGATAACCATTCAAGTCTTATCCGACACATTTGATCAATATCCGTATCCGATCCGAATCTGAAGAAGATATATGGAAACAAATACGATATCAGCAATATCCGTCCGTATTCGATCCGATTACACCCCTACCGATGTTTCATTTGATAAGCCTCATTCATGTCCAGCCAGTATTACCTATGTTGGCAACTGTGAACAAACAAGCTGAGAACCCGCCTCGCCGCCACCCCACCCCGTCGTCACTGCCGCCCTCCCCCACTCGCGCCCGGCCCCGTCGCATCGGCCGACTGCGATGCCGCCGTTGATCCGCACCGCGCCGCCACCGGCTGCCCTCCCGCGCCGCGTCTCCCTCCGCCCGTGCTCCCAGTCCCAGGCAGGCCAAGCTCTAGGTGTCGTCTCACATCACTCTTGCTCCGGCTGGCAAGCCGACTGCGATGCCGCCTGCTCTCGCGGAGCGCCGATCCAGTCACCTTTTCTTTAGCGCCGCGCACACCTTCACCGGTCGTCGACGTTCTGCCGCTGGAATGTAGGCCGCCGGGATTCTTCACTCAGCGCATTGAGCATATTCTTTCTGCAACGACGACTTTCAGCTGCTTCAGCCTCTGCAAGCTCACCCCTAGCAAATGGAGCACACTCCAAGCTTTCCAGTTGGATGGGGACCCTTCTTCAGGGAAGCAGTTCCAAGCTGAGGTGCTCAAAATGTTAAACTCCTCATTGCATCATCCATCCTCATCAACAACTGGTTGCTTCTTCCTGCTTGTGGTTTTTCAGCGGTTCACCTTTCGGTTGACTGAAGAATCAGTGAGCTTAGCTCTGCAGTCTGTTCTTGGGGGTGCTGTTGCTGGATTTCATGTTCACTATGAATCAGATCGACACTTTCGTTTCTCTGTGGCGTCCAAGGCAGTGAGTTTTCATATCTGCTCCCTCAAAAGAATAATTGCCAAACACTTTGATGTATAGTTTGTCGTCTCACATGGGCTATGGTGCTGCTATGTAAGGGTGGGGCGCGGGTTTTCTCGACCTGTGTGAGAAGGTCTTCTTCTTAAGGAAATACTCGGGGGCTGTCTTACCCCCCTCTGGTCGAGTTTTTTTTTATGCTTTCACCTCTCTCCTCTGGAGAGGTGAAGGTGCTCACTGGCAGTTAGAAAAGAAGTTTTGGTTGAGGAAGAAGAAAAGCAATGGACCAAAGTCTCCAGAAAGAAGAAGCCTACCAAGGATAACTCTAAGAAAGTTACTTTTGCCCGTAAACTGGTGCAGTGTTCCCCAACAAGGAAATCAACTCCTGCCTGTCCTCCTTCCATCAATTCCTGCCTGTCCTCCTTCCATCAAAAGATATTATCTGCCCGCTGGATGTTAGTAAGTGAGAATCTAGATTTGGGGGAAGTCCCTCCTGCCCCTGTTATCTTGGTATTTGCGCACAAGCTTCTAAACAATGCTTCAAGTGCCTAGACCGGGGACATGTTACCAGAGATTGTACAAGCCCCTTAAGATGCAGGATTTGCTTTCAGCTACAACCATCTAGCAAAGAGATGCTTTAACCAAAAGAACATCCAAAGACAGATGGGTTCAAAAAGGCTTGTAGCAACGTGAGGAAGCCTGATCAACATATAGATCAAGCTCAAGGCCAGCACTCAGATAACTCAAACTCAAGCCCTACAGCCACAAGACCTTTTGAAGCCCCTGAAAATATATGCCTCAAACAGCACAAGGGACAAGAAAGAGAAATACTTCTAAATCATACGCAACCCACAGAACACCTTCAAAACTTGTTGTCGGCGCAAGCTGAAGCTACCCAGAGCCAAGATATGGTGCAGCTATCGCTATCTCCTGCATTTATTAAAATTATCAAGACAATGATATGTGATCCTCATGCTCCACCGGCTGTTATGTCCTTAATACGGAAAACCTTGTTCTCTCTCCCACTGAGGTTCATCTTCACCAGTTTGAGTGTGTCTTTTTCTCCATTGCAACAGCAGCCTGCCCTATCGCCTTTGCTTTGGGAAAGCATGCAACATACACTTTCAGTTAGCCCACAAAGAATCGAACTCCGGGAAGAGAGCAATGGGACTATGAACACCAACATTGTCATGAGTTCTCATGCTGATCTCAGCAGCAGCAGAGACTTCAG
Organism: Paspalum vaginatum; assembly: GCA_030272315.1. NCBI lineage: Eukaryota > Viridiplantae > Streptophyta > Magnoliopsida > Poales > Poaceae > Paspalum > Paspalum vaginatum. The sequence goes on along the minus strand of CM059017.1, from coordinate 37,651,489 downwards.
GGTAACATTCTCGAGAAGAATCAAGGCTTCCACTAGCCAGCGAATCACCAGCAAATACTTAGCTGTGTGCGCTAACAGGGTCATCTAGAAAACATACTCTAGGAGAAAGAAGAGAATTGCCTCTGCAGAAAAAGCCATTGCAAAAGAAAAACTATCCACTCCCATTGTAGAAGGCAACCTGATAAGAAGCTCCAGACTTAGAAATATCAACAGAGGATACAAGAAGCAAACTAGAGTAGCTTCCTGCATCAAAGGAAGAAAGAAGAGCGGAAAAGTCAAGAGCAGGATTGAGGAACTAGCACATGTAGTAGGTCATGTTTCACCTCAGTTACCTGATTTTCCTGGTTTGACTCAATTTCCAAGTTTATCTGACCTCAATGATGTAATGGAACCGTTTCCAGAAATTCCTACTTCCATTCTCCAGGTGGTGGCAGTGGAAACTTGCAGGCTTAATCCTTCGGAGGTAGCCTTGGACCTGCTATTGGCAACTAGGGAACAATGCCCTGAAGTGCCTGAGGCTAGCAGCTCCCAACAACAAACTCTTGTTCCATAATGAATAGCTCAAGAAGCAGGAATTTGAACGTTCTTAACTGGAATATTCGTGGGCTAAACTCTGACGATAAATGCAGCGCTGTAAAAGGAAAGATAGAGGAGAGTTCATGTGTAGCATTTTGCATCCAAGAAACAAAAAGGGAATTTTTTGACAGCTCCTTTATGAAGAAACTTGCTCCGCTCCCAAACGTTTCAATAAGTTTGCTTATGCCCCTTCGGTGGGTGCTTCTGGTTGTATTTTAGTAGGCTGGAATGGGTCACTTCATGGCCAGATAATTCACAATACTAGCTTTTCAGTCACAATCAAATTCTCCTCCACTCATAATGCAGATTGCTGGTCTCTAACAGCAGTTTATGGTCCATGTCAGGGACCACAGAGAGATGAGTTTGTCAACTGGTTAAACGCTTTACATATTGAAGAAGAGGAATACTGGATGTTTATTGGAGATTTCAACTTCTATAGATCTGTTGAAGATAGAAACAAACCAGGATGCAATATGAATGACATCTCCATTTTCAATCAGATCATAAGCAACCTGGTTTGCTAGAAATTCCTCTAAAAGGTAGAAGATTTACATGGAGCAACATGCAAGATGATCCATTACTTGAACAACTTGACTGGTGCTTCACTTCTACGAGTTGGACTGAAGATTACCCCAACACTCTTGTGCTCCCTCTAGCAAAACAAATCTCTGATCACATCCCTCTTGCAGTACAGATTGGGACCAAGATTCCAAAACCCCTAATTTTCAGATTTGAAAATTATTGTATTGAACATCCAGATTTTCTTGAGATTGTAGAAAGCACTTGGAACACAACAGTTAGAGCCAATAATAGTGCATCTAAATTAATGGCAAAATTCAAGCTCTTGAGAAGAGTGCTAAAGAAATGGAGCAAATCCATATCACGATTGAACAATCTCTTGAAGGAATGTAATGAGGTACTGGCAGTCTTGGACAAGTTGGAGGAGCAGAGGAGCTTATATATTCAAGAGACGAACTTTAGAACAATTTTGAAGAACCACATCTTACAGCTTCTGAGATACAAGAATGAGTACCGGAAGCAACGAAATACTATCAGATGGGTCAAGTTTGGGGATGAAGACACCAATTTTTTTCATGCAGTAGCAACTAAAAGATATTGGGTTAATTAGATATAAGCCATTACAGCTATGCACGTTCTGAAACATGCCATTACAATTTGCAAAATCGTATAGAGGCCATTACAATTTTCCAACTATTGAAAATATGCCATTTTTGGACCGAATTGCCCCCGTCTTCTACATCTCTCTCCTCTCTTCTCCCTGGCCGCCTCCCGCTGCCGGCCTGCATCACGCCGCCGGCACCTCCTCCCCGCCCGCGCATCCTCTCCGCCCCGCGCGTGCTGCCTGCCACCACCGCGGAAGCGCGTCAACTTCCAGCGGCCCAATCTGCGTGCATCCGTCCGCCATGCCTTCCCCTAATCTCTTGCTCCCCCTTCTTCTCCTTTACACGCGCGCCACCGCCTGCCGCTGCCGCTCCAGCAGCCCTGCTTTCGGCGCCAGCGCCCGCCCGCAGGGAGTGGTAGGAGCAGCGACGCTGTGGACGGGTGCGGGTGGGAGGAGGACGCGTACTGCTCGAGGTTATCGAACGCGCTGCCCGCCCTCCTGTGCTTCCGCGACGCCAACTCCCCTCCTTGTACAGTTGGTGCCGGGGGTCGTGGGGCGCCGCGTGCAGGAGGACGACTTGCGCCGCCTGCAGGGCACCCTTCCCTCCGACCTCCAGTACTACCGCGCCGCCACCACGCTCGACCTCTCCCAAAACGCGCTCGATGGCTAGATACCCCGGCCCTCTGCAACTGGCTGCCCTTCCTCGCCAATCTCGACCTCTCCTCCAACAAGCTCACCGGCCCGATCCTTGCCGAGCTCGCCAACTGCAGCGCGCCAGAAGACGATCTCTTTGCGGTCGCTCGTCTCGGGTGATGCGGACGTGGACGCGGCGCGGCAGGGTCCGGAGCTTCGGCATGGCTGGCGGGGTGGATGCTCGCAAGGTGCGTGAGGCCGTGGAGGCACGCTGCCGCTGCTGGCTACCCCGTCCGCGGCGGCGGCGCGCGTAGGGGCCGGCGACGGGGAGGAACCAGCAGCCAAGGAGGATGAGGGTTGGCCAGGGAGAAGAGAGGAGACAGAGGTAGAAGACAGGGGCAATTCGGTCCAAAATGGCATATTTCCAAGAGTTGGGAAATTGTAATGGCTTCTGTACGATTTTGCGAATTATAATGGCATATCTCAGAACGTGCATAGTTGTAATGGCATATATCTAATTTGATAAAATACAATCACTTACCTGGAAGCTCCTGACAGAAGAATTGTATCTGATCACACAGCAAAGGCGACCATCTTATGGGATTCTTACAAATGAAGAATGGGCTATTCCATCAATCCTCAAATGCTTTTTAACATAACAGATCTAGTTCAACCCTGTGGACACCTAGACATGCTTACTGAGCCTTTCACTATGGAAGAGATTGATGCCATCGTTAAGAATATGCCCACAGACAGATCCCCAGGACAAGATGGTTTCAATGGTATGTTCATGAAAAAATGTTGGCACATAATAAAAGATGACATCTATGGTCTATACAATGATTTTTACAATGGTACAATCGATCTTCAAGGCATCAATAGTTCCTTCATCACCCTAATACCAAAGTGTAATAACCCTACAGTGGTAAATGACTACTTCATTGCTGAACTCAATGCTCAAGTTGATCACAAAACTTCTTGCTAACAGGCTGCAAACAGTAATTCTCAGTCTCATACACACAAATCAATATGGCTTCATAAAATCTAGAACTATACAAGATTGTCTAGCTTGAGCTTATGAGTACCTACACCAATGTCACCATTCAAAAGAAGAAATTGTAATTCTCAAGTTGGATTTTGAGAAGCCTTTTGGCACAGTTGAACATAGCACCATCTTGACTATGCTAAAGAGCCTGGGTTTCACTGATAAATGGATCATGTGGATGGACCAGGTTTTATCTTCAGGCTCGTCCTCAGTACTCCTTAATGGGGTCCCTGGCAAGTCATTTCATTGCAAAAGAGGTATACGGCAAGGAGACCCACTCTCTCCACTGCTCTTTGTACTTGCAGCCGACTTGCTCCAATGTATCATAAACAAAGCACATTCACAAGGCCTTCTCAGTTTTCCTTTGCAATTACCACATGGAAATGACTTTCCTATTGTTCAGTACGCAGATGACACAATTTTAGTGTTAAAAGAATCACAAAGAGAGCTCTTTTTCCTGAAAGGTTTGTTGGAAAGCTTTGCACAATCAACTGATTTGAAAGTAACTACTCCAAATCTTGTCTGGTTCCCATTAATGTTCCAAATGATAAGACGCAACATTTAGCAGGAGTTTTTGGTTGCAAAATTGGATCTTTTCCATTCACCTACCTTAGTCTGCCACTTGGAACAACAAAACCAAGAATTGATGATTATGCACCTCTCATGAATAGAGTTGAAAGAAGACTTACAGCAGTCAGCTCCTTTTTATCTTATGCTGGAAGACTTACCTTGGTTAACTCTGTTCTCTCCTCCCTACCAACATAGACAATGTGCACTCTCAAACTTCCTGTGGCTGTGATTGAATACATAGACAGCTAGAAAGCATTGTTTATGGAGAGGTTCAGACATGAATGCTAAAGGTAAATCCTTGGTGGCATTTAAAAAGGTTTGTAGGCCAAAGAAGAATGGTGGACTGGGAGTGATAAATCTTAGAATTCAAAATGAAGCTCTCCTGATCAAACATCGACACAAGTTCTACAATAAAATGAACTTGTTATGGGTAACTTTAATCCGGAACACTCATTACCCCAATGGTCAAGTTCCACACATATCGGTTGACAAAGGCTCTTTCTGGTGGCGTGATATAATGAAATATTGCGATCACTAGAGGCATTGCTAATCGGAAAGCAAGCAATGGTACTACTGTATTGTTATGGAATGACGTATGGAATGGCTGCTATTTGAGAGAAGAGTTACCAAGATTATTCTCCTTCGCAAAAAATGAGAATTTCTCCCTCGCAGAATTTATGATGGATGAAGTTATTGCGCGTCATTTCATTAAGAAGAAGAAATAAACATTACACAAGAGAGGTTGGACAAACCCCTCCGACCAGACAACTAAACATCACAACTCATATCACTAACACTCCAACGTGCAACGACCAGGTAGAAACTAAACTAAGGTTCCAGAGCGGCCCTTTGGATGAGCTCCTGGAGACCCAAGGCACCAGCCGAACACCACAACTGACCCTCCACACCTATAGACTGGAGCACAGCCTGCACAGCAGGGCGAGCCCCCTGAAAAACACACTCATTCCTGTGCTTCCAAAGTTCCCAAGAAACCAGGAAAAACAGGGTGTTAAACCCCTTCTGCAGGTCCTTAGGAAGAGCTTTAGCGGACTGACACCACCAAGAGAAGATCCTGCAGGAGGAAACCGGAGGGTTCAAAGCTGTGAGCTTTAACCTCCGCAGCACCTCGACCCAAACTTCTCTTGCCAGCACACAAGATCCAAGAATATGTTGTATAGTTTCATCAGCTTGATCGCAGAAGGGGCATACTGGTTGATGGGGCAATCCACGCCTTGCCAAACGATCTGAGGTCCAGCAGCGATTAAGAACTGCAAGCCACAAGAAAAACTTGCATTTCGGAGGCGCCCAGCTTCTCCAAATCCTTCTCCAGGGAGAGAACTTAATTGTTCCAACAAACATGGCGTTGTACGCAGATTTACTGCTGTATGTTCCCGAAGAAGAGAGCTTCCAAAAGTGTTGATCTGGGACATCATGCTGCAGGACCAATCCATCTACCAAGTCCCAAATGTTTAAGTATTCAATCAACACTTGCACAGACAGAGCTCCTCTTATATCTTCCACCCATCTTCTATTATTAAGTGCCTGACTCACTGTACGCCGTTTCACAATTCCTTTGGGGATCAAACTGAAGAGGTTGGGGGCAATCTCAGCCACCGTTTTACCCTCCAACCAACGGTCAGTTCAGAGTTTCATGGCAACTCCATTTCCCACTCTGGTAGTTACTGCCATGTTGAACAGAGCCTGAGCCTTCCATGGGACGTGCACAGGCAGACCAACCCAGGGCGAGAAACATCCGTCTTCTGCAGCCAAAGCCAACGGATGCGCAGAGCACATCCCAAGCGATCCAGATCATGAACACCTAAAGCGCCATAGCATAGAGGCCACTGTACGTGCTCCCAGGACACCAAGCAATTGCCACCATTTGCATGTTCCTGCCCCTTCCAAAGAAAACCCCTCCTTCTCTTGTCAATTGCCTTTTATCACCCATTTGGGCAGATCCAGAACGATCAACGTGTGAATAGTGGCTGCAGTTAGCACCGACTTGACCAACACAGGTCGCCCAGCTTTGTTCAAAAGAGGGGCCTTCCAACCAGGAAGCTTATCCGCAGTTTTATCAATCAATGGCATAAGGTCAGACTTGGTAGGTTTGCGGATAGTGAGCAGGAGTCCAAGGTACGTACAGGGAAATTACTGATAGCACAGGAGAGTACCTCGAAGGTCAATGCTACATCATCTTCAGAACATTGAATTGGGGTCGCCGAACTCTTGAGCAGATTGGTTCTAAGGCTTGAGACATGCCCAAAAAGATTCAACAAGTCCCGGATCACACCGAGGTCACCATTCGTGGGCCTAACAAATAGGACCACATCATCCGCATACAAGGAGATACGGTGTAGGTTTATGTTCTGCTGTCCAGCAATTAGTTGTAGCAAACCCCCCTCACACGCCTTGCGAACCAGAGAGTTTAGCACATCCATGACTAGAATGAACAGCATGGGGGAGAGGGGGTCCCCTTGCCTGAGTCCACGGAGATGACTAATCTGAGCTCCAGGCTGCCCTATTAACCAATATTTGTGTGGTAGAGGTTGATAAGAGGAGGCAAATAAGGTCACGCCACCTTCTTCCAAAGCCCAGATGTTGCAAGACCTCAATCAGAAAGTGCCAAGAAACTGAATCAAAGGCCTTGGAGCTGCAAGAACTTCAAGCCAAAATCCTACATGTACGGAGCCAAGACAGTCAAGATGATATGTGGCACTATTGTTGGGGATCTCAGATTTATTCATCAAGAAAGTTCTATGCTCTCCCTTTCAAGTCAATTAAACCTCTAGACCCTTTCCACTGGATTTGGAAATCCAAGTGCTGTAAGAAGTTAAAAGTGTTTGCTTGGCTGCTCCTCGTGGACAGACTCAACATGGGAAACTTATTGTAGAGAATTAGGGAACACCTCACAACCTTGATTGGGGGGGGGGGGTGGTTGTTATATTTATAGCCCGAATAGGCTTGCTGTACAAGTAAGGTACACAATAAGGTATACATGCCTATGCTTATACATTATTCTTAATACTTATTAAAAAGGAAAAATTACAAACTTGAAGGGAACATCTAGAGCTGTGTGCTCTGCAATGCTAACGAAGAGGAAACTGCATTTCATCTCTTTTTCACTGTGCCTTCAGCACCAGGTGTTGGCATCACATTGGGATTCGTTGGGACTTCACACTACCCTTCTTTGACATGTTGATAAAGGCCAAGACCGACTCCCAACTCCACTTCTTCCCGGAAATCTTCATTATAGCTGCATGGCTCATCTGGAAGCAAAGAATGTTTCATTTTCCAACAGATCACACCGACACTCCAAGGATGGAAGCAAGGCCTATCAGATGAAGTAACCCTGCATTTGCACAGGGTGCAAGAAGCTTTTAGAACCCCAATCTTAACATGGCTTAACTCTTTTGTCTAATCTGTATAGTGCTTTTCCGCGTAGGTTTACCCTAGAGCTTCCTTCTTCTTGCTTTGTAGTTGAGTAGTCTTCCTACTCTGCTACTCCCTTGTTTTATCTTTTTATCTATTTTTTATATATATTTCGCAGTAGGGGTTTCCCCTACTGTATTCTTTCAAAAAAAAGTATTACCTATGTTCAGATATAAGTCACAGATACTCTATCCATCCTAGAATATAGCCAGTTTCAGCATTCAAAATTCTCAGAATACAACCTAAGTTACAGATTCCTATTTGAAATCGGTGGCATGCAAATAAATGCCACAGGCTTACAGGATAACATGCAGTTAGTCTCATGAATGCAATGGGACCAAGTTAATGAAGGAAAATTAGACCTTCAATGTGTCTGTAAAAGTCAAAAGCTAGCTATATTCTAAGATGGAGAGAGTACAGATTTAATGACCCGAATTCCATTAGATGAATAAAGTAGAATAGACTGGTACTGTATTCATGCAGACTAATCTTCGTTATTCTTGCATGATGCAAACTGCAGTGGACTTGTTCTTGATATTTTGCAATGCACTTGATCTCACATATATGTACCGCATGCCTTGTTCGCAACATTACATATGCTAGTTTGGTACCTATGTATGTCTCATACATATGCTAATTAGACCTCCAAACAAACAAACCTTGATCTCATGTATGCGCTTGACCAAGTTAATATTCAAAAGCTAGTTTGGTACCTATGTATGTGGGTTGCAATTCTAATTCAGTTGCTTTCCAACCTTGATAGTTTGGTACCTTCTCCATTTTACCTTTTAGACGAGTTCTTCACACCAATATATTATAAGGCTTCGTTTGTTTGGAGTGGAATGGAGGGGTTGGGTGGGTTTGAATCCAAAGTCAAAATTACCCTCAATACCTTGAAATCCAGGTCAACCGTCAATCCCCCTCCAATCTGAAAAAATCCAAAGAAAGCCTAAAGGTTTTGATTATCACCACATAGACCTGTTATTTTTACATAACATGGATTTGATGAGAAATCTAATCAATGCAGAAGCAAAAAGACAACTTTGCCAGAGATAGAACTCTAGTTCTACAGCAGTTGCAGTGTGCCTCTGAGCACGAGTGTTGCGCTGGGCAACAAGAAATTCTTGAAAGAGAGTGCCTGCCAAGAGCTGAGACTGCTATTCATGCAATTGTAACAAACGTAGTCAGGTATGACATTGAAGATGAAAAATTGGCGTCGGCCAAAGATGGTCCGATGGTGCACAACAGCTGCAGCCCTGCAAAACGGCCCATGGGAAGCACAGACTGCCAAAGAAGCCGAAGGACTTTTCCTAAGACAACCTGAACTGCTCAAAAAGTAAAGCCATAGAACGATGGAAGGTGAATGCTGTAGGTTTGTTTATTTTTGGTTATTAGTTGAGTTACATAGCATAGCTGGTAGATGCAGCTTCCAATTCATTACTTAAGTACTGACTAAACTCATATGTTGGATGGTTTTGCATATTTTGTTTTCACAGGTACTGTTGGAAAAACAACTACTAGGACAAAATTAAATGTATGCGCCATCGAAATATTTTCGTATTCTGTTGGGAAAACTTGTCAAATTAATGCATGTGCCATCAAAATATTTTCATACTTTTTTCGCAATAAACGTGTCCAATCTATGTAATACTTTACTTTAGATTTTAAACATATGTTTTGGGTAATTTTGTACCATTTTGTTGTCGCAATAAATGTTTTTATAAATTGGTATTAGGATGCAATTATGGACAAGTGTGGCGCTGATGATTTTTTTTAAAAAAAAATCACAATAAGTGCGTGCAACTCACTAGTTTACATCACATGCTCATGTTTTGTATGGTTTTATACATTTTTTAGTAAGATTGTTGCGAAAATGGTATTTTGGGTGTAATTAGTGGATGAGTTTGACTCGTTGAAACTTTTCTATATTTGTTCGCAATGAATGCATCCAATTGTAACATTCAGATTTTCACTCTATAAAATTTGTTATAAATGAAATGCAATTCATAAGAGTTTGTATGATTTATTGTGCTTGAAGTAATGTTTATTGAATTTCTTTAATAAATTGACTAAAATGAATCATAGATAATAACTTGGTTGTTGCATTCATGTTGAGTTGCATATTGTTTTGAGCGTAAAAACCTCTCTAAAAGTGTTAAGTTATCGACAAGATGTTGCTAGGAATTTACCAATGCAGGAAGTGTTCATTTTCATAGAGCAAATTCCATTTACTAGCTCTTATTGACTATTTCATTAGCTCTGCATATTTTATTGAGTTCATTAGGTCCCAAAATAAATCAAGAATTTTTAGAGGCATCATAGTTTTTTTTCCAGGGCTTAAATACTAATTCTATAGTTTCTAAAATTATTTTAAACCTTGGCTTAAACATTTAGACAATATCAAACCCTTGCCTAAATCCAACTTAGCCCAATACCTTGCTCATGTATACGCAATCTATCATCTCATGGAACACTTAAGGGTACAATTAGGAATGTTTTTTTTTCAAACATCCTTAATTAATCTAAAACTAGTCAACTATACAACTTTTATCTATTGATTGTTTGTCACTTGCTGAGTGTGATATGTACTCAATCTTTTACACAACAAAATATCGTTCCATCCTGTAACACCCTAATTTTAATTCCAATATTTTCTAATAAATACAATATACTTTATTTAATTTTCTAGGATTCTATATGCTTAGCCCTACATTTAATGATTTTAATAAGCAAATAAAGGATAAAATTAATTATAGGCCAAACATGTTGAACATTCACGGTGGTGCATTGTTTATTTGCCTGTGTGGTTAAGGACTTGCATTCAAATTTATTTAAATTTATAGAGTTCTCAAAGTTGTAAATAAGAAAAACCTTCATGTTCAACATGGAGAAGTTCACAAAACCCCAAGCTTCCTTTTCTTCCTTTGGCTTGCCAACTGACCTAAGCAGGCTACCTGGCCTAGCCATCCTCCCACTCTCCTTTCTCCCTTACCTCCTGTGGTCAACTCTTTTCCTCGCTTGGGCCGACGTAGCGTCCCAACTCTCTTCCTATCGCTACTCGGTGGGCAGCGGTATCCCTGTTGATAGGTGGGACTCACTTGTTAGGCCTTTCCCAATCTCCCACCAGGAACCCCGCTTCCTTTCCTTTTTCGTCGTTGTACCTTGCTAGAGCTCTATGGGAGGAAACCCCCTTTAGATGCACACTCCTTCCATAAACCATCTTGCCATAAGCCTCTTTCCCTCGAATTCTACCGATGATTTCCCTTCCCATCCCCATTTCCGGTTGCGCACAGTTCAAAGGGGGCCGCTAGTGGCCACGATCACCGCCCCCGTGTCACCTGAGTCTCTCCCTGAGGGACTCGAGTGTACTTAGTATGGTCAGTTGTCCTAGCTGTGATGAGCATTTGTCAACCACTAAAGACCTGCCAAAGGAGATATTTGACGTTTCATGCCTGTGCCCGTCCCCCTACCCTTTTCGGGCAGTCCCTTTTTTTATCGTGTAATTGTTTCCCAGCAAAACAACATTGGCCGAATGATCACTTTTAGCGGTTTGGCCAAGTCACTGTTAGCTAACAAAATCTAGTGTTTGAATCACCCCTGCACGGCCGCACCTATCCATTCTTTTGTCAGCTCTACTCCCTCACATTCCCTAGCATTCCACCGTGTAGGTTCGTCTCGAGGTCTCCGTAACGTCATTGCACATTTTGGGCTCCGGACCTGAAAACATTGGGGCATACATAAAATACTAAACATAGTGTCCCATTTGTAAATTTTTGAATTTATTACAACATAACGACATTGTCATCTTGAACAGTCAAAAACAAACAAAAACTAGGAATCACATGATCGATCTCTGGTACCTAGCACTTTATGTGGATTTCCACGGTTTTCAGTGACACCTACACACAATTCGTCCGAGAGGGCTGGTTGGCAGTAAACAATGACGACAAGTGGGCATATAAGAACTATGGCCGCCTTGGCTCTTAGTAACAGGATAAACAAATCAGGAGGCCAACATCATGGTATCACAGCATGTAAAACTACAACCAGAGGTTCTGCAAGCTGCCAAAGGCACCTAGAAGAAAGCCCTCTTAGAGTGTACCAAGAGGCGGTGCTATAGTAGACTTGGCATGTCAAAACCCTGCTGAGTGGACTGGCAGGTGGCCCAAGTGGTAGTTGGGTCCATGTCTGGCTTCATATGGACTTGGAGTCGAGGCAAAGGCTTGGTGGGCCTTAAAACCACTACCTTTAAGGAGAAGCCCATAATAGTTTCCCGGTTCGATCATCAAAATTGGGGCCCAACAGCGTTTCTTGGTTCCATCGTCAAAACTGAGGCCTAAAACCGTTTCTTGGTTTGACCATGAAAACCAAGGGTTGTTGGTTGGTTTCCATCAAACCGTACTTACCCAAGGGAAGGACTACTTGACATGTGGAGGACACCGGGAAATTGCTTCGAGGCGAAGAAGACTAGTACTTCATCGTGTTCGTCCATCCGAGTTACACGACGTCTTTTCTAGCCTAAGGCATTTTAGTGTTAAGAGTATATCTTAGTGGGCTGTTTGCAAAACAGCCAAGTAGAGGGTCTTGTAGTATAAATAAGAGAGAGGACAACCAACATTAGTGCTCCTCTTGGCTAAAACTTTGGGTTTGCTTAGGTTCTTAACATAGGTAATCTTGTGCCAAGCAAAATCTTCATGATAGTGAGCCTCTAGAGAGATCTAGACTTCATTGTAAGAGGGTAGGAGAGGGTCATCAGCTTAGGCACGAATTCATCTTGTAATCATGCGTACTTGGGACCCTTTTGGGCAATCTAATAGATAGAATTTCATCTGGTTGCTTGTGCTCCCTTGTCTTCTCCCTTCCAGTTTGGTTCTCGGTCTCAATCATTGGCTTTTTGGTGTATTTTGGTTTTGGCTTGCAAGGGTGTGGTGGGATTGTGTTTTTCTTGTACCAAATCCTTTTGATGCTCGAGCAGTCCTGTGGTCTTGTTCTTGCGTTTAAACTTTAGCTCTTGGATAGTCAAATCCGTAGAGAATTATGGGTCATTTTGGAGTGATCCTTTGGCAATAGTTTCTCCATGGTCCAGACAAGATCCATGCAAAATTTTGTGAAGTTTGGAGTTCATTTGTGCAAGATTTGATCAAGTTTTGTGGATTCGCAGGTTGTTTTTTAAACCTCTGTGGCAAAATTGGTGACTTGAGTGGGATCCCAGTGGGTGAGAAATTATCAGTTACCCACAACAAGCCCAACTTTTAGCCTAACAATTGTGAGACTAACAAGCCGATAGAACCACCAAAGAAACAAGTGTGGGCACCTAAACCTGACTTTGTGAGGAATCCACTTGATACCCTTCCACCAGAGAACTCAAAGCAAGGAGCCATGAGAAAGCCTCCTCCACCGCCCAAGAACCAAAACCCAACAAAGGCTACTCCTCCCAAGAGAGAAGAGATGCATGTGTAAACTATTGCCATAGGGAGGGTCACCTTGTGGAGTTTTGCTACCGCAGGTTGAGTGGAGGAACGAGGATAGTTACTATAAGGGTGGTAGTCTTGCTGTTCCACCTCAGCGTTTGAGATAGGAGAGATGCGAGGCCATGTTGTGTAGGTGGAGATGGAGGAGGGTGTTTTCCTTACGGTGCTCCTGTGGGTGGACGCTTTGCCAACAAGCACCAGGTTGTGAGTAGTACGACTTTGGTCCACCTCGTTGCAGCTTTGAGAGCTACGATGGACCATGCTTAACTAGATGTGGTGGCTGGCAGCCTCAAGCTCCGCGGGATTGGGTATATGGGATGTATGATTGTGCTAACCCCTCTGTTGAACAAATGGCACGGCACTAGTTTGCTTCTTTTCATACTAACCCTAGTGTCGGTCCATTTTCTCATCCCATGAACCACTATTGATGCAGGACAGAGGCATGGAGAACATGTAGATCATGGATTCCAGTTGTTCATGGCACATGGCCGAAAATCTCAAATGGTTCTCCAATCTCACTTGGCGAGCATACCATATTTTTTGGGATAAAGGCACAAGTACAGTGAAGGGTGTTGGTGTTGTTGTTACTTCATAGAGTCTTGAGGGAATGAAGCGCCTCCGTCCTTATGAGAACTAAAATCTGCCTGTTACCATTCTCAGGAGGCTAGTAACCACATTCTTACATTAGATAAGTACAAATCTGCCCTATCGGGACAGGCCAAATACGCTGGTGATCCACTCAAGGAGTCGATGCACCATACGCCACAACATACAAAAGAGGAAGGCTCTCAACGCATAGCCCAAGAGACGCAGCAGAGACATTACTATGGCCCAATTGCCACAGCCAGAGTTGGCAAGCAGGCATAGCCCTTACACGTTCCTAATGGCTTCTTCACTGTTAACCAACAACAAAGCAAGGGTGAGTACATACGTACTCAGCAGTTGACCTTCACTAAAGAACTTTGGGACTATCTATGAACTACATGCAAGGTATATGAGGAGCTTCGAATATTTTGCATAAAATGAGCTTTTCCATGCAAGGTTGTTTTTGTAAAACATTTACATTTCCCCGAGGGGAAGACATAAATAGTTTCTACTAGACTAGACTGTCTAAACAACTCTTGGCTCAACAGACTGACTCCACACCATATCATTTTCAATTTTTCCAAAACCAGTCAATGGACACATTGTCCACCGCGGACCACGACATCAACCGCCGGACCTTCAATCAAAACCCATTTTCATTTTAAAATAAAATCACTAGTTGTAGAAACCAAGCCATAACTCATCCATTCCTGTGGACACAGACTATTCAAATAGATTTATATTCTAGCCAAAAGGGTGTACTAATGCCCACAAGTTGGACTCAGCAACAATCACCATCGTGATGGATCGAAATCCAAACAAATCATTTTCAATCATGACATTACTTGCACAGCACCACTAGAGGACCAAGGCCACCAAGTCGCCCAATGCCACACAACATTCCCATGACACAAACTCCATCCATGGCCTCCTATTGCTCCCCGCTCACCTAGCAATTTCCAGGCTATCCATGTAGGCTCGGGCTAAGTGTTGCCACATACAACGCCGAGTGGTTGTACTTAATAAAAGAGTTAGGCAGATTGAACCACAACTCAATTCTTCATGTGAGATAGGCAGACCTTCACTTATTCGTATCGAGCAAACACATCCTTGGCGTTTCTTTCGAAAGCACTGACCCTATTCCTGAGAAAAAAACATCACCCAGTATTCACCCTACTCTAAAGTGGCGAAGCCGACTGAGATCGTTTGCCAGGGTTCTTTTCCATTTTGTCAAAATCATTTGCCAAAAAGCCTTTTACCAAAACCTTCGCATGAATCTTTGATAAAAGAGTACATACAAATCATTCCCAAAGCATATACTAAGTCTAATATGGCTCAGGGTGCCTTCCTACCATGTTTACCTTAGCAGCGAAACAATACACGATGTTTTAAATAACAAACTTAGGGTTATGTTTATAAAACTGGTTAATTTATGTATCAAGTGAGGATCTCTTGCACTTGTCGTTGCTTGTTGGGACAAAAGACAAGATTGTTGGTAGGCTTGTGGGGTGCTTGCTTCGTATGCTAGGTACTAGCTTCTCAGGGACAGAGCAAATCGGTCTCTCGAGATAAAGCCTACGTGCACATACATGGAAAAACAAGCAAATCAAGGCCCAAAAGAAGGTCAACAAGAGTTCGAATTATATTTGATGAGTGGAGCTTGATTTTAGAAGAATTTAGGTGGAATAATCGTTGAAATCAAAGTTCAAATAGAGAAGATATAGATTAGTTAGTGCACATGGGGTATATTTAAACTTAATGGAAACTTGAAGGATTGAAGTCAGACTTTTGCATGCGAGATGGCCCATCGCTACCGCTTGGACTGGCGCGGTTCGTGAGGCAACGGCGGCCAGCTAGGCCCTTTCGCTCCGCTCACGGATGTGGCCCGGTGGGCCGACCTAGCAACACAAAGGGTGGACGGCTGGGAGCGAGGGCGTCAAGGTGGGCCCCATGTGGCAATGACACTGCGGAGTGACGACGTCACAAGGCAATGGTGGTGACAGATCGATTGAACCAGTAGGGGTTGGCTGAATTGGTCAGTGGGGTGCCGATAGCAGTTCACTGTCGGTGAGACCGGTTGTGGCTGCTAGCTTACC
The DNA here is from genome assembly GCA_030272315.1 of Paspalum vaginatum. NCBI lineage: Eukaryota > Viridiplantae > Streptophyta > Magnoliopsida > Poales > Poaceae > Paspalum > Paspalum vaginatum. The sequence continues at coordinate 37,635,961 of CM059017.1, read as the reverse complement.
GACGCGAGAACCGGTGAGATTTGGCGAACTAGATGGTGGTACCCAGGGCGTGTATTGGTGACTGAAGGTGGTGTGTCTGCGGCGATGATGCGGGGTGGTGCTATTGGTGGCAAGGAAGGCGCAAGGTGGCAGCACATGGAGAGGGGGAAACTAGAGGCGTGAGGTGCCAAGATGATGGAGGGCAGGGAGGCTATGCTCACGCTCACCCGAATCTGCAGGGAGAGGGTAGTGGAGGGAGTATTTGGGTGGCGGTGTAGGGTGTGTGCTGTAGCGGTGGTGAGCTCTACGGAGCAGGGAGGCTCTGCTGCTGGTGTGAGGATTGGGAGGGGGTGAGGCGGTGCTCTTCCTTGGGAAGCTTTGGTGCAAGAGAAAAGCAAAGGGGAACGGCGCGGTATTTGTAGGAGGCGAGGGTGGTGCTGGGTAGTGGGGCAGCCACAGTTGTTTGGGAGGCGGCCCGAGGCGACGCTGTGTGCGTCAGGGAGAGGCAGGTGGGTTCTAGTGTCACGGCGCGGGCACAAGACCAAGATGGCAGGGTTGGGGGCGAGGCGACAAGGGGAGTGGGGCAGGAGCAATGGCATTGTGGGGTAGGGGCTTGGCATCACGACATGCACAATGTTGAGTGCGTGATGGAGGAGGGAGAAGGGGGAGAACGAGGCTGATGGGAGGGATGCACGCAGTGGAGAGAGAGAGAGAGGAGGGGTAGGCTGCTCAGCTTGGGCCGCACAGAGGGAGAGGGGACATGGGTTGTGGCCCGAGCGAAGGTTGGGGAGAGAGGAGGTGGGTCGGATGGCCTGGGAGATTAGCATCGGCTCAAAATGGATAACCTTCTGGAATTGTTTAATAGCTGATGAATATGCTACCATGATGAATATCAACACAGAAGACTTGGCGGATGGCTATGGTCTCTGGAGAACATCAAGGAAAACAAGGCCAAAGTCGCCTCGGCCTACAACAAAAAGGTTAGGCCAAAATCTTTCCATGTTGGAGACCATGTCTGGGAGCTAGTTTTATTAGTCGGGACTAAAGGTCTAGTTTATGGGAAGTGGTCACCAAATTGGCATGGGCCTTATCGCATAGTGAAAGGATCAAGATGTCTAAGAGGGGGGGGGGGGTGAATTGGACTTCTAATTTCGAAACTTGAAATTAAATCCTATCCTCCAAGTCCCAATTCACCCTAGTGCCTAACTAGTTTGTCTAGAGTTGCTACACGATAACAACAGTTTTGCAACCTAGAGCCAAGCATGCAATTCTAAGAATGTAAAGTGCGGAAGGTAAATTGCATGAAAATAATTTCAGAAAGTAAAAGAAAGAGATGGCACAATGAGTCTTTCATGCGGTATCGAGGAGTCGTGACTCCCCCTAGTCCTCATTTGGTGCCCCTTGCAAGGCCCCGCTCATGCTTAGCCCTCACTAGGACTAAGGCCCCGTTCTCACAAGAACCGGGGGATGGCAGGGTGACTCTCACAAGATTCAAGCAACCCCCTTGACCTTCACAATGGTCAAGTGCTGTCTTCTTGGATGTCCTTCTTTGCTTCGGAGTGGTGGACTCCAAACCACGCACAATGTCCTCACAAAGACCTTCTCCCGCTTCTTCCATAATCTCCTGGAAGCTCATGAAAGGCATAACTCGCAAGCCGTCTAGGTGATTACGATCACCAAGAGTAACAAGCTTTGGTCTTCACTTGGTTCAACCCCACTCAAAGAGTTATCTCTCTCAAGTCTCTTTCCCCAAAGCTCAATGAAAGTGTGGATTTTGGTGCTCAAGTGACCTTTGTGTAATTGTGTGTGTATGAGTTGTTCCTGATTGCAAAGGTATGAAATGAGGGAGGGGGTGTTCCTTTATACAGAGGCTAGCTCAAAAAACTGGCTGTTACTGTTGAAAATCGTTTTCTTTGAGATCCTTGGACGGTCTGATGCGCTAAAGAGCAGAGATGGAGCAGAGGCACACCTCCTTGTCCAGTTAGTCCATCCGATGTTAGACCATCAGATGGTCCAATGCATGGTTGAAGCACTTGGATGCCCTAACACTCTATGTCTATCTAGTTCGATGGTGCATCGGACGGTTCGATGGTCTGGCCATTAGACGGTCCAATGCACACTAAAATTTTGTTTTGCACCGTTTTTGAACCAGACTGATTTAGAATGAATTTGAGGGAGCCATTTTGGTTTGTTTGAGGAAAGGTGAGTGTGTTTTAGCACATTTTATGTGATTGAGCTTTAGGACTAAGATGCACTCGAAATTGAGTATAACTTTGAGTTAAGTCTCTCAAGCTACTCACCTCCTCCCCCTTGATAGTACAACTTATCTAGAAACTGACAAAGCAATCCCTAAGTTCCCTTCTTTAGACTTTACGACACTTAGAGCAATCAATCATTGATCTTCTAACTAGATGATCCAATCGATAGCTTTCCTTCAAGAATTCAAAGTTGAGGGGTCTCCTTTGGTCAACCAATGAGGACGTTTATAATAAATGTATCCTTCATGTCATGAACGCATTAGTAACACAATTAGGGTAGCCATTAATCATTGAAACCATTGCCTCTATGGGTCATGTTTCTCAGACATAGATGAAACAGATCTAGGAAATTCTTACCACATGGAAACGTTGGAAGTCGTCAGATTCAGTAGGAACGTAAACGGATAAAATTTGAAGAAGTATTATCCTAGCCTATTGATCTGGTTTTAAGATCCGTAGAAGAGTCGATGTGTTGCCATCAAATCCCAAAGTAGCAGATAAGCTAATGCGTTGCCGTCGCCTTTAGGATAAAAAATGAGCCGATGCATTGCCACCGCCTACAGTAAAAAAGAGGAGTAAGACGATGTGATGCCATCGCCTTTAGAATAGAACAAGGCGATGCGTTGCCATTGCCTTCAGAAGAAATACATGCATATGCAAACATCCTGCTTGGGGGGCAGGCAGAACTCTCATAGGATTTTCTTGCAAGATGTATAAACTCCTTCTAAGATCAAGAATATCATGGTTTTCATGGCTACGATGGCATATTAGGCCAAGGCATGAGGAGTTTTCCCAGCAAGATAGGGTGAGCCACTTGATGATTCATTTTTATTCCGGCAGCCTATCCTGCAAACCTTGCATGAAAAAGATTTATGATTCATTTGCACTCTAGGATTACTACTAGCCGGATTGCTGATATGGGGGGATCATCCACGATTCATGATCTATTCCTAGATTCAGGATGTAAAATGAACGATGATAATCTTCCTCTAACCTATTGTGGGGACTATCTCCACGACGATCGAGCATATCAGAAGGAAATCCTACGTGAGGGATATTGGTGTGCCGCTCAGCTAGAAAGATGCCGACGCGAACCTGTGCTTTCCGATTAGCATCAATGTATGCTTCTCTCATTCTGGCTGACCAGTTGGCATCTTTAGTTTGGGGAGGTTTTGTCCGGTACCTGCTTTGGTTTTTTAGGGGCTCATAGTAGACTTCTTGGGAAGAATCGGCACTAATAATGGTGGATTAAGGACTTGGAGGATCCATGTTGAAGAAGTTCGACCCAGGGCATGTATTTATAATATGACTTGTTGATGGCAGGGGCATATGCCCAACATCCATGAAAGATAGGGGCTGAACAACAAGGAGCACTCAGAATGAATGATCAAGCCTGAGGAATCTATGCACATGCAAGAAAAGCAACAGTTGGACCCTTTGCCCAGCTTTTGTCGAATAAAGATGATATGACTATTCAAGGTCACGGGGGCATAGAATTGGTGCTAATCGATAAAGTTTGCATAGTGTGAAGGTCATGACTCATACAAATGAGCGTATGAAATTGGAACCCATGACTTGGTTTTCATCAAGGATGGGTACACTATGTATGAAGGCGAGGAGTCTCCAAGTGAAGAATTGTTGCACGCTCATGTTTCTTAGTTTTAGGATAATAATTATCGCCAAAACTAGGGGCATGTGTTGCCACCAAATCTTAGCCGATTTAGGGCTCCAAGAAGATCAGCTATTGGGCTTAATGGGCCGCCCGTGTAGAGGCAATTTCTATTGTATCAATTGGCCCAATGGGATGTGTATCTTTAAATAGAAACAAATCTAGGGTTTAGTTTAGTTAAAAGGACGTGTCATCTAAGGCTCTGGTCTATAAATATGTAACATTTACCAATGAATAAACACGACAACATATGTTCCCTGCAGCGCGTGTCTCACATCACCTCGTGCATCGCCACCCCACTTCTAAGGTTTACACAGTAAGCGCCATGCTGCTTTAATGTCTCCTCTCATAGATTCATTAGGGTTGGCTTGTGTCTTATGTTATCATGGTAGTTCTTGTACTAAGCGTTGTTGTTGGTAAGATTTACTAATGAAAGTGATCGAGACATCCTAAGATGGAGGGATGAATTAGAATTCTAAAAACTAAGGCTCTCTAAAAATAACTTATCAAAACATTTGCAAGATAAACAAGATATGTGGACTAAGGTTTTGCTAAGTGTTGCTAAATCTTTCAAGGTTAGTCTTGCAACCTAGTTCCACCAAGAAACTACCTATCTAGCTAGTCTAGGAATGTAAGCACACAATTGCAAGAATGTAAATGCGGAAGCTAAAGAGTTAAGTACAGTGATTGCAAACTCCCATTGACGATGGCGATGATGACACAAGTTGGAGACATGGAGATTTTTTACTGGGGTCCTAGGAAGGCGCGCAAGCCTCCCTCTACTTCTCGTTTTGCACCCCTCGCAAGGCCTTGCTCTCGCGTAGTCCACACAAGGACTATGGCCACTATGCACACAAGGATAGCTGTTGATAAGGAGAGCGCGAAAGGCGCCACTCTCACATAGTCCGTGCAAGGACTACGATCTCTACTCATGCAAGGATAGATGATGGTGAGGGAGCTCACGCACGGGTCAAGCCACCGTTGGTGGTCGTTATTTCCTAATTTTGACCGCCAATTCCTTGGTGAATAAATAGGGTATAAACAAAGTTCTATGTTCTATACATTATTTACCTTGAACTAACGAATTCCACAAGTTTTGGTAGTTTTCGGTGTTTCATAGGGAGATGCTCAAATTCCATGCAAAAGAACATCAAATGGAGCAAGAGAAAACTTGGCACAAAAGTGCTTGAGAATGTATCACAAATAACATCATTATTAAGTGTCCCAAATGCCCTCAAGAACCAAACCATTGCAAAAAGCTTGTCAAAATAATCGAAATGGGGTTTTGATTCACTCAATTTGGAGTCCAGATGTGAAAGTTACGACCTTTGTAAATTCAACAACACCGGCTGCGAGGATAGTGGCCAGGCAGCCACCACTTAGGCCGGCCGGCCTAAGGGGAGGCCGGCCTACCCAAGCACTCCCTCCAAATGCCTCAATCTTAACTAGAATCAACCAAGTAACTCACCAAGGACCCATATACACCTAAGGGATCAAGCCCAAGTGAGGATAAAGGTCGGAAGGCCACCATAGGTCCATATGGACCAAGAAATGACTAAGTTCAGGAGAGGCTAGTCACCCAGTCTAGTACTCAGGCGACTTGACCTAGAACTCAGGCCACCTGCCTGTTACTTTGGCTGTCCGGCCTCCCTCTCAGTCACCCAGCCTTCCTACAACACAAGCATGCAAAGAAGCACAACATAGACACAAATCAACTGTTGATCAAACAACCAAAGGCATGCATGATGGATGGATCCACGAGACACACTCTTCAACCAATGAGGAACATCCAGGTGGCAACCAGAGGCTAAGTCCTAGGCCGCCTCGGCTAAGGACTTAGGCCTTCCGGCACGTGCTCTAACCAAATCAACCGCCACTGCCTCAAAGACGGAAGATCGAGCCATGCAAAGCAAGGTCCGTGCATCGAAGGGTCAAAACACCACAACAACTGGCTGCCTGTCCTAGCGGGTCGGCTTCCTAGCCTTGGTCCTAGCCGCATGACCTCCTGGATGGCCGACCAGCCTGCCACCTGGCCGCCCGGCCAACTGCCTTAACAGTTTTGCCGACCTACCTTGTCCAATAAATAGAGAGCAGCCCCCTCACTCTCAATTGGCACCATTTTCACTCTCCACTTTCTCCTTTGGGGAGGTGCCCCTTCGGGTGACACTATCCCTTCTAGTTCAATGTTTTGATAGGAGTTAGAGTTAGGCTCTGCCTGTTCCGGAGCCGTCTTCGAGAGTTCGGTATGAGTCCTTTGTATCCTTCTTTTCTTGTAAGACCTTGAGTTCATTTAATATATCACTTTCGTTTATCACACATTTACATTCCTGCCCATGGTAATGATCAAAGTGTAGGGATGTTGTAGACTATGGTTAGCGTTGCTGTATGAGGTTATGGTTAATCTAGTCTATTTGCTTGCGGGTTCCTTGTTCACACTGTTAGTTAAGTCGTAATTGTCATGATGCTTTCGCTTGCGCAATAAGTGGGGGATGTGATCTTCCGGTGCTTACTCTAGAAGAACACCTTGGTTTGCATCTAGCCCCATGCATCTCTGGTCGGTAGCTCCTCTCGATGACCGCGTTAGGATGCCTCTATATTCCGATCCTGTCATTCGGGCTGGCGCCATGTTTCACACCAACATGTTTATAGACGCATAGTCGAATCCTATAGATGCCCGCCTTCTTCTTAGTTGAGACCCCAGCACTCTGGACTCTCTAGTGGTTCTATGTCCTCGTTATAGGATACAGTAAAGATGTCTAGACCAAACCATAATCTCAGTCATGTTGAGAAGGTCATGACCTTTGTATGTTGGAGCTAGCTTTGTCTTTTGGCTTTTTCTTAGTAAAGAAAGACCTTGTCAGGAACCAGACCCGTCTCGTTGTCCTCCTAGCTTCTCATTGAGTTGTGTATCCGTGTGGAGTGTGTCAGTGTGTCGTTATCCTTTCTTTTATCATTTAGAATGTAAGAGTAAAATAACAAGATGTTTGATAAATTAGTATCTCTATCTCAATGCTTCCTTGTGGATAAATTCGATACGTTGCAATACTCCTAGGTGAAAGCTACAACGGTCTCCGTTCGCTTGTAGAGTAAAATCTGTTAGGCTAAGAGACACCAACAAGCTTTTTGGTACCATTGCCGGGAAAGTAGTGAGTTAGAATATTATTTCGTTGTTCAACTTGTTGTTACCCTTTAATTTAGTATATATATATATATGTATGTATGTATATATATGTATATATATGTATGTATATATATGTATATATATATGTATATGTATGTATGTATGTATATATATATATATATAATCAAAAAACCCCATGCTTCGTTTTGCTCTATCCATGTGAGTAAATCTTGATCATGTTTTCATGCAACTTTAATATGCTGTTGTAGCATAGTTCAGACCAGAATCCAAGGTGTGCCCAGAGACCTCTTAAATTAAGCGTGGTGCTTAGGTTAAGGGCCCACTTTGGTCAATTTTGACAACATTGATCAATGAGCTATGAGTAGATTTTGGTTGTGAAATACCAGCCACATGGCAATGGGTACCCAAAACCAGAGTACCCGACGGGCTTTACCGGATATAAGGACGGGTATGGGATGACTTCTCTATCTGTGGGTACGTTAATGGGTACAATCTTGTATCTGTCGGGTATGCGGGTACCGGTGCATACTATTCATACTCGCATACCCATGGGTAATTTATACTCGCCTTAACCATACATTTATTCTACATAATTAAGCAAACATAAGTGTAAATTGAGCAAAAATAAGATCAACTTGCATGTTTCAATATCATTTATTATTCTCTTCCATTTATTTACTCATATCTAGTCATCTATTATTTTAATTATGGTATTATTATTATTATATTTGTGCTATTTAAACATGTGTGTAGTAGGTATTTAATCAGATATAGATTACCCGATAGGTTTTTTTTATCCACACAGGTACGGGTATGCATAGGCGGAGCTAGCATTGATGCCCCCGTATTCTCGGGAATAGCCTGTGGCTATACAATCCAATCAAGTATATATATAAGTATATGTCTATAATAAATATATAGTGCTGTTTTTCTAGTTGAGGTTGAGCACTTGGCCGCATCTTTCATAACTAGCACGGTGCGTGGTCCAACTCATAACCTCCACATCTAGGCCTCCTAGCCATCCAAAACCGACAAGCCACGAGCAGCAAAGCATAGAGCCGCAGATGGTCGCGACTCGTGAGACTGCCGTGCCATGCCACCGCTGTTGGTGGTGTCCCCCTGCTTCTCACTGCCATTCCTTCGTCATTTTGCCTCAGTGAGTCTAGCATCTGTGTGCTGGCACATCACATCCCCACCGTCATTGTCCACAACCTGCCCCTACTGCACAGGCGCAAAGCATGCACAAGCTATTGCACTCGCCGCTTGCTACTTCCACGGCAGGTCAGCGGCAAAATGCCACCGCCGGTCTGCTGCCCTTTCCTCCGGCCATACGGTGCACCTGTCTTCTCATCCACGAAAGGTACAACATAGCTGAAGCCATTCTTTTATCTCCGACCTGTTCATCTTCTCCCCCAAATCTAAGTTTAGATCCTAGACCACAGGACTCAAGAGCACGAGGCACGAGTAAATAAACTTAGACCAAATAAGAGTGGCAAAAGCATATATCCAAGAGGTGATAATCCTCAACTTTCCTTTTCTGAGTTATTCAATTGCTATAATTCATGGGAGACCGCAAAGTTAAAATGAATTGCATTTTTCTTCCTATATTTTATAAATCCTCTTTGTTTATTAGAATTTTGGAGCATTTTTTGATTGGACATTTTATTTATGTTATTTTGGACTTATTTATCTTTGAATAAGTAATATTTTTTTGGGAATACCCTACTTCAAAATCCTAGCTCCGCCACTACGGGTATGGGTAAAGCTTCATACCCGTGAGTGGGTATGGGTGTTGTAGTGGGTATGGAATGGTACTACCTGACGGGTATTTACCTATTGTCATCCCACCGCCATCGCTAATGATAGAATCGGGTGTCGGTTGATTTTCTCATGCTTCCATGGAGATAAAAATCAAGGTCCTGAATAATCTCTTTTCCGCATGTCATGACCTTAGATTTGAGTAAATTCTTGAAGATGGTAACGATCATGGCATTACAACATGGTTTTGTGCTTCTAAGCTTCTTAAATGCCAAATTTTGTTAGCACATTGTGAACAACTCGTGAAGGATCAATATATTCTTGCATACACGATTGTCCACTAATCTGTTGTAGGAGGCATTCATCCTCTGAACCCCCCTGAGAGGAAGGACCTTGGTGTCCAACCCGTTGTGGTTGATATCCACAAGACTTCAACCATGCTCTGCATCACTTGGGAAGCAAATGTCAGCGGCATGACACAGAAAAGAATGAGCAGACATCTCTCATCCCAAGAGGTTGTCTCAAGAATCACAAGCCATGGTGTCAAAAGTCATGCAAAGGTATCTTTCATGAAGTTGAATATACCACACTATGATATGAGTTTGCAATTAGTGGGCCATTGGTTCACTACATCGGTGGAGGCAAATAATAGCATTGAATCACACGAGATATATGAAGAGACATCACCCATGTATGGAGGAACGCGACTAGAGAGCCTTCCTTAATTCCCTTCTGCCTGGCCAGTTGAGCAACAAGCCAACCAAAGGTCAGGATTGATCTACTCTACTCGTCGGATGCGAACAACCATCAACAAAAGATTGGTGGTAGATTCAAATGATAGTGGAGTCAATCCCAACAACATATTCTCCATTTTTCCCACTGAATCTATTTGGGAAAAAACAAGTGGTTTGTGCGGGCCATAGTCATCACTTGAAAGTATGCTCAACATCAGAACAAGGATTAAAGACCAACACTTACTTCAACTCCATGGGCCAAGTGAGGCATCACCACTGGCCATGGAATAGAAGAAAGGTGGAAACGCAACCTGCCACGAGACGAATCTGTTCTCGACACTCTTCTTGAGAAGAGAAGGACCCTGGGTGTTCTTCTAGTCATGTGACAAGGATGTAACACCACTGTCACACATATGTCACTTAGGGAAAAGAATCAGTTGAAGGCAATTATGATGTCGGAGCTGAGAGGAACCCAACATCAACTGCAAGGAGACATTCACCCAAAGGGAGTAGAATCACCAGGTTTGATCTGCCTATATTAAACTCCCAAAACTATGCAAAGGTCCTAATAGGAGCACCGAAGATATGACGGAAAGCCTCCACTGAAACAAATGGAGGAGGAAAACAAGAGTAGATAGTGAAGGAAATTCGCCTAACATAGGTGAGCATAACAGAAGGTCAAGCAGCGCCATCGTCACCCTAGGGAGCAAGCTGAAACAATGCACAACATTACAAGCTTAGGAGGATTTGCAAGGCACCCTGCAGGATGCAACAATGAGCAACATTGTGAGCTTGGGGGAGGTATGCCAGGCGAGCACAAGCTTTAAGTTTGCATTCAGTTGCAAGAACTAAGCTTGGAGCGAATGCCGCCCTAGGTATGTACCCCAAATCGAATGTCATACATTTCATGATCATATCTTTTATTCCACCTGCCATGACACCAAAAAATGTTTTATTTCCTTTTCCAATACCAAAATAAAAAATAAAAACACCATAAAAATTGCATAGTCTAAAATACCAAAAAGATTTGCTTAAAACCATGAATAAACTAACTCCTACCCATAATGCTAGAGTTTTGTTTATGCCCCTTGCCTAATGGAAGTGATGAATAGTTACTCTATTAATTCCTTATAAGTATTTTGTATACAACTTTACACTCTCCAACAAAAATTGAACTTATTGGCATAAGTTGTGATCCTTTCTCTAATGTTCAACCATGTGGGTGCAAGTACTTTTAAACCAAGTCTAGGTTGTTCTGAGAATATGATATAACCAAAGTTTGAGTTGCAGTCGTCTTGATCCTAGTAAAGTGAATTCTATGAGTTTTCTTTTTGAAAATAAAATTGAAGCAAGTTCCTTAGTGGTTTGAAGTACCTATCCAGAGCCAAATGCTTATATGATGAAAGTTTTACATTTGCCACTTATTGTTGTGTTGAGTTTTGTCAAACTTTGAGTCCTTATGAAGTAGTGGCGCATCAAATCCCGATAAATCTTCCGTTCAAAATCACTTCCATTTGCTAGCCTTCCTATATTTGGTTATTCCTAAATTCAAAGTGAATTCAAGCATTCAGACTCGCCAGATATTCCCCCCCCCATATATGCCACGACCATATCCATCATCCACATACCCATCCACAAATATGGTCTCACAAATAAACACTCCAGTCATACTCCACAAAACATCCCCAAAGTTCCCTTGCAAGATGAGACATGGAGCTAAGAGAGAGAGGAAGAAAAAGAGATATGAAAAAGAGAAGGAAAAAAAAGAAAAGTAATAGCTCCATGTGGTCAAAGGTTCCAAAGTTTCAAACAATGGGATCCAGCAAAATAAGGAGTATCTCAACCAAGACCATGTCCCCCCATAAACACAACGTTTAGTATGTTGGAATCATTTCCATATATTATTCCACTTGTGTTCATCTTGTCTAGGGATGGCAACGGGGCGGGTTCAGGATGGGTGGAGCGTCCACGGACCCACCCCCAAAACCCACGGTTCAAACCCGCCCCGCCCCCAAACTCCACCGCGGGTGGAAATCTGCCACCGCCCCCGAACCCACCGGGCACCCGAGACCCGATGGGGAAACCCACCACCCGAGGAACACCAAGGAGAGGAGGGACGATGGGATCAAGCCAGTGCTCGGTATGGTCGCAGGGATGCGGGACGGGGGGTCGCTACCGCCGCTGAGGAGAGGAGCGTCGGACCAGAAGCGGTCGGCCGACGTGCGATGGCGAAGGCGCTAGGCGGGGAGCGGCTGCCCGCCGCCAGACTTGCAGTCATGGCCAGTCGACGGACGATGGCGGAGGCGCCAGGCAGGGGCGTCTAGCCGCAACCAAACGTGGAGGTGCGGGAGCGGCCAGCCGGCCGGCCGAAGCCGACCGCGGAGGCGCTTGGCCTGGCTGACGGGCGGCTGATGGCGGACATGGTGAGCCGGTGAGGCGCCAAGGGGGAGCATGTGGGGCGACGAGTGGCGTCGAGCGCCTGAGCAAGAGCCGAGCGACGACTGCGCGTTAGGGAAAAGGTATGGTGGGGGCTGTTTACTCTTCATTATATACCTAGGGTTGTTGATTGGGCCTTAAAGTTTTAAACCCGCCCCGCCTCGCGATTTTTTGGGTCCCCAAACATGCAGACCCATGGGGGGAAATCACACCCACCCTCAACCCTGTCGGGTCCAAAACCCGTGGGGACCCACCCCGAACCTGCCCCACTGCCATCCCTAATCTTCTCCACCACCATAAACATCGTCCATTTCTTCATTGATCAGAATGAGAGGTACCACAAACTTTGCTAGGACCAGTTTTTGACTCAACAACATACACAACATAGGTAAGTGTTCTTTTATCCCTACCTTGAGCTCCACAAAACCTATATTTTGTAGGGGAAAAAGAATTGCGTTAGGCCTTGGTGTGGAATTTGAAAACCACTTCAATGATTCGAGAATACCATTTAAGGAAATTGGCGCTTTAATTGCAAAATTTCCATCCTATGTGTATGAAACCTAAAAAGAGATTGCACTGGGTGAGATTTGACTAAGGTTATTCCGTCTCTCAACCGCTAAAGACAAGGTAAGATGTCAGAAGTCCCACAGGAAAGGATGAGAAGGTTGGGATACACTTGTGCCGATTTGTTCAATTCATAAATAGTAGAGTTCAATTGTGCACTTAACACTCACAGGATATTGATATTGATGCAACTCCAGATAAACTGAGCCTAAGTCTTAGCTTTGAGGGCGAGCAAAGGTTCAAGCTTGGGGGTGTGTTGGCGGTCGTTATTTCCTAATTTCGACCGTCAATTCCTCAGTGAATAAAAAGGGTATAAACAAAGTTCTATACATTATTTACCTTGAACTAATGAACTCCAGGAGTTTCGGTGATTTTTGGTGTTTCACAGGGATATGCTCAGATTCCATGAAAAGAACATCAAATGGAGCAAGAACAAACTTGGCACAAAAGGGCTTGAGAATGGCTACCAAATAACATCATTATGAAGTATCTCAAATGTCCCCAAGAACCAAACCATTGCAAAGAGCTTGTCAAAATAATCAAAATGAAGTTTTGGTTCACTCAATTTGGACTGTAGATGTGAAAGTTACGGACGTTGCAATTTCAAAAACACTGGCTGCGAGGATAGTGGCAGGGCGGCCACCACTTAGGCTAGGCAGCCTAAGGGGAGGCCGGATAGCCAAGAACTCCCTCTAAATGCCTAAATCTTCATTGGAATCAACCAAGTAACTCACCAAGGACCCATATACACCTAAGGGATCAAGCCCAAGTGAGGATAAAGGTCAGAAGGCCACCATATCACCAAGAAATGACTAAGTGTAGGAGAAGCTGGCCGCCTAGTCTAGTTCAGGCATCTTGCCCTAGTACTCAGGTCGCCTGGCCACTTACTTTGGCTATCCAGCTGTGATGCCCCCGGCATCTCAAAAGCCTTGACACACGATTAGATTAGTATTAATCAAGGATTTGGACTTAATCATGCTTTGAGAAGAGTAATAACTAGGTCAATAAACCACCAAGTCAAAAATTTTCAAATTGAATATGCAAAACCTTGAGTTGTTTGGTTGAGTAGTTAAACATTTATACATTTTCATGCGAGACATCAAATACAAAAGTTTTAGTTCAAAATGTTGCCTTCAAATATGCTATTTTGTCCATTTTCAAAATCCGATGTCAAGGGGCTCAAAAGTTCAAACCAAACCAAGTTGGCCTACACTTTGGAAATTTTGCTAAGTCTAGGGTCGACACTTTTTCTCAAATTTCGTTCTGAAATAACTTTCAATTTCACTATACAACTTCAAAATCTTTCTTTCTATGAAATGAAATTGGATTCATTACCTTTCCAATGCATCAGGCCTTAAATTAATTAGACTTCATTTGATATTCAAAAATTTGAAAACAAGAAAGACTCTACATAATGTGAATCTGCTGTTTTACCAAACCCCTGGGCATGTTTGAACTTGTATTTCAAAATCTGGGCTAAATTGGGTGAGACTTTTTATACCAAACATGTAGACAATTTCATGAGCAACAACTTTGGTATTTTGAGTGGTGACATGCATAAAGGTTTGAAGGGTGTTTTAGGTCTTTTTCTGACAGCACATGAATCTGCCCCAAACTTGGGCAGCCAAGTAAATTCAAATGTCTGTGAAATAAAAGTAATTTTCATGCAAAACTTTGTATATGAAAGTTGTAGGAAATGAAATTTTAAACAACATTAGTATGTAAAAGTTTTCACGAAAATGCACCCAAATAGGACTTTTCGAATTTTGAAGCTGCCTCACTCAGCTTGGTCAAACCGAGGGCAGCGTGGTAAATTCAAATTTAATCCACTTTTTGAAACATAACATTGCATAGGTGATTATAACAAAGTTATAGATAATTGAAATTAGAACAAAATTCTTATTTTCATCGAAGACTGGTTTGGCCAATATCGGGTTCAAATTGGCAAAATACAAAGAGAACAAAAACTAGTCAAAGCCCTTTTTCCCATTTTCGTATTTCATTTTCCACTTCGCAGTCACTGACGAGCGGGGTCCACTCGTCAGCCCACCTAGGATTCCCGCTCGATCGGTTCAGACCATGCCACTGTGGGCCCCACATGTAGACCCCACGTCTCATCGCTCCGTGGACCATGTTCTATGGGCCGCTTCCTTTTTCCCTCCCCTCGGTCCCACCTATCATCGACTCACGGTCCACAGACCAAGTCCATGCGGTGCTCACCCTTCCCCTTCCCCGCTCCAGCCTGCCCACGCGGCGCCGGCCTGCTGCCCGAGAGCGCCATGGGCCCCGGTAGAGGCCATGCGGCGCCTGCCCCTCCCCCGCCCGGCTTTAAGGAGAAGGAAGCCGAGCTCCCTCTCCCGCCCCTGCACTCTAGCTCAATCCCTCTCTGCCTCCTCTCCCTGCCCTCGCTCTCCCGCTCATGCTGAGACACGCAGACCACACTTGCCATGGACGACGCCATGACGGAGCCCGAGCTAGCACCCCCGGCCGCACCTCCTGCGTCCAGGGCCCGTCCTCCGGGCTAGCTACGGCCTCGCGCAGCTCTCGGGACCGAGTCGTCCTCCTCCCTCACCGGCGTCGCCGGGTTGAGCCCGCGGCAGCCACCTCTGTACGCCGTCGACCACGTGAGTTCATGGCCGTCGATCTCCTCGTACAGGCAACCCCGCACGAGAAGACCAAGGGGGAACGGTTCCCCATGTCTGGGAACACCTTCACCGACCTCCGTTGCGTCATTTAGGGGTCTCCTCGAGCCGGCGCAAGAGAGCCACCGGCGACCGCGCTGCACGCCCCTGCGCCCCTGCCCGAGGTAGAAGGTGGGGTGGTTTGTAGAAAGCCCCTCGTCCTTTTTCACTTTTACGTCACTGTTTATTGTGTGTTGTGAAAACTGCCATGAACCCCTAGAAAGGTTAGGGCTTTCGACTTTAAGCCGAAGCCATGCAATCTTGTAGATCTAACCCTATAATTTTCAGTAACTGCATGCACTGTTGATTGAGTGTTGGTATTATTGTTTGCCACCCCTGCAAAGTAGATTTAATTGTGTAGGAACACATCAATGGACTTTGAAATTGGCATATGAACTTTGAAATTTCATAACAAATCACAGAAAAATGATAAAAATGTGAAACCAGTTTTGTTAGAAAGATAAAAATGGTATATATGCAATGGACTAGGCCTTGTGTGGTAACATGACTGTTTTACCCCTGAGTTGTGCATGCCTTGTTTTAGTGATTAAATAGTAAAAGTGATGTAAATGAGCTCCTAAAAATATGAAACTTAGATTGTAAGCCCATTGTGTCATATGTTATCACATATATTTTTGGTTGCTACTAGCACTCGCTGCAAATGACAGAATTACCCCTAACACTAATAATTAGTAGATTTATGTATATGGAAATGCATGCTACATAACACTAGTCCAGAAAAATCGTTAGAAATTATATTATGCTCAATTGGTCCAGTGCAGCCTAGAAATAAAGTTTCATGTGTTTTGCTTACTGTTTACTATGTATTTTGAAAATGACAAATGCTACGTTGGTATAAACTCCACTCGGTATATTTAATTTTTGTTATGTCGAAATGGAACCTTGAGTATAGTTAACATGCATGTTTCATCCTTATATGCCTAGGTTGCAAATCCCTTGCCATAATAGTATTGCAATGTCGAAGTATAGATAACAATAACTCAAATAAGTCAAAATATACGTAACTAGTTCACTGTATACTTGATTCAATGCTTGTTTATATTTGGTATGATAAGAGTGAATTGGAGTTAGCAACCTATCAGGTGTTCCTCACTTATACCATGCATGATATGTTGACTAGCTGAACTGGAATAAATGCAACAAGTTATGCATGTATTTTAGTAATCTAAGGAACCAAATAACTATTGCTTGTCTTCCTAGGGTCAAAACATTAACATGTCATCCTTCGGATTAGCAATGTGCTAGTTGTATGTGTATGATTCTTTGCATTGATGATTGCTCTATGTCCACAATAGCACTTCTTTCTAATAGTTTTTCAATCACCTTTCTGTCCATCCATGAATGATTGTTCGTATGTATGGTTGCTATTCACGCATCTCATTCATTGCATCATGCATATCATTCATATAGAGACATTTATCGCAGATACGTGATCAAGAAGCAAGTGCGAGGAACTACTTCAAGCAACGGTGTCTAGAAGACCAACTAAGACCCAAATACCACCTGGAGGCCCCTGAAGTGGTATTTGGAAGGAGGAGCAGTCCAAGTGATCAAGGGGTTGCCTGGGGCAAAGCCCCACAACCTGGCAAACTAACCTAGATTAGTTTGTTGGTTTTGATAAGAATAAGCAAAGGTAGGCAGGACCATGACTTTCCCAGCTAATATTATCTTGATTGATGATTACGCATCCGCATTAGGAGTTGGTTGAAAACCATTGCATTAGACTCCCTAGCCGCCCTGGCCCTAGCACCTATATATAGAGTTCGTAGGGCGAGTTGCCTAGGCTCTGCTAGGTATGAGTAGATACGAGTGAATGGAGTCACTCGTCGCGTAAGTGATTTCAAAATTTCAGAAATCTTACTATTATGAAAGTTAGTATTATGCTCATGATTTAAATGGAGACTGGGCGGAGAATAATTTTATTTTGAGGTGTGTGTTGTTGTACTATTTGGCTCTGCCCGAGTCGTTTAAGCCCCGTCCGCTGTTCGCCTGCTGGTCGCCGTAACATTGCTAGATTGCTTAACCGAGAAATGGGACCGGTGAAGTCTTTCCTGGGCTCGCCCGAAGCACAGAGACACGTTCCTACCTGCTGGTTGAGAGGAAGGTGGCCTGGGGGAGCTTTGTACTCATTGCGGTGAGACCGAGATGTCGGCAGGCTCGCTATGGGGGCAGAACCCGGGGGCTAGGCGGGAGTGAATCGAACTTGGGACGAGACAGGTTAAGATTGGGACTATATGTGGGAACGCGATGGCCAGTAAGCATATACCCCTGGCATGATAGTTATTCCTAGGAATTTAAAATCGATTCGAATCGCTAATGCCCACCAGGTGTGGGAATGCCAATATCACTGTCGGGCAACGTAGTAACTATTTGAATATATTATATCTGTCTCACATGTTTTCAAATACTACATGTTCGTGTTGTATTGCTTATATTTCTGCAAGTTATTATTATGGAGTTATAAGCAAATGTTGAGACTCGTTACTTTATGATATTATGCCTCTGTCTAAAATCTATGGCTAAGGATCCACCTGATAGTAAGCAAGCTTCGCGTCAGCCGTAAGCCAATCCATTAAGTCCTACTGAGTAATTAGTACTCAGGGTTTGCCCCCACCTTTTGAGTACAGGTACCAACGACATCTGGACAAGTGCCTGGAGGAGGGTAGTACCGGTGGGCTCGGTGCCGCCCGCCTCGATCATCATTGCATGAAGACTACTAAAGTATTTCGTTTCCGCTGCGTGATGTTTGTGAAATTGCTTCCGCTATCTGATTCGAACTTGCCTTTCGTATGGCATCATGTTGAAACTTGTATTTTATTTCGAACTGGTTTGTAAAGTAAATCTACTTATAATCTATTTCAACTATCTGTGATGGTGTAACTGTTGTGGCTCTCTCGAGAGCTGGATGTGTATGATGTCATTTCCTCTGGGAAAGGGTAATATCGGGAGCCGAATGACTCTCGACGGACGACCGGGTTTAGTTCGGTCTAATTACACTGCAAGCCAGAGGTGGCAGGTGTGCTTAGCCCGGATTAAATCGGCGGTTCCGCCACACCAGCCTCCCTCTCAATCACTTGACCTTCCTACAACACATGCATGCAAAGAAACACAACGTAGACACAAATCAACCGTTGATCAAAGAACCAAAGGTGTGTATGAAGGATGGATCCATGAGACACACTCTCCAACCAATGAGGAACATCTTGGTGGCAACCATATGCTAAGTCCCAGGCCACCAGCCAAGGACTTAGGCCTTCTGGCATGTGCTCTAACCGAATCAATTGCCACCACCTCAAAGACGGAAGATCAAGCTGTGCAAAGCGGTCGGTGCATCGAAGGGTTGAAATGCACCACAGCTAGCTGCCTAGCCTAGTCGGTGGGTCGCCCAGCCTTAGACCTAGCTGCTCAACCTCCTAGATGGCCAGACGGCTAGCCACCTAGATGCTCGGCCAACTGCCTTAAACGTTTTACCGACCTACCTTGTCCTATAAATAGAGAGCAGCCCCTCACTCTCAATTTGCACCATTTTTACTCTCCACTGTCTCCCTTGGGGAAGTACCCCTTTGGGTGACACTACCCCTTCTAGTTCAATGTTTTGATAGAGTTAGAGTCAGGTTTGCCTTTTCCGGAACTGTCTTCTGGAGTTTGGTATGAGTCCCTTGTATCTTTATTTTCCTGTAAGACTTTGAGTATATTACTTTCCTATATCACGCATCGACATTCCTACCTATGGTAATGAATGTAGTGTAGGGATATCGTTAGACTATGGTTAGCGTTGCTCTATGAGGTTATGGTTAATCCAGTATATTTGCTTGCGGGTTTCTTGTTCACGTTATTAGTTAAGTCATAACTTTAGGGATGCTTTCACTTGCACAACAAGTGGAGGATGTGATCTGCATGAGTTTACTCTAGAAGATCAGCTTGGATAGCATCTAGCCCCATGCAGCTCTGGTCAGTAGCTCCTCTCAGTGACAGCGTTAGGATGCCTCTATATTCTAATCCCGTCGTCCGGGCTGGCACCATGTTGTGCACCAACATGTTTGTAGATGCATAGTAGTGTCTTATAGATGCTCGCCATCTTCTTAGTTGAGACCCTAGCACTCTGGACTCTCCAGTGGTTCTAAGTCCTCAATGTTCAATATAATAAAGATGTCTAGACCAAACCATAATCTCAGTCGTGTTGAGAAGGTCACGGCCTTTGTAGAGTGACATTGTTGGAGCTAGCTTTGTCTTTTGGCTTATTCTTAGTAAAGAAAGACCTTGTCAGGAACTAGACCCATCCCGTTGTCCTCCTAGATTCTCATTGAGCTATGTATCCATGTGGACTGTGTCAGTGTGCCATTATCCTTTCTTTTATCATTTAGAATGGAAGAGTAAAATAACAAGATGTTTGATAAGTTAGTATATCTATCTCAATGCTTCCCTGTGGATAAATACAATACCTTGGAATACTCCTGGGTGAAAGCTACAACGGTCTCCATTCGCTTGCGGAGTCAAATCTATTAGGATAAGAGATGCCAACAACCACCTAGTCAGATAACTCCGGATATCCGCAGTACACACCCACACCGCTACTAGGGTCTTACACTCAAGGTGTAAAACTCCGAGGGTCTCCCTCCCTCTCACACGTAAGGTGGTGGCCAATCCACCACTTGGACGGTCTCATAAGACATACAAGCCCCCCATACAAGTCTTCGTCTGCACAAGCATGGATTACCTAAGAGTTTCGAAAAACTCACTACAATACATGGTCGCAACCAAGACCTATGCGCTAATCAAGGCCTAAGCAAGTTGCTCGTAAGCACTAGCTATGCCGGAGTATGATATCAATGCTCTTTTGATGGATTGCCTCTCAAATTTGTGTGTATCAACACTAGGGTGAAGTCCAGAGTCACCAACCATAGCAATGAAGCTATGCAAGGGGGTATATATAGCACAAACCTTGAAACTAGCCATTGGGGAGTAGCTGCATCTCGTAACCACGGGATGATCCAGTGTAGCATCGGACCATCAGATGGGCACATCACTAGACCATACACCCAACTAGGCATTGGAGTCGACCGTAGGATCTTCAAATTTGACCATTTTGAGCACCGAGCTGTCCGATGTGACCACCGAACCATCATGCGCTTGTTAATGCCCGAGTTTTTCAAGTTGATAAGTCTTCTATCCAGAATGTCCGGTTTGAGCACTAGACTGTCTGGTGCATTCAGTGCGTGGACGTGGTTGCTCATTCTTCCTTCTACCTAGAATGTCCAGTGGTATGATCACTGGACTGTTCGGTGTATGTAAATCGCACTAGTCTTGAATCTTCAACTTGAGGATTCTGACACCGGCTCCAACGATCGCGATGTGGCACCACATCGCGAACCCTGGGAGCCTTGGGCACAGCGCCCCCCCCCCAGGGAATGGCTTCAGCTCCCCCAGCCGTGTGCGACCGCGCTGGTTATTTGTGGAGGCGTGCCCGGGTCCCCTCTAGAGGCCATCCTCCACTGCGTACGACCGGCGGGGACCCTGGGTGAATAGGAGCAATTGAAAACTCAAAATCATGACCCCCAAAATTGGTGCACTAAAAACTCACAAGAACCCATGCTAGACACTGTCCACTGAACAGATACGTGTCTAGCAAGCTCAAGGTGCGGTCCACTGAAAGGATACGCACTAGGCGAGAAAGAGCAAGCAACTCAACGACCACAAAGATTGCAAGTCACCGCGAGCAACGAACATTGAAATTTCACCACTCGACACTCACCACACTGAAATATGACTTACTGGAACACAGCAAGCAAAGAGTATGGTCAGACAGTGGGAAAAGCAAATCTGATGCAAAAACACAGCGGGAGAACGAAATAGCAGAAATGGGGCAGCAGCCCTGGCCACACCAGACTATCCGGTGCCACGGGCCAGACTATCTGGTGACACAAGATAGTCCAGTAGCAGCAGCCGGACTATTCGGTACAAGCTGCAGTACTGTCCGATAGGACCAGATAGTCCGGTGGGTGTATCAGATAGTCCGGTACAATCGCAGAAAATGAGTTTTCAAACCCTAAACTTGTCCAAATCTTGTCCAAACTTCATGATATTTTGCACGGGCTATCTGGATCTTATTTGCAATCTATTCCCAAAAGATCAACTCAAAATGACCACGGGATTAACGGAAATTTCAGATCTCGTGAGAAGGCAATCTTTGAGCAACAAAGGGGAAAACTCAAGAAACGCTTGCTCGTGGCAATTCTGCATGATTGAGATGTTCTAAGACATAATCTCCATGTCTTAGCAAGTCCAAAAGAGCCAAAAGAATAGGATTAACTCGCGGGCAAAGAAAATCACCAAAAACCTTTGAGTTTCATCCAAAATCCAAAATAGAAGGAAAACTTGAATTGGGGACGAATCTTCCTGGGATTAGAGAGGGAAAACTATTCTTACAAGGTTCCTCACAGCCTACGACCGTTCATCCTCCTACTAATGCAAAGTACTAGCTCTAGGGGACTCCAAATCCTAGATTAGCACCTAGTTTTCACTCTAAACACTTGGATAGATGGAAAGCTAAGCCTATGGTTTCTAGAGGTGGAAGAGTCCCCTAAATGACCAGTCATTTAGGTATTTGCAGCCCAGGCCTAACTAACTCAATTTACACTAAGACCCCTGTATTACAGAAATGCCCGTAGGGGCTAAATTGGAAAAGACCCAACTTTCTCAGGGACGGACAACCATCATGGAGTCTTGATCTTCTTCGGATGTATGCTATCTTCAGGATGACGTCCATGTGGCCAGCAGTTCAAATCCACCGATTGACCCTCGGTTTTGAAGTCAGAAACTAGGAAACTCTGGGGTTTCCTTCCTAGGCCTAAAACAGCTCACTCCACTCTACCTCGGCGAGAATTTAGCCCATTCGCAGAGTCTTGGTAACTTGGTGGTTGCGTGGCAGATTTGAGCGAATCTGCCATCGCCCTCGCACGTCTTCGCGCCATGCACTCGGATTGGAGCACCTCTGTGGCACCCAGCATCCCCTATCCATCGCGGTCGCCTCGTAGTCTTCAGAGGTCTTACACTTGCCGTCATCATGTCTCTCCTCCGTGTACTGAACTCCCATGGCTGACCGACGCCGAGCATGCCTCCTGTCCTTTGGAGGACTTTCTTCTCCATCTACCTCCAGTCCATTGGAGGGCCTGTGCTCAAGTCCTTTTGGGTCTTGTCTTCTATTGACAATCACTCAACACTCTAGAGGCAATAGAGCCGGTGCATTGGCTCTTAGGGTCGATAGCCGCTGGCTCCACAGCGGGGGCCAGCGGACAAATCCCAATCTATGCATGGCTCGGAAGCCGCGGGGAGGCGTAGTCCAAGTCGCCGCTCTAGCCGTCGGCTGGACTTCTTTGGGCAGGAGGTCGGAGCTCTCGATGAAGCAGAAGCCCTGCTGCGTAACCCACCGGTGCAAGACGTGCCACCCGACGCTCACAAGCAGTGGCGGCAGGATGTCACCGTGTTCATGGACGCCGGCCGTGTCAGGCCCAGATGCTCACAAGTCTCCAGGGCGCCGGATGCGCCACTCCCCTTGCAGTCTCATGCACATTAGGAGCATGCAGGGGCCATCCTCAACCAGGAGTGCAACCCCTGCCTCAGTAGCAACGACAGCAGCAGTTGATGATCGTTATTGCACTACTTTCGACAATCAACTATCCATGAATATGAAGGAAAATACATCAAAGTGTAGACACACTCTTGCTACTGATATATCTCCCCGAGTTGTGTTGAATATTTGAGTGCAGGTACAAAAACAGCTCAAAACAGGCAAAATTTGGCTAAGTTAGGGAAAGGTCATGCCAGAAGGTCAGGCCGCCTGGTCACCTCCAAGGCCGCTCGGCCTGTCATTGTGGCTAAAACACCTCATCTTCGACCTGCATGCACATAAATGACGTGTCAACACAATTCCAAGGTGGAAACCGTGAAAGCCCCATGCAAAGCACCAGAAGGCTTGCTAGCTCATCGATCAAGCACCTGGATTGGTGAAGTCAGCAATCTAGGGCACTTCAATCCTGCGGCTAAGGAAGAAACACAAGTGAGATCCAACCGTCAAGGGAAAAGCACATAGATCAACTGCCAACTGCCATGCAACCAACTTGGGGGTGGATTTGGACCATGGGATCAAGTGAGGCGGTGCAACCAAGGGACACCCAGGCCGCCCGACCTTGGGTGGGGCCGCCTGGACTCCCACCAAGCCTCCTGGCCTGGTAACCACCTCCCTAACCGCCTCACCGACCCTACAAGTACCTCCCACGCACTTGGCAGCTATAAATAGGTCCCTAGGCCTCACTTGTGAAGTGTGGAAGTTGAGTAAAGCACACCATTGCCTTAGTCTTGTAGCAATCAGTTAGTCCTAGGAGTTAGAGTTGAGTTTGAGTCTTTGCCTCAGGGATTCCGGAGTTACCTTTCTATCTTTTGTACTCTTACTACTCCAGTATAATATATTTCATTGATCTATCTTCAGTTATAATTTTCTTTTTTTTCTTACACTTGCCTAGTGTGGTGTACCTTCTTGCACACTAGACCAAGGCATAGGTTTGTGTTGTTCTTTAAGTTCTTTGAATCCTACTAGACTTGATGGTGCTATAAGCTTGTCTTAGGCTCTGATCTAAGGTCAAGTTAGCTCTCACCTGGATCAAGGACGAGCTTTAGTGATCAAGTCACTAGTTTAGCGTGCCATCTTACCCATACAGATCTGGTTGGTAGCCCCTATTGGTAACAGCATTAGGGAGCCTCTGTAACCCAACCCCGTCGTTCGGTAAGCCCATAGGCGTTAGCCAGTTGCCGTTCAGTTGGCCAACTATCTACTCCCGTGTCTCCTTAGTGTAGTCTGGAATTTCGCTCGACGCAAGACCCTAGTTCGTATTCGATTAACTTAGTTCAACCGCAAATACTCCTATGCAGTAGTTAAGGAATAGAGTTTGGATATCTTAGTCTCACTCATTGTCCTTTCAGATAGCTACACCTAGTTGTTGACAGCATTGGTCCTTGTTTACTCTTCCCACCATACACTATCTTGTTTATTTTACCCCCGGTGTAAGAATAGCTGGTATTTATCTAAGTTATACAGTACCGTTGAAAGTTCAAAATTTCATTTCACCTATTTGCCCTTGCTTCCCTGTGGATTTTTGCGATACTCGTAATACTCTGAGTGAAAAAGCTACAGCAAATCTCCGTACGCTTGTGGAGTAAAATCTATTACGCTAAGAGACGTCAACAGTAGCTGCTTGACTTGTGGGAAGTTATCAAAAAGAGCAAGGCAGCGGAGAACGCACGCCATATCATCGAGCGGAGCCGCGAGCACTGTTGCCAAGACATTGAGGGGGGACACCAGCATAGTGTGCCAGTCCCTCAGTATGAAGCGCCACCCCCACTAGGCAGTGGACTGGCTCAGCAGTACGGGCCCCCAGCTTCCCAAGCAAGATCCTAGCCCCTGTACCTCAGCCAGGCCTGGTGTACTAGGTTCCATAGGTGCCTGTCCCTCTAGAGATTTAGATTGGGGCTGGGTGCAAAGCCCTAGCACCTCTTTGCATTGGGCACCATGGCCAGCCAAGTTTCATCCACACCTACCAGAGAAATACGATGGGACCATCGACCTGATGGAGTTTCTCCAGATATACGTCGCCATCATCACCGCAGGTGGCACAAACGATGTGATGGCAAACTACTTCCATGTCACGTTAATCGGGTCAGCGCGGTCCTAGTTGATGAATCTCCCAGAGGGTTCTATTACCTCATGGGAAGAGCTATGCTGGCAGATCATTTCGAACTTTGCTGATACTTGCGCACGGCCGGGGTTCGAGGCAGACCTCTATGCCATGAGATAGCAGCCTAGTGAGACCCACCAGTTTGTGCAGCAGTTTTGCTAGGTTCACAACACCATTCCAAAGATCTCCACGGCTTCCATCATTGTCACCTTTTGCCAAGGTGTTCGTGATGAGAAGATGCTCGAGAAGCTAGCAACCCATGAGATCCGTGATGTCGGTGAGCTCCTGACCCTCGCAAACAAGTGTGCCCGCACCGCTAAAGGCCGTGCATGGTACAACCCCTTGGTGATCTAGCCTGGGATGACTGAACAGAACCCCCGGCCAAAAGGCCAAGGGAAGAAGAACAAAGCCCTGGATCAGGGGGCTATTTGTGCAGCTGGCAGCAGCAAGAACAACAACCAAGGCAACAATTAGTCCCACCACAATGACAAGAAGCCCAAGCTGAACCCCAAACGGGGTCAGTCAGAGAAGTGGTGTCCAATCCACAACTCCGACAACCACGATCTAGACAATTTCCGGATTGTGAAGAACATTGCAGAGCGTAACCGCCAGCGGCGTGAGAACCCCCAGAAGCAGCAAGATAAGGGGGGTGAAGAGAAGATTGTAGTTCCCACCCCAGTCACCCCTGAAGATCCTCTCAATGATAAGAATGATGAGGACAACACAGAGCAATTCCAGATGGCCAAGTGAACCATCATTGTGATACACAACAACATTGGCAGTGCGGTCTCTCGCTGTGCTGTCAAGCTCTTGCAAATGGAGGTGACAGCAGTCACGGCGCTCCCGAAGTCACGAATCCCACTTAGGTGGATCTACACTCCCATTTCCTTCAGCCCCTGAGACCTTCCAGTGAACATGGCTAGGGCTAGAGAGTTGCCTCTCATGGTCGCCCCCACCATCGCCAATGCTTGTCTCAAGCACGTTCTTATCGATGGTGGGGGTGGGCCTCAATGTCCTCTCCAGTTGGGCCTTCACCGAGCTCAGGATTCTAGAAGGGAGGTTAACCCCGGCTGCTCCTTTCGAGGGAGTAGGCCTCGGGGCTATCTTTTCATGGGGGGCATGCACTCTGTCCGTCACCTTTGGGACCCCAGAAAACTATTGAACCGAGCACATCGAGTTCGTCATCGCGAAGCTCTGGCTTCTCTACAACGCCATCCTTGGCCGCCCTTTCCTCTACAGTTTCATGGTGGCCATTCATTATGGGTACCTGTGCAAGAAAATGCCAGGACCCAACATCGTCATCACCATCCACGGGGACCGCCTCTCAGCTGCTGTAGCAATCGAGAAGTTGCAGGCCATCGGTGCATAGGGTTACGTCGAACCCTAGGACGGGGGTTCCATGGTGTGAACACCCAGGGTTACCTCCATTTCTCAGGGGCCTCTCGACGATCTGGAGGACCCGGAATTCAGTGTCTGGGATCCAACCCCGAAGGATCTCCTCAGCGGAGATAACGTTCTGGCAAAGGTCGTCCAGATTGGTGCCAAGGCTATCTAGACCACTCGCATAGGCGGGGGTCTGGAGGCAAAATAGGAACTCGCACTCATCACTTTCTTGGGGGCCAATGTCGATTTTTTGGTCTAGAAACCTTCCGACATGCCGGGGGTCCAAGGGAGGTGATTGAGCACAAGTTGGCGATTCGTCCCGGCACAAGGCTGGCGAAGCAGAAGGTCCGCAAGCAGTCAATGGAGAGACATGAGTTCATCCACCTCGAAGTTGGCAAGCTTCCTCGCGTGGGCTTCATCTAGGAAGTTCAACACCCGGATTGGCTCGCAAATCCTGTGGTCGTCCCCAAGGCCAGGGAAAAGCTGTGAATGTGCAACGACTACACCGACATGAACAAGGCTTGTCCAAAAGACCCTTACCCTCTCCCTAGAATAGATCAAATTGTAGATTCTACTTCTGTATGCGAACTTTTGTCGTTCCTAGATGCTTATTCAAGGTTCCATCAGATTAGGATGGCTAGGGATGATGAGGAGAAAACGTCTTTTATTGCCCCTTGTGGACTGTATTGTTATGAGAACATGCCTTATGGTCTCAAGAATGCTTCAGCAACCTTTGTACATGCTACTCGTATTACATTAAAAGATCATATAGGCAAAAAAGTAGAGGTGTATGTTGATGACATCGTAGTCAAGTCCCGTCAGAGTGATACATTCCTCTAGGACTTGGACGGAATTTTTTCGAGCATGTGCAAGTATAAAATGATGTTGAATCCCAAGAAATGCATATTCGGGGTTCCTGCTGGCAAACTCCTCGGTTTCCTGGTCTCACACCGGGGGGGATCGAGGCCAATCCCGAAAAAATTCGAGCCATCGAAAAGATGCGACCCCCAACGTGTGTCCAGGAGGTACAGAAGCTAACGGGCAGCATGGCCACCCTTAGCTGATTCATCTCAAGGCTTGGGGAGCGGGCCCTCACGTTCTTTAAGCTCCACAGGAAGGATAACACGTTTGAATGGACAAAAGAGGCCCAAGAAGCTTTCAAGGACCTAAAGAGGTATTTCTCTTCCCTTCCGACGCTGGTGGTGCCAAAGGGGGGAGAGCCCCTCTACCTCCACATCGCGGCCACCCACAGCATGGTGCCAAGTCCGAACCATTGGGGAGTGAGCAATGTCCTCCCAGAGGGCAAGAGATCCCTAGACGCGAGGATGTTGAGATGGGAATGGTGCCTACAGACGGCACAGCACCTCTGGGCCCCCTTGGGTCCGGTGCTCCTAGTGGCAAATCCGACACTAGCACCACGGCACCCTGGAAAATTTAGTACCTAGTCTACTTCATCATTGAAGTACTCTGGGATGCCCCCACAAGGTACTCTGAAGTCCAAAAGCTGCACTATGCCATCCTCTTGGTGTCGAGAAAGCTGTGCCACTACTTTTAAGGACATAAGATCTCAGTCGTGACTTCCTACCCACTCCGGTCAGTGCTGAGAAACCGGCACGCTGGGCGGATAGCAAAGTGGGCAGCAGAATTGGCAGAGTATGAGCATGAATTCATACCCCCCAGCACGCCATCAAAATTCAAGTCTTGGCTAACTTCATCGTTGAATGGACACCGGGGGCTGAAGCATCAGATCTAGAAGCATCGAGACTCACCATTCTCGAAGAGCCATGTGCCTACTTCACTGAGAAGCCATGAGAACTCCGCTTCGATGGCTCTTGCACATGTTCAAACACGGGGGCAGGCATTGTCCTCACCTCACCCGATGGGGAGCTCATGTGGTATATGTTCTATATCTTGTTCAAGGTATCAAACAATGCTACGGAGTATGAGGCCTTGATCGTTGGGCTCCAGACCACTCTTGGGCTCGGGGTTCGCCAACTTTAGGTTAAACGAGACTCATAGCTCGTCATCAACCAAGTCAACAGAGTATCCACATGCAATAAGGCTCACCTCACTGCATACCTCGCAAAAAGTGAAGAAGATCAAGCTCTCCTTTGAAGCCGTGGAATTCAAATATATTCCGCACATGGAAAACACTGTTGCAGACGAGCTCTCAACTCTCGCCTCAGCAAGGCAGCCTCCACCAAGTGGTGTCTTCCACAGCCGATTACTCTGCCCCTCGGAGGAGCCTCCGCTGGAGGAATTCAAGGACAATGCCCAGGTGGTGGCTGTTGTCCCTTGGCTGGGGGAAGCCCTTCCCTCCCAGCCAAGGTATGATAATGTTAAACATCTGAACCCTGAGGAATCTCAAGCCCGAGAAGATGACACCCTTCCTATATAGGAAGAAGCTCAGGCCAACCCCGATGACTGGATCCGTGAGATCCGGGGGTTCCTGAAAGATAACGTCCTTCCCGCTAACAAAGCATCAACAAAGCACGTAATCCGTCAAGCAAAAAGATATGTGTTGGTAGAAGGGAACCTCTACCAGTGCTCACCCAATGGAGTTCTGCTCAAATGCGCCTCCCGAGAAGAAGGCCGCGATATCCTCATGGATATCCTTGTGGGTAAGTGTGGGAGCCATTCTGCATCCCGCACGATGGTTGGGAAGGCCTTCCGGCATGGCTTTTACTGGCCGACAACCCTCAAGGATGCGGCTGAGATGGTCAAAAAGTGCAAGGCATGTCAATTTCACGCAAAGAAATCCATACTCCATCTCATCTCGTGTAGCTCACCCCCCTGCCATGGCCTTTTGCGGTCTAGGGGGTTGATATTCTTGGTCAGTTCCCTAAAGTGGTCGACGGCTACAAGTACCTCTACGTTGCCATCGCTAAATTCACCAAGTATCCCAAAGCATTAGTTGTCCGGACTATTGACAAACATTTGGCTGCCAAGTTCCTCTAGGGATCATCTCCTGGTTCAGGGTTCCGAACTGCATCATCACTGACAACGGCACACAATTCACTAGTACCATCTTTGAAGGATATTGAGAAGATATGGGCATCAAGATCTGCTACGCCTCCTCGCACCACCCCCGGAGCAATGGGTAGGCCGAGCGGGCTAATGCAGAAATCCTCAAAGGACTCAAAACCTAAACTTTTCAAACCTTGGAGAAATAAGACAAAAAATGGATAGACCACCTCGAACCGGTGCTATGGGCGAATAGGACTACACCAAGTCAGGCTATTGGGGAAACCCCCTTCTTCTTAGTCTTCGGGGCTGAAGTAGTGCTTCCCCCCGAGGTCACAAACGGGAGCCCCTGGATAAATGCTTCCAATGAGCAATTGCAGGACCAGCTCCGGAGGGATGACATTGACCTACTAGAGAAAAAATGAGTTGCAGCTGCTCTCTATGCTGCAAAATAACATCAAGCCTTATGTCGCTACCACCAGTGCCATGTGAGGCCCCGATCCCTCGCTGTAGGTGACCTTGTGCTGAAGCGCATACTAAATAGGGTAGGGATGAACAAACTTTCCCCCACCTAGGAGGGTCCCTACCGAGTGGTCGAGGTTTGTCGACCTGGTTGTGTGCGATTGGCCATGGAGAACTGTGAACAACTTCCATTTGCATGGAACATCGAGCACCTTCGTAAGTTTTATCCTTAGGCACCATGTTGGAACCTTGGTTCCAGTATACTGCCTAGGGGCCATCTATCATGTATCATAGGTGCTCATAAATTGTAAAGAATGTAAATTATCTCCTAAAATCAATGGATTCAACTTTGAGTTATACATTTACTGAATTCGATATGTTATCCTTGTGGGGAGTTACCTCTGACTACCTAGAACTGTGCTAGTCTAGAACTCAGGGGATAGCCGGTGTCCATGGCGTGGGTCAGGGTTAGGAGCTAGTGTCGGAAGACCTAGTTGGGTTGACTCGACATTCTGGTACGAAGCAGTGCCCCAGGTGTAGCTAAGTCATGGCTGCCACAGTGGGTCGCTGCACCTTGGTCTGGCCCGTCTTCACCAGCTTGCTGCTTCTCGAATATGGACCCTTCTTGTCCCTGACCCTTCTGCCTTTGGTCATTTGAGCCAAGCCCGGGATGTACCCTCGGGATTTTAGATAGGTGTGGCGAGTAAGGTATGAAAAGGAAACCCCCATAAGAAGAAGTTACTATCTCTTTGGAGAAATTTTTTTCACACAGATAATAGTCAAAGCTTGCCCCGGACAACACTCCGGGGCCAAGAAGAAGGTAACTCTACTTCGAGAAGCTAGGGCCAACCCCCGGGCAGAACCTCGGGAATTTCTTGCTGCAAAGCGAGCCCCGAGCGGAGCCCCGGGAGTTGTTGCTGCATCAACGCTGGGCAAACAATCGGGTACTCCGAGCCTTGGCTGACTCGGGACTTGGCAAAGACCCTAGGTGGTGCCTCAGGAATCCTGAAAGAGCATAACCCTGGGCGTTGCCCCGGGGATCACAAGACCAATCATCGCACAAGTGAAACACAGAAGTTGTTTTATTCAAGAATTACAAGATACAATGATACATGCGAAAGTTGGATTGAAGCGAGCTCTGGGCCCTAGGCCCAGCAGTCAATGAAGCCAAAGTCTGGTGCACCAACCAGCCATGGTGAAGATAGGTTGTGGAAAGAGCCTTGTGTGGTGCCTAACAACCCGGTGGAGGTGTGGAACAGAAGCTCAACCATCCTTCTCTACCATCCGTCAACACTACACAAAGTGGCCACTCGAGGCTCCTTCCTTAACCCCGTGTAGGGCTCCGACGTTTGGCAAGACAAGGAACTAGAGATCTTCCATTATCAAAGCCAAGGTCATCAGCACCCTCCATGGTGGGCAGTTGCGTCTGTGCCAAAGGGGAGTTGCTGGCGGTCACGCCTGAGGCATGGTAACCAGAGGGGCAGATTTCGACAAATCAGCCCCCTCGCAGTCACACGCTCATGGACACCACCTCCAGCCATCCTCATCCCTGTGGTGTGGGCCGCATTACCCGTGGTGGGGCCCAATGCTCGGGGCACCACCACCCTGTGCTGATTTTCCCAGACGCCTTCCTGGGAGGGGAACCATACCACTGCCCCGGGAGCAGGGGTGTGTCAGTAACCACCATAGCTGCAAGCAAGTTGAAGCAGCTATCCCCTACGGTCGTGGCAGACTGTCAGGCAGAACGCACCATCACCATGATAGCCAGAACTACTGTGGGAGCTCCAAAGTAGTGGCTACCCATGGTTACAGTGTGTCGGTGCTTGCACAACACCGCTGCCTCATCTTCCAGACGAGTTGGTGCAGCATTTTTGCACCAGCTGGGATGGAAGCAAGACAAGGTCTGGTACGTGACCCGGTGTCAGTGGAAGGGGAGCTAGTTCAGTGTGGCACCTTAAGAACTGCTCCAAACCAGACATCAGCATATATTAAGAAACGCTCATAACCAGAGGGCGTAAACTGAGCAAAGCAAGCATGGTAAAGCTACTCTAAGATTCGCCTTCCCTACTTGGATGGCAAAGCTGAGTGGAGAGCACTCCGTGCCTCAATGATTGGTGATGCCTAACCCTACTATGTTGCATAGGGTTGCAAGAAGAGCTTCATAGCTGGGCGCTGGTCGCTGGGCCTTGGAGTATTAAACTACAACTAGTTGTTTTGGTGTGGCCAAAAACGTAAAGGGAGACATCCTATTTATAGCCCCCGCGTGGTGCACCAAGGCAGTAAAAAGCTACAACCGGGTGGGGGTCACAGGATCTCTGTATGCCCTAAAATCGTTGAGGCAGCAACTACAGGGGCACCCTTTTGCCCCTACCAAGGGCCAAGGTGGTAGGCATTCTAGAGGCACTAAAGCGAATGTAGCACACCAAGCATTTAAGTATTGGGCGCCCTTGGTCAAAAGTCTTGCAGGCAGAAGACTTGACGCCTCAATGCAGGCATATCCCATAGGCGGCCAAGGGCATTCGATGCCTCTACATAGCCCAGTTCGACAAGATGAGTCAGGTTGAAAAAGTTGTAGCAGGGCTCCGACCGGGTGAAGGCTTGCACCTGGCCAGCCTACCTGGTCACCCTGTGAGTCTGACAGTATAGCGATGGAACTAGACCTACCAGGCTCTCTCCTGCCTCTCAGCTCACTTCCTCCTGAAGCAGAACTCCTCCAAGTGGCCATTCTACTGGCAAAAGTCACAGTGGTAGACAGGCCTCTTGGGAGTGGGGTTAGGCTGGGCCTTGGGCTTAGGAGGAGTAGCCTTGGGTGGAACAGGCTGCTGGACTCTCTCCTTGTTCACTGGAGGCTTGAGGATCTCAGTCACTACTCTATCCAACTTAACCTGTGAGGGCTTGGGTGTCCAGAACTGCTTCTTTGCGGCAGCCTTGGGAGGCTCATGGTAGACCCCATCAACAGTAGGACTAGGCCGAGGAGAGGCAGTCTTAAGCTTAACTGGGCACTCTTTTTCTTATCCGAGGTACTACACTCTCCTACCCCAAGTCCACTGGTGTCACCCTCAGCTCTCTTGGTGCTCTCTAAAATTATCCTTAGTTGGGGCTCTCTAGCATACATCCAACTGAGCACCTCTCTCAAACGGTTGTTCTCATCAACCAAGGTCAGTTTCTCCTCTCTTAGATCCTCCAAAATCAAAGTCTAGGCAGCACAAGTGGGACAGCCTAGAGAGGGAATCATAGGAGCAGACTTCTCAAGCTTCCTAATGGTGGCATCCTTCTCCACCAACTGCAGCCTCAAAGTGAGACAACTCTCACACGTATCAGGAGGTGCTGAAAGCACCTCAAAGTCAACTCTCACCTGGTCAAGCTCACTCCTCAAGGTAGGACAGACCGTGCATGCACCCAAAAGCATGGGTCTAGCCCTAAGCTCCTCTAACTCCTTGAGCTGCCCCTCACACTTCACCTTCAGCTCAGCTACGTCAATAGCTAGGTGGAGGCAAGACTCACACTCAGGCACTTCACTCAAGGTAGGCTCATCCAATTTAGACTGGAGCTCGCCAACCTCAACCTTCAGCCTATCCATCTCCTCTACCTGATGAGCACACTTGCTCTTCTGCTCACAAAGCTCATTCATGAGGGACTCACAGGTAGGGCACTCAAGGTCACTAGGCTGGGCTTGCACACTTTTCAGCCTCTCAATTTCAGCCAAAGCATCAGCAAGCTTGGCTTTCTGCTTCTGCAGCTTCTTGGCTGCCTTCTCCAACAACTTATCCTAGGCTTTCAACTCACAACTATTCCTCTCCAGCATATCAAGGATCTCAGCTTGCTCAGGAGTTACCTCTTCATCAGAGGAGTCATTGTCGTTGCCCTTGTCATCCTTGTCCTCAAGCACCATGGAGCAAAACGATCTCCGGTTCACCTTGTGCTTGCTCTTGGAATTGGTGGAGATGAAGCAGAGGCCAGCTGGACCGCCTTGGTCCCTCCTCTTGTCCCGCTTGGTGACGATCTTCTCATCGCTTAAGCTTGACGAAGACGAGGAGGAGGAGGAGGATGATCCGCTGCAAAGACCACCAAGCTCGGCGAAGAAGGCCTTGTCCCACTTCCGGTTGTCCTTTTGGTAGCTCTTGAAAGCCTTCCTGAAGTTCTTGATCTTGCTGGAGCGGTGCTCGGTGTTGTCGCGCTTGCCATAGTCGTGCTTGCCGAAGCGGTGCTTGCTGAAGTCGCGGGAGTGGTTCTTGCCCTTCTTGTAGTAGTCGTTCTGCTTGTTCGGGCATTCGGCGATGAAGTGGCTAACCTCTCCGCACTCAAAGCACTTGGGCTTCTCACCCCTCTTGCTCATCCGGTTGTCATAGGCACGCTGGAAGCGACTATACACTAGGCAAAGCTCATCATCCCTAAGTGACGCCAACTGCTCCTCTGTCACAGACATCAAAGCAGAGAATGAAAAACCGTAAAGTGGGGGTTAGTAGCAACTTCCTTGGAGCTGGAAGCCAAGGCTAGGCTCTTGGAGCCGGTACCAGTGAGCATATCTATCATCTGGTAATCAACCTCTATGGCCTTGAGCTTGCTGTAAAGCTCCTCAACTCCCAAGGTGTCATACTCTGCTGACTCAAGAATGTAGTTCTTCTTGATCTCCCACACATTCCTGTCCAAGGAATACAGCAGCTTGACAGTCTGCTGATGGTCAGAGTATGGGAGAGCATCGGGGGCAGAGTTGACACAGAGCTTGTTGATGATCGACTGAAAACGACCAAACAAGGCATCGATAGACTCTCCTGGCTTATGAACAAAGTTCTCATACTCGCGCCGGTAAGTCTCAACAAGCCGACCCTTAACTATCACCGTCCCCTCATGGTGTGCACTGAGCAGGGACCAGCTCTCACGAGCGGTACTAAGGTGGCTCACCCTCTCATAGTCTGTCGGACCAAGTCCAAAGAAGAGAAAGTTCACCGCCTTGTAGTTCGCTTCGTGCTGAGCAACGAGCGCCGGTGTAGTACGCTCGGCAACGGGGAGCACCATGAAAGTCGTACTCTGTGTAGCATTCCATTTGTCCTCGCTCTGGCTTAGCGAGAAAGCTTTCATCCTACCCTTCCAGTAGGGATAGAAATCTGAGCTGAGAACCGAAACCTTCCAAGAGTGCGCCATACTTGCTATTGGTTTCTCATCGGTAAAGGTATAAAAAAACCTAACCAGCTCCGATACCAATTGTAGGACCGAGACGTGCGACTAAAGGAGAGGTGAATAGGAGCACTTTAAAACTCAAATTCACAACTCCCTGAAACTGGTGCTAAAGAGAAGAACTAGACACCGTCCACTGAACAGATACGTGTCTAGCAGCACAAAGGTGCCGTCCACTGAGAGGATACGCACCAAGCGAGAAAAACTGCTAGCCAACTCACAAAGGGCACCGAGGCAACAAACCTTACAAAATCCACTACACGACACTCACCGCACCAAAGTGCGTCTCACTGACTCACAGCAAGCAAAGAGAATAGTCTAGGGGTGGGGAATGCAAAAATTCGGAGCAAAAACACAGCATAAGAAGCAAATAGCGAAATCACAACAGCAACCCTACCTGAGCCGGACTGTCCGGTAGTAGGGGCCGGACTGTTCGGTGGGACCAGATAGTCCGGTCTCCTCTACCGGACTGTCCGGTGGGATGTCCTGGACAGACCCCAACACCGAACTGTCCGGTGGGGGCTGCCGGACTGTCCGGTGGAACCGGATTGTCCGGTGGCCTCTGCTGGACTGTCCGGTAGAGTCGCAGACAGAGGGTTTTCAAACCCAAACCTAACCAAAACTTGTCCAATCTTCATGATATTTTGTACAGGCTATCTGGACCCTATTCCAAAGCTTTTCCCAAAAGATCAACGTAAAATGGCCAAGGGATGAGCATGAATTTCAGATCTCGTGAGATGGCAATCTTTGGGCAAGAAGGGGGAAACTCAAGAAAAGCTTGCTCGTGGCAATCTAGCAGGATTGAGATGAACTAAGTCATAATCTCCACATCCTAGCAAGTCCAATAGAGCCAAAAGAATAGGATTAACTCGTGGGCAAAGCAAATCAACAAAAGCCTTTGAGTTTTATCCAAAAACCAGCTAGAATGGGGGTAGAAAGATGGCTGCACACATGAGCACAAATTTGGGACAAATCTTGCCTTGATTAGATGAGGAAATTAGTTCTTACAAGGCTCAACTCAGCCTACCACCCTTCATCCTCCCACTAATGCAAAGTACTAACCTAGGGGACTCTCAAATCCTACACCCAATTTGCTCTCTAAGCACTTGGCTGGTTGAAGACTAAGCCTAGGGTTTCTAGAGGTGAAAGAGTCATCTAAATGACCAGCCACTTAGATATTTATAACCCTGGCCTAATAGACACATTTTACACTAAGATCCCTATATTACAGAAACGCTCGTAGGGACCAAAACTGAAAAGACTCGACTTTCTCGAGGACGAACGACCGCGATGGAGTCTTGATCTTCTTCGCCTACAAGCTAACTTCTGGATGACGTCCATGTGGCCAGTAGTCCAAATCCGCCGATCGACCCCCGGTTTTGAAGTCAGAAACTGGGAAACTTTAGGGTTTCCTTCCTAGGCCTGTAACGGCCCACTCCACTCTATCTCGGCGAGAACGAGCCCATTCACCGAGTCTGGTAACTTGGTGGTAGGGTGGCGGATTTGAGCGAATCCGCCAATGCCCTCACCCGTCTTCGTGCCATGTACTCGGGCTGGAGCACTACGGCGGCACCCGGCATCCCCAGTCCATCGTGGTCGCCTCACGGTCCTTCGGAGGTCTTACTCGTGCCGTCACCATACCGCTCCCCCGTGTACCGAACTCCCATGGCCGACCGACATCGACGTCGAGCATGCCTCCAATCCTTCGGAGGGCTTCCATCTACCTCCAGTCCATCGGAGGGCCCCCTATCCATCGGAGGTCTTGTGCCTAAGTCCTTCTGTTCACAATCACTCATCACTCCAGAGGCAATGGAGCCGGTCCATTGGCTCTCAGCTGCACCTCCCGCCGCTACCGCCTCGCATAGCGTATGACGCGCCTACGTCACGTCACACAGGGAGCCCCGCTCCTGGCTCTTGAGACGCCTATCCGGCCTTCCACCCGAGTCACCCGTGGGCCCGCGTGACCACGCCAAGAGTCCAGACCCTGCACGAGATCCTCTCACGCCCATCTGCTGGGCCTCGCGTGCCTGCAACCCCGCATCGCAACGGGCTCTTGCGACTTCACCACCCGCGCCTACCGCCTGCCGTCTCATGAAGCCATCCGTGCATTGACGCAGCGAACTCCACGCCCTGTGTAC
This sequence comes from Paspalum vaginatum, assembly GCA_030272315.1. Taxonomy (NCBI): domain Eukaryota; kingdom Viridiplantae; phylum Streptophyta; class Magnoliopsida; order Poales; family Poaceae; genus Paspalum; species Paspalum vaginatum. The sequence continues at coordinate 37,598,869 of CM059017.1, read as the reverse complement.
CTTGACCGAGCCGGCCACATGCGTCTACCTCCTGTTCACCTCTCTGCCACACACACCGGATCTCATACAGCCCAAAACCAATCTGCAATCCTCTGCCATGTTACACCCTGGCCTCGCATTCATGGCACAACCAGCTCGACTTGTCATGATGTTAGCCTCCATGTAACATCCCGGTCGCATCGCTGCTCTCGTCCGCTCCAATCTCTCCAGGCTTTTCCACATCTGGACCGCCTGGTCTGATCCCGAGCGCCGAGGTCGTCGCCTATAACGATCTCGCCGGCCACCGTGTTGACTCAATTATCACGTCTGATCAATCCCCATCAACTGCAGCCCATGAAGGGTTCATGCCACCCGCCTAAAGTGTTCGACACCACCGATCGAATCGCCGATCGCCCCATGCTCCACATTGCACCAAATCGAGCTGTCTTCCTGGCGTCCATCGAGCATGTTCTCCTCATGCTTCCATGTGTTCTACCGCACACATCTCGAGATCCAATCCAACCATGGCTCTGGTACCACTTGTTAGAAAACAAGCATGCAGAAACGCCTATGAATCGATCGAGATATTCATGCACAATCACAGACGACTTCGGAGGCATGATGTTTGTTAACGAGGTTCGGCCGAAGTCTCTCCCCATTATCAGATAGCTATACCGGCATCTGGGCACACCACGGCAATGCCGCACGCCCATGCCAAGGCATCTAGTCGTCTTTGTTACAATAGCAGCCCTCCCCTCATATTTATGAGGAGGTCCAGGTTGTAGAGTTTGACTAGGATTCTACCCTATACCACTAATACAACTCAAAGTCTTGTCGTAACCGAACTTGTATAAATATTCAACACATATCTAATCGATGCACCATAGCCTTGGAGTTCAATGGAGTGGCAGAGGAGGGTTCGTCGGCACATGGATGCACCAGGGCGCGCGCGTAGCCACGGCTGCTCCAGGTTGCCGTCGACGCCGTTTGGCATGTTCCGGGCAAAAAACATGAGTACAAAATAATCCCCACCCAAATCCACGGCCCTCAGATGGCAATCGGACGCCCCATGCTTTCTGTTTGCACACGATGCAGCGTTGGCACAAGACAAGATATGCTCCTATTGGGGTCAGTCAAGAGTGGCAGTGACAAACGACGAGGACCCCAACGAATTTTGCTCCCCGAATCTACAATCGAGTCTACTACGTGCGGAGTATGTGAGAGCCGCCAATTCCGGACGGATCCCCCAACGAGCTCCTGGCAGCCGCAGCCGAGGCCGCAGGCACGCACGGGATGGCGCTCCCATGGTGGCTCGCCACCACGGCGTGCGCTGCGCCGCCGCCCGGGCCGGCTGGCTCCTTCGCCGACGCGCTCGCGTTCCTCTTCCTCTCCCCGTGCCCGCAGCGCGCGCTCCTCGGCGCCGTCGACCTCGTGTTCCTCGCCGCCTGCGTCGTCCTCCTCGCCCGCCGCCGTCGTCGCAGGGGAGCACCGCGCGCGCCCGCTCCTCCCGAGGGCGAGCCGCTGCTGCAGAAGCCGAGCCATCCTCCTCCGCCGCCGCTCGTCCGCTACGTGCTCGCGCTCGGGGCCTCCACGGTCTTCGCGGCGGCGTCTGTCGTCCTCCTCGCGCTCGCGCTCTTGCTCCTGCCCAGCACGCCGTGGCGCGCAGCGGAGGCGGCCTTCCTCGCCGTCCACGCCGTCGCGCACGGCGCGGCCGCATGGACCGTCGCCTCGTCCAGGAGGGCAGGAGCCGCCCCCGACGCGCACCCGGCACACCTCCGCGCGTTCTGGCTCGCCACCGCCCTTGTCGCCCTGCTCTTTTCAGCCTCGGCGGTGGTCCGCGGTGCCGATGGCTCGCTCCTCTTCCCCGACGACATTCTCGCCCTTGCCAGCCTGCTGGTCTCGCTGTCCTTGGCGTACGTTGCGGTCACTGGCTTCACCGGCCATGGCGCCGGCGACGGCGCGCAGGAAGTTGAATCAGAGGAGCGCACCGGCCCGGAGGCGCCCTCATCGCCGTACGCCGCCGCTTCGTTCCTCTCGCGCGCGACGTTCAGCTGGATCACCTCCCTCATCGACAAGGGCTACGCAGCCGACTCCCTCACCGTCGAAGACGTGCCTCCCGTATCCGCCGGCCACCGCGCCGAGGCGGCGCACGCCCTGTTCATGTCGAACTGGCCGGCGTCGCCGGGGTCGCGGCACCCGGTGGGCGTGGCGCTCTGGCTCTCTTTCTGGCCGCAGCTCGTGCTGACAGCAGTTCTCGGCCTCGCGCGCCTCGCGGCCATGTACGTCGGCCCGTCGCTCATCGACCAGTTCGTCGAGTTCATCCGCCGCGGCGGGACAACGTGGGAGGGCCTCCGGCTCGTCCTCATCCTGCTCGTCGGCAAGGCCGCCCAGACGCTGGCCTCGCACCATTACAGCTTCCAGGGCCAGCTGCTGGGCATGCGCATCCGCAGCGCGCTGCAGACGGCGCTGTACCTCAAATCGCTGCGCCTCACAGCCGGCGCACGCCGGGCGCACGGCGCGGGCGCCATCGTCAACTACATGCAGGTGGACGCGGGGATTGTGTCCTACGCCATGCACGGGCTCCACGGGCTGTGGCTGATGCCGCTGCAGATCGTGGTGGCCCTGTTCCTCCTCTACGCCTACCTGGGACCCGCCGTGCTCATGACGCTGGCCGTGATCACCGCGGTGACCGTGATCACCGCCTTCGCCAACAAGCTCAACCTGGCATACCAGCTCAAGTTCCTCGGCGTCCGCGACAGCCGCGTCAAGGCCATCACCGAGATGCTCAGCCACATGCGCGTCATCAAGCTGCAGGCGTGGGAGGACACCTTTGGCGGCAAGGTCCGCGAGATCCGGCGGGAGGAGCTCGGCTGGCTGGCCAAGATCATGCTCTTCATGTGCGCCAACACGGTGGTGTTCTCGAGCGGCCCGCTCGCCATGACGGTGCTCGTGTTCGGGACCTACCTCGCATCCGGCGGCCAGCTCGACGCCGGCAAGGTGTTCACGGCCACGGCGTTCTTCGGGATGCTGGAAGGCCCCATGCGCAGCTTCCCGCAGACGATCGTCATGTCCATGCAGGCGTTCGTGTCGCTCGGCAGGCTGAACAAGTTCCTGACGGACGCCGAGATCGACACGGCGGCCGTGGAGCGCATCGAGAGGGGCGGAGCCGAGGACACGGTGGCCGTCAAGGTGCAAGGCGGCGTCTTTGCGTGGGACGTGCCTCCTGGCGAGGAGACGAGGGACAAAAGTAGCAGGCCTCGCCATGGCGTGGCAGAGAATGGCGAAGGAAACGGGGCGGAGTTGGTGACGGTGCTGAGGGGGATCGACGTGGAGGTGAGGAGGGGTGAGCTCACAGCGGTGGTCGGGACAGTGGGCTCCGGCAAGTCCTCGCTGCTGTCCTGCATCATGGGAGAGATGCACAAGATCTCCGGCATGGTGAGTATCCTGACATCATTGTTCCAAATCTAGTTTTAGAGGCATTGCTGTCTTTATCCGCTTAACTCAGCCAGGAGTTTACTTACTAAAAGTCCATGGCCGTTCCATGTACGTCCGTGGTTTCGTAAGCAGGGGGTGGTAGTGGTAGTGACGTGGTGGGGATAGTTCGATACCTTGGACGGCCGTGGTTTGGATTCTAGCTGTACTTGGACTGTTGGAACTTTCCTAGTAATTTCTTTAGACTGTGACGCGTCGAAAGTTGCTGCCTTTTGCAGTTGTATACTCTATAGACCATAGTATATGTTGCTTGGTCCATATTATTACATTTCCCTGTAATAAAAGGCTATCGCAGATCCAACAAGGGTAGGTTATAGTCCATTGTTTTTTTAGCAAACTACCCAGCTTTTTATAATCTCATTGCTTAAACATATGTTCAATAAAATCCAATTCTTAAAGTCAGCTAATTTGTTTTGCGTGGCCAGCAGATTGTAAACCTTGATGTAATCTGATGAAACAATGTATTGTTGACTTAGCGGTAGAACTTATGGTATAGGAAGAGATGCATCATATTGATGATTAGCTTGATTAATCCATCCCCATCTCTTTACACTTAAGAATATTTGGCTAATTTTGGTAGCCGGTGAAATGCATCATGAAATTCAAATCATTTTAATTTTAAATCTCATTTTGTTTTTGGGATAGTACATCACAAAAGTTTTCGTTTTAAACATATTGTTATTAGGACAACAACATTTTCATTCACACCTATTATGCTTATGCCAATATGTTTCATTCAGATAATTTATTTTTGATTTATCTCCATTTTGTGTTTTTTAAGGTTAGGATATGTGGAAGCACAGCATATGTTGCTCAGACTGCTTGGATCCGAAACGGAACCATTAAAGAGAACATTCTATTTGGAAAGCCTATGCACCCAGAGAGATATTCAGAAATCATACATGCTTGCTGCCTTGAAAAGGATTTAGAAATGATGGAGTTCGCTGACCAAACTGAAATAGGAGAGCGAGGGATTAATCTCAGTGGGGGTCAGAAGCAACGCATCCAGCTTGCTAGAGCAGTTTATCAAGATTGTGATATATATCTTCTTGATGACATCTTTAGCGCAGTTGATGCTCATACTGGATCAACTATTTTCATGGTAAATCCCAACCTCTTTCATTTCATTTTTGGTGTTATGTTTTGGAAATATCTTTCGTTTTTGAAATTTGAAACATGTGGATGTTTTAATTATTCTTGGTAAACATGCTTGAGAAATCTTGCGGACATTTTATGTTTGCAACAAACCACATTAGCTAGATCTTTTACCAACGTCAGAATTTGTCCCTTGAATAACAAACCACATTATTCAGAATGATATTTCCACATCAGATAATGTGATTACACAGTTTGCAAAAAAAAAAATAATGAATTTCTCCTTCGAATAAAAATTGTGTCGATATCTATCAATGAGCTCTCTGATTCTGCTTGATCTCTTTGCTAGTAGTGTTCAAGAAAGAGAGACCTATTTGGATCATTTTTCCTTGAACCGCTTCCTGTGAAAGTTCAACACGATTCCTGTGAAATTCCTACGTTTCAAATGAGATCTTGCTTGTAGTAGAACACGGGGAAAAAAATCCTTTTTCTGTGTTTTTCTTGTGAAATTCCTGCGTTCCAAGCGGGAAAATTGTCACGTGGATATGCTATATTGCTCTGTCATCTGCATTCATCCTATCCCTTTTTCTGTTTAGGAACAATGTGCTCTGACTTTTCAGGTCATGCAAATTCCATGTTTGTCCTGCCCAATATGGGACTTTATTAGAGCAACAGCCAAAGATTGATGGGTATTTTAAATAAAATAAACAGAATATTGCATTATAATCGGTAGAATTCAGCAAGAATGCATAATTTATGCAGAACCACGATGGTATGGAATCTGTTCACAATAAGGTGGACTCATCGCCTACTACTTGTTGTTATTTTTGTTATTACAAATAAACGCAAAATGGGCGTCCTCTCGACTCCCTCCCTCCCGCTTCTCGGCGCCTCGCCTCCCCACAGCCTCACGCCGGTGCCTGCTCCGGGGCCGGCGGCCACCTCCCCCGCAGCCCTTCCCTCCCTTCCACCTCCGGTGCCGGGTTCCCCCCACTCCCCCTCGGCTGGCGGCCGCTCCAAAGCCCAGCGGTGGAGCGACGATAGCCCCTCGCCGTGTACCAGCTATCCCTGTACCTACAAGGACGCGTTGGTCTCGCCGGAGGACATCGTCCAGGCTCCCCCACCTCCGGAACCGGTTCCTCCGCCACATCCTATCCATCGTGTCGAAGATGGCCCTGGCGGCTGGGTGACCGTGGTTGGCCGTCGGAGTCGCCGTAGACGTCCACTGCCTCCGGCGCGTCCCTACAAGGCGTTTCCAGAAGACCCGCGGCGGAAGTGCTTCAACTGCCTTTCGCCTTCCCACCGCGCTGCCGCGTGCCGGCGTTCCACGCGCTGCTTCCGCTGCCTCGCGCCGGGGCACCGTTGCTACGTGTGCCCGCGCAGGCCGACGGGTGAGCAGCAGGTGCCCCGCGTTCGCGCGCCGGGCCGCGACGTCCCTCGCCCGCGGCGGGCTCTGGCCTGGCGTCCGGTTGCTTCGCCGACTGTCGTTGCGCCTCGTCCCGCGGCGGCCCCAGTGTCCGTTGGCAAGGGCGTCATGATGATGGAACCGGACTCTGGTTCGGGTGGCCCTGAACGGAAGCGAACTCGTCGTGGTCGTAGGAGGCGGAGGTCTGGCGGAGGGCCATCTCCCTCTCCCTCCCCCGCCGGAGGGTCACGGCGACGGTCTTCCTGCCCCTCCCCTCCTCGGCGGCGGCTCCCCGGGACCTGTGGTCGTGGAACGGCCTAAGTGCATTATCAGGCGTTCTGCAAGCATCTCTCAGATGCAAGATGACATTCGGCGCGCCCTCCTCATCTGAGTCATTGGTGATCACCGTGCAGTGGACCCTGCGGCCATCTGTGACGCGCTCGCTCTGAGGTTCAACCTTGATGCGGATGCGCTCGTTCTGCGGCAGGCTGCATCGGAGGGCTACATCCTATTCCTTCCTGACGAGAACACTGCGACGCGAGTCCATAATGGCGGACAACCGTTCATCACAGCCTCTCTGCGGCTGCACGTTAGGCGCTGGACGCGTCAGACTCGTGCCGCCGGAGGGGACTTGTTGCCACTCCTCTCAGGCGGCGGAGGGGAACCGTCCATGTGGTTGAGCCGGCGCTCCCCGTGGACGGAGAACAGCCAACGACGCACACCCTCTACTACACCATCCGGGTGTCTGTCCTGCCCCCGCCACCGGACGCGCGCGAGCATGACCGGAGCCTCCTCTCAGGCGGCGGATGGTTCGATGGCGCCTCGAGGGCCGGTGCATGCGCGCCTCAGGCCCTCGGCCCACTGGGGCGGCCTCCGAGAGCCCCCAGGCCATCAGACCAATCGGGGAGGTGGCCCCCTCGGTGGTTGTGGAAGAATTGATGGTGTGCATGGCGGTGTCGTCGCCCGTGCCGACCCCTCAGATGGACATTGGCGACGCGGACTCCCAGGGGCTCTCTCCGCCGGGCTTTGTTCCTTCAGCTTCTGTTGCTTCGGGACCTGGCTTGGATGCACGTGTAACGAACTCTGGGACTGATAACAGTGGACCTTGCGGGGTGGGGGTCCGTGGCGACCAGTGGGCCAGAGGAGTTTGGTTCTGCACCTTGGTCTGGCTCCGACGCGCAGGAGCAAGGCCTGGTCTCATCTCTTGGTCGCTTGACAGTGCATGAGACTCGCATGTCACTGGAGGCTGTGCAGGAAGAGGATCCCAGAGGGCCTGAAGCTTGTGTCCATGATACTGACAAGCGTGCAACTGAGGTGGATGGGGGTGGGACTGCTGCTGTCCAGACGACTGCTCTTCCTCGGACTTTCACGCACGTATATACAAGAAAACGGCAACGCCGCAAGAACCTAGACCAGGAAATCTCGATGGATGCAAGACCTTCATTGCTGAAATCACTAAGGGTGTAGATGGGATACTACCAAGGCCAGTGGTCCATAAAAGAAGGGTAAAACAGCTGCCACCAGGATTTTGTGCTGCGCCGGAGTAATCGACTGAAGAACAAGCAAGGGGGGCCAGCAGAGACCGTCTCACAAACCCAGGCCAACCTGATGCAGCGTCTAGAGTTGGTTGGAGAGCATGAAACCATTGGTGACCAAGGGCTGGAGAGATATTTCCGTATATTCGAGAAGCCCCTCTCCCAAGCTCACATTGCGGCACTTACGGCTTTATTTGGTTGGCATGCTCCATCTCCAGGAGAGGCTCCCTGGGATGTTGCCATCTTTCCTAGTGTTGCCACGGGCGACCTATGAATGCTGTTTTTTTAGTTGCGTGGTCGTTTCTGTATTTTTCATCAATGATTTCAAAAATACTGGTTTGGAATGTGAGAGGTCTCAACCGTAAAGCAAGGAGAGACAGTGTGCGCAGCATGGTTAATTCTATACAGCCTGATGTAGTTTGTTTGCAAGAAACCAAGAAGGAAGCCATCTCTGGCCACATGGTGGCTTCAATGCTGGGCAGTGATTTTGATCAATTTGTTGTGCTGTCTGCGGATGGAACAAGAGGAGGGATTTTGCTAGGCATGGAGAGGCAGTGTTTGTCACGCTCTCTCTTCTAGAATTGACAATTTTTCAGTCTCAGTCCTCTTCGAATCAGAGGACGGGCCCCCCGTGGTGGTTCACAGGAGTATATGGACCTCAACAGGATGACCAGAAAATGCTGTTCTTACAAGAATTGCGTAACATACGTCAGGACTGTCAAGGATCCTTGGGCCATTGGTGGAGACTTCAATCTCATTTACATGGCGGAAGACAAAAATAATGCAAATGTCAATAGAGCTATGATGGGGCGGTTCTGACGCTTCTTGGATGATCTGGAACTGAATGAGATTCCTCTGCTTGGTCGTAAATTCACTTGGACCAATGACCGGGCAACACCTACCTTGGTCCGGTTGGATCGAGTCTTCATGACGGTTGACTGGGAACAAGTATTTCCGGATTGTGTTCTCCAAAGTGCTGCCTCGATGATTTCAGACCATTGCCCCCTAATCCTTGGTCTGATGGAAAACATACAAGGTAAACGAAGGTTCCATTTTGAGAGCTACTGGCCCAAGCTGGAGGGATTTCAACAGGAAGTAGAGTGCTCCTGGAGCAAGCCAGTCGAAGCCACTTGTCCACTTCAACTCCTCTCTATCAAGCTTGGTCGTCTGTCAAGGGACCTGCAATCATGGAGCCAGAAGAAATTAGGAAGTGTCAAGCTGCAGCTGGGCTATGCCAAAGAAATCATACACAGACTGGAGATTGCGCAGGACAGTCGTGAGCTGTCTAATGAGGAGGAATGGCTAAGGCGCCAACTCAAGAGACATGTACTGGCCTTAGCCTCCCTTGAGCGCACAATTGCACGATTGCGCTCTCGACTAACTTGGCTGAAGGAGGGAGATGCTGAATATGAAATTTTTTCAGCAGCATGCGCGGTTCAGGAAGAAGAAGAATTTTATACCTAAGCTCAAAGTGGATGACAGAATCATTTCTGGACAAGAGGAGAAACAAGAAGCTGTGTGGGATTTCTACTCCAACCTACTTGGCAAGGTTTCTGATAGAGACTGTACCCTGAACTTACAGACTTTTTACCAAGAAGGTAGAGGACCTCTCAGCCCTTGATCAGGTCTTCTCAGAAGAAGAAGTGTGGACAGCAATTAAATCCCTACCACCAGATAAGGCACCTGGACCAGATGGGTACACGGGACGTTTTTACAAAGCGTGCTGGCTCGTCATTAAAGTCGACGTGATGGTTGCTCTGAGCCGAATTCTGCAGGGGGATGTTAATAAACTGTACCTTCTGAATTCAGCCTACATTACTCTAATACCAAAGACTGCTGAGGCCATGGAAGTGAAGGATTACCGCCCAATAAGTTTAGTGCATAGCTTTGCGAAGCTTGTGACTAAGATACTAGCTAATCGATTGGCCCCCCTTCTCAAGGATTTGGTCTCTCCGAATCAGAGCGCCTTTGTGAAAGGGAGATGCATTCATGACAATTTTGTGCTGGTGCAGCAAACAGCTAAGGTGCTACACAAACAGAAGGAGCCCAGAGTGCTCCTCAAGTTGGATATTACTAAAGCCTTTGATTCGGTTTCGTGGTCTTTTCTGCTGCAAGTTCTGAGGCATTTGGGTTTTGGGCCAGTGTGGTGTAACACGTTGTCTAAGCTGCTAGTATCTTCCTCAACTAGGCTCTTGGTGAATGGAGTGCCAGGTGATCTGATACAGCATCAGCGTGGTTTGCGGCAAGGAGACCCCCTGTCCCCTATGCTCTTCATTATTGTCATGGATGTCCTAAATGCGAATGATAAACAAGGCGAGTGAAACTGGTCTACTACAACCCATTTTATCCAGAGGCAATAGCCAGCGAGTGTCTTTGTATGCAGATGATGTAGTCATCTTCCTAAGACCATGCACAGAAGATTTGGAGTTGATCAAGGAGATCCTCAGGGTGTTTGGGGAGGCTACAGGGCTGGTCACAAACATCAGTAAGTGCTCGGTGACTCCAATTTAGTGCCAAGAGCAGGATATTACACACGTGCAAGCCTCTCTCCCGTGCAAGGTGCAGGACTTTCCTTGCAAATATCTAGGGCTCCCTTTATCAGTCAAGAAGCTCTCAAAGGCTGATTTTTATGCAATAATCGATAAAATTGCTGATAAGTTGCCAGGTTGGAAAGCTGCCATGATGCATCCTGCTGGGAGACTAACCCTTGTCCGAGCTGTGCTGACTGCCATACCTATCTATCAGCTTATTGCTTTGGATGTCCCTAAGTGGGTCACCAAGGCGATCGATAGGATAAGGAGAGCTTTTCTATGGAAGGGTCGCAATGAGGTGAATGGTGGAAATTGCCTGGTAGCTTGGGGACGGGTCAAAAGGCCATTCGAGCTTGGTGGGTTAGGAATCCCAGATCTGGAAATTTTGGGTTGGGCTTTAAGGATGAGATGGTTGTGGTTGAAGAAGACACAACCAGACAGGCCTTGGGCTGATCTTGACATACAGGTCCATCCTAATTCGAGGCACATGTTCTCAATATCAATCCTCTCGGTGGTAGGAGACGGCAGCAGAACCTTGTTCTGGAGTGATAAATGGCTCCATGGTAAATCCTTGGCTGATCTTGCTCCGTCCTTGTACCCACTTGTGGCTAAAAGAAGCATTAAAAGAAGAACAGTGCAGGATGCCCTTGTTAATAATACTTGGGTTAGAGATATAAAAGGGAGTCTTTCGGCTGTAGCCTTGATAGAATACTTGCAACTTTGGGATATTCTTGTAGAAGTTGAGCTCAGTCCGGGAGTTGAGGATCAACATATTTGGTCGCCCTCCTCCTCAGGAGAATATTCAACCAAATCAGCCTATTCCCGCTTCTTTGTTGGATCCGTTGCTTTTGAACCTTGGAAGGAAATTTGGAAGACCTGGGCTCCACCAAGATGCAAGTTTTTTATCTGGTTAGCTATTCTGAACCGCTGCTGGACTGCTGATCGGTTAGCTCGTCGGGGACTTGAGCATCCTGAGTGTTGCCCTTTGTGCGACCAAGAAGAGGAGAGTGTCCAGCATTTGCTCACTTCTTGTGTGTTTACAAGGAGCGTGTGGTTTTCTGTCTTGGAACTGGTGGGGCTGCAGCAGGTGGCTCCAGGTTGGAATGACAAAATCTTTGCAGATTGGTGGCTGCATGCTGCGCAGCGGGTTCCAAGTCAATCGCGCAAAGGCTTCAATTCTTTAGTAGTGCTGGTATCTTGGTGGATTTGGAAGCATAGGAATGGTTGTGTCTTTGAGGGATCCTCACCTAGATGTGATGTCATTATGCAAGATATAAGAGAGGAGGCTAAACTATGGTGTGCTGCGGGAGCTAAAGGGCTCCGTAGTATATGGCCATGATGTTTTTTCTCCTGGTCGTTGGTCGTGATTTGGTGTTGAGTAGTTAGTAAGTCTTTTGTCCTTTTCCCCCCCCTAGGGGGTTTGTACGAGTCTTCAGACTCTTTTTTCTCTTTTTAATATAATGATACGCTAGCTCTTCTACGTGTTCGAGAAAAAAAAATTTGTTATTACAAAAAAAGTTCTTCCACACAAGTAGAATTATGGCCATTATTTTATTATGGTTCTTAAGCTGTACTTTTAAACTTGGTTTTGTTCTGCAGGAATGTTTGAAGGGCATACTGAAGGATAAGACCGTGTTGCTTGTGACTCACCAAGTTGACTTCTTGCAAAATGTGGATAATATAATTGTAAGTTTTTTGAACTGTCTATATTGAGTTTTGACGAAACAGATTAGTAATAGATTCTTCCTTCATCAGGTAATCTTAAACTTAGCAATACTGTGTGCATTTGCTATAATCAGTACCATTGTCTGTTTTTATGATGTATGGAAAAACAGTATTATTCATATTTATATTTACATTTTAATGCAAATCTGTGTTCAGTTTGCTTTGGCTAGGAACCTATGCTATACGATGATATCACACCGATGATACCATTCTTATGTTTTTTTAGGAAACAGGAGGGGTTGAGGCCCTACTGATTAAAGATATAGTAAAAAAAAAGTTAAAAAGGAACATATCATGCTTATGTTGTTGAGAGCTACAGGATATTTAACTGCATTAGCTTATGTGTCAACATGCAGGTAATGAAAGATGGGTTAGTCATCCAGTCAGGGATCTATCGTGAATTACTAGAATCATGCTCAGATTTTTCAGATCTTGTTTCTGCTCATCATAGTTCCATGGAAACAGCAGGAAAACAAGGTTGCCTTGTTCAGAACACAGAGATCTCTCAGGTTTCCACTGGATCTGTGGATAGCCCATCTGTCGACTTGAAATCCAACGATGAAAATGGTGAAACAGCTGGCACTGCAACAAACAAAGAAACAGGTTCTTCTAAGCTGATCAAGGAAGAGGAAAAGGAGAGTGGACGAGTAAGCTGGCGTGTGTACAAGCTATACATGACACAGGCCTGGGGATGGTGGGGGGTTGTGGTCATTTTAGTTGTGTCACTGCTCTCAGAGGGCTCCAGTATGGCTAGTAACTACTGGCTGTCATATGAAACATCAGGAGGCCCTGTATCTGACACTTCCATATTTCTTGGTGTTTATGTTGGGATAGTTGCTACTACGATTGTATTGGAAATGATCACCACTCTGATTGTGACATTCTTGGGGCTTCAGTCAGCTCAGGCCTTTTTCAACAAGATGTTTGATAGCATTCTACGAGCTCCAATGTCATTTTTTGATACCACTCCTTCAGGAAGGATCCTCAGCCGGGTATGTGTCATATAGCCAACTATACATAGATTCCACATGTTGTACAATGTACATTATATATATACTCCTTGACAAATAATGTTAACCATTTGCTGTTCACAGGCTTCATCAGATCAGTCGAAAATTGATACCGCCCTTGTGTTCTATGTTGGTTATGCCACATCAATGTGCATTTCAGTGGTTACCAGCATTGCTGTTACTTGCCAAGTTGCATGGCCCTCAGTCATAGCAGTACTTCCTCTACTACTTCTAAACATTTGGTACCGGGTATGATCCAACTACCACAATGCATCCCAGAGGACTGTAATCACTGTTCATACTACTTAAATCAATACAACACTCCTAACTGAATCAATGGTAATGGATTTCTTCCTTTCGTCATGTTTTTCAGAATCGTTATATCGCAACATCTCGAGAGCTTACTCGTCCTTCAAGGAGTAACAAGGGCACCGATTATCGATCACTTTACAGAAACTTTTTTGGGTTCCCCAACTGTAAGGTGCTTTAGAAAGGAGGAGGAATTCTATCAGACAAACTTGGACAGGATCAATTCGAATTTGCATATGTCTTTTCATAATTCTGCAGCTAATGAGTGGCTTGGATTTCACCTGGAGCTAATTGGCACAGTTATTTTGTCTGTAACTGCTTTTCTCATGATCAGCTTGCCTAGCAATTTTATCAAGAAAGGTAATATTGCAGTTAGTTGCATACTCCTAAACTAAAAGTTTATGTTATGGGCGTAGAGTAAAATCGATGCCCATGTACTATGTATATTTAATGTAGGCACTGAGTCCTGCCCTAAGCATAGAACTTACGTTAGAACCTTTAGTTGTTGTGACGAAGACATTTAACTTTTCATGGGCTCTTAGGCCTTGATTTGCACATTTAAACTTGTTCTAAATTAATAAGTTCCCTTTTCCTTAAAAGGTGTTATATTATATGTTCTCATTTAGAATTAAATGAATTGCTGAGGAATGAGTTGTGTCACTGGGGTGAACTTGATAGCATGGCCCTAAATATCTGAGTATCCAAACCATGAGTGCTGTCCTCAGTAGTTGTTTCTACCAACAGTGAAGCGATAGTAGCTTTCTGAAAGCATGCATGTTAAGTCTTAAGACTTTGCTGTTGCATCATTGTATGTCGAAGATGATACTCAAAAAGGATTATTGATGAGTTATATTGAAAGATATATCACTATTGATTTCTGTTTGATCCTTTGTGACCTTAAAAGCACAATTCTGATGCAGAATTTGTCGGCATGTCCCTTTCCTATGGTCTCTCACTTAACTCCTTGGTTTACTACACAATTTCCATAAGCTGTATGATAGAAAATGATATGGTATCCGTAGAAAGGGTGCATCAGTACAGTACTCTCCCTTCTGAGGCGGCATGGGAAGTTGCAGAATGTCTTCCTTCCCCAAATTGGCCCAGTCGAGGAGATATTGATGTGAAAGATCTAAAGGTAAATACTACTTTTGATTCTTGTATGCATGATGCCACTATGTCAGCCAAGTAAAAAAAGAGCTATCCAGTGTCGATAGAAAAAAAATCGGAGTAGTACTTTATCTTGTATCACAATCTAGTACTTTGATTATAAAATGAATGAACAATAAAGATAATTCTTTCAGGTCCGGTATCGTCAAAACACACCTCTAATATTGAAAGGTATTACTGTTAATATTAAGAGCGGGGAAAAGATTGGAGTTGTGGGAAGGACAGGCAGCGGCAAGTCGACTTTAGTGCATGGCTTTATTCAGGATTCTGGAGCCTGCAGAAGGTCGTATTGTTGTTGATGGTATTGATATCTGCACTTTGGGGCTTCATGATCTGAGGTCTCGCTTTGGTGTGATTCCCCAAGAGCCTGTGCTCTTTGAAGGAACTGTAAGGAGCAACGTCGACCCAACTGGGCAGTATTCTGAGGATGAGATATGGCTGGTAGTACAAGCTACTTTGTTTTACAAAAGATGATCTTCCTCTTTGATGCACCATTACTGTTTCTTTTTTTCCCTTCCATCATGCTTGATATATATGATCATATTTACTTCTCTGCAGGCCCTCGAGCGTTGCCAGCTAAAGGATATAGTAGCTTCAAAACCAGAGAAGCTTGATGCACTAGGTTAGCTCTTGTGAACAAATAATCACCTTTTTAAGTAAAAAATAACTGTACTCTCAGCTCCAAACTTACCCAAGCTCCCAATTATTACGTTCTCGATGAAGCATATTTAGTAACTTGTCTAAATTTGTGACACTACTCTGCATTGCAAAGTTAAGCACTTGTGGCCTTAAAAATACAGCTTCATGTACATATTCACAATACGAGCAAGTTGGACCTACGGTGCAATTTAGTTGTTCCTTGTCCTTTTCTTCTTGAACAACTAGCAAAAGATGGATATTTTTCCCTTGTTCATTGCTTGTTCTTTGCAGTCGCTGACATGGGGGAGAACTGGAGCGTAGGTCAGAAGCAGCTCCTCTGCTTTGGCCGCGTTCTACTGAAACACAGCCGGATCCTCTTCATGGACGAGGCGACGGCTTCGGTTGATTCCCAAACAGATGCAGCCATCCAGAGGATCATCCGTGAGGAATTCGTCGAATGTACTGTCATCAGCATTGCACATCGTATACCGACTGTCATGGACAGCAACCGCGTTCTGGTGTTGGATGCAGGTAGGCCTTTGCACCGATCATCACTGCCTTTCCCCTATTTTATGAAAAATAGGTTACATGGAAACTGGAAATAAAGAGCTGATTCCTTGTATTAGGATTTTGTGCCTCTGTTCAACTTTTGTGTATGTGTTTATCTGTATCAGGGCTAGTGGCAGAGTTTGACGCACCCTCCAAGTTGATGGGGAGGCCATCACTTTTTGGCGGGATGGTTCAGGAATATGCAAGTCGCACTTCTAGCTCGCAGGAAACCGATGGATGAGACCTTTTTTTTTTTTTTTTGCTGGTAAAGACGGTGATATAGAAGAAATTTAGGCGTGCAACTAACAAAAGGAAAAATAAATTATAGTATGAGTTTTTGTAAGCTCGCAAGCATAAAGCATTTGTATTTTGTTTGCCGTTAAACTGCTCAACGCCATGCCATATCCTTACATATAACTTGATTACTTGGTTAACATTTCCACCAATTTTGTATCCGATGAAAGCATTGGTCATCAGAGGCGTCTGCTCAAAGGCTGCTGGATAGTTGACAAATCTGTTGTTGCTATTTAGCACATTGAAGTTTGAAATACCATACAAAGGTATCCTCGCTCGGTTTTAATGACATGGAGGCCCATGCTAGCACATCTGTCTAGTTTGGACTTGGGCTCGCACGGTTAGGCTTAGGCCGACGGTAACGTTTGCCTTATTTTGAAGAATTTGTCTACTCTGTTTCATAGTTTGCCTCCCCTCCCCTCCCCTCACATATCCCTCCCACGTCACACTTCCCCTGCCACATAGGATCCATATGTTCTGAGTACAAAGGTATTTGCGCTATGGGTGGATAGAAAATTGGTGGCAGAAAAAAAACATCTTTGCTTTTATTTTTAGTTACAAAATAAGTGTATAAGAAATATGTATGGAATAGAAGTGCTGCTTTTGCTATCTTTTATGTGTTTGGTGTAATGATTTGGTTTAGTTGAAAATGGATCAAATTTGGAGCTAAAATCATTGGCATTGGAGCTAAAATCGATTTGGTCAAGTGAGCAACATGTTGATTCGACGGACGGGACGCTGAACACCTCAATCTGCTAGAGAATATGCTAATCCAATCCAGCAAAGCTGTGCAAGAATGATGCTGATTTTAGGCAACTGGTGGCTTGATTTGGCAAGGAGGGTGGCGATTAGTGGGAAAGATGCTGATTTTGCGTAAGGACGAGCTGCTTATTGGTTTGGGCATCTGGGGGGCAGTGGTGATAAAAGCAAAGCACATGGTTTGTGAGGAAGTTTAATGTTTTTGATGTTTCAATATGTGATTTCTCAATGTTGCAATTATTTATTTTTTCTATATCGCAATGGTGATTTGGGGACGTTGCAGCAATCTAAGTGGTTAGCGTCCATATTGGACGTCTGGGTGCTCCTCTGAAGAAAGTTTGGTCCAAAGGTGGTCATAAGACAATTTATATGAGCACCTAGATTTTTAATTAGGAGTGAACAAGACAACAAATGAAAAGCCAAATAAAGTGCGACGATGACGCACGTGTTATTATTATGCAGCAAACAATTCGGTGTCGTCGGCGGCCGCGCTTGAATACGGAGCTACCTAGGGGAAATTCAACGGCCGGCCGCCTAGGTTACCCCGGATTCCCTGACCTCACCTCACTAACGTCCCCCACGCGTCAACACCTGCTCCAGATATGAACACTGACACGTAAACAACCTCCGCTCGGAATTGCCCGTGCGCGCAGCGCAAGTCCGGTCGCAGAAAGGGAAAAACAATTTCGAGCTTTTTCAACAGGGGTCCACGCGTTCCGCTCCGTCCACTCCGCTGTCTCCGCCGCTTCCGCTGCCCCGACTGAACCCACCCGCCGCCGCCGCACTCGATGTAACGCCCCGCCGCCTGCGAGGAGTCCACGATGGAGGCCGACTCCGCAGCGCTCCCGTGGTGGCTCGGCACCACCGCCTGCTCCCCGCCGCCGTCCTCCCTCCCCGGGGCCCTCGCCTTCGTCGTCCTCTCCCCGTGCCCGCAGCGCGCGCTCGCCGCCGCCCTCGACCTCGTCTTCCTCCTCGCCGCGATCGCCCTCGCCCTCCGCGCCCGCCGCCACAGCCTCGACGACGGCGGCCGCGCGCGGGAGCCCCTCCTCGGCTCCGACCAGGCGCGCCAAAGCGGTCGGGGCTTCCGGCTCGCCCTCGCGGTGTCCTCGGCCCACGCGGCCGCGCCGATCGTGCTTCTCCTCCTCGCGCTGCTCCGTCCCCGTCAACACGCAGCGCCGGCAGTGGGTCGCGGTCGAGTGCGGGTTCCTCGCCGCGCACGCGCTCGCGCACCTCGCGGCCGCCGGGGCCGTGGTCGCCGCGGAGAAGAAGGGCGAAGGGGCCTCGGCGCGCCTCCGCCTCCGCCTCTTCTGGCTCGGCACCACGGCGCTCGCCGCGCTCTTCTCCGGGTGCGCCGCCGCGCGCTACGCCGCGGGGCAGCCGCTCCTCCCCGACGACCCGCTCGTGTTCGCGTGGCTCGCGCTGTCGCTTCCCCTGCTGTATTTCTCAGCCACCAGCTCCACCGGCCTCGCCACCGGCGCTTCTTCCGACGGTGACGGCCGTGCCTCCGCCGCGGCGGCGGGGGAGGACGAGACGTACGCGACGGCGTCGTGGCTCTCGCTGGCCACGTTTGGGTGGATCAACCCGCTCATCAGCAAGGGCTCCAGGGCCACGCTCGCGGCTGACCAGGTCCCGCCGCTCGCGCCGGCCGACACCGCCGACGCCGCGTACGCGCTCTTCGCCTCCAACTGGCCCGCGCCGGCGCCGGGGGCGTCCAGGCCCGGCCGCCCGGTGCTCACCGCGCTGCTGCGCTCCTTCTGGCCCCAGTTCCTTCTCACCGCCGTGCTCGGCGTGGCGCACCTCTCGGTCATGTACGTCGGCCCGTCGCTCGTCGACAGGTTCGTCGGCTTCGTGCGCCGCGGCGGGGAGGTCACGGAGGGGATGCAGCTCGTCGCCGTCCTCCTCGCTGGCAAGGCGGCCGAGACGCTGGCCGTGCACCACTACGAGTTCCAGGGGCAGAAGCTCGGGATGCGCATCAACGCCGCGCTGCTCGCCGCCGTGTACCGCAAGTCGCTGCGGCTGTCCACCGGCGCGCGCCGCGCGCACGGCCCGGGCGCCATCGTCAACTACATGGAGGTGGACGCGGAAGATGTGGCCAACGTCACGCACCAGCTCCACGACCTGTGGCTGATGCCACTGCAGATCGCCGTCGCGCTCGCCCTGCTCTACGCGCACCTCGGGCCGGCCGTGCTCACCGCGGTCGCCGCCATCGCCGTGCTCACCGTCGTCGTGGCCTTCGCCAACAAGCTCAACATCGAGTACCACCTCAAGTTCCTGGGCAAGCGCGACGAGCGCATGAAGGCCATCACCCAGCTGCTCAACTACGTCCGCGTCATCAAGCTGCAGGCGTGGGAGGAGACGTTCGGGGACAAGATCCGTCAGCTCCGGGAAGAAGAGGTCGGGTGGCTCGCCAAGTCCATGTACTTCATGTGCGCCAACACCATTGTGGTCTGGAGCGGCCCGCTCGCCATGACTGTGCTCGTGTTTGGCACCTGTGTGCTGACTAGCACCCAGCTCGATGCTGGAAAGGTCTTCACGGCGACCGCCTTCTTCCGAATGCTTGACGCACCTATGCAGAGCTTCCCCGAGGCGATTGCCGCTGCGATGCAGGCAACCGTCTCTGTTGGCAGGCTTGACAGATACCTGCTCGACGCAGAGCTTGATGACTCGGCAGTGGAGCACGTGGTGGGCACTGGCATTGACGCTGGTGTGGTGGTGGTGGAGGTGCGTGACGGTGTTTTTGCGTGGGACATGAGAGGAAAGAAGCAGAGTGAAGGCGAGGATGATGGTGAGAATGGTGAGTGCGAGGAGGAAGACGATGTGCAGGGGACACCGGTACTGGAGACGGTGCTGAAGGGGATCAGTGTGGAGGTAAGGAGGGGTGAGCTTGTGGCGGTGGTTGGCACGGTCGGGTCTGGCAAGTCATCACTGCTTTCTTGCATTATGGGGGAGATGGAGAAGATCTCTGGCACGGTGAGTGTGATATCTCTGATCCAAAGCAAACATCGTTAGTAGCAATAGCATGCAATTTGCTCATTGGTTTGTGCAACTTTCTCCTAAAGTCATCACCAGCATGCAGAACTGTCAAATTAGCACTAGGTAGGTTGGGTTCAAATCGAGTATAAGGCTGCTTCAGGATTCCATGTTTGGCGGTCAGTACACGGAGTGAACATTCTCCCATCTTAAAAGTTGGCTTATATAAGTTGGAGGGCAAACAATCAGGGCCTTACACTAATTAGTAGTTTGCTTTGCCACTTGTTTTGGTTGAAATGGATGCAAATTATGAAAATGATTTTTCCAATCCAACTCGTATGGTAATCTGCTTTGCCACTTCTTTTTGGTTGAAATGCTTTGCCAATTTGGAGTCGTCCATATACCACGGCCACCATTTGTTTGGTGAAATGCGTCTCCATTCTCCAACCTGACATAAATCTATACTGCATTATGTCTTCTTTATGTTTATGGACTATGGAGTGTCTAGTAGGCATATTAGTTTTCTCAATTTACATGTCTGGTAGTTATTGGTGCAAAACTTGGTCGCACTGACAGGGATGACGCGGCCTTTCAGGAAGAAAGATCAAGTTCGAAGAACAAGTATCAGCAGGAGAAGAACACAATTGTTATATATTGGGAAAATATAGTCGCCTCTAGCCTTTTCTCTCCAGGATAGAGTATATTCGTGGGTTAGGACATGCCACAATTATATGTAGGTACACAGGAATTCTATGCATTTTACATCCAAAGCACTGCCTCTTGCGCCCTCTCACATGGGCAATATGGCCAAACCACACGCCTCCCTACGCGTGGTGCAAACCTTTTTGATCGGCTGCCTGTTATCATGCTCCCTAGTTGATGCGGTCAGTCAGCGGTCAGCCTTTTATCACCACGATTTTGGGCCTCGAGCTTGACGCTTGACACACACTGCAGCCAGTAGCATTCCTTGACAGTGTTAGTTTGAGATCTCGTCGGTCATGGTCACGATCAACAGCTCAACGAAGTCATCTCCTGCTGTTGTGTGCCTTATATTTCTGTCTGCTTTCTGACTCGTTAAATGAAGTTATAACTATTTCTTTAGCACTGTAAATTCATATAGCAAGCATTAGATAGTTCATGGAATATAATTTGTAGCATGTATTCAGCACTATAGTTCCAGTTTGTTTAACCCCTTGCACTTTTTTAGGTTAGCGTATGTGGGAGCACTGCATATGTTGCACAGACTGCCTGGATCCAAAATGGGACCATTCAAGAGAATATCTTGTTTGGAAAGCCGATGCATGCTGAAAGATATAAAGAAGTTGTACGGTCTTGCTGCCTGGAAAAAGATTTGGAAATTATGGAATTTGAAGACCAGACTGAAATAGGAGAACGAGGAATCAATCTCAGTGGTGGGCAGAAACAACGTATTCAGCTAGCCAGAGCAGTTTACCAACAATGTGATATATACCTTCTCGATGATATCTTCAGTGCTGTTGATGCACATACTGGTTCAAGTATATTTAAGGTATACCTTTTGTTTTTTGTTACAATCATTTTTAAGTGCACATGCCCTTACCGCATCATTTGATGAATTTAAGTTACTGCAAGCTAGGTAAAGTTGTTAAAGGATGAACAAATATTGTAATTTGCAATAGTCTTAGTCTAAACACAACCTGTGCATGAATTTTGCAGAAGCAGTATTATCCAATTGGATCCTTGCTCATACTTATTCTGGGATATAAAAAATGGTTTCACTAAATTTTTGAAACGAACCGGCAGGAGATCTTCCGGTTATATTAAAAAGCAGGGGATGCCTAGATGGACATGGTTTCACTAATTTGGTCATGCATATTGTACTAAAATAACAGTTATGATCAATTTAAGTTTTCCCCTCCATTCCAAGTAAATGGAAAGTGTCAGGAAATTGATCCGATTATGTAACTTGTCTAGCAAAAAAATTTTCACTGGTTTAGCTCCGTATGTTTTAGGGTTGAGAGATGTTTTTGAGCTTGTTTAGCTCCAATAAACAATATGAAATAGATGATTTGTAGACTGTAGTCAGGACTCAGGACTCTTTCTCCCCTGATTGAGTCATAGACCTGTGATATTTTTTATATTGAACAAAGTTATGGTTTTTGTGAGTAACTAAATAACTAGCAAATGTGAATAAGGTGGGAATACTTGAGAAATATATCTGAATGATATGGTTTTATGTAGCTCCAAAAGTCCAAATAGAAAACAGTGATTTTTGAAGTAGCTGTTAATGGAATCTGGATGGATGAAGAGTCACTTGAGTTACATTTATGTATAGCAACCAATGACAGACAAACCTAACAATTTTTTTCTTTGTTTTTGCAACAGTATGATTGTTTAACCATATGATTTTGTACACTATTATAGCAGCAAACTTAAATTTTACAGGACTGTCTAAGGGGCACACTTAGAGGAAAGGCCACCATACTTGTTACACATCAGGTGGATTTCTTGCATAACGTGGACAACATATTTGTAAGTTGCACCATTGCAGTTACTTGTCAGTCAATATGCTTTCTTTTTGGAAAACTGTTTTGTGTAGCATGATTTGCCATCGACTGGCTGTGATGTCAATTATGCACTCTCTTGAATATCTGCTGATCCAGTTAAGCACGTCCTGATACTTGTTGTTGCCAGACAAGGAGCAAGTTATGATAGTCTATACTCCCTCTGTTCCAACCTGAAGGTGTTTTAGTATTATCTGAAGTCAAACTTCTCTAACGTTGACAAAGTTGTTAGAAAAAATGCACCAGAAAATACAATATCACATTAGTTTCACCACTGTGAAATATGTCATGATAGTATATTTATTCCAAATATTTGATAAATCAATAAAATCATACCATATGTTTGTTCTTTAATGGATCCTGAATCCTGATTGTTGTATATTTGATGAATCAACTATTTCTGCATCTCAATAGTTGTCGCACTTATATTTGTTCAGAAATAGTTGTCACGCTTATAGTTTCAATTCACTATTATCCATTCGATTTATGAGACATTTGTATGTATGATAAGGATTTTTGGAACGATCATTTTTTTCTTGTAAAAGGGTAGCCATAGTGGAGTTTCTCAATATGCTCTTGACCTATTCTTTTATCCTTTCCGCCCATGCAAAAATATACAGGTCATGAGAGATGGTATGATTGCACAATCAGGAAAGTACGATGAATTACTAGAAGCAGGCTCTGATTTTGCGGGTCTTGTTTCTGCTCATGACAGTTCAATGGAGCTGGTGGAGCAAAGTCGTCAAGTAGAGAAAGCTGAACATTCTCGGCCAGATGCAGTAGTTAGAATCCCTTCTCTACGCTCTAGATCCATTGGAAAAGGTGAGAAGGTGCTTATTGCACCAGAAATAGAAGCAACCACTTCTAAGATTATACAAGAAGAGGAAAGGGAGAGTGGTCAAGTAAGTTGGCGAGTGTACAAGCTATACATGACACAGGCCTGGGGCTGGTTGGGACTTGTGGGCATGCTTGCCTTCGCAATTGTGTGGCAGGGTACTGAGATGGCTAGTGACTATTGGCTATCGTACGAAATGTCAGGCAACATTCCATTTAACCCATCCTTGTTTATTGGAGTGTATGTGGCTATAGCAGCTTTTTCGATGATCCTTCAAGTAATCAAGAATCTTCTTGAGACAGTTTTGGGACTTCAGACAGCTCAGATATTTTTCAACAAGATGTTCAACAGCGTTCTGCATGCTCCTATGTCATTTTTTGATACCACTCCTTCTGGAAGGATTCTCAGTCGGGTAAATCCCATATTTTGGTTTATCTTGTAATTTGGCCCAAATCCCTGGACTTCGTGGTACTCATGAACTAATCATAAATTCCTCAGGAAACCTAATTTCCCTATACTGTTAACCTAAGTAGGTGTAAACAGAGATTAGTTTTTAATTTGAGACAGAGAAAGAGTGATACTACAATTTTTTCATTTCTTACTGAATTGTCTTCACTTTGTCTTTCCAGGCATCAGCTGACCAAACAACTATTGATGTTTCGCTGGCATTTTTCATTGGCCTGACAATTTCATTGTACATTTCAGTATTGGGCACCATAATTGTCACTTGCCAGGTTGCCTGGCCATCAGTTATAGCAGTAATTCCACTTCTACTATTGAACATTTGGTACAAGGTATGCTCCAACTTCCTGAATTTATCTCGTCCACCTCAGCTAGTTCTGCACATTAAAAAAAAGTATGGTACTGGAACTTGCAATTTCAACCTCCATTTCTGTAGAATCGCTATCTTGCAACCTCTCGGGAGTTAACTCGACTTGAAGGAATAACAAAGGCACCAGTTATTGATCAATTCTCAGAAACGGTTCTTGGTGCCACAACCATAAGATGTTTCAAGAAGGAGAACGAATTTTTCCAGGAGAATTTAGACAAAATTAATTCAAGTTTGCGCATGTACTTCCACAACTATGCAGCAAATGAATGGCTTGGGTTCCGACTGCAGCTGATTGGAACACTTGTATTGTCAATAACTGCATTTCTCATGATCAGCTTGCCCAGTAATTTTATCAAGAAAGGTATGAATCGATATATTTTAGATTAGGATTTTTTCGTAGCATAAAGAAGAGCCATACAATCTCATTTCAGAAGGCATTGATTTCAGTTTTATATATTGAGCAGGTTGCCCCTAACTGCTTAATTCATAGCAGAAAAAAGAAAAGAAAAGAAAGAAAAATCCAAGAGTACTATCAGCATTTAGAATTTAAAATGGTAGAGTTATGCACTTTTCTTTTTTCTGTTTTGTCTCATTTGTTTTTAATGTATCAACTGATGATAATATTTTCAAATTGTTATAGCTGGTATAGTATCTGTAGCTTTATGATTAATTATAACCTTTACATAGGATCTGATGTTTGCTATGTTTTTACAGAATTTGTTGGTATGTCTCTTTCATATGGCCTCTCCCTCAATTCTATGGTGTACTTTGCAATATCTATTAGCTGCATGTTAGAGAATGATATGGTTGCTGTGGAGAGAGTAAATCAGTTCAGCACTCTTCCTTCCGAGGCAGCATGGAAAATAGAAGAGAACCATCCTTATTCGAATTGGCCTACTAATGGAGATATTGAGATTAAGGATCTAAAGGCTAGTCGTTCTTATTTACCTTTATTTTTTTACTAGTTTTCCCTATTAGTCCTTGCGATGATTCCATGTACCAAATCAATCTTGTTCTCCATCTTTTTTCCCGTATGGTACAAAATCTTATATCCTGTATGCATTTAGGGACTATTTGCAGCGATTATTGAATGCTACAATTTTATCATTTCAGGTTAGGTATCGACCAAATACACCTTTAATTCTGAAAGGCATTAATATAAGCATCAGTGGTGGAGAAAAGATAGGAGTTGTAGGAAGGACAGGCAGTGGCAAGTCAACTTTGATCCAAGCGTTGTTCAGGCTTGTAGAACCCACGAAGGGAAAAATGATCATTGATGGAATTGACATATGCACACTGGGTCTGCATGATCTGAGATCTCGCTTTGGTATAATCCCACAGGAACCTGTTCTCTTTGAAGGAACGATTCGAAGCAACATTGATCCCATTGGGCAGTATTCAGATGCAGAAATATGGCAGGTATGGTTTCACTAACATGTAGTTTATTTTAGCCTCATCAGTCATTCCTGTGTGGGCTAGCTGTCTCAACTAACATAAGCATTAATTCACTAAACTCAGGCTCTTGAGGGCTGCCAGCTGAAAGATGTAGTAGTTTCTAAACCTGAAAAACTTGATGCTCCAGGTATGCTATTTTTATGTTTTTTTTTTTATATCTGTTGACATTCCACTCATTGTTTTTTGCTTTGGTTGTTCATAGTGTCTGATAGCGGGGAGAATTGGAGTGTAGGCCAAAGACAGCTCCTATGTCTTGGCCGTGTCATATTGAAGCAGGACCCGGATCTTGTTTATGGATGAGGCAACTGCTTCAGTGGATTCCCAAACTGACGCCACAATTCAGAAGGTCACACGACAGGAGTTCTCATCGCGTACAATAATTAGCATCGCCCACAGAATACCAACAGTCATGGACTGTGATAGAGTTTTGGTGCTGGATGCGGGTAGGTCTCTTCAGTCTTGCTGCTTGTGTTTAATAGCTGTTTGGTGATATGAAATTTGGTTCCTGGTAAAACTAATGTGAGCATTTTCCTTTGTTCCAGAATGCTATTCTAAAGCATCACTATTTTCTGTTCAGGTCTAGTAAAAGAATTTGATCCACCATTGAGGTTGATCGAACAACCGTCCCTCTTTGGTGCGATGGTTCAGGAGTATGCCAATCGATCGTCAAACCTATAACTGCACCCATGATGCTTTGGGTTTTAAGGTACAAGTAGAGGTCACCTTAAGTTGAGACTTGAGTGCACATAATGCAATTCTAGAAGTTCAACAGAAAAACTGTCACTCATGATGTTGTAGCTTGGCAGCATTTTGGTTTTAAGCTCACAGTAGAGGACGTAGAAATAAGTTGAAAGTTGATGGAAGTTGAGGACAAATCTGGACGTCTCATCTCTATTATTTTCTTTATTAGATACATTTACATATACATATACATGCACCACACGTACATGTACATAGTAGGCTCCAGGCCATGGATTTCATCAATACATTATACAGCTCAACACTTCCACTCAAGATGGGTGATAAATATCTATCATTCCCATCTTTCTAGATGCTCCCTCACACTCTTTTACACTTAAATATCTTGTTAGACATTAGGCAATTGTTGCTCAAAAATTACATTACTCAATTCTACCGTACCATCATCTATCTTCTCTTTGATAATAAAGAAACCGTCGATCTTAACATGCTGTCATGTTTGTCAGCCCAAATTTGCCAATTTAGGATGTGGCATTTTTAGCTTAAATTAATCCTACAATAAATTTCTCTACTTTTATTTTTTTCCAAAATGTATATATTTATCAAGATATTTAGTGTAGTGATTATATCGTTGTATCACATTGATATATGTATGACTTTTGATTGGGCACATATAGTTAGCATTTGGTTTTATTTTTAAGACCGGGTGTGACAATTTTGGACCGGAATGTTAGCAATATTGATATCCGAGTTATTATCATCCTAGAACCACACTTGTAGCACTAT
This sequence comes from Paspalum vaginatum, assembly GCA_030272315.1. Classification (NCBI taxonomy): domain Eukaryota; kingdom Viridiplantae; phylum Streptophyta; class Magnoliopsida; order Poales; family Poaceae; genus Paspalum; species Paspalum vaginatum. The sequence goes on along the minus strand of CM059017.1, from coordinate 37,572,260 downwards.
GCAAGGGTCACGAACCCTGCAGCACCTTGAAAATGCGGTAATGAGGCGGATTAAAGATGCAGCGTCGCAGGCCAAATAGGATTAGGAGCCCCCCTGCATACTGAGTTTAATGAAGTAGCAAGCACTAAGCAGAGCAACAGTGACAGCCTGGGGTGATTTGCGAGCCCCTCTCCTCCCGCTCCGTCGCCTTTTCGGCTCGCTGGGCCGCCGCCGGCACCTTGCCGGACTCAGCCTCGACGGCGCTGCCGCGCACGCCCGTCGCGACTCGCTTCCGGCTATCAGCATGCTCGGAATAGGGGGCAAAACCTCTGAGTACTTCGCAGGAGTTGCTGTCGCTCCACCGTCGGCCATGGAGATGCACCGACAACTGGGCCTCGGCGACCGCTCCCTGGTCAAGGTGGATTGCTATGCCACCTTGCCCTATGTTAGAGTTTGTGTTAAATATGTATTTGGTTTTGGTTGTGGCAAGATATTGAGTTGTATAGGGTACAGTCTTTGTCAATATTCTATAATCCGGATTTCTTCATAAATATGAGTAGAGGGCTGCTGTCGTATCCAGGACGACTAGATGGCTTGGCGTGAGATGTGGTGCTGCTATAGCGTACCCAGATGCATGCCGGTATAGCTATCTGACAGCGAGGATGAACGCCCATAGTTATGTTCCGGAGATGTAGGCTTCGGCTGAATCTCGTTAACAAATATCGTGCCTCCGATGTCGTCTGTGATTGTGTATTGATATCTCGATTGATCCTAGGTGTTTCCGCATACTTATTTTCTAACAAGTGGTACCAGAGCCATCATTGAATTGGATCTCGAGATGTGTGCGTGGATCACGATGGAAGCAAGCGGACACCATGCTTCATGGATGTCGGGAAGATAGCTCAGTGTGGTGCAAGGTGGAGATGACGATCGATTATTCGATCGGTGGAGTTGAATACTTCAATCGGGTGGCTTGAACCTTTTGTGGGTACAGCTGCCAAGGATGGCCCAGGTGTAGCTTCTTGCGTGAGGAATGTGCGGGCTTCTACAGAGGCGCCAAGGTGAGGTGGCTCCATGCAAGGAAATCCCTGGGCGAACGGGAGTCAGAGTTGGCGACACGCCAGATTTTTCACGAAAAGCCACGGTGGGAGGCTCGTACTTTGGACGCGCAGAGTCCCAAGGACGGGTCGCCAGCCTCCCGTTCCGAGTTCTGCCGAGCGTCTCCATTGGCCTCCCCCTCCCGATCATACGCGCGCGCCGCCGGCGACCTCCCACTCCGTCCCGCTATTATTTCCTCATGCAACGGCAAGAATTCAAGAAAACTAGGTGACCGAGAAGCAGAGGAGGAGAGATCGATGGCGGCTGACAGGGCGATGGCCGCGGCGGCGACGCGGCTGTTCGTCGTGCTCTTGTCCGCGGCCGCCATCGATCTCTCCTCCTTTGCTTCTTGGTCGCCTCGTTCCCTTGAATTCTTGCCGTTGCCTGAGGAAATAATAGCGGGACGGAGTGGGAGGCCGCCGGCAGCGCGCGGCACGATCGGGAGGGGTAGGCCGACGGAGACGCTCGGCAAACTGGAGCGGGAGACCGGTGGCGGCAGCGCGCCAGGAGGCTATCGGCAACGAGCGGCAAGACCGGGAGCGGGAGGCCGGCGGCGGCGTGGCAGGAGTAGGGGCTGGGAGGCTGGCGGTAGCTAGCGCCAGGAGCTAGAGGTTTGAGGCGGCGTGCGGCAACCAGCGGTAGTGGGAGGAAGGCGCGAAGTTGCTCAGCCGGCGCGGGAAACGAAAAAAACACGAATGAGGCGGCAGTGGGCGGAAATTTGCGCCAGAGGACTTTGGTTTAGGGTAGCCGTAAACTGGGAGGACAGATGAGGAGCTGTTGGACATGGTTTTTTCAGCTTTTCTCCCAAAAACGGTTTTTGGAGTATCAATTGGGAGCTGTTGGAGATACTCTTAGGCTATGTTCATCAGTAAGCCCATTCAACCCTGGCTCATCCACTATTTCAACTACCCCCTTCTATCTATCTACAGTGCGCGTAGTGTTTGGCGTCCATTTTAAGCCAACCGGTAAACATAGCCTTTCAGGCCGCAGCTGTGGTGCGGAGGCCTAGGCGCGGGCGGACTCTAGGCGCAGGAGGCACGGTGCAGGAGGCCGCTCGCGGGACGGGGCGCCTAGGAGCGTGACCTAGCGGCGCCTAGGCTATGGGCCAGTGCAAAGGCGTGGACGGCAGGCGTCAAGGGGTCAAGGGCTAGGGTTAACTATTTCATTTCTAACCTAAATCCTGGTGGTCACCGGAAACAATTTCGTGAAAACAGAATCTGGTCCAAATTTTAAAAAGCAGGAATTTTGTTTTTTTCGGACTGAATGTCGGTAATTCCGACTGGAAAGTGTACATTTTTGACCGGAAAATGAAGGAAAAGATCAGAAAATGCTAGGGAAATGTGTCTACATATGGAAAAATTGGAAATTTTGGTAGAGTTTCCCCTAATTATGTGTATATTGATAGTTTATAATGCATAACATATATGTAACTCCACAAAACAAAGACAAATACGACATTAAACACATAAATCATGTCCAAAGTCCACGCGTACTGCGTCCAAAGTCCATTATAATTATTACAATTAGTCCAAAGTCCATAGTCCAATTAATACAACACAATGCTTCCATACTAGTCCAAAGCACACATAAGAATACAACACAATGCATAGTCCGTTCTAAGTCCACGAAGCAAAGACATAGTCCTTGCATGTAATTTGTATCAAATGAATGAATTAAAAAGAGAAAGCAAAATATACAAATAAATACTATTGATAGGATGAGTATCTGCATTTTTCACTCCTCGTATCTCTCCCGGTGATCCCTCGTACGACTCACCTGGTGGTGGCAAATATACTTAGGTCTGTCCACCGGATTGTAAGGACATACCCTGTCCCTGATAATACAATAGTGGAGCTCCATATGGTAGGTAGCCGTGATATTGCAAACAATCGGCCATTAAGTTCATCACTACTCACATGCTATGAACATTCAACACTACTCACATGCCATGAACATTCAACTAGTCCTAGAATTTCAACTCACTAGACCTAACATCAAACAATCACTGATATTTTGCATCACTAAATTTTTGGAACTCATAAATCAAGTAAGAAATCCCTAACATTCACCTAATCCTTAGGATTTCAACTCACAAAACCTAGGTTTCTTACTGCTCCTGTAACGAATCAATAGCAACAAGCATCTAGATCATAGATCGACAACAACAAACATCTAAATCAAAGAATGCACTAACCCTCTTCGGTTTTCCGCACTTCAGGAGGCGGATCCCGCTCGGAAACGACGGTTTTCCGCTCGGAAAAGGTGGTTTTCCGCTCGGTGGGGCACCAAGGCGGGGACTGCGCAGGGCCTGCCGGGGCCCGACGGGATCCTACCGATCCCGATCGGGATCCGCTCGTCGCGCCCGGAATCCCGCCTCCTCGCGGTGGATAATGGGGGCCGCGACTGCGAGAAACCGAGGGAGCGCGTTAGGTGGGGCGCGGGGGTGTGGGAGACCGAGGGAGTTGTCGTTGGCTGTCGGTGGGGAGGGGATAAGGTGAGTGGATAAGGTTTCAAAAGAAAACGGGTTTAGGGTGTTAACGGGTCCGAACCCAAATCGTCATTTTAACCAACAAAATCAACTTAGATTTAAACGATTCCAAGTGATAATGGATCAGAAAAACACCTAGTTTTTTATCATATTTTTTTTCTGTTTTTCACAATTTTTTTAAAATTTTGAAATTCAAAATGAAATTTTTCGAAAAATACCGAAATTTCATCGCTCATAGTAGAGCGGAAACGAAAAAGAATCCAGAATTTCGCCAGGAATTCGAACGGAAAGTGAAACCCTGCTCAAGGCACAGGGAGCGGCTTGTCCAGGCGCCTTGTCCGCTGGATGACATGTGCGCAGGCGGAATCGCAAGGCAAGCCAGGTCCATGCGGGGCTAAAACGGTCTGACAGTCAATTTTTTTTGCCTAGAAGCGTGATGCTGCATGCAAGGCAGTATCGTGAAGCTAGGAGTGCAGAAATCCGGTCATTGTTTTGTCTTCTAGCCGTTGATTTGGACTTAGATACCGGTGCAGCAGTGGTGTAAAACCAAAGAGCAATCAAGCCAAAAGAAGTCAAAGCAGAAGAGAGGACCTTAGTGCTTAGAGTAAATCAGATCCGCGATTTAGAAGAACACGATGTTCGGGACAGGTCGGTCCTAAAGAAAGCCGGTCGTTCAGAGCGTGTTTTCAGCGATCACCTGTTTGGGGATGCAACTTAACGGTTGTGGTGAATAATCGATAACGTTCAAGCAGGGTTGACTTTATCATATACGATGGTGTGGCAACATACGCATGAGCATAGTGCAGGCAACGTGTGTTATGGTGACGTGTGTGCTGTGGGAAGCTTCCAGACGAGGTGATGTTAAGATGAAGATGCAAGTTGGAGTTGAGCGGATACTTCAAGGTGTAAAGCATAAGGTGGAGCTTGGGAGGGATCTAATTTTGCTTGGTGCGCCAGATGATGATGGTTTAGTGTTTTGAGGCGAGTCGGATGGAATAACCATGAAGATCATAAAGGTGCGACACGACTGTGTTGATAGGAAGAGAGAAGTTTACATTGGGAGAAGCTGCAAAGTACACTATTGAAGGTGGAGTCACGAGAGATAAAATTGTGAAAACAGTGTATTCTGAAGAGACAGGTTTCGCACAAGCTCGTGGGTTGTTACGTAGGGTTTTTAATTATACAAATTTTCTCCATCTATTTTTTGTTTCAAAGGAAACCTAAATATGAAAGCTATGCTCGAATATCAATCTATCAAAGACACAATGTGCACTACTTTTATCTTTTGAGAGATTTACTCCTTGACAAGCGACTATGGATTTGCTTACGGCCAGTCAACTGCCTCCTTCACCGATGGCACGCCTCCTCCTCCACCGCCGCCATTTTGATGGGGAAGAAGGGGAAGACCTCGCCGCTGGTTCCCTCTTTGGGTTTAGGGTTGGGATTCGGGGTTAGGGGTGGGGGCCGCACTGTGTCCACCTTTGGCCTAAGAGGGAAGGCCCTCGGCGGCGGCCAACCCAGTGGTGGTGGTGGTAGGGGGCGAACGGATGAGACCAGTGGTGATGGCACCACCGGTCAAACGGGGGGGGGGGGACTGTGCTTGGGCAGGCTTGGTGGCGGGCGCAAGGCATCGGTAGGTTAGTGGAGGGCGGTGACAAAATGCGCGGGGTAGCACGGCGCATCGACGGGAGTCGTAGGCCACGGGGCTGTGGCAGTGGTGGCGGCTAGCGGGTGGGAGGCCGCGGCCCAAGGGAGGCACCGACGGCCGGGTAGGTAGTGGCATGAGGGGTAGGGGTCAGCGGCGGTAGTGGGTTCGCTTCGCTGCAGAGGGGTCGGTGGGGGGTGTGGGAGGAAGAAGAGAGGGAGAGAAAGAAAAATATGGGAGGATAAGGTTGGTGGGGGAACACTAGGATGTAGATTGAATGACCAATATTGTTGACTAATGAGAACAAAAAAAATCAGTCACTTAACAAGGGTCTCCTTATCAGGTGACAATTAACAATCCATCAGTCACATTTTACCGCATACATCAGCACCGTTCGGACTCCATGTGACGGTCAAAAAATGTGACTAATTGATAAACAAATATCAGGTCAATTAAGAGGAGTAAATCTGTGTTTTAGATCATGAAATGTTTAGTTGCGTACCAAAAGCCATGTTTCTAAAACCATGGTTTGACTGGCTCTTGCCTAAATATCGTGGTTTATGATGTTATATCCAAACACCGAGATAGTTTCGGTAGAACCATATAAAACCATGGTAATTGCAAACCGCGGTATTTTAGAACTATGGTATGAGAAACAACATTCCCAAATAGGCCCCTAGTTTATTTTCGTTGTAAAGCTACAAATATTTAGTCTATACCTAACTCTTAAAAATAAGTCATACTTACAACGATATACAAGTTTCACAATGATTGATTAATGTGATCGCTCAATTCCATAAGAGAATTTGGTTTAAAAATTATAATGTACTAATCAACAAAAAGTACAAATGAGTGGACCCAGTACTAAAATGACATGGCTAGTACCAATTTTAATATTTTTTAAAAACTTGAGGGGTAAAAATAGTATTTCATATCTTTAATTATATGAATTCTAATAAAAAAATAGAATCTTTTACCTATGAGCCATAAAAAAGATCGCAATTCCGTAACTGCTATCGAAATTTTCATTTCTCCATATCTGCCACTGGTTCATTTTTGGGTTGCGCAGTGAGCCACTGCCGTCAGAATTTTGCCTAACAGCTGCTAATGGAGAGGTGAAGGTGCCGATGTTGCCCCTGTTTATGTCGTTGGTAGCGAAATTCATTTTCCTCTCTTGCCACTCCCTGTACTTGGTCAGCCATCGCATGGATTTTTGGCTGCAGCAGCAGCGCAGGAGGAAGGCCGGCCCTCGCGTGGAAGTGGCAGCCAGAGCACGGAGTGGCATGCCGCCGTTGCCACTCACAGGCGCAGGGACCGGCGGGCACCGGGGTCGTGCCACCGCTGCCGCGCATAGGCTGGCGGACGCACCCAGGCGGGCGCTGGTGCCTCACGTCGCAGCTGCGAACAGGTGGGCGGACGCCGCGGCCGTGCCACCGCTGTCGCGTACAGGCGCGCAGGCGCACCCCGTCTGGCGCTGCCACGCACAGGCAGGCAGGCGCACCCAGGCGGGCGCCAGGGCCGTGCGCCGTGGCCGCGAATAGGCTGGCAGACGCCGGAGACCCGCACAGGCATGTGGGCGGGAGCAGGTACCGGGCCAGCAGCCTTGGCGCACACGGGTGAGAGCTGGGGCCGCGACCGCAGCCGGGCCGAGCGCGCGCGGCCACCACCACCGCGAGTGCGCGCACGCCGCCCGGCCCCATGCGACGGCTCCTCCCCGCCGTCCTGGCCCCGGGCGGCGGCGGGCCCGGCCTTGGCCTGCGGCATAGAGATGGGGCGCGGCCAGTGCGGCCGATAGACGCGCGGAGGCGGGGGCGGCCACGCGGAGGCGGTGCGGTCGCGGCCCCAGCGCGCCACAACCCGCACTCCACCGCCGCGAGCTGCTACTAGCTTTGAGGGTCGTTCTTGGAGGAGCTGGTACACGCGGACGACGACGGCCGCCGCGTCTGAATTGTAGCGCCGGCTGCTAGCGCTGCCGAGCTCGACGAGGAGGAGGTCCGGGGGCGGCCGCAGTAGTGCGTAGGCGGCGGGGGATGTGGCTGCGGTAGTTCGAGCAGGTGGCGGTGGTAGCCGCGCACGGTCGGCGGTGGAGCGCGGGGCCGCTGGAGCCGCTGCCACGGTCGCCGGATCCCTGCCTGTGGCTGCGTCGGTGGAGAGGAGCAGAGAGGCGAGGTGGAGGAGCAAGTGAGAGGGGCAAAACCGCCATTTCAAAAAAAAAGTGAAATATGATATGGTCAACTTGGACGTTGACCGTTAAAATTGGATGGCGATGTCAGACAGACAAAAATCAACCGCGGTGGTCGATATGTCGAAATGAAAATTTCAATGGCAATTACGAAATTGCGATCTTTTTTAGTGCCTCGTAGGGAATAGGCTTAAAAAATACCCTATAAGTATTACCTACCAATTATATGAAAAGTACCATTAACATGCACATACCTCAAAACATTAAATCAAACTATAAAAATAAATAATATTGACATTAAATTTTAATAAAACGAAATAACCTCTTATAATCTAGGATTTGATGGAGGGAGTATTCATACATGATACTTAGGCTAGGGTCACCAGGGCAGTGGAAACTGTGTTTGAAAAATACTGTTTGCGCACTGTACACAGAGTGAAAAAACAATGATTGCGCAATGTACACAGTACGGATGCACACCTTGGTGATCATGACCTTAGCAAGACTAGCTAGTAGGTGTCGCTAATTAGGCGCACCAATGACTACAAAATTAACCACATTGCCAATTAACTAGAAACATTATCATGTGCGTATAGACAAAATCAATTCTACTCCCACACGTAGCTACTCATGTATATGTATTTCAAGATTGAGCATGTATTGAACGCGTAAATCACTGTTTTATACTATACTGCACACTATAGGCATAGAGGGGTGTAAAATATGGACGTTGAAATAGGCGGACCGGTAGGCATAGCCTAATAAAGGGCATTTATATGAAGTATATGATTATATTCGACTATTCGAGGCATTTAATACTTTGAGTAATATGAGTATATATACTTTTATTAGATAACATGAAAAGTCCCAACATCATTTCTTAAGGAGAGAATCAAACAAAAATTATTACAGACTCCCCATTCAACATTGTTTTAACAAAATAGACCATTCCATCAAATAGAAAAAAAAAATTCTAGCCATATGAGGCTACTCAAACGAAAAGAACAACTCCATGTCAACCGTTTTCAGTTTACGTCAGACTAGGAATAGACCTTGCTTAGCATCTTTACTTCGCTGCCATATAAGTATACATATGTATTTATATAAAATAATATAAATGAATTATGATAATAAAAAGGGGCTCGTCATGATAATATGAAACGGGGGCTCCTTTGCAATTATTTTTAAGTATGCTAAAACTATAATATGAATGCATATTGATTATTGACAAATATCCTTCAAAATAAGTGTTGGCACTTAGGGCATATATAATGGGATATTTATAGGAGGTGCTTATAGAAAAAAATGGATTTTTTTTAGCTCGGTGCTTATGCAAATGAAAAGTTGCTTAATTTTGCACCGATGCTTGCAATGTTTGTGACTGGCAACTGCCATGCAAGGCATTGTACGAGCCCTTAGAGGCCCTTTCGGCACATAAATTCAAAATAGTTTAATTTATGATAAACTTAAGCCCCTTATGTTTCAGCACACCACAAAGATCATCGATTACATCAGTTAGATTTCAATTTTTTTAGAGTTAAAGGGCAAAGCCCCGGCCTTTCAACAGGGTCAAAAGACCACACCACATATCCGAGTTTACAGCATTTTGAAGAACAAATTAACCAACCTACCAGCAAACTACCCTCACTTACGAGCAACACTCCAAACTACCTCAAGCTAAGCACTGACACCGCCTTCAAAGATCATACAGATGCAACACAGGTTTTAAGCAACACTCAGAGTCAAATAATGTTGGTTTCTGATCTCTTCCTCAGCGCCTCCAAGCAGCTTTCCAACTCCTGTTTCTTCGCAGGCGGGCACAAAATCACCCAGTTCTTGCCCATCTTCCAGACCTGCAGTAGAAGAAACTCCAAGCTCCGCCACGCCATTGACTGAAAACACATTTCGTTTCTTAGTTTCCATAAGCCCCAAAGAGCTGCAGCACATAGAACATTGTGAACTATAAACTTTTTATCACTAAGCCACATTTTTCCGACTGAATTAAAATCTCTCCCAACCTCTAACCCCAAAACATCAGATAACACTCTCCACATCATGTGTTGCTACCACACAGTCAAAGAAGAGGTGTTGACAGGTTTCCAACTCGGTACAGAACAAACACGTTTGGTCCTCTACATTTCTCCTCTTAGCTAGATTACTTCTAGTCAAAACTTTGTTATTGGCTAGAAGCCACAAGAAGAAATGCACTCTAGGAGGTACTTTCACCTTCCACAGCCCAGAAACATGAACCTAGGTGAACTCCTCTAAAGTTGATAACCTTATACAAGGATTGTGATGAGTAGATACCAGAGGACGAAAATTGCCAAATCAAAGAGTCCTCTTCATCAGACAAAGTTATGGTCTTAGCTAAATGTATCACTTCCAACCAAACATTATTTAAATCACTAGAAAAGGTTCTTCTGAAAGTACATTTTAGGTTTTCACCATCCCATAGTTCAGCAACTGACCCTGATTTCTCATTCACCAACACATATATCTCCCAAAATTGTATTGCCAAACTGGAAGATCCCAGCCAATTATCCTCCCAAAACTTAACTGTATTACCATTCCCAATTTTCCATCTAAAGCCCATTTTTGCTGCTCTAGCAGCATACATAAAGCTCCTAAAGAACTGAGAAGCCCCCACATCTCTAGTGGAGAACAGATTTGGATTCTCAGTGTTATATTTAAAATCTAAGATCTCTCTCCACAGCTTTCCTTTCCCATCTATATATCTTTTTACCCAAGAACCAAGCAAGCAGACATTTAGATCTCTCAAATTAGGAATTCCCATGCCCCTAAACTCTTTACACATAGCAATAGATTCCCAATTTGCTAGGTGGTATTTTCTATTTCCATCTACATCATTCCATAAACAGTTGGCCATATGGGCATTCAACACCTTAAGGGCCCATTTGGGGAACTTGATAAAGGTAGGAGATAAATTGGGATACTAGCTAAGCAGGGATTTAATCAACACTAGCCTGGCACCATAAGAAAGGAGTTTGCCTCTCCAACCAGCCACGCCTTTTAACATCTTATCAACTAGAGGCTGAAGGTCTTCTCTAAACAACTTATCAAAATGCAGAGGAACTCCTAAATATTTGATAGGAAAACTACCAATAGGGCACCCCAACAGGTGAGAAATGTCATGAACCAATTGCTCCTCACTATTCAAGGCCACAATTTCACTCTTATGAGAATTTATTCTCATTCCTGACAGATTCTCAAACCAGATCAAAATACATTTAAGGTTAGCTAGATGATCATAGTTTAAATCAGAGAAAAGAATTGTATCATCAGCATATTGTAAAGAAATGATCCATTCCTCCCTAAACTCTGTCAGTAAATCTTTAATCAAACCTTCTCTAGCAGCTTTATCCAACATCCTGGTCAACACATCTACTACTAAGTTGAACAACAAAGGGGAAATATGGTCTCCTTGCCTAAGCCCTTTGTCCAGCCTTAAAATAATGGCTGTCTTCTCCATTTAACACTACTCCAATAGACCCCCTACAACTAAACTTTTAATCCAATAGATCCAAGTGCCACTAAAACCTCTAGATTTGAGAATTTCAAAGAGAAAATCCCAGCTAACTCTGTCATAAGCTTTCTCATAGTCTAATTTCAGCACCAAACCTTGCTCTTTACTTCTATGCACATTATGCACTATCTCATGAGCTACAACCACACTCTCCAAGATATATCTACTCTTCAAGAAAGCACTTTGGTTAGGTGCAATCAACCTTTGTAAAACATTACTCATCCTAAGAGTTAATAATTTGGATACTAGTTTAAAACTACAATTGATCAGACTAATAGGTCTAAATTGTTTCATCTGAGATGCCTCTTCTACCTTAGGCACCAAAGTAATCAGAGCAAAGTTAAGTCTGTAAATATCCAGATTCTTATTAAAGAAGTCCTCAAACAAGGCTACCAGACCACTTTTGATGACTCCCCAAAACTTTTGGAAAAAAAAGGAAAGGCAATCCATCTGGGCCAGGAGCTCCTTCAGCATAACAACTAAAAACAGCTTCTTTGATTTCCTCCTCACTAAAGGGGGCAGTCAAAGAAGCATTTTCATTTTCTGTCACTATCTCATTTGCTGCCCAAAAGTCATTACTCAGCTTACAGTTTTCCCTACTTTCTGCAGCAAAAAGATCCTTATAGAAATTGACTGCTATATCCATCATCCCTTTTTGGTCAGACACAATCCCCTCAGGGCCCATCAGAGAATCTACCCTCTTTTTCCTACTCCTTTGGTTTGCTACAGCTTGGAAATAAGCTGTGTTCCTATCTCCCCTCCAAAATATCCCTCTCTCTTGACCTTTGCCTAAGCCTTAATCTCTTCAAGGGCCCAGATCTTGTCTAACTCATCAGCTACCTCTTTTAACTTCCTACTCTCCCCCAAAGTCAACATCCTCTCATTAGAGATTTTATCTAAGGTATTGTAAATATCAGCTAACTCTTTTTTCTCTTTATTAAGCAAGGCTACCCTATTTGCTGCCCAGCCCCTAGCCATTTTCCTAAAAGTTCTGACTCTAAACTGCCATCTGTCAATACTTTTGACAACATTACAAGAAACTGACCAAGCTTTCTTTACTACTTCACAAAAATCTACTTGTTCCAGCCACTGATTTCTCAAAGCGGAATTTTTTCTTCCCAAAGAACATATTAATACCCACATCTAGGAACATGGGATTATGATCACTAGGAAGACGGTCTAGAATCCTAACTCTAGCTAGGGGAAATACTGCATCCCAACTAGGGGACACCAAAATCCTATCCAACTTAGCTTTGATCAGATTTTCCTGATTATTAGTCCAAGTAAAGCAACCATTATTGGGCTCTAACTCAATCAAAGATCACTTATCAATCAACTCATTAAAGCTGTCTGCCCACACATGATTGATCCTACCATTATTTTTCTCGTGACTAAATCTAACTAAGTTAAAATCTCCTCCAATCAAAGTAGGACCATTCAACTTACTAACCACCAGATCTAATTCATCCAGGAAATCTTGTTTCCCTTCCTCATAGGGAGAACCACACACCACTACCAACTTCCAATTGAAACATGTCTTCTTCTCAGTTAAAAAGACACTAAGAGTATATCTTAGGGCATCTCCTAGACAAATATTATACAAATCTACATTAGCTCCTACCAGTATACCAGCAGCAGAGCCTCTAGCTGGAACATTGAGCCACTCAAAAGGAACCCTAAGCTAAAAGCAGCTTTCTTAGTTTCTGTAATCCCTACAAAATCTACATGGTTATCTCTTATTTTACTACCTAAAGCAGGCACCCTACCAGTTTTACTAAGGCCCCTGATATTCCATATCAGACCTCTCATTTTCTAATCCTACTTTTTTTCTTATTAACCCTAACTCTAGTCCAGCCCTCTTCCTCCTCTATAACTATATTAGGACCAACAATATCTCCCTTACCAATCATTGTGCTGCCACCCAAAGTTGGTGATACTTCTCTTCTCAAATTACCATCTAACTGATCAACTTTATAGCTACAGCCTTCTATCTCACATTGTTCTACAAAAGCATTTTGTCTAGGACTTCTCTACTCATATCACTCTATCAATCACTACAGAAGGCACTGGATTTCCATCCATGCCTCTCACACCAACTACATTAGCTACTTTACTAAGCTTATCACTATTGATAAAACATGAATTGGATTTGCTCATACCTTTGTTTGACTCCAGATTTACTTTCTTCTTCAGCTCTTGTGCTTTCTCTAACATAGATCTGCCATCACTTAGGTTTCTCTTGCTTTTTCTCTCTGCCAGAATAGGGCCCCAGACTAACCCTTTCTTTCTTTTACCATAGTCTTCAATTTTCTGTTTATCAAGCATTTCACTGTCAGGTTGCGTTGATTGCTGTTCTTCCACAAGGATGTCTTGCTCCTTCTCACACACCTTTTGGTCTCTTATCTCTAGGACATTTTCTGAACTCATGTGTACACTACCCACAGTACTTTGTAGTTTCTCCTCCCTGAAAAGCTCTACCCATTCTGTTGGTAAGCATAGTTGTTCTTCCTTAGCATCTTCTTCATCTACCAAGCTGAAGCTGTTTTCCTCCCCATCAGATGATAGAACATCCACCTCCATTTTCTGCAATAAATCTTTTCCATTTTCTGCTAAGGAACATCCATCAAGCAAACTTTCAAAGCTGAAGTTCAAGCTTCTCTTCACAGAACCAAGACCAGATCCACTAGTTTGTTTATACCCACAACTTTTGGATTCCTTAGCACCTCCTGAGTCTTCTCTATTCTCTTTCTGATTCTTTTTCTCACTGTCACCTCTTTTATTCCCCTCTTTTGTTGAATCCAAATTACTATCCATAGGATCATCTTCTCCTAGCATCATCCTCCTCATTTCCATCCTCATCATCAGCTGTCCCATCTTGGTCCACCCCCTCTGCTTTGAAAGAAATCAGAAACAGCTGGTCATTCATCTCAAACACTCTCTTCATTGGGATTTTCTTTGGATTCTTGTACATCAGTTTAACTCTAACCAAACTGAAAAGGCTGGAAAAAAGCTGTTGCTAGTACACTTCAACCAACACCCCTAGACTCGAAGCAACATCTCTTATGGACACCTAGTCTACCCACTTAGGAGGCATACCTCTAATCTGCACCCACACCTCAACAAGCTTACCCACTGGCTCCACTTCTCCATTCCAAGCTTTGAGTGATGCCATAACCCCTTCTTTGTTCAGGTAGGAACATTGATACCTTCCCTAGAACCAAGTTCTCCACTTTTTTACCTGGAGGGAACCTCACCTAAATAGCTGTAGTCATCAAGGATGATGGATAGACTGGGTAAAACATCCATCAGTTAGGGCCTGTTTGGATGCCCGCTATATACCTCAGGCCTAGTCCCATGGGATGCAACCACCGCCTGTTTGGATTCCTGGCCGCGCCCCTCAGTCATGTCCCCACGCGTGCAAGATTCCATCGCCGGCTAGGCTCTGCGCGTATGCGGATTTCGGCCGTTTCTCATAGGCCTGGCTCCGCGCGTACGCGGCGCGAGCGTGCAGGACGCCGAAAATGGAGCGTGCGTGAACGCGAGAAGCACTAGGGTTACCGCCCCAGTTTCGTGCCATCACCGGGCATAAATACCACCCGCCGCCACCCCTCGCGTCGCTTCGCTCTCTCCCGACCTGGTGAGTCTCCCGCCGCCACCCATCCTCTCTCTCTATTCATCTTCTCTCTTCCTTCGTGTAACCCTAGTTCTTGGATGCTGTGTATCTAACTCATCTGTTCTTGTTCCTTGCATAGCGACAGATCTCAACTCATCCCCTTGTGTGCAAGTAAGTCCCCTCTCCTTTCTCTGGGCGAATCTGGTGAATCTCAGTCTCCCCCTCCCCTCCGCACCGCTGATTACTCGCGTTCCAATGCAGGCCGACAGATCTGGTTGCTTTGGTGCGTTTCAGGTAAGAATCGTTGTTTTCCTACTGTGTTCTTCATTCTTGTTCATGATTATTTCACCTAGGCAGTTCGTAACTCTTGAATGTTTACTTCCAGATCTGTTGCTGCTCGTGATCCTCCATCCTCGGTTGGTGGTGACCTTGTTCTGGTTGCTCGGTATTACCATTTTCGCCCCCTTTTCCAGCCCCCTCCTTCATTCTTGCTTTTGCGGATTGTCCATGGCTAGTATTTGATATGGTAATCTGAGTATGTGGCCTAGCCAATGATGTTAGGGTATAAGATCTGAGCATTTGTCCATGGCTAGTGTTTGATATGGTAATCTGTTTGCTTTTTTTATCAACGTTCTTGTGCCTATGATGCTGTGACCTAGTTCATATATTTCTGTGATGCTCTGTTTCTCTAAGCACTATGTTATGGTAGTTTATACTGAATCTGTGTTATAAATCATGGTGATTTGCTAGATGGACATGCAAGAAAAATACACCTATTGTTTGTTCAAGCAGCAGCTCTTATCAGTGCTCTTTATGCATTTCTTTTGAGTCGACTGCGAATGCAAGAATGAGCATGTCATGTGCTAACCTACGGGCCGCTAAGCAAAATGGATGAGCAAAGGCAACACAACCTAAACCTAATTTACAACTGCAATGATGTAGAGTGTGTAAACATGCTTAGAATGAGGAGAGCACCCTTTTTCAGGCTTTGTAACTTGCTTAGGGAGAGAAATTTGTTGAGAGACACCCTACACTGTTGTGTAGAAGAGCAAGTTGCAATGTTTCTTCATATAGTAGGTCATAATCAATGGTTTAGAGTTATTCATCAGAATTGGAGGAGGTCTATAGAGACCTGTTAGTAGGCATTTTAAAGAAGTGTTGTTTGCTATTGGAGAGCTTAGGCAAGATATGATTAGGCCCCCATCAAATGAGACACCACTAAATATCATGAACAGCTCCAGATGGTACCCCTATTTTAAGGTAAAAACTGAAGCATGTAGTATACAGTAGGGGTACTTGTTTTTGGGCATATTGCATAACCAATTCAATGATGCATCTCATGTAGGATTGTGTTGGGGCTATAGATGGAACACATATATATGCTAGAGTCCCACAGAAGATGCAAGCGACATTTAGAGGAAGGAAGCATTACACCACATAAAATGTCCTAGCAGCTGTTGATTTTGACTTGAAGTTTACCTTGTTCTTGCTAGTTGGGAAGGATCAGCGCATGATGCTACCATTCTAGCTGACGCATTAGAAAGGGCAGATGGGTTAAGGGTTGAACAAGGTAATAATATGCAACTTTGTGCATACACTAAAAAATTGCCATGGAATAACTCATGCCTAATGTAAATTCTACAATTGTTTTAGGGAAGTTCTACCTAGTAGATGCTGGATATGCGTGTCGCCCTAGCTTCCTCCCCCCATACAGGGACACTAGGTATCACCTAAAAGAGTAGGGGTAGGAACTACCCAACCAACCCAAGAGAGTTTGTTTAACCTGAGGCACTCAAGCTTGAGGGTGACAGGTTCAAAGGGCATTTGGAGCACTGAAGAATCGCTTTCACATCATTGACAACAAACCATTTCATCCTTTCAAGACATAAGTTAAATTAGTACTTGCTTGTTGTATACTGCATAACTGGATTTTAGGACATGGGGTAGATGAAATCATTCCTCTAGTCAACTTGGGTTCCCAGTGTCAATGTGCCTAATTCCCATGGAATTGCTATGGATGACAATGCAGCATGGGCACATATTAGGGATGAATGGGCTAATTCTATGTGGGCTAATAAGGGAAACTCACACACCTAGGTACATGTACCAGGTGCTGCCCTTGTAATTCTGTGATGTTTTATTTGAGGACACATGTTTGTTATTTTTGTGATGTTTTATTTAAGGCAATGGACAAATGCAATGATGATTTAATGATGCTATACTTGTTCTGAGGCTGGGGCCATATGCAATGATGATTGTTATCCAAATTAAACCTCACTTGTTTTTTTGAGGCATAAAGCATGTGCTGTGATGAATTTTCACTCATGGATCACTTGTTCATTTATTTGAGGCATGAAGCATTTGCTGTGATGATTGTTACTGTTCTGGATCATTTTTTAGAGGTATAAGGCATGTGCAATGATGATAATCTATTTATTTATATGCATATGCTGCAATTAGGATATGGCTGAGGAGTATGTCTTGGTTGACATGGGTGACGAGGGTGATGTTGTTGCTGCTGGACAGCAGCATGCCTAGCAGCAGGAACAGAGGGGGCCTATGAGGTGGACTAGTGCTTTGTCTTCCTTTCTATTGCGCCGCATGTGCTAACTAATCTCAACTGGCGTCATAACTGACAAGGGGTTTAAGGAAGTGCATCTCAATCAGGTGGCCAAAGCCCTACAGGAGTTTAGTGGCAATGAGGTCACAGGAACCTAGGTGTATAACCACCTGAGAAAGTGGAGGCGGAGGTGGGTCAGAATCTCCAAGCTTAGAGAGCTTAGTGGTGCTTTGTGGGATGATGAGAACTTTGTGATCTCACTTGAAGAAGAGCATTACAAAGGCCATATCCAGGTTTGTTAAGAGCTTAGTGGTGATTGGTGGGATGATGAGAACTTTGTTGAACTAGGTCACTAACCTTCAATGTTGCTGCCTACAGGTGCACCCTAAAGATGCAGAGTACTTGAACAAGCCAATTGAGAACTACCAGTAGATGGAAGTCATCTTTGGAAATGGGTTAGCCACAGGAAGGTGGGCAATGGGCTTCAATGAAGCACTTGGTTCTCCTTCTGACTTTGCTGAGAGCTCACTGAAGACTGAAGTCCTTGATGATGTTAAGAAAAAGACTTCAGATGATGTGACCACTAAGACTGAGAAGGATATGGCTTGTGGTGCTGGCACCAAGAGGAAGAGGTCATTTCTATCTGAGGAGGACTGCCTTATGTTGACTAGCATGACTGATGCTGTGAACAATGTAGCAGAGGCAATTAGGGACACTAAGGTTGTTGAGGTTCATCCAGAGATGTATGGTGCTGTGATGGACATGCCTGGATTTACAGAAGAGGCTTTGATTGTGGCTTTCTCCCACCTGCTGGACAACAAGGCTTAGGGATGTGCCTTTGTTGGGATGACTGAGGCTCACCGTGTGCTGTGGCTGAGGACTTTCTTGGCCAAGCATTACTACATATGAGCAGTGGGGATGCTGGTTGGTCCACCTTTTGTGCAGCTTCCTCTCCCTCCTTTTGGTGGTGTATTTTGGGATGGTTTCTCCGTGGGACAATTGTTGGGATCAGAGGCTTATGCTGCTATCCAGTCTGAGTGCTTGAGGCATGTTGGTTGCAAGTTGACTCATGTCTAGTGGCTCTTTTGTGCATAACACCCCTCTTGGTTATGCAGTCACCTGGTTCTACCTATATTGTGCAGTCTTACCTAACTATGGCTAACCATAGCTGATAGTAGGAGACATGCTATGCCACTTTAACTGCATACTGCCATAGATGTCTAGTGGATCAACCTAACTTTAGCTGGTACTTGCTTAGCCTAGTGACTTAGATGTCTGGCCATTCATGCTGTTGAACTTGTTATTTGAGGCCTAATGTTAGGCTGCTGCCTGAAACTTGTTAGGCATTAATCATCTACTATATCTGAGCATATGCCTTTGCCTTTGATCTTGTCTTTTGCTGTTTGCAAGTGCCTATGCCCGTGATGATGCTTTCATATTTATATTGTCTTGGTTAAATAATTATTCTGAGCACATGCTTATGCCAATGATCATGCTGGTTTTTTATGCTTGAATGCCTAAACTGAGCACATGCTTCTGCCAATGATCATACTGGTTTTTTGATGCTTGAATGCCTAAACTGAGCACATGCTTCTGCCAATGATCATGCTATTTTTTTGATGCTTGAATGCCTAAACTGAGCACATGCTTCTGCCAATGATCTCGTTTTGTTCATTTGTTGTGATCCTTTCCTGCAATGTTATTATGATTTCCTGCATTTCATGGTCATCTGCTGTTTTTTAATTATGTAACCAGCCATGACATGGTATGTTGTCAAAGTTGAGCGACAAACTGGAGTCTTCTCTAGCTGGGAAAGGCTCATGCTCAAGTTGTAGGCTTCCATGGTGTGCATGCGTCAAACGTTACAACTCAAGACAGGAAGCATATGACGCATTCAATGGAACTCTTTTGAAACATGAGCCTTGCAACGCACCATTATTTGAAAAAGGGTCAACACCATATCAGAAGATGGGGATTAAGGACATCATTATATTAGTTCAGGCTGTAATAATTGGCTTTTTAGTTTGAAGATGGTTATGTAATTCTAAGTAGAACTAGGGACTGGTTCTATGTAAACTGGACTTCCCAGTGGTAACTTCACCACTCCATGCAATGGGTGACTGGGAACTTATGTGCATGCGGGTAACCAAACATGGTAGTGATGCACCTGAATTTGAATATTGGGCTGCATCCCGCTAACCAAACAGCATCTCCACTTAGCCAGGCTGTCAAGAGACATCAACCAAACACGACCGTCTTGCATGCCCAGGGCCTGGGGCGGCTGGAGCCTGGCTGGGGCATGCAAGCCAGGTAGGCCTAGTCAGGCATCCAAACAGACCCTTAGATTTCAATTCTTCCGTGTCAATGTTTTCTCCACATTAGTATCTTTTTACCTGCAATTTTTTGACACAACAGCATAAGGATGATGGATCATTTAAGGTTTGATATCTCTCAACCAACATGAATATGTGATCGAGTATATTATGTCTAAGTTACAAAACCATACCAATATTCTCAATTTTTAAATATCACTTTGTAAATTAGTCTATGAAATTACCGCAGCAACATGCATAGTATCACCTAGTTAGTGTTATTTTCTGTACAAATCTAGCAGTGGCATTCTTGTGTCATGTTGACGTAAATATTGCAAGTATAGGTAACTCCAAAGTTCGAAAATGAGGAAACAAACGTTCAGAAAAGAGAGTGGGTCCAAGGAGAGGAATATATATGACACTAACTAGGTGAGACTCCGTGAGTTGTTCCAAAAATTTCTTAGACTAATTTCTAAAGTGATATTTAACAATAGAAAATATTGGTGTAGTTTTGCAACTTAGAGATATATATTGATCAAATATTCAAATTGAATGCGAGAGATCAACTCTTAAATGATCGATCATCTACATGTGGTTGTATCAAAAAGGTATAGGTAAAAAGAAATTAAAGTGAAGTAAACATTGTCGCAGGAGAATTAAAATCTAACCGATACAGATCTAGCAATGGCACTCTTGTGTTATGTTGACCTAAATATTGCAATGTATAGGTAATTCCAAAGTTTGAAAATGGAGAAACATATGTTCAGAAAAAGAGAATGGGTCATAGGAGGGGAATGTATATGACACTAACTAGGCAATATTCCGTTCATTGCTGTGGAACTTTCTTAGACTAATTTCTAAAGTGATATTTAAAAAATAGTTAATATTTTTGTGTGCTTTTGCAACTTAGAGATAATATACTTAATCATATATTCACGTTGATCGAGAGAGATCAACCATTAAATGATCGATCATCCGCATGCTGTTGTGTCAAAAAGGTGCATGTAAAAAGAAATTAAAGTGGAGAAAACATTGACACGGGAGAACTAAATCTAACCGATATTAGTCAATGCCCTTTAGTGGTGTGCTGAGGTGGCTTAACTTGGTGCAAGTGAAATAGTTACTGGATTCTATCTTTATAAAATATACAGATTGATAGATACCTCTATTCTTTTTTACTAGTCCATCACCGTGCTCATGAACGGGTTAGAGGTTTAGGGGTATATGAATTAAAGGTTGATATATAAGTTTAATAACACCATTAGTTGATAATTTAGAAACATATTTTTGTAGTTTGGAGTTTATATGTTATTTTATTTTATCATATAATATTAGATGTGGTTATTTTAATTCATCTTTCATAATGACGCAGGGATAATTTATATACAAATTTAGTGCTTACTTTAATTCATCTTTTATAGTGGCACGAGGGTAATTTTTTTCATAATTGCATGGTGGGTACTTTATGTACAAATTTTAGGAGATTATTTTAATTCATTTTTCATAATGGATGGTGGATAAATTTTTAGAAAATATAATAGTTCTAATGGCTATTATTAGAGCTATATGATGGACGGTCAGATGTTTCTGATTTTTGTGAGAATTTCTAAGATTTATCTCCGTGTCCGAAGAGGATTAACGTTTAGACCCCAAAATGTGTCTTCAATTGGAAAAAAAAAATCCTTATCTGCCATTTAAAGAAAACCAAATGCCCTTTATGGCATTGAAAATTTTTTTATGCCCTATCCTACACTCTCGCTAGTTCAAGGGGATGGTAGATAGAGCATGAAAAACATTTTAGTGGCACAAAGGGCACATGGTTTTCTTCCTATGGTAGATAAGGATTTTTCTCCAATTAATAACAGTAAGATTTGATCTCTATTTTTTTTAGTTGTCACAGTTTACTTGCCTACAGTCAAATAAAAAGAAGAGTGAGTATATGTTTTCAAAAAAATATGGGATTTTGAGGAAGATGGATGTTACCTTTTGGTAACAGAGCGAGGCATGGATGGAATACTTAGCGAAGGATATCGTACCATTAATTTTTCTTATTCCAAATGCATTTATTTAACAAAGTATAGCTATCAGGATATATTTCTGGCGACCGTCGACACAATCTCAAGCACAATCGAGTGGGCGATGGCAGAGCTACTACAGCACCCAGATTCCATGAGAAAACTACAGGAAGAGCTCAGGAGGGTTCTCGGGTCCAAGGCAGATGTCGAACACTCCGACATCGACCGTCTCCCCTACCTCCGAGCAGTCATCAGGGAGACTCTCCGGCTGCACCCAGTGGTGCCTCTGGTGCCGAACGAGGCAGAGGAGACTGTGGAGATCCAGGGGCACGCCGTGCCCAAGGGGTGCACCGTTCTGGTGAACCTTTGGGCGGTGCACCGGGATGCCGGGGCGTGGCCGGAGCCAGACAGGTTCATGCCGGAGAGGTTCCTGCTGCGACTTGAGGAGGCCGGCTTCCTGGGGACGACGGAGTTCCAGTTCATCCCGTTCAGCGCCGGCCGGCGCGTCTGCCTCGGGTTGCAGCTCGCCACCAGGATGGTGCACACCATGCTCGGCTCTCTGCTGCACCGCTTCGAGTGGACACTCCCGCAGGAGGTGAAGGAAAATGGCGTCGACATGTCGGAGAATATGGGGTTGACCATGGTTATGGCTACCCCGCTGCAAGCTATAGCGAAGAGTGCGTGACAAAGCCAGCTACGGAGAGCTAGTATTTAATCTCTCGACGCATATGAATGTGCACTGCAACTGGCAGGATTTCGAATAAATGTATCTCATGATTGTTCCCTATATGTACTGCTGGAATTTGTGTGGGTTTTTACATTAAAATTCATGTTTGAACTAAAGTCGGATTTGAACTCAATGAATGCCAGCAATTAGTGGAAAAACAAAATTCAATGGGAGATTGCCCATGGGGCAGTTGGACAGTGAGCTTATTTCGAGCAGCTACTAGCACAACCAAACTGATTTCTAGAGTGTGTGACTTTTAAAAATAAAGGATGGCTCTCAAAATCGATTATAGGAGGAAACTTGGGCGGTTTGGAAGGGATTAGGAGGACTTTGACTTATCCCAGTTCTTTCAGTCTTAGGCGGCTAACCGAACAAGGTTTAAGGCTTTGTTTGTTCGGTTGGGCTAGTATCAACCGGGATCAGGCTCCAAACCCTGTGGATGAGCCAAATGTGGATTTTATCAACCCTTGCCCGTGACGAAAGTCATGTTTGGTTAGCACATGTGGGGTTCCTATCCCAGCCGATTCCCTAATTGATCCCTCGTCGAGACCCAGGATTCAATCCTCCACCCCAAGGTGTGGAATGGTTCCTCTCCCCCCATGCGAGCGTAGGCAAAGAGGCATCAACATGACGTCGCGATGGTTTCAACCATTGACAAGAGGGAGTGATGTTCTCCTTGTCGACCGATACCCCCTCTGGTATTTGGGTTCTCCCACTCTGTTGCTGATGGGAAACAGGGGTGTCCGATCCTTTGTCAGTTGTAGATAACTATCTATTTGGCATAGGTACTACATACATGCGCCACATGATTCGATTCCTGCAATCGCATCACCACATCTCTTCTGGTTTATCAACTATGCACAACACAATTGACCTCGCCACGAAGACTTATCCTTGCTTGAGAATCGAAGAACAGTACAAGCAAAAACGCAATAGATGAAAACTCAAATTGCGAATTGAAAGATTAAGCAACAACTGATCAACTGCGAAACTGTCTGAATAGAATAATCTAAGCAAAATACATGTACTCTAATGATAGATACTGAATATATAGAAGATAGAGAGCTAGAGGTAGCCAAGGGGCGGCCGAGCAAAAACGCAATAGATGCAAACTCAAATTGCGAACTGAAAGATTAAGCAACAACTGATCAACTGCAAAACTGTCTAAATAGAATAATCTAAACAAAACACATCTATTCTAATGATAGACACTGAATATATAGAAGATAGAGAGCTAGGGGTAGCCAAGGGGCGGCCAAGCAACCCTAGGGCGTACAATGGCTTCCGGTCCCGAAAACTGGTGTCGCAGCACCCTGATAGATTCTGGACGTCATCTTGTTTCGAGCATTTCCGTTGATTCCGAACGTATTTGTACATAGGACTACTTGAATTGGAAAGTTTATCTCCTTATCTTTCCGTCGTTATGTAGAATAGCAAAAATAGAGTCTGTATGTGGTCCGATGGTCCGTTTTCGTTAGACCTATTCTTGCAATCTAAACCGGTCTCGTGAATAAATTGGACTCCAATATGGATTGGGCTTCTGCTTGGTGGACATGTTCCTATCACATACCTTCTCTTTTCCCATGCCATAGGCTTCTTGTTCTCAATCTAGATTTTTAGAAGATCTGCTTTGCCTTGCTACAGTTTCACGTGGCCTGTCAGCAGGGGTGTAATGGGATCGAATACGAATGGATATTGCTGATACCGTATTTGTTTCCATATTTTTCCTTCAGATTCGAATCGAATGCGGATATTTTCAAATGTGTTAGATAAGACTCTTATGGTCATCGACATCATATTTATCCAACTTTGAATACTATGATACGGATATAGATCAAATATTGAATATCCGAACTCGAACACGGATCGGATATAAACGGATAATATCCACCTGCGTGTATTAGCCACCAACAGCTCATGACAAGCCCCATAGGCTGATGCTGCAGCACCATTACCAGCGGTACCGGCAATAGCCCTCTATCGGTGCCGCCAATCCTGGTGGCTTAGCACCTGAGGTCGATGAATATTGTATAGCATCAGATTGGTGCATTAAATGTGTTGAGAATAGGCTCTAGTTGTTCTTGTTCATCTCTTTTCATTTTATTGATCCTATTCTTGTTGTTTTTGTTAGACTGATATGTAGTGATAGAAATGATCTCATTTGCAGTTCTAGAACTTGTGTTGATCCCTTGCTAACCGAACAAGAAACTGATGAAGGGGATTAGGGGAACTAAACCCCACAGGAATTGAGTGGCAGCAAAAGGGTTCACTCATTCTGGATACAGAATAAATCTGCTTAGTGGATTTGTTTCCTTGTGAACCAAATATGACCGAAGGCTTAGTTCGGCAACTCTTGGATGCAAGGGGATTGAAGTTGGGAGAGATTGAGGAGGGTTTAGATCGATTATAGATTTAAACGCACCAAATCCCCTCCAACCAGAGAGTTGCCAAACTATGCCTAACGAACAATTCCCAAGGTTATTTAATACACTCTACCGTCCTGATGTCGCTATGATAGATGTTTTGTCCATGCATCACTAAATGGCTATTTCAGAAGAGCCTTGAAAGGAGAAAAATGGAATAGCTGGTAGTGGTAGCTAAAGTTGCTAGTCACTAATAGATTAGAGGAACAATTTTACATAGGATTTGCATAAACATGTAGAATTTTCAGATCACTCAATGTATCAATACTTATTGAACTAACGGTTTCCGTTCTCTGATAAATTTGTCTAGAAGCTAAATCCTCCACGAAAGATAAAGATTTTTCTTTGGTATGTTCAACAGGGTAACAATGATAACTTGGCAAAAAGAATTTGATCTAGGAGTCATAAGTGTTAATTTTGTAAGTGCAGAAACAATTAAACTTCTCTTCTTTAATTGCCAGCATGCTATGACTAGTTGGACAACTGTTTAGATAGCTAGAATCTTAATGGGCCTGACAACTCTCTTTTGAGCAATTTGGTGCACCTGTAGTAACATTGTTTCTTGGAAAAAGCATGAGATACCTGTTTTACGCAAGCTGTTTTTATGTGAGCATTGGCTGCACTTTTAGGAAATGGTACAGCTTGAAGATGCAAAAGCGACCATGTTTGGTGACTAGGACGACACTAGAAGTTGTTTCCTTCGAGATTTTCATTAAGAATGGATAGAGAAATAATAATAGACTATGCTTACGATTGCTTCTCTTTGATTACATATTTCCTTTTTTAGCAAATGAGTGAAGAATTTGTAATATATTAGTTGTGTGCAGTTACGGAGGCCGGAAATATTTCTTAAAGTATGTAATTGGTAGCCTGGTACAGCTAGTACATGCAAATAAAAAAATATCCAGTAAGAATGTATATTGTATTGTACATGGTTAAGAGAACTACCGTTGAATTATCTATCACAGCTATTAGCTTCTCATCATTGGCAATAAGAGCAAGGAAATTACTGATGGTTCAAGCAAACATTGTATCTTGCATAAACATAGTATTCTCATCACTGGCAATACAAGCATGTATATTGTATTGTACATGGTTAAGAGAACTACCGTTGAATTATCTATCACAGCTGAAAGACCACCGTTTAGTTTTAGGATATGGCCAATATCACAATTTGTAACTTGGATAAACATTGTTTCCTAGGAAAGCAAACAAAATTTATAGCTAAATATGCTCCCCTATTTCAAGCAAAGATAACCATCCTAAACTTATAGGTAGTGTTTTCTTTGATATACCAAATGCATTATTCTTGTATCCTAAGGCCTTGTTTGCTTCGCCCCGGAACGGCCGGGAATGGGAATATGAACCTCATGACTTGTTTTTGGTTGTGTGCCACAAAGTGATGATTGCTAGGTGATGTTTAGTTTTCCCACTTACAATCATTCATAATCAAACAACAGATTGCTATTGTCAATTCTTACCACTATTGTCAAGATTGCTATTGTTATATCTTACTATTTTTATTATATCTCTCATTCTTTAACATGATATGTTTAATTTGTTTTGTTTTGTTATATGCAGCGACATAGTTTTGGATTATGATTATATAATTGTTAAATTTCCTAATAACGCTATTAGGGTCACAAAACCTATGCGTCACCTGTTTCAGACTGGCACGTCACGTTGAGATGTGGGCCGGTCCGGAATTGTCCCTTTTTTAGACAGCCTCGGAGTGTCCGATAGGGCGTGGTGTTTATGATGAGCCACGGGGTCTCAACGAGGATTCGGCGGCATTACCCTGTTGTTCTCCGATGCGCCATATCTGGGCGTGCAGTTGGAGAACAGTGGGGTTGTATTGCCAAAATATTGTTCGAACCCCGTAGACTCACCATACTCTTGGGTGGGTTTAGGGCATATCCTTACCTATAGATGTAGGGCCGCAATATGTAGAAAGAAAATAAGATTGCCAACTATCTTGTTTTAGTCTATAGCCTCAAGTGTGGGTGACAATCGCCGATGGATGTATGCTGGTTGGGATAAGAGTGGGTCGCATTCAGCTGAGTGGAAGGCCGAGAGCCCGAGACACAGGCTTTTATTGACCAAGCGTTCTCTTTGACAACTCACGATGAGGTCATAGAATGGGTATCTAGGGTTTGGAGAGAAGCACAACTGGACTCACATCTGTGGATTATGGGAGCTTCTATATGCCAAGGCATTGATTCTCATGCACAACATTGATGTTATGCATAGGAATGTAATGTTGCTGAAAGCATTATAAGCACATGCATGGATTTTAGTGACAAAACAAAGGACAATGAAAAGGCCCGAAAGTACATGACAAAGATTTGTAACCACCCAACCCTTGAGCTCACCGCAAGTGGAGGTAAACCACATGCCCCATTTTGTCTTAAACCTAAATAGAGGAAAGAAATGCTGAGATGGATGAAAAAAATTGAAATTCCCTAATGGTTATGTAGCGGGGTTGAAACGAGCTGTGAATCTAAAGATCGGGAAGCTTAATGGTTTGAAGAACCATGATTACCACCTAATCATGAAAAGACTCGTGCATGTGATGTTTTGCGGTTACCTAAACTATGAGGTTTGGTCGGTGCTAGCTGAGCTAAGCTATTTTTGTAGACAACTTTGCACTAAAGAGATCAAGAGAGAGCTGATGGAGAAGCTCGAGAAAGATGTACCTGCGCTAATATGCAAAATGGGAAAATTTTTCCGTCCTGTGTTCTTTAATTCAACGCAACATCTCCTTTCATCTTTCATATGAAGCTAAGGTTGGCGAGCCTGTGCAGTATATGTGGATGTACCGCATTGAAAGGGCCCTCTGTGGGGGATAGATATCTCCTGGCTCCTCATAGCGTGGATCTAGGACACAGGCCAGCAGTGGGCCTGAGTCGGGCGAGCGATTCTTTCTGTGGGCCGAACGCCTGACCCAAGGCCCGATCATGGTCGCAATGGCTTGGAGTTCAAGGCAACGATGGCGCAAGCTGGAGAACAAATAAGGAAGTTTGGTTCGGACTTCGGTTCCGAGATTTGAGGAGATTGACGAAGATACGATGGAAACTTATATTCTGTTTGATCTTATGTAATCTAAACCGACTAGGAGATGTATAAGGAAATCGACTTGTAACCCAAGATTCCGTCAGCTTATATAAGGCAGATGAGGGACCCCTACGTAGAATAACTACTCCTGATCGCAATCCAGCCCTAACCCTCATTGTAACCTCGAAAACTCGCAGCAATACAACCAATCACAAATAGGACATAAGGTTTTATGCATCTCGCGGCCCGAACTTGTATAAATCTCTGTGTCCCCATTGCTTTTCCGGCGAACCATCGAGCTACGTTGATCCAACCGAGCCACAAAAGCTCCACGTGACCCGTCCCGTGGTGCACTGCCGGTACTAAACCCCGACAGTTGGCGCGCCAGGTAGGGGTTCGGTGGCATCGGCATCAAGCTAGCTCCATGGCCAACCTCATCGACAATGTCAGCAAGTTCGCCCCGGGCGAGATGATCTGTTTCGGATCCATCTCATTCGTCGCCGATCAATCCGGTGATCTGCACCGTTTCATCGGTGTCACGGGGGAGGCGCATGGCTGCAAAGCACCGTCGTCGACTCCGAAGCTCCCTTCGGCTTCACCGACATCTAGACCTGCTCAGCGCACAGCAGGCCAGCGATCAGCCACCACGGGTGCCAAGCCAGCTCGTCCTCAGGCGTCGACACACCAGCCCACCAGGGCCACTCAGCCTCGGTTTGCCCCACCCCGGTGCAAGGCGCCAAGCCGCACCCCGATCCAATCTAGGTCGGGACCTCAACAGGCGGTCGAAGTGATAGTCGGGCGCAGATCCGCTCCCACTCCTCCACCACGATCGGTGACTCTATCCTCGTCGACCCGACGCACCGCGCTCTCCACTTCCCTAACTCTGGTCTGGACTCAGATTAGTCGGGAGAAGAAATTGCGGCAACCGGAGGCTCGCCGCACGTCCTTGACTTCTACACCAGCAACGCCACCTCGCCGGAAGGCCTCGGTCTTGCTCCCGACTGATGGCCGAAGCAGCAAAGCCACAGATCGCGCGCAAGATCGGGCTCCTACCAAGTTTCCCTGCGGTCCCTGCGACGCCGCGGTAGCTTGTTAGTCGACTTCGTCGCATCTATGGTTCGTTCCTCACGCCACGGTTCTCCTCAAACACGATGATGATGCGCAATGGGAGACCGCTAACCCTCGTCGTCAACTGCGGCCTCATCCACCTCAACTCAATGAGGGGGGCGGCGAGAAGACAACAAGACCTCCCTCAGGTTCAACATCCACACCGCTCGTGGACGACGACATCTATCACACGGTCGAGGAACCAGTGACTGGATTTCGTTTGGGCCTGGTCATCAACTCTACCCTGAGCGGCAAAACCGCCACGTGGCGCAGCGCACGCACAATGGTGAAGTCGGAGATCGCGCCTCCATAGCAGATGACTCAGCCACCTCTCCCTCGAGAGGGCGTCGAGCCTGCCTGCATTGAGATGGTTTGCAATCTGGAGTCTCCCTCCAAGCCCAAAAGCAGGCAACCTCGGACGACTACGGCATTGGGATCCATGCTTCCCGACTCTGAGCTTCACTCGGAGGGGGCGCTGACGTTCCTCAATGATCAGGCAAGCTCGGGGGAGGGGGCCGACGCACTACTCCGAAGTACTCATCATCGGCATGCCAGTGGAGGATGATCCTATCTCCGGTGATGAGCCTTCCATCAATGGAGAAACACCTCATCAGCGCTGAGCGGCGAAGATGTCGCAACTGGCAGCGTAACATCTGCCATCACCACAACGCGGGAAATCAAGACCCGACCTTACCCGTCTCACAGGATGAGGCGACCTGATCCAGATGAGACGCCAGAGCAAGCTGAGTTCCGTCGTCAATGAAACAGTTGGCAGCGCGACCGTCGGCACATGCAGGCCCAAGCAGTACCAGCAGGGATCACGGGGGAGCGGCACACGACGCAGAGAACCACGTTCAACCCCGACCGCCTCTACTGGCAGGGCATAACCTGCTGCCCGACTTCGCTGCGGCCATGGGCACCCCGAGTCAAGTGGGGGGAGTCCTGGCACAGCTGGCGGACACACTCCCTCAGACTCCGGAGGGGGAAGCATATCGGCAGATCTTCGCGCAAGCAGCTCACCACCTTCTTTCGGCCAACCCTCCAGCGGCCCCCAACGCCCGTCAACCCATCAACGAGAGACGTGATGTACGCAACAACATCGAGAGGTCGCATCGCGCAACGGTACGCAGAGGAGCTCCGGCGTTGTAACAACTACGACCGTGACTTCGGGGCCGACCGGGGTAGAGCCTAACTCGACCGGGGCATCCGTCAATAGACCGGTGGCACGACGGTCAGTCCGGTGATCGGTTAGGGGGGAATGGCCCTCGGTCCCCTCAACGCTACGATCCAGCAGCTCAAGACGGAGTTCGGTACGAAACCAGCCCATCGTGGCATGGTCAGAATCCCGGCTTTCACCACTCGGCTCCGCGGAGTAGCGTGGCCACAGAACTTCAAGGTATGCAACGTTGACAAGTACGAGGTAAAGCTCGACCCCACTGGCTGGCTGGCTGTGTACTCGACAGGCAGCTAGCACGGCCAGCGCAAGTGAAGACGTGATGACGGCCTACGTCCCGATCGTCCTGGGACAGGATGCGCTACAGTGGTTGCGACACCTCAGGCACGACTGCATCGACAACTGGGATGACTTCTGTCGGTGCTTCATCGCCAACTTCCGGTCGTTGTCAGACAAGCCAACACAGCCTTGGGACCTCAAGTGCAAGGATGGCGAAGGTCTTCGATCGTACCTCAAGCGGTTTCATTCGTACCATCCCGTAGTGCACTGCCGGTACTAAACCCCGACACCCTCAAATATTTTAGAGCAATGGTTGGCAATAAGGTTAGAGTTGAAGAGTGCATCGTTGAAGCATTTTCGCTTAAGGAGATAGCATACTTCTCCGATGTATATTTTGTCGAGGAACACAATGTCAATGCTCCTACGATGCAGTACAATGTGGATGAAGAACCTTCTCTTAGTGACCTGGAAATTTTCCAAAGGAGGGGCACAAGTTCTAGTGCTAGCTCGCCCTACTATTATAGCTCAGACGAATGAATATCTTCTTTGCTCTACATGTACGCTTACATGGAAGATATGCTACCATATTTCACATAAGGGCCTGTTGAGTACTTCGCTTCTTAATAACCACTGATATGTTGGTCTATTCCTTATTCATTTTTTTCTTGTATAGTGAGTTTGACAGGTGGACATCTAGGTAGCAACCTACAAGTAAGCAATTAGATAAGATGCGACAACATGGCATAAATGAAAAACCTAATTTCATTGATTGGTTCAAGGATCATGTAAAAACCTCTTCGCGCTATATAGATCTATCTATCGTATTTTATGTGAATAGTATATGTCCCTTAACTACGTGTCCTCTGTAGTGCGACACAAAAGACGGGGATGTCCATGATGCTTGGTTCAGCTATCGATCGGAAGGGTGACCGATAGAAGTTGTGGTCGATACGATGTCAATGGATTCGGCTTTCGCTCAGCCCTGTTTGAGGCCCTTTGTCCTTAAGCAGCCACAGTAAACACTGGAGTTGTGACTAGGGCAAGCGATGCACAAGGATGGGAATCTAATTATTATGGAATCATTCAAAAAATTCTCGAGTTTATATTTGTCGGCGACAAGCCCCTAAAAGTATTCTTCTTTGTTTGCAATTGGTTTGATTAGATTAATGGGGTTCGACAGAACCAATATGGTATGGTTGAAGTCAAATACAATGAAACGCTCAGGGCGACGACAACTGGGTCCTTGCACACCAAGTTGAGCAGGTTTATTATTTGTATACTCCTGGCGATGGTTATCATGATAGTTAGTTCGATGGCGAAGTTTATCAAAAAGAAGAATTGCCAACATCTTTCATTATCCAGCCCGGTGCAGAATTGAATTCCTTCGTCGCAGATCATGACGACATCATTGTTGAAAACAAACGAAAACGACAAGCACCTAAGAAAAGAGTTAGGTGGTTGCTTTAGCATGGAGGGGACAACTTGATCGTGACGCTGATGTGTTTTGACAAGTAAACCATGTTTTGTGTAATGCTAATCATTCATTTTTGTACTTTATATAATTGCTGAACTAACTTTTATTATTTCATTAACAGGATGATCAATAAGCTCAAGCAAGTATCGAAGGGGTTTGCGGGAAAGATAATCCCTAGCAAGTCCCTTTTCAGGGGAGTTTTTCTATTGGCTCTAGACGTGAAGCTTTGTTGAGGTATGTGGACCCAGACTTGTAGGGAGTACCTATCGCCCTTCAAAGAACCGAGGTATAAATATATATACACATAGTGTTTTATATGTATATCTTCCATATATATTCAATAACTAATCTTATGTTTACTTTTTCAGGGTGATGAGAAGGAGGACGAGGAGGCTAGAGCCGAGGAGGAGGCTGGAGTTGGGCAAGAGGAGGCTGGAGCCAAGCAGGCGGAGGATGGAGCCGATGAGGACCCAATGGGTGGGGATTATTCAAAGGAGGTAGTTCAGCAGAGGCGGACTAGAAAGAGCCACACCGTCGCCCCTCCTGTTCCCACGAACCCTGTGGATAGGAGATTGATTAGAGCAATTGGTGGTGGGTACAATCATCGTTAATTGTTTACTTAAATAGTTTGTATACATGACATGTGTTTTATGTTATTTTGTTTTGTAGCACATGGGAGGACAAGTTTTGAGACTGGACATGATACCGTAGGACTCCTAACGGTGTGTTGGGTAACCTTATTCGTTTGCATAACCTAGGAGTTGTGCAAAAGAATGCTGTGACTATACCCGTGACAAGATGGAAGCATTTTGCACTTAAACCAAATGTTAGCTATGGAAGTGTTCAGGGACTCAAAAAATAAATTATGGGTAAAATTCTTTCTATTAACTGTTTGATTCCTATTATGTAGATTCTTTAGTGACAATACTAAGTTTGATGTTGCAAAAGTATTTCCGTTTAGATCCCTCAGAGCACGACCATGCAGATCGTGTTCTTGACCAAGCTGCGATGAAGATGAAGGGATGCATTTTCCAATACTCGGCTTCAAGTAATGAATGCTTGGCTTAAGGCTCAAAGGCAGGAAGTGGGCGGGTTTTGTGATGGTTCACAGACTTACTTGACCTCTGAGCAATACAGACAGGTAATAGCCTTATTTGGGAACATGTGTTGTTGTTTTAGATTTTAAAATTGTTGTTATGATATATTAATACATGTGTACATGCAGATCACACATCCAATGTTTGTAGATCATCTAGGTCCTTATAGGGTACTTTGTAAGATATGAGCTTCTGAAGAATTTCAAGCGTGGTCAAGGAAGAATAGAAATTCTGGGACGAATAACGAAGTGCATACGCTTGGAGGTGACGGATACCTTCTTAAGGCGAAACCCTATGGAAGAAACCACTTTATTTTTTCTTCTACTATTCAAAATTATATGATACTACATACATTAAGCTAGGACTGAGCCGAGTGAGATAGATTTGTATGTCATGGGACATAGGGGATTGGACCCTTCGCAGCCTGAGCTATTGTGTACTTAGTTGGCCATAGAAAGGACTAGTTTTTAACTATAGTTCTTACAGTATTTTAGATATTAAGTTGTAAAGTTGGTTTCTACTTGCAGGAGGAATATGGGAAGGAAATAGTCAGACGTCATGGAGAAGACTTCGATTGGAGGAAGGAACCCACTGACGGTGTGGCTGTATATGCTAGCAGTGGCGACAAGGCACATGGACGGTGAGATCTTAATGTCCACGGTATTTTCTAAATGTGTTCAATAAATAAATTACCAATGTCAATACTATGTTTCAATTTTGAAGGTACTCCATGTTAAATGATATGATTGACTCGACAGAAGTTCGAGCTCGGAGGAGGTCTTCCTCGCAGAGTTCAGGTGGTAGTAGTAGCCGCCAGCGCCACACAACGTAGGACATGGAGATAGATAGGCTACAACAAGATATTCAGCAGTGTGATGCATTCCTTAAAGCACAAGAGGAGTACCAGAAGAAGCAGCAAGACTATTGGGTCTACGTTAACGCACAACAACAGAGCACGATTCAAGTAAGTATGAAAGTTAACATTTTGCATTCCTGTCATTAGCAAAACTTTTTATTGACGGAATTGCATTTTGCATGCAATGTTCAAGCAAGCGGGGCAGACCATTGTCTTCCTAGAATATAGGCTACAACCACAACCGCCACAATGGGGAATGTATGCTTGGATGCCTTGTCTTGCAGCTCAGGTTAGATGAAGTTGCTCAACTGTAGCTAAATCTAGTTGATGGTAGCCAAACATACTCAACTTTAGCGAAACTTGTATTATTGTAGCCAAACTATACTTAACTGTAGCTAATTGTAGTCAATCCAGTTAATGTAGCCAAGGTTAATAAATTTGATGAACTTTAGCTAGATCTAGTTGATGGTAGGGTAGCCAAACTTAGAATTTTAACTAAAGTTTGTCAACTTGAGCAAAACTTACTCAACTTGTGTATAATAGGGATTTAGAATACATGCACCGAATCCTTACCAAACACCTCCGCCAGGGTTGGAACAACCTGGAGATGAGGTTCGTTTGATCACTTGCTCCGTTATTCCTTATTAGTGTTGTCACATATCTATAATATGTGGCTAATTGTGTCATTTATACTCTATGTGTTAGCATTGTGGACACCACAGGATTTTGTAAACAACCTCTTGGCCTCCGGAGGTAGCGGCCATAACTCCAACAATCTAGATGGACTAGCTCGCATAAATAAGATTTGTCATTTGTATTATGGACATGTATGCATGGATCTAGTCTATGGATTTGAGATATGACTTTGTGTATGGATTTGAGGATTTGAGATGTGTATGTACTCGTGCTTGAATGGTTGAGGACTTGAGATATGTGTGTACGGTTGTTTGAATGCATTGGACTATTGTTGTCGTGATGTGGCATTGTTCAAATATGTGATATATGTGTGTTTTTTGTATGAAAAACTGGAATTAAACACAATTAATGGTGGTTTTTGACCTCTGGCTGCAGTAATTTTCGGCGGCCTGGAGGAACCGTCGAAAATAAACCCTACTTATTTTCGGCGGCCAGCTGAAACCGCCACAAAAAATAAGCTAATTTTTGCATTTAATTTTCGGCGCCAAAAACTGAGGAAAATAAACCTTTTGCTGCCTAAAATAACTATTTTTGGTGGGAAAGAGTTTATTTTCGACAGTTTTTGGCCGCCGAGAGTTAACTGGATTTCTGTAGCGATGCCCTTGTTTTGATCATGCATGGTCCAACGAGGCTGAGGCAGCATACTGTGTCGCAGTACCAATAACGCAAAGAAGCTAAGCAAAGCATGCATCCCCTCTGCGTTAAGGAAACTAGCTGAGCACCAGAAAGGCAGAAAGCTAAGCAGGCCACCTATCCTTTGTTGAAAAGCATTTACATGCATACAGTTGTTTCCCTTTTCGCCTTTAACATGCCTCGTGGATACCTTTAATTTCACTGTGTTTGGATCTATTTCGACCGGTTCTCTTTGCCGCGCGGCAGTCTCTATATTTCTCACCTCTCTCACTGGCACTGCAACCAGTAGACGCGAGCAATACGAATCCCCAGGCTCAGACTCCAGTTGTCACTGTTCCTACTACTGAACGTGACATTCTGTTCGGGGAGCTGCATCTTGAAAAAAAAAAAAAACGGGTGGTGCAAAGCAGGGATGGACAGCAACAGCAAGGTGAACCATGCTCCCAAGCTAACTGATCCTTCTGGTGAGGAGCCAGAGCTGGTGGCAGTGGCAGTGGCGGTGGCGGAGTACCCACAGCGGCCCTTAGAGCCCGACTGCTCCCACTACCTCAAGTTCGGCAGGTGTGGGTACGGAATGAAGTGCATGTTCAACCACTCTCCCAAACCCTCCGGAGGGCAGTGGCGGTGGCTCGGCGAGAAGCAGCAGAGCCAGGAGACGACAGTGGAATACCCGCAGCGGCCAGCGGAGCCCGACTGCTCCCACTACCTCAAGTTCGGCAGGTGCGGGCTCGGGACGAAGTGTATGTTCAACCACCCTCCCAAGACCTCCGGAGGGCAATGGCGGCAGTGCAGCGAGAAGCAACACGGCCAAGAGGAGACGGTGGAGTACCCGCAGCGACCTAGGGAGCCAGACTGCTGCTACTACCTCAAGTTCGGCAGGTGCGGGCACGGGATGAAGTGCATGTTCAACCATCCGCCTGCATCTCGCAGCCAACCAGTATGTATACTCTGTGCTCAAATCAGAAATCACTTAGCCAATTATCGATCGGCGCATTAGTTATTCAGTGTGGTACTTACATGCTGTTCTCGACAATCATCCTGACGTTTCTGCAATTACTTATCAGCGTTTGCCCGCGGGAGCATGCAGGTGCAACCACGAAGAAAGGAGGCCTGAACTCAACTCGCTAGGCCTTCCCCTTCGTCCTGTAATAAGAACAATTTCAGGCTTCATTTTATCGCTGTTATATTTTTAAAAGGGAATTAAACCTAAAACCACAGCTTGTGTGGCAGGGGACAGGACTTTGTTCATACTATATGCACAAGGGGATCTGCAAATTCGGCACGAGCTGCATATTTCACCACCCAGATCGTCTAGAATCAGAACAGGGGAATCCAGATGATGCTAACCTGCAATGGTCGTCGCCTCAGCACAACTCTTACTCTAGGCTACAAGCTGTTATGTCACCTGAGCTGGATCCTTCCCGCCCCCTTGGACCTCCTCCTCTCCATCTCCCCACTCCGTTTCTACTCCGACAGCCGTCCAAGGGGAAGGACATTTCGACTGCACAACAGAGTGGGCATCAGGTACTTCCTCGTTTTTATTTGTTTGACCCTCACTACCTCAAAAATGAATTGCACAACGTCATACATAAAAAAACAGAGGCAGTACAAGGAACAAACATTTGCGAGGCTATTATTAGCATCAAACTGTTCAATGGTAAAGCAGCACGGGGTTTCATTTTGTATATAATACAATTTGTTCTCTGTTTCATGGGCTGCCCAATCGAATCCGTGTGCACAGCTGATAATTATGGTTTGAGTAAAATGCACCACATGTCTATTAACTTTTTATACCGTGTCGGTTAGGTTCGTTAATTTTCGAAGTGCATTTTCACGTCCATTAATTTTTTAAATAGTTATCGTAGGTCCGTACATCTTCGTTTTATATTTTATTTTCCATTTAGCTCCTTGAAATTTTGTTACCCTATCAAATCTGCCCTTCTTCCTCTCCTGTCTCACCGCCGCCCCCGCCTCCACCACTGCGTCCGCGATCGCCTCCATGTCATTGTTGATGCCTCTGTGTCGCCCCGCGTCGACCGACCGCCTCTGCCACCGGCACACGCCGTCGCCTCCGAAGCGCAGGCGCACAGGCACGCGCGTGTCCACAGCGAGCAGCACGGCGCCCGCGGCCTGCTCCGCGGCGAGCTGCCTGTCCTACGCGTCCGTGCGCACGCCCTGCCCCGCATGATGGAGGAGCTCCAACTGCACTATGCCGGGCTGCCGAGGCTGGGGCACCGCGCCGCAGGCTGCGCATCGTTGCCTTCACGCTGCGGGGCAGGACAACCTGCCTCGCCGTGCCTGGCCTCCCGCCGACGCCGTTGGAGCCGGTGTTGCTTCTCTCAGCCGGCGTGCCGCCCTCGGACCTCCATCGCGCGGCACGGATGTGCCCTGAGCTCCTGTCCGTGCCTGCGGAGTCCGTCGCGTCCTCGCTTCGGTTCCCGACGGAGGAGGCGGTCATCCTGGAGGCAGAGCTCCCGCGCGTGTTCCGGCGCCGCCTGCGCCTGCTGGTGTCCCCCGTGACGTCGTGGCTCCGGCCCATGCTCTACATCCTGCGCGCTCTGGCCGTGCCCGACCTGCGTCGCCGCGCTGACCTGATGTCCTTCTCCGTAGAGAAGAAGCTGCTCCCCGAGATCGAGTTCCTCGAGTCGCTAGGCCTACTCGCGTGTGCCGCGCGCTCCATGGCGCGCTGCTTCATCACGCTCTTCGGCTATGGCGTCGAGGGCAAAATGCGCGGCAGCCCGGCGTGGCGCAGTTGGAGCTCCTCCATCATGCGGGGGCAGGTTGTGCACACGGACGCGTAGGCCAGGCAGTTCGCCGCATAGCAGGCCGCGGGCGCCGTGGTGCTCGCCATGGACACGCGCGTGCCTGTGCGCTTGCGCTTCGGAGGGGTTCGCGTCCACAGGTAACGCCGTGCCCGCATGCCCCTGCGGCGCCATCAAGTCGCCGAGGGTCACGCTCCCCCGCCCGTGCTGTCACCCCTATGGCCAACGCTGCCCCGACGTCCAGCGTCGTGGCGCGCATTGAGGGTTCTGGCCGACGCGGGGCGACGGGGAGGCAAGAGAGGAAGAATGGCAGATTTGATAGGGTGAAAAAAATTTCAGAGGGCTCAATGGTAAAATATAACATAAAACAACACGGTATTGACCTGCAGTTAATTGTTTAAAAAGTTAATAGATCTAAAAATGCACATCGAAATTTGATGGACCTAATCGATATAGTGCAATAAATTTACGGACATGTGGTACCCTTATGGTTTCCTACCTCTCACTCTGCTATGCTGGCATTGCCGTAATCCACTGCAGCTTGGAGATTCGTCTTTTGAGCCAGCTAAGCGAATCCGCTACACTACGGATGAACTTCTTCAGCTACGCGATCAGGTATGTGTTCTTTGCTGGTACATACATATTGTTTCCTCATTTCATACCACAGTTAATTTTTTATATGACTAACTTTTATTATTCGTCGTATTCAAAAGATTTATTCAAATACTTAAAAATGTAATGCATACTCAAACTTATGAAAATATTTGAAAAAACAGATGATTAAAGTTGTAAAAAAAAGGAGAACGGCTTTGTACATTTGTGAATAGAGTGAGCATTATTGTTTCTCTGTGTGCTTATGTTGTCATTGAGTACGGTGTGTATGGATTGTGTATGCTCCGTTTGTACCAACCTTATGGATTAAAAATAACAGTGAATTGGAGAAGCTGCACCGTAACGATTGCAAAGAGCGCCAACTTCTCCCAAGGTATATTAGTTAGACCGATGAAGTCTGGAGTCAATGAAACCCATCGACTGTTAGAACATTTAATCATTTGCCACTTTTATGAGTTGAGTGGTAACAGATTTGCCATAATCAGTGACTTATATGTCAATGACACATAATTAATTGCTATCCATAAAAGTAGAAATAAATTAATGCCCCCGTCAACGGCCCTTGTTTTTTAAGGCTGACACAAGCGCAACATCATAGGAGCGTCCCTCCCTAGGCCCTTATATATAGTTTATTTATGATGGATTATATAAGGTAGTTTATAATAATATTCTGTAGGCAAATATTTCCAAATACATAGTTGTTGTGATAGATCAGATTGGTTAGAAATAAGCTGAATAAGTTACCTAGCTTATAGATTAAAGAGTAAGACCCTGTTTGTTTGCCCTGCAGATTATATAATCTAGCTTAAATAAATTTAAGTAGAAACAAATATCTCAGCTTAAGTATAACTTATTTAATCTATACACCTCAAATTACTCTAATCTATAAGCTACTCTAAAAGAGCTTATTTCACTTATTTCTAATCAATATACCCCAACACTGATGTAATTTGGAGACATTTATCCTATAGCACATTGTCATGTGGGGACTCTCCTACCAACGCCGGAATAGGGCCAAGCCCAGTAAGCCCGGACCAA
Source organism: Paspalum vaginatum (assembly GCA_030272315.1). NCBI lineage: Eukaryota > Viridiplantae > Streptophyta > Magnoliopsida > Poales > Poaceae > Paspalum > Paspalum vaginatum. Next base: position 37,532,892 of record CM059017.1, on the reverse strand, counting down.
CCGGACCAGATCAGGTGTCCTAGATTATAGCAGATATGATAGGTCCCTTGTACCTTGCCCGGCGTAAGATATAAGCCGAGGATCAGGATTAGGATAGGTAGGCTTTAGATTGAGTTATCTCTATTGTCTCTTGCGCCCTGCCTCCCTGGTGCGACGTTGAGCAGCTGCCATTGCTTTGCCGCGCCGTCGAGGTCCAGGGCCCGTCCTATAACCAGTTTTACATACAATCTACACAATATACCTTCCACCAATCGCTCTCCCTCTCCTCCCCGTGACAACCTGGTATCAGATTCATCTGGTTCCGGATCCATGGACGTCAACACGCTCGCTGCTGAGTTGAAGGACACGAAGAAGGTAGTGCAAGAGCTGGTTGAGATGATGAACGCCGTCACCACAACCCTCACCAATGTGTCCGCCAAGCTCAAGAGCATCAACAACAAGATGAACGCCCTCCAGATGCTTGTGCCGGCGGCGACCAAACTTGTGGCGCTGCCCGACAAGGTCCAAATCCTCCAGGCGGCGGCATTCGAATACAGTGAGCAGACCTGGGCACTTGGCTTGGCCGTCGCTCGGTTGGAAACACGCCAGCGCGAAGGCAAGAAACCCATGGCGGACTTCGAGATTGGATCTACCAGCTCGCAGCCCCCCCACAGCCGACGCCGGGTCCAAGGCACCCAAGTTGACCGATGGGGGTGCAACGTTCGCGCACCTGTTCAGTCATCTGCCGCCACCACAGCTACGGCAGCCGCCCAATCCGTGGGATCACGACGACGACAGAGACGACCGCTGCTTCCATCCCAAACCCAAGCTGGAATTTCCCACGTACGATGGCTGCGACGATCCACTGCCATGGCTGAACCGCTGTGACTCCTTCCGCGGCCAACACACACCAGAACACCGCAAGGTCTGGTACGCGTCGCTCCATCTCACCGATGTGACCCAACTGTGGTACTCCAGGCTAGAACTCAATAGCGGCACACCGTCATGGCGTCGCTTCACCCAATTTGGTCCAGCAGCGCTACGGGCCACCGATGATGGACTCGGCGCTTGGAGAATTGGTGTACCTTCGCCGTACCAGCACGGTGGATGAATTCACCAACAAGTTCATAGCGCTGCCGTTCTGAGACTCCGACTTATCCGAACCACAATAAGTCCAGCTCTACATCGCTGGCCTCGTTAACCCTCTCAAGACCGACATCGCCCTGCGGTGCCCGCGGACCCTCGCACGACACCATTATGTTCGTGCGGGCGTACGAGCAACGCCTACAGCTTGGACTGGCCGACACCACCAGCAACCGTGGTAGCTGATCGTGGTCGCGTCCACTGCCAGCAGCTACTTCCTCCACACCAGCTGCGGTGACATCGGCGGGATCCGATGCCGCTGTCATGATGAAATCATCGACCACGCGCCCCTACCTCAGAAGAGGATCTCGCCCGTTGAGCTAGCACAATGATGCGCCGACAGGCTGTGCTACTACTGTGATGAGAAATTTGTCCCCGGCCACCGTTGCAAGCGCCTTTTCATCATTGAGCTATCTAAATTCGATGAGGACGACACGTCTGCCGATGGCACCACAGAGGAACCGACGGAGCTGGGTATCTCCCTACACGCCCTCACTGGCATCAACGTGCACGATGTCAACACAATGAAGCTCTAGGTACAATTGGGCACGACGACCTTCACCACCCTCCTCGACTCATAACTTCATCAATGATGAGGCAATTGTGGCGGCGTCGCTCCATATACAGCCATCACCGGGCCTTCGCGTTACTGTGGCCAATGGCGACTGCGTCACGGCCAGTGGCCTGTGCAAGCAAGTGCACACATTGGTGGGGAGGGAGGCATTCGACATCGACTTCTACGCCCTTCCTCTCGGCGGTTACGACATGATACTTGGGGTCCACTAGCTGCGCATGCTCGGGCCGATCCTATGGGACTTCGCCAAGCACACCTATGTGCCTGGTGTGCGGCGGCCAGCAAGTCACCTGGACAGGTCTTGACACTGTGCACACAACACCAGTGGCACGAGCCATGGACACCCACTTCGATCCCCATATGTCAGCGCTCCTGGAAGAGTTCACCATCCTGTTCGAGGCTCCCCAAGGGCTACTGTCCACCCGACACCTCTGCCACCCCATCAAGCTTCAACCAGGCATCGGGGCAGTGGTGGTCCGGCCTTACCGCTACGCACACATCCAGAAGGACGAGCTAGAGCTCCAGTGCGATGAGATGTTGCGCCTGGGGGGTCATACGGTCCAGCTCCTCCTCGTTCTCAACGTCGGCATTGTTGATCATGAAGGACACCTCCTGGCGATTCTGTGTCGACTACCGCTCCCTCAACATGAAGACCATCAAAGACAAGTTTCCAATCCTGGTGGTCGAGGAACTGGTTGACGAGCTCCGAGGTGCGGCGTTCTTTACCAAGCTGGATATGCGCTCCGGCTATCATCAAGTGCTCATGCACCCGGAGGATGTGGACAAGACAGCATTCCGTATGCATTAGGGCCTTTTTGAGTTCCTGGTGATGCCGTTCGGCCTCACCAATGCGCCGACGACCTTCCAAGCGCTCATGAACGACATCCTCAGGACTTTTCTTCACTGGTTTGTGCTTGTTTTCTTTGACGATATACTCATTTACAACATGACTTGGTCGGAGCACCTACATCATGTTCGCACGGTGCTGCGGACGCTCCAAGACCACCAGCTGCACCTCAAGCGCTCCAAGTGTGAGTTCGGCCTATGCGAGGTAGCCTACCTAGGCCATGTAATCTCTAGGGACGGTGTCACCATGGACAAGTAGAAGGTTCAAACCATCCTCAATTGGCCACGGTCAACATCAGTCCGTGCATTGCGTGGGTTCTTAGGGCTAGCCGGCTACTACCGTCGCTTCATCAGCAACTACTGCGCTATGGCCACTCCGCTGACGCTTTGCTCAAGCGAGATGGCTTTCGGTGGTCCGACGATGCAATCGTGGCTTTCACCAAGCTTCAAGCAGTCGTCACGTCTGCTCCAGTCCTACAACTGCTGGATTTCGAGCAGGATTTCATCATAGAATGCGATGCGTCCAGCTCAGGGTTCGGCGCCGTACTCCACCAAGCGAAGGGGCAGTGGCGTTCTTCATCAAACCCATAGCACCGTGGCACACCAAGCTCGCTGCATACAAACGTGAGCTGATTGGGCTAGTGCTTGCCGTATGCCACATGCACCGATACCTATGGGGACGCCGGTTCAACTTTCGCACCGACCACTACAGCCTACCATTCCTCCTCGACCAAAGGCTAGCCACCATCCCTCAACATCACTGGGTGAGCAAGCTTTTCGGATTCGACTTCGCGGTGGATTATAAGGCTGGTTCCACCAACATCGTCGCCGACGCTCTCTCAAGGAAAGATGAATCCGCAGCGCAGGCATTAGCGATCTCGATGCTAAACTTCACCTTCTTCGACGAGCTACCCCGCGAAACGGCTGCCCCCAGGCCCTTGCATGACCTGTTCATGGAGATTTTGCAGGGAACCAAGCCGGGAGCAGTGGATGGTGGTTGACGGCCTTGTTCTCTTCTGTGGCCGCATTTTCCTCCCGGCATCATCATCGCTACTATACAAGGCTGTCAGTCTAGCGCATGGCATGGGACACGAGGTCATCCAGAAGACCCTGCACCGACTTCCACATCCCCCATGACTGGCGCACGGTGCAGGAATTTGTCCGTGCCTCCGTGACCTGCTAGTGCAACAAGGGGGAGCATCTGTAGCCGGTGGGCCTACTTCAACCACTGCAAGTGCTGTCTGCGGTATGGGCAGATATAGCCATGGATTTCATTGAGGGACTCCCTCGGGTACATGGCAAGTCAGTCATCCTCACCGTCGTGGATCGCTTCTCCAAATACACCCACTTCATCACGCTGGCGCACCCGTACACGGGGTTCCTGCCTCCATCGTCAGCGACCGTGATCCCGTCTTCACCAGCTCATCATGGAAGGAGCTGTTCAAGCTCGCTGACATGAAGCTCAATTTCACCTCCGCCTTCCACCCACAAGCGGATGACCAGTCGGAGGCGATTAACCGAATCATTGCCATGTACCTCTGCTGTCTTGCAGGGGATCGATCGCGCCAGTGGGTTCAATGGCTTCCCTGGGCAAAGTTCTTCTACAACACCGCATACCAGGCATCCATTCGTACATTGCCGTTCAAGGTAGTCTACGGGCGCGATCCTCCGTCGCTCCGGAGCTATGACGCCGGCTCCGCCTGAGTGCACACAGTGGACAAGACGTTGGCAGAACGAGATGAGTTCATCGCTGAAATCAAGGAACGGCTGGAGCAAGCACAACAGGTCTACAAGGCACATTATGAACGCCATCACTGTGAGGTGGAGTTCGTGGTGGATGACTGGGTGTGGTTGTGCTTGCTCCACTGACCGGTGGCATCCATGAATATCCATGGCTGCTAGAAGCTCAGCCCCAAATTCTACGGTTCGTTTCGGATTGTGGAACGCATCGGCAATGTCGCCTACCGTCTGGAGCTTCCACCGTCTGCTCGTCTCCACGACTGTCTTCCACGTGGGACTGCTGAAGCCATTCCTCGGGTCACCGCCGTCAGCACCTCCACCGTTGCTACCCCTACTTCATGGTCGGGTCTGCATTGAACCACAGCGCGTGCTACGATCGCGCCTAGCCCATGACCAGTTGGAGCTCCTGGTCTAATGGAAGAATACGCGAACGACTGCGACTTCCTAGATACCGCTGGCTGCCTTCTGCGAGCAATATCCAGACTTCAAGCTCGAGGACGAGCTTATTGGAAAGGAGGGGAGAGATGTCACGTGGGGATTCTCCTACCAACGCCGGAACAAGGCCAAGCCCAGTAAGCCCGGACCAACCGGACCAGATCAGGTCTCCTAGATTATAGCAGATACGATAGGTCCCTTGTATCCTGCCCGGCGTAAGATATAAGCTTAGGTTAGGTAGGCTTTAGATTGAGTTATCACTATTGTCTCTTGCGCCCTGCCTTCCCGGTGCGACGTCGAGCAGCCGCCATTGCTCCGCCGTGCCGTCGAGGTCTAGGGCCACGTCCTATAACCAGTTTTACATACAATCTACGCAATATACCTTCCACCAATCGCTATCCCTCTCCTCCCCATGACACACATTATAAGCTAGCTTATATAATTTATCTAAATAAGCTCGATTATAAAATTTAACAAAGTAACAAACATAGCCTAAATAAGTTAAACTTTAAGTTGAGTTGTCTGTTCTCTACGTAAGATTATTTAATACAAGTCTCTCTTGTTACATAACTTTAATTTATTTAAGCTATATTATAAAATATAGATGACAAACAAACAAAGCCGTTCGCCAACATTCTGAGCTATATTCGTAAGTTTCACTTTTCAGTCCATGTATTGTTTGGACTAGTTTCCCAAGATTAGCCATGAGCCCGGGACTACCGACTATGGTTCTAAACTTGTGATTGGTTCGGTTTGCTAATTAAGCCCCTAGCCAGGCTCCCTAGGACACCTTGCTCGAGTTTGGTTTGGCCAAGGGTCCTTGTCAGGGCCCGACTACCCACCTAAGGCCTAGTTTGGGATTAAGTGTTATTAGAGTGAATTAGAAGGGATTTGGGAAATTTTGATCGATCTATTGTGGATTTAAATCTATCCTTATCCATTCAAACTATTTCAATCCAAGAGTACCTAAACTAGAAAAAAAAAACACTAATACGACACAGAAGCATGCACATATTGTACTCCTATTTATAGCGGTGGACCTCGTGCAGTTCAAAGGCATTCGTATGAATGCCCAAACCTTTGTGGAAAAATATTACTAGGGAGTATATATATAGTAAGTACATTTATTATCATCACTATTTAAATTAAGAGGATACATCCTTAAAGTTATGCATGCTTAGTTATACAAAGATCCATTTGGGAGGTTGATTCTCACAGTAACATGGACTGGCATTGTGATCAATATCTTAATGCGCGTGCAATTTTGCTGGGAAGGGAGAGTATATGTTATTATAGTTTCAAGCCCACGTTTCTTATTACTCCCTCCGTATTTAAATATAAATTGTGGTTGACTTTTTCCAACAACTTCAATATTTCATCTTATTTAAAAATTTTATGTAAACATATAGAAAAATAAGTCATACTCAAACTCTCTACAATGATAAAATAAATTATATAACTAAATAAATAATAACATGTAATTTTTTGAATAAGATGAATGATCAAAGGTTTAGAAAAACAAAGTCAAACACGACACATATTTAAAAATGGAGGGAGTATTTTATAATAGCAAAAATCAAACATAGACCTATTGGTATAAGAACACTTATTTTTCATTAATTTCATGGCGACTTTGGTTTAACTAATAAGGTAACAACTAGCAACAGATAATCCATGAACTCCCTCCCAACCTAGTCTGTCACCAAATGAACATCCGTGGAGAGCCATTTCCACAATGGAGTATGATGGCCGATATCTAGCTAGGGCTAGGATATTTTTGCCAAAGTATATTTTGTCAATACCTCTCATAAACATCGGCTGTAATGGCTCTTAGCAGCTAAGGTACCATCATGACTAGCACATGCATGTTTTGTCCATTCATTATGGTATTTGTCCACTTGAACACTTTGCAATACTGGCATTATTTGGAAGCCACGCATGACTGCAATAGTAGTGAAAATATTAAATTTACTCTGAAACAACAATGTTGCTTCACGGAATTCAGATAGTTCTAATTGTTTGATTAGGGAACTGAAGGAATTATTGCAGTGCTCATCTTTTTTAGTAAACAGTCTCTTCCTTTTGGGTTTTCACGCCTTGTCTTGGATGTGAAGGAACAACAAACAAGTAAATGGGTAATTAAAGAATACAAAAGCTTAAAGACTTGAAAGTGGAATATCTAACAGTTCTAATCTAAACTCGTAGCAGTTTTAGGGGACATGGCATTTCTTATATCTGTATTTGTGAAATGTGTGGAAGGAGAAGAAGTGTCTTTGTTAAATATGTGTACTGGACTCTTTTGTGCTACCTAACTACATGGAAGCCTGCTTTTCTAGTTTAATCATTCCTTGCATAAAGATTACTGTATATATTATTCTCTATAGAGGGGAAAATGATACCTACCTTGTTGCAGTGACCTATGGTTCCATGAGGGGTGAAGCATGATGTGATCCTGTTTATTAATAATTGTTCCTATTGTGTGTGTTTTTCAAAAATCTGTGTAATTCATGCTTGATTTTTTTAGTTCACTTTCTGAAGGTGACATCTACATTCACATGTTTCAACATGAAGGCCCAGCAGATTGTTGATGTAACTAAACTCACAGTGGAACTCAAGCAACACATTGATATGGAACTACATGATGAGGATCATAGTTGGGCTCACAATGACTCAAATAATGTGAGAGTATTCCCTTTCTTTCAGGGGCATCTTATTTTATTTTTGTTTGTACTCTCTTTTATGTGCTACCTGGTGCTATATGTCAATCTTCTTTGTTCCATTTACTTTATTATAACAGTTTTTCATGTTTCATAGGTACATAGTCGGTCATATAGTCGATATGATTTGGCAGACAGCCGTGAATGGCATCCACGATCTGAAAAAACTCCCAAGGTTGCTAGTGAAGAGGAGTACTGTGACAAAAAATCAAAAGAATTGTATGGTTCAAGTGGGAAGCAAGAGGAATTCTGCGAGCATGACCATAAATGTTGCTCCAAGTTTGATTCTAAAGCTCAGGTATATTGATAAAGGCTTGACTCTATATATTTGTCGTCTTTGCTCCAGGATCTGCTATAAATGTTGTCAGCAAAAACTAGCTCCAAGACAACTTAAGAGCCAGAAATATCTGGTTGCAATAGTTACATGGCTAGAGTTATTTGATACTCCCTTCATCCCAAAAAAAATATATCATTCTAGCATTCAAAATTTGTCCACAAATAATGCAATTTTATAGCATGTGGAGTACCTTTTTTCAAAGTACATGCATACTTAATTATCTGTTTTTCTATTCAAGGTCCATATTTATTGCTCGTTGTTTCTCCTTTCCAAGGTATATACCCATAACTAAATATGGATGTCTGGGTCGTTGCTTCGAATACTTAATGGTTTAGACAACGACATGGGCACCAAAATATTACTTTGTCTATGAATTAATAGAAGTGCATATATCCAAAACATATCAAGTGTGTAATATATTGAAACTAGTATTGAATATGAATCTAGTCATATATTTTCAAAATATAAATTGAAAGATTTAAAAAGATATATTGGTGCTCAAAACTAAAATCTGTCAATTGCACGCATACCAAAATGTCAATTTAGAACCAATTCTATGGACTAGCCTATCAAGTTACTCTAGGAAAGTTAAAGGCACATAGTGCGTAAATGTAAATATACTAAGTAAGAAATGAGTGGTAGGATGTAAACGGATCAGATACAAATGAATACCTATGATACCAATACATAAGTTATTTTTTTTTGGATTTAGATTTGATACATATAGTGTCAGCTATGTCCGATAAGATGTGAATGGATATTGACATCATTACACACACAACTTTGAGTATCTGGATTCGGATACAAATTGAATACTAAATATCCGAATATGAATCGGATCTAATGTTCTAAACCTTTCCAAATGGATATAATATCCTGATTGGAAGGGCAAACTACCAACACGTCGATTATTCTCATGGTTTCGGTGGGTGAATCCCAACCCCTTGGTCCACATTGGAGATTGACCAAATGTATGCTTCTAGTTAATTACCAAGCCTTCCTAGTGATGATTTGGACCTGCGATAAGGCTCACACCAAGCAAGGGAATGAATGAGCCACGGACACTTAACCTAGCCTTCCATCACCTGCCTCTTCCGGTCACCTTGTTCCATCCACAACTGAACTTCTCCATCAAAAAGCGCTTTAATTAGTCACCTTGGACCAGTCCCACTTATACCTTGCCACAAGAAATCACCTTAAATAGGCCCATGCCAGTACTACACAGCTTTGGTTTCAAATGGTTGTTAGCAAAAAATCTCTTTATTTCATTCTCTTTTGACCTCAGGATCAACAGAAAATGTATCTCCTCATCACCTAAACATGGTTACAGAAGCTGTTCGACACCACATCTGGAAGGTCGTCAATGTCAATGATGAGCCTCATAGGGCTCCAAAGTCCTAGCAGTATGAGATTATAAATAGTGCTAAGCTCTTGTGGTAACTAGGTCTATACAATCTGTAAACGTTACCCCCTAAGCTCTTATCGGAACATATGATGTGATCAACAAGAAGATCTAATATATTGGCTAAAACATATGCTGAATGCCTTGACACCTCTATAGCTTCCTTGTATTCCAACATCTCAAAAATAGCTGGCTATAGTGGTATTTATAGCCTCAACCATCCAAAATAGTTGTTCGGCCTTGGTGGAAAACCTAGTGAATAGTGGATGAGATATTCGATAGTCAACTTACGATCTCACCATACTGAGTACAGTTTCATTCAGTGAGCACATATTCCTTGAGATAGGCGCCCATTGGTCTATCTTCTATTGCTCGATCATCACTCGTGACTAATTTCATGTACCGTCTGATCATCGGGTTACTTCAGTTGTCTAGATACTTGATCATTCGATCATTGAATTATTCGGTGAAGTATTTGGCCTGTGAACTTTAGTTTTCCATCACTGAATCATCCATGTGATGTTAATATGGTCTTTTGTCCTCTTCACCACACTATCCAATGGGTCGTTTTCTTCACCATCTCCAACAACGATGTAATGGTTTTTCGGCCACTTCAATTCTCAGTCACCGGAATATCCCATGTGTATACTTTCACCATGAACTCTACTTTCACACATCTCTATGCATTGCTACGGTGAAACCCTGATGTATAAGTCTTCTCATAATCAAAATATCTTGTGCTTGCTTCTTCCTCAGCCTCCATAAGTAATACTCCATGAACACTCTGCTCAGTAAAAAAACTGATCAGCAGATCATTCTGTCCTATGTGTCAGATCATCTAGCATTTAGGCATGTTTGGTTGCAACCCTGATTGATTTGCCTGAGGAAATATGCTGCCTATGAATGCATTCAATTTTTCAGCCTAGGTACAAACATAGACCACATGTGAAAATTTGTTTCTACAAACAATTCACTTGAGGTTGAATGTTAAAGTGAATTGTTTGTAGAAATAATGACATTTTCCACAAAATTCCATGACATTTTCCACAAAATTCCAGTTTCTACAGCATTATTGAGCCATGAATGTTCTAATTACCATTTTATTTTCCCAGGCAACCGTGGATTGTGAAAAGTTTCGACTTGCAGCAATTGAGAATGAACATTTGCCAAATATGACTTATGAGGATATGCTGGACTCAAGTTCAATTGCACCTGAAACTAATCTGGCTGTCATCAATACTACTATTGAAAGCAAGCAAGGCTCCTGTGACACAAGCATTATTGGCAAAACTAATAAAGATGTTTTTAGGAAATCTGAAGAGGAAATGTTAAGAAAATCTTTTACTGAAGAACCAAATTCAACGGAGCATGAAGAATCCAACCATCTGGTTGAGTTCGATGTAAGCTCAAGCAATTCTATGGCATCCATGGGGATCGATCAAGTAGGATGCAGTATTTCTGAGATTATAAAGTTAATATGCAGATGCTGGAGCCAAGAAAGGCATGTATGATCATGTCATTATTATCCAGTGATATACTAGACCGGAAATATAGGGAAATATCTTACACGCACATGTGCTCCTCAAGGATGTGCCAACTGATGTATCAATAATAACTAGACGGTGCCTACATTTTATTCAAAACGAACTTTACGATTCCACTTCAATGTAATTTATTAATGTGATTCAACTTAATTTATTTACTTACTACTCCCTATTTTAGAAATTATTAAGGGGTGCTGTCATTTTATTACCTGGCACATGCCAACTTGATCTAAATCAGCAACGATGGTGTCACGCGACGTCGAAAGCACTCAGCCCAAGGAGGATCAAGACATGCACACCGCCGCCACAACTGCCCCCGGGTTGCCCAAGGAGGAGGCATCATTGCTGTACCGCTGTCGATTGTGGAGCAGCATGAGGAAGAGGTGACAGAGGAGAAGACACCACAACCGAAGCTCTTGCACAGCATCAAAATCCCAAGCATCGCTTTGAAAATAAACTGTGTCCGACCTCTGCGCTCTGATGCACACTTTTTTCCCTACTGCAGCGTATGTTCATTCTCCATTTCCATGTCTAGATGGGTATCAACTGACTGCTGGTATACGGCGACTCAGTCATGGCCACCAACCAAGTTAACAAAGGCTAGAATTGCTGTACAGAGAACATGAGTGCATACCGCGCAAAAGTAAGGAAGCTAGAACAAAAATTATGGCGGCTGGAATTCCATCACATGCTCAAAGAAAACGACATCATTGTGGACGTTCTATCCAAATTAGGATCACCACGAGCATCGGTACCACATGGAATATTCGTCTAGAACCTAGAAGCCCCGACTATGGAGGAAGAAAAAGCAAAGGAAGCAAAGCCGAGTGCCCCCGCAGCAGAAGGCATGGATCTACTCAGCGAGATTCACTCAAGGTTCTGTGGTAATCATGCAGCCTCCAGAACATTGGTAGGAAAAGCATTCTGAACATGATTCTACTAGCCCACAGGCCAAGCAAGACACAGAAGTTCTAGTCAGAACATGTGAAGGATGTCACTTCTTCACTAGATAGCACCACCTACCAGCTACAGCTTTGCAGTGCATACCACTCTCCTGGCCCTTCGCATACTAGGGGCTGGATAAGATCAGTCCCTTCAAGAAAGCATCACGTGGGTATGACCATGCTTTAGTGGCAATCGACAAGTTTACCAAATGGATCGAGTACAAGGTTATAAACTCCCTCACCACCAAAAAGGCAGCTGACTTCGTGGAGGAAATAGTTCACAAATTCAGTATATCATCTCAAGTAATAATAGATCTAGGCACAAACCTCACTAGATCTGACTTCTTCGATTATTGGACAGCTACGTCATTGATGCTCGCTATGTGTCCATAGCACACCATGGGGCCAAAGGGCAAGTGGAGAACCCAAATGACTTGATTTTGCAAGGTTTGAAGGCCTGAATCTTCAACAGACTAAAAAAATACGAGTGCAAGTGGCTGCAGCAGTTACCCCTACACAATCTAGGAGCTGAGGACTTAGCCAAGTTGGGCAATCAACAACAATACTCCATTCTTCATGGTCTACAGATCCGAAGCAATCATACAAGTTGATCTAATCCACGAGGCCCCTAGAGTGGCCTTTGACAACATAGCCGCAACAGACAAGTCTCGACTGGAAGACATCGACATGCTTGAGGAAGAGTGGATCAATGTTGCAATCCAGTCGGCACGTTACTATAAAGCACTGAAGCGCTAATACGACAAGAACGTCAAGCTGCGCTCCTACAATGTAAGTGACCTGGTCTTGAAATGAGTCACAACTAGGTGGTACAGAGTAAGCTAAGTGCCCCATGGGAGGGCCCTTACATCATCGCTGAAGTACTCGGTCCCAGATCGTTCAAGATATGGCAAGAATATTACACAATGGTAGCCAACACATGGAACTATGAAAATCTAAGGCGCTTCTATGCCTGATAAAAGTGGTTTCGAGCACACAGCCTTGGGACCCGAGTGCCCTGGATCGTCTTACTATACCCCACCTAGCAGCAATAGCCAAGTCACAGGAAGAGCAGTAGGACCTGAGTGCCTTCTAGCTAAGTTTTTTTAAGCAACGTTAGCCAAGTTATAATAGCCAGCGATAGGACTTGAGTGCCTCACTGCTATAATTTTGTAAATTTTAGCAACGATAACCAAGTTTCTTTCATGAGATTAAATACAATGGACTTATTGTCAAAATATCTAATTCTCTACTACATAGAACTGAATGACTTTCAGTACCTTTTTACACTACTCCTCTAAGGGAGCAAATACAAACTGCTTGGCCTCATATTCGCCAACTAGCCCAGCAACGGCTGCATAGCTATCAAACTGTTCTTGCGTTATATTGGGATTGTGACCCGAGGCTACTAAGCTATAATCTATCGCAGTGTAACGGGTTTTTATAACAATCTTGAAATATGCTTCTGCATTATAGGGAGCGTCTTTGAGCCTTTCCGCAGCCGGCCTGGGAGACTCCTCGGGGGCGATAAAGTCCAGCAGAGTGGTAACTTTAGCAACAAGTTATTCTTTCTCATCTGCCAGCTAATTTATCTTGGTGGCCTACTCCCCAAATCAAGCGAGTTTGTCTTCCCGGTGCTTGTTCAGATTGCGGAGTGTTGATTTCTCTTAGTATAACAAATCCTTTTACTCTGCAAGAGCATAGAGATTCGCTGTAGCTTTTCACCAGACGGACCTACCGACCATATCTGCGTGGGCAAAATGGCACACTACACTAGTGTTCCAGCGGAGCTTGAACACTAAAGCTCATCCTTGATCCTAGCTATAAGTCTGGAGGCTTATAGCACCGGCAAATCTAGAAATATTCAACTAACAAAAGAATAACACAATCCTAGGCCTTGGTCTACTGTGCAAGAAGGTACACCACACTAGGCAAGCGCAAGAAATAAAGTAAGGTATAACTTAACATAAGAAATGAACTTTGCATTATACTGGAGAAGGCAAGGTACAAAAGATACAAGAGTTTTACCAAGAACTTGAAGCTAACTCCAGAATGCCCGAGGCAAGCTCGGACTCAACTCTAATTCCCTTGACTTTCCTAATGCTACTAATACAAGAGTGGAGCTCTAAGGTGTAACGCCCCAAAATTTGACCTTGAGAATTTTCTCTAAATCTCCCTCTAAATTCAAAATTAGATTTTGAAAACCTTGCTTGTTTGAGTGTACGCTATGAGCTCAACAAAATCCTGTAAAATCCTAGCTCCTTTTCTCGCCAAGTGTCCCTCAAAAATTTCCTACAAGTTGCCCCACCAAAATCCCTTCAGTTTCAAACCCAAAATCCAAAATCAGAAAAAGAGAAACCTCCCCCTCCTCAGCTGGGCCGAGGCCCACCCCTCCTCTCCTCCACCCCCTTGGGCTGTGTCTGGCCCAGCCGCCCTTTCTCACCCACCAGCCCAAGTCGACGCCGCCGCGCCCCCTCTCTCTTTGACGCTCCAGCCCCACCCGTCAGGCTGCCTCCCTCTCTCTACCAGCGGGCCCTGCCCGTCTGTCGTCTTCCTCCCCTCTCCCCTGCATCGTCTTCTGCCAGCAGCCCCGCTGTTGCCGTGCTGCCTCTGCCCTAGCCCTACTGTGGCCTCTCCATCTCTCTCTCTCCCCTCCTCCCCCTGCCGGTGAACCCCACCGGTTGGACAGCCCTATTTGTCATCTTCCTTCGCCCTCCTGTCCACCCCAATGGCCGCCACCCCTATAAGAATCCCGGCGAGCCCCGCTGCCCCTTTGCCCGGCCACACGCGCACGCACCCAAAATGCACGCGCACGCACACTCTCGAGCACACGCCCACTCGGGCGCCGGGTTCCCTCAGTGGGCAGAGCTTCCCACAGCCAACTCGTGCACCCACCTCCCTCTACTCCAAAATCCACCGTCCTCCAGCCATCTCCGACCAAACCGAGGTGAGCCTGAGCTTCCGCCGCCTCCGTGCACGCATCCTCCACCTCCTTCCCTAGCAAGAACTGCATCAGCAAGGCCAGAGCGCCGCCGCGCCGCGACACCCGACCCCGCCGGCCTTCTGTGGCACGCCGTGAGAGCCACATGCTCGCACATCCACCTCCATGCCACCCCTATCCATTTCACTGTCTCGTCCTTCCCCTCATTGGCTTGACCTCGTCGCCGGAACCGGGTCACTGGCGGTGAACTGTCGGCGAGCCGCGGGCCCGCGATGGCGGCCGGTTTGGCCAAATCGGACCGTGCCTACGTCCCAACGCCGTCACCCTTCCTAGTGTGGCTGACGTGTGGGGCCCACTTGCCCGCCGTTAGGCCGCGCCGTTGCGCACTGTCCGCCCGGCCTCCCTGCCGTGTGGGCCAGCCTGTGAAGGGCCACAGGCACGGGTGGCCAAGCGGGCCAAGCCATGTGACGAAGGAAGTGGGCCGCGCACGCTTGTTTTCGGCCCGCGATGCCATTTTCCTTTTCCTCTTCGATTTATGATTTTATTTTCTAAAGAATTTCATAACTCGATCGTTTGAACTCCAATTTAGGTGATTCTTGCGCCTAAATTCTCCATAAACCAAGCTCCACATGTCCATGCATGTCCGACAACCTTTCGCCGCTTCCACTTGGGTTCGTTTAATGGGGCTAGACTCAATCGTTAAATGAACCATATGTGCAACCGTTTCCGATAGGGCTAGCTTGCCCTCATCCCGATCACAACAATGGGTGACTATCGGGCCCCATTGTTGCGATATGCGGATAGAGCTGAGAACTTTCCCTCGGACATGCCAGTTGCGATATGCGAATAGAGCCGACAACAATGGTCTAAGCTCTTGACCAGGGATCGGACCGCTTACCGTGTCCCTACCCCATTCCTGCTAACCTTGTGATAATCCGTCTCGCTCTCCGCCCTTGTTGTCCACAGGAACCCACCTCATCACCATGCGACCCCCTCACTCGTGATGCCCTCACTCTTGCCATGGCCATCCGTACACCCGACAGCAGCGTTCCTTCCTCATCAGCTTGAAAGCCCGGTGGAACGACCGGCATGGAACACAATGCCTCACTGCGCAATGCTTAGCCGTGGAACAACTCAGCTCATTAGAGCCAGAGCCACCAGTACAATCTACCAAACAACTCGCAAATTCTTCCTTCAACACAAAACAACCTTCTGTTGAGCTCATGATGGAGGAAACAGGGTAGGTGTTGACGGTCCTAGTCTCACGATATCTACCGTCAATTATCCACCAAATTAAGCAAAACATGTGAATTAATAGGAATAACCCTTGCTACTAATGAGTTTCACAAGATGTACATGAATATTTGGATGCAGGTATCAAAATAGATGTAAAAATGGTTGCAAAGATGTCAAAGACCGAAGGTGGGCAACAAGGGCAAAAAGGCCATGGCCGCACGGCCATAACCCATGGCCGCACGGCCATACTATCAGCCCAACAGTGGCCGCCTGGCCACTGGTCAGGGGCTGCATGGCCGCCTGGCCACCTTACTAGCCAGTTCTTTGATCCTACATGCAAACAAACACAAGGCAATGAAGATCCAACGATACAAAAGAGTATCCAATGAATCTAAGGGCCGAAAGACCGTCAAACCATGGATCAGTGATGTCACAAATCTAAGGGAATAGCCATGCAACAAATCAGGCACAGACACCTGGCCACCCAGCCATGATGCATGGCCGCCCAGCCACACAAATTTCACGTTTTACATGTGCATCAACCGTTTCAACCATCAACCGACTTGGGGAAGCAATATCAAGCATCGGATCACCGAAGGCGGTGGATCATATGGCTGCCCAGCCATAGGGGTGGCCGCTCGGCCATAAGGGGTGGCCGCCTGGCCACCGACCTTGGTCGCCCGGCCACCGACCTACCCCCACAACCGACCTAGACCACCTACAAATACCCCCCCTTACTTGTTAGACTATAATAGGCCCCGAGAGCTCATTTGTAAAGTGGGGAGTTGAGTACAAGCTCTATCTTAGAGTGCTACACTATTCCCTTAGTAGTTAGGATAGTCCTGGGAGTTAGAGTTGAGTCAAGCTTTGCCTCGGAGTCTCCGAAGTTATCTTCGAGTCTGCGGTAAAGCTTTGTATCTTTAGATTCAGATTATCTTCAATATAATTTTAGTTATATTTTACTTCTAAGTTCTATCTCTTGCAAGTGTGGTGTACCTTTCTTTGCACACTTGCTAGGCTTAGGTTGTGATTTACTCAGTTATTCAAATCTTGTTATTCTTGCCGGTGCTATAACTCAACGCTAGACTTAGATGCTGGGCTCTGGCTAGATCCTCTACTCTGATCAAGGATGATCTATCATTGTTCAAGCTCTGCTTGAACATGTTTATAGCATGCCCGTCTCTCCACGCAGCCTTGCTTGGTAGCCCCACTCAGTGACATCGTGTGGTGTGCCTATGTAGTCTAAGCCCATTATTCGGGAGGCCTGTATGTGTTAGCTAGACTCTCCTTCGGAACCAACTATCGACCCCTGGTATCGTCCAGACTCTAGAATTTTGATCGACACAAGACCCTGACTTGTTAATTGAGTTTCTTAGTTATTCACGGATAGCCTTTGCAGCCGATTAGAAATAGAGTTTGGTGACTTTATCTCACTCGTTGTCCTCCCAGGCAACTATACCTTTCTACGGATAGCTTTGATAGACTTTACTTCTCCCACCATACACCTATCTTTGTCACGTTTACCCTTGTTACTACTAGCTGGTATAATTTATCCAAGTTTACAGTTATTTCGACTTGAGTATATTCAATTACACTCTCTGGCCTACCGCTTCCCTATGTAGTTTTACGATACTCAGGAATACTCTGAGTGAAAAGGCTAAAGCGAATCTCTGTGCGCTTGCGGAGTAAAATCTGTTATGCTAAGAGACGTCAACAAGCTTTTTCTAGCGCTATTGCCTCAGGAAGCAATAGGCAGAGAGATAATTGATATCTCATTTCGAACCTGTATACTTCATAAGTTTACCGCTAGTTGTTAACAGGCTCACTTTGCTTTGTTGTTTTGTTGTGGTTGCAACAGAGAGGTGTATGACCGGTTTCGACCTGCCGGAAAACTACCACAATAACCCAGAGTCACTGCTCAGGAGAGTCCGTCCAAAGACTATCCACTGGGCAAAGACCTGTACCAAGGGAGCTAGAACCAAGCACTTCAACCCGTACTCCAGTTACCACCACCATGGCTGAGAAGACCATTCATGAGTTCTCTATCCCTTCGAGCAACAACATTCCTACGGGACCTGAAGTTCAAATGGGAGAGAACTTCGAACTCAAGCCAGGAGTGATCCATATGGTTCAAGCTATCCCATTCTGCGGACTGGCTATGGAAGATGCCAACAATCACTTGCAGCAGTTTCTGGAGATCTGCAGCACGTTCAACATGAAAGGAGCAT
This sequence comes from Paspalum vaginatum, assembly GCA_030272315.1. Classification (NCBI taxonomy): domain Eukaryota; kingdom Viridiplantae; phylum Streptophyta; class Magnoliopsida; order Poales; family Poaceae; genus Paspalum; species Paspalum vaginatum. The sequence goes on along the minus strand of CM059017.1, from coordinate 37,514,829 downwards.
CACCGGACGCCGTCAAACTTCGTCTCTTCCCATTCTATCTTGTTGGGAAGGCAAAACAGTGGTTCTACGTCAACCGTGCAACACTAACATCATGGAACGCATGTTCCGATGCATTTCTTGCGAAGTATTTCCCACTGGGGAAAACTAACGCATTGAGGAACAAGATATCGAGCTTTCAACAGCTCACTGATGAAACCGTGGCGGAGGCCCGGGAGAGACTCCAGGAGCACATCGCAACATGCCCCCACCACGGCATGCAAGAGTAGCTTATTATTCAGAGCTTCTTTCATGGGTTCACCGCTCAGCACAAGAACACCTGGATGCAGCCGCTGGAGGATCCTTCGTATCCTTGAGCATCACTGCGGCCAAAGGGCTAATTGAAAAAATGGCCACCAATCAAGGATCGAGAGAAGAGAGGTCTAGCACTTGATCCCGTGGCGTCCATCAGATTGAGAGCACTGACATGCTTGCTGCGAAGATGGACTTGCTGTTGAAAAAGCTAAATGGTACTCCAGAAGCCGCTTCAGTCCAAGCTCTCGATTCTCATATGGCTTGTGAAGTTTGTGGGAATACTGGACACTCGGGGAACAGCTGCCCCGAGACGCGACCTGAAGATGCAAACTTCGTAGGGAGCAATAACTTCAACAATGGGAATCGTCCTCAGCCAGGATGGAGTACACAACCACATCTGCCTTTCTCTAGACAAGGCAACTCTTCAGGAAGTTCTCAGCAGTTTCCTAAAAATAATTTTAATTTTGACCAGAAAGCTGTGAATGATAGCATTAGTAAGAAGTTCCATACTAATGATAGAATGTTTGAATCTATTTCTTTGCAAATGGAAACTTTGAATAGTTCTATGAAGAACCAACTTAGCTTCAACAAAATGTTAGAAACTCAAATAGCTCAGTTGGCTGCTGCTTTACCTAACCTAAACGTGGGTAAGCTGCCTAGGCAACCTGAAGCTCCTCCCATGGAGCACATAAATGCAATAACCACTAGGGGTGGGAAGTCCACATAGGACCCCCCCGTCCCCTAGTCATGCAGGTAAAGAGCAGGAGAAGACAATCGAGTCTGAAGACAAGGTTGTAGAGGAAGATACACCTGGGAAGGAGGAGAAGTCAGCACCTAAACATCTACCCCATGAGTTCTACTGACACCACGGTGCTGCCATTCCGTCCACAAAACAGGAAGGGTGCCATTGATGAGCAATATAGTAAGTTTGTTGAGGTCATTAAGAAGCTTTATGTCAATATACCCCTGCTAGATGCTATGCAGGTACCGACATATGCGAAGTACTTAAAGGACATCCTCAACAACAAGAAACCTCTATCATCAATGGAAATAGTGCATTTGACAGAAGAGTGTATCGCAGCTATACTCAAGAAAAAGGAGCCTGGAAGCCCCACCATCTCATGCTCGATTAGAACCCAACACTTCGACCAACCATTGTGTGATCTTGGAGCTAGTGTCAGCGTAATGCCGAAGGTCATCTTTGACAAGCTGAGTCACACTGGCACTTGCCCCCATGGCTATGTGTCTGCAGCTCGCGGATCAGTCTGTCATTGCCCCGAAATCATCATGGAGAATGTTTCGGTGAAAATACGAAATTTCCTCATCCAGGTGGATTTTGTGGTACTGGACATGGAGATTGACTCAAAAACATCGCGCATCCTTGGACGGACATTTCTGAGCACTACAGAAGCAACCATTGACGTCGAGGCAAGCAAGGTCCACCTCAACATAAATGGCAAGAAGGAGACATTCGCCTTCAAACCAAAAGTTGAACAGTGCAACAAGGTGCACACTTCCAAGTGCCAGGCACAAAAGAATACACCCAAGGTGAAGACGGGGACCAAGAAGCCAAATGAAAAGACTGACAACCTCGTTACAGATATGCTGAACAAATTGAAAATTGAGGCCGACATCGAACAAAAGGAGTACGAAGCTGCCATGAAAAGAAGAAAATTGGGACAACAAGAGTAGAGACACGGCAAGCCCAATCCCACACCAGGAGGCAAAGCTCCTGTGAACAAGGTCTGCGCTGAAAGCCAATTGCAAATACCAAGGCAGCGCATAGAAGGCAAAATGCCTGAGAACAAGGTCAGCGTTGAGAGCCAATTGCATACGTCAAGACAACGCAGAGCTAGGACCGATAGCCAATTGCATATGCCAGGACGGTGAAGAGTTAATGAAGCACAGAGAAAAGAGGACCCCAACTTTGGTGCTTACATAACCCCAAGAGGAAAGAAATGGTCTGCCCTCGCCAACAGGTAAGTTGGCATTATCATTCGACGACATATTTAATTCCTCACCAAAATTCAAATTTACACTCCATTGCATATTTAATTTTTTCTCGTATAATTTTTTTGCATTAATTTATTTCCTAAAAACTTTGAATTTTCTAAAAAAAAAATTTGAGTGGCTGGCCGCCACATCATGTGGCCGGCCGACCAGGCCACTCCTCTCCTCTCTCTCCTTTCTTCTCCCACCTTTATCTTTCTCTCCTTCCCTTCCTTTTTCTCCCTTTCCTTTTCTTCTTTTCTTTTCCTTTTCTTTTTCTTTACCCTTTCTCTTTTCTTTCCCTTTTCCTTTCCTCTCTCATTCTTTCTCTTTCTCCCACTCACTTCCCTTTACCTTCTACCGAAGCAAGGCACCAGGAAGGGGGCAGCACCATGGCCGATCGGCCATGGGTGTCGGCCGCCCGGCCTCCCCTCTCTCTCTCCCTGCTCGCTTTCGGCGCCCACTAGCTTCAGCACTCTAGCACTCACTCACCCACATAGAATGATGGCCGGCCGACCACATCAATTGGCCGCCCGACCCTTGCTTGTTGCGCTTTCAGTGCATGTGTGTTGCGGCTTTGCTCCCTCCACTCCTGAGTGCTCATGACTGTGGACACAAGGCCGCTCGGCACCCCTGCATGGCCGGCCGGCCTCGGGCATTGGCCGCCCGGCCACCTCCAGTGGCCGTCGACCTCCCACTGCCCCTCCTCGCCTATAAATACATGCCCTCGACCTCCTAGCTCGATGCACCAACCAGCACAAGCTGCAATCTCTCCTCTCCCTCTCTTAATCTCTCAATTAGCGCTTAATTAAGCTCTCTTACTTAGTTAAAATAATGCTGGAATAAAATTTGGTTAGCCAAATAAAATTCCGGCCACACTCTCTCAAATTTCTGCAGAAATGAGAATGTTTTGTGGAGCTCCGCCCCACAAGGACGCTAATTTTCAGACGACTAACCCGCTAATGCTAATATTATTTTGTCGTCTGTTCTTCGGGTATCGTGTGTTTTTGTCGTTGCCTTGAAGGATGAATTGCATGCTCAAAAAGGCGAAGAAGGCCATTAGCAAGGCAGGATGGCACACCCGCCTGGGGAAGCCAGGGAGATTCATGGCACAGTTCGTGGGACTCCGTCGTACCGTCTGCACATCCGATGCCATCATACCATAGTGGAGGTGAGCAATCTTATGGTCATGGTGTAGGCCCATCTAGATCCACACGGTACACTGACGAAGGCTATGGAGGAAACTTCAATGCTCTCTTCGATAGATTGGATGTCCAAGAGCACCGCACCTTGGGGATGATGGACAGCCTTAACCTGATACAGGACCAACAAGGAGCCACTCACAACATGGTCATGGAGACAAGGGCAACTGTGGACCGCATACAAGAGCAGACCTCATGTACTACAACTGGCGAGGTTTCTATCCCGATTGAGCTTCATTGAAGCTTGGGGGGGGGACCCGACAAATGGAAGGTAAGTGTGTCAGCCCACTCCTTCGTGCATCTCTGTGTTTTTCCCTAAGTTAGCTACGTCCCAACAAACATCTGTTCTGCCCTATCATGAGAGTAGGACCCGTTGTATCTTTAATTTCTAGTTTGCTTAAGTTTAAGGTAGTTTACATTTCAGTAAAAAAAAGAGTCAAATAACTCCCACGCTTAAATTCACATGCTAGCTTCATTTTGGAAATCATGAATAGTTGCTCTATCAAGTGAATGGTTTAATTCGTGCATGTCAACTTATGCTTAGCTTAGTCCCATGTTGGTGATTAAAAGAAGCGAACCAAAAGTTTTACCATGTGGATGCCATTTGTAATAACAAGCCTAAATTGTTGAGAGACATGATATGACATAATTGAGGGAAGATTCTTTCATGTTCCTAGTAAGATGAATATCTCAGGTCTTTATTTTCAAAATGACAAAATTAAGCTCCCCTTGGATGAAATTCCTACCAGAGCCAAAAATGCTTCATATGTTCTAACCGCTACAAAGAGCTACTTAGAGATGTTTTGAGCTTTGCCAAATTTTGAGTCTCATTGAGTAGAAATATCACCTTCTGTTGATAGCTGGAGTATAAACAAATGCAAGTGATCCATTCTGGACTTTGCATCCACCAAAAAGTCTCCAAATATTTCCCATATCCCTTTAGCCTTCAAATCTCAAGAGGAAGGGGTATGGAGCCAAAAAATATATGCATGCAAAAGCATGGCAAAAGAAAAAAAAATGCGTGCAAATGCACGGCAAAATGAAAAGCATGCAAGATCAAGCATGGCAAAAATAAATAAAAGCTCCATACCCCCTCCAACTCTATAAAAGGCTACAAGGGATGAAAATCAAGAGAAGGAGACACTTTGTGTCACCACTCATACTCCAGTGATCAAATAGAAGAAGTGATAGAGTAAACTCTTGGGTCTAATCTTTGGCTTAGCAAAATAAACATTCTCAGTGTGCCACATTCTCCCCGACCTAGAGCTCCACAAAGACCTTAATGTAGAAAAAATGTTGGCCAAATCACGGCCCTTGATGAGGAAACACTTCTGAGCGATCGAGAGTACCTTGGGGAAGCTTCTTTGTTTGAAAATATTGAAAACACCTAAGGAAGACATCCAAAAAGAATGAGTTAGAATTATTCCTACAATAAAGTCATTCTATCTCTCAACCGCCCAAGGCAAGGTAAGCAAAAAGATGCACCATATGTATTACATAAGGTGAGCTTTGATTATTTCACTACTTGGGGCAAAAGTTTGAGTATTGAGTTTCATATAAGAATTTTTCTTCATCTTCGATATTGTAGCAACTCCTGATCCACTTTCAGTCTTAGCTTGGGGCAACTACTTGGGGCAAAAGTTTAAGCTTGGGGGGGTGTTGACGGTCGTAATCTCACGATATCTACAGTCAATTATCCACCAAATGAAGCAAAACATGTAAATTAATAGGACTAACCCTTGCTACAAAAGAGTTCCACAAGATGTACATGAATATTTCGATGCAGGTACCAAAATAGACATAAAAATGGTTGCAAACATGTCAAAGACCGAAGATGGGCAACAAGGAAAAAAGGCCATGGCCGCCCGGCCACAACCCATGGTAACCCGGCCATACTCTCAGCCCAACAGTAGCCGCCCGACCACTGGTCAGGGGCTGCATGGCCACCCGGCCACCTCACTTGCCACGTCTTCGATCCTACATGCAAACAAGCACAAGGCAATGAAGATCCAACCATACAAAAGAGTATCCAAGGAATCTAAGGGCCGAAAGACCGTCAAACCATAGATCGCTGATGTCACAAATCTGAGGGAAGAGCCATGCAGCAAATCAGGCACAGACACCTAGCCGTCTGACCATGATGCATAGCCGCCCGGCCACACAAATTTCGCATTTTACACGTGCATCAACCATTTCAACCATCAACCGACTTGGGGAAGCAATATCAAGCATCGGATCACCGAAAGCGGTGGATCCTATGGCTGCCCAGACATAGGGGTCGCCACTCAGCCTTAGGGGGTGGTCGCCCAATGACCGACCTTGGCGGCCCGGCCACCGACCTACCCCCACAACAGACCTAGAGCACCTACAAATATCCCCCTTACCAATTAGACTATAAATAGGCCCCGAGAGCACATTTGTAAAGTGGGGACTTGAGTACCAGCTCTATCTTAGAGTGCTACACTATTCCCTTAGTAGTTAGGATAGTCCTGGGAGTTAGAGTTGAGTCGAGCTTTGCCTCGGAGTCTCCGGAGTTATCTTCGAGTCTGCGGTAAAGCTTTGTATCTTTGGATTCAGATTATCTTCAATATAATTTCAGTTATATTTTACTCTAAGTTCTATCTCTTGCAAGTGTGGTGCACCGTTCTGTGCACACTTGCTAGGCTTAGGTTGTGATTTACTCGGTTATTCAAATCTTGTTATTCTTGCCGGTGCTATAACTCAACCCTGGACTTAGATGCTAGGCTCTGGCTAGATCCTCTCCTATGATCAAGGACGATCAATCATTGTTCAAGTTCCACTTGAACATGTTTATAGCATGCCATTCTCTCCATGCAGCTTTGCTTGGTAGCCCCACTCGGTGACAGCGTGTGGTGTGCCTGTGTTGTCCAAGCCCGTCGTTCGGGAGGCCCATAGGTGTTAGCTAGACTCTCCTTCGCGACCAACTATCTACCCCTGGTACCCTCGAGACTCTAGAATTTCGCTCGACGCAAGACCCTTACTTGTTAATTGAGTTTCTTAGTTATTCACGAATAGCCTTTGCAGCCGATCTGAAATAAAGTTTGGTGACTTTATCTCACTCGTTGTCCTCCCAGGCAACTATACCTTTCTACGGATAGCTTTGATAGACTTTACCTCTCCCACCATACACCTATCTTTGTCACGTTTACCCTTGTTACTACAAGCTGGTATAATTTATCTAAGTTCACAATTATTTCGACTTGAGTATATTCAATTACACTATCTGGCCTACCGCTTCCCTGTGGATTTTTACGATACTCGGAATACTCTGAGTGAAAAGGCTACAACGAATCTGCGTGTGCTTACGGTGTAAAATCTGTTACGCTAAGAGACGTCAACAGTAGGATAGCCACCCGAACCAATGTAGATGTAGCACATATAGGTGGATCGCTCACTTAATTATCTATATTTAATCTTGTAGTTGGGAATGTGGTGATGGGTGTGAATGGTATGTGGTTTGGGAAAACATGGGGTAAGACCCTGGTGGGTGACTTCGGCCGTCTATGCCCTTGTGTAAAGGGTGGAATGCCCGGGTACCGTTATCACGGTTTATCTGGGGTCCGGCCTCGTAGAGAGGACCGAACGGTGTGGCTCATGCGTGAACATAGGGGGAGTTTATGCCCTTATGGACCGAGTTGGAGTCTCATCTTGCCTAACTCTTTTTGGTACAACCACTCGACACTGTATGGAGCAGCAACTAAGCCCAAGCCGGAATGGATAGTCTAGCAGTCATCGTGGTGCTGGCATGGCAAGAGTACAAGGATTGGAGCTTGGGTCACGTGTCTACTGGCACTGGGCGAGCAAGCTATCCGGTTCCTCTGTGGGCACTGTCTGATGATGAAAGGAAGGCAAAGGCTCAGTGTGGAATTTGGACGCTTATTTGGCCGTAAGCTGTCGCTGAGTCCAACTTGTGGGTCATAATACAAATCTCTGATCAAAGTATAAACTGATTTGAATAGTCCGTTGTCCACTGGTATGGACGAGTTATGGCTTGATTTCAACAACTAAATGTTTTACAAAACTGTGTGTGGGCTTGGCTTGGTGAAAATGGTGTGCTTTGGATGCTGCGTGGCATGGCCCCGTAGCGGTGGAGAAAACTTGTTGGCCTGTGTGCCATTAGCCATCGTGGACCGGCAAGTCCAATGGCACACCTTTTGGAAAAAAGTGAATTTTGGAAAATAAAATTATGAACTAGCGAGCCTTGCATATGGAACTGTTTTTGGTAAATTATCCCGAGCTGCAGATATATCCTGCATATAGTGATAGCATTAACCCCAACTCCTTATGGAGGAAGGTGGGCTTGCTGAGTACGTTTTAGTACTCACCCTTCTTTGTTGTTGTTTTTCAGAGAAGAAGAAGTCCTCGTGATCATAGACATGTGAGGGTTACGGCGTATCCTAACGGTGTGATGTGGGAAGCTTGGGCCTTCGTGTTGTTTCCTGCAACAATGTTTTTTTCTCAGGTTGTGCCCCATTTTGTCTGACACATTACGGTAGATCTATACTACTCTGATGTATGAATGTTGTTATCATACCCTTGGGAATGATAATAAAGCATATTTTTGTCCTTTTTTTAAGGAGGGGCGTTTCAGGTGGTATCAGAGCCGTAAGTTGGCCGTAGGACGTAACCCTTAGGATGGAAAATGTTTTTAAGTCAAAATCTGCTGAAAACGCCTCTGCTCCTCACCTTGATCCGTTTCAAACAAGTTTTAGTCTATTCTTCCCTACCCCGGTTAAGTGACATGCCCCTGAAAGCATGCTCAAACAAGACCACAGGGAAGATGCACAACATACCGCAAAAGTCTGCAACAACATCAAAATCCGCTAATGACCGGGACGTGCACCCTGAGAAGCCAGGAAACAAGGATGTGACTTCCGCTAACCTTGCCTTGAATAAGGCTAGACTGTGGAATATAGTCAACATGTGACAGTTCAGATGAGACTGTGTATCCACAGCGCTGCATGGAATCACCACCAAACGCCATGTCCACCGCTTGAGGAGGAACACTATTGGTGTCTCTTAGCCTTAATAGGTTTTACTCTGCAAGTGCATAGAGACCGCTGTAGCCTTTCACCTAGAGTATTCTGAGTATCGTAAATTTCCACAGGGAAGCGGTAGGCTAGAGTGTGTAATTGAATATATTCAATCAAATGAATTGTAGACTTGGATAAGTTGTACCAACTAGTAGTTAAATAGGTGTAAGTTTGAAATAGCAGGTGTATGGTGGAGGTAAGTCTATCAAAGATATCCGTAGAAAGGTATAGTTGCCTAGGAGGACAACAATGAGATAAAGTCACCAAACTCTATTTCTATTCAGCTGCAAAGATTATATGTGACCACCAACGACACTCAATTAAACAAGTCGGGGTCTTGCGTCGAGTGAAATTCTAGCGCCCTCGAGGAGCCAGGGGTAGATAGATGGCCACTGAAAGAGAACCTAGCCAACGCCTACGGGCCTCTTGAACGACGGGCCTGGGATACATAGGCACACCACACGCTGTCATCGAGTGGGGCTACCAAGCAAATCTGTGTGGAGAGGATGGCATACTATAAACGTGTTCAAGCGAAGCTTGAACAACAATAGACCATCCTTGATCAGAGGGGAGGGTCTAGCCCAGGCCTAGTGTCTAAGTCTAGGATTGAGTTATAGCACCAGCAAGAGTAACTAGAATTGAATGATAAAGTATACACAATCTATGCCTAGTAAGTGTGCAAAGAAAGGTGCACCACACTTGCAAGAGATAGAACTAGAGTAAAATATAACTGAAAGTATATTGAAGACAATCTGAATCCAAAAGATACAAAATTTTACCACAGATTCGATGATAACCCTAGAGACTCCAAGGCAAAGCTCGACTCAACTCTAACTCTCGGGACTATCCTAACTACTAAAGTAAGAATGTAGCACTCTAAGATAGCTCTTGAACTTAACTCCACACCTTTCAAATGAGCTCCAGGGGTCTATTTATAGTCCAACAAAGTGAGGGGGTATTTGTAGGTGGTGTAGGTCGGTGGGGGGGTAGGTTGGTGGCTGGGCAGGCACATGCATGGCCGGGTGGCCACATGCATGGCCGAGCAGCCACCTGCATGGCCGGGCAGCCATAGGATCCAATGCCTTTGGTAAATCTTCGGTTGAGATTGCTTCCCTGCGTCGGTTAGCGGTTGAATTAGTTGATGCACGTGCAAAACGCTCCCGAAGGGTGGCCGGGCAGCCATGACCATGGCCGGCCGGCCACTGGATTCATTGACTTTGGTGATCCAACGTCTTGCATGCCCTCTGGATGGCAATTGACTGTTATTCTGGTGTGTTTCTTCATGGATCGTTGGATTTAGAGTGTGTTTATTCCTTGGCCATTGGATGCGAGTCACTTGGATTGCTAATTTCATCAATCCATGGGGCGGACTAATGATAGGGCGGCCTTCTAGTACTTATCGTGTTGGACACTTGGCCCACACTTGAATTTGTAAATTTGACATGTTGTTCTTGCATGCAGGGTCATAGTGGAGGCATTTGGGCTCGATCGGATGGCCGGGAGGCCATGCTGGTACACCTGGGCTATTGCTGGATGGCCGGGCAGCCATTGGTGGTGGCCGAGCAGCCATGGACATAGCCGGGCGGTCATGCCCTAGAGCCCGTTGGCTGCCGGAGTCCATTTCCTTGCCAAATTACTCCTTTTTGATGTGTGTTTCATACCTGCAATCAAATATTTGTACAAAACTCGTGGAATTCATTAGTAGAAAGGGTTAGTCCAATAAAGTCACATGTTTTGCTTTATTTCAAGGATAGTTGATGGTCGAAATCGTGAAATAACGACTGTCAACACCCCTCCCCCCAAGCTTAAACTTTTGTTCGTCCTTGAGCAAAGCTAAGACAAGGCATGGATCAGGAGTTGCTGCAATACCAAATTTGAAAGGAAATTCTTATACGCAACTCAACACTCGGCCTTTGCCCCAAGTAGTGAAATAATGAAAGTTCACCTCATGTCATACCTGTGGTCCAACTTTTTGCTTACCTTGCCTTGGACGGTTGAGAGATAAAACGAATTTATTGCATGAGTAACTCAAACTTGTTCTTTTTAGACGGTTTTTCTCAAGTGTTTTCAAGATTTCCAAAACAAAAGAAGCTTCCCCAAGGCTACTCTCGATCGCTCAGAAGTGTTTCCTCACAAAAAGCATGAGCTTGTCCAAGACTTTCCTACACTAAGGCCTTTGTGGAGCTTTAGGTGGGAAAAATAACGTGGCACACTTAGAATGTTTATTTTGCTAAGCCAAAGATTGGACCAAGGAGTGTACTCTATCACTTCTTCTATTTGATCATTGGAGTACGAGTAGTGGAACAAAGTGTCTCCTTCTCTTGATTTTCTCCCCTTGTAGCCTTTTGTAGAATTGGAGGGGATATGGAGCCTTATTTTATTTTTGCCTTGCTTGATTTTGCATGCTTTTCATTTTGCCGTGCTTTTGCATGCATTCTTTTCTTTTCCTTTCACTGTGCTTTTTGCACGCATTTTTTTGGCTCCATACTTTACTCCTTGAGATTTGAAGACTTAAGGGAATATGAGATGTGTTAGAGACTTTTTGGTGGATGCAAAGTCCGGAATGGATCACTTGCGTTATTGTACTCCAGTTATCAACAGAAGGTGATATTTCTACTCAATGAGACTCAATATTTGACAAAGCTCAAAACAATTCCAAGTAGCTCTTTGTAAAGGTTTAAATCATTGTAACTAATTTTGGCTCTGGTTGGTATTTCGACCAAGGGGAGCTTTATTTTGTCATTTTCAAAGTACAAGCCTGAGACATTCATCTTATTGAGAACAAGAACGAATCCTCCCACTTTTGAGTCATATCATGTCTCTCAGCAACTTAGGCTTGTTATCACAAATGGCAACCACATGATAAAATTTTGGTGGACTTCTTTTATTCACAAGCTTGGAACTAAGCTAAGCATAAGTCGCATGCAAGAATTTAACAATCAACTCGATAGAGCAACTATTCATCATTTCCAAAATGAAGCTAGCATGTGAACTTTATTCATGGGAGTATTTTAGTTTTATTCCAAACTAAATTAAATAAAGCTGAATTAAACAAAGTACTACTACACAAAATCTCAAATGGCAGAACGGTACTGGTGATACTCGGTGGGACTGATGCACAGAAACTAAGGCATAGGAGAAGAAAAGGGGACTGGCACGCATACCTAAGCCTCGATCGGGTTCAACCCCAAGCTTCAACGAAGCTGAGTCGGGGTAGTACCCTTGATACTGGTGGAATCATTGGGTCTCATCGAAGTTGCGGTCGACCGTTGCCCGTGTCTCCAAGAGGAGATTGTAATGCTCCCCTTGCTGTTGCTTGATGTTCTCGGTGTGCTGGTGGATTCGATGGAGTTGGTATGCTATGCGTTGGTCTAGGATGTTTAGAGCCCCGAAGGTGGTGCTCAGCGGGTCGTCTGTGAAGTGTGCGGATGCAGAGGGACCTGCACCATAGCCATAGAAAGTTCCTCCTCCACCCTGCTACTCTGGCTATTGAGGTTGTGTAGTAGCGGAGCTGTGCTCCAACGAGCTATGCCACAACCCATCTTGGTGGTGCCAAGATTGATCGTCACCCTGAGTTTGCTAGGATGGTCTTGCTGCTATGTTGAACCACGTGGGTCCAGTGCCTGCAGCCTGTGCTTCCTCCTGTGCCTTGTGCATGCACTCTTCGGCGGCTAGCCTTTGTGCTCTCATCATGACTCTAGCCATACTGTGCCTCAGTGCTTCGTGTGGCATGGATAGTGTCTTCACGGAGTAGAGTTTGAACTCTGGTGCTAGAAGTGGTAGTTCATACTCATACCCCTTGAAGGTCATGACAAGGTGACCTGTGCTAGTTCTTCGCAGAAAATGCGCTTGGATGAAGTGGCTCTCTGTGACTAGGTTTGGTGTGTCTGGGGGTAAGAATGCCACTTGGGCATTTGCCAGTACTCCCAACTCGGATGCAATCCTCATCACAAATGATGTGATTGTGATAGTGTTCTCATCATGAGCTAGTTTCAACCAGTACTGCAAAATGCTGATCACAGGTGCATACTTCTGCCTATGCCACATGGCGTAGAGGATTTTTAAATCCTCCATGGTCACACAACGTGTGTCATCACGGGGTTAGAGATTGACAAGAAATAAACGAAGCTAGATGATCAAAAAACCAATCATAGAGACACAAGTATTTAATGTGGAAAACCCTTTGACTGTGACAAGTAACGTGTCAGTGATCTTCTCTTATCTAAATTACCAGAATAATCTGAATCAACATAGCCTACAAGTCCCCCTCTGGTTTTGCCAAACTACAAGTAAGCATCAGATGTACCCCGCAGATACCGAAAAATCCACTTCACAGCATTTCAATGTTCTTTACCAAGATTAGCCATGTATCTACTGATGCAAGACAAAGCACTAGGTACCGCCCACTGAATAGGTACATACCTAGCCAAACCACAGCTAAAGAAATTGACTCAACGACCAAGGAAATGATCACACATCAAGAAACCAAAGACTCACGGAAAAAGTGTCTCACTTGGCCACTCCGCACCTAAATGCGTCTTACTGATGAACAACAAGCAAAGAGTATGGGCTAGAGGTAAGGAACACTAAATGCGAGGTCGATGCAAAAGACGGAAGCAAAAAACTCCAAAAAGAAGCAAGCTGACCTAGCTACTGTTCACTTGTCCGGTAGCTCATAGGACAATCTGGTAGACTTGTCCGGCGGCACAGGACAATCCGGTGGACTTGTCCGGTGACATAGGACAATCCGGTAACTTGTCCGGTGGGCTTTCTGGGCTGGGTCTTGACCCAGTCTTCTATCTTGATGAGTTTTCGACCCACTTGCCAAGTCTTGGTAGCTTGGGTGGTGGTTTTGAGCCGAACCCGCCAAAGCCCCCTCGAAATGCCTTTGTGCCACGCACTCAGGTTGGAGCCCCAGGCTGCAACCGACCTCCAATCCATCGGAGCTGCCTCCAGTCCATCGGAGGGCTTACACATCATCGTCTTATCACCCCTCCCTATACCGAGCACCCATGGCCAAACGACACTGGGCACTTGTGCCTCCGGTCCATTTGATGACTTTTGCCCGAGTCCTTCCGGGTCTTTGTCCCTTACCTGTCGTCCATCGGAGGGACTCCTGTCCATTAGAGGGCTTGAGCTATTTTCACAATCACTCATCACACCAGGAGAGAAATGAGGTGAGTCCATTGGCTCTAAATCCCCCCTTGATGAGTGCATTGTCAACACCCATAACCTGTAACCTGAAATAGAACAGAAAGAAGAGAAAATCATAAAATTGGAAAGAAAGTAGAAAAGAAGAAGTTGCTGAAGATGCCCTAAAAGCCAACACAAGCAAAGAAACAGGGCAAATTGAAACAACAAAAGAAAGCCAAAGATCGACCCCCTAAGAAAAGGGAAACCACTCAACGCAGTCGATCAAACTAAAGCATGACCCCTCAAGAAATAGGCAAACTGGTTCAACATAGTTATGCTTAGGCAAAACATCGGCTACTCCAGAAAGAGGCAAAAGGCTCAACACACCAATGCAAGAGCATGCTAAAAGCTCAACTCCCCCTGAAATGCATCCTCACAAATAGAAGAAAGCCAAAGATCGACCCCCTAAGAAAAGGGAAACCGCTCGACGCAGTAGATCAAACTAAAGCATGACCCCTCAAGAAAGAGGCAGACTAGATCAACACAGTCATGTTTAGGCAAAACATCGGCTCCTATCGAAAGAGGTGAAAGGCTCAACACACTGATGCCAGAGCATGCTTAAAGCTCAACTCCCCCTGAAATGCATCCTCACAAATGCAATATGAATGCAAAGCTCCCTAAATCCTCCCCCTTGATGTCCAAATCCAATATCTCTCCCCCTTGTTGACAATGGACACATCAAGGACTATGGAGAAACTCCCCCTAAACTAGACAACTCCCCCTGAAAATATCAAATGAAGTGCAAAGAGTGTACCAGAAAGAGCTCAGAAGGGATGAAAAGCTAGTAAATGCAAGTTCTAGCATACAGAACATGTGATGGCACAACGGGGCATGCAACAAGCTCAAAAGAATCTATATCGCACAGATCTGGAGCTAGCATGGATTTCCATATTTTGGTTAAGAGAAAACATCACCAACATGAATAGCATTTAGCAGGGTAGGCATGAACACAAAATGCTATCAATGCATACAAGGTGTGCTAAACCTAGCCAGAGCATATAGAACTAGCCATAAGCATACAAGAGACTTGCATATTTCAGATTTAGCATGTTTTCATTTTCAGCAAGTTTTATTTATGTTCCAGGGGTTATTTGCATGTCAAGCCACTTCTTACCAACCAATGCCAATCCTAGGTTTAGAAAACCATCTAAAGCTTAAGACAAGGTTTTGGTCATTCATAGCTTAGACCAAGTTCTTGCCAAGGTGCAAAGGTAAGCCATCTCAGTCTTAGTCAATATGACAAGCAAACCCACCTGGATCTTTTCCAATTCAGCACAAGAGACACCACTTATATAGCAATTGAAGTTCAAATTTCAGATTAAGCATGGTATCAAGCAAGCTTCGGCATTAACTGAGCAAAGGTAGATAACTAGCATAACCAAGCATGGAAAGATAGCATAAGCATCCAACACTCCTACATACGCTAGTTAGTTAGTTCAAGTGGTGATCAAGTTTCAGTTTTTTAAGAAAGCAAAATGACATAGCTCTCATAAAGTAGTCAATAGATCCAAAAGTGCTTGGCCATCCATGATCAAGCATAACTACTATATAACATAGCACAAGCAAGTACTAACAGTTCATACCATCAAGCTCTAGTGCTAGTAAAGTGATAGATACATATATGATACAATGCAATGCATGAGAGGATCCAAACATGCAGAAAAGCCATCCAAGAAAACAAAACCAAAATCTTCCCAAGGGAAGACAAGATCCACATCACACACCTGACAAGCTCAAAAGCCTAAGGAAGATCCCGCTGCACCTTTCAGGGTGAATGCACGCCCTAAGGTCACCTCCCCTGCGTCCTCAGCGGGTCCATTTCTGTATGTACAAGAAGCGGTCCTTGTAGAGGTGGAACACATGTAGTAGTGGAAGTAGTTGTACAGGCGACCTCCTCCAAGGTGATGAAACAAAGATGAAGCTCTCCCTCAAATTGAGCCAACTAGCTGTACAAAAACTAGAAACAAGAGAAACAAAGGAAACTGATGAACTAAGAAAGTCCATGGCTCAAGTTAGGGGATAGAGTAGGCAATCATGCATAACAAAAGTCACTTGTGTAAATTACCCCTATGGGATTAAGCACAAAGCATGGATCCTGCAAAACAAAGTGAGCACACATATATACAGGACTCACAGACACAAAGGTAAAGCTAGCTCAAGCAAATGAGTTAGGCACAAGTCTATACTACCAAAAGCAAGGGTAATCAAATTAAGAGACAAGGTAGCTAGACTACAAAAGATTATGCTATAGAAAGCATCACAAGAACGATATCACGTGAAGAACATGCCAAGAAGAATACTGCTTGAAAGAATTACATGGCACAAAATTCATGTGAACCATCACACACTAACAAGCAAAGGTGACTAGTCCACCAACACAACCAAAGCTAGCAAGTAAATCTACTAAAGAAAGTGAAAGCTAAACAGTTAGGAACACTCAACATGATATTAAACGAATAACATGTCAAAGCTAAGATAGCATGGCATGGGTATTCACAAGAATCACTAGCAAGCATGTAAGGGAGACTAGACTAATAATAGAGGCATACAACTAGCAAACTGAAAGCTAGCATGATATGTGGCTAGTCCACCAAGCATACAGGCATGTAAGCTAAGTACCAAAAGTAACACAAGGCAAAGAACACAAGCAAAGCTAATTACATAGGAGAGCAAGGAGCAAAGCCATAAACTATACAAAGGATACAAACCCACATGAGCAACGTAAGAGGGAGAACCATCAAATTTCACTCATCACATGTTCTCCAGAACTCAAACCTACAAGATCAACGATAATATTGAGGGGCAGAAGGTCCGAGACTGGGTTAGTGAAACTGTTGAACCAATGCCGAGCCATCTGCTCAAGAAAGGGGTACACAATACCAAAGAAATCATCCCTCCTACTATGGTCGGGGTAACCATGACTACCAAAGCGTGGACCCACAAACTATCTCTAGAAGCCTCGGTCATGAGGTCCATAGCCGCGTTGAAAATGACTAGGAGCTCGACCGGCAAAGGGTCTCCCACTACTAGGAGCACGGGCCTGAAAGTCGCCTCCTCTCTCACGAGCAAAGCAGTCTCTCATCTCACCGCGACGGGGACGATCTTGCCTACCACCCTGGTAGAACTAATCCTGGTTTCCCCTAGGCTCTCTCCTGCCTCTCAACTCACTTCTGCCTGAAGCAAAACTCCTCCAAGTGACCATTCCGCTAGCAAAACTCACAGCTGTAGACAGGTCTGTTGGGAACAGGGTTAGCCTAAGCCTTAGGTGGCTTAGGCTTGGGGGGTGTAGGCTGCTGGACTCTCTCTTGCTAGGAGGCTGAAGGATCTCAGTCGCTATCTCGTCCAACTTAGCCTGAGGTAGCTTGGGTGTCCAAAACTACTTCTTTGGGGCAACCCTAGGAGGCTCATGGTAAACCCCATCAACAGTAGGAACAGGCTGGGGAGAGGCAGTGTTAAGCTTAATTGGGGCATTCTTCTTCTCAATTGAGTACTATACTCTCCTAACCCAATACCACTCACGTCACCCTCAACTCTCTTATTGCCTTCTATTATCATCCTCAACCGAGGTTCCCTTGCAAACATTCAGCTAAGTAGCTCATGCAAATGAGTGTTCTCCTCCTCTAAGGTCAGCTTGTCCTTCCTCAGATCCTTTAACACCATGGTCTTAACCGCACACACATCACAATCTGTGGAGGGATCTGGGACAGCTTCCTTTCCAAGCTTCCTAATGGTGGCATCCCTTATCCACCAACATCATCCTAAGAGTAAGACAGTTCTCACAATAGTCAGATGGTGCTGAAAGCACCTAAAGTCAGCTCTCAACTGCTCTAACACACTCCTCAAGGTAGGACAGACCATACACGCACCCAAAAGCGCAGGTCTAGCCCTAAGCTCTTCCAACTCCCTGAGCTGCCCCTCAAACTTCATGTTTAGCTCAGCTAACTCACTAGCTAGAAGGGGGCAAGCCTCACACTCAGGTTCTATACTCAAATTAGGCTCATCCAGCTTAGACTGGAGCTTGCCTATCTCAATTCTCAGCCCATCCATCTCATCTACCTGCTTGGCATACTTGCCTCTCTATTCAACAAGATCTGCCATCAAGGCCTCATAGGCAGGATACTCATCCTCACAAGGCTGGGCTCTCATAGTCTTCAGCTTCTCAATCTTAGCCTTACCTTTAACAAGCTTGGACTCCATCTTCTTAATCTTCTCACAAGCTTTACCAAGCAACTCTTCTCTAGCCTCAATAGCCCTACGGCTCTCCTCAAACATTTCTAACATCTCAGCTTGTTCAGGAGTTACCTATTCATCGGATGAAGAGTTGTTGTTGACTTTACTATTCTGCTTGTCCTGAATCGCCATGGAACAAACAGTCCTCCTCTTGGCCTTGGGCATGAACTCGTGTCTGCTAGCAACAAAACAGAAGCCAACTGGACCACCAAGCTCCTTCTTCTTGCCTCTCTTGATGACGATCTCCTCATCGCTTGACCTTGAGGAGGAAGAAGAGGTAGCTGGCTTGGTGTAGCGTTCACTCACTTTGTTGAGGAAAGCCTTCTCACGCCTCCAGTTGTCCTTCAGATAGCTCTTAAAGTTCTTCTCGATCTTCTTCTCCCTCTTGCTAGAGTGGTACTTGCCGAAGTTGCTGGAGTAGTGCTTGCCGGAGTGGTACCTGTGTCAGCTGGAGTTGCAGGAGTGGTTCTTGCCCTTCTTGTAGTAGTCGTTCTACTTGTTCGGGCACTCGGTGATGAAATGGCCGACATCTTTGCACTCGAAGCACTTGGGCCTTTTGCCCCTCGTCTTGCTCATCTGGTTGTCATAGGCGCACTGAAAGTGACTAAACACTAGACAAAGCTCTTAATCCCCAAGTAACGCTAACTACTCCTCTATTGCAGATATCGAAGCAGAAAACGAGTAAGTTGTGGGTTAGGGGGTTAGCAGCGGCCTCTCTCGAGGGAGTCACCATGGCTAGGCTCTTAGAGCTAGTTTTGTTGAGAGAGTCTCTTAAACAGTAATCCACCTCTGTGGCATTGAGCTTGCTGTAAAGATCCTTCACTCCAATCATGTCATAACGTGCCGACTCGATGATCGAGTCCACCTTGATCTCCCATACTTTCCTATCCAAGGAATACAGCAGCTAAACATCCTATTGATGGTTAGAGTATGGGAGCTCAGAGGATGCACAGTTCGCCTGGAGCCTGTTAATGATTGACTGAAAGCGAGCAAACAAGTCATCCACAGATTTTCCCGACTTTTGCATGAAATTTTCATATTCGCGCTGGTAGGTCTCAACATGAGGGGCCTTGATTGTAGCTGTACCCTCATGGTGTGCACTAAGCTGGGAGCATATCTCTCTCATGGTCTCAAGGTGACTCACATTCTCATAATCAATTGGACCAAATCCTGAGTAGAGAAAGTTAACAGCCTTGGCATTTGCCTCATGCTGAGCCACGATAGCATCTATAGTACGCTGCTCAACTGAGAGCACCACAAAAGTCATACTCTGAGTAGCATCCCATATGGCCTGACCCTGGCTAAGCAAGAAAGCTTTCAATCTAGCCTTCCAGTAGGAGTAGCCGTTGGAGCCGGGAACCTGAATCTTCCCATAGTGTGTCATACTCGCTACGGTTTTGTCACCGGTAAAGGTATGGGAAACCTAACCAGCTCTGATACCACTTGTAAGACCGTAGACTGCGACTAGAGGGGGGCTAAATAGGAGCAGCTCAAACTCAAATTCAAACCCCGACATGAAACTGACCCAAGACATAGCACAAGGTACTGCCCACTGAATAGGTACGTACATAGCCAAACCACAATGAAAGAACTTGACTCAATGACCAAGGAAATGATCGCAAGACAAGAAAGCAAAGACTCACGTAAAAAGTGTCTCGCTTGGCAACTTCGCACCTAAATGCGTCTTACTGATGAACAACAAGCAAAGAGTATGGGCTAGAGGTGAGGAACACTAAATGCGAGGTCGATGCAAAAAACAGAAGCGAAAAACTCCAAAAAGTAGAAAGCTGATCTAGCTACTGTTCACTTGTCTAGTAGCTCATAGGACAATCCGGTAGACCTGTCCGGTGGCACAGGACAATCCGGTGGACTTGTCCAATAACACAGGACAATCCGGTAACTTGCCAGTGGGCTTTTCTAGGCCGGGTCTTGACCCAATCTTCTATCTTGATGAGTTTCGACCCTACTCGCCAAGTCTAGGTAGCTTGGGTGGTGGTTTTGAGCCAAAGCCGCCAAAGCCCCCTCGAAACGCCTTTGCGCCATGCACTCGGGTTGGAGCTCCACGCTACGACCGACCTCCAGGCCATTAGAACCGCCTCCAATCCATCGGAGGTCTTACACATCATCGCCTTATCAGCCCTCCGTGTACTGAGCTCCCATTGTAGGACCGAGACATGTGACTAGAGGGGGGGTGAATAGGAGCAATTGAAAACTAAAAATCACAACCCCCAAACTGGGTGCAGAAATGCTCACAGGAAAACACGCTAGACACCGTCAACTGAATAGATACGTGTCTAGTGAGCGCAAGGTGCCATCCACTGATCGTACGCACCTGGCGAAGAAAAGCAAGCGACTCAACGATCACAAAGACCGCAAGTCACCGCGAGCAGCGAGATCTGCAACATCACCACTCGACACTCACCGCACCAAAATGCGACTAACTGGAACACAGTAAGCAAAGAGTATGGTTAGGCAGTGGGAAGAGCAAAACCAATGCAAAACACAGCGGAAGAACCAAAAGCGGCGAAAACACCCTACAACACAGGCAGCGCCAGACTGTCCAATAGCACCTGCCGGACTGTCCAGTGGCACCGGATAGTCCGGTGGTGGCTGCTGGATAGTCCGGTAGTCTCCCCGGATGGAGTCCTCTACCGGATTGTCCGGTGGGCTCTGCCGGACTATCCGATAGATCCGGATTATCCGGTGGCCCTACAGGATAGTCCGGTAGGGTCGCAAGAAAAGAGTTTTTCAACCCAAAACTGACTAAATCTTGTCCAATCTTCACGAGACTTTGCACAGGCTATCTGAACCCTATTCCGAAGGTATTCCCAAAAGATCAACTAAAAATTACCACGGGATTAGCGGGAATTTCAGATCTCGTGAGATGACAATATTTGGGCAAGAAAGGGGAAAACTCAAGATACACTTGCTCGTGGAAATCCTGAGGGATTCTGATGTTCTAAGACATATTCTCCATGTCCTTGCAAGTCCAAAAGAGCCAAACGAACAGGATTAACTCGTGGGCAAAGCAAATCACCAAAAGACTTTGAGTTTCATCCAAAAACCAACTAGAGAGAGGGGAAGGAGAGGGCTACACACTTGAGCACGATTTTGAGACGAATATTGACTTAATTAGAAGTGGAAATCAGTGTCTACAAGGTTCCACTCAGCCTACCACCCTTCATCCTCCCACTAATGCAAAGTATTAGCCTAGGGTACTCCTCAATTCTAGACTAACACCCGGTTTCTCTCTTAAGCACTTTCCTAGTTGGAAACTAGGCCTAGGGTTTACAAATGGTGGAAGAGTCACCTAAATGACCAGCCACTTAGATATATATAGCCCTGGCCTAACTGACTCGATTTACACTAAGACCCCTATATTATAGAAATGCCCATAGGGGCGAAACTGAAAAGACTCGACTTTCTCAGGGACGGACGACCGCGATGGAGTCTTGATCTTCTTTGCCTGCAAGCTATCTCCTAGATGACGTCCACGTGGCCAGTAGTCCAAATCTGCCGACCAACCCCCAGTTTTGAAGTCAGAAACCGGGAAACTTTAAGATTTCCTTCCTGGGCTAGGAACGGCCCACTCCACTCTATCTCGACAGGGATTTGAGCCCATTTGCTGAGTCTTGGCACCTGGGTGGTAGGATGACGGATTTGAGTGAATCCACCAATGCCCTCGCAGTGGCACCTGGCATTCCCAGTCCATCGGGGTCGTCTCACAGTCCTTCGGAGGACTTACACTTGCCGTCGCCGTGCTGCTCCTCCGTGTACCGAACTCCCGTGGCCGACCAATGCCGAGCATGCCTCCAATCCTTCAGAGGGCTTTCTTCTCCATCTACTTCCAGTCCATCGGAGGGCCTCCTGTCCATCGGAGGGCTTGTGCCCAAGTCCTTCTGGGTCTTGTCTACTGTTGACAATAACAGATTACTCCAGAGGCAATGGAGCCGGTCCATTGGCTCTCACCCATGGCGAACCAATGCCGAGTGTTGACAGCACTTAAGCACGCCAAACCTTATACTGCAAGCGACAGTATCGATGTTGCCTTTCCCTTAGTACGAGTATAAAGGTTTTGTCAATCCGTGGAGAACTAGGTTTAAACTACTATTAATCAAGGATTAATCAATTACTAACTAGTTCTAATAGATCTATAAACTAAAGGATAAAACAGAGTCTAATTACTGACTAATATATATCTAAACTAAACTAAAGGATGATAAACGATGTTCTAATCACAAACTAGATATAAAACTAACTATAGCATAAACTAGATCAAGAACAAGAGATTAACAAGATCAACTAAGCAAGATCGATCAAGAAGCTAATACGGCTAAGGATTAGCAAGAGATATGAGACAAAGTTCTTATAAACTATGAACCACCCGTAAGCATGGATCTAACATGAAACATAGAATAAACATGATCATGAATGTCATAGACTTGCTCGAACCTTTCCTCGGGCTCTACTGTCACTAGTAACCAGGTAATCGATGAACTAGCAAACCGAAACCATCTCTAAGCATGAGCAGATTCAATCAACTAATTAAAGTAAAAAGATCTACTAAAAGACATGTGGTTTAAACAACCCCGGCCAGGTAACATGTGGAGATGAAGCATTGCAAAGATATGGATCATAGATCATGTATAAACAAAGAACCAGTAGCAAAGAGACTATTTCATTGATCAAACTCAAGGTTTATCATAGTAAAATAAAAAGAACAGAGAGTTACTCGAGATACATCATGAACTTGAAGCACATAGTTGTCGAATTCGGCGAGACGAACAACATACTCGAAGACGAACTCGAGACTCCTCGGGAACAGGGGTGGTCGGCCGACCCTGGGGGGGGTAGGTCGGCCGACCCCTCCTTTCCTAGCCTCCTCTCGCTGCCTCCTTTCACCGAGATCTCCTTCTCGATGAGTCTTGCAAAGATGGACCCTAAACCCTAACTTTGGAGCTCTGGTTTACAATGAATTCGATGGAATTGGATACCTCTCCCTCTAGGGGGGCCATATATTTATACTCCGGAGAGTCCCCTATACATGGAATCTAATGGGTCGGTTCTAAGAGTCTTAAGACACCTAAAACACCTATTTCTATGTATATACAAGTTTCTATAAGAGTCCCGGTCGTCCATATACTTCCTTGGTTGGAGATGAAGTCATTGTCCTAGTCCTTCCCGAAATCAGCTTTCCATATTCTGCAGCCTTTTGTATTTAGACCATAACTCCCTCATCCGAAGTCCAAATAAGGTAAACTCTGACTCTAAATCGTAGATCTCGAAGAGATCTACAACTTAGGTATTCAAACTTTCTTCATTCGACGTCATTAAGGTCTCCGAATTTGGCCAGCAAGGTGCTACTGTCTTGGAATCCGAGAATATCTCGAGATTTAATTGGAGTTGGGATTGGACTCTTGATAAATCTTCCTTATCTTCATATTCTTCATACTCAAGCAATCCTTAGTCATCGTAACCTTCTCCATAATGGGCTTGTGCCATCTTTTGGGCTTCAATTGTCCTTCTTTTATTAATTATCTCTCCTCCTTGGACTAGTAGCATTAATCCATCAACGAGAAGCCTTCTCAATTATTGCAATTATTCACCAATTATTTGCTATTTTCCTGCAATATTTAATAATGTGCAAAAACAAAGAGCATTCTCGAAAACGGGGTTATTTGTTAGCAAAACAAAACTAAATCATAAGATTAACCTCTGAAAAAACATAAAATTATGTAAAAATAGAGCATAAATTTAGTTCATATCTTGAGTCAACAGTATCCCCACACTTAGATCATGCTAGTCCTCACCAAAGAGATCGATCAAGAACTCAACTAAACTTAAACAAGTAACTTAACTAAATATAAACTCAACTAAATTTAAGCTAATTCTAAACAATCACTTCTCAAATTAAACAAGTTCAGAATTCAATTCAATCTCAACATGGGCATTTTAATCAACTTTCATGCATAGAGATCCTCACAGAAATTTTTGAAATCAAACGAATCATAGTTAAACCAAAACTTCCTTTAGAATTAAAATGGAGGGGTTTTTGTATATATAAAAAAAACAATCTCTATAGATCAAGAAATTACATCGGTCCTTCTTTGTCAAGCTCACAAGTAGGCACTCATATTTTGTGGCTATCCTATTTATAAAATCACTCTTTCTCATATCTCACAGGAGTTTAAGAGGGGCTTGGTAAAGGCTAGCAAAGTTGACTCAACTTATTGTTTAGCTAAGATATCTCCCTAAAGATCATCTAAACACTTTGAATTAATTTGGTCATCGGAAATAAAAAAATAAATATGTATAAATAGAGAGAAGGAAAAAGAAGATATAGATAGTGGACATGTGCAATATTGAATAAATGAAGTGGGATAATTCCCAGAAATTGCACATGGTTGGAAAAGTGAAAGCTTTTGCTCATTACACTGATAAACACTAAGCCTCTCTTTCCCTTTTCCAAAATTTTCCTAATTCTACTTTTTTTTTCTTTCTCCTTTACCTAATTCTACTTTTTTTATTCGACCACTTGGTCCTTTTTTCTCCTCTCTTTTTTTTATTTTTTATTTTTTTATTTTACTTGGGCACCAGCTCTCCCTTTTTTTTCTTTTTTTTTCACCCTCTGTCTCTCTCTTCTCTCTTTTTTTCAACCTCTAATCCTTTTTACTCTATTGATTTGCTAGATCAAGATAACTATAGAACTTTCCCTCGTGATTAGCAAAAGAGCAAAAATGTCACTATATAGGCAATGAGTGTCGAAAAGATCAAAGGGTTTAAAGGATATGGAATTCAGCAAATGCTAGTGTTCCAGTGTAGAACAACTAGTACTGAATATATATGTGGAGGCTAGCAATCAAAAGATAAAAATAGATGACCAAATTTTTCAAGAGATCAAATTTTCTAAAGGAATCAACCTTAACCAAACTCATTTGAGATAACTAGCTTATAAATTGTGTTTTCAACTAGGATCTGATAGGATTTATCCTCTCTCTTGACAAAGGGATGGAACCCTTAATCATAAGAGTTTTTTGTAAGTAAATAAATCATCCTCCAAATATTTTCCTAAAGAAGCTTAGTAAAGCTATAAAACATTATCACTCTAATCAAATCATGGGTTACGCACTACTAATCAATCATTTAAGCACCACAATAAACATATTATGAATCTGAACAAGAATAATCTTTAAAATAATCATAAAAAAACAAACTTAAATCAAGTGAGAAATTTTATTTCTAACATATACTAAGACTCACATGAAAACAAATTTTATTTTATAAACAAAGAAAAAAACACATTTGATGATACACCTCCCCACACTTAAACAATGCAATATTCATTGTTACTCACTCAAAGCATAAGATATAACCATCAAATAGATAAATGAAAGCATAATGGCAGGTATATAATGAATGTAAAGAGGAGGATTAAGAAAATATTACCGTCCGTGTGATGAAGTGTAGCCAAATCCCACTTGTGGCTTCACCAAATATAGAAAGTGTTGATGTAGCTGACTTGACGCCTCTTCATGTTGTTCAGGTTGCTTCTCTTAAGGCATCTTCAAATATTGCACCACCTTCTTGAATGTCCACCTTCATGAATGTCTAACTTATGGAATAGTTTGAAATAACTATGATCCTCTGAATTGGCTCATGAGTCTTCTATGTAAGCATTGCCCATCCTTTCTTCCTTGTCCTCGCCATCATCTCCCTCCTCTAGTCATCACCATTGTCGCTGACCTCCTCTTCTTCGTGGAATACCTCCTTGATCTCGAACAGAACATGCCTTCAATAATAGATATATTGGATAGCTCTTGAAATTATCATTCCAACGAGTACTCATGCACCAAAATCCAATTCTGAATGAAGGAATTATGCCAACTTTACTCCAGAGAATTTGTGCTGTCAGAACTGTTTCCAGCTCAAGTCACGTCTAATGTTTTGGCCATAAATCCTTATAGAGAATTCCAAATGAAGCTCCGCTTGATCCATTGGAAAGCTAACTTGATGGGGCTTCCAAATATAAGAAAATATTCTGCTTTTATCTGATGGAGTTAACCAAAAACTTGACGACATCTTCAGGTTTTCAGATTTGAGCTTCAGGGATGTTGACAATTCTCAATCCTTCCATCCTTGGGACCATGGTGGCATATGTTTTGATTCTTGAAACACTTTGTCTCAATGTTCTTCTTCATCTTCATCACAAAAGGTTCCTCCATTTTTTTATAAATTCTCTCTATACCTACGATAACAAATTGAGCGCACAAATCTACTCCCGGGGTGATAATCGGGAAGTAGATAGAATCTACCTTCAGCTAACACATCCAATGATTCCTAACTTGTGGCTTATTTACTCTAGTTAAGCAAGGATTAGTAAAACCTATATGAATGTATGAATGTGCAAAAGTATATGCACGCATGAGATAAGCATATAAACAAAGACAATAATTAAATCAAGTTCTAAACACCACGTTTACAACATGATTGCTAAGTCTCTCTATAGCCATCAAGATTTAACTAACCAAGATTAAAACACCATGTTTTATCAAGATCATGAATTCATAACAGCACAAGAAAAACAAAGCACATTGCAAAGCTTATAAACGAAATCATGGATAACTAGCAAGGTTAAATTGAACTTCATCATAATGATCAACAATCTAATCTAAGCATCATGCTTACACAAAATTGTTAAGGAAAAACGCTAATCAGGCATTTAACATAAACATAAAAGCATATATCATGAAGTTAATTAATCAACCAAGCCAATCATAATGCAAACATGCAATTTTTAATCTAAATGCAACAGGGTGATAAATGCAAAATGCAATCTAGATGAAACATGAGATATGATATAAATGCAATCTAATCCAAATTTTTCTATGTAAATAGCCACAAATTAATCATCAAAGGAAGGTGTTTAAGCTTTCTAACTATCACACAAAACTAAAATAAAAACTAACTATGAACGGGTTGCCTCCCGAAAAGTGCTTAATTTAAAGTCTAGAGCTAGACTAAATACTATCACAAGAATATAAACGGGATTTAAAAATCTTGTGATAAACATAAGCATCCATAACCACAATTATGATCAAATTACAAAATCAAAGCAAGTTGTGGTTAACTAGAGCAAGGATCATATATTTAGCATTAAGCTTTTTGTCTAACTTAGGTTTATTAGGCATAAAATTATCAAAGTTAAAATTAATAGCCTCATTTTCATTTTCAAGAAAATCTAGCCCTATAAACATGATTATTATCAGAATAAGGCTTAGTATCAAGATTTGACTTACTCAAATTGAAAGATTCAATAAAACAAATAGAATTTTGAGAAAGATTTGTGTACCTTGGGTTCAGATTTTCAAAGAGCTCGCCCCCGGCGTCTCAATGTGAATTTGAACCTTGACATCTTAAAATGATTCCTTATTGCTTTGATGATCTTCAATTTCACCACTAAGTTGTCCTTCTAAATCTTCAGTCATGAGCATGGTTGATGTTGAATCAGTCTCTTCATCTTCAAGCTTTGTCACATACTAATTCTCTGGAGTGAAATCTTGAGCAGCACATACAGTGTTGACAATTGGGGAAGTAACTGAGTATCTGAAGTCTTCCTTGAGTGAGTTACTACAAGTTGAGTGACTCCAATCCGATTGATAGCATGTCTCCCACTCATCATCACTCCAATCTACATCAAATCCCCTTGTTTTTCTCTCGAATGACATGACATAGAATTCATCTTCAGTTGTGTTAGCTGCCACTGAGTGCGGATAGCTTTGCTCATTGACTTCAAAATTCTGCAGCATCTCCCTTGTACTTTTGTCTTCACTGATTTTCCTTAGTGGGATTTCTAGTGGAAATAACGCCTCTTCCTCCACTAAGTTTTCTGGTGGGAGTGGTCCTGCACACTTGAGTGTTTCCCCAAACTCCACTGGCATCCAACTCATAAATTCTATCAAAGGCTTCGCACTGGCAAGACTACTATAATCTGTACTCTTGTTGTCCTGTTGAGGTGCAAAACTCTCAGTACTCCTCCTCCTCAAATGCATAAGGCACTGGAGTCTTTTTGACAAGTGGCTGATCTTCAAATATGGCAGGTGTAGGTGCCATGAGCTTCTTCTCTGGCTTCTTCACTGCACTCTCTTTCCTATCTCTTTCAGTCTTGGAGTTTAAGCAGACATCTGACAGAATCTTTATGGCGTCACTCCACTTCCTGCTCATGAGTGATCCTCCTGCGCAAGTGTTTAGCCGCTCAAAGTCCTTGGACTTTAGATTATAGTAGAAGATTGATATGAACATGTCTGGTGTGATCCCGAGTGGCTGTCCTTGTGTCCTCATTTCCTCAAGTCTATCCCAAGCTTCATCAATGTCTTCATCCTCTCTCTGTCCAAAGTTCTAAATTTTCTTTCTCAACTTATGCACTCTAAGTGGAGAAACTTCTGCTCGAGAGTCTCCCAATCTCCTTCAACTTCTACTGACGCAACTTGGTACCACTTGTTGGCTTTATCCTCAAGGGTAAATGGAAAGAGGTTCCACAACACCCACTCCACTGGGACTCCATCTTGATAGAAAGTGCGGCACACTTGCTTGAGCTTCTCCAG
Organism: Paspalum vaginatum; assembly: GCA_030272315.1. Classification (NCBI taxonomy): domain Eukaryota; kingdom Viridiplantae; phylum Streptophyta; class Magnoliopsida; order Poales; family Poaceae; genus Paspalum; species Paspalum vaginatum. The sequence continues at coordinate 37,486,269 of CM059017.1, read as the reverse complement.
ATGTTTGTATGAATTTTCATCATCTTTTCCACTAAACTGATTGTTAGCAGCAATCCGGATGATTCCTGGCTTCAACTCGTAGGATCCTGATCCTGGCTTCTTGTTTGAATCTTTGAAACTTCAAATCTGCAGCTTTTGGAATTAAGTACTCCGCAAGTAGCAGATCTTCGTGTACTGAAATCATACCTGACACAAACACAAAAACAAAACACAAAACGAAAAATCTATGACCGCAAAGTTGCTGGGTTAGTTTGAATTAGGGAATGAACACAATAATGAACGAAGAACAGAAAAACTAGATTAGAAAAAACAAGAATGTAATTAGATAACTTTAATGTAATTAGAACTAAAATTAGAAAACACTAGACAATTAGAAACTAAGATTAGATAACACTAAACACTAACTAGAAAATTAGAACACGCTAACTAATTAGAACACAATTAGAAAACTATTAGCAACCAATTAAAACAAGACTATCACACGATTAAAACTAAACTAGCACAAAATTAGAACTAGATAAACATACAATTAGCAAACACGAACTAACTATCAGAACAAGTAGTAAAAGGCTAATACAAGATTAATAATAACTGAAACGATAGTTTTCCCCGGCAGCGGCGCCAGAAAAGCTTGTTGTCGGCACTTAAGCACGCCAAACCTTATACTGCAAGCGACAGTATCGGTGTAGCCTTTCCCTTAGGATGAGTATCTAAGGTTTTGTCAATTCATGAAAAACTAGGTTTAAACTACTATTAATCAAGGATTAACCAATTACTGACTAGTTCTAATAGATCTATAAACTAAAGGATAAAAGAGAGTCTAATTACTGACTAATATATATCTAAACTAAACTAAATGATGATAAACGATGTTCTAATCACAAACTAGATATAAAACTAACTATAGCATAAACTAGATCAAGAACAAGAGATTAACAAGATCAACTAAGCAAGATCGATCAAGAAGCTAATATGGCTAAGGATTAGCAAGAGATATGAGACAAAGTTCTTATAAACTATGAACCACCCTAAGCATGGATCTAACATGAAACATAGAATAAACATGATCGTGAATGTCATAGACTTGCTCGAACCTTTCGTCGGGCTCTACTGTCACTAGTAACCAGGTAATCGATGAACTAGCAAACCTAAACTATCTCTAAGCATGAGTAGATTCAATCAACTAATTAAAGTAAAACGATCTACTAAAAGACATGTGGTTTAAACAACCTCGGCCAGGTCACATGTACAAATGAAGCATTGCAAAGATATGGATCATAGATCATGTATAAACAAAGAACTAGTAGCAAAGAGACTATTTCATTGATCGACTCAAGGTTTATCATAGTAAAATAAGAAGAACAGAGAGTTACTCGAGATACATCATGAACTTGAAGCACATAGTTGTCGAATTCGGTGAGACGAACAACATACTCGAAGACGAACTCGAGACTCCTCGAGAACAGGGGTGGTCGGCCGACCCTAGGGGGTAGGTCGGCCGACCCCCTCCTTTCCTGCCTCCTCTCGCTGCCTCCTTTCGCCAAGATCTCCTTCTCGACGAGTCTTGCGAAGATGGACCCTAAACCCTAACTTTGGAGCTCTGGTTTACAATGAATTCGATGGAATTGGATACCTCTCCCTCTAAGGGGGCCATATATTTATACTCCGGAGAGTCCCCTATACATGGAATCTAATAGGTCGGTTCTAAGATTCCTAAGACACCTAAAACACCTATTTCTATGTATATACAAGTTTCTATAAGAGTCCCGGTCGTCCATATACTTCCTTGCTTGGAGATGAAGTCATTGTCCTAGTCCTTCCCGAAATCAGCTTTCCATATTCTGCAGCCTTTAGTATTTTGACCATAACTCCCTCATCCGAAGAGATCTACAACTTAGGTATTCAAACTTTCTTCATTTGACGTCATTAATGTCTCCGAATTTGGCCAGCAAGGTGCTGCTGTCCTGGAATCCGAGAATATCTCGAGATTTAATTGGAGTTGGGATTGGACTCTTGATAAATCTTCCTTATCTTCATATTCTTCATACTCAAGCAATCCTTAGTCACTGGAACCTTCTCCATAATGGGCTTGTGCCATCTTTTGGGCTTCAATTGTCCTTCTTTTATTAATTATCTCTCGTCCTTGGACTATTAGCATTAATCCATGAACGAGAAGCCTTCTCAATTATTGCAATTATTCACCAATTATTTGCCATTTTATTGCAATATTTAATAATGTGCAAAAACAAAGAGCATTCTCGAAAACGGGGTTATTTGTTAGCAAAACAAAATTAAATCATAAGATTAACCTCTGAAAAAGCATAAAATTATGTAAAAATAGAGCATAAATTTAGTTCATATCTTGCATCAACACCGAGCACTTGTGCCTCCAGTCCATTGGAGGACTTTTGCCCGAGTCCTTCCGTGTCTTTGTCTTCTACCTCCAGTCCATCGGAGGGCTTGAGCTATGTTGACAATCACTCATCACACTAGGAGAGCAATGAGGCCAGTACATTGGCTCTCACCAAATCATAGCATAAGACAAATTTGGACATGAACAAAACATGACATACATCAAAGAACCAACAACACTAGAATATGGAACTTTTGATGTGTACTCAAAATCTAAATCTGTGCTAGGACACTGAGAATATGTCAACTTGAAGTGAGGTGGAATGGGAGTACTTACTGGCTTTGAATCATGCATATCAAAACGATGTAGGACTATCTGAATGTAACTATGCTGACTAAGAAATAAATAACCAAATTTTCTGTCTCTACTAATCACCATAGCAAGAATTTTCTTAGCAGCACCAAGGTCCTTTATCTAAAACTCGCTACGTAAATGTGCCTTTAAGTTAGCAATACCAACCTTACTCTCGGCAGCAATCAATATGTCATCAACATATAACAGCAAGTATATAGGTGATCCATCAACAACTTTAATGTAGGCATAGCTATCATATACAGACCTCTTAAAGCCATTAGCAATCATAAAATAATCAAATTTCTTAAACCACTGTCTAGGTGACTGCTTCAAACCATACAGTGACTTCTTTAATTTCCATACAAAATTCTCCTTACCAGGTACAATGAAGCCCTTAGACTGATCCATATAAATCTCCTGCCCCAAATCACCATGTAAGAAAGCAGTTTTCACATCTAGCTAGCAACAATACCAAGAAAAGCACGGATAGAATTATGCTTTACAACTGGAAAGAACACATCATTGTAATCAATACCTAGTATTTGACTGAAACCTTTGGCAACTAACGTTGCCTTGAATCTGCAGCGTCGCTAGGAGAAGAATCTTCCTTTCTTTTGAAAATCCATTTGCAGCGTGCTGCCTTCTTCCCTACAGGCAACCGAACAATGTCCCATGTGCCATTTTTCTCAAGTGATTGCATCTCCTCTTGCATAGCAAACATCCACTTCTCACGATCACCAAAAACCATAGCTTTAGTATAGGTGGATGGCTCAGCACTGCAATCAACCTCCTCATCACAACATAAAGCATAACTGACATTGCATTCTTCAATCAACCTTCTCACTAGCTTCTGTACCCATATGGGCCTATGAACTGCCATAGGATGTGAACACTGCAAAATAGGAGAATGCACAATAGCAGGTAAATCATCATCAACAACCTGTGTATCCTGGTCGCCAAAATCATCATGAATCACATGTTCACCCTCATCAGAGTGCTCCACCTGCATACTGACTTTCCTATGGCACATTGTCATGAGCATTAGTAGCACAATTAGTATAATACATTCAGATTCATTGAAAACCACACTTCTACTCAACATGCTTTTTTTATTTTCAGGGTTCCACAGCTTATATCCTTTTACCCCTGAACCATAACCCAGAAAAACACACTTTGCTACTCTAGGTTCTAATTTACCATTGTCCACATGTACATATGCAGTGCAACGAAAAACTTTCAACTTAGAATGACCTAAGGGACTACCAGACCATACCTCCATGGGTGTTTCCTTATCAATGGCAATGGAAGGTGACCAATTGATCAAGTGATATGCTGTTTTAGCAGCCTCAGCCCAAAACTCTCTGCCCTTACTAGCATTGGACAGCATACAACGTGCCTTTGAGATAATGATCATGTTCATCCTTTCTGCAACACCGTTCTGCTGTGGAGCATGCCGAATGGTGTGGTGCCTAACAATGCCTTCTTTTCTACAGAAAAGGTTAAATTCATGAGAACAAAATTCCATACCATTATCAGTACGCAAAAGCTTTACCTTCCTCTCCGTTTGCTTTTCTACCATAACCTTCCAAGCCTTTAAAGCATCAAATGCATCATATTTATGTTCAAAAAATAAGGGAACACACTTTTGGAGTAATCATCAATAATAGCAAGCATATGACGACAACCACCAAGTGAGTGCTTCCGAGAAGGCCCCCACAAATAAGCATGCACATAATCTAATACGCCTTCGGTTGTATGAACACTAGTATTGAATTTTACCCGCTTATGCTTACCAAAAACACAGTGTTCATGGAACTCCATCTCATCATTGTTGTATCCCTTCAATAGGCCTCTCTTGCTCAACTCTGCCAAACCAAGCTAACTCATGTGTCCAAGGCGCATGTGCCAAAGCTTAGAATCACTGCACTTATTTGATGTAACAACTAGCAGTAGTACCAGTGATAGTATCACCACAAAGAACATATAAATTTGCATATTTCATAATTCCTTTCACGATAACGAGAGAAACTTTGCATACATTCAAAAATCCACCTCCAGCGGAGTACGTGTACCCCTTATTATCAAGGGTACTCAAAGATATGAGATTTCTGAACATGTTTGGAACATGCCTCACATCTGTTAAGTGTTAACATGCGTGTCATTCCATAGTGTGTCCTATTCTTAACTGATCCAATGCTGACGACCTCATATGGAGTGTTATCTCCCATCCGCAGCAAACCACCATTCCGCACAGGCTCATAGGTACTAAACCAATCTTTGTTAATGCAAACATGGTATGAGCAAGCAGAATCAAGTATCCATTCAGAATTCATTGAGGCACAACCAGCAAAAGCAATAAGAACATCACCTTACTAGAATTATCACTGGACACAATAGAGGCCTTACCATGATCTTTTGATTTGTTGGATCGGTTATTACCGTTCCTCTTTTTTTTATTCTGTACTTTCCAACAATCCTTGATCACATGGTTGGTTTTCCTGCAGTACATACAGAACTTATTCTTGTTTCTGGACTAGGAACGCCCTCTTTCACCCTTGCTTTTGCCTCTATTTGCAGACTTGTGAAAGTTGTGGCTAGCTGGTGCCTGTGGTTTTTCCCTTGGCCTTTGAGGGTTTTCCACGTTAAATCCTTGTGTCTCTATGATTGTTTTTTTTATCTTCTTCGCTTCATTTATTTCTGTCGATCTCTAATAGGGTGAATTTCGCCAAGATGGTCAAGTTCAAGGCTAGCATCGAGGTCTCTCCACCACTTACAGCAGGCTCTTTCTCACTCTTGATTGCTATTGGAAGATGCAAGTTTTGGCTCTCTGAAGTTCAGTTCCTCTCATCCTCCAATCAATTATTGGCGGTTCTCCTAAAACCTTGATGTGCTTGAATTATAAGATCAGATTTTTCAAGTTTAAAGACACTATGAATGGAAAGCGGTTATCTCTAGAAAGAATAGATCATCATCACCTTCCTTTGTAGAGGTTGTAAAATCTGGGCATAAACACCCACTTATAGGAGCCAACAATGTACCAATTGGAAGGAACTCTGTATTTGATCGAATTGGAAGAAATATGTCTTTGATCGTATCTGTTAGACAGTATATTCTCATGACAGCATCTCCTGTAATTGCTCTTGTAATCTCGACTGCCCTCCCAGTCTGTTTCTATAAATGGGTAGAGGCTTGGCCTACATATACTGTAATCCTGCACTAGTAACTAATCAAGGTGTTATTACCCAAATCATCTCACGCTTTCATGGTATCAAGAGAATCATTCCTCACATTTCGCTCCTAACTCATCGCTCTGCCATGCACGACATCGGCACCGCAGCCACGGCCGCCGCAGACACCACAGCCAAGGCTGCCACCGATCTTCGCATTGCCGAGGCTTGCCCCTTGTGAAGGAGCAGGCCTATGCCGCGCGTCGCCGCGATGCTAAAGCAGCCGCCGCCCTCCAAGCGAAGCGCGACACGGCCGTGGCCACGACCACTGCACGCCGCCGGCTCCAAGACGATGTCGCGCATCACAAGTGTGCCCTGGCCGATGCGCAGCGCCACCTCTAGGGGGCCGCTACCACCGAGGAAGCTGCCGCCGACGATGCTGCCTTCGACGCAGCTACTGGCGTGGTGATGCCGGCGCCGCTGCCGACACCACTGTCATCGTTGCTCTCCACACCCAAGCGCTCGCCATCCTCAACGTGCGCGCCTTGGTGCCGACCACGCTCAACCTCTCCACTGCGTCCTTCTCCAAGTGGCGCCGCCTCCTTCTCCTTGCTCTCAACAAGTATGCCCTCATAGACCATGTCTTGTGCGATGTGGCATTCCTTGCCATTCCCCACTGGGTTCGCATGGACCTCCACGTCCTCTCATGGATTTATGGCTCTATCTCCTCCAAGCTCTTTGAGATCGTCACCACCGCCAACCCGTCCGCCCGCGCCGTCTGGCTCACCCTCGAGGAGCAGTTCGTCAGCAACAGTGAGACTTAGGTCCTCCATTGTCAACAACGAGTTTTGCACTCTCACATAGGGCACCCTCTCCTTCACAGACTACTGCTGCCGGATGAAGATGCTTGCGGACACCCTTGTCGAGCTTGGTGAGCCGATCTCCGACCGCCTCCTCATCATCAACGTCCTCCGTGGCCTCAGCGATAGGTTCACCCACCTCCGCCCCTACATCAAGAATCAGCGCCCGCTATCGTCCTTCGCCGAGGTTCTCTCTATGCTCCAACTCGAGGAGCTCTCTATGGGTGCTCCATCCACAGCCACGCCACCCTGCAACACCACCCCATTGGCTCCCACGGCTCTCACCGCCAGCCCTCCACCCCTTGCGCCACCCTCTGGTAGGGGCCATCGCCGTCAGCAAGAGCAAGCGCATCATGGGCTGGAGCACTTGGTGGGCCGGTTTCAGACCATCCCAGCCGGTTGGGACCAACAGGCCTTGGCAGGGGCCTTCAACACCATGACCCTCACTCCCCCTCCAACGGGTGAGTGGTACATAGGACTCTAGCACTACCGCACACATGGCCTCCAACTCCGGTATACTTTCTTTCTCCCATCCCACTTCCACTTCCACGTTTTCCACAATAATCATGAGGGACGGATCTGCCCCTCCCATTGTGTCCATCGGTTCTACACATATCGGTCCTCTCCACCTCAACAACATTCTTGTTTCTTCTAACATCAACAAAAATCTTGTTTCTATTCGCCAATTCACAACTGATAACCATTGCTCCATCGAGTTTGACCCCTTTGGTTTTTCTGTGAAGGACCTCAGGACACAACACGTGATCAGCAGGTGCAATAGCTCTGGCCCGCTCTACCCACTGCTTCCTCCGGCCTTCACTCCTTTACCTAGCGTCCTCCTCGCCAGCGCATCTTCTCAGCTATGGCACTGCCGCCTTGGACACCTCGGCCATGAAGCCCTCTCTCGGCTAGCTAGCTCTTCTACTATTACTTGTAATAATGGACCACATGATGACTTATGCCATGCTTGACAGCTCGGTCGCCATGTCTGTCTTCCTTTTTCCATTTCGCAATCTCATGCCTTGCATAATTTTGACCTTGTTCATTGTGATCTATGGACCTCCCCGGTGCCTAGTGTTTCAGGGTTCAAATATTACCTTGGTATTATCGATGATTGCTCCCATCACTTGTGGACCTTCCCCCTCCGTCTTAAATTCGATACGTTCTCTACTATTGCACACTTCTTCGCCTTTGTTGCCACCCAGTTTGGCACCACCATCAAGAGTGTGCGATGTGACAACTGTGGAGAGTTCGACTATTCCACCACTCGCACTTTATTTCTCACGCATGGTGTTACCCTCCACATGTCGTGCCCCTACACCTCGCAGCAAAATGGCAAAGCCGAGTGTGTCCTGCGCATCATCAACAACATTATTCGCTCCCTTCTCTTTCAGTCACATCACTCCCTCCCTATTGGGTTGAAGCCCTCCACACTGCCAACCACCATTTTAACCACCTGTTGACGGTCGTTATTTCACCATTTTGACCATCAATTCCTTAGTGAATAAATGGGGTATAGATAAAGTTCTGTGCATTATTTACCTAACACTAACAAATTCCATGAGTTTTGGTAGTTTTCGGTGTATCATAGGGAGATGCTCAAATTCCATGCAAAAGTATATCATATGGAGCAAGAGAGAATTCACGCAGAAGAGGCTTGAGAATGAATTGCAAATGACATCACTATGAAGTATCTCAAACGCCCTCAAGACCTACTCCATTGTGAAGAGCTTGTCGAGACGATTCCAACGTACATATTATTTGATATATTTGGAGCCCGAATGGAAAAGATATTCAAAATATAAAAATAAAGAGGAATGTTGACGTCATCGCTGACATTAGCACTCCCCTCCGTACGTCGGCGTGGGTGGGAACCCAACTGGGGGCAACACGTGGTGGTGGCGGCAGCAGCAACTGCGCGCTTGTGCACCAGTGCACCCTCACGAGGGGCAGACAGGCCCAAGAGGCACAGCCAACCAAGGGCTACCGCTTGGCAGCCCACAGGGGCGGCGTGCGCTCCGCGCGGGAGACACAGCCCAACAGCTGGCATGGCCCATTAGGCTTTCTCCTTCGCTCAGCCCATGTGGCAGCCCAGGAATGGTTTGGGGGTTAATCCCACCTTGGAAATCCATGGAAGATCCCCTTCACCTCAAGCATGCCTCCACTCTGAAAATAGTATTTGGTTAGGAGTTAGAGAAGGGTCTGCTGTATCAGAGTCAGTCCGAATGTTTGGTAATGTATTCTATTTTCATATCTTAAGCATTACTTTCCAATTATTGACAAGTGTAAGTACTTTATCTTTCTATTTTATGCACTTATCTTTGGCTCTGTTAGTAATTATATTGGTGTAGTTGCATTTTCCTTTTGGTCCACCATATCAAAGCCTGAGTTGTGCTAAGCTAGATTTGATTGATCGTTGTTATGCTTACCGGTGCTATAGTTCAACCTTAGACTTAGACACTTGGCTCTGGTTAGTTCCTCTCCTCTAGCTAAGGACGAACTATTATTGTTCAAGCTTCGCTTGAACACATTTGTAGCGTGCCATCCTCTCCACGCAGTTTTGCTTGGTAGCCCCACTTGGTGATAGCATGTGGTGTGCTTGTGTAGTCTAGTCCCGTCGTTCGGGAGGCCTGTAGGTGTGGCGGAACCGCCGATTTAATCCGGGCTAAGCACACCTGCCACCTCTGGCTTGCAGTGCGATTAGACCGAACTAAACCCGGTCGTCCGTCGAGAGTCATTCGACTCCCGATATTACCTTTCCCAGAGGAACCGACATCATACACATCTGACTCACGATGGAGCCACAACAGATACATCATCACAGGCAGTTGAATAGTAGAAAGTTAAACTTAGTTACAAGCCAGTTTTTACATAAAACACAAGACCAACATAAAGTTATAAAGTAGCAAGTTTGAAAGTTTCTCGCAGCGGAAAATATAAGTTTAGATCACCATGTTATCACCAAAAGTTTTGCATTGGAGGTACAACATCGAGCCCACCGATGTTGTCCTCGTGCCACTTAGTCACTTCATCCTACATGAGGGCATGCCCCGCCTCCAACACAGGCGCACACCAAGAATTCCATACCTGCGCTCAAAATGTGGGGGCAAACCCTGAGTACTAATTACTCAGTAGGTCTTAATGGATTTGGCTTACGGCTGACGCGAAGCAGCTTATTAACAAGTAGATCCTTAGCTTTTAGTTTTTAACAGCAACTTAATTAACATAAATAACAAGTTTCATTGTCTCTATGATTGCCAACATAGTAGTAAGTCTTTGCAAGATAACAACTCAGCTCAAACATGTAGTATTCCAAAAACCATGAGTTTTAAGGTACCGGGAGTTTAAGTAATTACTACGTTGCCCGACAGTGATATTGGCATTCCCACACCTGGTGGGCATCAGCGATTCGAATCGATTTTTAATTCCCGGGAATAACTATCATGCCAGGGGTATATGCTTACTAGCCATCGCGTTCCCACATATAGCCCCAATCTTAACCTGCCTCGTCCCAAGTTCGATTCACTCCCGCCTAGCCCCCGGGTTGTGCCCCCATGACGAGCCTGCCGGCATCTCGGTCTCCCCGTCATGAGTACCAAGCTCCCCCGGGCCACCTTCCTCTCAACCAGCGGGTAGGAACGTGTCTCTGTGCTTCGGACGAGCCCAGGAAAGACTTTTCCGGTCCCATTCCCCGGATAAGCACTTTAGCAATGTTATGCCGATCAGCAGACGAACAGCGGACGGGCCTTAAACGACTCGGGCGGAGTCCGGATGCGACATCATGATAAAGGAAATACTGAAATAAATCTCCGCCCGGTCTCTATTTAACTTCATGAGCAACAGTAATAAGTGATATGACTGTAAGCTTTTTGTAACTTTGAAAAAAAAAATACCTACGTGACGAGTACACACACTCGTGTCTACTCGTACCTAGAAATTTCTAGGCATACTCGCCCTACGAACTCTATGCATAGGTGCTAGGGCCAGCGCGGCCTGGAAGTCTAATGCAATTGGTTCCAAACAACTCCTAATGCATATGCGTAATCATCAAGTATAATTTATTTGCTGGGAGGGTATGGTCCTGCCTACCTTCCTCGTTAGAGTCAGTAGCTGCCTCCGGAGCGTAGTCGGGTTCTTGCTGTTGGTCCTCTGGCTCTGGGTGCAGTTCCTCTTCTGGCTCCGTCACGATCGGTTGGTCCGGTGGTGGTTCTTCGTTCGTGGAATCTATATGTATGACATGATGCAGTTGAAGTATGTATTAGTGCAATGCTTGCTTCATTATGCGGGTGTAATGCAGTAGATCAGTGAACTTATGATTCATGGTACAGAGTTATGCATATTGAGGCGAAAGTCGTTTCATACTAAGAAATCGTACAAGCCATCATCTATGACAGCTTAGCTTGTCACATAAAAAAAACGTGGGGTGTGCGTAGCGAAAATAGCACCGCTTCATGTGAAGTGACCGAAACTTTCATACAAGTGCATTATTTCTACCCGCTTTCACTTAGAGCCAAAACCTTACATGCATCATCTCCAATTCTAGCAAGTTATCCCATAACTATAGCTCATATCAACCTTAAAGTCATATTTGAAACATTATTCACCAAATTAACCTTTTTCTTAAGTGTAATATGTGCCTAGAGCAAGACAAGGGCAAAATAGTAATTCAACAGCAAGGGCTAGGGTCAACAAATTTTATACAGAACCTACATATAAAAACAAGGTCCCTGCTCAAATTTGGCTATTTTTGGAGATCATTTAGTCCTTATTTCCTATTTATTAGAGTTTTATATGTTTGAAAAGAAACAGGGGCAAAACTGTCCTTTCCTACTCAACCATCATACCCATCCTGTAGATCTATTTATTAGGAACACAATGCAACAAAGTTTGCTATTTTTGGATTTTTATACACTTTGTTATGATTTTTCAAAGTTTCAGCCTTTTTAAAAGCATTTTAATCGAAAATACACAGACTCAGGACCTATCTATAAATATCCATAGTTTCTGAGGGTTCCTGTGCAAGATTTACAAGACTCAGTGTACAGTGCTCGGTATGGAAACGTAAAACTGTTAAACCCGGAGGGCGATAGCGCAAAATGTGCGTCTTCCTCCTCCCGTCGTCTTCTTCCTCGCGACGGGAGGGGAAACTCCGGCGGCGCGCGGCCAATCTCGGCCCTGCGGGGCTCGGGAGCTCGCCGCGGAGTGTCGGGGAGAGAGAGGAGAGGACGGGGAACTTTATCCACTACCTCAGACGGCGGGGAAGACCACGGGGAGGGTCGGCGACGAGTGCCCCTGACCGGCGAGGTCCGGCGGTGCAATACGCCGGGGTAGAAGGGCTTCGGGCGGCGCGGTCTGAACGGGAAGGTAGAGTCGAGGGCGGCGAAGCCCGTCGCGGTGACGGTTGAGCTCAGGAGTGGACGGAAATGGCTGGGGGTGAGCTCGGTCGAGGTCCGTCAATGGCGGACGACGCGAGAGTGAGCAGAGAGAGCGGAAAGGGCGAGCGCGAGAGTGAGGCTTCGGGGACGGAGGTCGAGACCCCGTCCCGGCCTTGAGGACGTGCCGAGCGCGCTGTCCGTGCGCGCGCAGCGGCACGTGGCCACGACGGCCAGGGCGGCCGGCGCGTGGCCACGGCGCTCGGCGCGCCGCGCCGCGTGGACGCGCCCGGGCGGGGAGAGAAGAGGGAGCGCGCGCGGGTGAACCGGGTCTATGGACCACTGTGGCTGACAGGTGGGGCCATTCCCGGGAACAGAGAGTACGGTGTATGGACTCGGTGCATCGAGCGAGGAAGCGGGGAAAAGCCGTCGGTGCGCTGGCGCGGCGGGCCTGACAGGTGGGTCCCCCATGTCATAGAGACTAGAAAATAAAAGAAAAACGAAAAAAAATAAATCCCCTTTGACCAGCTGAACAGGTTTCTGAATTTCGTAAATTTGACCAATTTAGGAGCCGAATTTGAAAAAGACCCAATTGAATGAAATGTTGTACTTTTTGAAATCTACAACTTTGTCAAAAGGACCTATACCAGATTCCAAATATAAAATGATTTAAATTTGAAATCAACTTGCTGACTCCTGTTTGACCATTTGAAAGCCCCAACTTGGAAATTATAAAAGTCCATCTTAGGTGCATTTTCATAAAAGGTGAAATATACAAAAGTTGCATAGAATCTCATGGTCTACAACTTTGGTATTCATGATATGGCAAGATTTTGAATTTTGTTTCACAAAATTTTGAATTTACCAAACAGGGCTGAATTGGGCAAAAGTCACATTTTCACATAAAATGACCCAAAACTAGATTTCAACATTCATGCATGCCAAAGCCCAAAATACCAAAGTCATTCCTTATGGAATTGCCTACAAGTTTGGTATGTAAGGTTTTATGAAAAACACAATTGCCTTAAAGTTATATCCATAATACAAACACAGTTTTTTTCTGAAAACTAAGTTTAGTTGCTCAATTGCCCTACTTTATGCATGCTCTCAAGATAAAATGCCTTTAAAAAGATGCCATTATGCTAATGATTTTAGTGTAATGCATTTGAGATGCCTAGGGCATCACAACCCACCCCCCTTAAAGAAATCTCGTCCCGAGATTTTTGAAGTGTCGTGGGTGGTTAAACTGGTTGTAGTTAGTGTTGGGTGCACGTATTGAGTTTAGACCCAGAAGCTAAGCTGTTGTAACGTACCGAGTTGAGGTGGATGGCAGAAAACCAGGGTACTTAGTGTGTAGGTATTCTTCTTGCTCCCATGTGGCTTCTTCTTCGGAATGATTACTCCATTGAACTTTGTAAAAGTTGATTGTTTTCCGACGGGTTGATCTTTGCTTTTGATCGAGGATTTTTATGGGACGTTCTTCGTATGTGAGATCTGGTTCAATCTGAATTTGAGAGGTATCTACCACTTTCTCCGGTACTCTTAAACACTTCTTTAGTTGTGAGACATGAAACACATCATGAACTGCAGCCAGATGTGGTGGTAGTTCTAACCGATAAGCGACGGCTCCGCACTTTTCAATGATCTTGAATGGACCGACATACCTTGGTGCTAACTTTCCTTTCACCCCAAACCGTTGTACCCCTTTCATCGGAGATACTTTGAGATACACATGATCCCCCTTATCAAAGACTAATGGCCTCCTCCTTTTATCCGAGTAACTTTTCTGTCTGGACTGTGCTCTTTTGAGATGGTGGTGTATGAGTTTCACTTGTTCTTCGGCTTCTACCACTAAATCAGGGCCAAAGGTAACACGTTCTCCTGGTTCGGACCAGTTTAGTGGTGTTCTGCATCTCCTACCATAAAGAGCTTCGAAAGGAGCCATTTCTAAGCTCTTTTGGTAGCTATTGTTATAAGCAAACTCTGCCCAGGGTAGACACTCATCCCACTTGGTGGAGTAAGTTAGTGCACAGGCCCTTAACATGTCCTCTAGGATTTGATTTATTCTTTCTACTTGACCACTGGTTTGAGGGTGATATGCTGAACTTCGAATCACAGTGGTTCCGAGAGCGGATTGTAAATGTTCCCAAAAGCGGGACACAAATATCGAACCTCGATCGGAAGTGATGGTCTTGGGTACCCCATGTAGGGAAATAACCCGTGCAATATATAGCTCTGCATAGGTAGCGGCAGTATAATGAGTCTTGACGGGTAAGAAGTGTGCCGACTTGGTGAGCCGATCGACAATCACCCATATAGAATCATATCCTTTTTGGGTACGAGGCAAACCCACAACAAAATCCATGTGTATATCCTCCCATTTCCATGCTGGAATATCCAGCGGCTGAAGCATTCCAGCGGACTTTAAGTGATCAGCTTTTACTTTCTTGCACACGTCGCACTCAGACACATACTTGGCGATTTCTCGTTTCATACGGGTCCACCAAAACTTTTGCTTCAAGTCTTGGTACATCTTATTGCTGCCTGGATGTATCGTGAGTATTGAAGTGTGCGCTTCGTCCAGTATCTTCTTCCTCAACTCCATGTCCTTGGGTACCACTAGACGATTCTTGAACCACAGGACGCCTTGGTCATCAAGCGTGAAACACGCCTTCTTCTCTTCACTAATACCTTCACGGATATGTGCCATACCCTTATCTTGCTTCTGAGCATCTATGATTTGTGCCTTGATTGTGGGCTCAATGATGATATTATAGAGTTCTGCATGCTGTCTTGGAGGTGTTTCTATGTCACTCATTTCACAGTAGATTATTCTTGCTGTAGGTCGGACTTCTATCACATTGCAATGGGCTTTTCGGCTTAGTGCATCTGCTACCACATTGGCCTTGCCTGGGTGGTAGTGTATCTCCAGATCATAATCTTTTATCAGCTCTAACCATCGCCTCTGCCTCATATTGATTTCGGGTTGTGTGAAAATATATTTGAGACTCTTATGGTCAGTGTAGATGTGACATGTGTTGCCTAACAGATAGTGTCTCCATATTTTTAGTGCATGAACGACTGCAGCTAATTCAAGGTCATGTGTTGGATAGTTGGCTTCATGTTTCCTCAGTTGGCGGGAGGCATAAGCAATTACTCTTCCTTCTTGCATCAAGACACAACCAAGTCCATTACCGGAGGCATCACAGTACACTTCAAAAGGCTTGGTGATATCTGGTTGAGCTAGTACGGGTGCTGAGGTTAACAATTTCTTCAAGGTCTGAAAAGCTTCTTCACATTTCGGATTCCAAATGAACTTGGCATTTTTCTTGGTCAAAGAGGTCATAGGCTTTGCAATTTTGGAGAAATCTTTGATAAAGCGGCGGTAGTAGCCCGCTAAACCAAGAAAACTCCGAATTTCAGTTACAGTTTCTGGTTGCTTCCAATTTAGCACATCTTCTACTTTGTTAGGGTCAACTGCGACTCCCTTTTCAGATAGCACATGTCCCAAGAAACTCACTTCTTTCAGCCAGAATGCACACTTGCTAAACTTGGCATAAAGCTTATGCTCTCTGAGCCGAGTAAGCACGATCCTCAAGTGTTCTTCATGTTCTTTTTCATTTTTGGAGTAGATTAGTATGTCATCTATGAATACCACCACGAACTTATCGAGTTCATTCATGAACACCGAGTTCATCATATACATGAAGAAAGCCGGTGCGTTGGTTAGTCCAAATGACATGACCAAGTACTCATACAAGCCGTATCTGGTAGAGAATGCTGTCTTGGGTATATCCTCTTCTCTAATCTTCATCTGATAGTAGCCAGACCTTAGGTCAATTTTAGAAAAGACCTTAGCCCCGGCTAACTGATCAAATAGAATGTCGATGTGTGGTAGTGGGTATTTGTTTTTGACGGTCACTGCATTCAGTGGCCGATAGTCAACGCACAATCTTTTCCCACCATGATCCTTTTTCTCAACAAAGAGAGCTGGACAACCCCACGGTGATGAACTAGGCCTAATGAACCCTTTGTCTAATTGTTCTTGTAGCTGTACTTTCAATTCCTTCAAATCATCAGGTGGCATCCTGTATGGTCTTTTTGACACAGGTGCCGTGCCTGGAACGAGTTCAATGGCAAATTCTACGTCCCGTTTTGGTGGTAGTCCTGGAAGTTCTTCTGGAAATACGTCCGGGAATTCACACACTACTGGTATCTTTTTAACCTCTTGTAGTTCAGTCGCATTGACCGTGGGGGTCATGTGTTTTTGGTTTGGCATGTGTATCTGTATAGCCTTACCACTTACGCCTGACTTTAATTGTATTGTCCTGCTGCTAACATCCAGGACTGCATCGTGTTCTTTCATCCAATTCATACCTAAAATAATATCAATCCCCTGGTGTGGTAGTACCACGGGGTTGATGATAAAATTTTCTGTGCCAATGCTCAGCTTAAGTTGTCTAACCCCCAAACTGGTTTCAATAGGTGATCCCGGTGCTGTAATTTGATAATTTTCTTTCAACTTGTACATTTTTATCCCATGCCTCAATGCATATGTTTTGCTGATAAAAGTATGTGTGGCCCCAGAATCAAATAACACGACGGTCGGCTGACCGTTGATCATGAACGTACCAGCAAGTACCGGTTCTCCGGCAGAAATCTGATCCATGTGCACATAGTGCACACGACCCATCTTGGGCATGGGTCCCTTCGGCTTGTTCTGTTGACTTCCACCAGCTGGGGTAGGACCCTGTATCTTACGGGGTGCCCTACAGTCACGACTGAAGTGACCTATTTTGCCACAATTGAAGCACGGAGCACCCGGCCCCGGGACGATGGGAGCACGGGGAGCTGGCAACTGTGCGGGTGCTCGATAAATGGGGTACTGTTGCGGCGGTGCTGCCCGATGAATCCACCTTGGTTGGTTGGGCCGGACCACATAGCGAGACTGCTGAAAATTTTGCTGTTGAGGTTTGTATGCGGTCTTCTGCTTCTGTGAAGGGCCCGTCGCTGATGTGTTGACTATCCTTTTGCGCTTTTGATCCTCGTTAGCAGCACGGAGACGATTCTCCATTTCGAGAGCAGTGTCTACCAGCTCAGTGAAGCTCTGGTAGCGCCGTGCCAAGTGAGTCCGGAGGGTAGGGTCAAGGCCCTCTAGGAGTCTCTCAGCCCGCTCCGGCTCAGTAGCAACATCTCTCGGAGCATACTGAGAGAGGTGGATAAAGGTCTGCACATATTGCATCACGGTCCGGTTGCCCTGCTTGAGGTCTCGGAACTCGCGACGCTTTTGCTCCATCAAACTTGCCGGGATGTAGTGAGCCCAGAAAGCTTGACGGAACTCCTCCCATGTGGGCTCATGGCCCTCTTCCTGCATGGCGAGGAAAGTGGCGTACCACGCTCCCGCAGGCCCATGAAGAAGCTGAGCAGCAAATCGAGCCTTCTCTTGCTCATTGATCCCTGGCAGAAGGGTAAACTTGGACTGGACAGTGCGAAGCCAGTCGTCTGCCGCCAGTGGCTCTAGGCAGTTGGTGAAAACCGGGGGTCGCAGCCCCTCGAAGTCCTGGTAAGTAATGCCACGTGGCCTGTACTCCCGCGGCTGTTGTTGTCCACGGGCTTGACGGTCTTCTGCTAATAACCGAATCAGCTCAGCTTGTTGGACCACCAAAGTGGCCAGCTCCGGCGGGGGTGGAGCGCCTTGCGCTGACTGCCCTGATGACTGTCCAGTGCGAGTGTTCACCATCTGCAAAATGGAATCATATGGGTTCAGCCCAATAACCCATGTGCAGAAATACGGTGACAGCAAGATCATAGGACTATAGGCAATTTGTGAGCACAGGTAAACTTGTAACAAAGCAGTTAGACTTTATCTCTCAAGGCCAAGCTTAACGACATCGCATCATTCGCATCATCCATGCGCACTCAACAGTTACTGCAACCATACTTATAGAGTCTTAATAAACTAAAGGTTTACTTAGTACACACATGGGCCATCTCATCCATCACCTCGGAACACTAACTTAAGGTTCTACATTAGGTTACATGACGTACATAAGTGAGTTCTCTCGACCTCACCACTGTTTAGTACAGTCATGATAAACTGCACGGAGCGATATAGTACAAAACATCGCTCACAACGTGCACCATCTACAAAAGGCTTCATCACACGGTGCTATTGTCAAAGTCTCTAACGCCCGTTACGCGCGTCAGACACCATGCTGCCCTCATCCTCCACCACAGGGGCAACTGAAGGGTCCTGCTCGTACTGTGCCAGGCGCTGCTGTGCCTCAGCCAACTCCGCCTCCAGCTCCTCAATACGGTCCTGTGCATACATGTGCTGGTCACGGTAGTGGGCGACACGGTCCTCGGCACGGAGGTACATCCCGTGTACGCTGTGAGCAAACTGCATGGTCGCAGCATAGGGCCTGGTGTCAATCCGCTCCTCCAGCATGTTGTGACGATGGAGCCACTCGTCGTCGTAGCCGTCGGTGGGGAGGTAGCGCAGCACTGACATCCCTGCTGCACCCGAGGAGCTGAGTGAGGTGATGGCTGCTAGGGTGACCTTGTCGTAAGCGTCCTCCTCATTGGCCCCGTAGACGGTGATCGTCTGCCGGACCGCGGTGTGGCTCGAAGGAAGGACAACACTGGCCATGCAGTGTCCCTCCGCGTGCACAGTCTGCACGGAGAAGAAGGGGCACGGTCTGCGCCTCATCTCACGCAGAGCCCGACAAAGGATCTGCGCAAGGCCATTCTCCTCACGGCAACGGGTGTGGACCATCCCATTCTCAAACTGAGGAGGGGTGTGAGTCACTGGTGGGAGGGGAGCAGCCCTTCCCTCCTGTACGCGGAGTCCCCTCGCACTGGTGGCCTTACGAGCGGTTTGCTTGGTCCTGGCCATCTGTTTTTAAAAGAGATTTTAATCAGTGATAGGCATAGGTTGCATATAACTTCAACGGTTAAGTGGGTGATGGGTGCAGAAAACATCTTTGAATCTTTCATTTCACTTATTTGACTTTTAACAATAATCCCCCAAGCATGAACAAGTAAAAGTAAACATGATGCATGACTCGTCCTATTCGTTCTCACATCACACACCTTATGTATAATGTATATATCTAACGAGTATCCGGTGACATATATGCACGGCACTCTCTAATGCAACTAGTCGTTCTCTATTCGTTCTTAATTTCGCACGTGGTTAGTGTACCTGCAGAAAAATGCATGCTCATACCATCATCATTACCATGACCAATCATTACCACTCTAACCCTAGAAGTGGCATCCACGAATTTCTTTAGACTACGTCTGGTGGACGACGTAGTGGCGCCATTTCTCCCAACACACCCAGTCTTCCTCCAGTACTGGGGAATTGCTGGGGAGAGAAACGGTGGCCAACAAGATCTAGCTATAATTTCGGTTGAAGGAAAAGTGGTCACGAAACACTCCAATGGCGTGACCACCCCCCTTAAAGAGTTCTGCCCTATCAGCATGAATGCAGGGTTCGCAACAGTCCGCAAATTCCAATAGCGCTCCGCCAGTACTGGGGATAGCTATGGCCAAAATGTTGCTTCCCAAAGCGCCGAATATGCATATGAGTTCTATCTAGGTCAGAATATTAGCGATGTCACCTGGTATTTCACTAACATCCTTAATATGGGCATATCGATACTCTCATTTTTCAAATACTTCGAAAAGGGTTTTCGAAAATAGGTTTGCAAATCAAAACTGGATGATATGTCTGTTGTCTGTGTATGATCGGCTCTGATACCAGCTGTGGCGAAACCGCCGATTTAATCCGGGCTAAGCACACCTGCCACCTCTGGCTTGCAGTGCGATTAGACCGAACTAAACCCGGTCGTCCGTCGAGAGTCATTCGACTCCCGATATTACCTTTCCCAGAGGAACCGACATCATACACATCTGACTCACGATGGAGCCACAACAGATACATCATCACAGGCAGTTGAATAGTAGAAAGTTAAACTTAGTTACAAGCCAGTTTTTACATAAAACACAAGACCAACATAAAGTTATAAAGTAGCAAGTTTGAAAGTTTCTCGCAGCGGAAAATATAAGTTTAGATCACCATGTTATCACCAAAAGTTTTGCATTGGAGGTACAACATCGAGCCCACCGATGTTGTCCTCGTGCCACTTAGTCACTTCATCCTACATGAGGGCATGCCCCGCCTCCAACACAGGCGCACACCAAGAATTCCATACCTGCGCTCAAAATGTGGGGGCAAACCCTGAGTACTAATTACTCAGTAGGTCTTAATGGATTTGGCTTACGGCTGACGCGAAGCAGCTTATTAACAAGTAGATCCTTAGCTTTTAGTTTTTAACAGCAACTTAATTAACATAAATAACAAGTTTCATTGTCTCTATGATTGCCAACATAGTAGTAAGTCTTTGCAAGATAACAACTCAGCTCAAACATGTAGTATTCCAAAAACCATGAGTTTTAAGGTACCGGGAGTTTAAGTAATTACTACGTTGCCCGACAGTGATATTGGCATTCCCACACCTGGTGGGCATCAGCGATTCGAATCGATTTTTAATTCCCGAGAATAACTATCATGCCAGGGGTATATGCTTACTAGCCATCGCGTTCCCACATATAGCCCCAATCTTAACCTGCCTCGTCCCAAGTTCGATTCACTCCCGCGTAGCCCCCGGGTTGTGCCCCCATGACGAGCCTGCCGGCATCTCGGTCTCCCCGTCATGAGTACCAAGCTCCCCCGGGCCACCTTCCTCTCAACCAGCGGGTAGGAACGTGTCTCTGTGCTTCGGACGAGCCCAGGAAAGACTTTTCCGGTCCCATTCCCCGGATAAGCACTTTAGCAATGTTATGCCGATCAGCAGACGAACAGCGGACGGGCCTTAAACGACTCGGGCGGAGTCCGGGTGCGACATCATGATAAAGGAAATACTGAAATAAATCTCCGCCCGGTCTCTATTTAACTTCATGAGCAACAGTAATAAGTGATATGACTGTAAGCTTTTTGTAACTTTGAAAAAAAAATACCTACGTGACGAGTACACACACTCGTGTCTACTCGTACCTAGAAATTTCTAGGCATACTCGCCCTACGAACTCTATGCATAGGTGCTAGGGCCAGGGCGGCCAGGAAGTCTAATGCAATTGGTTCCAAACAACTCCTAATGCATATGCGTAATCATCAAGTATAATTTATTTGCTGGGAGAGTATGGTCCTGCCTACCTTCCTCGTTAGAGTCAGTAGCTGCCTCCGGAGCGTAGTCGGGTTCTTGCTGTTGGTCCTCTGGCTCTGGGTGCAGTTCCTCTTCTGGCTCCGTCACGATCGGTTGGTCCGGTGGTGGTTCTTCGTTCGTGGAATCTATATGTATGACATGATGCAGTTGAAGTATGTATTAGTGCAATGCTTGCTTCATTATGCGGGTGTAATGCAGTAGATCAGTGAACTTATGATTCATAGTACAGAGTTATGCATATTGAGGCGAAAGTCGTTTCATACTAAGAAATCGTACAAGCCATCATCTATGACAGCTTAGCTTGTCACATAAAAAAAACGTGGGGTGTGCGTAGCGAAAATAGCACCGCTTCATGTGAAGTGACCGAAACTTTCATACAAGTGCATTATTTCTACCCGCTTTCACTTAGAGCCAAAACCTTACATGCTTCATCTCCAATTCTAGCAAGTTATCCCATAACTATAGCTCATATCAACCTTAAAGTCATATTTGAAACATTATTCACCAAATTAACCTTTTTCTTAAGTGTAATATGTGCCTAGAGCAAGACAAGGGCAAAATAGTAATTCAACAGCAAGGGCTAGGGTCAACAAATTTTATACAGAACCTACATATAAAAACAAGGTCCCTGCTCAAATTTGGCTATTTTTGGAGATCATTTAGTCCTTATTTCCTATTTATTAGAGTTTTATATGTTTGAAAAGAAACAGGGGCAAAACTGTCCTTTCCTACTCAACCATCATACCCATCCTATAGATCTATTTATTAGGAACACAATGCAACAAAGTTTGCTATTTTTGGATTTTTATACACTTTGTTATGATTTTTCAAAGTTTCAGCCTTTTTAAAAGCATTTTAATCGAAAATACACAGACTCAGGACCTATCTATAAATATCCATAGTTTCTGAGGGTTCCTGTGCAAGATTTACAAGACTCAGTGTATAGTGCTCGGTATGGAAACGTAAAACTATTAAACCCGGAGGGCGATAGCGCAAAATGTGCGTCTTCCTCCTCCCGTCGTCTTCTTCCTCGCGACGGGAGGGGAAACTCCGGCGGCGTGCGGCCAATCTCGGCCCTGCGGGGCTCGGGAGCTCGCCGCGGAGTGTCGGGGAGAGAGAGGAGAGGACGGGGAACTTTATCCACTACCTCAGACGGCGGGGAAGACCGCGGGGAGGGTCGGCGACGAGTGCCCCTGACCGGCGAGGTCCGGCGGTGCAATACGCCGGGGTAGAAGGGCTTCGGGCGGCGCGGTCTGAACGGGAAGGTAGAGTCGAGGGCGGCGAAGCCCGTCACGGTGACGGTTGAGCTCGGGAGTGGACGGAAATGGCTGGGGGCGAGCTCGGTCGAGGTCCGTCAATGGCGGACGACGCGAGAGTGAGCAGAGAGAGCGGAAAGGGCGAGCGCGAGAGTGAGGCTTCGGGGACGGAGGTCGAGACCCCGTCCCGGCCTTGAGGACGTGCCGAGCGCGCTGTCCGCGCGCGCGCAGCGGCGCGTGGCCACGACGGCCAGGGCGGCCGGCGCGTGGCCACGGCGCTCGGCGCGCCGCGCCGCGTGGACGCGCCCGGGCGGGGAGAGAAGAGGGAGCGCGCGCGGGTGAACCGGGTCTATGGACCACTGTGGCTGACAGGTGGGGCCATTCCCGGGAACAGAGAGTACGGTGTATGGACTCGGTGCATCGAGCGAGGAAGCGGGGAAAAGCCGTCGGTGCGCTGGCGCGGCGGGCCTGACAGGTGGGTCCCCCATGTCATAGAGACTAGAAAATAAAAGAAAAACGAAAAAAAATAAATCCCCTTTGACCAGCTGAACAGGTTTCTGAATTTCGTAAATTTGACCAATTTAGGAGCCGAATTTGAAAAAGACCCAATTGAATGAAATGTTGTACTTTTTGAAATCTACAACTTTGTCAAAAGGACCTATACCAGATTCCAAATATAAAATGATTTAAATTTGAAATCAACTTGCTGACTCCTGTTTGACCATTTGAAAGCCCCAACTTGGAAATTATAAAAGTCCATCTTAGGTGCATTTTCATAAAAGGTGAAATATACCAAAGTTGCATAGAATCTCATGGTCTACAACTTTGGTATTCATGATATGGCAAGATTTTGAATTTTGTTTCACAAAATTTTGAATTTACCAAACAGGGCTGAATTGGGCAAAAGTCACATTTTCACATAAAATGACCCAAAACTAGATTTCAACATTCATGCATGCCAAAGCACAAAATACCAAAGTCATTCCTTATGGAATTGCCTACAAGTTTGGTATGTAAGGTTTTATGAAAAACACAATTGCCTTAAAGTTATATCCACAATACAAACACAGTTTTTTTCTGAAAACTAAGTTTAGTTGCTCAATTGCCCTACTTTATGCATGCTCTCAAGATAAAATGCCTTTAAAAAGATGCCATTATGCTAATGATTTTAGTGTAATGCATTTGAGATGCCTAGAGCATCACAGTAGGTGTTAGCTAGACTCTGTTTCGGGACCAACTATCTACCCCTGGCCCTTGAGACTCTAGAATTTCGCTCGACGCAAGTTCATAACTCTGTTGAGATTCTTTTTGACCTTTAGCACTGATAGCTCTTGTCTGTTAGAAGAGATAGAAGACCGTACCGCAGATCTTGACTCATTGTCCTCCAAGCTTTACCTGTTTTCTTGCCAACGGTGCTAGGCTTTTATCCCATGGTGCTTGGTGTCAACCTTTCCTAGCTATCGGTTGACAGGAATGAGTAGTAACAGCTGGATGAATGATAGTTTAATATCTCTATCTCAATGCTTCCATGTGGATAAGTACAATACCTTGGAATACTCCCTAGTGAAAAGCTACAGCGGTCTCCGTGCGCTTGCGGAGTAAAATCTGGTAGGCTAAGAGCCGCCAACAAGCTTTTCTGGCACCGTTACCAGGGAAGCACCGAGTTAGAATATTATTCCGTTATACCTCCTTTTGCTATTGCTCTCTCTCTTTTTATTTGAAAAATCCAAAAAATAGAAAACCATCTCTTTAATTTTTGCTCTGTCCATTGAGTAAATCTTGATCATGTTTTTCATGCTACATAAAGTTTACAATGCAACACGGCTATTCATAAAAACATAGCTTGGGCCATGTGTGTGCCCAAAGGCTAATTTTCAAATTAACGTGTTTCTTAGGTTGTATTAGCCTCTTTGGTAGTGATGCTCCGCTCCTATTTCATGAGCCGTGATTCTTGAACTAGCTGGATCGCTCAAGTTCAATGGAGACACAAAATCTAGGCATTCGAAATTCGACCCATTTTTTTTAAAAAAAAAGACTGGTTTGAGTAAAAATTGGGGGATGGAAGTCGTGGTTTAGCAACATGGTTTGTGCTATGTTTTGACATGAAATATTTTGTAGTACTTTGTGAACAATGGGCCCAGTAATTAATACTCTTTATACATATTTTGGACCCTTGTATATATTGCACACTAACCTGTTGCAGGAGGCATTCAATCCCCACATGGGAGGAAAGGCCCTGTGGCCGACACTTTCATGCTCAACCTCTTGTGGGCTGTCTAGCCCCTTCTTGGGAAATGAAAGCATCGTGATACGTATACCAAAGCAAATGGTGGTGGTGAGCAACGGAGAAATCTGGAATAACTTCCACACCACAAAAACACACCATATCAGGGTGACATGACAAGGCATATCACGTTATGCTATCATCCATGCTTAAATTTGCAAGCTAGTAGGCCACTGGTCTATTGCCCCACGGGAAAGTTGCGTGCCCGATGGAGTTGTGGTGTAGATCCCAAAAGCGGTCGGCATAGACGTCTCTCATTGTGGGGGAGCTCTGTCTTAAGTACCACAAAGGCAAAGACAATGACTACAAGCAAGGTGAGAACGTCGATGTCATGTTGTGCAGTCGATGGCTGTGTGGAACATAGGCAGACAATGACTGGTGGCACATATAATGAACGATAAGTATCAAGCCCAAGAAAAGCATGATAGGGAGCAAGTTTGGAGTCAGTATTCAATGCAGAATCAAGCTTGGGGGAGTAAATTATCTGGCATGTGAACAAGCTTTCTACAAAACGGCCAGAATTGCAAGCCCGTGAAGCAAGGCTCGAATGCGTCCACTACTCTAACATTCCAGTTGACCAACCATGGAAAGAGAAGAAGGAAAAGGTTCTTCGTGAATCACATCCTCCGCAATGCCCAAGTCTGATGGACTTCTCAGGAGGTACGTCCTCAGTTGAGATGCAGATTGAAGCATCGATTCATGCTTCAACAGCATTGATGAAGGTAAACCCCTCTGACCGCTATTTTTGGCATTCTTTTCTTAGAGATTGCTATAAATGATAAGTCTGCTAGTGATAGCATGCTAAGATTCTACGGCCATAGGATTTTCTAGTAATGTTACCTTTAGCTACCCTGCGCGGAGTTGAGTACTTGCTAGGTGGACAATTGCGCATGTCGACCCCTAACTTACAGGGAAAGGTAGAAAGAGGTTTCCGGAGATCATGAACAAGGATGAAAAGGCCAACATGGAGCCATTTCCTGACATCCTAGGTGTCTCTCTATACCATGATTGGGCAAGGCCTCCCACTAGAAACAAACGAAATGAAATGCGAGACTCAAAGGGGCTGTTTCAGGGCACCATAGAATCAAGTTTGGGAGAGGATATGCTGAGAAGCACCAATCCTCCGACCCAACCCCTGAGAGGAAGGACCTCGATATTCAACCTACAACAATGGTTAAGCGCTTGAAGAAATTGAGGATGCTCTGCACTGAGTTGAATAAGAGTATTAGCATCGCTTACTCTACCTGTCAGATGTGACAGGGGATTCAACTCCAATATGTATCCATCAACCAAAGATTTGTGCCACACTAATAGGATGGATATTAGAGTTGACCCCCACAACATCCATCTCTATCTTTCTCACTCAATCTGTTTGGGAATGAAGAGCCTGCTTGAGTAATTTCTAGGAGGGACCAAGGCTCTGCGGAACATGATCCCAAGCCTCAACAGCCTGTGATATGACAGTAGCAGTAGTAGAAGAGCCTCTTTAGAAGTACTTGGCCATGATCGCAATTGTGTCACTTGGGAAGAATGTAAGACTACATGCAAACATAATGCTGGAGCGGGAGATCCAACGTCAATGTAGGAGACATTCACCAGAAGGGAGCAATACCATGAGACTGAATTTATCGACACTCCCGACACTATGCAGACGATCCAAAAGGCAGCATGACGGAACTAGAGTAGAGAGAGATTGACCCAACATAAGTGAGCAAACACAAGCAGCACCGTCGTCACCCAAGGAGCAAGCAAGCTTGGGGAAGGCAGTGCTAGGTAATATTGAAGCACGGTTTCTTGGCAATCACTTGCAAGAACTAAGCTTAGGCGAAGATCACCAGGTGAGCACCCAAATGCTCTGTACTGAATTGAATATCTTAGATCCTGAAAATTTCCATGACACCAAAAGTATTTACTTTATGTTATCCCAAATAAAAAAACAACTACAAAAATTTGCATAATCTAAAAACAACAAAAAGATTTGCTTTTTACCATGAATAAACTAACTCCTAGCTATAATGCTAGAATTTTGTTTATACCCTTGCATAAACGAAATGATGAATAGTTGCTCTGTTAATTTCTTGCAAGTATTTCATATACAACTCGACACTCTCCTAAAAAATTTGAACTTATTGGCATTTGTCGTAATCCTACCTTTAATCTTTAACCTTGTGAAAGCAAGTGCTTTTAAACCCATGTCTAAGTTGTTGTGAGATGTGATATAATCAAAGTATGAGTTTAACCCATCTTGATCCTAGTAAGGTGAATTCTCGGATTTTTTATTTTTGAAAATTAAAATGAGCCTATCCAGAGCCAAATACTTTACATGATGAAACCCTTGCATATGCTACCTATTGTTATGTTGAATTTTGTCAAATTTTGAGTTCTTATAAAGTAGTGATGCTTCAAGTCCCGAACGAAATCCCTCACATCCACCTTTATTTGCTAGCCTTTCTTTGTCTTGTCATGCTTAAATCTACACTGGATTCAAACATCCACCTACACTAGACATTTCTCCACCATATCCATCATCATCCACATACCCATCCACAAATATGGTCTTCAAATAAATACTCCAGTCATATTCTAGAAATATCCCCAAAGTTCTCATACAAGAAGGACACATGGAGCTATCGAAAAAAAAGAGGGATAAAAAAAAGAAAGAATAAGAGGAAAATAAAGAAAAATAAAAAAGAAGAAGAGAAAAAGAATGATAGCTCCATGCACTCAAAAGCTTCAAAGTTTCAAGAGGGGATTCATCAAATAAGGAGTTTTCGTCCATAGACCACATCCATTCACAAAACAAACCCATTCTCTTTTGATCGGGATGAGAAGTATCACAAACTTCGCTAGGACCAATCTTTGACTTAGCAATATACATGACATAGGTAAGCTGACTTTATCCCTACCTTGAGATCCACATAAGCCTTCTAGTTGATAGGGAAAAGTTTGGCCAATGGCCTGGTGAGGAATTAAAAAACCACTTGATTGATCATGGTACCATTTGAGGAACTTAGTGCTTTGATTTCAAAATTTTCAAAACCCTCTGAGCATGAAACCAAAAAGGAGATAGAATTTGGTGAAAATCTACCAAGATTGTTCCATCTCTCAACCACCGAAGACAAGGTAAGAAAAGCCAAAAGCCCCACAGGTATGGATAAAAAGGTTGGGGTACATTTATGCCAGTTTGTTCAAACATAAAAGTAGAATGTTGGGGTGTGCACTTAATACTTGCAAGACATTAATGTTGATGCAACTCCTGATCTAATGAGCCTAAGTCTTAGCTTTGCTCAAGGGTGAGCAAAATTTCAAGCTTGGGGGGGTGTTGACGGTCATTATTTCACCATTTCGACCATCAATTCTTCGGTGAATAACTGGGGTATAGATAAAGTTATGTGCATTATTTACATAACACTGACGAATTCCATGAGTTTTGGTGGTTTTCGGTGTATCACAGGGAGATGCTCAAATTCCATGCAAAAGTATATCATATGGAGCAAGAGAGAATTCACGCACAAAGGGCTCGAGAATGAATTGCAAATGACATCACTATGAAGTATCTCAAATGCCCTCAAGACCTACTCCATTGCGAAGAACTCATCCAGATGATTCAAACGTACATATTATTTGATATATTTGGAGCTTGGATCGAAAGGATATTCAAAATATAAAAATAAAGGGGAATGTTGACGTCATCGTTGACGTCAGCACTCCCCTCCGTACGTCGGCTTGGGTGGGAACCCACTAAGAGGCAACACATGGCAACGGCGGCAGCAGCTATTGTGCACTCGCGCGCCAGTGCACCCTTGCGGGGGGTAGACTGGCCCAAGAAGCGTAGCCAACCAAGGGCCACCGCGTGGCAGCCCACAGGGCCGGCGCACGCTCCGCGCGGAAGACATGGCCCAGCAGCTGGCGCGCCCCATCAAGCTCTCTCCTCCGATCGGCCCATGTGCCAGCCCAAGAACACTTTGGGGGTGAATCCTACCTTGGCAATCCATGGAAGATCCCCCTCACCTCAAGCTATAAATAGATGGCAACCCCTCACTTCCAAAATGTACCATTCACCATGTAACTCTCTCTCCCTCTCTAGGAGGTGCCCCGCGGGTGGTGCCACCACTCTGAAAATAGTTTTGGTTAGGAGTTAGAGAAGGGTCTGCTGTATAGGAGTCAGTCGGGATCTTCGGTAATGTATTCTATTTTCATATCTTAAGCATTACTTTCCAATTATTGACAAGTGCAAGTACTTTATCTTTCTACTTTATGCACTTATCTTCATCTCTGTTAGTAATTCGATTGGTGTAGTTGCATTTTCCTTTTGGTCCACCATATCGAAGCCTGAGTTGTGCTAAGCTAGATTTGATTGATCATTGTTATGCTTGCCGGTGCTACAATTCAACTCTAGATTTAGACGTTAGGCTCTGGTTAGTTCCTCTCCTCTAGCTTAGGACGAACTATTATTGTTCAAGCTTTGCTTGAACACGTTTGTAGCGTGCCATCCTCTCCACGCAGCTTTGCTTGGTAGCCCCACTCGGTCGCAGCGTGTGGTGTGCCTGTGTAGTCCAGGCCCGTCATTCGAGAGACCCATAGGTGTTAGCTAGACTCTCTTTTGGGACCAACTATCTAACCCTGGTACCCTCAAGACTCTAGAATTTCGCTCGACGCAAGTTCATAACTCTGTTGAGATTCTTTTTGACCTTTTGCACTGATAGCTCTTGTATGCTAGCAGAGATAGAAGACCGTACCGCAAATCTTGACTCGTTGTCCTCCTAGCTTTACCTGTTTTCTTGCTAAAAATGCTTGGCTTTTATCCCATGGTGCTTGGTGTCAACCTTTCGTAGCTATCGGTTGATAGGAATGAGTAGTAACAGGTGGATAAATGATAGTTTGATATCTCTATCTCAATGCTTGCCTATGGATAAATACGATACCTCGGAATACTCCCGGGTGAAAAGCTATAGCGGTCTCCGTGCGCTTGCGGAGTAAAATCTGGTAGGCTAAGAGCCGCCAACACGGCCACCCCTCAAAGACCCTCTAGGTTTTGACCCCGCACCGTGCTCTCTACAGGTGCCCGCCATCCTATTCCCACCTCCGCTTGTTCGGCTGCACATGTTATCCCAACACGTCTTCCACCACTGCCCACAAACTTGCCCCCCGTTCCGCTCTCTTCATCTTTCTTGGGTACTCACCAGATCACAATGGCTACTGATGCCTAGACCTTTCTACAAACCGTGTCATCATATCTCGCCACGTGATTTTTGATGAGACCTCATTTCCGTTTGCCACCACATCACTGATGGCCTCCCAACCCGTTTCTAACCTTGATTTCTTGGATAAATTTCACTGTCAAGGCTCTCTGCAGGTCATCCCACGACCACCTAGGCCTCCCACTAGGCCAATAGATGCTCCCAGCCACCCCGGTAGGCCGCCCCAGCCAGCTAGGCCACCTCCCGGCACTATTCGCTCCCTTGTCGGGCCGCTCCTGCTGGCTGGGCCACCTAGTGCTGTTCGCCCCCTGGCGAGCTGCCCCTGCCACTGGGCCGCCTCCTGGCGGTGCTGCCGGGCCATGCCTACCAACTGGGCCATTAGCAGCCAGGCCATCTCCACCGGTCGGCCGGCCCTCAGCTAGGCTGCCCCTACCCACCAAGCCGCCTCTTCCGAATGCTCCGCCTGGGCTATCTTCTCCAGCCGGGCCACATGTCTCGCCTGGGCCCTCACCTGCTGGGCTGCATGGCACCTCCCTACCTTGGCACTGGGGCCACTAGCCGGTGGCCCGCTTTTGCATTGCGCACGTCCCCTGTCAGGCGCTGGTGCTGGTGCCCTTCCCGTTGATGCCATCCCTACACCGCCCGTCATCAACAACTACTCGATGCGCACCCGTGCTAAGAGTGGCTTCGTTCAACCTTGACTCCTCCAGGCCACCACTATCTCTCCGGTGCCCTCAGCATATCGTCGCGCTCTTGATGATCCACACTGGCGAACGGCGATGAACGATGAGTTCTAGGCCCTTATCCAGAACAACATCTGTACTCTTGTTCCTCGCTTGCCCTGTGCTAACATCGTCACAGACAAATGGATCTCAAGCACAAGCTGCTGTCTGATGGTACTCTGGATCGGTACAAGGCTCGATGGGTTCTCCGCGGCTTCATCCAGTGCCCTGGCATTGACTTTGACAAGACATCCAGTCCCATCTTTAATCCTGCCACCATCCACACCGTCCTCAGCTTGGCTCTCTCCCGGGACTGGCCGGTCCATCAGCTCGACGTTAAAAATGTGTTCTTCCACAGCACCCTCTCTGAGATAGTCTACTGCACTCAGCCATCCGGCTTTGATGACCCGGCTCAGCCCGACCACATCTGCGGGCTCAACAAATCGCTCTGCGGACTATAGGCTCCTCAGACGTGGTACAGTTGCTTTGCCGCTCACCTACAGTCCCTGGGTTTTGTTGAAGCGAAGTCTAACACCTCCTTGTTCGTCCTTCAGTGGGGTCAGACACTGCTTTCCTACTACTTTACGTGGATGACATCGTCCCGACTGCATCGATAGCTACACTTCTTCATCAGATCATTGCCGGTCTGCAAGCCTCCTTCCCCATGAATGATCTTGGTCCTCTCCAGCACTTCCTCGGGGTCACTATTACTCGCACCACTGCCAGGATGTCTCTCTCTCAGCGCCGGTACAACCTCAAGATTCTGGAGTGCGCTGGGATGACTAAGTGCAAGCCCTGCAGCACCCCAGTGGACACTTAGGCCAAGCTCTCCTCTGACGGCTCGCCGGTTCCAGACTCGACGCTCTACCGCAGCTTGGTTGGTGCCTTGCAGTACCTCACCTTTACTCGCCCGGACATCACCTATGCGGTTTAGCAGGTCTGCCTCTACATGCATGATCCGCAGGAGCCGCATCTCACCGCCGTCAAGCTCATCCTGCGCAATCTGCAAGGCACCGTCGACCTCGGGTTGTTCCTCGCTCATGCTTCCTCACCACACACGTTGACCGTCTACACCGACACCGACTGGGCCGACTGCCCGGACACTCGCCGCTCCATGTTAGGCTACGCCGTGTTCCTCGATGACTGCCTCATCTCCTGGTCTAGCAAGCGTCAGCCAACGGTCTCCCGTTCTAGCGCAGAGGCTGAGTACCGCGCCGTCGCCAACAGCATCGCCGAGGCGGCCTGGCTTCGTCAGCTTCTCCTTGAGCTCCACCAGCTCCTCTAGCGTGCCACGGTCATTTACCGTGACAATGTAAGTGTCGTCTACCTCTTGACGAACCCGGTGCAACACCAACGCACCAAGAGATAGACCTTCACTTTGTCCGTGAACGTGTCACACCGGTGTTGTGCGTGTCCCCCACGTGCCGACCACTTCTCAGTTCGCCGACATCTTCACCAAAGGCCTGCCTTCGAGCATCTTCCTGGAGTTTCAGTCCAGCATGAACGTTCGTCCTACCGACGTTCCTACTGGGGGAGGGCGTGTTAGACAGTACCTATATTCTCAGGATAGCATCTCCTATAATTGCTCCTGTAATCTCGGCTGCCCTCCCAGTCTATTACTATAAACGGGTAGAGGCTTGGCCTACATATACTGTAATCCTGCACCAGTAACTAATCAAGGTGTGATTACCCAAATCATCTCACGCTTTCAGTATCGGTTCGGTTCATGGGCATTCGGATTGTATTGGGTTAGTTCATGACCATGGGTTTTCCTGGTAGAAGAACATGCATAATTTGAATTTGAATTTTGGCTTAGCAGATTGTAATCAAAAGTTGACTTCAGAAAAGGTGCTATCTCAGAATACTACTGCCTCATCTACAAGATGAAGTAGATGCCTATCAATCTATCACTAAAGAAAAGAGTGTCGCTATGCCATCAAATGTAATAATTGCCTTGCTAAAGGTCATATAGCAACCAACTGCACCAGTTTGACCCTTGGTAGAGGCTTAGATACGCCTTGGGCCTTCCAGGGAGGAGCCCATCAGAAGGATCAGAGAAGAGCCCATCAGAAGGAAATTTCCGATGGGCCACCAGTTTTTAGCTCCTTCACAGATTATGCCAAGTCATGTGGCTTGGGCCCAGAAGGCATAAAGCATGTTAATGAAGTTGGCACGCCAGGGCAGGTTTCCAATAAACAGCTGCAAAGGAGTCACTCCTTGGTTCCTGTGCAGGACCCTTCGTCTTCCCACTTTAAGAGCCCGTTTGTCTTCCATGCTGCCTCCACGCTCTCTACCGAGGCAACAATGGCTTTCCAACGGGCCAACCCAGCCCCCTTCACCCTCCCTGGTATGGTGTGCCTCAACATACCGCATCGCAAGCAGGCAGTTTGGCCTCCAGCAAGGCACGACAATGTGGCCATTGTCAGCATCACACCAATGCCGGAGGTGCAGGTAACCTTTCATGCAATCCATGGTGTCCTCTGTGAGTTTCTGGTAGCCACAGAAGGTTGGAAATAATAGATATATAGTCGTACCATCTAGGTCAAGCATATGTTCATTTTGCCCATGTGCATGACAGAGACCATATGATCGATGGGGGGTTTGCATTAGTTTGATGATGTGTTTATCAGCTTTGAAAGGCACAATAGAGGTAGAAACTGGAAGGCAGCTACCTTTAACCAATAATGCACCTTACTTTTTGTAGGCTTTCATCTTGACTATTGGAAAAGAGAGTACATTGAAAATACCATATGCTCCTTCGGTAGAGTAATATCGTGGGAAGGAGATGAAGCAAACTTAGCTAGGCTCATTGTCAGAGCTAGAGTTCTGGACCTAGAAGCAGTCCCTTCAAAAACAGGGCCTAATGTCATCAAGTTCAGCATACCAGAGAAGTGCCCAGAAAACTCCATATACTTGCTTGATCTTCCATCACCAAAGAGCGTCTCTAGAAAAAATCCCAGCAAGTGCAGCCTGGATGATCCAAATACTTATCCCCTGATAGAGCTATATGAAGATTCTCCCAGTAACAAAAAAGCTCGGGTCCATGATTGCTTAGTGGAATATAAAGTCAGGTCAGGAGAAGTGACAGGCTCAAGAATAAGAGAAAAGGGTTCAAGAATTCACAGTGCAAATCAAAGGGCTGTTTAGCTTGTGAAGTGGATCCTCCATCAGTGCAAAACTCAATCATCAGGAACCTTGGACAAAGCTTGCAAGATCAATCCAGCAGAACTCAGTGATGAAAGACTCTCCTCAAAGAAGTTAGCAACCTATGTAGGGAAGAAAGCTGGCTAGACCAAGAGCAAGACAACCGTTGGAAATGCAAATCAAGACAACCAGTAGAATACCAAGAAGTGAAGATCTCACTCATAAGCTAGCAGGGTTTTTTGCGGCCTCACTCAGCTGGCTTTCTGAGGAAATGTTGTTCCTCCTTGCTTTTGTTTTGCTTTCTATTGCTTCTGAACTATGCCCTCTTTCACTAAAATTTGGGAATTGTGGCATCATGTTATTGCGAGTTTATTTTTAGACTCTGTCTATGCGTGCACTTGCTATGTAAAGTGTAACTAGTAAGCTTTTATTTCATATAATCATCTAATGTCGAGTGGAAGATCATGGAAAATCTTGTGCTGGAATGTGAGAGGCCTGAATGCCACAAAAAAGTGGAACTCCATCAGAGATAAGATCATAGATTCACGCTGTGATATCATCTGTTTACAAGAAACCAAGAAACAGGAGTTTGATTATTTATTCATCAAGAAGATCTGCCCAGCCTCCTTTAACAAATTTGAGTTTGTCCCTTCAAATGGAGCTTCGGGAGGCATGTTAGTAGCCTGGAAAGATAGTCTTTTTGATGGGGAACTAGTCTTCCACAATAGCTTCGCAATGTCTCTAGAATTTACCTCTCGAGTCAATAATGCCCCTGGGTCCTGACCAATATCTATGCACCATGGACACCTGAAGGCAAAAGAGAATTTCTTGACTGGTTTGAAAATATCCACATGCTAAATGATATGGACTGGGTAATTGTAGGAGATTTCAACCTTATAATAAGACCCCAAGATAGAAACAAAGCTTGTGGTGATATAAAGAAATGATGGCTAATTTCAACCTTATAAGTTGAAGCTCTAGTTATGGAAACATCTGGTCATTGCCCATGCCTAATTTCCATTGTAACAAAAATACCCATAGGAAGAATCTTCAGATTTGAGAATTATCTAATGCAGCATAAGGACTTCCTATCACTAGTTCAACACGGCTGGAACCTACCTACAAACCAGACAGATAAAGCAAAGATCATTACAGCAAAATTCAAACATCTGAGAAGAGTCCTGAAAAGTTGGCAAAAACATCTCTCTAGTCCGAAGACCTCTCTGACAAACATCAAGCTGACAATCTCGTTCTTTGAAATACTAGAAGAATTCATAGATCTCTCCTTGGAAGAATGGAACTTCAGAGAAATTCTTAGGGAAAAATTGATATCCCTAATGCAAATGCAGTGCACCTAATGGAGACAAAGGGGAACTATAAAATGGGTAAAACTGGGAGATAAAGCACAGAATTTTTCCATGCTAATGCTACAATAAAGTACAGAAGAAACATGATTACACAACTACAAGATGACGAAGGAAATCCTCAAAACAGCCATGAGCAAAAAACAGATATTTTATTGAAAGCCTTCTAGGACAGACTTAGCACATCAGAGCCAACTCTTATGAGGTTTGATCTAGCAAGTCTACTGCACAGACATGGTGACCTTGCAAGTCTAAATGAAAAGTTTACTAGATAAGAAGTGGATCAAATTGTCAAACAATTTCCTTCTGATAAATCGACAGGCCTAGATGGGTTCACGAATGAGTTTATAAAAAATGTTGGCCTGTCATTGCTGAAGACTTTCAGCGAAGCCAAGCATGCCTCTAGAGCATCAATGGTTCCGATATCACCCTTATTCCAAAAATAGATGTACCAATTTCTGTCTCAGATTTGAAGCCAATCTCGTTGCTTAACAGCTCCATCAAGATAATCACAAAACTGTTAGCAAATCGACTGCAAGGAATGATTCAGTCCATTGTTCACCAAAATCAATATGGATTCATCAGATCAAGATCAATACAAGATTGTCTAGCATGGGCCTTTGAATATCTACATATCTGTCACGAATCCAAAAAGGTAATTATTATCCTAAAACTGGACTTTGAAAAGACTTTTGACAGAATAGAACACTCTACGATACTTCACATCTTGCAACATAAAGGATTTAGTGACACGTGGAATACATGGATAGGTAACATTGTCACATCTGGAACATCTGTTGTGCTCCTGGATGGGATTCCAAGGGAAGTTTTTCATTGCAGAAGAGGAGTAAGGCAAGGAGACCCACTCTCACCTCTCCTCTTTGTATTAGCAGCTAATCTTCTGCAATCCCTGCTCAATAAAGCCAAAAGTCTTGGCCTGCTGAAATTACCAATACCACGAAGATCCACTAGT
Source organism: Paspalum vaginatum (assembly GCA_030272315.1). NCBI lineage: Eukaryota > Viridiplantae > Streptophyta > Magnoliopsida > Poales > Poaceae > Paspalum > Paspalum vaginatum. The sequence goes on along the minus strand of CM059017.1, from coordinate 37,449,989 downwards.
GACTTTCCAATTCTTCAGTATGCAGATGATACTCTGATAATCATGGAAGGTTGTACAAAACATCTTTTCTTCTTGAAATCTCTTCTGGACTCCTTTGCTAAGTCAACTGGACTCAAGGTCAACTATGACAAATCCATGATGGTGCCCATCAATATATCGGAGGAAAAATTTGACACCTTAGCCAAAACTTTCTCATGCAGGAAAGGTTCCCTCCCCTTCACTTATCTTGGACTTCCACTTGGGCTTATTAAACCTAAAGTGGATGAGTTCCTGCGTCTGGTAACTAGATGCGAAAAAAGACTGGTAAGGTCCTCCATCTTCTTATCACAAGCAGGCAGACTACAGCTCACATACTTAGTACTCACAGCATTACCAACATTTCATCTGTGCACTTTCAACATGTATAGTAAGGTCTTAGAGGAAATAGACAAATACAGGAAGCATTGTCTTTGGAGAGGGTCAGATCTCAATAACAACAGTGCACCAAAGGCTGCATGGAACTTAGTGGCCAAGCCAAAGCAAGAAGGGGGATTGGGAGTCCTCGATTTAAGAACCCAGAATGAAGCACTACTTCTAAAGAATTTACACAAATTCTTCAACAAAATGGACATCCCTTGGTACAGTTAGTTTGGAGTCATTATTATCAAAGGCATCAATTACCCTCCCATATAAAAAAAGGCTCATTCTGGTGGAAACGATATTCTCAAGCTCCTAGATAAATTTAAAGGCATAGCCAAAGTAATACCGGGAGAGGGTAAGAGCTATCTCCTTTGGGAAGATATCTGGGGCAACAACATCCTCAAGCATCAACGTCCAGAACTTCACTCCTTTGCGAGAAACGTCAAGCTTACATTACATCAAGCCGAACATGAAGAGCACATCTCATTATTATTTCATTTACCAATCTCACAGGAAGCCTACCCACGGCTACAGATACTACAGACCTAATTCATCGCAAGCTTTAACAGAAGAACCCGATCACCTTTTCTCCTCCAAAGCATACAAGCAACCCATTGGTCACTGAGAAATCCATAACACCTTCAGATGGTTATGGACATACTCCTGCCAACAGAAACACAAAGTGCTCTTCTAGCTTTTATTACAAGACAGATTGAACACTAGGGGACTTCTCAATAGAAAAAAAATATGGAACTGGAATCATACAACTGTGCTCTCTGCTTGGAGAACATGGAAGAAACCCCTTTACATCTGTTTGTACGTTGCAAGTTCGCAAAGGAATGTTGGGCAATCTTTGGAGACAAACCAAGAACCGGATCTTTTTCAGGCCCTTGGTAATCTACGCCAGAAGCTTTCACTCCCCTTTCATGGATATCTTAATCACTTTGTCCTGGATCATTTGGACGATGAGAAACAACAGGATCTTAAGAAACATTACGCCGGAAGTCCAAACCTGTAAGCATATGTTTCTCCAAGTTTTCTCTCTCATGCTGCATAGAGCAAAGAATAGTTATTCACCAGCTATTGACTTCTGGCTTGAACCCTTGTAATTTTGGTACTTTTCTTTTCTTTTCATTTCGTTTCTTTCTTTCTTTCTTTTTTCTTCCCTTCTCCTCCTGTCATCTCCAACTTGTTGTCCTAGGGCTTTTTTTAATACAATCCGTAGGGGAAACCTCTCCTGTTTCGTCAAAAAAAAAAATGAAGTAGCAAGCTTCGGAGGGGAACAACATTGTAGGAGAGAGGGGGATAGAGAAGAGAAATGGCAGATGGCTTGGGAGGAGTCCTGCCAGGAAGAAGAAAAAGCTAATGCATCTTCGTGTGCAACTTGGTCGAACTAGACCATCTAACTCGGCCTGGAAATGCTGTCAATTCAGCGTGGTTTCTCTCTTCCAAGCCGGTGAAATGAATATTCTGATGGCTACGGTGTCCAAAGCAAAGGAACACAATTTCATAGTGATACCCTGCAAATTTGGGCTTTTGCGGTGTGAGCTAATCTTCTATGTCTAAATAAATACACCTCATTGTATGATTTCTCTTTGACATGCATGAAGCCACATCATCTCATGGCTTCACTAATTTGCATGTCATGTCAACATCCACTACGACTCCTATTTATATCTTACATCGATTTCCTATGGCCTTATGCTTGCAATGCTTATATGTGGAGTATCACTCAAAATCCCGCAACAACGCGCGGGGAATTTATCTAGTTAATCCTATGGTTGTGCCATATCCTCGAGCAAAATTTAATTGCCAAGTTTTATTCTCCACATGCATGCTAGTAAGTAGTAAATCATACTATAGACAAACCCTTTCTTCTTTGAAGAAAGAGCAAATTAAGCACATGTTTACACTTTACACTATTATTAGTATTATGCTTGCTCGTGCGTTATTTCAGCAATGACTGTTGTACATGTATACAAATACAGCTCAGCACGGTCCCCTCTCGGAGATGAACAGATTAAGAATCCTCGCCTCGACGGTCTCATTATTCATGGCTTCCGGCCGCGGCTACTGTGACCGCACACGCCAGCGTCGAGGGTGTGGTAGTTGACGTACCGGCTGGGCGCGGACGGCGGCACCCGGAACCTCGGCATGCACCCACCGGCTGCCCTCCCGTGGAAGAACGGCTGCCGTCCGCCGTGCCGGCTCTGGTGCGCAGGCCTGAATGGCACGAGCGACGGTGGCCTCCTGCGCTCGCCAGCGGACACCTCGGTGCTCGGCGCCGGCGCCGACACGGCCGCCGCCACCATGACCAGGAGCAGAAGCACGATCATGGCGACAAGGCGGGACGACATGGTTACGTGGACAGTACTTGTCATGGAGGAGGCAGCCCTGCTGGATGCATACATGAACATGAAGGCGTGAGGCAGGCAGCTAAGCTGGAGGGGCGCTCATCTCTTAAAGAAAAGAGAGCCGGGGCTGGTGTCGAGTACGTGTCAAAGGTTGCAAGCAAGGACGCGGCAGCGGACGTGCTAGGCTGTGAACGGGAGGATGCTCGTGCACCCCAGTTATTGCGCGCAGGCTGCTTTTTATAGTTTCGCCAGCTCTGTGCGTGCATGCATACAGGTCTCTACGTTTGCACGTACAAATTTGACCCGTGGGATCGGAACAAAGGGAACCTGGCGTCGTAGCTATTGTACTGGCTAAGGCACAACATTTGTTGACGCGTCAATCGTTTAATTTCCTCGTGTAAAGGGCACGCTGTACTTTGATGTGTACTTGAATAGTTGTACTCGTGTCTCAGTTCCATGTCGGTCTCCCACCGCCCCTTTCTCATCTACTCTCCTTCCATCCTAAATTATAAATTACTAGCAATTGATCACTCGTTGTTACGGGGCGAATACTATTTTTCAAACGAATAAAATACAAATAAAGTGATATAGTTTCAGGAAGGAAAACTAAAATATAAATCTTCCTTAGAAAACACTATTAAGAAATTCACCATGTTTCAGTTCTTCCGAAGTGCATTATCAAAATATTTGAACAATGAGAAAAGAAATACGAGACAACACAACAACAAAAAATCAGTGAATCATGGCCATTAGCTTAATACACTCATTCCCTACAAAGAAAAGAAATAAATTATCCATTAGCTTAATACATCCTTACTGCAGAACTCATAAAGGGGCACAAAGGGTGACCACATATGTTGTTCACACAACACGATGGTATGCACAAGACGATCCAGTGATTACAATGGTCAAATTAAGATCCAATGGTGGACTCCAATGAATAGTTTTTTATACGCATTGGACGGTCTGATGCATACACACGCAGTCTGGTGAGAATTGTCTATGAGCTACAGCTTTCTCGCAGCGGCTAGTTTAGAGGTTTGGGTTATTTATACCCATTTGCCTAGCCTCCACCTTACAGTTGGTGACTCCTGAGTTCACTCTAGCGTTGAGACACATACTTGAGAGCCCAATTCATCAAGAGTGCTAATAGTGCATACTTAAGCATAGCTAGTACTTGCTAGCTCCTACTTAGCGCATAACAATTGGTTGCGACCTTTGTGTTGTAGTGAGATTTGTAAATCTATTAGCATCCGTTCTTTCACGCACGAAGACTTGTAAGTGTGGGGCTAGTAGTCTTGCAAGACCCTATTGGTCGTGGAGTGGTGGTCGTGGAGTGGCCACCACCTTGACTGCGAGAGGGACGAAGGCCCTCAATGTTTTGACCAAAGCTCACCTTGATGGAGATGGTGCTAGGTGTCCCATAGAGGCTCGTGGAAGACCCCACTTGAGAGTGAGTGTGCATCGGGGATATCCGAAGTTACCTGACCGAGAAGCTTGACCATTGCGTGGGTTTCCTTCCCAACCTTGATCCTTGCGTAGATTAAGGCCTTCGTCCTAGTGTGAACTAAGCGAGAGGAAGGATTTGTGAGGGGCTTCAAACGAGGACTCGGTGAAAGGCTTGTGCAACTTTTCGATACCATGGGAAAAATATCATCATCTCCAACTTGTGTTATTGTCGCCATCGCCATCGGAGTTTGCATCACTCTACCTATCTCTTTAGCTTCTGCATTTACATTCTTGCAATTGTGTGTTTACTTTCCTAGACTAGCTTGATAGGTTAGTTTTTAGGTGGAACTAGGTTGAAAGACTTGTCCTCAGTAGATTTAGCAACACTTAGCAAAACCTTAGCACACATATTTTGCTTTTATCTTGCATAGGTTTTGATAAGTTGTTTTTAGTGGGCCTTAGTTTTTAGAATCCTAATTCACTCCTTCCCCTCTTATGGCATCTTGATCCACTTTCATGTTGTAAAACTTTTGTTATCGTGTAGATCTCTAGTAACACTATCTAAATTGCAATTTGATCGATAGGATTTAATTTCAAGTTTCGAGATTAGAAATCCAATTCACCCCCTTTCTTGGACATCTTGATCCTTTCGGACCTAACCACTACGGGGCTACAACCACACTCAAAAACCACTCGTCACTCTACTAAAACCAAAGCACGAACCACTAATAATAAACAATCGGTTGATTGGGACATCAATCCGTGTCACACAACACTTTGCACCAAAGTGGCTAAACTTAACAACTTATGCCCAATTGGATTGGGTCATCAACATGAGACACTCAACACTACCAAAGGTGTTGGGGACTAATGATGCAACTTAGCTTTTTAGATTTCAGGTCACTGTGTTGAAGACATCTACTAGCGAAAGGGGTCTTCGGGAGCCATTTTCCCGAGGAGCGGTTGTAGACAAAGTTCTCCAAAGAGGGTTGATGCTTGGGACAAATGTCCCTATGAGGACCCTAAACAAAGAGGGAAACTTCGAAGTGAAGGAGGCCAAAAGCTTGCCATTGGAGGAAAGGTGCCCAACGAGGTAAAGTTGCAAAGGTGGTCCAGAAGAGGACCCATGAAGAGCGTCTTGTGGGCCCCCGCCCTGAGGCCAAATGACGTCTATGCCTTGTAATATTCAAGGGATGTTGTGTTTGCTTTGGGCAATCTATAATTTCAGTCATGGGCTGTTGGTATCCCTATAAATACCCCCCCAAGCTGCCCTATAACAATGATGAACGCTTAAATACAATACTTGTTTACGCTGCCTCTTGTACTGTTGTATTCCGTCGAAGTTCTTATCGAGTTTGCCTGTACGGCTATACACTTTGCCAACAGTTTGCCGCCCACCGTGTTTGAGCATGTGAAAACCACAAAGAGAGCGGGCACAGCACCAGCAGCCGGAGCCATAACCACAAACCATGACTTCCTTCTAGGGAGTTCACAACAAGCCCCACTCCTCCAAGATAATAATGGAGAAGAGAGAACGGCCGAAGACTGACCAGAGCAGCAAGAAATAACATTTACAAATTAAGAGCTTGAAATCCATCAAAGAGTTGAAGAAGCCTTGCGCAGAAGGGAAAGGCTTAGGCTGAGCCAACAAGAACAAGAACAGGAAATGAACACACCGAAGAGATCGCAAGATACAAAGCAATGCAATAGCAGTTAGCAAAGAAGTGTGAGCAACTTCAGTGGCTCATCAAGCAAAGAGAGGAAAAAGTGCTCTGATATCATATGGCTAAGCTTCAATAGTTAATGAAATCTATCCAACAACAAATTCAAGGACTGGAGAACCAACAACAACCTCGTGAATACCAAGAAAGAATTGACATCGATGATGAGGGAGATGAAGACCATTATGAATATTTGCACAAAGAACCCTAGCCAAATGACTGAAGAAACAAGAATCGCAATGACCGAAGACAGCCTAGGGCATATTCCCCTCTTGCATCATCGCTGGAGGAAACCTCTTGATCTCCAAAATTCAAGATACCATCTATATTGCCTCAATACGAAGGAGATTCTGACCCCAAAGAATTCATCATGACATACTAAGCAGCAATATCTTCGGCTGGAGGAAACAACACTATTAAAGCAAAAGCATATATCATGGCGGTAAGAGGACCAGCCCAACAATGGTATACCTCATTTTCTTTAGGCTAGATCTTCTCAGGGCAGCAGCTTCGAGAGAAGCTAGTAGCCAATTTTCAAGGTTTCCAACCAGAAATCTACACAGCTGGAGACCTCCACAACTGCAGACAAAGAAGTGATGAAACCCTACAGCAGTATCTTCAACGCTTCATAAAACTGAGAGCACAAGCGCCCCACGTAAGCGAAGACACAATCATTGATGAAATGATCAAGGGACTAAAAATGGGCTCCTACACAGAATATTTGGATAGACACAGACCAAACAGCGAGAAGGAACTCTTCAACATTATCCAAGAATATTGCAAATCTGATAGAGGGAAGAGAAGAAGGCTAAACACTATGACAACTCAAATAGAATATGAAATAGGACATATTTCACGCTGAAGCAGCACTTGGTAAACAAATGACAGCGAACAACATGAGAAATAGCCGATTCATCGGATCAGCAGACAAGTAAATGTTGTCGAAGAGGAAAAGCCACAAGATAACATGGTGAAGTACATACATGCAATCCACAGCGAAGACTGGCGTGCTCCAATAATTGCAGTATTGAAAGGGATTGTGAGCCATTATCTTCGATAGAAAACCAAAGGATGCAGCTAAGAGCGAGAAACTATACATATATAGATGGAGAATTGTATCGAAGCAGTGTCTGCTCTCCTCTCCTCAAGTGTATACCAAGGGATAAAGGAAAGTAACTCATACATGAGATTCACAGTGGCTGGTTCTCTTCACACACAGCACAAGAGCATTAGCATCAAAAGCTTTCAGGCAAGGTTTCTATTGGCCTTTGGTAGTGCTTGATGTTGAAGTTCTAGTGAGGGCATACAACAATTGCTAGAAATTCTACAAATACAACAACTACTCCCGACAAGAAGTACAACTCATTCCTCAAATCTAGCCCTTGGTAAAGAGGGGTACGGACATTGTTGGCCCACTGCCGTCAATGCAAGGAAATTATAAATACACAACAGTCGCAGTCAAATACTTGTCCAAATGGATAGAGGCAAAACCCCTACAGAACATCACTTCAGCTACACTGCAAAAGTTCTTTTATCAAAGTATCATATGCCACTTCGGAGTGCCTCAGGAATTAACAGTCGATAATGGCAAACAATTTAATAGCACAGAATTCAAGTAGTTTTGCATCAGAATAGGCACCAAGCTATGTTTCACATCAGTTTATCACCCACAGTCTAATGGGGTAGTCGAAAGAGCAAACGGCTTAATCTTTGTCACTACAGGAAAAAGGCCTTCTAGATACATTTTGATACCAACACTTCCTAAAACATCACTACACAAAAAGACATAAAGATGCTTTTTGACACATTTTTGGAAATGTCTCAAATTGACACGATGTTAGACATGGTTAGAGTGTTGAAAGATATGAAGTGACGCTTTTTGTCATTGATACCCCTAGAAACCGGGGGCGGTGTGGTCCAAGGGCAGGGTACACTAGAGCCAGGAATCGGACTGCTGCTGCACTCATCTCCCTGCGTCCGGCTCCGATAGGCTCTAGGGAAAGCTGATCAAGTGCTGGCGGTGGTGGTGCGGGCGTACCACCTGGCTTGACCTTGCAGCTAGGAAGGTGACATGGATGCCGTGGTTGACTCTGGTTCTCTCTGTAGCACCATGAGAGCTCATGTACTTCCCATTGGCTAGAGAGCCAATCTTTGATGGTCCATCGGTTAGATCAATATAATAAATTATAAGGAAAGATCAGAAATCACATCCAGGGTAAAACGGATATAAAAACCTATCTAAAAGGATGATATAAAAGATCTGCAAGCCGGATCGGCTTTCAACCAGGATCTCCAATGAAATCCATCTAGCTAAGCAGATACAAATTAAGACATGTATAGATAGGGTGCTCGAGCTACGTTGATCTATTGGCATGTTGCGTGCACATACTGTAGTGGCATGTCGTGAATTGTGACAAGCGATTAGGTAACGTAAAACAAGCTACATAAAGAGCGATCTATAACGTGAAGCATAAGAGACATAAGTAGATCAATAAACATGTGAGATAAACCATGGATCCCGTGCCTAGCAAAGCTTGACGCGGGATTCATTGAGATAACTGATAGATCTCATGCCAAGCAAAGAGATTTGTCTAGGTAACTAATGATTCTTGCGCGTTAAGCAAGGCTTAACGCGAGATTCATCGAAATAACTGGTAAACCGTGCCATAAAAACATTTTAGTACATAGTTCGGCTCACGCCCTAATGCCCTAATGAATCAGAGAAACATTAGATTAGCATGATGATTACCTTGAAAAACCCTAGTTTGCTCAGGGGTGGCGATGAGCCGAGAGAGATTAGAGATAACCGTTGCTAAAGAACGTACGTCGTCATCTTATTACATAAAACATGGGTACATATTTATAGTCTGTAGACTTGGACGTCAAGTCCAACTCTTTCTATAGCTAAAAAACCCTACCTTTAACTGGACTAGACTTAATTCGACTTGAAATAAAAGATACATAGCCCACTAGCCCGTGGAATCGCCTCTTTCTTGGATGATCAGTTTCAGCCCATCAGTCGATCTGGCCCAAATACCAATCGGCTAGATTTTAGCGATTACAGTCATGTTATTTAAAACGTCTCAACATGACACGTAGTTAGCCACGTTATAAACCATCAATAGCATCTAGACACGACATCAAATGTGTCAAACAAATGTGTATATGCATGTAAATATGTTTTTTGATACAACATAAAAATATCTTAAAATAACACGAATTAAGATACATTTTCAATCGTCAATATCATAGAGACGCATAAAAAGCGTATCAGACTAGTGCGCTTACAGGCACGTAAAGGCGTTATTTGACAAGGTATTGAAAAGTTGAAATTCGTTAATGGTAAATTAAAAAAGAGTGCATCACTTAACTACTAATATGCGATACGGTGGTCCTATGGTGGGAAGGCATATCGTGAGGTATGAGGTCGCAGGTTCGATTTTTAGCGATGCATTGCATAAAAAATCAAATCTTGTAGTAATAAAATATGTTTTTTCTATTTTGAAATACATATTGAAGCGTCTTTACAAAATATGACAACGGCAATAGACACGATGTACAAATGTATTTATAAAAGTGTATCAAAATGCATATACATGCATGCATATAACGTTTCTATGAAACAGTCTCTTTGTCAACTATAGATACACTTAGCAATCCATCTCTACAATCTCTGACACAGTGTTTACGAAGATGCTCCTAGCACGCTTTATAAAACATGTCAACATTGACGTAGATACGAAATAAAACGTGTCTATTGTATAAATAAAACATATCTACATGGTAGATTTTCCTATAGCATGTGGGGGTCAAGGAAAATATACTAGAGCTCCCGAAAAGTAAATGGGTCGATGAACTACCAAGAGCAATATAAAAAACAAGAACAACAAAGTTCACCTCATTTCACCTACTATATGGCGAAGAGGCAATGACTTCAGAAGCATTCAAACACGATACTTACATAGTCGACTGCCCAGGCGATGACAAAGATCTCAAACTAAACAAATAGACGGTCGAAGAGAGAAGGCGGCAAGCAATACAAAACATCGAGAGCTATCAGAACCAGACAAGAAGATGGAAAAACAAGCAGGTCAAACCCGGAAGAATATCCTACGGAGACGTCGTCCTCAAGAAAAGAATCGTAAAGTCCAAAATGAACACGAATGGGAAGGGCCATTCATTGCATGCGAAGTGAACAAAGGAGCATACAAGCTGAAGACCTTTGAAGGAGAAAAGTTACCACACGCCTGGAATATCGTCTAGTTGAGAAAGTATTTCGTTTAACAGAAAGATTGTAATTTCCCTTTTCTTACATTGAGATAATGGCAATATAATGAATAAAATGGGCGCTCATACTCTTTTCCTCATAGGGAACCCTCCATCAAACAACAATTTAGTCAATTAATGGGGTGAGGTTTTTAACGAGGCAGGCACCATGAATGAAAAACTATTACTCCGAAAAACCATGCACTCACGACTAAAAACCAAAGTACAGCAAGAACTCTCCAGCAAGGGGGAGGAAGTTCAACTCTACTTTCGGATGAAGAGATCCTAGTATAAAAAAATAAGTGCGCGAATGCAAATCTCGAACTTGAGATTGCGCATCCTCGCTACTTAGTTTGCGAACTGTATGCAAATATAAAATATCCTTGACTAAAAATCAAAGGTGCGCACAAGAAAAAAGGTCGCACAAAAATGAAAAAAAAATCCTTGACCGAAGATCAAAGACACGTGCCAAAAAAGGTCGTGCGAAAATATCCTTGACCGAAGATTAAGGGCGAGCACCAAAAATGGGTCACGCCAAAATGAAAAAATATCCTTGACCGAAGATCACGGACATGTACCAAAAAAAAGGGTCACTCAAAAATAACCTTGACCGAAGATCAAGGGCACACACCAAAAAAGGGTCACACGAAAATGAAAAAAATATCTTTGATCGAAGATCAAGGACGCACGCGTCGTCAAGGAGTCACACGAAGGCAAAAAGTTATCCTTGACAAAAAAAAATCAGGCATGAGACAGTTACAAGCAATAGCTTCAGACATTTCGTCAAAAACTATATCAATAGTATTATGTAAAATTACATCGACAAAACCACAAAAATCATCAAAGGACATATCTTTTCTTTCTTCGTTGTATACATTAATTATGTCCCTGGCATAGTGAGTAAGAATTTCTAAAAGTCACGCAGTGGAGCGCGAACTAATTTGCTTCGACTTCAAGAATTCTTTGAAGCTTGCATGAATTTTCCGCGATGAGCACAATCTCTTTCCCGGTAGACGAAGAACAAGGTCTTCGGAAAGCATACTCTAAGGGACCAATACTACCTTCTTCAATAGGTTCGGTCTTCGGCTCTAGGACTCCAAGAGGGGGATCAAAGAAGCCACGATTTATCAGGTTCAAGTCGCGACAAGTATCTCTTTCCAAAAGTATGCGATGACGTTGAAGCTGATCTTCTCAAATTTTTTTTGAAGAAACTACCTCATGGCGGCATTCTGAAGATCACAAAGTCTGAATTTCCAAAACCAAAACTCAAAAACTTCGCAAACTAGATTTTTTCGCGATAACATTGCCATATCATTACAGGTATGACATCTTCGATCACCTGCGCAGGCTCCATCTCTGGAACCTACATAGGGATCCCAAAATCAGCAAAGTATATTACACGAATATATTACATCAGTCGAACATCAGCCGAAGGTACTTTAAATAAGATGAAATTCTATCCTAGACCTGGTCCCTCGGGTTGGTTGCTTCCATCTCCAGGTTGATCACTCGCATCTCTGAGCTGGCTGCTCCCGTCCCCGCTCGGCCCATGAGATCTTGCCACGCCTGAGCCAGAAGCACCACTCACCTGCATGGACCGAAGAGAGTCATTAACTCGACGACAAAACTCTTTGTGACGTTGATGAAAGAGTCATATCAGTGCAAAAAACACACACAAATCTTGAGAGTAAGGCTGCGTGCCTCCATCATCGGAAGTTGGTCGACGTGAGGTCTCCAGAATGACTTCAAGAAATTATTTGCAATGCTTTTTCCAACGCTGGGGTCTTTGGGTAGTCATCAGGAGAAGGCCAGGTATATTGTGAATTGTGCAGGGCTTGTCCTTCTAATCACCAAGAGCATCAATTACTCGCGTTAGCCCCACGCAAAGAGCAACAGTAGCGCTGATGCCTCAAAAATCATGGCCAGCTTCCCCAAGATCAACGGTGTGCCCCACCAGCCAGAAAAATATTTCAGTGGCACATGCTTCATCAAATTCAAAGTCACCTAGAGACCCAGCAAAAGAACGAAGAGAAGCAGACTTAGCCTCTTTAGCCCTGTCAACACTGTCCCTCATGGCAATTGCAACCTCTTCTTTCTCGCGTTTAAGAGCTTCAAGCTGCTCCTTCACGTCAGAAAGTTCAGCCACCTCCCTCTCAAAAGAAGATTTCTCAGCCCTAAGAGTATCTAATTCTAAGAGCTTTGGCGCGTTATCTTCAATGATTTTCTCAAGCTCTGTGCAGCGACTTTGTGCATTATTGTTGAGAAATTAGACAATATCCGAATTAAATTCTGAAATAAGTCATGCAAAGCAGACCAAAGATCTCACAGATCACAATAACCAGATAGATTAGATTGATCTAGTTATACTTGTCGGTAGCTAGAGCCGATTCCGTACTGACGATGTCGATGATGACCGTGTCGTAGACGTCGCAGTTGCTGTAGACAGAGCGGTGAAGAAGACCGTGAAGGAGACGCCGGCGATGGCCTCCAGCAGCGGAAGCCGATGGACGACCCGTAGTGAAGACAGCGAGCAGTCGCGCAGAGCGCTTCCCAAAAACCTTATTCGCCTACTCTTTCGATCGGCGATGCACGTCGGTGCTCGGGATGGAGACGGCTACGAAGGCGGCGCAATAGCGAGCGGTGGTAAAACCCTAGGTTTTTCGGTGTGTCTCTTGGCGATGTCGGTCAGCTGTTTATATAGAGACCAACGAACCGATCTCGTGTCGCGATCACGATCCCAATCGGGCCAGGACTCTTAAACTTGCAGCCCAAGTCACCAAAAATAAAATCGGCAAAAGAGCCGATGTCATCAGCCGATTGAGGTACAAAAAGTAGCCGCGCACCCGCAAGGTCAAGAGCCGATTTCGGCAGACCATTCATGCGGGTGCCGCGCGCCCACGCCCATCGCCCCTGGCCCTGGCCCGGCGAGGCAAGCGAGCGCGTGTGGACTCTTCCTTCTCCTTTCACACCATGACTTAGTGGGAGGGGAGAGTCTCCATATTTAAGTATGTGAACTCCCCTCTCAACTAGCAAGGTGGGACTAAAGGTTCCACACTCCTCTTGCTCACACATGGGCCTTTGAGATTTTCTAGGATTTAATTATATAGGCCAAGCCCATATATTCAACAATCCCCTACCAGATCTTAAATGCCCATTTAGAGATTAGCCAATACTCGCTACTGTTTATATACTAGTGTTTCAGCAGAGACTATGAAGTTGAACTTCTGCCTAGAGCTTCAAGCTACACTCATTCACAACTTAAACAATGGACTACACCTTGAATTGCAAGTTTTATGAAAACAAGTTTCACTTAAAGTCATAACTAGTACCTGGCTGCCAGTAGCCCCCTCCGCGGGTGGAGCATACGCATTGTACTCCTTGGTCTCTTCATGAGGTTACTAGAGATCACCCAAATCTCATAGACTGCGACGTTTTACAGTCGGGCTCATTTAGGTGTGTTCATCCAAAAATGCTCTGTAGGATAGCATATTCGCTTAGTTAAAAGCCAATAGAAACACATTAAGGCATAAAGTCATCCTGCCATAGAGCTTTTAAGAGTGTTGTATCTTCACATAAAGAGGGTCATTAGTCACTCTCCTCAGTTCACCAATAGCTTGTTATTACCCAGGACCCAATTCACGGGATCTCCGATCACAAAGGCTGGGTTACCACTATTGCAACTCAAGTGGGTCTCATATCCATCTCTCTCGATACAATGTCTATCACATTACGTGATAGTCCCTTCGTAAAGGGATCCGCCAGGTTCTTTTCTGTTTGAATATAAGTCACACTTATCACTCCGGAGTGTCTCATCTTCCTCATAGATTTAACTCGTCTTCTCACGTATCTTGATGACTTCACATTATCCTTATCACTATTCACTTTAGCAATCGCTGTCTGATTGTCACAGTTCATAAGAATAGCCTGTATTGGTTTCTCAACCACCGGCAAGTCCATCCAGAGCTCACGTAGCCAATCTGCTTCTACACTAGCTGTGTCTAAAGCAGCTTGCTCTGCCTCCATGGTTGACCTCATCAAAATTGTATGTTTGCAAGACCTCCGTGACATGGCACCACCACCAAATGTAAACACATACCCACTAGTGGCATATAGCTCATCATCAGATATTCAGTGCGCATCACTATATCCTTCAAGTACAGTAGGGTGCCTTGAATAGTGAATCCCATAACTCATAGTTCCTTTAAATAGCACATAACCCTTTCAAGTGCATGCTAATGATCTGAACCTAGGTTGGACATGAACCTACTCAATTTGCTCACAGCAAATGATATGTCGGGTCTGGTAGCGCTAGCGAGATACAGGAGCGAACCAATAATCTGAGAATATTTGAATTGGTTGACACCAATTCTCTTATTCTTTCTCAATATCACACCAAGATCATAAGGAGTGGGAGAAGGCTTGCTGTTTATATAGCCGAACCGGCTCAAAACCTTCTCCACATAGTGGGTTTGAGAAAGAGTAATCCCACTCTCATCCTTTATAAGCTTGATGTTTAGAATCACATCAGCTTCTCCCAGATCTTTCATATCAAACATCGTTGATAAGAAAGACTTGACTTCATTGATCACATCAATGTTTGTGCCAAAAATAAATATGTCATCGACATACAGGCACAATATAACTCCTTTGCCCTCACCATAGCGATAGTACACACATCTATCCACTTCATTAATCACAAAACCTGCTGATGTTAAGGTGTCGAACTTCTCATGCCATTGCTTAGGTGCTTGTTTCAGGCCGTACAAAGATTTTAATAATTTACACACTTTACTTTCTTGACCCTTTACTACAAACACATTAGGTTGTTCCATATAAATCTCCTCATCCAACTCTCCATTAAAGAGAGCTGTCTTTACATCCATTTGATGAATGATCAGACCATACGAGGTAGCCAGAGAAAGCAGTACACGAATAGAAGTCATTCTATCAACAGGTGAATAAGTATTAAAGAAATCTTCGTCCTCTTTTTGGGTATAACCCTTAGCCACAAGCCTAGCCATGTACTTTTCAATAGTACCATTAGGCCCAAGATTTTTCTTGAACACCCACTTACAGCCCACTGGCTTGCAACCATAGGGCCATTCAGTTAACTCTCAAGTCTCATTGGAGAGAATCGAGTCCAGCTCACTCTGAACAGCTTCTTTCCAATTATCTGCATCTGGAGATGCATACGCCTCAGTTATAGACGTAGGAGTATCACTCACAAGGTACACAATAAAATCATTACCAAAGGATTTTTCAACCCTTTGTCTCTTGCTCTTTATCAGAGCTTCATTGTCATCCTCCTCTAGGATAATGTCATGTGGTGGTCAGAAATCTCAGTTGGTGCATTAAGTTTAGGAGTTATCTCAGAAGAAAATCTAGAAGTGCTATGCATATCTTTCATTGGAAATATATTCTTAAAAAATGTAGCATCACGAGACTCCATAATAGTATATCCACATACATATCAGGCACATCAGATTTCACTACTAAAAATCTATAAGCAATGCTCCGCTTGAGCATATCCCATAAAGACACAGTCTACCGTCTTGGGCCCGAGCTTGCGCTTCTCGTTAATAGGCACATTAACTTTTGCCAAGCAACCCCAAGTACGCAGGTAAGAAAGTGATAGTTTCCTCCCAATCCACTCCTCATAAGGAGCTTTGTCTTTGTTTCTATTAGGAATTCTATTCAGGACATGACATGAGGTCAATACGGCCTCCCCCCACCATGCCTTAGATAAACCAACAGTGTCTAACATGGAATTCACCAAGTCAGTCAATGTGCAGTTTTTCCTCTCGGCAATCCCGTTAGACTCGGGAGAATAGGGAGGTGTCCTCTCATGAATAATACCATGTTCCGCACAAAAATCATCAAAGACTTTAGAAAAATACTCGCCACCACAATCAGACCTAAGACGTTTAATCTTTCTCTCTAGTTGATTTTCAACTTCGGCTTTATAGATTTTAAAGTAATCTAATGTCTTGTCCTTAGGTTTCAACAAATAAACATAGCAAAATCTAGTCGCATCATCAATCAACGTCATGAAGTATCTCTTTTCACCCTTTGTCAACACACCATTCTTCTCGCATAGATCAGAATGTATGACTTCTAGAGGTGCCAAGTTCCTCTCCTCAGCGGCTTTGTGAGGCTTACGAGGTTGCTTCGATTGCACACAACTATGGCACTTAGAACCTTTGGCAAAGGTGAAATTCGGAATTAAACACATGCTGGAAAGCTGTTTCATTAGACCAAAATTAATGTGGCATAAACGAGCATGCCATAAACTCGCATCATCATTAACACCACCACAAATATGGTTCACACACTTATTGCTAAAATCTGAAAGAGATAAGCGGAACAAGCCTCCACAATCATTGCCTTTACCAATAAATAAACCATGTCTCGACACGACTACTTTATTAGACTCTAACACTACCTTAAACCCATCTCTGCATAGAAGGGAGCCACTAACGAGATTCTTGTTCATGGAGGGGACATCCTGCACGTTCTTTAGTTGAACGATCTTTCTCAAAGTAAACTTCAGATCCACCATACCAGTGCCAAGAACAGAAGCAGTGGATCCATTCCCCATCAACACGGAGCAATCTCTTGTGACCTGGTATGAAGAGAACATAGTACTGTTAGTACACATGTGAACATTAGCACCCGTATCAATCCACCAATCGGAAGACTGAAAAAATGAACAGACAGTAGGTAAATTACCATACCCTGCATCTCCAGTGTTTTACCAGCGGTCACATTGTTGACAGTCTTGGACGATTGTCCATTGCTGCCTCTTTTCCCTCGACAGTCTGCACGCTCTGGACAGTCCTTGGAAAAGTGCCCAAGTCACCACACGTGAAGCAGGGCAACTCAGCCTTGTCCTTCTTCTTGAAGTTGGGTCTTGTTAGGTTTGCACTTCCCTTTCCCTTTGCCTTGGTTCCTATGATTTTGAACCGTGTTGGCAACAGAGTGACCCTCACCTCCTTTAGTATCATTAGCCTAAGCCTTCTCTTCCACATCAAGGGATGCTATCAGTTCTTCAACTAATATCTTAGTCCTCTTATGCTTCAGAGCTGTGCAAAACTCCTCCATGAAGAAGGAAGTTCTGCAATAATGCAGCCAGCCACAAACCAATCAGGAAGAGGAAACTTAAGGATTTCGAGTTCCTTAGCAATGCACTGTATGTCATGAGCTTGCTAGACAATTGATTTGTCATTGACCATCTTAAAGTCATGAAAGCTCTCCATAGTATACAGTTCACTGCCAGCATCCGATGCACCAAACTAAGCGTTCAGTGCATCCCACAACCCCTTCGCGTCTTTTATGTGCATATACACATCACACAGACGGTCAGCAAGGACACTCAGAATGCATCCCACGAAGAGAGTATTGGCCTTAGTAAACCTCTGCAGATCAGCATCTGAGAGATCACCCTCTAGTTTTCCTTTACTCACCCAGAACACAAGCATAGCCTCAGGCCAGAGGGTGCACTTGATTTGCCACCTCTTAAAGTGCACATTAGAGAACTTCTCCGGCCTCAGCGCATCAGCAAATACAGCCATTGTTAATTCAGGAAATTGTCTACAATAAGGTTTTTGGATGGTTGAGAAATTAGACAATATCCGAATTAAATTCCGAAACAAATCATGCAAAACAGACCAAACATCTCACAGATCACAATAAACAGATAGATTAGATCGATCTAGTTATACCTGTCGGCAGCTAGAGCTGATTCCGTACTGACGACGTCGACGATGACCATGTCGTAGAAGTCGCGGTTGCTATAGACAGAGTAGTCAAGAAGACCATGAAGGAGACACCGGCGATGGCCTCCCCTCTCAACTAGCAAGGTTGGACTAAAGGTTCCACACTCCTCTTGCTCACATATGTGCCATTGAGATTTTCTAGGATTTAATTATA
Organism: Paspalum vaginatum; assembly: GCA_030272315.1. NCBI lineage: Eukaryota > Viridiplantae > Streptophyta > Magnoliopsida > Poales > Poaceae > Paspalum > Paspalum vaginatum. Next base: position 37,431,871 of record CM059017.1, on the reverse strand, counting down.
TGGGCCAAGCCCATATATTCAACAATTCTTGCCCAAAGAGATAGTTGTATCTTGAGTAGCCAGTTTAGCTTTAAGCTCTCCATTCTCTTTGCCAAGAGCTTTAGCCTTCTTTTGACTGGACTCATACAATTCCTGCATGGCCCACTTGTCTTCCTCGCTTTTCTTAATGCTGTCACCAAAAAATTTAACTCTTTCATTCAACGTCCAAATCCATCTCAGCAGCAGCACGACAAGCTTACGCTGCAAGCAAGGACTACAAAAATGACATAGAGAATTAGCACAAAGTCCTAAAACAAGATGAAATAACCACATAAGATAGCTAAGCGCACCGTTATGGCCAAATCCTCGCTAGAATCGAAGAGTTTGTCTTCATTATCTTCAGCAAAATCCTTCTCCATGATAGGGAAGCAGAAGCATTGCTTGGCTTTAGCAAGCAATTTCCTCTCATGCCCTTAGTTGTGCAAGTGTATCCCAAATTCATTGTTGCCTCCTGGGATCTTAGTCACAAAGGGAAATCCCAATTGTGCAACAACAGCCAATGGGTCTTCATGACTAACAAAGTAACTGTTGTTGTCATCTTCACTAGAATCTGAGTCGCTGCTGCGGTCCGACATCGACTTACCAGCCTAGTCATCAACCCGAAGATCAGGCAGAGTGGCAATTTCAACCGTTGTCTAAGCAGCAACAACATCCACCATTATCTCATCATCGTTGTCATCTTCGACATCACTGAAATCTATATTAGGAACAACGATACACGCATTCCTTGACAGCTTCAATGTCAACTAGGCCTTTGCCACCACCCAATCCACTATCTAGTACTCCTGTACACTTTTCCGACACCGTAACGAGGCCTAGAGCTCCAACATCCGTGGATTCCTCGCAAGCGGCGCTGGTTGTGCCAAGTGTGACAACTGTCAAAACCAAGGCCAGCTTCGCTCGCTCCTAGAACATGTGAACGGGTCTTTCTTGTGAATCCATGGTGGCTGCCATCACCAAAGCATCAGAATTAGCGGCACTCGGCATGCCAGTCGTGTGAGGAGAAGAAACTTCGTCCTCTTTACTGCCTTGATCATTAGTAATCTTCCTTCTTTTCGAGATGGTCTTTTGTGAAGAGCACCCTTCACAAGAGCATCTCTGGCTTTAGTAGAGTCATCATCCAAGTGCTTTGATTTCTTCCTCTTAAGCTTCGACGCATCATTGCCGCGGGATGCCTCATGCTTAGCAAGGCGAGACTTCACAACTTCCCAAAGATTCTTTTGAAAGCTCCTTGTCAAGAATAATGTTAGCATGTTTTTTTCAATTTCCTTAACATCGATGTCATCTTTAGAAAGATTGAAGCACTTAGCAAAATCAGGAATCTGAATTTCATCTTTGACATCATAGACCCAGTGTTCAATACTCTATCCACCACTAACAAGAAATATGTCGATGCCACAGTATTCCTCCACGAGATCATGAGTACTATATAACTCTGAGATCCTCTCAAGGGCACCAATAAAAACCTGGGCGACATCTTGATTCTTCAGCATCAGGGTAAACTCACTGGGGAGACAACCCAAACCAGCAGAGTAAATAGGATGTACTTCCTCTTCGAAAAATCTGTCGAGCCTCAGATAGAAACAAAACTCATGCCAATTAGCATCCTACTTGTTTCAGTAAGCAATAACCGAGATGGGGTACTTGAAGTTGATACACGCAAATGAACATTTTCTCTTAGTATCCCCATATTCCGCTGTTTTTGGCTGGTGATGAATGCTATGACAGCTAAAAAAACCGTCAACGCTAGGCAACAAGTGCATGGTCTTCGCCACCCACATGCACAAATTGAGCTTCACTATAGCATTTGGTGTTAGGTGGTGCATTAGAAGACCATACTCTTTTAGGAATGTCACAAACCACGCGGTCTATCGGAATTCGAAGACCAACCTCAAAAAAATCACGAAATACAACAAGCTCATCCTCGCGAGGAGCAGGAATAGTCTCTTCGTCACATGAGCCGACCCGTCGGGGAACCATCCCAGTTTCTCCCACTTCTCCAGTTTGCATGAGGTCACACAACTAGAAAAAAACTCCAAGGTCTTCTCCAGCACCTTATTGGACTTCTTGGAACGGTCCATTTTTGAAATAAACCAAAGCGAAAGTCAAAACTTGCTGACCTTACCAAAGAAACAGCAGACATCTTTGTGCTTGAGGGCCTGAGAGCTCCAAAGTCAGGACAGCTGACAACGGGGAAAGAAAATTCACCACGAACCACCTCAATATATAGTGGCCGAGACGAGAAACCAACAGTCGCTCTATCCAATCGCACAACAACAAGGCAACACATGTCCCCTCGGCGTGTGCTCGTCCTAGTAAAAAAAGGGGGAGAAGAAAAAGCTAAGCCAGCATCATCCCTCTCTTCGCTGCACGAAGTTCGTCGTAAGTTCAGACCTCATGTTTTAGCCTTCGCTTGCGAGGGGCTAATGTTGGCGACTAATGACGCAACTTAGCTTCTCAGATTTCAGGTCACTACACCGAAGACATTTGCCGGTGAAGGGGGTCTTTAGGAGCCCTTTTCCTGAGGAGTGGATGTAGACGAAGTTCTACAGATAGGGCTAATGCTTGGGACTGAAGGTCCCTACGGGGACCCTGAACGAAGAGGGAAACTTTGGAGCGAAGGAGGCCAAAAGCTTGCCGCTGGAGGAAAGGCGCCTAGCGCGGTGAAGCCGCGAAGGTGGTCCCAAAGAGGACCCACGAAGAGGGTCTTGTGGGCCTAGCCCTAAGGCCAAATGACGTCTATGCCTTGGAATATTCTAGGGATGTAGTGGTTGACGAGGGCAATCTATAATTTCAGTCCTAGGCGGTTGGTATCCCTATAAATACACCCCTCAGGCTGCCCTGTAAGGATGATGAACTTAAATACAATACCAGTTTATGCCGCCTCTTGTACAGTTGTATTGTTGTGTTCCGTCGAAGTGTTTATCGAGTTTGCCTGTACACTTCGCCAACAAAAGGTTCCAGCATAAACCACATTTTTTTCTTTTTCTTTTTTCAAACCTCCCTTGCTGAAAGCCATCATAACCTACGGAGGTGCGATCATCCAAATTGATGCCTTTAAGGAGGGCACAACATCAACAACACTATCGTCGCCCAACTCGAAGGGTAGGGGTATCGACAGCAAAAGAAGGTGCTGCTAGAACAACCCAGCAATTTAGCCCAACAAAGTATCGACGCTTCAAAGCAGGGAAGAACACCCGCAAGCAGCATCGCCGAGACTTTTTCCTAGAACTCCACCACCGCGAGAGACAGCTTGGCCATGCCGACAATGCCACCACAATGTCTTTGACGAAACCATTACTTGGCCACCACCAGCCACGCCACCATGGTGCCACAAATAGGCAACCAAGTATGACTCCACTGGCCGCACCACCATGATGGTGTCGAACCATCGCTAAGCAACCACAGTAGCAAACATTGCTGGAGGACACAAAACATAGAGAGGGGACGGGGTGACATCCAGCCAGTGACACAAGAAAGCCCCAGGCCATCACCACATCTAGCCTAGGACAGTCGGATCCTACCCGGACACGCTGGATCGTTGCTCCACTATGTTGAAAATCGGTCCAAGGACCATGCTCGCAATAAATATGCAATGCCATGAGCAAAGCAATCACCATCCAATGCCACTATCGTGTTGCCAAATACCTCCACAGGCGGCCGAAGCAGGACCTAGCCATCATCGATGGCATGAAGAGAGAGATCCTATTCGGTCTAACCCGAGAGGGCCAGACCTGCCCACAGTAGCCACCGGACCAGTGGGCGAGAAGCCGGCTCGGCCAGAAGGAAAGGCACTAGATCCACACATCCCTCCACCATATCTGAGTGGATCCGACCACCAACACCTAGAAAGGGCCACCGCCGGCCGTTGGACACAACTTAAGAGCAAGACCTTCACTAAGGAAAGAGGAGAGAAGGGAGAATGAAGAGAGTAGTAGAGAGGAGAATGGCTAGAGAAGAGGGTATGGCGGCCAGCACCCGCAACATCGTCGGCCGCCAACAACAACGGCTCCAATGTGGACTGAACAGACAGCACGCTATGGTCGGCGTCACCTCCCGAGTTCCCCAAGCGAGCGGCATGGGAGTCTATTCATTGGTGGGTAGGACAGTCTCCACCCATCTATATGGTAGCCAATGCATACTTGTTGCTCTCACGGATTGCCGCTAGACCCGCTAGCCGGCTCGCTTGCATCCTCTTCTCACCTTACCCATCTTCGTCATCTCCAGTGGCTTTGTGACACACGCTATGCTACAATACTAATTTGACTTCGTTAAGCCCTTGAGTTGACAGCCTTGCCCCACTTGACTTCTTTGAGCCCTTGAGTTGACGGCCCTGTCCACTACCATGTCCAACTGCCATCCTCCACAGCCAACCACCATTGCATCACTGCCCCCCGCCTCGTGCTTGCCACCTCCATCACGTTGCCGGTAACCTTCTCTTTGGGCTTGTTTGCTACCAAACTTTCTAAATACTACAATTTAGGAATACTATGGTCTACAATTTACTGTGACAAAAATACTATGGTTTTGAAAACTTTAGTCCAGACTACCGTATACTCCAAAAACAATGCAGATTTGGCACGGTATTAAAAACATTGTTTTGCAAAGTCCAACCAAACACCTCTAGGTTTGAAATACTACAGCATTCTTGGGCATGTTTCGGAGAGCTTCACTTCAACAATTTCAACTTCGTTCGAGCTTCTTCTATTCAAACATGTCTAACTGCACGAGCTCTAGCTTCGAGAAAAAAAATCGAAACTAGAGGCTAGCTTCATGTTTTTCCTAGAGCTGCTAAAAGGGTTCTTCAAAAAAGCTCATTTCGTACCTCCTCATGAAGCTGAGGGCTAATTATCTACCTTGCCACTCATTACAAGGTCTACGTCCTGGGTACTTGATCTAAAAAATAAAGTCTTCTACCCTCATGCCCACCTCCTCTCCCGCACCGGCGAGGTGAAGGATGCCGCCACCGGCTATGGAGGATGGCGTCGGGAGAGGAGCGGCGCTAAGAGAGAGTCGTGTGGAGGGGGCATAATGGGATGTTCACAGTAAAACCATCCATTCTAGAAACTGAAGCTACCTTGCAAGCCAAACATCTTCAAAACTGAAACAAACTCTAAAATAAAGCTGGTCTATTGTGAAGTTGGTGGAATGAAACTGAAATTATTGAAATAGAACTCTTCTAAACATGCCATAAATACCGTGGATATTGCATTGAAACCGTAAAAAACGGAGCCTAAGTTGAGAAGATTGTCGGAGCCCAAACTCGAGCTGCCAAACAGGAGACGAGAAGATTGTCGGAGCCAAACTCCACTTGCTGTTGTGGGTGGGGACTAGGGATGGGAGGGATCGAATGCCAGCAAGCTTCAAAATACTTGAGCAGAATTTGGATTTTTCGGATTTGTAAACAATGAAATAAACCACCGTCGAATAGCACTAACGGTAAAAAAAATGAAGATAATAAGGCTTACGCATATCTAAGCCCCGTTTGCATCATCCCACACATTCAGTAGCAATTTTGATGTACTAATTGAGTATGTGTACGTTACAAGAACAACTAGACAAATCATTTATAGCGTACATGCGTTATACAATTTTATATATAGTGTACATGTGTATATGTATTAACTAGATGATACCCGGATGTTACTGCAGGACTTTTTAAGTTATTTTTAGAGTTATTTTTAGAATAAAATTTGAAGATAGTAATATTTATGTGATTACATAATAATATTTTAAAAATGTTATACTTAGATAACTTATAACATATTTATCATGGTTGAGAGATATCGACTCTTAAATGATTTAACATACTCGCTTGTCTAATAGTTTGCATAGTTTGCATGCATGAATTCTATTAACCATAGAAAATCGACTAAAAACATTTGTAGAGGGTCTCAGTGGACGGTGATAAAGATGAAGATGAAAAAAAATTCTAATTGAATAGTTTGCATGCTAAGAGAATTACGTTAAATAAAACATAATAGGTTGTGCTTATATAGATATGGTGTTTGGTTTGAGAAATATACTCATGAAGAATGAGACGACGCTGAATCACCTTATTCCACAAAATTTGATAGAATGAACTTACTCATAGTACTCATTGTTAGCTCGTACTAGTACTCATTGTTACTTGTGAGGAATAGGAATAGCTCGTTCTTGTACTAATTGTTCGCTTGTGAAAAATAAAATGATAATAGATTAACTTATTTTATTTCACAAACCAAACAAAAAAGTGAAGAGTGAGACCATGATGAACCACCTCAATCCCCAAACCAAACACCCCCCCCCCCTCCCCTAATAGAACCCACCGATTTCATTTCCATAGGAATCAGTCCACAATTATTACAGGAGATATTTCTCAAGACTGCAAAGTTCTAAATGGCTCACACATTTCAAATAAAAACAAATCCTAAATGAAAAAGGCACGAATTTAACTAACAATAGTACTTGTAACATCAGTGCATGATTAAGTTCATCATGCAAGAAAAAACATGAGTCCAGCACAAATTTCAGCTGAGAAACCAACAATCTAAATCCTGTCGCAACAGAGCACTAAGCAGTAGCCAGTTGAAAAGAAATCAAGGTAGCTTTGATTTCACAAACTAGAAGATTATCAGAATTCTTGTTTCACAGTAGGGCAACCACAGACACGATGGATAGTCCTGATGGTTATTTATTTTTCATGTGTGGTAAATTGGAATAAACAATAGCTGGAACAAGCAATAAAATGCTCCCATATGGAATAAATATTTCATAAAAAGAGCCAATAAACTGAAACTGGCAATGGATTAAGCAGGGCATGAATTATGTCAGGAATCTCAGTTCTTCTCACTAGGAGAAAGCCATTTAGCAGATAGTGTGATATAACATCATGAAAGTCAGGCCACAGTCTGGCTTCCAAGCTACAGATCACTCGAAACTAACGCTTAAAAGTTAAAACTTGTTGTACGTTATAACATACATGGGTAAGTTCCAGAAAATATCATTTGCCTAACTAGAATTGATCATTTGCACAGGCCATAGATAACTCCACACTTGAAACAAGATTACTAGAAGAACCAAGAATCCAGCCCACCTTTCAAAAGTGGGAATAAACAAAAGCCGACAACGCAGAAACAGACAGCTGGACACTCGACCAGAATCTGTAAACAGTAAAGCCACCGACAGATGGCATGGGAACATGCTGAAAGATTTTTGGAATAAAGCATAACAAGATTTACACATCTAAGCCCAATCGGCATCATCCCACACGTTTAATAGCTAATGTGATGTAATTAAAGTATGTTACAATGTATAGCTTGACAAATCTCCTTTATAGTGACATGTTATATAATTGGCATCCAGAAAAGGAACCAATTTAACTAAGGAACAAAAGTACTTCAGTACTTCTAACTTCAGTACATGATTAAGTTCATCATTCAAGAAGAACCAAGATTTTTGCCCAAATTTCAGCTGATAAACTAAGATTTCACAACAGAACAGTAAGCAGTAGCCAGTTCAAAACAAATCATGGTAGCATTGATTTCACTAGCATACAAGAGTATCATAATTCTTGTTCACAGTATAAGAAAGTAAAAGCAACCAGAAACACAATAGGATAGTCCTGAACTCCTGATGGTTATTGACTTTTCATGTGCGTTGTCAATTAGAACAAAGAAAAGGTGGAACAAGCAGTACAATGCTCCCATACGGAACAAATATTTCATGAAAAGCGCCAATAAACTGAAATGGCCAATGCAGTAAAGCAGGGCATGAATACTGTCAAAAATCCCAATTCCTCTTCCTCACCAGGATAAAGCCATTTAGGAGATTGTGTGATATAATATTGTGGAAGTCAGGCCACAGGCTGGCTTCCAAGCTGCAGATCACTTGAAACACATAAATGTTAACTTACATTGATGAGATACACAAAATATCATTTGCCTGACTAGCATTGGTCATTTGCAGAAGCGACAACACTTGATGCAAGATTGCTAGAAGAAACAAGAACCCTTCCCAACTTTCAAAGGGGGGGAACAAACAAAAGTGGACGACGCAAAAGAAGTGTCTTGAAACTTAGATATTGAAACAGGACAATGAATGCCTCCAGAGAAATTAAGTTTGCACAATGAACGCAAAAGGGTCCACATGAGAAAAATCAAAGCCTCTTTGGTAGTTCCAGGGGATACCTCCCTCTCCCAGTGCACTCTCCATTACCTGAAGTGCACAGCATTTGGTGTCTTTTTTTCCAGCGAACAGAGCCTTCACTTTGGAATTCGCCTCAGCCATTGAATTGAAACACCCATTGGCGCACACAATCACCAGTCTCTCCAGTATCTGTGCTCTCTCGACAAAGAACTTGAGGAAGGCAAGCTCGCTCTTCTCCCCTCGGAAATCATGATAGACCAACATTTTGATGTGTGACTTGACACACTCAACATCACCAGCATCCTGCCAGAACCTGAGGTTGGGCCTCCCAGTGGGCTGATCAGTTCTCTTAGGCTGCAAGATCTATTAAATCATATCAAAATTCAGCTAGAGCTCAACTGTGAGTACAGCAAATTAGCGCTAAATGAAGTGACAAGAGCCTCAGCCTCACATGAATATGCAGCCTCTCAACGTTGGGAAAGCATCCGAGGAAGCTGGGCAGCATCTTGACATTTTTGCGGACTCCAAAACAAATTTCCAAGGCTAGGATCTTGACAGCCAGAACCATGGCCCCTGCATTCACCAATGTGCCAGCCTGCAGATTAATCCAACCCAGTGAAACACAGTAAAAGAAACCTAATAAATTAACGAGGATCAATTGCTCAAGGTGTCGATCAGACGACAGTATAACACAAGAACATCTGTTTTGGGAGATGCAAGGGCGCCAAAACAAGAACCTTGACGTTGGTGTTGCCGAACTGTAGCACGTGCTTCGCTGGATTGATGTATCCAAACAAGCGCAGCAATGGGGCATTTCCAACATTAATCCTGCACGAGCCCGCGAGTGTCATATCCTTCAAGATGAGCCGCTCGAGGAGCGGAGCGTCCACCACGGCGATGCTCTCAATGTTGGAGAAATGGATCTGCACGCACCGGAGGCTGTGGCTGACGAGGCGGAGACGCAGCTTGGTAAACAGGTGTCCTTCGAGGCACAGATTCTCCAGCACGGGGCTCCTGCCGAGGATGAAGTCCAAGTCGCGAGTTTCGATGGACACGCTGCAGAGGCCGAGCTCGCGGAGGCGGGGGAAGGCAGCGCCGCGCGGGAGGCCATCCGTGTCGGGAAACCTCCAGAAGGCGAGGTAGAGGCGGGTGAGCGTGGCCATGCTGAAGAACGTGGAGGGGAGGTGCTTGTCGAGGTGCAGGGGCCACGGGCGGTTGACGAGGAAGAGCTCCGCGACGCCCTTATGGCGAGGTGCTGGAGCCAGCGCGTTACCCGGGGTCGGTCACCGTCCATGTAGGTGCAGGCGAGGAAGGCGCAGCGGAGCGGGCCATGGTGCGCGGCGAGGATGTGGGAGACGGCTGCGGCGACGGCGTCCGAGTCGGCGCGGTCGACGTGCTCCGGGATCTTGTCCTCGCCGCGCCGGAGGAGGTGGGAGTCGGAGAGGACGAGAGGGGCCGAGAGCCAGACGGGTCGCCAGCGGCGGGAGAGCGCGGCGGTGCGCGCCGCGTCCTTGATGGGGAGGCGCGAGACGATGTTGCGGAGGAGCGCGTCAGGGAGGCCGCTGAGGCGGTCGACGCCGCCGCCGTCGGAGTCGAAGAGGATGCAGAGACGGCCGTCGACGGAGACGGCCGGACAGGGAAGGGCGCGGTGGATGTTGGAGAGCACGTAGCTCATGTGCGCTCCGAGGTCCTGCCGTTCCCCGCCACTGAGGCAATCGAACATGTCCACTTGGCTGGCCATGGCCCTGTCCGCCGCCGCCCGCCGGTGCTGGAAGGGGAGGAGGCAAAGCCGACGAGGGTTTTGGTTTGGGTTTCCAAAATGGCGAGAGGCGAGGTGAGTGGGTGACAGGCAGGCATGGAGTGGGTGGGTTGTGTGCCATGTGTGTAGAGCTGCTCATGCGGGCCCACTATCGTTGCCTGGGATACTGGCGCCAGTCCTATTTCACCTGTTTATATTTTAAATTTCTCTTCATACAAAATATCTGCACAGTTACGAACATTAGGATGGACAGCAGGATGCGCGCTGATGGTGAGCCTCGCCTAATGGATGCTGGATTCACTCGTTGTTTTTATTTAAAGCTAATAAAAATATCGATTTCCCTAATTTATAATTTTTTTTCATGATTTACTGAATAGCAAATTATTTGAATGAAATATAATTAATTTTAATTCAATTTGGCATACATGTTATAAGAAAATTGTTTGTTGCATTCTTGTCACTTTTGCACAGGGTCTGCTTGGTTCAATGCTAAAATTGGTCACGTTAAAATTTTGATAAGTCAAATTGGCCAAACAAAATTTCAGCTTGACTAATTTTAGTAGCAAACCAAGTAGGCCTATAGTATTTATGCTTTTAAAATGAATTTAAAATCCATAGTTCGAATCATATTTGAAAATAAATTCACATTCTTTTTAAAACATAGTTTGTAAAAGTTTTTTTTTAAAAAAGCTTCCTTGGGCGTAAAACCATACTCCTTCCGTCTCAAATTATAGGTTTAACTTTTTTACATCAAGTTTGACTCATTCATATTTTTCGAAAATTCATTACCATTTATTTTCAGTGTTATCTAGTTTAGTATATAATATACTTTAACTATCACTTGAATTTGTTTGTATATTTTCATAAGATTTTTTTTAATAAGATGAGATAGTATAAAATGATCAAATGATCTACAATTTAAAAAGGAGGGAATAGATGTTACGAAAAGCTATTGTCAACCTAAGCGCAAAGGATACTTTTCTTAAATTCCTAAACTATACCTGACATAAAGAGCGAAATTCATTATCGGTCCCAAACTCGTCCAAATGTGTCATGCATGTCCCTTAACTTTCAATATACATTTTTGGCTACCTAAACGTTTCTCATGTGCCATCTAGCTCTAAATGAGTGCGAACCCAGCTAGTTAAGCCTCCATGGCATGCCAAAGCTAGCCCATTTGTACCCACCAACACTTCTCGCTCCCATCATCCAATGCCACCGCGCCTCATGAGGTATTCCTCACCCGCCAGCCAGCCCGCTTGGCCACAATTTACCTTTTGATGTGCTTTGCACCTAAGGATTGCAAGATTCACGGGTTTTAGCCCCGATGGGGACAGGGGTGGGTCCAAAATTCCCCCCATGGTTCTTGGGTTCAAGTACCCAAAACAGGGTGGGGGCGAGTTTAGGTTCTTCCCCACGAGGACCCGTACGGACCCAAACCCCTAGGAAATTTGGCTCAAAATTCATTAGAGAGCATCTCTTTCTCAGCCCAACACACAAAGTATCCCATCCCACAAAACCATCTCAGCCCACATACTAGAGACTGTCTCTCCGAGGGTTGGTGCACGGACTCTGTCCACACCACCGCTGCTCAGTATGTCTGCTTACGCCTCCGTACACCCTTCCACAGTTCCTCTTTTCCTTTCTGTTCCGGGTTCCTTCTCCCCATCCATAGGAAAAAGGGAGGCAGAGCAAGGACAATGAGATCCCAGCAAGCCGGTGGTGCCATAACTGGAATCATCTTGTCCCCCTTTTCTCATCTGAAGGTAAGAAAAAGCATATTACCTGCTCCTTCTTCTGTTGTTCTACCAATTGTAGGGAACGTAGTCACATAGAGCAGCCATGAATGGTAGATTTGTGGTGCTTTAGAGGTGTTCATCACTATCTGCGACCTCAAGGTGCTAAGGTCTTGGGGTCCCCGTCGGGTCTCAGGGCTACGTCGGGTTCAGGGGCGGGGGCAACTTCTTACTTGGTTGTTGTTTTGGGGCCAAGGTGGGTCTGTGTTTCGGGTTTCAAGGGTGGGTCCACGGACGCTCCATCCGCAGTGAACCTGCCCCGTTGCCATCCTTATTTGCACCTTCACCACCAGCTCCTTACCACACTACCTAGCTATCTGCCACCTTTAACTCTGGTTCTCCAATGGCATCCTCCTCTGGCCATGGCGTTCCTATGGGACCTTCCCATTCATCTCCAAGGCAACGTACGATGAGGAGCAATGATGTGAGGGCAAGGATTAGGAGAGCTTGAGCAGTGGCATGGAATGAATGAAATCAGCGTCATGGGCTGAGGCGTCGGTGGTGCGAGGCCTCCCCTTGTGCAATAGGTTGAGGCAGAGAGCCGTCATGAGCTTAGGCTGTGGCATGCGATAGGGCGAGGAGAAGGCGAATGGCGAGTGGAGAGAGAGGAACTAGGGGAGATGACATGTAGGCCCTTAATATTTGTAGGGTCTATATGACCAACATTTTTTAAATTGTTAGGTGGCAATGTGCTGCCTTTGCATTTAAGGGAGAAATGGAGTGGATCAACTATAGTTTGTAAAATAACCATGAGTCCGAAACGAAAATAAACGAAGAAGAAAGTAAGAGCACTAGGCTCACCTAGAGTTTTAACAGTTTGAAGGCCGGTTTGGGTGCTCTTGGATTGGAGTGGTTTGAAGGGACAGGAGTGGGTTTAAATTCACAATAGATCAAAATCCCTATAATCCACTCAAATACCTCTCAATATATGAGTTGCTATACTATGCATGATGCACCAGCAATCACAGGAAGAAGTCTATGTATGTGTAGGACTTTTGTTATGAAATACATGGTGGCATCTTTTCTTCCAAATGTTCCATGCCATGTAATTGGTATCTGAATATTATTTGTAATTGAGTTGGCCTGGTGTTGTTGTGTTGCATCATGCCACCATGTTTTGAGATTAGGTGCATGTACACTCTGGAGAAAGAAAGGAGCATCGACTAATTGTGCTATGTTGACGGCACTTAAACATGACAAACCTTATACTGCAAGCGACGGTATCAGTGTAGCTTTCCCCCACGATAAGTATCATGGGTTTGGCAATCCATGGAAATGATTAATAGAGAAGATTATCCTCAGCTTAAGGTAAACAAAGTTTAAGGATTATCTAATCTATCTCTAATCTACTTCTAATCTAGCTCTAATCTAGTAAAAGTTAAATAATAAGCAATTATAACACAACTAGAACAACTAATCAAAAGGGTATTAACCAGAGTCTAATTGGATCCAAAACAAGCATGATAGGCACATCCATAAGATTAGAGTAACGAGATAACTAATAGCTCAAGGTAAATAAAAGCATGATCAAGCATGAACTTCATAGCATGATTAAGCCAAGATCAACAACCAAAGTCCCTCAATCAAGCTTAAACTTTCTCCCACCCATGTGTCACGTAGAACGGGGTAGTCGACGAGAGGCTCTCATAAAGCACACATGATTAGTTCTCAACTCTAATTATTAGCGTAATAACATGATCAACATAGTAAGGAAGATAAAGACCAATATCGCTAGAATAAAAAACCTTAAAAACAAGATCAAGAACATATGCATCTAGATCAAGAACATAAAGAACTAGACTAAGAACATGATAATTAGAACAAGATCAATGCTCCATTGATAAACATATTAAAGTTAAAACCACGATCGTACCTCCCACAATCATATGATTAGGCCTTAGGAGCTAGATAATGAGAGAGTTGTGCAAGGCTTCTGATTGCCCCTAGGAACTAGAAAAACTCTAATCCTTAGACTAGAACTCGATTCTCAGCTCCACTCTTGGTAGATGCCCCTACCTTCTTCTTCTAGGTAATGAATTTGATGCTTGACTTGGGGCCTATGGTCACTTTTTACAACCTGGTGGAGGTTTCACAAAAGGGAAACTGCGAAATGACATAAAAAGGGTGGGGTCGGCCGACCTAGGCCTTTCTTGCTTCCTTTCTTTTTCCACCTTTGAGTATGTTAGTTGTTGTCCGATATATTAAAAGATTGATGGCTGCATGCGGGCCTTAGGTCTCTAGATTCTTTGGTTTAAGTCAGTTTGTGCCAAACTTTCTTTGTTTAAGCATATCTTGATGTCTTCCCATGAATCTTTGGCAAAACCCTTCTATAACTTTGTTGATAAGATTAAACTAATCTTGATTCTCGAAGATCGCCCTAAGAAGCTTCTAGAACAAGATGGCTTGGCCAACCTTAGGGGGGTAGGGTCAGCCGACCTTGCCAGTTTTCTTGGCTTCTAGTCTTCAATTTTCTTTGTGCCTCTTCTCTTTGAAGTGGATCAAAAGTGGAGTCTCAAAATAGGTTTTGAAATTTGCAATTTTTGGGTATAACACAATACCAAAACAACAACCACAACTACTAGTGATAAATGTTAGTGAATGACAAAGTTGACAATCAGATTCAATGAAAAACTAAGTAAAATCAAGCAATTATATCGTCAATATAGAGCTTCAACATGTCGCCTACGTCTAGAAGTCCTTGACTAGGCGCATATCAAGATCATGTGAAAGGGTTTCTCTGGTGTTATGCAGAAAAGAGTGCAAATTGGGTTTGCTTGGCCTTCCCTACCGTTGATTTTGTCTGCATTTAGAATTTTCATTTGCAGTAGGCTTAATGCGATGCCACATAGGCATAACCTGGTGGATTTGTATCCATTTGGACCTAGATGGCACATGGAACAAGTTTAGGTAGATAACAATGAATTTTTGGAAGTTGAGGGACTTAAATAGCATAACCGGACAAGTTTGGGAACCATTGTGAATTTTACTCTAATGTAAGTTTTGATTGAATGAGATCATCTTGGGGATATATCCTCTATGAGCAAATATGTTAAGAGCCAATGGACCGATTTCATTGCTCTCCTGGTGTGATTAGTGATTGTCAATGAGCTCAAAGTCCTCGGAAGGATTGGAGGCCCTCCGATGGACTGGAGGTAGAAGAAGAAGAGAGACCTCAATGGACTAAGGCAAAAGCCCTCCAATGGACCGGAGGCACTATATCTCAACATCGGTCGGTCATGGAAGCTCGGTACACAGAGGGGCGGATTTGCAATAGCTATGTAAGACCTTCGATGGACGGTGAGGCAGCTTCGATGGACTCGAAAAGTGGAGAGCAGCTGTGGTGCTCCAATCCGAGTGCATGGCGCGAAGACGTGTGAGAGAGGCTTTGGCGGCTTCGGCTCAAAACCGCCAACCAAGTTCAAAAGACTTGGTGAGTTGGGCCAAGACTCGCCAGAATAGAAGAGGTGGGTCATCCTAGGCCCAAGCAGAGATGATGATGACATCACGCCTATGATTATGCAAGGACCTATCACAAGAGCACATGTAAGACAATTGAACCAACAGGTGAGCTCATTCCTAAGTGCCCTTACATATACTTATGAAGATGGTATGCTACCTAATGTCATTGTTGATTATATTATACTTAGGAACTTAGGAGAGGACAATAAAGGCTTTGGAGATCAGCTCGGACTAGGAGGAGGGTAAGAAGGACGTCCAAGTCAAGATGGAGGCCCAATTCTACTCGGAGTCGACTTCCTCAGCCCCCCAGGCCACAAACAGACTCTAATTTCGACGATCCACATATGCCTGGAAAGCTAAGAAGATAACCTTTCCAATGCCATTTTGAGGTCATTTGGAGTTCGGAGTCATCAGGAATTCACATCGAAAGTCAGAGGACAGAATCTGTCCAGGGGCTGTTTCGCTCCTTTTGGGCTGTTGGCCCATGTATCGTCTTGGAGTCCATCATGGACGTGTTTAGGGATTGTTGGTTGACCTAAACTTTATATAAACAGTAGCCGCCACCCAAGCTAGGGTTTTGGGTTTTGCTTAAGAGTATTCTGTTGAGAACAGTTTGCTGTGTAACGGTTTGTGAAACCCTAACTCGTGCACAAGTTTAATCTTGATTGTGTTCTTGCTCATTTTTGCTGGTGTTCTCTCGGTTGCATTGCAGGAATGATATCCTTCTTGGCGAGGTCGATTGCGCGCATCACACGGTCGATAACCATCGAAGAAGTGGTGTAGTGATTGCAAGGATTCGAACCTTTGGCTCAGAGCCTTCTTCACCAACGTCGAGACTCCAACCCTAAACCGACATACCTCACGGAAGATCGGGCATACTCTTATCAGGGGACTTCCTAAAGTTTCTCGGTTTCTGACTACAAAACCGGGGACGCGAGTGGATTGGACAATGGGCTACGTGGTGCACATCTGATGAAGGCATGGAGAAGAAGTAGGTCAAGACTTCGTCGTGGTCATCCATCCCAAAATATCTTGTACCAATTCTATTTCAGCCCCTCTTGGCATTTGTAATATAAGGGTCTTAGTGTAAAATGTGTCAAAAGGAACTTGGGTATAAATAGACTTGATATAGCTCATTAGAGGCTCTCTTGGATAGCCATATGCCCTAGGTTTTCCTAACCCTAGCAGCCAAGAGCCTAAGTGAAGAAAGAGAGGGGATTAGCTAGGAGATGAGTGCCATGTTCTAGTCCAATCTCGGATTAAGGGATGGATGATGGGAGGTTGGCTCTATGAACGTTGTATGAATTGAATTCATGAATCAATCACAGTAATCTTCCTTGTGAATTCTATGGGCTAACAACTATATAGGTAGGACAGTCTGAAGGTTTGTGCAGTTTGCAAAACCCTATTGTCCGGTTTGTATAACCGTATTGTCCAGTCTGCTTACGGAGTTCTCGATGCCCCGTCATCGGTTTTGGGGTTTGCATAGACCATATTGTCCGTGGGTTTGTACAATCTGTACAACCGGACTATATAGTCCATGGAATTCTCATTGCAGTGGTGCATTCCATCTCAGCTTTGTCCAGTCTATTGTTTTGCAACAGCTTCGGACAGTCTGGTCTTGTGTTTCCCTAGAAATGGTGAGTCTCATGTTTCTTTGTCTGAAGGTTTGTATGGTCTGCGAGACTGTTTTGTTTGGTCTGTTCTGCCTACTGTTGTTGGCTCGCTTTGCGTCCGTTTCTTTAGACGTTTGAGCAAGTGATCCTGCTTTATATCAATTACGTATATGTTCAGTGCATGGTACCGGATACGTGTGTTCTTGGTGCAAGTCGCGACAGGATTTGAGTAGTGAGTTTTTATCTGCTCCTATTCACCCTCCTCTTGTCGCAGTCTACACAGTCCTACAAGTGGTATTAGAGCCGGTTAGGTTTCGTATACCTTTACCAATTATGAGACTAGCAGTGACCATGACTCACTCTGGGAAGGTTTCGGTTCACGGCTCAAATGGCTACACGTACTGGAAGGGTAGGATGAAGGCTTTTCTGCTTAGCTAGAGCAAGGACATATGGAATGCTAATCAAAGTATGACTTTTGTGGTGCTCCCCATTGCCGAGTGTACCACTCTTGCACTCATTGTCCAGCACGAGGCGAACTACAAGGCGGTGAACTTTCTCTTCTCTAGACTTGGTCCAGCGGACTATGAGAAGGTGAGCCACCTTGATATCACTCCTAAGATCTGGTCCCTGCTTAGTGCACACCATGAGGGGATGGAGACAATTAAGGCTAGATTGGTTGAAGTCTACCGGCACGAATATAAAAATTTCGTCCAAAAGCCGAGAGAGTCCATAGATAGCTTGTTTGGTCATTTTCAGTCGATCATTAACAGGTTGCATGTCAACTCTGCCCCCACTACACTCCCATACTCTGACCATCAGCAGGCTTCTAAATTGTTGGATGCATTGGACTGGAAAGTATGGGAGATCAAGATGAACTCAATCCTTGAGTCGGCAAGTTACGACACAATTGGAGTGGAGGCTCTTTATAGCAAGCTCAAGGTCACAGAAGTGGATTACCTATTGAGAGACAGTCTCGGTGATACTGGTTCGGGCTCCAAGAGTCTTTCCCTGGCTACTCCCTCCAGAGAGGCTGCTCCTACTCCCCTAACCCATAACTTCTTATTTTCTTCTTTTATGTCTGTGACAAAAGAGCAGTTGGTGCTTCTAGGCGATGAAGAGTTTTGTATCATATATATATATGTACATATATATATAGTTTCAAAAAATATGTTAATAAAAGCAACTCCCATCTTTGATATAATACCTTCATTATGGAAATGATGAATAGTTGCTCTATCATGTTCTCGTTTAGTTGTCTATGCAAATACCATACTTAGCTTAATTTCGAACTTGCGTGTAAAAATGAGAACTTGACCTTTTACTTTGTGGTTGCCATTTGCATAAATCTTGTCTAAGTTGTTGTGAGAAATGACATGACTAAGTACTAGCCCGGCTCTACATTTTCTTAGTAAAATGAATATCTCAAGTCATTCTTTGAAAAATGAAAATAAAGTTACCCCATTGGTTTTGAACACCTACCAAAGCCAAACTCACTAAAAATATCTGAGTCACTTCTTTAATCTAATTAGTGTTGATTTGAGCGTTGTTAAATTTTGAGTCTCATTGAATGGAATCATCTCTATCTTGTTAGTCATTGGAGCAAAAATCCACCATGTCTTATGCATTCACCTACCCTATGTACGCATCCATATATCTCCAACCAATACCCTTAACCTTACCCCTTCCAAATCAAAATGAGGTAGGATATGGATCCATCAAAAAGAAAAAAAAGCATGCTAGTCAAAGCATAGCAAAATTATGAAAAATAAAAGCATGCTAGTCAGGCATGGCAAAAAGAAAAGGCTCCATATTCATACCTACCACTACAAAAGAAGAAGGAAAGGAAATGAGGAGATCCATCCATCCAGCCACTAAATAAGCTCCAATGATGAACAAGATTAGTTGATGTAGTACATTTCTTTAGTCCAATCTTTGACTTTGCAAAATAAACAACATAGGTAAGCTAAGTCTTTCCATCACCTTGAGTTCCACAAAAGCTTTAGTGTAGGAAATACTTGGCCGTTCTCTTGGCCTTAATGGCGAGGATACACTTTTGAGCGATTGAGGGTACCTTTGGGGAAACTTAATTTTATTTTGAAAACTTCCAAAAACACCTAAGATAGGTATCTAGAAAGAAATGTTTTGAGCTGGAGCATGCAACAAAGTCATTCTTTCTTTCAACCGCCCAAGACATGGTAAGTCAAAAAGATGTACCATAGATATGAGATAAAGCTAATTTGTGCATACACTATGGTTCGAGATGAAAGCATGGTTGTCGGTATGTATAACTTCTATTCCTGAACATTGATATTGCTACAACTCCTGATCCATAACCCACCTTGGTTTTACTTGAGGATGAGCAAAGGTCTAAGTATGGGGGGTGTTGACGGTCGTTATTGCACTACCTTGGACCATCAACTATCCATGATCATGAAGGAAAAATACATCAAAGTGTAGGCTAGACTTGTGCTACTGACATATTTCCATGAGTTTTGTTGAAATATTTGGATGTAGGTGTCAAATGCACTAAAACATACAAATTTGAGCCAAACCAGGGAGGAGGATAGCCACCTGGCTAACCTCTCTGGCCGGCCTGGCCCCACCTGCAGGCCGCCTAGCCTCTAGGTGTTGCCACTTGGCACCATCTTTGACCTGCATGCACATACAAGCCATGTCAGCACAACTTCAAGGTGGATGCCACACAAGCCGCATGCAAACAACCAGGAGGATGTGCCACTTCATCAATCCAACACTTGGATCAGTGAAGTCAGCAATCCTAGACACTTTAATCCTGCGGCTAAGGAAGAAACACAAGTGAGATCCAATGATCCGAAAGAAAGCACAAGTTATAACCGTCAACCGACTTCTAACCGACTTTGGGAGGCAATACTGATCATTGGATGAAGAGAGGCGGTGGATCCCAGGGATCACCAGGCTGCCCCGCCAAGGGTTGGGCCATCCGACCTCCCTACCTGGCCACCTGTCCTGCCAAGTGTCCAACCCGGCATCGACTTAACCACCCTACCAACCTTCCTTGAGTATAAATACTCCTCACTCATTTTGGGTATAAATACCCCTAGAAGGCTCACTTGTGAAGTGTGGAAGTTGAGTGAAACATACCATTATCTTAGTCTTGTAGCAATAGGATACTCCTAGGAGTTAGAGTCGAGTCTGAGCTTTTGCCTCAGGGGTTTCGGAGTTAGATCTCTTGTATCTTTTGTACCTTTGCTACTCCAGTATAGTATACTTCATTGCTTTATCTTTCAGTTATACTTTACTTTATTTCTTACACTTGCCTAGTGTGGTGTACCTTATTGCACACTAGACCAAGGCTTAGGTTTGTATTGTTATTAAGTTCTTTGAATCTTGCTACTTGCCGATGCTATAAACTTTCCTTAGGCATAGGTCTAAGGTTAAGTTAGTTCTCACCCTCTGATCCAGGAAGATCTTTAGTGATCAAGTTTCAGTTGATCACTATTTTAGCGTGCCATCTTGCCCACACAGCTTGTAGTTGGTAGCCCCTCTTGGTCACAGCATTAGGGAGCCTCTTTATTCCAATCTCATCATTCGATAAGCCCATAGGCGTTAGCCAGCTATCATTCGGTTGGCCAACTATCTACCCCCATGCCACCTCGGTGTAGTTTGGAATTTTGCTTGACATAGTCTGTATTCAATTAACTTAGTTCAACCATGAATACTTCTATGCAGTAGTTAAGGAATAGATTTTGGATATCTTAATCTCACTCATTGTCCTCCTAGATAGCTATACCTAGTTTTCTTATTGCTTTGGTCCCTGTTCTCTCACCCACCATACACTACCTTATTTATCTTACTCCTGGTGTAAGAATAGTTGGTAGTTGTTTAGTTTTACAATACTGCTTAAGTTTGAACATATCATTCTACCTATTCGCCACTGCTTCCTTGTGGATTTTACGATACTAGGAATACTCTGGGTGAAAAAGCTACATCGAATCTCCAGTGTGCTTGCGGAGTAATATCTGTTATGCTAAGAAATGCCAACAGTGGGTTAGCCACATGACGTGCTAGCATGTGTGTTCCTTCCATATACCATATCTTGCTAGCTTTGGTTGTGTTGGTGGACTAGTCACCTTTGCATTTTAGTGTGCGATCCTCATGAACATTTTGCCATGCTTGTTTGTTTGTTGGCAAGTTGTTCATTTGGTTCATTTTTTGTTGCTTAGCATGTTTGTTTTTCCTCCTGTGCTATTTTGTGATACACATGAACACCATGCCATGCTCGCTTTGGCTTGTGACATGCTATTCATGCGGATCATCTTTGTGTGCTAGTTTTAGCTTTTATTTATTTTTCTTTGTGTTTGTGAGTCTCAGTATGTGTGCTCACTTTTTTTTTGCAAGATTCATGCTTTGTGCCTAATCCCACAAGTGGTGCCTTCCACACGTGGTATTTATTAGTTATCATGCGTATTTGCTTGCTCTAACCCCCTAACTTGAGCCAATGGACATTTTTAGTTCATTGGAGTCTTTTATCTCTCTTGTGTCTAGATTTTGACACTAGGAGGCTCGAGTAGAGGAGGAGTTCCACTCTGTTACGTAAACCTTGGAGAAGAACACTTGGACCACTACTTCCACTTCTACTAGTGTTCCACCTATACAAGGACCGCGCCATGTACATGCACAGCTGGACCCACTAAGGCCATAGGGGAGGTGACTTTGGGAATGCTATGCACCCTGAAACGTCCAACGGGATCGTCCTCAGGTGTTGAGCTTATCAGGTATGTGATGTGGTTCTTGTCTTCCCTTGGGAAGATTTTGGCTTTGGTTTCTTGGATGGCTCTTTCACATGTTTGTACCATATCATGCATTGCATTCATGTATCATATGCATTTTCACTTCACTAGCACTAGAGCTCGTTGGTATGAAGTGTTAGTACTTGCTTGTGATATGTTGTACGATATTATGCTTGATCATGGATGGCTTAGCTCTTTTGGATCTGTTGAATACTATTTGTGATCTACGTCATTTTGTTTCTTGAAAATCCAAAACATGATCACCGCTTGAACCGGTTAACTAGCATGTGTAGAAGTGTTGGATGTTTATGCTATCTTTCCATGCTTTGTTATGCTAGTTGTTTACCATTGTTCAGTTGATGCCTTAGCTTATATGACACTTTGATTAATTTTGAAATCTGAAATGAAATTGCCATTTAAGTAGTGTCTCTTGTGCTGAATTGAAAAGATCCAGGCACTATAGAAAAACCTACCACGTAGATACATTTTATTTATATAATAGACACATTTTATTTTGTGTCTACATCAATGTTGACATGTTTTCTAAAGCGTACTAGGAGCGGCTTCGCAAGCACCATCAAAGATTGTAGAGATGAATTACTATAGCGTATCTATAATTGATAAAGAGATGTTTCGTAGAAACATTATGTGTATGTCTATGCATTTTGATATATTTTTTATAAATACATTTATACAACGTGTCTATTTATGTTGTTACATTTTGTAAAGACGCTTCAATATGTGTTTAAAAATAGTAAAAAAATTTATTACACTAGGATATGATTTTCATGCAATGTAATCGTTGAGAATCGAACCCACGACCTCATACATCACGTAACGCTTCCCCACCACTAGACCACTTTATCGCATATGAGTAGTTAAGTAATGCAATATTTTTATATTTAACATTAACGAATTTCAACTTTTTAATACCGTGTCAAATAACGCCTTTGTGTGCCTATGAACGCGCTTGTCTGATACGCTTTATAGTGTGTCTCTAGGTTATTGACTGGTTGAAAATGTGTCTTAATTCGTGTTATTTTAAGATATTTTTAAGTTGTACCAAAAAACATATTTACATGCATATGCATGTTTGTTTGACACGTTTATGTCATGTCAAGATGCTACTGATGGTCAATAGGGTGACTAAATACGTGTTATTTTGAGATGTTTTAAATAACATAACAACAAGCGTCACTTTATGTCTTTCAACACTCTAATCGTGTCTAACATCGTGTCAATTTGAGACATTCTGAAAAACCTATGAAAAAGCATGTTTACATCTTTTGAGTAGTGACGCTTTAGCCAGCGTTGCTATCAAAATGTATCTAGAAGGTCTTTTTCCTGTAGTGAGGTGGGTTTTCTTGTCACACTGACTCAGTTCGAGATCGCTTGCCTCTGCACCTTGGCAAGAACTTGGACTAAACTGTAGATGACTAAAACCTTGTCTTAAGCTTCTGATGGTTTTCTAGAACTAGGCTTGACATTGATTGGTAAGAAGTGGCATGACATGTGAATAACCCTAGGAACTTAAGTAAAGCCTGTTGAAAATGAAAACATGTTAAATATGAAATATGCAAGTCTCTTGCATGCTAATGGCAAGTTCCATATGCTCTGGTTAGGATTAGCACATCTTGTATGCATTGCTAGCATATTACTGTTCATGTCTACCTTGCTAGATGCTATTCTTGTTGGTGATGTTTTTTTTAACCAAAATCTGTAAAATTCATGCTAGCTCTTGATCTGTGTGTGATAGATTCATTTGAGCTTGTTGTATGCCCCATTTTGCCCTCACATGCTCTGCATGCTAGAACTCGTATTTACTAGCTTTTCATCCTTGTTGAGCTCTTGCATTCATGGCATATTTTCAGGGGGATCATTACTTCAGGGGGAGTAGTGCTTCTTGAGTGCTTGATGTGTGCATTATCAACATGAGGGAGAAAGTTAGAGTGAAATAGAGAGCTTGGCAGAATATTTCCAGGGGGGAGTGTTCATTTTTCATGTGTGAGGATGCATTTTAGGGGGAGTTAGAGCTTTTAGCATGCTCTTGCACTGACTGTGTTGAGCCTTTGCCTCTTTCTGGAGGAGTCGGTGTTTTTGCCTTAGCATGGCTGTGTTGAACTGTTTTGCCTCATCCTTGAGGGATCATGGCATTTCTTGATCGACTGTGTTGAGCGGTTTCCCTTGTCTTAGGGGGTCGATCTTTGGTTTTTCTTTGTTGCTTTGACTTGCCCTTTTCTTTGCTTATGTTTGGCTTCTGGGCATGTTAGTGAGGACTGAAAGGTGACCTAGACGGGGGAGGAGGAGGGGGTGAATAAGTCGACACATAAAACTTGCAACCCCAAAACCCTCTCTTCTACGACGTTGAAGGTAACGTAGCAAATACACACTACTAACCGTAGGACATGAAGAGGAAAACTACGCGAAAGCACTCGCTCAAAATACCGATCGAAAAGACACAAAATGAGCTAACCAGCGGCTGGCAGCACACACCAGGACAATGCGGTAGTGACCACCGGACAGTCCGGTGCTACCACCGGACGTTCTGGCCTGAGGGACTCTCCCTCAACCGAGCACCACTGAATGGTCCAGTGGTTCACCGCCGGACGGTTCGGTGCACACCACCTGATGGTCCGGTGCTCGGGAAAAGGCCGGGAGAGGCTGAGCCTCATTGACTCCATCCTAATGCAGCACAACACACCGGACTATCCTGGTGCTTTACCATTGTATGGTTCGTTGGTGTTGAAAAGCTTCAGGGAGGAGGAAAATAGCCCGCGAATCCTCCAAGATTCAATCAAATCTTGCTCAAATGGACTCCAAACTTTACCCAAACTTTATAAGGACCTTGTCTAGGCCATGGAGGAGCTATTCCCAACATATCAAGCCCAAAGCTAAATGTTATCTCCATGGATTTGACTTGTTCCCAATGTGAAGTCCAAAGGCAAGAATGAAAAACTCAGGGTTGCTCGTGGACACAAGATTTGGCACCACAAAACCACAATCTTTCCATGTCCAAGCAGTCCAAAACACTAGCAATGGAAAGATCTTGGGCTTGGTCAAGCACAAACACACCAAAGGACCAAGGAACCAAAATCAAAAGCCAATCAAGAAGGAGGAAGACTAGCACACACAAGAAGCTGCATGAAATCCATCTATATTAGCCTCAAAGATGTCTCAATATCCGATTACAAGATGGAAAAATTGTTCTCAAAGCAGCCTCCCACTTCCTACCCTCTTACAATGGGGATTAGATCACTCCAATCTCACTTTTCTTTAAGCATTTTGCTTGGGGTGATGAAAATTTGCTCTTAACTAGCCTAAGCAAACCCTAAAAACAGCCAAGAGAGGGAGCTAATGGCAGCCCACCTCTTATTTATACTACAGATTAAGCCCTAAGGCAGGTTTTACAGCTAGACCCCCGAAGATATAGATTCTTACACTAAGAAGGCCCATAGGGGCTAGAAAAGACCGTAATAACTCGGAGGAACAGCCACCATGGAGTCCTTGCTTCTTCGGTTTCTCCGCCTTCTCCCGATGTCCTCCACTGTGTCCAGTAGATCATCCCTTAGGGTAGTCTCCAGTTTTCGAAATACTGACAGCCTGCCCTAGTTTTGACTGTGCAACCAGTAAACGGTCTTGGACCCAGGTTTTGACGCTTGTACCGAGAAATGAGTGTTGGGCTTCTCTTCTTTTGGTGATTTTATGGCTCACTACACCGTCCCATACCCAAGGTCACACTTATGGGCCAAGCCTAACTTGTACCACAGCCCATGCTACCTGGCGGTCCACTTGGTAGGGATTTTGTCACGCCATCTCCACTCTGGCGCCGCCTCTCAGTCCACTCGAGAGGGCTTGTTCTCTAAGTAACTCTTAGGAGGTGCTTGCTCATCCTTCAACAAGTTTTCAGTGTTGACAAGTGCTCATCACAGCTAGGACAAAAGACCAGACTCGGTACACTTGAGTCCCTCAGTTAGGCAACTCTTTCTTTTCTTCTTTCTTTTTAGTTATACGCTTTTCTTCTTTTCTTTGCTCTATTTTAGGTTCTAGGTCAATGTATTGACAATGCACTCATCAATGGGGAGATTGAGAGCCAACGGACTAGCTTCATTGCTCTCCTAGTATGATGAGTGATTGTTAACGAGCTCAAGCCCTCTGAAGTACTGGATGCCCTCCGATGGACTGGAGGTAGAAGAAGAAAGACCTCTATGGACTGAGGCAAAAGCCCTCTAACGTACCAGAGGCACAAGAGATTCGGCGTTGGTCAGTCATGGAAGCTCGGTACATGGAGGGGAGGATTTGTAGTAGCTGTCTAAGACCTCAGATGGACGGTGAGGCAGCTCCAATGGATTGCAGAAGCTGGGTGCAGCCGTGGTGCTTCAATCCGAGTACATGGTGTAAAGACGTGTGAGGAAGGCTTTGGTGGCTTTGGCTCAAAAGCGCTAACCAAGTTCAAATGTCTCGGTGAGTTGGGCTAAGACTCACCAAGATAGAAGAGGTGGGCCATCCCAGGCCTAGGCAGACTTCCTAAAGTTTCCCGGTTTCTGACTACAAAACCGGGGGCGCGAAATATCTTGTAACTCTTCTATTTCAGCCCCTCCACGTGTAGGCGTCTTAGTGTAAAATGTGTCAAAAGGAACTAGGGTATAAATAGACTTGAGAGAGCTCATTAGAGAGTCTCTTGGCCAGCCATATGCCCTAGGTTTTCCTAACCCTTGCAGCCAAGAGCCTAAGTGAAGAAAGAGAGGGGATTAGCTAGGAGATGAGTGCCTTATTCTAATGCAATATCAGATTAAGGGGTGGATGATGGGAGGTAGGCTCTAGGAATTTGTACAAACTGAATTCGTGAATCAATCCAAGTAATCTTCCTTGTGAATTCCATGGAGTGAGCAGCAACTTTCCTCCATCTCCTTTCCTCCCCCATTCTTGCTTGTGTTTGGCACCAATCCTTGGTTTTTGGTGTGTTTTGGTTTAGCCAAGTTTGGAACTTTTCTTTTGCCGGTGTTTTGCCTTGCTAGTACATACTTAATCTCACTAGCCATGTGTTAGAATCTTTAAACCATGAGCAAGGGCTGTTCTTGGCATTTCTCGGTTTTTCAGTCTCTCCTCACCACCCTCACAAGATCTACAATTCCCATGCAATCCTAGATCTTTTCAAGTGGATCTTTTGGGATTAGCTTTGGGATAGCTTCTAGTTAGCCCATGCAAATTTTTCGTGAAGTTTGGTTGAGAGTGAGCCGATTTTGATGGAGTTTTGGTGGATTCGTGGGTTGTTTTCTTCATTCCAGACTTGGGCTGAAAACTGTATAGGTAGGACAGTCCGAAGGTTTGAACGGTTTGTAAAACCCTGTTGTACAGTTTGTATAACCATATTGTCCAGTCTGTGTACGGAGTTCTCGAGGCCCCAGTCATCGGTTTTGGGGGTTGCATAAGCCATATTGTTCATGGGTTTGTACGATCTATACAACCGGACTATACGGCCCGGGGAATTCTCAGTACAGTGGTTTATCTAGTCTATTGTTTTGCAGCAGCTTCGGATTGTCCGGTCTTGTGTTTCCCTGGAAATGCTGAGTCTTGTGTTTCTTTGTCCGAAGGTTTGTACGGTCTATGAGACTTTTTTGTTCTGCCTGCTGTTGTTGGCTCGCTTTGCATCCGTTTCTTTGGGCGTTTGCGTGAGTGCTTCCACTTTGTATCTGGTACGTATCTGTTCAGTGGACGGTACCGTATATTTGTGTTCTTGGTGCAAGTCACGTTAGGGTTTAAGTAGTGAATGTTTAGCTGCTCCTATTCACCCCCTCTAGTTGTAGTCTATGGTCCGACACATGTACCTGCAACACTCCCGTCGATTGAATCTCCCATGAGATCAATGCATTGTTGATTCCTCTAGAAATCATGTGGGGAAAAAATCAATGGAATATACTGAATACGTGATACAGAGAATTTGCCATGTGCCTATGCTATAGATGTTAGAATGTACTTGTTGCTGCAAAATCCTAGCCAATCAAGGAATCACCATGTGATTGGGCGATGTGCTTAATGGGCCGCCCACTCAGATGCATTTTTAATTGTATCGTTTGGTCCTGATGAACTATGTATCGTAGATAGAAAGCAATTTAGGGTTTGTTTAGTTAGATGGACAGTGCCGAACATGATCAAGGATGACCCGGTGGGTACAAAATCACGCTTTGATATTTCTCTTCCACTACTATATTCGTGTATTCAAGATCATGAAAACTTGTGTAATATTATTCCATTGTGAGTTTTATTACAACAATTGATTTAAACGTTAAACAATGGTTATATATATATATATATATTATTTGAGAACTTGTTTGTAATAATCGAAGCGAGCTTTTTTATGAAATGAGATTTTGTAATTGTTGTGTCTCCTTTGCGGGGCTTAACGTATGTGATGTCAGCATTCTTGGGCGATGGTTACATCGGGTACCCATTTGGGTATCTTGATGGACTATTGGTCTTAAACATTTTCAAGACCATTTCGAGACAAAGATGGCAGATGTACTTGAATGGGGTTTTGGTTGTGTAGTTCTACCATATATAGTAGTGGCAGGAACTGTTAAAAACAGATTTAGCAAGTATAGAAAATATTGGATAAGTGAGCTTATGCATCTGCCACCAATTGAGAAACTTGAAGTCAACTCCAAACAAGGTCATAGTGTTACTTTCTAGGCATGAAGAAAAGCAAAAGATAGAGGCTTAAGTAGATGCAACAGAACTACCAAGTCCCCTTCTAGGTGGAGAAGCAAAGGACTCACCCATAACATCTGTAGGACCGAGAAGGTGACCTATAGGGGGGGGTGAATAGGTCAACACCAAAAAACTATCATGCAAAAAAACCCTCTCTTCTCCACCATGCAAGATCACGTAGCAACTAGAGTGCTACTAACTCTATGTCACAAAGAGGAAAGCACTGCAAAAGCACTCACATCATCATCTAGGAGAGAAGATGCGAAACGAGCTAGAAGATGATTGCACAAACACCCAAGAAAAAGGGCAAGAAAGAGTTGAAGGACCGAAAGGCAACCTAGAGGAGGGATGAATAGGTCAACACCTAAAACTAGCAACCCCCAAAACCCTCTCTTCTCTACCAAGCAAGATCTCATAGCAACCAAAGTGCTACAGGCCCTAGGACTCGAAGAGGCAAGCAAAACAGCAAAAGAAATCTTGTCTCAACGACCAAAAGAGAGATCACACTAGTAAACAGCTTCAAAAAGAGAGGAACAATACGGCAAATAAACTGAAGCAGATGAACAGACAACCAATCGAATACAAGAAATGAGAACTATTTTTTCTATTTGGAACTCCAAAGTCAAAGAATGGTTTTTCATTGAGGCCGAGAAACGAACCTCGCACGAGCTCCCACCAGTTACTCAACTCAACGAAGTGAGCCTCACTGAAGATCAGCAAGTGAAGGGTATATGCATGCAGTAGAGAGAACTCAACCGAAGCCAGAGCAAAACACTGAGAGCCAAAAAATCCAAACAAAAGGCAAGGCTAGTTGGAATACCAGATATTCTGGCAGTGGCTATGGGATGTTTCGGTAGGCTTTGCCAGTTATTTCGTTAGACCCTATCAGATGTTCCAGTAGACACAGTTCAGGCAGAGCCGCTGAATGTTCTAGTAGTGGCTACCGGATGTTCCGGTGATGCCGGACACAACCCAAGATCTTAAGCTATCCTAGCTCCATTCCAAAGCTATACCCAAAAACTTGTCCAAAAACTTGTTCAAACCGAAAACTTGTCCAAATCTTCTCCAAACTTCATGAGATTTGACATAGGCTTTCGTAGCTCCATTTCGAAGCTATTCCCAAAAGATCTATTAAAAAAGACCACATGATTAGCGGGAATTTCAGATCTCGTGAAGGAGTGAATACTTGGGCAAGAAAGGGGAAAACTCAAGATCGACTTGCTAGTGTCAATCCTACAGGATTGTGATGTTTTAAGACATAATCTCCATGTCCTTTCAAGTCCAAAACACCAAAAGAGAAGTGGAAATCTTGTAAGCAAACCAAAGCTCCAAAAGCCCTTGAAATTTCACTCAAAAACCAAAGAGAAAGGGGGAAAGAGATTTTAGCACACAAGCACTCAAGACTTGGCCACGAAATCCATGTATTGATTGCCTCAAAGAGGTCTTAGATCTAGATTACAAGATGGAATGCCATTCTCCAGGCTACCACCCTCTCCCACACACTAAGTATGGGGTCTAGATCACTCTAAACTTACTTTTCTCTTAAGCTCTTGCTTGGAGGACAAAAATCTAGGGTTTAGAGGCCCTAAACACAAGTCTAACCAGCCAAGAGAGTTAACCTAAGGCAGCCATCTTCTTATTTATACTATAGACTCTCTACTTGGTAGTTTTGCAAACTACCCCCTAAGATATAGACTGAAATACACTAAAAGGCTTGTAGAGGCAAGAATAGACCGCCGAAAACTTGGTTGAATGACCACGATGGAGTCCTTGATGTCTTTGGTTTCTTTGCCTTCTGCCGATGTCCTCCATGTATCCAGTAGCTCATCCCTTTGGGTAGCCTCCGGTTTTGGCAATACCACAACCAGCCCTAGTTTTGATGGTGGAACCAACAAATGGTCTTGGGCCCCGGTTTTGACGCTCAATCTAGAAAATGATTGTGGGCTTCACTTCTTGGGGTGATTTTATGGCTCACCACACCGTACCGAACCCAAGGTCACACTTATGGGCCAAGCCTAACTTGGACCGCAGCCCAAGCCACCTGTCGGTCCACTTGGCAGGGATTTTATCACGCCAAGTCCACTCTGGCGCCGCCTCTCAGTCTACTTGAGAGGGCTTGTTCTCCAGGTCACTCTTAGGAGGTGTTTGCTTGTCCTTCAGCAAGTCTTCAGTGTTGACAAGCGCTCATCACAACCAGGACGAGAGACCAGACTCGATACACTTGAGTCCCTGAATCTCCTCCTTGATGAGTGCCTTGTCAACACCCTCACCAACCCCTTGAAATCATAGACAAAGAAAAGAAAAGCATAACAAAGAACAAAAGAAGAAAGAAAACAAAGAAAACCCACTCAAGGCCCAAAAGCCAAAGGAAGGCCAAAGCAGGAGCACAAGGACTGAACAAGAGCAAAGCCAAAAGATCAACCCCCCTAAGACAAGGGTAACGACTCAACGCAAGCGATCAACAAAGCATGACCCCTCAAGAAAGAGACAGGGCTCAACATAGTCATGCTAGAAGCAAAGGACCAGCTCCTCCAAAAAGAGGCGAGGCTCAACACAGCTGGCCAAAAGAGCATGCTAAAACTCAACTCCTCCTGGATTACAGGCCATCTCACACTGCAAGCTCTCCCCTAGGATGATGCACTCTCCCTCTTAGTCCTATGGTGCCACTTCTCCCCTAGTCCAAGGGTTGGTGACTCCACTCTCCCCCTTGTTGACAATGCACACATCAAGTCTCCCAAAAAAAATGTTGTGCAAATGTAACAAGCTGAGATAAAGAGAGATCATTAGGGATGAAAAGATAGTAGATACAAGTTTTAGCATATAGAGCATGTGAGGGCAGTGGGGCATGCAACAACCTCAAATGAACCTATCTTACACAGTTTAGAAGCAAGCATGATTTTTCAGGTTTGGTTAAAAGAAAGCATCACCAACAAGGGTAGAATTTAGCAAGATAGGCATGAACACAAAATGCTAGCAATGCATACAAGGTGTGCTAATCATGACCAAAGCATATACAATCAGCCATAAGCGATTTAGAGACTTGCGACTTTCAAGTTTAAGCAAATTTCAACATCCAACAAGTTTAGCTTAGGTGCCAGGGGTTATTTGCTTATCAAGCCACTTCTTGCCAACCAATGCCAAGCCTAGGCCTAGAAAGACCACCATAATCTTAAGACAAGGTTTTAGTCATTCACAGTCAGGTCCAAGTTCTCACTAAAGTGCAAAAGTGAGCAATCTCGAACCAAAAGAAAACCAAAACAAGGCCTAAAAGCTAACAAAGCTCCCCCTCACTAAAGGGGAAAGCGAACTCCTAACTGCCCTTGCAAGCGGTTGAAGTTTTCTAGGTCTAGGGGTTTAGTTAGGATATCAGCCACTTGGTTCTCAGTGTCTACTTGTACAAGATCAATTAGGCCTTTCTCATCTCTCAGGAAGTGAAATCTCACATCTATGTGTTTTGTTCTGGAATGGTGCACTGGATTCTTAGCAATGCTAATAGCACTCATACTATCACACATAAGTGGAATCCTCCCATAGGTTAGGCCATAGTCTTTTAAATTAGCAAGCATCCATATGATGTGGGAACAGCAACTAGCAGCAGCTTCATATTCAGCCTCACAAGTGGATTGGGCTACACTGCCTTGCTTATGAGAGGACCAGGAGACTAAAGAAGTACCCAAGAACTAGCAAGTACTGGAAGTTGACTTGTGATCCAACTAGCGCCTTGCAAAGTCGGCATCAGAATAGCCGAGGAGGGAAAGCGATGAATCCACAGAGTACCACAAACCATACTCAGGGGTGAACTTCACAAACCTCAGGATCCGCTTGACAACGGTACTGTGTGATGCCCTTGGAGATGCCTGAAAACGAGCACACAGACCTACAATGAACTGTATATCCGGCCTCGTGGCAGTCAGATACATCAATGACCCGATCATCCCTCGGTACACCTTCTGATGAACCTCCTCGCCATCTTCATCCTTGTTAGAATGGTAGATGCACTCATCGGAGTCATCTGTGGTGAGGCATCTGCCATCTCGAACTTCCGAAGGAGGTCCTGTGTGTACTTGCTTTGGTGGATGAAGGTACCCTATGGAGTCTACCTGATGTAGAGCACTAGGAAGAACTGAAGTTCCCCCATCATGCTCATCTCGAACTCCCTTGACATCTACTAAGAAAACTTGCTAACAAGTGCATGATATGAACCACCCAAGATGATATCGTCCATGTATATCTGAACAATCAAGATGTCATTGCCGTGCTTTTGCAAAAATAGAGTCTTATCCACACTCCTTATCTCGAAACCCTGGTCAACTAGGAATTTCCTAAGTCTCTCATACCAAGCCTGGGGAGCTTACTTCAGGCCATACAAAGACTTATGAACTTGAACACTCAGTTAGGATATTTGGATGC
The DNA here is from genome assembly GCA_030272315.1 of Paspalum vaginatum. Taxonomy (NCBI): domain Eukaryota; kingdom Viridiplantae; phylum Streptophyta; class Magnoliopsida; order Poales; family Poaceae; genus Paspalum; species Paspalum vaginatum. Next base: position 37,399,191 of record CM059017.1, on the reverse strand, counting down.
TCAAAACTTGGGGGTTGCCTTAGATAGACCTCTTCCTCAATATACCCATTCAGGAATGCACTCGTCACATCCATTTGGAATATCTAAAACCCTTTCAAAGCTGCCAAAGCTAAAAGAATGCGAATGGCTTCTAATCTGGCTACTGGGGCAAAGGTCTCCTCATAATCTATCCCCTCCTTCTAGCAAAAACCCTGAGCTACAAGCCTAGCCTTGTTCCTCACTACTACTCCATCCTCTCCCTACTTGTTCTTTAACACCCACTTTGTGCCTATAGGATTGTAGAGTGCTAGGGGCTCGACTAAAACCCGAACTTGGTTCCTCTCAAAGTTTTCTAGCTCCACATGCATGGCATTGACTCAGTTTGCATCAAACAATGCATGCCCAACATCATGGGGCTCGAAAGAAGCAACAAATGCCGAATGTGCAAAGACAACAAGAGAAGTGGACCTAGACATTGTCACTTGCTTGTTCAGGCCATCAATGATGTTCCTTGAAGGTGATCCCGCTGGACCATTCGAGACAGGCTGTCGCTCAGTGGTCACCTCTCCATCGTCCTTAGCGGGCCCTACTGCATGTACTGGTGGATCGAGTTGAGGCTACTCCCATGTGGTGGAAGGAGATGGTGCAAGAGCCTCCTCATCGTCCTCTGAAGGTGAAGCAGCAGGTTCTAGACCTTCAACCGGTGCAGTTTGTCCAGAATCCCCTTCCTCCTCTTTTTCTACTTCAAAGATGGTGGTTCCTATCTCTTCATCACCTGCCAACTCAAAGCCAAGGGTTGTACAAGACATAGTTTCATCAAAAGTAACTTCACAAGTCTCAACAATCCTACCAGAGTCCAAGAGCCAAATGCAGTTCACATGTGAGTGCGTGGCATAGCCAAGAAAAACTCTGTCAGAACTACGAGGTTCGAACTTTTCCAAATTCCCCTCCTTGAGCAAAACACCTACAGACGAACACCCATGGGTGGCTCACTATCGCCTCGGCCCATAATTTTCTAGACTCATCGAGCATTGTCCTAGCCATCTCAACAAGGGTCTAATTCTTGCGTTCTACCACACCGTTCTACTGGGGAACATATGGGGCGAAAACTAGTGCTCAAGACCTTGGATATGGCAAAATGCTTTGAAACGATCATTTTTGAACTCAGAGCCATTGTCACTGCATATATCTCTCATGGCATGATTGAATTCATTTCTTAACCTCAAACCAAGTCCTAAACAAACTCAAAGGCTTCATCCTTCATCTCCATGAAATGCACCCAAGAATAGCCATCATCCATGATCACGAGAACGTACCACTTCCCACCGACAGTTCTCACATGAGAAGGACCAACTGTGTCCATGTGAAGCAATTCTCCAGGGTGAGACATCATCACCTGATTAATAGGTGTGAGAGAAGCAACAACCATCTTCTCGTGGCGACAGGGATGGCACACAAGATCACACTCAGCTTTCAACTTGGGCAATCCTCGGATTAGATCAAGTGAGCTAAGATTTGCAAGCAAATCGAAGCTCAAATGACTTAGCCTCCTATGCCACTTCCACAGATCAGAAGAGCGACCAGCCATTAAACACCGAGAAGGGCCAGAGGAGCTCGAGAAGTTAACACAAAAAACTTTCCCAAAAGGCAAAACAGGCAAACCAAATCCTCTCGAGCATCCAAAACACGTGAAAAGCCCTTCTTAAAACGAACCTCATATCTGTCCTCAAGAACTTGTGAAACAGAAAGAAGGTTGTAACCAAGATTACTAACCAAAGCAACATCTCTTAGGATAAACTGCTTCCAACACCTTTCACCTTACGTGTGCCTTTATCCCCAAAAATGGTATGCTCACTGGAGCTCACTAGGGTGAGACTGGAGTACTATTTGTGACTTTCAGTCATGTGGCATGAACAACCAGAATCCATGAGCTATATGTTCTCTAGGCCTCCATCCTGCATCAATAGCAGCCCATGGGGTGAGCATATGGTCCGACACTGGGGTTAGTCTGAAAGGAAGCAAACTAGTGTTGAGCCATCTACTCAAAAGAAGGGTTAGAAAAATCAAAAGCATTCACCCCAAATCCCCTGTCCCATAGAGATTAAGGTTGTTGGTCACCACGTCTAGGAAAGTGTGGTCCATTGTAGCTCTCAGAGCCTCGGCGAGGTGGACCAAAGTCATACTGCTCATGACCCGGTGCCCTGCCGGCAAGGCAGCCACCACTTGGAGCACTGCGAGGAAAGCGATCTCCTCTGCCTCTACCTACACGACGTGGCCAGCGGTCTCGCCTAACCCCACGCTAAGGAGCTACATCAGGCCTATCACTCTAAGAGTACCTGTCCTTGTTCCTCCACTAAGCCTCTCTATGCTCAGCCCTCAACCTGTGGTAGCAAAACTCCTCCAAGCGACCCTCCATATGACAATAGTCACACACATACCTCTTGGGTGGAGCACCCTTAGGTTAGCTCTGGTTCTTAAGCTATTGAGTGGGTTTAGGAGGAGCATTCCTCTTAGCCCCTTGCTTAGAGCCCTCTGGAGGTGAGTCAACTTGGTTCCTCGTAGGAAGAGTGTCAAGTGGGTTCCTCACAAAGTTAGGCTTAGGACATCACACCTGTTTCTTTGGTGGCTCACTTGGCTTATCTATCCAGACTCCATCCTTAGGGTTGTCAACTTGGAAGTTGGACTTGCTATGGGTGATAGGAAACTTCTCACTAATTGGAATCTCACTCAAGTCCCCAATCTTCCCATACAACTGATCAAAGTCAGCCTAGGTGTAGTGGTAGCCAACCCCCAATTTGTCACTCAACTTAAAAGAGGAAACAATCATTCCAAGCTGAGGCTCCTTAGCAGAAATTCAACTGAGAATGGTCCTTAGATAGGTATTCTCATCTTCTAGATGGACCTTCTCTATGGCCAAATCATCAAGCCTACCTCTAAGATCATCACACTTAGAGCAATCAAAACTAGTAGGGCTAGCATTCTTCTCAGACTTCCTCAAAGCAGTCCTAGTCCCATTCAACTCCTTCCTAATAGTGGGACAAATAGCACAAGCACCAAGCAATGTTGGCCTAGCCTTTAACTCCTCTAACGCTGCAGTAGTAGATAAAAGCAAATCTACATTACTAGCATGCTTAGAGCGTAAATCAGACAACTCAATGGCTCGAACCTAAACATCAAAACATTTAATTTCTTTGGCAACAACACATGCTTCCTTAGCTACAGCCAGATCATTCAACATACATGCAAGTTTAGACTTAAGAGTCACATGCTCAGCCTCTAAAGTAGCAACCATAGCATTAGCTTGCCTAAGGTCCTTAGCAGCTACTCTAAGCAAACAATCCTAGTTCTTCAATGCATGAAACTTCACATCCTCATCATTCTCATCATCACTCACTTGAGGCTTGGTGTTGGACTTGTTGCAGAAGTTGATGTCGGTGGAGCCAGCTTGATCACCCTCAAGGGCCATGGTGCAGTATTCAAACTCGTCACCAAAGAAGCAAAGTCCAGCATGTCTAACTGTAAGTGTAGCAACCCTCCTTGGTGGTTTTGGTGCACTGAGGGACAACGCGATTAAAGGTCTAACTACTTTGTGAGGTCACTTGATAGGTTTCACATATCTCATGATCAAGCATGAATACTCTCATGAGTTGGGAGTCAAGCATATTGAATTAATATTACAGTCATGGTATGATTAACGGATTGTTATTGAACATCTATCGCCTCAGTGCGGGATTTCACTGGTTTTCTATTATTGATGCACTTTGAGGCACTTGGCTTTCATATTGAGAAAAGTGACTTTAAACTGTATCTCTTCCATTTAGACAACACTACCCTAATTGGATTTCTCATATATAACAAGTGGCTGATCATGAAGACACTCTATTGCATATTAAAGCCAATAATGATCAAGACCAATTAAATGAATGGACAATGAGCAAATGTGCTCCATCTACCTATTGAAGAGGTTTTCTAAATTGAAGTCCAACTCTTTAGCTCAAAGAGGATTGCTCACAAAGGAAGAAGCTCAGCTTAGCTATTCCTCTCTGTTGATATATTTCAAGACGGCATTATTCATTAAGACAAGACTCAAGTGGATTTCATCTGGATTTATATTTATCTTGAGTATAGGTATGCCGTACTATCAAGAGGGAAGCGAAGCTCAGAAGTCTCTAGTCAACATGTGCTCATAGCTAGTTCAGAGAGTGTCGAGCCAAAAGACTCCTCGTGAGTTATTCTTGTGCTGAGAGTGGGCTCACCGGATTGTCCGGTAAGCCTCACCGGACTATTCGGTGAAGGCTGAGCCCAGAGCCTAGAGTGATCTCTCTGACCGTTTCCTTGTGCTTTAATCTCCTAGTTAGGTGTATCTCTTATGGAGCTTAACACCTACACCTCTTACCTAGTGACCCAAGGCTTCATGCGTGCCTTAGCCTCTAATCAGGGAACCCCTCACCGGACTATCCGGTGAGCTCTACCGGATAGTTCGGTAGAGGGGGTTTGAGCTCCAACGGCTAGTCTGCCTCTACCGGACTATCCGGTAGGGCTCACCGGACTATCCGGTGATGGCCTGACATAGGCAATGGCTAGTTTTGTTAGGGTGGGTATTTATACCCCCCACTCACTTCCAGTTGGGGCTGCTGCTTCCCTCCACGTCCATATTCATACAGAGGCTCTTAGCAACACCTCCCAACACTCTCTTTGTGAGATTGAGCTCAATTTGTGAGATTCTTGAGTTGGGAGAGGATTTGTGAGATTGTGTGAGCTACATTGTGAGCCTCTAGCTTCTGAGCACACTTGGCAAGCATTTCCGGGAAGCGTTTTTGTTACTCTTAGAGGTTTCCTCCTAGACGGCGAGTGCGTCCTGAAGGGCACTCAGCTTGTGAGTGCCACTTCTCTTGTAGGTGATAACCCCCGCTCTTCGGAGCATTTGCAGTGAGCACCTTCATAGCCTTGGTGGTTGTGAAGGGAGGTCATGAGTTGAAAAAGACTCAAGCTCTTGGTGGGCGCCTCAACGAGGACGTACGAACACTTGCGGGTGTGCTCGAACCTCGGGAATAAAATCTCTTGTTGTGTGTGCTGTTCCCCTACTGGGAGACCCAAGCTTTGTGGTTGTGGTTGCTTCTTTTACTTGCATTATATTATTGCTTCCGCTATCATTATTATTCGTGTGCAAGTTCTCTTTGTGAGTGCAGGGATTAAGTGTTACTGAGCTCAATATTACCTTAGAAACATTTTACACAGCTCCAAATAGCCAAATAAGTATTTACTTGCGTATTTACATTCGTAGGGCTTGGTCTCTGTGTGACACCGGACTATCCGGTGAGCCTCACCGGACTTTCCGGTAGGAGACACCAGACTATCCGGTGTTGAGACTGACAGTGTGTTTTTAAGTGGTGTAATTTTTCACTTATGCCTATTCACCCACCCTCTAGGCGACATCAAGGTCCTTTCAATTGGTATCAAAGCTTGGACTCACCAAAGGCTTCACCGCCGTGAGAAAAGATGTCGACGCCATGTGAGGTAACTTGTGAGCCACTCATGCTGAATGGATCAAACTATTCTCAGTGGTCAACTCATGTACTTCATTTGCTTAGGACCAATGGTCCACTTGTTGAGCAAATTGTAGAAGCAAGCATATTGCCTTCTAAGTATGAATGGGGCAACCTATTTCATGAGGAGACAATACGCTTGCAACTCAATGCTCGAGTTGCTAATTATTTATTGAGCACTTTGAGTCCAGATACTTCTAAGTGGCTGTTCCATGAGTACAAGAAATTTGAGGATGCTCATGAAATTCGGGCTACTCTCAAGAATGTCTTTGCATGCAAAGCTCAAGAACAAGCAAAAGAATCAGTGAAGGACTCAGGAGAAGAAGAAGTTAGCCTCTGTGAAAGCATAGAGGACAGGGAGGATCAAGAAAGGCAGTTGGTGCTGCAGTCACTGCAGACACCGGATTGTTCGATAGAGGACACCGGACTATCCGGTTTATCGGACTATCCGGTATCTACCACCGGACTATCCAGTGATGGCATTGGGGCTGCACCAACCAGTGAAGAGCAGCGATGGAGACCAAGTGAAGAATCATGTTCACCCAAGTGTCACTCCACCATTTCACACTCACATCAGTGCCTCATGGCCAAGGAAAGTGAAGAAAGTGAGGAAGAGATGAGTGGGAGTGATGAAGATGAAGACGAGATCACCGATAAAGATTTGGATATTGGTCACCTCAGCAAAAAGGACCAAATGAAAGTAATCGAGCTGATGCAAATCATCACCAAGCAGAAGAAAAGTCTTGACAATCAAGAAGAATACTTGGTGAAGAAATTGGATGAGCTAAAAGAGGCTCAAGAAGAAAAACAAGAGCTCAAACTTAAGGTCACAAATCTGAACCTCAAGTGTGAAAATATGACCAAAGAAGTTGATGACTCTGCCAATGTAACTTCTTACATTGGGAAGCTTGAGAAGAAGGTAGAAGAAAGAAAAGAATTGCTAAATAGGATCAATGACAAGTGCTTGGAGCTTCAACAAGAAAAAGATGAGCTCCTAGATGAGAGTATGTAGCTCATAGATCAGCTAGCCTTGAGCGAGGTAGCACACGAGGTATTTGTCACGTCGGTAAAATCCTATGAACCTCTCGTGCAAAATAATTCTTGTTCTTCAACTGATTCTATCATTGCTTGTGCTAACCCTTGTTGTTCAAAGCAAGTAACCTTTGTGTTGAGCATGATATTGTAGAATCTTGTGATGACTTCATTGCAAGAGAAAACAAAAAGCTCAAGCAAGAGGTTGAAAATTTAAAACAGGACTTGATTATGCTTAAAGGAAAGAGTTGTATGCAACCTTCTCAAGATAACCGTGATAACATGGTGAACAAGCTTGAGGAGGGTTCAAACTCTGCACAACTCTCAAACCCAACAAAAATCAGGTCTCAAGTTGAGGGAAGCACAAAGGCACAAGAGCAAGGTAAATCCAAAAGGCAAAAGAGTAAAGCCAAGAGGAAGTGTTACTGGTGCAAAGAAAAAGGCCACAATGTTCAGGCTTGCCCAAGTCTCCGGTTCAAGTTAGTGAGCAGCTCTGGCTCACTGGACTATCTGGCACAAGATACCAGATTGTTCGATGACACCGGACTATCCGGCATCAAGGTGCCAGACTATCTGGTGAAGCCAGTGGCAGTTCAAGCCACAAATTCCAAGGCAAGAAAACCTACCCAGTCTCACAGAAAAGTTGGAGAGGAAGAAGTCCATTCAATTAAAGCAGAAAGTCAACCCAAGGGCTTCAGGCAAAGACTATGCTACAATTGCCGACAAAACGGGCATCTCGGTAAGGATTGCCCACATGGTAATTTCACCCAACCTAACCTCATCAATAAGAGAGCTAAAATGACTTGTGTACCCAAATCTAGCAGCGGTGAGACTAAGTGACTAGTTCACCCAAGGTCATCACTAAGGCTATTTGGGTACCCAAGACATATGTGACTAACCTTTGTGGACCCAACCAAGTTTGGGTACCAAAACATACCTAAAGACCTATAGGTACCTACAGGATGCATTAAGGGTCTTGGCTATCTTGAGAAGCTAAACTCCAAGTACATCATTGTCTCAAGATTTATTCTTATCATGTCAAGCCAAGATATGAATTATGGCAATATCTTCATCCTCAATGACATCATGGGTAACATGTGCTTAACTAGATCCTTGGTGGCTTGGACAAGACTCATCCTTAGTGACTTGAGCCTTGCCCAAATCAAACAAGTTCAAATTCCACTCCTATCCTATGCTTGTTGTTGGTGGTCGTTATTTCCCAATTTCGACCGCCAATTCCTCGGTGAATAAATGGGGTATAGATAAAGTTCTTGCATTATTTACCTAACAATGACGAATTCTACAAGTTTTTGTGGTTTTCGGTGTTTCACAGAGGGATGCTCAAACTCCGTATAAAAGAAGATCATTTGGAGAAACAGAGGATTTGCATACAAAAGGGCTTGAGATAAGATTCACAAATTCCATCACTAAAAAGTATCTCAAATTCCCTCAAGGACCACTCCATTGCATAGAGCTCATCAAGATAATCAAAATGGAGTTTTGGTTCACTCAATTTGGAGTCCGGAAGACAAAGTTATGGCCATTACAAGAAAGCAGCAATGCAAATTTGGCTAAGTCTGGGAGGGCCAAGCCGCCCGGCCTCCGACCAGGCCATCTGGCTTCCTTAATAGGCTGCCTGGCCTCATACTAAAGCTCCAAGTTGAAGGAAGGGCGGCCGGCCTCTTACCCAGGTCGCCCGGCCTCTCAAACAGGCCGCCCGGCCTCTCCAACAGGCCGCCTGGCCTCCTCACTGGGTTGCCCGACCTCTTTCCTTGCCCGACCTTGGAAGTCACGGAAGTTCACCCCTACCTCAAGGCTATAAAGAGAGGGCACCCCCTCACCTTGTAACGTGCACCTCACCATGTAATTCACTCTCTCCCTCTCTAGGAGGCGCCCCTTGGGTGGTGCCTCCACTCTGAATTCATTGTTTAGCTTGGAGTTAGAGCAGGCTTTGCTATTTTGGAGTCAGTCAGAACCTTTGGTAATGTACTTCATTTCCTTATCTTAACCATTACTTTCCGATTTATGACAAGTGCGAGTACTTTACTTTCCTACTTTATGCACTTATCTTCATCTCTAGTTAGTTACTCGAGTTTGGTATGTATGCGGCTGCATTTATATGTAGCACCTTTTCCATTTGGGCATGTCAAGCTTGGGGCCTGAGTTGTGCTAAGTTAGAATTGACTGAGCTTTGTTATACTTGCCGGTGCTATAAGCCCCTCCTAGACTTAGATCTATGAGTTAGGTTAGCTCTCACCCTCTAGTGCGGAGGACGAGTTTTAGTGCTCAAGCTCTTTCATGGCGGCAGCTCCAACACGTCGCTTGAGCACTAGTATAGCGTGCCATCTTACCCACGTAGCTCTGGTTGGTAGCCCATCTTGGTGACAGCATTATGGGTCTCAGTATTCCAATCCCATCGTTCGGTAAGCCCGTAGGCATTAGCTAGTTGCCGTTCGGTTGGCCTCCTATCTACCCCCTGGCCACCTCGGTGTAGTCTGGAATTTTGCTCGACGCAAGTCCATAGCTCTGTTCAATCAGTTAAACCTTAGCATGGATAGCTCTTGTATTCTAATAGAGATAGAAGACCGAACATTAGCCCTCAACTCGTTGTCCTCCTAGCTTAAACTTGATTTCACGCCAATGTTGTTTGGTTTGTATCACATGATGTTAGGTCTTTACCTTTTTTCTTGTTATCTTTTGGAATGAATGAGTTAGTAGTAGCCAAATGATCGATGAATCTATATTCTCTCTCGATGCTTCCCTGTGGAAATAAATACGATACTTGGAATACTCCCGGGTGAAAGCTACAGCGGTCTCCGTGCACTTGCAGCGTAAAATCAGTTAGGCTAAGAACCGCCAACAAGCTTTCTGGTGCCGTTGCTGGGGAAGCGATGAGTTTGAATACTCTCTTATCGTTCGTATGGTTATTGTTACCTTTTTCATTCCTTTAAAAAAATTATTAAAAAATCATCCTTCAATCTTTTGCTCTGTCCGTTGAGTAAATCTTGATCATGCTTGTTCATGCTACGAAGTTTACCTTGACAGCATAGCTTGGATCGGAATCATCCACGATTGATCCAGAGATTAAATTCCAAATTAAGCATGGTGCTTAGGTTGGAAATTAGCCTCTTTTTATCAAACAATGCAAGGCATTTCGTGTGGCGGAACCGCCGATTTAATCCGAACTAAGCACACCCGCCACCTCTGGCTTGCAGTGTGATTAGGCCGAACTAAACCCGGTCGTCCGTCGAGCTACCCAAAAGGGCACTCGATGTAACCATCACCCAGGGATGCCGACATCACACACGTTAAGCCCTCGAAAGAGCCACAACAATTACAACAACCCATCATTTCATACAAACATAGATTGATTTGTTTAAGAATATTTACTCAAAATGGGATACAATCATACTGAAATAGAGTTCCAAAATAACCTCGCAGCGGAAACCGTAACGTAATATTGATATACTCTTGCAGCGGAAAAATAAAACATCGAGCCATGACATTGAGCCCACCATTGTCATTCTCGATCATGAAGCTCCTGAAAAGAAAAACATCAACAACGTAGGGGTGAGTACGTGAGGTACTCGTAGGACTTACCCGTGGGCGGTTTGAACCCGACACATTTGAGAGTATGCAAGGCTTTTTGTGGACTGGACTCTAACCCGCGCAAGCTTACTAGAAGTGAGTCCTTACTTTCAAGTAGCATTCATTTTTAAAGTATAAGCCTCACTTGATTCATTATAATTATTATCATCATCCATAACTCATATATATCATCATCCCAACACATATATCATCATAAAGGAGCTTGCGGAAAGGTAACATACAAGTACAAACATGTAATATAAAAAGCATGATTAAATGAACAAGATATTAAAGTTATTACTACGTTGCCCGTGTGCGATATTGGCATTCTCACACCTGGTGAGCATCAGCGATTCGAATCGATTTTTAATTCCCGGGAATAACTATCATGCCAGGGGTATATGCTTACTAGCCATCGCGTTCCCACATATAGCCCCCATCTCCACCTGTCTTGTCCCAAGATTCAAAGCGCCCTCACCTAACCCCCGGGTTGTGCCCCCTCAGGAGCGATACCACGGCCGCACCGGGTCAGCCCTCCCTTAGGAGCGATACCACGGCCGCACCGGGTCAGCCCTCCCTCGAGTACAAGCGCCCCCGGGCCCATCGGCCTCCAGCAAGTGGATGAGCGGAGCCTCGAAAACTTCGGACAAACCCAGGTAAGACTTCACCGGTCCCATTTCCCGGATAAGCACTCTAGCAATGTTATGCCGACCAGCAGGCGAACAGCGAATCGGACCTTAAACGACTCGGGCGGAGTCCACCAAACCATTCTCATCATTTTTCATCGTAATATGCCCATATCTCCGCCCGGTCTCATCTTTTCATCACATCATATCATATCACATTTCTCTCGTATTCATTTTTTGTCAAACATTTTGAGTCCTATCATCTCGCGAGTGAATATCTTCACTCGACTTCTACCGTCTAAGCATGGCTAAGCATAGACTTCGGCCTATCCATTCTAATTAGGATATCAGGTATTTATGTAGGTGGGGTTTCAAACAACTCCTGAACGTAAATGCACAATCAAATAAAGGGTGGTGAGATTCCCTAGGTAGGTGTATATGCCTAAGGGGCCTACCTTTGTTGTTGATAACTTGAACAAACTAAACTAGAGTTAGTTTGCCGGGTTGTGAGGCTCTGCCCCAGGCAACCCCTTGATCACTTGGACAGCTCCTTCTTCCAAATACCACTTCAGGGGCCTCCAGGTGGTATTTGGGCCTTAGTTGGTCTTTTGGACACCGTTGCTCGAAGTAGCTTCACGCTCTTGCTTCCCGATCACGTATCTGTAATAGGCGTCACTGTATGAATGATATGCATGATGCAGTGCATGAGATACATGAAGATCGAGCACTCATTTGAGCAAACATTTCAAGGACAGGGACAGGGACAATATCGAAAGATGTTTGATTTCACTACTTAAGCCAGAATTACTTTTAGCGCTAGTGGCATTAGTACATTTATAGACCTAGAGCAAGAATTCACTCATGCAGGTTATATATATAAGCTTATCAAGTTGCGAATCATAGGGGAGACATGTTAAATAGCACTTTCCTATTTTTGTTTAAATGACCCTAACATTTGCCATTTTCAAAATACATAGCAATCAGCAAGCAAACCCATAAAACTTTATTGTTGGGCTATATTGAGTCATATGGGTACAATATAATTTTTGTGAATTTTTCAGGATGAGTTTTATGTAGTATATATTTTCATATTCTAATAATACACTAAATACATACATAGGGGTAAAACAGGAATTAAGCATTGCGTGCTAGGGTTTCCGAAAATCACCATAGATCTTAATCATCATATAAAAGCTACTGTCCAAGTTTAGTAATTTTTGAAGGTGTTTAACTTTAGTTTTGCTAATTATTTAAGAAATCATAACATGCAAGCAATCAGGGGCAAAACAGTCTTTTCCTACTCAACCATCATACCTAGCAGATAGATCTTTTAACAAGGATAAAAATGCAACTTAGTTTGTATTTTTCTGATTTTTATTTGATTTATTACGAATTTCCAAAGTTTAAACCGAGAAAAAGAATTTAAAATGAAAAAGCCCACTGGTGGGGACTAGATCGGAAATATCCGTAGTTTCCAGGGTCCTGCGTGGAATTTGTCTAAGACTCAGTGCACAGTAATCAAACAGGGCGCATAAAAATGAAATATGACAGGGGGATTTTTGTAAAATCACCATCTTCTTCCTCCCGACAGGGCAGGGGGCGCGCGGCGGCCGGCTTTCCACGTACGGCGCGTCGCATGGGGGCGCCGACTTGGAGCCGAGCGGGTCCGGGAAGGTGTTCCTGGCGACGGGGTTTCTTTCCCCCAAGACGGTGTCGCGCGAGGTCGCGACGGTGGCCGAGGAACGCCGGTGAACTGGACGGCGGTGGCGCACGGCGCTTGGGGCGGCGCGGGGCGATTCCGGCCGGAGGGGAGGCGGATTCGAGGAAGTGGAGAGCGCTTGAGGTGTGCGGGGTGGTGGCGGTTCTGTTGGTGGGGTCGTGGAGGCGCGGGGATGGCCCGAGGTGGGACGTCCACGGTGAGGCGCGGCGCATCGGGGCGGCGTGCGGTGGCGCCCGTGGAATAGGGGGAAGGAGGTAGGTGGGGAAGTCAAGAACGCGCGGAACCGAACGAGGGGAAGGAAGCGGTGGTGGAGCGCACGTTGGTAGGGCTGGAGGAGCACCGGAGGAGGCAGGCGTGAGCTTGCGGCGTCGGCCGGTAATGGCGGCCCGGCGCTCGGTGCGCGAGAGCAGAGAGCAAGAGGGAGGGAGAGGAGAGCGGAGGGGCGAGTGGGAGGTGGCTTCGACCTCAAGGAAGCCGGTGGGATGGAGGCAGGAGCAGGGCGCGGAGCGGGCGGCGCGTGGCCGCGGCGTGGCGAGCAGGGCAGCCATGGCGTGGCGTGCTGGCGTCCTTCGCCCGCCGCGTGGGCGCAGGGGAGGGGAGAAGGAAGAAGGCGTCGCGCGGGTGGACGCGGTCCATGGACCGGGCGAGACCGACAGGTGGGGTCGGGGTCAGGAGGAGGGTGAGAGGTCTACGGACCGGGTGCACGGAGCAAGGGAGTCGGTGGAATGCGCTGGCGCGGCAGCCAGACAGGTGGGGCCCGCTCGTCAGTGACTCGAAGGAAAATAAATTCGGGAAAAAGAAAAATGCTGTTTGACTGCTGAGACATGTTTTAGAAATTGTTGTTTTTGAACATCCTAGGGGCCGAATTTGACAAAACCCAAAATACAAAAGTTGTTCTAATCTTCTAGATCTACAACTTTGTCCAAAGGAGTAATATCAGATACTAAGTCGAAATATGATTAAATTTGAATTTAACCTGCTGTCTCCAGTTTGACCAAGGTTTAGTACAAACTTAGAAATTCCTAAAGTCTATTTTATGCTCATTTTCAGAGAAAGAGTATTATACCAATGTTGTGTGGTTTTTAATTATCTACAACTTTCTTATATGATGTTTTGCATGATAGGGACTTTTGTTCCTTTGAAATTTGAATTTTCCTTACCGATCAAGTTTAGGCAGATTTCTGCTTTTTCATTAATCGACTTAAAACTCCACCTAAACCTTTGTGCATGTTACCACACCCAATAACAAAGTTGATCTACATAAAATTGTCTACCAGTTTGTTATAGAGAGTTTGGTTCCAATCACATTATATTTTGAACTAAGGTCACAAGTGCACTCAGGGGTTTTGCATATTTCACTGAAAATTTTTGACTTTGTGATTTACTAGCCTAGTTGTTGCTCTTCTCTAAACATCATTAAGCCAAAACTTTGACTACCACTAATCTACTCATGTGTTAAGACTTTCGAGATGCCGGGGGCATCACATTTCGCATAAATGAGCTATGTGTAGACTTTAGTAGTGATGTTCCATTTCTAGTTCATGAGCCGCAATTCTCATGCTAGTCGGATCTCTCAAGTTCAATGGAGATGAAAAATCCTGATTATGTTTTGAAAATTCAGCCCATTTTTTTTCAAGACCGTGGATTTGAGTAAAAGTTTGGAAGATGGAAGTCATGGTTTGTGCTATGTTTTAACGAGCAACTTTTTGCTAGCACATTGTGTACAATGGGCCCGGTCTTAAAACTCTTTACATATATTGGACCCGTATATGTTGTATACTAACCTATTGTAGGAGACATTCATCCCCACACGAGAAGGTTCTCGTGCTCAAGACCTCTTGCGATATGTTCCGCTCTTCCTAGGAAAATGATAGCATCATGCTTGATGAAGTTGTGGTGGTCGATATGGACATCGACGACACAAACAAGAATATCTCCAGCACCACACAAGAATCAACATCATTCCAAGGTGACATGCATTTCCATATCACACTATGCTATCTCCTATGCTCTAATTTGTAGCTAGTAGACCTTTGGTCTACTGCCCCGTAGGAAATCTGTGTGCCTGATGGAGTTGTGGTGTGCACCCTAAAAGCGCAGGCGTAGATGTCTCTCATTGCGGGAGAGCTCCGTCTGAAGCACCACAAAGGTAAACATGGACAAATCAACATCCATAAGCAGGGTGAGAACGTCAATGACATGCAGTTAATGACTGTGTGGCACAAGGGCAGTCAACGACTGGTGGCACATGCCATGTTTGACAAGTATCGAGCCCAAGAAGAAGAGCAATGAGCATGACAGGGAGCAAGCTTGGAACCAACATTCAATACATATTACAAGCTTGGGGGAGAAGATTGTCTGGCATTTGACAAGCAATTTGTGGCAATGAGAAACAACCTACACTACCGAGCCAACAAAGCAGGGCTCAAAAGTGTCTGCTACAACAACATTCCATTCACCAGCCATGGAACGAGAAAGAAGGAGGAGCAGATCTTTTTGAACCACGTCCTTCGCGACGCCCGAACTCGATGGACCCCTTAGCAGGTACATCATCAGTTGAGATGGATTTAGCATCAATACTTCCTCTGATGACATCGATGAAGGTAAACCTCTCTAACAGCTATTTTTAGCACTCTTTTTCTTAAAAGGTTGCTTTAAATTGTAAGCCTATTAGTGATAGCACTTGCAACCAAGCTTTTGCCATGCTAAGATTCTAAGGCATTAGGATCTTCTAGTAGTGCTACCTTAAGCTAGTTGCTTTGCAAATAGCTGGCTATCTATCTACCTTCCCTAAACTCAGGAAAAATCTTGAAATAATTGAAGACGAGGTAGAATGTTAGGTAGGCAAATGTATGTCGATTCCTAACGTGCAGGGAAAGGTAGAAGGAGGTTTTCCAGAGATCACAAAGAAATGCATTGTCAACATCCAGGGTGTCTCTTCACACCATGATTGGACAAGACCTTCCATTGGAAACAGAATGAAAGCCAAAGCAGAACAAAGGGAAACTTCATCGAACATAGACGAAGATATGCTCTCACTCATAGAAGGTTTGTTTCATCATGCCACAAGAGTCGAGCTTGGGAGAGGATACGCCATGAGGCTCCTATCCTCTAACCCAACCCCTGAGGAAGGACCTCGATGTTCAACCCATAGTGGTTGATCACTGCAAGACTTCAACTATACTCTGAATCACTTGGGAAGCGAATGTCAGTACCATGAGGTTGCAACTAGAAGACCATTGGTCACTGCTTCACTGAAAGCAACACATGGTTTTGGATAACAAGAGTTATATGGAGAGACATCACCCCAAGTGTGGAGGAATGCAACTAGAGAGCGTTCCTTAATTTCCTCGACCATTGGTGCAACAAGATTTGCTAGAGGTCAGCAATGATCTACTCTAACCTGTCGGATGCGAACATCCAACAACCGGAGATTGGTGGCAAGTACAAATGATAGTGGAGTCAATCCCAACAGCATCCGTCTCCACCCAATTTTGTTTGGGAATGAAGGGCCACAGTGATCTATGAAGGCATAGTTATCACTAAGAAGCCTGCTCAGGTACACATTCTCGGAAGGACCAGAGCTCTGTGAATAGGATCTCAAGCTTCAATAGCCTGTGATATGCCAGTAGCAGAGGCGGAGGAGCACCTCTTCAGAAGTACCACGCTACTTGTCCTGTTAGCAAATCGAAGATAGGTTCATCTCATGGTGCAAAAGCTCATGATCAGCACGCAAGAGCCTCAACATTCAAACCCAAGATAGGAGTCCATAAGATCAACATTAGATCAATCCTATGATGGATCCCTTGAGGGGGGGGGGTACCCATAGTCCATCCCCCTTGCTAGATGGTACGAAAGGGGCCCTGGGTGTACTTCCATTTCATGCGACAAGGATGCACCGTGACTACCAAGTGTCATTTGGGAAAAGAATGTCAGCTGAAGGAAAATATATGTTGAAGCGGGAGACCCAACATCAATACAAGGAGACATTCCCCAAAAAGAAAGCACCACTATCAAGTCTGATTTTTCTGCCGACACTGTGAAGAAGGTCCGGACAGCAGCATTGGAGATATAATGGAAAGCCTCAACGGAGGCAAAGCTAGAGTAGAGAGGAAATTCGCCTAACATAAGTGAGTATAAACAGAGGACAAGCAGCATCGTCGTCACCCATGGAGCAAACCAGCTTGGGGAAGGCAGTGCCAGGTAATAAAGCTCAATTCTTGGTCATCACTTGCAAGAACTAAGCTTGGGGGAAGATCACCAGGTGAGTACCTCGAATGCTCAGTATTTCACTTCCATATCCTTATCCTGAATATTGCCGTGACACACAAAAAAAAAATTTCTTTCTTGTTATCCTGAATAAAAGAAAAACTATAAAAATTTGCATAATCTAAAAATAACAAAAATATTTGCTTTTATCATGAATAAGCTCTCTCCTAGCTATAATGCTAGAATTTTTTTTATACCCTTGCATAAAGGAAATGATGAATAGTTGCTTTGTTAATTTCTTGTAAGTATTTCGTTTACAACTTGATACTCTCCTAAAAATTTGAACTTATTGGCATTTGTCGTGATCCTACCTTTAATCTTTAACCTTGTGGGAGCGAGTGCTTTCAAACCAAGTCTAAGTTGTTGTGAGATGTGATATAATTAAAGTTTGAGTTTAGCCCACCTTGATTCTAGTAAGGTGAATTCTCGGAGTTTTCTTTTTGAAAATTAAAATGAGAAAGTTCCTCAGTGGTTTGAAATACCTATCCAGAGCCAAATGCTTACGTAATGAAACCTTTACATATGCTACTTATTGTTATGTTGAGTTTTGTCAAATTTTGAGTTCTTATGAAGTAGTGTCACTTCCAGTCCCGATCAAAATCCCTCGTACCCACATTCATTTGCTATCCTTTCCATGTCTAATCATGCTTAAATCTACACTAGATTCAAGCATCCACTTTCTCCACCATATCCATCATCCACTTACCTATCCACATATATATGGTCTCCAATAAATACTCTAGTTGTATTCCAAAAATATCCCCAAAGTTCCCTTACAAGAGGAGACAGTGGATCTAGTGAAAAAAAAGATAGAGAGAAAAATATAAACAAAATGAGAAAAAAAAGGAGAAAAGAAAAAAAAATTGAAACAGAAAAATGATAGCTCCATGTACTCAAATGCTTTAAGTTTCAAGAGGGGATGCATTAAAGGAGTTTTCAACCATAGACCATATCCATCCACAAAACAAACCCATTCTCCTTTGATCGGGATGAGAAGTATCACAAACTTCGCTAGGACCAATCTTTGACTTGACAAAATACATAGCATAGGTAAGCAGACATTATCCCTACCTTGAGCTCCACTTAAGCCTTTAGTTGATAGGGAAAAGTTTGGCCAATGGCCTGGTGAGGAAACAAAAACCACTTGAGCGATCGAGGGTACAATTTGAGAAACTTAGTGCTTTGATTTCAAAATTTTCAAAAACCCTCCGAGCTTGACACCGGAAAGGAGATCGAGTTCGGTGACACTCTACTAAGATTGTTCCACCTCTCCACCTGTCAAAGACATGGTAAGAAAAGCCAGAAGCCCCACAGGTATGGATGAATAGGTTAGGATACACTTATGCCTAGTTTGTTCAATCATAAAGGTGGAATGTTGGGTTGTGCACTTAATACTTGCAGGACTGTGACATTGATGTGATTCCTGATCCGACGAGCCTAAGTCTTAGCTTTGCTCGAGGATGAGCAAATGTTCAAGCTTGGGGGCGTGTTGGCGGTCGTTATTTCCCTATTTCGATCGCCAATTCCTTGGTGAATAAATGGGGTATAGATAAAGTTCTTGCATTATTTACCTAACACTGACGAATTCCACAAGTTTTGGTGGTTTTTGGTGTTTCACAGAGGGATGCTCAAACTCCGTATAAAAGAAGATCATCTGGAGCAACAGTGGATTTGCATACAAAAGGGCTCGAGATAAGATTCACAAATTCCATCACTAAAAAGTATCTCAAATGCCCTCAACGACCACTCCATTGCGTAGAGCTCGCCAAGATAATCAAAATGGTGTTTTGGTTCACTCAATTTGGAGTCCGGAAGACAAAGTTATGGCCATTACAAGAAAGCAGCAATGCAAATTTGGCTAAGTCTGGGAGGGCCAGGCCGCCCGACCTCCTCACCAGGCCTCCCGGCCTCCAACCAGGCCGTCCGGCTTCCTCAACAGGCTGCCTGGCCTCATACTAAAGCTCCAAGTTGAAGGAAGGGCGGCTGGCCTCTTACCCAGGTCGTCCGGCCTCTCAAACAGGCCGCCCGACCTCTTTCCTTGGCCATCATGTGCATAAATGGTTTGGGAGTTAATCCCACCTTGGATGTCAAGGAGGTTCACCCCCACCTCAAGGCTATAAAAAGAGAGCACCCCCTCACCTTGTAACATCCACCTCACCATGTAATTCACTCTCTCCCTCTCTAGGAGGCACCCCTCGGGTGGTGCCTCCACTCTGAATTTATTGTTTAGCTAGGAGTTAGAGCAGGCTCCGCTATTTTGGAGTCAGTCGGAACCTTCGGTAATGTAGTTCATTTCCTTATCTTAAGCATTACTTTCCGATTTATGACAAGTGCGAGTACTTTACTTTCCTACTTTATGCACTTATCTTCGTCTCTAGTTAGTTACTCGAGTTTGGTATGTATGCGGCTGCATTTATATGTAGCACCTTTTCCATTTGGGCATGTCAAGCTCGGGGCTTGAGTTGTGCGAAGTTAGAATTGACTGAGCTTTGTTATACTTGCCGGTTCTATAAGCCCCTCCTAGACTTAGATCTAGGAGTTAGGTTAGCTCTCACCCTCTAGCGCGGAGGACGAGTTTTAGTGCTCAAGCTCTTTCATGGTGGCAGCTCCAACACGTCACTTGAGCACTAGTATAGCGTGCCATCTTACCCACACAGCTCTGGTTGGTAGCCCATCTTGGTGACAGCATTATGGGTCTCCTTATTCCAATCCCGTCGTTCGTTACGCCCATAGGCGTTAGCCAGTTGCCGTCCGGTTGGCCTCCTATCTACCCCCTGGCCTCCTCAGTGTAGTCTAGAATTTCGCTCGACGCAAGACCATAGCTCTGTTCAATCAGTTAAACTTTAGCATGGATAGCTCTTGTATTCTAATAGAGATAGAAGACCGAACATTAGCCCTCAACTCGTTGTCCTCCTAGCTTAAACTTGAGTTCGCGCCAATGGTGTTTGGTTTGTATCACATGGTGTTGGGTCTTTACCTTTTTTCTTGTTATCTTTTGGAATGAATGAGTTAGTAGTAGCCAAATGATCGATGAATCTGTATTCTCTCTCGATGCTTCCCTATGGAAATAAATACGATACCTGGAATACTCACGGGTGAAAGCTACAGCGGTCTCCGTGCGCTTGGGAAGTAAAATATGTTAGGCTAGGAACCGCCAACACTTGTGTTCTTATGATACGTTGACGGCTCTCTTTGTGGAGCATGTGCCTTGAAATGTGCAGGAACATGGGTTGAAACTCATGAGAGGAAAAGGAAATGAAACTTGGAAGAAATCAAAACTCTTAGTGCAAATTTTCCAGGGCTCATCGGCTGGACCCACCGGTCTGACATAGCTGGCACCGGTCTGCCGGCTTTGCTACCCGACCGGTTGCCCTATCGGTTCAACGGATTGGGAGGCTGGAGCCGGTCTGCCGGCTCTGCTGACCTACCAGTTCCACCGGTTGAACCATCGGTTCAACTGGTCGGTCACGTCTCCAACCAGTCTACCGGTCTTTCTAGCGGACTATCCGGTGGACGCCACCGGACTGTCCGGCATCACCAGACTATCTGATGGAACCCACCGAACTATCCGGTAAAGGTCAGTCAAGTCTATGTGACTGTGAGTACATCTACATAATTATTCTTTCACCCATTCTATATTTAGCCTCAGTAAAACTTCTAATCCCCGAGTTTGTTACAAAACTTGAGCATGTGAAATTGGTTATTCGAGGACCATAAGCATGCATTTAGGGGGAGTAGAGTTATACTAGGGCTCTGTAGTTCTAATAACTCTATATGAGTAAGATTGTAGATATTAAACGGTTGTGACTGGACCAAATCTCTGGTATAATGCTAAATAAATTGAAGATGTTCCAAAATTGCAAAAATCTGGGCATATACCAAAGGTTGTTCTACTCCTATATATCTTATGAATATATTAATATCAAGGCCAAGGTATGTGTTTATTAGATGCATTGTAAATGCTTCTAGGCCTTGTCGCTCCTGTGTGGTTGTTGGTGGATTGAGTGATTCAATTCTAGTATGCATATTTGATTGATACCTCTGAAACCTGGGTAGTTGTCAAGTTAGTCTTGAGAGCTTGGTGCTTCAAATATGATAGGTGGTATGAGTCAAATATGTCATCAACTATG
Organism: Paspalum vaginatum; assembly: GCA_030272315.1. Taxonomy (NCBI): domain Eukaryota; kingdom Viridiplantae; phylum Streptophyta; class Magnoliopsida; order Poales; family Poaceae; genus Paspalum; species Paspalum vaginatum. The sequence goes on along the minus strand of CM059017.1, from coordinate 37,378,301 downwards.
ATATGATCCTCAATCTCTCTAACATTCTTTGTGGTATAATTCCTATGGTTTGAGCTAGTGAAATATTGTGTCTTGTCATGAGTATGTCTCATGAGGCTTTAATGAGATTAGATGTTTGCCTGATACTCTAGCTAAGAGTGCCTTTCATGCCTTGGTAAGCTGAGTATGAGTCAAACATGCTATTCATCCTAAGCAAGGCATGGCAGTTCACTAGTATAGCAAAAATGGGATTTTGAAAACTTTTGTTGTTGAGATCTTTGTGATCAACCTCACTTTAAATGTGGTTATTGTTATCTATGCTTGTTTTTGCCTAACCACATACATTGAGACTTCTATGCTACAATTCAAAATCACTTTCCAAACGAATTTGTTCAAAAGCTCATCTCCTTCAACTAAATCATCTTTTGACCAAAAGCTTTGACAAAAATGAATTTACAAAAGGTCACTTACCTTCCCTGAGGGCTATGTTACATAAAGGAGTCAATGGATCAAAGGAATATAGCATAGTTCTTAGACTCTCTGCAAAATCATTTCTTCCCAGACTATCCGGCGTGCCCTACCGGACAATCCGGTAACACCGGACTATCCGGCAACACCGGACTATCCAGCAGGGGCTATCGGACTATCCGGTCCACGCGGGTTTCACCTCCACCCGCGATTCAAAGGGGTAACTTCTCATGTTTTACTCCTAACTTCCTCCAAACCATTTTTCACCCGTTCCTACCGCCGCCATGATCTCTTTGGCGATTTGAGAAGCTCTTCTCGTTCATCTGTGGATTTGAGAATTTTTTTTGGTGGGGATTGGCCGCTGCTTCTTCGGAGTATCCGATCCCACCGGCCTCTCCATCAATTTTGGCCTAGGAACTTCTCTCCAAGGTACTTTGAACTCTTTTTGCCCGATCTGTTGGATCGGTGCAATGCTTGTAGTTTCCCTTGGTAGAAGTACTCCTGCTTTGCATATCCATCATGTCCTAGAAGATCAAAACTTTTCCATGGCTGGTTTGGAAGATCCACCAACCCTAGGTCACTAGGCGCTACCGGACTATCCGGTGGACGCCACCGGACTATCCGGTGGAATACACTGGATTATCCGGTGATGCCTAGAGACCTAGAGTTGGTTGGTCTTTGTGGCTCTAGATTTGTTCTATGAGCTCCCTAGACTTGTTCCATATATTCCTTTATGTCTTGGTGACATATTCCTGTCAGAAAATCATCCTTTTTCACAGTCATCGTAATCAAATCATATCTTTTGCACTCTGACACTAATCCAAGGTTCCAATTCCAAATCTTTGTGTCTCAGGGCTATTGAGATGACTGGTGAGCAACCCATCAAGCAGTACACCAGGATAAAGAGGAAGGCCATAAAGCCTCGCCCTCAGTCAGGCAGTGACACCTCTTTGGAGGACATCGGTGCCAGTGGTTCTCAAGGGAGGAGAACTCTCAGGGCCAAGCAAGGACCGTTACAGGACAGTCATCGTGGTCAGATGCACATTGCAGATGAAGAGGTGGCAGTAGAGACCTCCTCTGATGATGATATAGAGGATGAGACCTATGTGGTCCAACCCAGGCCTCATGGGAAGGGTCTAGCTCCTCCAATGATGATGATGAGGAGGAAGGAGGAGGAAGGTGATGAGGCAGAGGAGGAGAGAGAGGCAGTACCTCCTGAGGCTGAGTATGCTAGGAAGATGTCCAAACCCAGCAAGCCAGCTAACAGAAAGGCAGTAGATTACAAGAAAAAGGAGAAACTCAGTGAGATCAGAGACACCAAAAGAAGGGATTTCAGGAAAGAGGCCAGGAGCTCTTATGACTAGAGGTTCCACACTAGGTTTCAGGAGGATTTCTATGAGTCAGTGATTCTCTCCAAGGAACACCCAGTCACACTTGATCAATGGGTTGATTGGAAATACATGAAGGATAGGAAAGACCCCATATTTGATCAGGTGATTGCAGCATGTGAGAGGCAGAACATCCAGAAGGTCATGAGTTTCAGGCATAATTGGAACAAGGAGATCATCGCTCAGTTCTATGCCACATGCCTTCTTTGATGACACAGATGCAGATCCGAGGAAGTGGGCTATGGCATGGATGACAGAGGGTGAGACTTATTCCATCACTTATCTTGACTTTGCCTTTGTTCTTGGTAGGAACAATGTGGATCTGAACAGGCCCAAGATTCACCTAGAGCAGTGTCTCCCTGATAGTGAGATGAAGTTCATGTATCCTCCAAACAATCAGGAAAACTGTGGGCACTCATAGGGTCTCTACTCTTTCTATGGATATCTGAACCGGATGTTCAGAAAGATCCTGGCTCCTCGTGTTGGTGATGCTACAAACATCTCACATTATGCTAAGAATCTGCTTGCAAGGATGAGGGACGATGCATTGCCTTTCAGCGTAACCAACTTTATATGGGAAGACATCAAGGCCATATCCTTTGACCCATATCGGAGTTGCGCATATGCTCCTTTAATCATGGAGGTGATTGACAGAGTGACCGGTACAGCTTATATCAGTGACACTGAGCACCGGCCATTACGTGTGAAGAAGGTGAAGCATCCGATTGTGGCAGCACCCTTAGTTGCACCTTCAGGCTCAAACCCACCTCCTGAGTCAGCAGGCCTCAGTGCCACAGTAGCAGCGGCAGTCACCTCAGAGGAGGACAGATAGAGGATAGCACTCAGGTGAGAGGAGGAGCACCTCTCCAGTTGCTCCGGCTTTCAGAGCTATCATGGGTGCTTTCAAATGCTTCCAAGCCAAGCAGTACAAGGAAAGTAAAGCAAGGAAGCAGCTGGCTAGAGAGACGCGTGAGAACGTGAACTGGCTTAAGAGCATTTAGAGAGCTCTTAATGTGCAGCCACCTCCCTCTCTAGACAGGCCAGTCGAGGATGAGTTAGACAACGAGCCAGAGGAGCTAGAGGACCCATTTGCAGGATATCTCGCAGATCAGGCTCAGTCTAGAGGTTTCTCAGTACCTCGACCGCCTCAGGTCTTCCTGCAGCCACCTCCTTCTGCACCTGACTCTGTGACAGGTGTTGCTCAGTCCTTGTTCAGCCTGAGTGACTGCCCTGACAGCCAGCTACCTGGGCTACTCCACCACCTTGGCCTCCTCGAGCTTTTCAGGATCACTACCTTTCTCCATGGGTCAGGGTGGACAGGGGTTCTCCAGTGGAGCCTTCTTTCAGAGCAGCAGCCAGTTCCAGTCAGGACCTTAGGGTGGCAGCTCTAGTGGAGGATGGGATCAGGGCACTCAGTGAGCCCTTGAGGTACTTTTCTCCTCTTCTTTTGACCTTTTTGGTTCTTAATGACAAAGGGGGAGAATTGTGCATTAAAGCTTAGAGCTTGGTTGGTTGTAGGGGGAGTATCAGAGATGTGCAGCAGATGCAGCGGGCTTAGTGCGGAGACAGAGCAGATCTTAGAGGCCGCTTGCAGCATGTTTTATCTTTTCAATTTCTTTTCAGCTGTACTCTCTAGTTCATGTGTTGAACTCTTAATGTCATGTGTTGGACACATTTCGTGTAATCATTTTAAAATCTTTTATCTCCTAGTGTGATCTGTGTGAACTAGATGTATATCTATGTCTAATTTATGGTAGTAGCTATGTGCCCATCTTTGTGACTCTTTGTGGCTTTTGTAGTTTAGCTTGGTGGGTGCAGACTGCCATCACCGGACTATCCGGTGAAGCCTGCTGGACTATCGAGTGCACCGGACTATCCGGTCAGGGCTACCGGACTATCCGGTGAGTGGGCAGTGGCTGCACAACCCAGCATCCTAGTTGGTTTACTTTGTGTTTTCCCTCTTCCTATGTGGTTTTGGAATGCTGAGATATAGAGGGAGCTCTCCTAGCACGAAATATGTGTTTTTGGGCATATGTGGCTCAAATTTCGAGTTTGTGTAACTCAAGCACATATTTAGGGGGAGCATACCAAATATCTGAGTATTCATGCGCTTAATTTATTTATCCCTTGTAAGCTTTAATCGGGCTTGTCATCAATCACCAAAAAGGGGGAGATTGTAAGTGCAGCAACCCTCCTTGGTGGTTTTGGTGTATTGAGTGACAACACGATTAAAGGTCTAACTACTTTGTGAGGTCACTTGATAGGTTTCACAGGTTCATTCATAATGTCAAAATGTAAAAGAGTAAACTATGATATACATATCTCATGATCAAGCATGAATACTCTCATGAGTTGGGAGTCAAGCATATTGAATTAATATTACAGTCATGGTATGATTAACGGAATTGTTATTGAACATCTATTGCCTCAGTGCGGGATTTCACTGGTTTTCTATTATTGATGCACTTGGCTATCATATTGAGAAAAGTGACTTTAAACTGTATCTCTTCCATTTAGACAACACTACCCTAATTGGATTTCTCATATATAACAAGTGGCTGATCATGAAGACACTCTATTGCATATTAAAGCCAATAATGATCAAGACCAATTAAATGAATGGACAATGAAGCAAATGTGCTCCATCTACCTATTGAAGAGGTTTTCTAAATTGAAGTCCAACTATTTAGCTCAAAGAGGATTGCTCACAAAAGAAGAAGCTCAGCTTAGCTATTCAACTCTGTTGATATATTTCAAGACGGCATTATTCATCAAGACAAGACTCAAGTGGATTTCATCTAGATTTATATTTATGTTGAGTATAGGTATGCCGTACTATCAAGAGGGAAGCGAAGCTCAGAAGTCTCTAGTCAACATGTGCTCATAGCTAGTTCAGAGAGTGTCGAGCCAAAAGACTCCTCGTGAGTTATTCTTGTGCTGAGAGTGGGCTCACCGGATTGTCCGGTAAGCCTCACCGGACTATTCGGTGAAGGCTGAGCCCAGAGCCTAGAGTGATCTCTTTGACCGTTTCCTTGTGCTTTCATCTCCTAGTTAGGTGTATCTCTTATGGAGCTTAACACCTACACCTCTTACCTAGTGACCCAAGGCTTCATGCGTGCCTTAGCCTCTAATCAGGGAACCCCTCACCGGACTATCCGGTGAGCTCTACCGGATAGTTTGGTAGAGGGGGTTTGAGCTCCAACGGCTAGTCTGCCTCTACCGGACTATCCGGTAGGGCTCACCGGACTATCCGATGATGGCCTGACACAGGCCAACGGCTAGTTTTGTGAGGGTGGGTATTTATACCCCCACTCACTTCTAGTTGGGGCTGCTGCTTCCCTTCCACGTCCATATTCATACAGAGGCTCTTAGCAACACCTCACATCACTTTCTTTGTGAGATTGAGCTCAATTTGTGAGATTCTTGAGTTGGGAGATGATTTGTGAGATTGTGTGAGCTACATTGTGAGCACCTAGCTTCTGAGCACAGTTGGCAAGCATTTCCGAGAAGCGTTTTTGTTACTCTTGGAGGTTTCCTCCTAGACGGCTAGAGCGACCCGAAGGGCACTCGGCTTGTGAGTGCCACTTCTCTTGTTGGTGATTACCCCCACTCTTCGGAGCATTTGCAGTGAACACCATCATAGCCTTGGTGGTTGTGAAGGGGAGGCCGTGAGTTGAAAAAGACTCAAGCTCTTGGTGGGTCAACGAGGACATACGGACACTTGCGGGTGTGCCCGAACCTCGGGAATAAAATCTCTTGTTGTGTGTGTTGTGCCCCTGCTGGGAGACCCAAGCTTTGTGCTTGTGGTTTCTTCTTTTACTTGCATTATATTATTGCTTCCACTATCATTATTATTCGTGTGCAAGTTCTCTTTGTGAGTGCAGGGATTAAGTGTTACTGAGCTCAACATTACCTTAGAAACATTTTACACAGCTCCAAATAGCCAAATAAGTATTTACTTGCGTATTTACATTCGTAGGGCTTAGTCTCTGTGTGACACCAGACTATCCGGTGAGCCTCACGGGACTATCCGGTTATACCGGACTTTCTGGTAGGAGACACCGGACTATCTGGTGTTGAGACTGACAGTGTGTTTTTAAGTGGTGTAAATTTTCAGTTACACCTATTCACCTCCCTCTAGGCGACTTCAAGGTCCTTTCACTAATGATCTTCTTCTCATCATCGTCGCTGTCAGAGTCGGAGTCGCTGGACTTGCCATCGCAGTCACTCAAGCTGGCGAGGAAAGCACGGTCATGCTCTTAGGTGTGCTTTTGGTACTGCATCATGAACTCCTCCTTGTTGAAGTATGGCCGCTTCTTCGCCTCACCCTTGTACTTGCCCTTCTTCTTGTCGGAGGTGTACTCACCCTTCTTCTTGTAGTCCTTGCCGGCGGAGTACTTTCCTGAGCTCTCCACTAGGGACAGTCGGCAATGAAGTGGTCTGTCTTCCCACACTCGTAGCACTAGAGTTTATCACCTCTTCTGTGGCTCATCCTATTGGAATAGCGGTGCTAGAACTTGTTGGAGGCCTCTAGTTCCTCCTCCATAGCTGAAATCAAGGCCAAAGGATAGCCAACAGAAGGGTTAGGGTTAGCAGCACCGCCACAGGTCGGGCCAGACATAAGAGCTAGGCTCTTGTGAGTTAGTCCACTCATTTTGGCTCGCACCTGAGAGTCAACCTCTGAAGCCTTCAGCTTTCTATAGAGCCTATGGTGACAGTTTCGTATCCTATTGACTCAATGATCAACTCCAACTTGAGTTGCCAAATACTCCAATCCAAGGCATAGAGAAGCTTGCAAGCTTGCTCATGCTGGTTGTACGGCAATGCCCCATTCTTAGCATTTGAATGAATCTTGTTAGCAATCGACTGAAAGCAACTAAACAAGTCGTCTATGCTCTCACTTGGCTGCTAGGAAAAATTCTCATACTCCCACTGGTAGGTATCAAACAACCTAGCCTTTACCTGACTTGTCCCCTCATAGATGTTTCAAGGATAGTCCAGATCTCATGAGCTGTCTATAAGTGACTCACTCTGTTGAACTCAGAGCGGCTCAAGGCTGAAAGCAGGAAGTTCCTAGCTTTGTTGTTTACTTCATGTTCCCACTATTGCAAGCTGGGTCACATGGGTCTCAAGCACCTGGTAGTCAGCTCTCTGGCAAATATCCCAGGTGGACGAATGCTGGCTCTAGAGGAATGACGACATGCGGATCTTCCAATATGCATAATCGAAGCCATCGAACCCTAGAATCTTACCAACAAGCTGATCCTTGGTTACCTCCCTGTGGATCTAGAACCGGTTAAGGTATAGAAGACCCTAACTTGGCTCTGATACCAATTGAAGGACCGAAAGGCGACCGAGAGGGGGATGAATAAGTCAACACCTAAAACTAGCAACCCTAAAAACCCTCTCGTCTCTACCGAGCAAGATCTCATAGCAACCTGTGTGCTATTCTAGCTCCATTCCAAAGCTATTTCCAAAAGATCTATTGAAAAACACCACAGGATTAGTATTAATTTCAGATCTCGTGAAGGAGTGAATACATGGGCACGAAAGGGGAAAACTCAAGATCCACTTGCTAGTGGCAATCCTGTAGGATTGTGATGTTTTAAGACATAATCTCTACATTCTTCGAAGTCCAAAACACCAAAAGAGAAGAGGAAATATCGTAGGCAAACCAAAGCTCCAAAAGCCCTTGAAATTTCACTCGAAAACCAAAGAAAATGGAGCAAAGAGACTGCAACACACAAGCACTCAAGACTTGGCCATGAAATCCATCTATTGATTGCCTCAAAGAGGTCTTAGATCACGATTACAAGATGGAATCCCATTCTCCAAGCTACCACCCTCTCCCACCCACTATGTATGGGGTCTAGATCACTCTAAATTCACTTTTCTCTTAAGCTCTTGCTTGGAGGACAAAAATCTAGGGTTTAGAGGACCTAAACACAAGTCTAACCAGCCAAGAGAGTTAACCTAAAGCAGCCCTCTTCTTATTTATACTACAGGCTCTCTACTTGGTAGTTTTGCAAACTACCCCCTAAGATACAAACTGAAATACACTAGAAGGCCTGTAGATGCAAGAAAAGACCGCCGAAAAACTCAGATGAACGACCACGATGGAGTTCTTGACGTCTTTGGTTTCTCCGCCTTCTGCCGATGTCCTCCATCTATCCAGTAGCTCATCCCTTTGGGTAGCCTCCAGTTTTGGCAATACCACAACAAGCCTAGGTTTTGATGGTGGAACCAAGAAACGGTCTTAGGCGCCGGTTTTGACGCTCAAACCGGGAAACGATTGTGGGCTTCACTACTTGGGTTGATTTTACGGCTCACCACACCGTACCGAACCAAGGTCACTCTTATGGGCTGATCCTAACTTGGACCGTAGCCCAAGCCACCTTTCGGTCCACTTGGCAGGGATTTTGTCAAGCCAAGTTCACTCTGGCGCCGTCTCTCAGTCTACTCGAGAGGGCTTGTTCTCTAGGTCACTCTTAAGAGGTGCTTGCTCGTCCTTCAGAAAGTCTTCAGTGTTGAATAACACTCATCATAGCCAGGACGAAAGACCAGAGTCAGTACGCTTAGGTCCATTAAGCGCTTACTTCTGTTTCTGCAGAGTGGTGGACAGTCTGGCTCAAAGGAGCAAACAATCTGCAGCCCCAAAACAATAACAAAATGTACAACGGACAATCCAGGCTTCAGGAACAGACTGTCCACAATAGTAATACTCAAAAAGGCACCTCAGAAGAACATCAACAGAAACTATGGTGGACTGTCTGCACACAAGGGGCGGATAGTTCGCAGTACAAAAACTAGTAGAAAAATGGCCTAACCAACATGATGAAAGAAATACTGAAAGTCAACCAAATGGCCTCCAACAATTATGAAATTTTAACTTGAGCTTCCTAACATGACAAGGAAGAACTACACAAAATTTGAGATCAATTGGGGAAGGTTTGATTTGATGGAGATGTGCCTGCGCGGCAATATCCGAGGACCAACTCCGAGTCGTATCAGCTCTGATATGAGTCGATGCTGAGTCTAGTGTGGGACTCAACTCTTTCGGTATGACTCAGAAGCTAGCGTATGGTACGCTGCAGTTGGACCTCTATCAAGACTCGGATACTTGATCCACAAGCAATTAATATCATGATGGGCCTTTACGTGGTCGAGGCCCATTAGTGGAGACTATATATATGCATGAGAGGCCACGGCTTAGGGGACTGGTTGGTTGTGTGCATAAGACCCTAGCTGTACCCTAGTCCAATCTCTCAAGATCCTCAGCCAAGTTTGTGGTTCTAGCACACCAGAACTCGGCGTTGCCTTCCTGCACGTGTGGATACCATAGAGACGTTGCTACGACTACTATGTTGATCAGCCGACTGATCTTAGGGCCGACCAAGTGATTTCTGATTGAGTTTGGCTAGGTGACTCGGCATCTATTCTTCCTGCACATCAACTTGGCATGCTTGACTCGGCACCCGACTGCATTGACTCGGCAGTGAGCTGCATCGACTCGTCTTCCGCTGCTCTGCGCGTCTAGTGGTAACGATCTATGATCTCTTGCTTATATGTGTTCCTGTGTGTTACGCAGTAGTAGAAAATTGTTTTCATGCTATGGTAGCCTACCCCATATCCCTACAGTGGTATCAGAGCCGATCGTACGTAGCTTTATGATCTAGATCGATGTAATAGATTGGATCTATTATCGTAGTAGATTGGATCTACTGTGGCTCCATGATAATTGATTGGATCTGTTATAGGTTCTACACATTGATTCATTGGATGGACTGACGGTAACAGATTGGATCTGTTACAGGCTATCCACACTGGTTCATTGGATGAGCCAATGCGATGTACATGGATGAAACTTGCACTCGGCTTGATTGGATCAACCCGATGAGTTTTCATAGATTGGATCTATGGTCCATATTTTGTTATCACTGCCTATTCTTTTTTGCATTAGATGTGTTAGAATAGATTCCCTTAGAAAAATTCAAGAATTCTTGATACCCTTCCAATCGCTACACCTATAAGGATTTCGATCGTTGTTAGGTGGGTCTGCCAAAGCAGGGTGCCTACGACTATCTTAATCAAATAGGGAGGATGTCGGACATCCACACGTATGGGATTGGTTTACTTGACGAGGCTATCAAATCAGATTTGGGCCTTGGGCATAATGTTGGACGTTTCGACATAGGATGTCGCCCAACAAACAAGAGCTTACATAGGATGTGATTGACAATAGTTGTCTACCGGTTTCGCTAAGTTTCTAGCAGTGATGCCAAAGCTCACTAGAACTTAGATAAATGCGGATCTTGTCCACTATGTGTCGTGAAAGGGAATACAATTGCAAAACATATAGTGGGAGTATCTTTTGTTAAATTGTTTAATAAAATATCTACATAAAACATTGTGCTGAAACTTTGCATATTCACTTCCTGCTGTAGTTGATCATTGCCGCTAATCCCGCTCTGAGTTCTGGCTTTAATTTGAGATCTATTCTTGATAAAGAGAAGTTGTCTGGAACAAACTTTACAAACTGGTATCGAAACTTGAGAATTGTTCTCAAGCAAGAGAAAAAGGAATATGTTCTTGAGCAGCCCTATCCTGAGGATCTTGCGGCAGGTGCTACTGCTGCTAAACGTAGGGCTCATGAGAAGCATTGCAATGACTCGCTTGACATTGGTTGTCTCATGCTTGCCACCATGTCCCCTGAGCTTTAGAAGCAATATGAGGACTCGGATGCCTTCAATATGATTGAAGGGCTCCGTGGCATGTTTGAGAGCTAGGCAAAGGTTGAGAGGTATAACACCTCGAAGGCCTTGTTTGGTAGCAAGCTGGCTGAAGGGAGTACAGTCAGCCCTCATGTGATCAAGATGATTGGTCACATCGAGGCACTCGACAGACTTGGTATTGAGCTTGAGCTAGATCTTGCGACGGATGTGATCCTCCAATCTCTGCCTCCTAGTTTTGAGTCGTTCATCATGAATTATCATATGAATAGCTTGGATAAGACTCTGACTGAGTTGCATGGGATGCTTAAAACTGTCGAGGATAGCGCCAAGAAAACCACAACTCATGTGATGATGATCCAAAGGGATAGCAAGAAGAGGAAGCACAAGGGCAAGGGCAAAGGCAAGGCTAAGGATAGGATCCAAAATCCGAAGCCTAATGCTAAGCCTAAGGCTGGTCCCTCTCCCTCGGACAAGTGCTTCCACTGTGGTGACAGTGGGACATTGGTCGAGGAACTTCTAGAAGTACTTGGAAGAAAAGAAGAAGAAGGGAAGTGAGACTTCCGCTTCAGGTATTAATGTTATTGAAATTAATCTTGCAACTTATTCTAGTGAATCATGGGTATTTGATACCGGGTTGATGATTCATACCTACAAATTGTTGCAGGGACTAAAATAGACTAAAAGTTTTGCAAAGGACGAGTTGGACGTGCGCGTTGGGAACGGAGCAAAGGTTGCTGTGTTGGCAGTCGGCACATATCACTTGTCGCTTCCTTCAAGATTAGTAATGGAGTTAAATAATTGTTATTTTATTCTAGCATTGAGCAAAAACATTATCTCCTCTTCATGTTTGGAGGATGGTGGTTATGAGATAATAGTAAAGAACAAGTGTTGTTCTATTTATTTGAATAACATGCTCTATGCGCATTGTCCATTAGTGAATGGATTGTATGTTCTTAATTTTGAGGACGAACCAGCTCTTAACATTAATGCGAAACGGCTCAAGCTGAGTCATTTGAATCCTGCCTATGTCTGGCATTGTCATCTTGGCCATATTAACAAGAAACGTGTAGAGAAGCTCCATAAAGATGGACTACTCAACTCATTTAATTATAATCATTTGAGACATGTGAGTCTTGTTTACTTGGCAAGATGACAAAGACACCCTTTACTGGTCAAGGTGAAAGGGCATCTGAGTTATTGGCCCTTGTACATACTGATGTATGCGGTCCAATGAGCTCAGTGGCCAGAGGCGGTTTTCAGTATTTCATTACTTTTACTAATGACTTTAGTAGGTATGGATATATCTACTTAATGAGACATAAGTCTGAGTCATTTGAAAGGTTCAAACTAGTATCAGAATGAAGAACAGAATCACTTGGGCAAGACGATAAAATTCTTGCGATCGGATCGTGGTGGAGAATATCTGAGCTAAGAGTTCAATGACCATCTAAAGAGTTGTGGAATTGTTCCACAGCTGACTCCTCCCGGAACGCCACAGTGGAATGGTGTGTCCGAGAGGAGGAACTGAACCTTATTGGATATGGTGAGGTCAATGATGAGTCAAACTGATCTCCCATTGTCCTTTTGGGTTTACACTCTAGAAACCCCTGCGTTTACACTGAACCGAGTTCCATCTAAGTTTGTGGATAAGACACCATATGAGATATGGACTGGGAAGAGTCCTAGGTTTTCTTTCCTTAAGGTTTGGGCTTGCGAAGCTTATGTCAAACGTTTGACGTCTGATGTTGGACAAATGCCACTTTGTGGGCTATCCTAGGAAACCAAAGGATATTATTTTTATGACCAGGAGGAAGCAAAAGTGTTTGTTGCCCGTAATGGTGTCTTTTTGGAGAAAGAGTTTCTCTTGAAAGATGAAACCAGTCGGAACAAGGTGCAACTCAAAGAGGTTCGAGAAACACTGTAGAATGGTTCTGATCCAACTGATTTCCAATAGGATGAGTCAAGTGTTGAGCACCCTGTTGAAACACCATTAGCCACGCATAGGTCATAGAGGGCACATCGTGCACCCGACCGATACATGTTCCTCACCATGGGTCCGCACGATGTATTGTTGTTGGACAACAATGAGCCTAAGACTTACAAAGAAGTTGTGATGGGACCCAACTCTGAGAAATGGCTGGAGGCCATGAGATTCGAGTTGAAATCCATGGCTGACAATCAAGTTTGGAACTTGGTTGAGCCACTTGATGAGGTATGACCTATCGAGTGCAAGTGGGTTTTCAAGAAAAAGATAGCCGCTGATGGAGATGTTCACATCTATAAGGCACGGCTTGTGGCAAAAGGGTTTCGATAGATTCAAGGTGTTGATTATGATGAAACATTTTCACCTGTAGCCATGCTAAAGTCTATCCGGATCCTCCTAGGGATTGCCACATATCATGACTATGAGGTGTGGCAAATGGATGTCATAATGGCTTTCCTTAACGGAAACCTAAGTGAGGATGTGTACATGACACAGCCTGGAGGTTTTGTCGATCCAGAGAATGCTGGGAAGGTATGCAAGCTTTTGAAGTCTATTTATGGACTCAAGCAAGCATCTCGGAGTTGGAATCTATGTTTTGATAAAGTGGTCAAAGTGTTTGGTTTCATCAAAAATGTAGAAGAACCTTGTGTATACAAGAAGGTTAGTGGGAGCGCACTAGTCTTTCTGGTCTTATATGTAGACGGCATATTATTGATCGGAAATGACATTCCTATGTTGGAAGCTGTGAAGGACTCATTGAGAAAGAGTTTCCCAATGAAGGACTTGGGAGAAGCAGCTTACATCTTGGGCATAAAGATCTACAGAGATAGATCCAAGCGCTTAATTGGACTAAGCCAAAGCACATATATTGACAAGGTGTTGAAACGGTTCAACATGCATGATTCCAAGAAAGGTTTATTTCTCATGTCACCTGGCACGATCTTGAGCAAGACTCAGTGTCCATCGACAATTGATGAGCAAAAGAGGATGAGTGAGATCCTGTATGTCTCCGCAATCGGATCCATCATGTATGCCATGATATGTACTCGCCCAGATGTCTCCTTTGTTCTATGTGTTACGAGCCGATATCAGTCCTGTCTAGGTGAAGGTCACTAGATTGCTGTAAAGAATATCCTTAAGTACTTGAGAAGGACTAAGGATGCATTCCTAGTATTTGGAGGTGAGGAAGAGCTCGTTGTAAAGGGTTACACCTATGCTGGTTTCCAAACAGACAAAGACGATAGTAGACTGCAACCTGGATTCGTATTCTGCCTCGATGGTGGAGCAGTTAGTTGGAAGAGTTCCAAGAAAGATACGGTACCTGATTCCGCAACAGAAGCCAAGTACATTGTAGCTTCGAAAGCTGAAAAGGAGGCAGTTGGGATCAGAAACTTTGTTTATGAGTATGGTGTTGTTCCGAGTACTTCGTGCCCATTGAACCTTTACTGTGATAATATCGGTGCAATTGCACAAGCTAAGGAACCTAGGTCACACCAAAAATGCAAACATATACTCAGGCGATATCACATGATCAGAGCGATTATTGATTGAGGTGATGTGAAGATATGTAAAGTGCACACGGATCTAAATGTAGCTGAATCTGTTAATGAAGCCTTTCCCAGAATCCAAGTTTGAGGCACACATGAAAGCAATGGGTATTGGATACCTGAGTTGACTCTAGTGTAGTGGGATGAGAATTTGTATGTTTTATTTTGAATAAATGTTATTCAGTTTGTTCCTTGAACATGCTGCTGTAAACAATGGATCAACGAGTACGTGAGTCGTTCGTGAGACTCTTGTTTAAATGCGATGTTCTAAATCTTCCCTAGCCTACAATCTCTATCTAGGGACAATAAAGACTTAAGGGCTAGCACATGGATTGATTGATGATCATGTCTCATGGATCATGGATATTGGATATCAAGTCAATGATGTGGACAGATGTTAGAGAACATGGTGTCGGATTGACTGACTCTGAGACAGTTGCTGGGATTGTTATGCTAATATGTGCCATCAAGCGATCTCGAGTGATATACCCACTAAATCCTTTGACCTGAGATCACCATTGTTTCTCACTGTGCGTAGTGGTGTACTTCGGGGTTACCAAACGCTTGTTCCGTAACTCGGTAGTTATAAAAGTAACTTTCGGGTGCATTACAAAACATGGATTGGGATGTGAGTGGATCCCAAGATAGAATTTGCCCCTCCAACATAATAGGAGAGATTGCCTCTGGGCCCCTCGAGGTGGCTGGATTAGAAATTGCATGGCCGTGCTATGTGATTAATGATTAATCACATTTGGACTAATGGTTAGTCCAATAATCCACCATTGACGAGTGAAATAAGTCTGACTATTCAACAAGGGTGGCACAAATCTCGCCTTGGGTCTGACTGGCGTCATGTGGCAAAAGGATATAGGACGAGTTGTATATGAAGGTTCGGTTGATATGATCATTGTGCTTTCGGGTGTCAACATGTGCTGCTAGGCGCCGCTATTGATCGATTGGCTTGAGAAAGGGTTTTTTGCCATGGCTGACTGCATGTCAACCTACAGGGCACACACTTAAGGGACTGTGACACCAGGATATTGCCTCTAGGCAAGTGGGAGATTGATGAAGATGTGCCCACGCGGTAATTTCCAGGACTAACTCCGAGTGGTATCGGCTTTGATATGAGCCGATGCTGAGTCCGTGCAGGACTCGATTCTTCCGGTCTGACTCAGAACCTAGCATATGGTACGCATAGTTGGACCTCTATTAGGACTCGGATACTTGATCCACAAGCAATTAGTATCTTGATAATGGGCCTTTACGTGGTCGAGGCCCATTAGTTGAGACTATATATGTACATGAGAGGGCATGGCTTAGGGGACCGGTTGGTTGTGTGCGTAAGAGCCATCACAGAAAAGGTTTCTGCGTAACCCTAGCTATGCCCTAGTCCAATCTCTCAAGATCCTCCACCAAGTTTGTGGTGCTAGCACGCCAGAACTTGGTGTCACCTTCGCGCACGTGTGGATACCATAGAGGCATTGCTACGACTGCTACACTGATCAGCTGACTGATCTCAAGGTTGACTGAGTGATTTCTGATCGAGTTTCGCTAGGTGACTCAGCATCGGTTCTTCCCGCACATCGACTCGGCGCGCTTGACTTGGCACCTGACTACATTGACTCGGTAGTCGACTGCATTGACTCATCTTCTGTTGCTCTGCGCGTCTAGTGGTAACGATCTATGATCTCTTGCTTGTACGTGTTCCTGTGTCTTACGCAGTAGTAGAAAATTGCTTTCATGCTATGGTAGCCTACCCCGTATCCTTACATGATTGCCCTAAAGGGGCGGACTGTCTGAGGCTTGGAAGTGGACTGTCCGCGACAACAGAAAATTAGATGTATACTAGACCAAAAAGAACCAAATCAACTCCAATCACCCCAAGACTTTGTGGGCATGCAATCTAGGTAATCTTAAAGTAATTCCCACAAAAATCCCCAAAAAGGAAGTTGCGCCAAACAATAAGGGAGAAAAGGGTTGAGGAACCAAGAACAAAACTAGATCCCGTGCAACTTGTGGATTCAAAGGATTTGGCACTTGTCCATGAGATTCACCACATCCTTGCTGCACTAAATCAAAGCCAAACAAAAGAGCTAGCCCATAGCAACCAAAACAGCCCTAAAAGCCATGGATTTCACCCAAAAACCAAACTAGAAGAAGTTAAGCAAGAGCACTCAAGAAGCTGCACAGAACTCCATCTATTCCTCTCACAAAATGATCACAAGGTCTGATTACAAGTGGTAAATTTTGTCCCCAAGCTGCCTCCCACTTCCTACCCTCTAACCATGGAGACTATCACTCTAATCCCTCTAATCTTGAAGCTCTTTGCTTGGTGATGAAAATAGGACTCAAAACCTAGCCCTAAACAAGTCTCAACCAGCCAAGAGAGTTAATATAGGGCAACCCTCTTCTTATTTATACAATAGACTCTCTACTTGGCAGTTTTGCAAACTACCCACTAAGATACAGACTCAAATACACTAGAAGCCTATAGAGATAAGAAAAGACCGTCGGTAACTCAAATGAATGGCCACGATGGAGTCCTTGACGTCTTCAGTTTATCCACCTTCTCCTGATGTCCTCCACTTGTCCAATAGCTCATTTCTTTGGGTAGCCTTCGGTTTTAGCAATATTGGCAATCAACCCTGGTTTTGACAATGGAACTAGGAAATAGTCTTGGGCCCCGATTTTGATGCTCAAACCAAGAAACGCTTGTTGGGCTTCTCATCTTGAGGTGATTTTATGGCTCACTACATCGTCCTGCACCCAAGGTCACACTTACGGGCCGAGCCCAGCTTGGGCCGCAAACCAAGCCACCTGCCAGTCCACTCGATAGGGATTTTGTCATGCCACGATCATAGTTGGGCGCCACCTCTCAGTCCACTTGAGAGGGCTTTCCTCTAGGTCACTCTTAGGAGGTGCTCATTTGTTCTTCAGCAAGACTTCAGTGTTGGCAAGCACTCATCGCAGCTAGGATGAAAGACCAGACTCGTACACTTTAGTCCCTCAACATCACCACCAACATATATGCCATCCATGTGCATCCTTACCTAAACCACCATTTCCTAGTTAGTACTGAGTTCCCAAGCGCACTTCGAAACTTGGTTTCAAAGATCTAACTCATGTTAGTTGACTTGGTATGAGGAGATGAAGGAACTTTAGAGTAATAAGTAACAATTAGATTAGATAACCACAGAAGAACCTTATGAAACCCTCTCATCTTATCTCTAAGATCCAAAATAAAAGAAAAGGGATATAGAAAGTATTTTATCTACTATTTAAGAAAATTTGTGTTTTTAGGAACAAGTCTTTAGTTGTTCATCATTCTCATAAGCATTTAGATGTCCAACTATTTTTATTATGTGATACAAAATTAAAGGTGATGTAGGGTAATAAACACCAATCAATGCAACAGTTGAACCATAGAACAACTCAAGAAAAGATAAAAACTTTTTAGGAACAAACCTATGACTACTAGTAAATAAAAAAGACTCATTTTGCTTCAAAGGATGGTTAGTTTTGATAATGAATTTAAAGGTGCCTCGATAAGGAACAAGATGCTTAAGCATCAAGTAAGTGGTATTCCATGCAACATCCATATCCATCCCAACTTGTGAGGGGGACACCAATACTCAAACAAAAGCTTTTCTATACAACAACACATTGGTTTGAAGCATTCAAGAATGTTAAAGTAGTTCTAAAATCATCAATATAAGGCTTCAAGTGTTTCAAACCAGATTTAACTGCTAGAATAATTATGTGGCAAGTACAATGCCTATATATCACTAGGAGGTATTAAATGACCAATATAACAAACAACATGTACCTAAGTCCAAACTGAACTATGCCTCAACCTTTCTTTATTTCTTAGACGTGCAACTATCTTGGTGCCGGAGCAAGTGTCTAGTACTAGAAAAAGATTGTCCATAAGGTCTACTTTTAATTCTTGCAAATGGCAATGACCCTTACCTTCTTACCATTCTCCATCACTAGCACCTCATAAAAGTTCTCCACACTCTAGATGTAGGGTTCTTTTTCTAATGTGTCAACTTGTGACCAATGCAACAAGTATAAATCCCCTTCTCCCAGAGAGTCATACTTTATAACCTAGTTGAGTAAGTTTTGATGAGCATTTCTATAGTCGAGCTTGTAGTCTCAACCTTATTTTTAGGTTTAGATCTCGAGCCTTTATAGTAATGCTTGAAGCTTGTTCTAGAAGATGGTGTTTATATGTTGAAGTCCCATCCTCCACTTCGAAGATTTCAATGTCATGGACCTATCTCGATGGACTCGATTCTAGTTTGATGTATAAACTTGGAGATTAGCAAGGTCCTGTTACATACTTATGGTTTTCCTTGAGCAGTATTTTGAAACTCTAATTTAAACTTGTATCTTGTGCATACAACTCAATGTTTTGAAATGAAAATATGATTATATGAAATGTCTGAGTTGTTTTAGTCATTGCAACTCTCTTGAGAGATCAGCATGTATGATTCAATCCTATGTGAAGGAGGCTGCCACACTTATGGATATCATTGAGGTAAACCAAAGGGTTGTGATATAAGTGGACAAGTTTAACTCATTTGTTAGGCCCCTATCAAGCTATGCCATAGAGGTGGCACAATAAAGCATGGGCATCAGGCCAAGGCATGATTGGTGGTGAAGTAGGCATCACAGAGGCAGCGATGGTGAGGTGGCCGGTTGCATAGAAGCAACATGGAATTATCTATGCATGGACGTGGGATAGTGAGAGAAAGACCCAATGCAGAGGTTTATGTTTCCATATTCTGGTTAGCCTAGGTAGCCGATGGAAATAAGTCATACACATTTTTTGTTGGTTATTGTGGGCGATGAAGAAAATGCTCAAAACTTAGTTTCTGCATATTTTCTCTGGCCTTTCGGATGGCGATGAGAATGTTCTGTATTTTTATTAGCCTCTCATATGACCAAAAATTAACAATTTATTTTCATGGGCTATACCAAGCCGACAAAGATAATTTTTTTGCATGGTCAAACCAAGATCTTACAGGAATAAATAGAGCTAACAAAAATAATGGTAAAGACTTTGCAAGATTGATCTATTAGTTTGTCCCTTCACACAAACGTCCATTCATTGGTGTAATTTTTCACTTTTCTCGAAAGAAGTTTTAAAAACTGAAAAAAATCTATGTAGTTATTTTAATCAAGCATTAAAATCAAAGCCCAATTGTGTTTCCTCAACTTGATCATTGGAATAATATCCAACATGTATATCTTTCAATATATATATATATATATATATATATATATATATGCTATTCAACTCACAGCGTGTTGAATAGTCTATTCAACGCACTGCAGATAGTTACAAGTCTTGTAAGCATAAAATCAGCCCGCAACCGTAAAAGTCTGACCCGCAATCGTAAAATCAATCCCACAATCGTAAAATCAGTCTGCAACCATAAAACCATGCTTAGCACTAAAATAGAGACATTATGGTCAAATAGTAAAAATAAAAGCTTAGTCTCCAACCATAAAATGGCATCCGATAGTAAATTGTTGCTGCTCCCAAAAAGTATAATCACCATCTCGTGGTAGTAAGAAAATAATTTTGCAGTTAACGTTAAGAGATGGATAATATGGCTAAATTGCTGCTTTATGCTTCAAAGATAAGTTCTATAGTTGTAGGAAAGTGTCCGCTGCTTGTTATTTTTCCATGTTGGTCTCTCTAGGGACATTGCAATTCTAATTTTTTTGAACAAAAAGACTGCGGGGGAGGTCCCTACAGTAAAAAAAGTTTTATTAAGTTTTAGTCAATTCTAATTTTAGTCATGGTAATTTTCACTTCACATGCTCAATATTGTTATGCAATTGTAACATGCTAGATGAGTTTGGCACTTTAGCAACTACTACATTGTTGGTGCCCAGATGGACGTCGATGATAAAAATAATAGCTCTTTTCTTGTAAAAACGAGATGCTTCGTGTAGGCTCCATTGCTAATCAAATTGCTAAACGTTAAGTTCAATTTTGTATGTTTATCATGTTGAGGGCAACAAAGCTAACCGAATTGCCTATTCTATTGTATATTTTATTGTTGTTGTTTGTTATATGTAAAGTGTTCTAAACTTATTCATGTCATAATATCAAGGCCATACCTACGATTTTGAGTCCTCGGTGCGACACACAAATTATGACACTACTTTTATATAATTTATACACTATGTATTCATGCTATCAAAATTAAAAAAGAAAAAACCGTAGATTGTGGGTTTAATACACTATGTATTCGCATAGTATATAAAAAAGAAAAAAAAGTCTCGTATTGTGGGTTTAATACACCATGTATTCACTTTTTTGTCTTTTCTCTTTGAAAATTCATGCAAAGTGTATAGTGATGAAATTGTAATTAGTAGATTTTACGGTTCAAAAAAACAGAGATTTATGGTTGTGATCAAGGTATATTAGAATTTTATGGTTATTTTATAAATGGTTAATAAATAAAAGACTTTACGCCTAAGAGATACAATACCATTTTACGATTTGCATCACCAAGTTTTTACTATTTTTTGGAGATATTTTACTCCTTAGTATGATTATGGAGTGGTTTGTACGGTCAAAAGAGACTTTTACAGTCTGACCACCTTTTGTTTACTCTCCCAAAACACATTTTTACGATTCATAATATTTTTGTCCCAAAACACATTTTTACAATTCATAATATTTTTGTCAACCATTGGTATTTATAGTTGTGCGTGAACATTCTACGGTTGTGGATGAGAATTTTACAGTTACGGGTGGGCAACTTACGCGCGTTGAACTCAGCAACCAACATTTTACAGTCGTGGGAGGTGTTTTACTATTGCGAGTGAGAGTTTTACGATTGTGGGTGAGAGTTTTACGGTTGCGGGAAGAGACCTGACATTTAATGGTATGGTGAGATTCTTACGATCTGTGGAAGTTTTATGCTTGCGGGCTGACTTTTACGCTTGCGGGCTACACTATTGCGCTTGCGGGTTGGAAGACTTGTTTGGACTAGGCCTGACGTGTTGAATAGCTATTCATAGCGTTGCGCGATGAATAGCGCCGCCCTGTATATATATTAGCGCTATTTAGCACGCTGCGTGCTAAATAGCTATTCAATATGCCAGTCCAGCCTCACAGCCCGTAAGCGTAAAAGATTTTTTCGCGATAGTAAAAGTCTACCGCAAATATTCCACCAACAGTTTGTTGCTACGAAAGATTTTTCCGCAACCATAATTTTTCAGGGCGTAATAGTAAAACACCCGCCAACATGTTAAAAAATAGCTCTCTCAACGTGCAACTGTAAAAAAGCTGCGACCGTAAACTTATCTCTAAAATGTATGCTGAAATACATGATCGTAAATTCTTACATTTGATTGTAAGACCTTGATCGTAAATTCTTACATTTGATCGTAAAATTCTTGCACGGCATATCCGCAATCTCACAACTGTAAATCTTTGTACCATGTCAACAGAAGAGACAACACCTTGCCATCTAAATCGTAAATGCCGCTTATTTGGGCTATATATGATTGTGTTAATTCATATATACATCCATTTTATACATGACGTTCGTACAAATTCATGTTATTAAAAAATTAGATGGTTTAATCAAATATACAAGATTTTTGCATACACATCTTTACAATTTGCTAGCATTTTACCAAAGAAAAAAAAATCTAAGATGAACGAACATTGATGTTCCTCGGAATCCACCGGCCCAGCAGCTGTTACTCTTGATGTCTTCCTCTATGAGTCTGGTCAGATCCACGCAAGGAGAAAGAATAAAAAAACACAACTAATCAACAAAAAATATCTCAATTAATCACAATAAATCTCAATTGATCTACAATCGCCTGATGCTCATGTGTTCCTCCATGGACCTTAGCACCATCGAATGGCATGGATCAAAATAAATAAGGGTGTAACTAAAAGATGTTGCTGTATTAGCTAACTCACCGTAATACTTCATGCATTCAAATAGAGTAAAAGATAACTTTTTTTTAGCCTTCAAACCGTAAAACCCACAACTAGTAATGGATCAAAACAGTTGAAAGCCATAAATTTTCCACCGTAATAGTAAAATCTTGGTTTCTGACTGTATATTTTTAGTTGTTCTAAATTGTAATGGTTTAATGATTTTTTAGCGATTCCATAATTGTTATCTTTTTTTCGTGATGAGCATGTCGCAATATGCAGATCAAAATAGTGATTCAAACAAAATATTAAGTCACTCATTACCAAAAAACTTAAAAATCCATACACAACTAAAAATAAATCCAAAATTTGGTTACAAGCATAAAAATGGTATTTTTATAAATTAAAAAAAATCAATAAAATATTGTCCACCAAAGGAACGTGAATAGATCGACATTGTAAGACATGCTTACTCAAATTACCTAGCCATAACATTAAGAATAAAAAAAATCGCAACTATCAGGCTAACGCTAAGTACAAGGATAAGTAATTCTTGGAATCTACATCCTTTTCCTACTTAATCAAATAGTAATTACTTCCTATTGGGTTTCAATAACCGTAAAAAGCAGGAATATATCAACATTTTACACTTAAAGATCCATAATTTTTTATGCTTTAACCATATTATTTGCTACAGCCTAACTGATACTTATATAAGACACTGTAAGTATTTATTTCTCATAGGTGCAATGCCCAAATATGAGGAAATATTGTTTTGGGATGTAAAACCTAACCATCCAAATCATAGATATTGGAAAATATATGTTTTAAATAGACATAAAGCGTAAAATATTGAGTGTAGTTAGGAGTTAGTCGTAATCTCAAAACAGTAAATATGTGGAAATACTCTCATTGTCGAGTTATAAAATAGTCAAACTGCACCACATAAATATTTGATATTTTACACTTGTGTATAGCCAGTCGTTAATAATATGTTCAATCAATATAGCAACAAAAGTCCATTTCCAATAACAATTTGCGGTTGCGGATAAATGCCGGACTTTGTTAGTTTGTTGGTTGCCGTATTTGACGCATGGTTGATGAGATTAAGCTGTTGTTTTGAGTTTTATGGATGTGTGACAATGTTTTATGGCTGCAGGTTGAGAAACAACTAATTGGAGTTTTACATTTGTGGAAGTGACTTTTACTGTTGCGGATGGGAGTATTATGATTGCGGGAGGAAGTTTTATTGTTACGGGTGAAAGGCTGAGCTGGTTGACACCTCCAACAACATTTTAAAATTGCGGGAAGGAGTTTTACGATTGCGGGCGAGAGCTAAGTTGGAACGCGTTGAATAACTATTCAACATGCCGGGAGCTCTGTGTGTGTGTATATATATATACACATATATATTGTATGGCCAGAATAGAGTAATATACCAAACCAAAGTATTTAAAATGTTCAAAGTTATTACATATTGCAGATCATGCAAGAAACATCCGCCAACTCCAACACGATCATTTACCTCACCACTAAACACAACATTAATACACCACTTAATTCAAATTAGATAAGTAAGGATTTTTTTGTAAAGTTATTACACCTCGTTTGGATGTAGGTATTCTGTTGTAGAATTTGGAATTGGATTTGGTCAGCCCTGAATGTTGTTCTTTGGATGCTACAGAATTCAGAATTGGAAATTCATGCAAATATCGCTCGGTATTCGCTGTACTTGATTGCCCTCACGATGAATACCAAGCTCCACCCCTCTGAATTGCCCCGAATTGGACTTCCCAAACAAAATCGCACCGCTCTCTCCCTCTCTGTCTATGTTTCCATCCCCGTCCAGATGCCCATGCTGCCACTGCCTCCTGCCGCCTCCCACACCGCCTCCCACTATCACCGCGCACCGCCGATCCGCCCTCCACCTTACTCTATCGCAGCTGCTAGAGGACGCATAAAGCAAGGACGAGGTCAGCATCTCCTCTTCTTCCCCGTTGCCGGCGCCCCTCATCTACTTTCTCACAGCTGGTGGCCTCTCCTCTCATCTCCAGCAAGATCCCCTCCTCTTCTTCCCCTTCGACGTCGTCTTCTCTCCTACCCCACCACCGAATCCTTCTCTCCTCTCCTCTTCACATGCGTAGCCGACTCCCTCTTCTCTTATTCCTTGTCGTTGTGCCCTTTTTGTTCTTCCCCTCCAGTGCCCTCTACTCTCCTCTCCCGCCGACGCCCTCTGCTCCCTTCTCCCAACAGATCCCCCTCCTTTTCCACCGCTGGAGCCCCCTCCTTTGTTACCCTGCAAGTGACCCAAATACCCCTCCTTTGCTACCCCACCAGCGACTGCTCCTCTCTTCCCCCACCAGTGCCTTCTGCTCTCTTCCCTCGTGGCCGGCGCACCTCCTCTTCTTCATTACTGGGCAACGATTTCAATTCCATGTTGTGGACATCCAAACAGATCATGACTTTGCCTGCTTCATAGGATTCCGAAAACCAATTCAATAGTCATCCAAACAAGATAAGCTGAATTGAGGCCAATTCTATACCACAACTGATTTGGTACTGAACCCATTTCAATTCCATGCCCACCAATATCGACATCCAAATGAAACCTTAGCAATTTTGTGGGAGAGTAATAAGCAAATCAAAATTTTATTAGGAACTTTGTGGAAATGAAATAAGCAAATTAGAATGAACAAAAAAAATTCACAATATATGCACAAAATATTGATGAAACATACATATGTTAGGTCTTATGTTGAACCTCATACTTAAATCAAAAGAAGTGATGCAATCGAATTTTTTTTATGCTTGGTTCTAAAATTCTGTACATTTTTTTGAATTCATGTGCATATGCTAATATTATGCCTTCCTTTACCCAGATACATGCATGCACTCAAACTTAAAATTATAGTACCTCTATTATATATGAGATTTTTCATTTTTTAGGACTCTCAAGATGGGTTTCGCACAATTGCCACCGCCATCGTGGGCTTCGCCAAATTGCCATGGACAATATTACCTCCTTGGTTTTTCTATCTTGGGATATTTTATTCATTTCGGTATTCTTTTGCAAGATCTAGGCATGAGAAAAGACTCTTCTTCCCCTTATACTTTCCTTCCTCTATCGCTGCCCACCCTTTTTCTTCCTCTTGTACACCGCCACCTCCGTCCATGGCCTGCCAGCCATCTCCTCTTGGGGCAAGCCTCCTGCCGCCGCCAGCCACCTGTATCTTCTTCCCGAACCCGTGGCTCCTCCTCTCCCAAATCAAGGCAGCCACCGCTACCCTGCTTCCTCCCGAGCGGCCCAATCCTCCATAGCCGCTGGTCCTCGTCACCTTCGAGACATGGGCGCCATCCCCTCTGCTGTTCCCTCCTTTGGCACCATCGGTGATGGGAGCGGAGAAGATCAGGCCCACCGCCGGTGATGGGACCTTCGGAAGAGTGGTGTAGTGCTGCTGCTTCCGGGGCGCGCCAGCGCCGATGCTGGAAGGGAAGACCGGCGCTGCACCCAAGAGACAAGGCCGAGATAGGCAGACCCTACGCCACTGCCTCCCCACCTTACTACTGCCTCCACACGGCAGAGTCTCCTCGCGACGAGGAGAGAGCCTGTCACTGTCACTGCCTCCCCCGTGGCAGGACCCTGTGACGACCTCCCCCACCGAGGAGAGGATGCCAGCGGCCCGATGGGATGGGAGCGCTGGGAAGGCAGGCCATCGTGGGGGAGATGGGGGCGCCAGTTGAAGTTGCTGTCTGCTCTCTAGGCCAAGAGCCGAACAGGTCTGGGAAAAGGACAGAACAGTCTTTTCCCCTGCCCAAATTTTGTAAAAGAATACCAAAATGAATAAAATGTCTTAAATGGCAGAAAAAAAAGGAACAAATGTTGTCAATGGCAATTTGGCGAAACTCATGATGCCGGTGGCAATTGTGGGAAACGCACTCTTGAGAGTTTAAAAAACCAAAAATCTAATTATATATTTGTCTTAGCTAGTTAATTTTAATACTACTTAGCAATTAGCATCAAACAAAAGCACTGAGGTAATATCGTTTTCCCGGTAGCGTGAGCGACAACAGGTGTCTACATTTTTATCTATCCACAGAATGTGTGACCTTGTTTGCTTGCTTGTGTTTATATGTTCTTATTATCGGCTACTACTACTGGTATTTGTGAAAACCATCATCTCACACAATCGTAAATAACCTTATACACATGTACTTCATCGTCTCACACAATCTTACAAACCTTGTTACAGCAGATGGGAAATTTGAACACGCACACCAGCGGATGCATGGTTAATATTAAGTAGACATGAGCGTGCTTCAGCTACGCTGTAGGGTACGATGGCTGCATGGCGAGGCCACACAAGCCCTCCTCGTCGGCGATGTCCCTCTCCATGCGAATGTATCCATCCTCGCCCCACGACGTGCCCCAGGAGTTCTTCATGAGCCAGTACTTGGTGCCGTCGCTCACCACGCCATACCCGGCGGCGGCAATCCCATGGTCGAGCTCTGTGCCACACGTGCCGGAGAGGACGCCGCCCTTGTAGAAACGGAAGTGGGAGTCCCCTCCGTCGACTGCGACCGACAAGGGCCGGTTGGCGACCGCCTTGGGCAGGGAGGTCTCGTCGTTGGCCGGCACATCCTCGTACCCCTTGATGGACGCGGCGTCGTTGGACGCCTTGTTCGAGTTGTAGGTGCTGTCGGAGGCAGTGTACGGGTAGTTGCTCTCAGTGGTGAGGCCGCCGTTGTCGATGATGAAGTCAAAGGTGTTGTCCATCAAGCCGCCACTGCAGCCCTGGTCCATGCCATTCACATCGCAATCCACGAGCTCCTGCTCTGACAAGCTTGAGAAGGGATCAAATGGTGTGAACCTCTCCCAAATCAACAAAAGTCCATAGAAGTTGAAAGCAACAAGGCAAATGGGCAACAGAAATCAAAGAGGCAAAAGAGTACAAGTAGGAGGAAGTTTCACTGGTGCAAAGAGAAGGGACAAATCAAGACTTGTGAGCAGCACTGGATCATCGGACTATCCGGAATATGTCACTGGACTATCCGGTGATACTAAACTATCTGGCAATAGGGGGTTGAATTGTCTGGTGAAGCCAGTTACAGTTCAAGTTGCTAAAATCAGGGCAAAGATCTCAAGTCAATCACACAGCAAGGTTGATCAGAAGAAATAACATTGAGGCAAGTCAGAGAATAAAAAAAAGAGCTTCAAATAAAGAATGTGCTATAATTGTTAAGAAAAAGGACATCTTGATAATGATTGACCCTATGGTAACTTTAGTCACCGCAACCTTGTCAATAAGAAAGCTAAAATAACTTGTGCACCTAAAAGCTGTCTTGGTGACATCCAAGGCTCCTACCAAGGCTATTTGATGGGTACCCAATATTTATCTGACTAACCTCGATGAACCCAACAAAGTTTAGGTACCAAAACTTGCCTAAAAGATAAACAGGTACAAACGGATGTATCAAGGATCTTGGCAAATCTTGAGAAGCAAAACTTCAAGTATATTCTTGTCTCAAGATAAATTCTTTCTGTCACAAACCAAGATTTGGAGTATTGTAGTTTTGACAATATGCAGAAAATATTATTGAAAAATGCATATGTCAGATCTTATGTTGAACCTCATCCTTCAATCAAAAGAAGTGATGCAACCGAATTTATGTTTGTATGCTTGACTCTAAATTCTGGCACAATTTTTTTGAATTCGTGTGCATATGCGGATATTATCTATGCGTTCCTTTACCTAGATAGATGCATGGACTCAAACTTCAACAAAAAAAAAAGTACTGCCTCTATGGCTCTATTATATTATTTATCTTCAGCCAGTCCATTTTAATACTACTCGGCATCAAACAAAAGCAACGAGGTAATATCATTTTCCCGGTAGCGTGAGCAGCAAAAGGTGTCTACGCTTTTATCTATCCACACCATGTGTTGCTAAACTTGTTTGATTGCATGTGTTTATCTATACTATAAAGAGCCAGTTAAAATTAAACATTTTTACCAAAAATTTTTTAACCCGCCTAGACCCAATCAAACCATTGATTGGTATTTGGTCCCACAACAAAGACCGAGTAACTGCAGGGGAAACCAGAACGCAACCGGAACGGGTGTTCCTGCCATATAATCGGTCCTCTGCAGAGTTTATTTCTTTGTTTTTTATCACCCTCGATCGTGTGCGTACCCGCACCAACGTATTGCCTTTGATCTCCGCTCAGATGCCCGCACCTCGGCGTCCGAATGTCATGGGCCTGATTGGCCATATAGGAGGCTAATGAGAGATCTTGAGAAATCAATACAATCTTACCATGGATCAGATCTGGCCCAATCATAAGCAAAATAAATGGAAAATATATTACAAATACAAAACAACTCGATCAAAAATATCATCCTATAGTACCAAATCGGTCGCAAAAGTGTTAATTAGCCTTCACATAACATATCCTCAAGTCCAGGAAGCATCGTCTCTAGCACACAAATGGATCCAAAGATGTAGACAGATTATTGGTTGCAGGAAAATCACAGAGCGGATCGTTTGAAGAGACCAAACAACATTAGGACATACCTCGTCATCGCGTCCCGTGGCCCACGGAAGGAGGAGGCGGCCGGCAGCCGGTGGCAGCGCTAGGACCGGAGGAGGAGGCGTGGCCAGACGCCGACGCCGAGGTCCGAGCGCCCGCAGGAGGAGGAGGCGTCTGGCAGCCGGTCGCAGCACTGGGACCAGAGGAGGAGGCGTGGCCAAACGCCAGGGTCAGAGCACTAGGATGGGAGTAGGTGGCCCGACCACAGTGGGACAGGGGGAGGAGGAGGCGCGGCCAAACTGCCGGAGGAGGACGCAGATCCGCCCACGCCGGGGGGCCTGGAGGCGGCCGCGCTGGGACAGAAGGAGGTGGTGGCACAAACGGGCTGGAGGCACGACGGGGTTGGGGGAGGAGCGCGTCGTTGGGGCGGAGACGACACCGGGCTGCGCAGAGGCAAGACGAGGAGGGGACTGAGGCGGCAGCAGCTCCACAGTCCCACGGCCACCCCCATGAGGGGGTCCGGCGAGGCGGCCGGTGGAGCGGGGCGGCGGCGGAGGATGTGAGGAGTGTGGAGTTGTGGAGTGTGGAGGCGGCTCCTCGGGTTCGTTTTTTTTCCACGGCTGTTAACTGGGAGCCGTCCGATGAATTGGACGGTGATGGACAAGGCGGTGGGGTGAGATGGGCTGGGCTGGATGTGGCCTGCTCGGGATGAAGTTGGGCCCTTTTTTCTTCAGGGTTTTAAGTGTAATTTATGAATTATTTGACAGTGTTTTAAATCTAATTTTAATTGAGTTTTTCCATTTACTGTTTTTAAATTATACTAGGGAGGTGTGCAGATTGGAGACAAGCAAAAAGTGAGGTTGTCTAATTAGGTAAGGTCTTACTATTAAGTTTGGTCTTTTGGTTTTATCTCAATGAATTTGATCCAATTTGGAAGTTCAGCCAGGCAAGGAATATTAAATTTCAGCTTGGAACTTTGGACAGTTTAAATTTGTAATTTTTGGCCTTTGGTCAGAGAGGGTTATTAAGTTCCAATTTGGATTTTTTTTAGTCGGCAAGGGATTATTGAGTTTGTCTTTGGGCTGGTCATTTCATCTTCTGACTACCATTGATGATGAAACTCCTCATTATAATTTAAGTTTTAAGTTTCCTTATCAGCAAGAAAAATAAGCTAAATAACTAGGGGATAAAAAACAAAAATTATAAGAAATGTATGTACGTTACGTGCAGGACATACGTGCATTTTTACTAGTACGTTCTAATCCGCTACTACTCCTAGTATTTGTGAGAATAATCGTCTCACACAATCGTAAATAGACTTATATACATGAACTGCATCTTATGCAATCTTACAAACCTTGTTACATACAGCAGATGGAAACTTTAAACACGCACACCAGCGGATGCATGGTTAATATTAAGTAGACATGAGCGTGCTTCATCTACGCTGTAGGGTACGATGGCTGCATGGCGAGGCCACACAAGCCCTCCTCGTCGGCGATGTCCCTCTCCATGCGAATGTATCCATCCTCGCCCCACGACGTGCCCCAGGAGTTCTTCATGAGCCAGTACTTGGTGCCGTCGCTCGCCACGCCATACCCGACGGCGGCGATCCCGTGGTCCAGCTCCGTGCCACACGTGCCGGAGAGGACGCCGCCCTTGTAGAAGCGGAAGTGGGAGTCCCCTCCGTCGACGGCGACCGACACGGGCTGCTTGGCAACCGCCTTGCGCAGGGAGGTCTCGTGGTTGGTCGGCACGTCCTCGTACCCCTTGATGGACGCGGCGTCGTTGGACGCCTTGTTGGAGTTGCAGGTGCCGTCGGAGGCGGTGTACGGGTAGTTGCTCTCGGTGGTGAGGCCGCCGTTGTCGATGATGAAGTCGAAGGCGTTGTCCATCAGCCCGCCACTGCAGCCCTGGTCCATGCCGTTCACGTCGCAGTCCACGAGCTCCTGTTCCGAGAGGGAGATCAGCTTCCCGGTGCTCAGCTTCACGATGCCCTCCATGGACGCCACCGCAGAGAACGCCCAGCAACACCCTAGGACAATATACATATTAATTATGCCGCTGATAGAGACGTTGTGCATACATGTATGACCATATCTAAAATGTCTGCTACAAATGCAAACCATGAAAGTTTGCAAATATACACATATATTGATCAGTTGATTTACCGCATTGGCCTTGGTCCTTGATGGGCGTGACGGCGCCTTTCGTCCTCCAGTCGATGGACGCCGGGACATCGTCGAGGCTAACGTTGGCGTACCTGAACCCCGTCGTCGTCCGGCCCTTGCTGGCCGGTTTGTAACCTGTCTGGGTGGTCCTAAACTCGTCGTCGGTGAGATCGGCAAACCGGTTGGCCTCGAGCCAGAACTTGTGGTTCCCGGCATTGACAGACTCGATGAAGGCGACGTTGGCCTTGAACACCTCGAACCGCCGCGCCTTCTCGGCGGCATCCCTGTAGACCCGGCCGTACTTGGCCATCCACTGCTCGTGCTTCTCCACCATGGCCTGGTCCGCTAGGTCGTGTGCCGCCAGAGCGCTAAGCACATAGGCACAGGCGAGGATGGCAAAGAGAAACGCCGACGAGTGATGAGTAGCCATGGCGTTTCTGGCCTCAAGGACTGTATAGATGCCTATTGCTGCGTACACGGATCTTGATTGAGTGCGATGGTATGGAGTGCTGGGGGGTGACATGGTGTATTTATAGGTCGCCGAGTTGAGAACCTTGCTTATTAGCATCTGGATCTTAATTTGCTGCGTGCCCTATGACCATCGAAGGATTATTGTTTGGTAAACAATAAGGGCATACAGATTAGCTTCTAATCTGGTCGAGGAGATGAAAATGACATTATTTACTAGTTAATTAACTGAAGAATCTGTCTATTAAACAACACTAAGATCAGGCGTTGGGTTTGGGCTGAGAGGAAACTGGCCATAAATAGATACTCCTATTATAAGTTGATCAAAGAATGTGAACTCTCTATGTTCACTGCTTATAATGCATAAATACTAGTACTACCGATTTGATAATTCTAGTAGTATTACGCTACCTTTCACTTGGTGTGAAACCTGGCGGCATTCCGTAGATGACTACCGAGGAGTGCTACTTCCCTTATAGAGAGAAAGTTCTATACCGAGACACAAATATACAATTTCGAAAACGATTTCTACCAATGTCTAAGTGAACGCTTCGAAACATTATCACCCACATGCTTTGTTTGCCTCGTGGAGTACATTTCGCTCTGTCCACTAATGATTTAGTACATATTTAGGAGGAGACGTGCCGACAAATGATCTACATATTTGCGTAGCTCGTATTTACCTTATTTGTGTGCATACTTCCATACATGTAGGTGCCAATGCGTACATACAACTCCATATATTTAATGGTCCTTGCTACGATGCATGTTTAAAGGATATATCTAAGTATATTCTCACATTGGTCTTGGCAGAGGCGGATACAACTTGTGTCTTTCAGATTTCAATCCTGGATACAAAAGCTCCCATACTTAAGATGGGAAAGATTAGTGAATCATGGTCAGCAATGCCAGAGCTTATAATAATACCCAGACTACCAATTCCATACGGCTTAGTGTCATAATTTTTTTCTGCTCCTACCTGATTATGGGTCGCTGTCAGCAAATACCCTACGATTTCTTCAGCAAGAACAAGGATATGTAACGAGGCAATAACTTGACCAGCCTGCTGGAACCATGTATTAAAATAAAATAAAAAACACCGTAGCCTCCCCGATATGTACGCTTAGGAGGGCTATATATATGCCTATTGCATTCAACAATCTGCATAGCAAAGAGCGTACACCGAAGCAACAACAAGCAGTGAACAGAACATGGCCAGCTCCAAGGTTTTGTTCCTGGCCATCCTTGGCTGCGCTTGCTTGTGCAGTTCTGTCCTAGCGGTTCGTGAGCTGAGCGATGTCGGCCATGGTGGATAGGTTCGAGAGGTGGATTGTAGAGCATGGTCGTGTCTACGAAGACGCAGCCGAGAAGGCACGGAGGTTTGAGATGTTCAAGGATAATGTCGCATTCATCGAGTTGTTCAATGCTGGGAACAACAAGTTCTGGCTCGGGGTGAACCAGTTCGCCGACCTTACCGTTGGCGAGTTCAAAGCGACCATAGCCAACAAAGGTTTCAAACCAATTTCGGCAAATGTTCCAACTGGATTCAAGTATGAGAACCTGAGTGTCAATGCACTTCCGACGAGTGTGGACTGGAGGACCAAGGGAGCTGTCACGCCAATCAAGAATCAAGGCCAATGTGGTTCGTACTTTTATGATTAATCCCGTGATGATATCGTCCTTAGTTATCTGTATGCAACAACATCTAACTAAAATGAGATGATTAATTAATATGCAGGTTGCTGCTGGGCCTTCTCGGCTGTAGCTGCCATGGAGGGCATTGTCAAGCTGAGCACCGGCAGCCTCATCTCACTCTCCGAGCAAGAAATTGTAGACTGTGACACCCACGGCACAGACGAGGGCTGCGGTGGCGGCTGGATGGACGCTGCCTTTGAGTTTGTCATAAAAAATGGAGGCATCACCACTGAGTCCAGTTATCCATACAAGGCAGTAGATGGCAAGTGCAAGGGTGGATCCAAGAGCGTTGCGACCATCAAAGGTTACGAGGACGTGCCGGCCAACAACGAGGCTGCACTCATGAAGGCGGTGGCCAATCAACCCGTGTCTGTGGCAGTTGATGCCGGTGGCAGAACGTTTATGTTTTATGCTGGTGGCGTCATGACCGGCTCCTGTGGCACTGAACTCGACCATGGGATTGCTGCGATCGGGTATGGCACGGAGAGTGATGGTACAAAGTACTGGATTCTGAAGAACTCATGGGGCACCACTTGGGGAGAGAAGGGATTCCTAAGAATGGAGAAGGACATCTCTGACAAACGGGGCATGTGTGGCCTTGCCATGAAGCCTTCCTACCCCACTGAGTAGAAAATGAAGAGTTTGGTGCCACAAACATTTATGCATATTGAATAATAAATATGTGTCTTATGTACTTTCATACAACTTGTTTTTATGTATCATCTTCTTGTATTGCATATATACATGCATGTACTTGCGTTGCTTGTGAAGTTTGTAAATATACCGCACGTTACATGCATGTACTTCTTGCGTTGCTTGTGAAGTTTGTAAATATACTGCATGTTTGAATATTACATTGTTGATCTCTTCAAAAGTATTTAAAGCTCCATTACAAAGTTGCTACACGCCTAGAATGTTCATATAGTGCCGACAGAACTGTTTGTATTGAGTTTCATACCATGTCAAAGGGTCAGGTATTTGGGGGCTTAACTGCCCACTAAGCATGTTCTTATCTGAGGCAATCTTTAACTAATTGGCCTAGTCCCAAGGACCCAACCACACTATGGCCCTGTTTGGAACGCAGTAATTTTTTTCCCAGTCCTACGTTTTTTCTGTGAAATTGAACTATTTCTCGTAAAATTTCTGCACAATTTTTGTGAATTCTTACGTTCCAAACAAGCTGTATATGAAGCTCTGTAGCCAAATACACTCACATGGAAATGTTGAGGTTGGATGCTTTTCCTTTATCGGTGCCAACCCTGAGAGGGTCAGAACGGTGCAGCTGATTCAAGCCCCCTCCGGTCATAGGGCCCACTCCATATATATAAATAATACTTCTAGTATAAGATTATTCTATTTATGTATAATAATGAACGCATAATGTGTCTAGTTAAGAGAATATAGTAGTATATTATATTCTTACTCTTTAATTTTTTGTTTGGTTAATGAAATTGAATAGGCTTAGTCAATTGTGACTAATTTCTCACTAGCTAAATAATTATTGGCACGAGGAATGTAATCATCCTATCAAAATTCATACGATGAACCTATGATGAATCAGCTCATCTAGAATGAAGCGACATCTCAAACTATAAACACCCTGTCAGCTAGGCCGACGGCGTGAGACCCTTCAATGCCAAGAGATCGCTCCGGAGTATAAACAACTTCTTAAGATTATGAATTTTTTAATAGAACACATTGAGTTTTTAGTTGTAACATTTATATATATATATATAGTAGTAATAAGGGATCTATTTAAAATCTTGTTCCAGGCCCCTAAAATCTTAAGACCGCCACTGTCCTTTGTCTAAAAAAATATGAAGCTCTGGAACGACACTTGGATGACTTAGGGGGGGCGTTTGGAAGCCTTAAGATTATTGCAATCTGGATACTGGACATTATCTCCCAGTAGCAAGGCTCAACCGGATAGTGTGATTCTCCACTGATGCACAGAATCCAAAGCATTTTATCCCATTTTATTTAGATCAGTAACTCATTTTGTGATTGGGATTATCAAAACCTACCTCCAACCGAATGCCTCCTAAGCCACCTGCCCGATCGAGGTGAGCACTGGGTCTGTTTGACGATGTGAGCACGAGATTGCCCTAACTCTGTCTACGATGACAAAATAGTGCCAAATAATATCAAATTTCTCAAAATGAGCCAACTGATCTAGCACTCTTTGGCACTATTCTACCATTGAGTGAAATTTGAATTTAAGAAATGAGATGAGAAAAATGCTGGCTACTAGCATCATCTCTGGTACTGCCTCACTACATCAAGCACAAAGACCTGGCCCAATGCCATCCACCAGCCCTCAGTACTGCTCTACATCAAGCACGGGCCCACTGCCATGGCAGGTGTGAGTCGTACACCAGCACTCGGATGGGCTGTATATACCTAAGACCATGCTCACTAGAAGACCTAAATGAGACGTATAAAACACTGTTTTGCACTGTACACGTAGAGAAATATATATATATATATACACACACACACGGGGATTTGGATAGGCTGTCTGGTGAAGACAGCGTAAGGCTATATATGGTCACTAAGCTTTTTTATCTTCTATTTCAAACTCCCCTATGTATCTGCAGTCATGTCAAAAATCATACAAATGGTAAGTGATCTTTTTTAGAACCAACATGGACACCTGCATAGCATGAGCATTATAATGAGATGACGATGAAGCAGTGAAGCACATAGTCAATAACTGAGACCGGCTGCTCAGGGATGTTAAACCTTCATATTCATGAAATGTAAATTTACATGGATCAGCGGTACTTATACAAAAATAAATAGCAGAACACAGAGTGTGGGTACCCTTTCTCTATTCTTTTATTATGTTCAAATTTTGTCTGATGATAAACGCAACGCAGAATGAAAAATAAGCTGACATATGGCCTAGCATCATCTCCGATGCCCCGGTATATCGAAGTAATTAATCCTGATCCAGAGCATTGCCACTGTAAGTTGTAACGTGTAAACTATGTTAGTATCTATCAACCAAGGGTAATGAGCAGCATCATCAATCGGTATTGAGTCTTTTTGGAGTATGGTTAGGCGAGCTCACCAGCTGCCACCGACACGCTGACTTGCTGACTTCGATCTATGATATTGCAGTGCCCTCAGGCTTTAGGAGGGTTGAAATACGCCATAAATGCAAACAATGTCTGCAAAATAGTGCACAGAAGCACGATAGCTGCTGCCAATACAGCCAGGCTCAACCATGGATTGCTAAAATGGTTGTGCCATAACCACGCCATCCACCGATTTGTGCGACTCTGGTAGTGCTCTTCCATCCTTCTGCATACGCTTTTGAGGTAATGAGAATCATTTCTACCTAAGTCCACATTTTTACCAAGTTTTGTTAAAAGAGCTGAAACTTCATCATCACTCCGCATATGATGCACAAGGATTCCCGTCTTAGCAAGCAGGACTACATCAGCAGGTTTGGTAACGATCTGAGACAAGAAAGCACAATAAGAAGTGAAATAATTCCCATATTCAGGGCATGTTTGCTCCAGTGCAATAATGTTCTTAAAAAACGAGCTGGTGTGCCAAGAAATAACCAAAGTTGGAATTTCTATCAAACCATTTGTGAATCGTATGTCCAGTAGACCATATCGATCATTGTCATTGAACACCCTTTTCTGAAAATGAACACCTGCTTCGTGGTACTGTTCTGCTCGGCGCCACCGGAGTAGATGATGGCGATCTCGAGGGAACCGTGAGGAGTTGATGTTCTTGGATACTTTGGACTTGTCTGTGTTATGCCCAATATTAAGCTTTTCATATCTTCTAAGATAAGAAGGAAACATTTTGTACCTCCTGTTCCTGTGGTGCTCCTGCGGTTCTTCCGTGTCCTCAGCAGGCGTCATGTACAGATGCCAAAAGTGCAGTAAATGGTGGAACACATTCGGCAGGCTAGTTTCACGGATTGGTACTGGATAGCCTATAATGTTCACTAGCCCACATCCAATTCTATAGATAAGCTTAGACGAGTCATATTCCCCGGTAACTGACTCATAAATTTTCTTAACAACAAAAAAAGGAAGTTGATTTTCCAGCAAAAATAGGTCGTGTAAAAGCAAAGCAGTGAGACACCCTGACTTATCGAAGCCTACCTGATGCTTCGCGTGTTGCTGATAACGATCAAGTGCTACGCTTTGTGCAAACTTGCTCTGTGTCGTCGAGGATGTTTTCTTTTCCACAATCTTTTCAACAGATATGCCACATGGTGTTTTATTGAAATTTTCCTGTTCACTTCCAGAGACAAAACGTAAATGAGCAGCACCTGGTCGTAGCAAATTTGTTCCTTGAATTC
This sequence comes from Paspalum vaginatum, assembly GCA_030272315.1. Taxonomy (NCBI): domain Eukaryota; kingdom Viridiplantae; phylum Streptophyta; class Magnoliopsida; order Poales; family Poaceae; genus Paspalum; species Paspalum vaginatum. The sequence goes on along the minus strand of CM059017.1, from coordinate 37,341,096 downwards.
CACGAAGAGCTACGAGTACGAAACACCCATCAAGTAGAAGCATTTTTACAAACTCGTCAGATTCCAGTGCAAACTCTTCAGGGTAACAGCTGCGTGCTTGTTGCTCCACACTCTCCATTAACTCTAAATAATCCTGCAACGTTTTCTCAGGATTCTCCCTGAGAATGTAATTTAAACACTTCCACTTCTCCACCAATATCTGGTCGACTGGTTTTCCGTGGTGATAGGGACCAATGGCTAAGCTTATTGGTTCATAAGCATTTCGGTCAAGCTCAAGGATCTTCTGTGGGACCCTGCAGATGAGACAGTCGCGAATAGGCCTGACAGTTTGACCCATGGACACATAGAACTTTCGTTTCTTTTCCACTATGTTCACCCATTCTTCCATATTTCCAACACTGCCTCCCGCAATGTTGTTGTTGCTTCGGTCTTCATCCATTCTTGTATCTGTTATGAACTAATAAATAATAATGTTGGTGCTTAAAAGGATCTCTGTAACAAACACAGATACACCGATAATGTAATTATATTTCTAGTATTTAATTTACTGTATGTATTTCGAGGAAAAATGTAAGAACATATTATTATGTACAATACAATACAACTTTTACAATATTACTTCTGCAGGGTACTCCCAAAGTCCCAACAGTTTGAGCTTTTAATGAGCATATCTACTGATGCCCTAAGCCAAACTTGTAACAACGAAGAAAACAACTTTCCAAGCGAAATGAACAACTAAACATTGAAAAACAAAAACACTTCGGATTTCGATGGAACCATCCTAGTGACCAGTGCTTTCTATATCCTTAGAAGCAATGATCGAAACTGTTTATTTTCATCGAGGTTTAAATTACAACTACTGTCAATCCAGCAATTATTATAGACACAAACTTCCCACCACCACCATACAATTGATAATTACTCTCTCCATTCCAATTTATAGTTCGTTTGATTTTTTTAACACCAAGTTTGACCGACTTGTCTTATTCAAAAAATTTCAGAATTAACATTTATTTTCATCGTGATTTAGTTTAGCATATAATATATTTTAATTATGGATTGAATTTTTTTATTTTTTCATAAATATTTTGAATAAGACGAACTGGTTAAATTTGATAAAAAAAAGTCAAACGAACTATATAAATTGAGATGGAATGAGTATTGGGATGTCTGCCTTTTCAATTTTGAGAGGCTCCGATGTAGATCCAACGCCTTCTAACAATAAGTAGAACCACCCTAAGGCTCCGTTCCATTCGATGGCTGCGGCGTGGATCATCTACACGGAACAGTAGTTTGAAGGGACAGGTAGCCTTGATTTAAACAGGTAACGGTGGATGAAGCTTCTAGTTTGCGGTGTTTAGAAGCAAAAAGCTGTACACAGACGGAATGGAACGGTGCCTAAGAGCGGATATAATAAGCCTACCTAAACTAGCTGTAAGAATTTTCATGTCATTTTTGCTAAGTTATTAGAAGAAAGATAGAAAAAAAGAGAAAGGAAGCAAACGTACGACTACCTTTGTAGTAAGGTAGTAAAATACAGGCTCCAAGACACTTTTGAGAAGAAGAGTAAATCAAGTAGGGGGTAAGTAGCGTGGATAATTATCCGGTTTGAACCGATCCGAATTAGGAGAAGTTTTTATATCCGAATGGAAATGGATAATCCGAATCCAATTAAAGTAGGGATGCGAGTAGGATATGATATCACCAAAATCTAACGGATATAGAGTATCTAATATTTGAACTGCGGATTATCCGATGTTTATAATAAAATAACATCCTATTACTTTGGCAAGTGTATGATAGTCAACGATGATTGATTTGTGCCGAGAATACCATTACTATCAATTTTTATTACTGATATGTGAATTATGACGTGAACAATTATAATTTAATTTATGAATTATTGATCATTATAAAAAAGCTACATATAAGCGTATATTATCCGATCTTTTCAAATCCGCTTCCGCTCTGACACCGACACCGACACCGACACCGATCCGACTTTGCACCATTTTCAATATCTAAAAAAATCCATATCCGTAACCAAGTAATATCCGCTCCACTCCAATTTTGGTAAAAAACTAAGATTAGGATATAGAAAAGATATTATCATCCGATTCGTTTGCATCCCTAAAATCAAGTATCTTTAAGAGAAAAAGCGAACCAAGTATTAATTACGTAGAATTCACCAATATCATGTTATTATATAAGTGCATATTTTATTCACTAATTACGACACATGACCAGTATAAAGCTAGCGCGACGAACTAAATTATTAGGGTCTGTTTCAACTTTGGCTCTCTAGCAACCAGCCTGCCACCACTACCCCACGTGGCGAACGGTTATTGCCCATACCCCTACCGCCTAACCTACCAACTAGGGGCCTGATCGGTAGAGCTCTTGCTGCAGCTGGACAACCTATTGAGCACCAAATTAGGTAGATCTGCCACTGACCGCTCACCGAACTGTCCGGTGGGCAAGGGTTAGACAGTCCGGCATCGCTGAACAGTCCTATAGATGGTACCAGATAGTCCACTATCGTAGAGTCCGAGGGAAACTCGCGGTTTTTGCGTGATTACGGTTGGATCTCGACTATGTTATCTCTTCCTTCACCCTAATTCTCCTTCTCCCTACTACATATTGTTCGTCCTCTGATACCCACGACCAGGGATGGCGCCCTAGCGACCTAGGGCACACTGTTGGCATCCGTACCCTGACGGGGTCTCTCCCGAGTAAGGCCGTCGACGCTTGCTTTGCTAGTTTGCTCGTAAACTAGTCGTTCGTCGTCACGTAAGTACGATACTTACCATTTGCTGGTTTGCTCTTAAACCTTGCCGTGCATCACAAGTAAGCGTGATAGTTATCCCCGCGGGCGCCGATAGGGTTTCCCGAGCTTTCTATCTTTCACCAAACAATCCGGTGCTAGCCACCGGACAATCTGGCATACAGGCACCGGATAGTCCAGCGCGTGCTGGCCGACCCCGAGTCGAGACTTCAGGGATTTTTAGTGTTTGGCAAAAAAATACGTGTCAACGCACCTTTTGATGACTCCGATGAGGAAGATATGGTTTCAGCTTCATTGCAGCTGAATTATTTCTACCCTATTATTTTCGAGATCAATCTACTATTTTTCTGTGTCGACTTGTCAGGTCAGACCCAAGGCCGATTGTATTTGCTAGTTGTTTCTGCCGTTGTGATCGGTTGCATCTATTATTATTATTACTATTTATCATCGGCAGTTGGGATTAATATATTATTTTACTCGGCGTCACCACCGATCAGGCCAAAGCCGATCATACTATTACGTCTATCTGTTGCTATCGACATACCAGGCCTCAACGCTGATCGTGCTGTTCGCAGATTGATCAAACCCATCAGGGCTATTACTGCTTGCTTACGTGGATTAGCGGCGATATTCCTATACAAGGGATTGATTAAGTGATTCAAGGCCGTTCTACCATATTAATCTATTATTTGTGTTTGTGCCAGTGAATCGAGTCTTAAAGGCCGATTACGTATTTCTATCGTGTTTGGTGGTGCAAGTCGGCGTTATATCAGAATCGATCTACTCTTTAATTTTGTTGCTGACGAATCCGGCTTTTTGAGAGCCGATTCCATCTACCAAACCATATTAGTAAGAGGAGACCGTCATTAAGATATTGTACATCGGCACCCTGCCTTTTCCGTCACGTAACCCCATCTGCAAGTCACTGCAACCTGTGATTGTTCATCGGGAGAAAGTTTGTTGTGGTCCAGTCGGCTCTTCCTTTTGATCAGACATGGATGCATAATTCTCCGTCTAAGGTACAATATGCAGACGATGTTTATGATTCTAATATTTATTCTGCAAATATTATTAATCCTCGTGTTGATGTTGCTAGTCACGATAATAGACATTTTATTGCATCGACTAGTCATTATTTAGATAATGCTTCTCATTTTGCAGATTATAATTCTGAAAATTATATAAAAAACCTATGTCAAATGATATATCTGTTTTCAAATTTAATTCTACCAGTAACGTGCAACACGTAAATCCTTACACATCGGTGCAACAAGGTCAAGTACCGATGTATAATTATCAAGGCCAAACTGACTTGATGAGTTGAGCCATTTAACATGAAGCATCACTTGCTCCTAATTCTTATAAAATACATTGTAATGTTTCATCTACTTATCCATGGGCAACACATACACAATATGTGAATCTCTTGGGGGCATAACGATGCATGAGAGAATTGGCCACGCTAATATCAGCGCTCCAGCAATTATTCTCAAATGCGACATGTTGCACAGTATGGGTTCTGATGTTCATAATTTTCTTTCTTATGCTGCTACTAGCTCCAGCCGAATCGCTCTCATGAGTCGGTTTCCTATGAGCTTCGTAATGCCAACCGAATTTGTGAAATTCTAGCACTATATGCTAATTCTAGTACTCATGATTCGGTTTCCTATGTTAATTCTGATTCTACCTGAATCATTGAAAATTCAGCAAGTACATGTTCGCCCCCGCTTGACTCACCTCGTCCATCTAAGCTTGATATAGACACATATTATGCTGTGCTTTTCAAGAATTTAGGTTTGCTTTACAGTCCGCAATTTGTTGAGTTCAGTGGGGAGGATGTTGTGAGCACGTGGGAGCATGTTATTTGATACATAGTAAGGTTGGGAGGAGCTGTAGATAGTATGAAATATGATTTGTTTGGATATTCATTGATTGGGGCTGCTTCTCAATGGTATAAATCTTTGCCTGATGATAAGAATCGTACATGGTCCCAATTAGAATACATGTTTCATGTTCATAAATGGGAACCAAAAGCCACCAAAGCTCTTGCCCAGACGATTAACCAAATGCAGCCCAGACATCAGACTGTTCGGTGGATGCCACCGGACTATCCGGTGCACCGGATTGTCCGGTGGCACCCATCGGACTGTCCAGCGCCCAGGTATCAGCAGCATTAGATCCTGATTCAACATCAAAGACCAAAGAGGCCCTTGCACTTGTTGTAGATCCAGAAGTAGAGGCTGTGGAGCACCACCGCTATCATTATAAAGGACGGAACAAGATTTAGGCGACGCTTCCGCATCTCTCCAACAAATTCAAAAATGTGAAATTTACGAGTGCATTACCCAACTCTCAATCTGGTCATATGTCTTTCTTTGATAAATCTATTAGTTATAGTATCTTGTATAAATTTGAAAGATCGATTGAGATTGGTAACTTGCTTGTTGACAATAAGATGATTTCGAAATGTGTTGACCAATACTCTATTTGAATTTCAAAGGCCGATAGTAGTAATATGTCAACGTTTAACTTTGATCCATCTTTATTGCCAAAATTTTTATCTACCTGGTTTCCTTGTGGTCATTCTAAGTCCAGAAAAAAAAAACAGAAATTAAATGCATTGAGAACGTCGACGGTTCTATGGTGATTGATTCTAGAGTATCGTGCCAAATAACCACAATTAGACAAATGGCCGAATGGGTTGGTGAACAATCTAAACCATTCGTTTGCTCAACTCTAAAGCCGTCTCCGCAAAAGAGACAGCTAAAGAAAATTAAGTATACTTTTGATTTGACTTTGACTGATCATATGTTTGATGGCTTGTTAGAGCATAGTCTTATTAGAGTAGTTGGTCACTAAGCCATGCCATCATTTCAGAGCTTAGAAGTAAAGACATATTGCAAGTTGCATAATTCTTTGGTCATAGTACTAGCAATTGCAATGTGTTTCGTCAGCTAATACAATCGACTATAAACAAGGGATAATTGAGATTTGCTGAAAATCAGAAAGATGACCAGTTAAGTCCAATTGGTCGTCGTGGCAGTAGTAAACCAAATCGTCTTTTATTACTTAATTCATTCAAGGATCAAAACACAAATTTTAGCACCCCAGGAACCCTATACCCCTGAGACGCTTCCTGAGTGCCACATCGTCTCGTCACGTGGACCTTGGGCCCACCTCGGCAGGAGCTGGCCATGGGACCCATCTCAGGGCATGTCAAGACCCAATGAGCGGCGGGCGTGTCCCAGAACTAATGACGTCAGCCACCCCGGGGGTTCATACCCTGGGTTTCCCGCGGGGTTGACCACGTAAGCCCCGGGAAAGCCTCCTTCCGGGGGAAGCCAATAGCCTGCCGCTGCATTTAATGCAGTGGGCAGGTGGGTCAAAAGGGGGTCTCCCCACGTCGCTCGTGGTAGGTGCGTGACGTGCGGGTCCCCGAGGGACTCGATAGGGCATGCCATCCCTTTCACAGTACGGCCAGTGGCGTGAACAGCGTTGTACGATGCGACCTGCCAAGAGGAGGGTGTGGCCAACCATAATGGCGACGCGACGCATACCTAAAGCTACACAGGGGTTGTACAATACTGTAGCTATTGCTGTGCTGCCAACTTTGTACTACGTGCTTCCTCCTTGGCCTATAAAAGGGGAAGGTGTTGCACCTAGAAAAAGGTCCCACATTCACATTTTTAGCACTTTACGCCGGCGTCTGAGTTGAGTTCCTCACCGGAGCTAGGCTTGTAAGTTTGTTTTTCCGTTCATAGTGACATAACAGAGGATGTAGGGTGTTACACCTTCAAGGGTGGCCCGAACCTCTATAAACCTTCCATCCCCGGTGAGATCCGTCGAGCACAACGGTAGTGCCCAATGTCCCTACGCATCTCTCCACTTTGGGGTACCTGTACGGTATTCTGGTGTCTCACACAATGACAACGATTAATGAGGAAAGTAATTCAAGTCCCCCAAGTGATGGTGGAGGTAATGTTTGTGATGTGCAAATTGATTCTACAAGTTGCAATGACTTCACCAAAGTTGCAGAGAGTACATCAAATGTTGGGGGGTAGGCGAGTGTTTCTTCATCGAATTAGCAGGCAATTCACCCTGCTGACTAGGGGACACTTGACTGTACGGTAAGGTCCACCCGACTATCCATTGCAACGCCAGTTCCCCCTACTGGCCAGGGAATACTGTACTGTCCGGACACGGGTACCGGACTATCCGGTGCGGCACCCTAATATCTGGCTACCGCTGCTGGACTATCCGGTGGGGGCATGTTAAACCAGATCTTCCCGATATGCCAAATTCAAAATGTTTTGGAGGTACAGGTCGCGATAAATAGGAGGGTAAAGGGCCAAAGGTTACTTTTGAGCAACTTCTGGCTAAATATCTAAGGCAAAGCAAGGCGAAGGGCATTGATCAATCAAGCAATGCCACATCATCACGAGAACAATCAAGCAATGCCACACCATCAAGATCACCTCCGAAGCACAAGTTTGGAGATTTGGATTGGCAAGGAGAAGGTTTTCATGCAGCAGCAACACATCCTCCTTTTGCTCCGCCAATGCCAATGCAATATGGTCCAGCTCAGACTTACTTTAATCCGTATCCATCTTGGGGCTGGTATGATTCAAATTCGTATTCTTCTTCGCATTTTAGACCACATAATGTAGAGTATTCAGCTCCTAGGCATTTTGATTTTGAGAAGCAATCATACAACAAAGACTGTTTTGTTCCTAAAAATCGGTCCGGAGCTCAAAATAAGAAAAGAGTGGTCAAACAAGTTTATGTAATGACGAAGGATGGTAGAAAAGGTACAAGTTCATATCTGAATTCACTTGTTACAAAGCCGAATAAAGTATTAGATACTTCGGCTAGTAGTGCCAAAACAATAGAAAATTCAGCTATCAATATTTCAGGCACTGAATCTAATCTTAAGAAGCCTAATGCGCCAAAGATAGAGAAAGATGTGTCACTGTCCAAAACTGATTCACAGACGCGAAGCTCACTCAATTTATCAATTTGGCACAAAAAGAAGCTAGAGAAACTCAGTGCACAAGAGATGAGGAAGAGAGGCATGGCATGGGTCCCTAAGGGGAGTTCTCAAGTTCAAGGCAACGATGATGGTCAAGGCAAAGATGAAGTGGAGGCAAACAAGAAGGAAGCAAGATCAAGATTCTCAAGTGAAAGGTTTGCCCCAAATCATCAAAGCAGGTCATTCCATCGTCCATATTTTTCAGCTATGCCACATATGAGTATGCCATATAATTTATCCCAAGGTACGTTCGGTTATCCCTTATGGCCTTGTATTGATCCATATATGTCTCTATATTATGGAGGATTGCAATCGAATTATTATGCATATGGATAGTTGCAATATATTTGCTGCTTGTATAAAACTGAAGTACTTTAGTTGATAGTTGAATCATTATGATGTTTGTTATGATTTACTTCGGTTATATTTATTCTTGGGATGAGCGTGCTTATGGCATTCACTTGTTATTATTCGGCTATTTCTTAGATTTTAAATTATATGGATAACTGATGTTGCTGAATAAGTTTGAAGTGAATTGTTCATTTATTCATATAGCCAATACTTGAATTCAAATTTACACATCATTGATTTTTCTATTATATGTTTCTTCCATGTGAGCAAGTTCTATGATTCAATAAACATCGTTGCTCTCAGTGGTTGATATGGCCGATGAATCTTTTTCATCGTCGTGCTAAGCTTATGTCCTCAACCAAAGGATTGATTTGATGCTTGGAGGGGCATGACTGAGCAGCATTGGTTGGTTCTGCCAAAGCCGAACAGTCCGGTACTGGACATCAGACAGTCCGGCAGTGCACCAGACTATCCGATAATAGTTATCTGACTATCCAGTATTATCCAGTGCCCTCGGTTGAAGCTGGATCTCAAGTTTGATTAGCCCAATTGAAGGTCACAGTGCTGGCTTCAATGCTTAGGGGGCAATGCAACCATAATGTTAGCAGTTCAATCCATGGAAGTGTTGGCATTCAAGCCGAATGTAATCTTTTTTATTTCGGCTCGAAGATTTATTATGTTGACGTAAAGCTTATCCTAGTTTCGATGATTCGATGGTGGCTTTGTATTATGATCATAACTTCTTTCAATGATAGACGAATCATTGATCATGTCTATATGGATGTTTGTGGATGACATTCCTATTTGCCATATCCTTATGGACATATGGATTCTATGATGAGTAGCTTGGTTCTATAAGTATATGGTTCATGTGATGATAGGAGAATTTAATTACTACTAGAAAACCGATGCTTATGGTTGTCAAGTTGAAGGCAAGGCGATAATGAAGAAGCTCAAGGTGAAGATCAAAGCACCAATAATGAGGTTAGTGCGATCTCTCATTTTTGTGAGTTGAGACCGATTATACTGTTATCTTGGTTATCTTTTTTTAGTTATTGGCTTGTGGTAAAGTTATCTTGTGGCAATGTGTAGATGCATATTTCATCCATATATCCTCGCAAAGACCAGTTGACATTAACTTGCAATTAGTTGCTTTATGCATCTACTCTAGTTTGGGCTATGATGATGTGGGAGCAAGACTATGATTTGTTTTTCATGTTGACAGCCAAGATTGTGTGCTCTGGCTTTTCTCACACATCCATTGCTTTGTTGGGATGATGAAATTGTTATCTTAATTGAAGATTGAATGTCATAGCTAGTGAGGCTTCATCATTGACATATAGCTGATGATAAGTATTTAATCATCGTTCTTAAGTATATCTGGTGCAAGGAATACTTTTAGCTTCCACGAAATTAAGAAGGACAAGCTCATGGTCACCAAGGGATATAGCAAGAAGATGAAGGCGGAGTCTTTTCAAGTTGGAGATCCAGTGTGAAAGACGGTACTGCCCCTAAAGACTAAGAATAGAAGATCAAGTAACTCATCTCTAAGATAGGAAGGTTCGTACAAGGTGACATAGATTGTTTCCGGTGATCTGGAAGATTTTAGTTGTTACTTCAGGATTGTTATATTCTACCAGATATGTTGTTTCTCGAAGGTATAGGTGCTGCTGGTATTTTTAGTTCATGACCTTCACTAAAAGGCAGAGGGACATATGTTGAGCACCAAATTGGAAAAGCCTGCCATTGGCCGCTCACCGGACAGTCCAGTAGATGGTACTAGATAGTCCGGTATCATCGAGTCCGTGGGAAATTCACGGTTTGTGTGTGATTTCGGTTGGATCTTAACTTTTACAAAGGTCCACACCACCCTCCCTATAAATACAAAGGGATATAGCCGATTGAGGGCAACACACAACCCAATCGAATCTACTATTTTCTTTACTTTTCATATTATCTCTTCCCTAACCCTAATTCTTCTTCTTCCTTCTACATGTTGTCCGTCCTCTGATCTCCGCTACTAGAGATAGCGCCCTAGCGACCTAGGGCACGCTGTCGGTATCCGCACCCTGACGGGGTCCCTCCCGGGTGAGGCCGTCGATGGTTCCTTTGCTAGTTTGCTCGTAAACTAGTCATTTGTCGTCACGTAAGTACGATAGTTATCTTTTGCTGATTTGCTCATAAATCTTGCCATGCATCACCACGTAAACATGATAATTGTCCCCTCAACCGCCGCTAAGATTTCCCGAGCTTTCTGTCTTTCACCGTATAGTCCGGTGCTAACCACTGGATAATCCAGCGCACCGGATAGTCCGGCGCGTGCTGGCTAACCCTGAGCCGAGGCTTCAGGGATCTCTAGTGTTTGGTAAAAAAACGTGTCAACACAACCTTCACCCATATCCATTGTTGTACACAACAGTAAAAATATGTTCAGATCGGAGCCTACCAGTTTTAGAGCGTGTTAGAGCATCTGTGCCTATTGTGTTCCGTAGAAAAATAAATACCTAGAAGATTATGTTAAAACACTTGATTGAGCATTAGCGATCTCCAAATTAATTGCAATAAACCTGACTTTTTTCACCTAATTGATAGTGCTCAAAATTGCATACAAGAGAGGGGAAAATAAAAGTGCCGCAAGTGCAAAATCATGTATGCGTGCTGCAACAAACTTCCACACAATGCAGTACGCCAATAATCCAACGACCGCAGAAGCATACAAACAAATATACTAATATTAATCACATATATTTGTGTCCATCGGCTGGGAACGTACCAATGATGTGCGAGGCCAGAGATCGGCTAGCCCTTGCGCCTGCCAACCAGCGCCAATGCGCGAGCCGGCGAAAGACCGCGCGCTGCCGTGTGGATTGTTGGGAAAGCCAAGAGCAATGTCGATGTCTCGAGGGATCAGAGGAGCACCAAGTTGCTCATACGAACAACACGCAGACTACCAGAGAGGGCCTCGCTTGCCTTTGTATTGGCATCGTGGCCGGGGAATATGGATCTAAACATTGCCCCGAAAAAACGGATCATTCCCTGACTCCACGCTAGACTCGATGTCTGTGACCGCGCGCTTAAACCACATATCTAAGTGCCTAGGTGCATGGATCAGCCGCTGGGGGATCGAGTATGGTCCCCCCATTAGTCTAAATACTAACCTCTGGTTAGTTCTTTTTTAATAACTTTATGTCGGTCGGCTGTATTTTTGTTAGGGGGCACGCACAGCTTCGTCTACCGCACATCCAGCTCCAGCCACATGCGAACCAAACAAATTAGTTTTCTCTCTCTGGATATTCCATTTTTCTCACACTGCCTCACGAGTCGTGGGCCTGTGGCTCATCCGTTCATCCCCAATCCCTGGTGCTTCCATGCGCTACGTGCCGCTTCATCCCGCTCCCCACCGCCGATCGTCGGATGTGTTAGGAATCGACGAGAAATAAATACAGCGAACATAAAAATGCAAGCTTCTCTCTGCTTCTGCCAAACCGGCATCAGACGTATTCCGCAAATATCTAAAAATCTATTTTACAGCATTCCAATGTTTTTTACTAAAATTAGTCATGTATCTACTGACTAAACTCATAGCATAAAATAAATATATTCGTGAACAAACCATGGCATACCTCAAAAAACCAACAACACTAGAATATGGAAGTTTTGACATGTACTTAAAATCTGAATCTGTGCTAGGACAGTGAGAAGATGAAAACTTAAAACAAGATGCAATTGGAGTACATACTGGCTTTAAATCATGCATATTAAAACGATGTAGGACTTTTTGAATATAATTAAGCTGGCTAAAAAATAGCAAACCAGATTTTCTGTCTCTACTAATCTTCGTACCAAGAATTTTTTTAGCAGTACCAAGGTCATTCATCTCAAACTCGCTACTTAACTGTGTCTTTAAGTTAGCGATATTAACTTTGCTCTTGACAGCAATAAACAAATCATCAACATATCAACAAATTTAATATAAACACAACTATCGTATAGGGATCTTTTAAAGCCACTAGCAATTATAAAAGAATCAAATTTCTTATACCATTGTCTAGACGGCTGCTTCAAATCATACAGTGATTTCTTCAATTTACATACAAAATTTTCCTTACTAGGTACAATGAAGCCCTCAGGTTGATCCATGTATATCTTCTCCTCCAAGACACCATGCAAAAAGGCAGTTTTCACATCTACCTGCTTAAGCTCAAGATTATGCATAGCAACAATAACAAGAAAAGCACGAATAGAACTATACTTTACAACGGGAGAAAACACATCATTATAATCAATACTTAGAATTTGACTGAAACCTTTTGCAACTAACCTTGCCTTATATCTGGCAGCCTCACTAGGAGAAGAACGTTCTTTTCTTTTGAAAATCCATTTGCAGCGTACTACCTTCTTCCCTACAAGCAAGCGAACAATGTCCCGTGTACTATTTTTCTCAAATGACTGCATCTCCTGTTGCATAGCAAACATCCACTTCTCATGATCACCAGAAACCATAGCTTCAGTATAGGTGAATGGCTCAGCATTGCAATCAATTTTCTCAGCACAACTCAAAGCATAACTGATGTTGCATTCTTCAATCAACCTTCTCATTGGCTTCTGAACCCTCGTGGGCCTCTCAACTGCCATAGGCTGTGTAGACTGCAAAATAAGAGGAGAGTGCACAAGAGCAGGTGAATCAGCATCAACAACTTGTGTATCCCAGGTGCCAAAATCATTATGAATCACATGGTCATCCTCATCTAAGTGCTCCACCTGCACACCGTCTTTACGTGGCACATTATCACGAGCATTAGTAACAGTTAGCATAATACATTTCAGATTCATTGAAAACCACATTTCTACTGAACATGCTCTTTTTAGTTTCAGAGTTCCATGACTTATATCCTTTTACCCTTGAACCATAACAAAAAAAAAACGCACTTTGCCGTCCTAGGTTCTAATTTACCATTGTCCACATGTGCATATGCAGTGCAACCAAAAACTTTCAGTTGAGAATAATCTGAGGGACTATAAGACCATACTTCTATAGGTGTTTTCTTATCAATGGCAATGGAAGGTGACCAATTAATCAAGAAACATGCTATGTTAGCAGCCTCGGCCCAAAACTCTTCGCTCATACTAGCATTGGACAACATACAACGTGCCTTTGAGATAATGATCCAGTTCATCCTTTCTGCAACACCGTTCTGTTGTGGAGTATGCGGAATGGTGTGGTGCCTGAAAATGCCCTCTTTTCTGAAAAAAAGGTTAAATTCAAGAGAATAAAATTCCATACCATTATCAGGACGCAAAACCTTTACCTTCCTCTCGGTTTGCTTTTCTGCCATAACCTTCCAAGCCTTAAAAGATCAAAAGCATCATATTTACGTTTCAGAAAATACGGGAACACCTTTGTGGAGGAATCATCAATAATATTAAGCATATAATGGCAACCACCAAGTGAGTGCTTCTGAGAAGGCCCCCACAAATCAACATGCACATAATCTAATATGCATTCGATTGTATGAACAGAAGTATTGAATTTTACCCGCTTATACTTACCAAAAACACAATGTTCACAGAACTCCATCTCACCATTCTTGTATCCCTTCAGCTGACCTTTCTTGCTCAACTCTGCCAAACCAAGCCAACTCATGTGTCCAAGGTGCATGTGCCACAGCTTAGAATCACTGCACTTATTAGATGTAACAGCAGTAGCAGTGGAAATAACAACAGTAGTACCAGTAATAGTATCACCACAAAGAACATATAAATTTGTAGATTTCATAACTCCTTTTATGATAACGAGAGAACCTTTGGTTACCTTCAAAACTCCACCTCCAGCGGAGTACTTGTACCCTTCAATATCAAGGATACTCAAAGAGATGAGATTTCTGAACATGTTCAGAACGTGCCTCACATCTATCAACGTGTGTGTCATGCCATCATGCATTCTGATCTTTACTAATCCAATGCTGATGACCTCACATGGAGTATTATCTCCCATCCGCAGCAAACCACCATTCTGCACAGGCATATAGGTACTAAACCAATCTTTGTTAATGCAAACATGATATGAGCAAGCAGAATCAAGTATCCATTCAGAATTCATTGAGGCACAACCAGCAAAAACAATAAGAACATCACCATTATCAAAATTATCGCTGGACGCAATAGAGGCCTTACCATCATCTTCTGATTTCTTGGACCGGTTATTACAGTTCCTCTTTTCTTTATTCTGCAATTTCCAATAGTCTTCGATCACTTGGCTGGTTTTCTTGTAGTACTTACAGAACTTATTGTTGTTTCTAGACTTGGAATGTCCTTTTTCACCCTGGTTTTTGCTTTTGTTTCCAGACTTTGTATTTCTCTGCTCCTCCCTTCCCCTAGTAGCCAACGCCTCTCCATTAGAGGTGGATTCTTCTGAGCAAACCATCTGTTTCATCTTCTCTTTCTGTGAAAGAGCCTCACATACTTCATGCATCATTAGTTCATTATGACTATATAAAATTGTATCTCAGAATTTTGCAAAGGAACTAGGAAGTGAGTATAAAAGTAGATGACATAAATCTTCATCATCGTAATCTACCTCCATTGACTGTAGATCAGCAATTATCTCCTTAAAGGACACAATATGATTCAAGACTGAATCTCCTTCCTGCAGTTTGTGTGTGAATAACTTCATCTTCATGTGCATCTTTCTAGTTAGATCCTTGGAAATGCAGATCAATTCAAGCTTCTGCCACAACGCAGTGGCGGACTTCTCCGCCAACACCTCCTACAAGATATTGTTGGACAGATGAAGATGAATATGTGACAGCGCCTTATGATCCTTGCGCTTCTCCTCATCAGTCCATGTCATGAGGTCCTTCTTCCCGAAACCTTCTAGAGCATCATCTAGATCGATTTGTGACAGCACTGCCCGCATCTTGACTTGCCACAACGAAAACCTAGTGTCAAAGTCCAACAAGAGTAGATCATACTTCACCGACGAAATGCTGACTCGTGGATCTAATAACCAAAGCTCTGATACCACTTGATAGAAATCGACAAGAAATAAATGCAACGAAGAAGATCAAAACCAACCACAAAGACACCAGATTTAACGTGGAAAACCCTCCAAGGTGAAGGGAAAAACCACGGGCACCAGTCAGCCACAACTTTCACTATTTTCGTGGAGCGTTTAC
Organism: Paspalum vaginatum; assembly: GCA_030272315.1. Classification (NCBI taxonomy): domain Eukaryota; kingdom Viridiplantae; phylum Streptophyta; class Magnoliopsida; order Poales; family Poaceae; genus Paspalum; species Paspalum vaginatum. Next base: position 37,325,756 of record CM059017.1, on the reverse strand, counting down.
AAAACGCCGTATGTTTCCCGGTGGCTTACAAGAGGATTATATATCAAACCCTAATACGTACCGTGAGGGGCGGGCCTCCACTTCACTCGTCAACATGGCCGCCTCATAAGAATTTGGATCACAGTTCAACAGGATGCCCAAGTGTGTGGCCACCATGCTGGGGAGCCGTTGCGTGTCGATAGAAGAGCTGCGCGGCTCCACCCCGAAAAGCCTTTGCGTGGGCCCGCTGGGTGTCGACCGGCCATCGCCGCGTGGAGGCATGTCATAGTGGACCCAACTGTGGAGAGCGCTAGTTGGCCAGGAGCCACCTGCCTCGTCCTTCGGCACTATGGCCGTCTCAGTTCTCCGGCGCTGTTGGCGATAGTGCAATGTGCGAGCGTGGAGGGATGGTGGCAGCGGCACGGAGCGCTCGCCACCACGCCCGCCTCTTACCTTCCTTCCACTTCAGCGGTGTGACCTGGTGCGCTGCTGCCCTTTTCCACCTTTTACGTTCATTTTTTCACTGCCGGAGCTATTGCCCCAGGGGAGGTTTGGGTTGCCACAAGATCGATGGTCCTCCGCCAGGCCTGGGATACGGCGGCATTGCGTGGGGTGTGCCGCCTGGTGTGTGCCCTCTGATCCTTTCATGCGGCTTCCTCCCACCGACTGCGCGCTCCTCTGCCTCATCTCCATTGTAGAATGGTGACCCGGCGTGGCATGCGATGGTCCTGCTCAGCACGCGCGGTGAAGACAGCCCAGCTCGACGCTCGCAGTGGCAGTGGGCCGGTGCACAAGGTGGCCCGGCATGGGACAAGAACATGCAGCGCGCTGTCCCATCTATCATCCTTGATCCAGTCTGTGTCGGCAGTGCTCGCAAGCGTAGCACATTGCCATCTCCTCCCGATGCCTCAGTTCGATTTGAGGGTTGTGCAGTCTAATCTCTAGTGAGGCGTTCGATTTGGGGCTACTTCCCACCCCTCTGGCGTCTTCCACCTGCCGCTGGTTGTACTTTTTCAACACACCGCATTGCAGCTGTGATTCTTCCTATTCTAATTGATCTAGGCCTGTACTGGTGGATATCTCTTTGGCTCTTTTCCGCCATGTTCCTCTTCCTTCCCTCCTGCTCACTCTCCCTTCGTTGGTTTTTGCTTCTTTGTGTAGCTAATCCTGTGTATTTCTTTCTTTTTTTTGAAAGAATACAGTAGGGGAACCCCTAATATGGTAATATATATATATATATATATATATATATAGAAAAATTCCTTTCTACATGCGCATGTAGCTACACTCACATATATAAGGATAAAACAAGGGAGTAGCAGAGTAGGAAGACTACTCAGCTACAAAGCAAGAAGAAGGAAGCTCTAGGTCAAGCCTAGGAGGAAAAGCACTATACAGATTAGACAAAAAGAGCTAAGCCTTGTTAAGATTTGGGTTCTAAAAGCTTCTTGCACCCTGTGCAAATGCAGGGTTACTTCATGTAATAGGCCTTGCTTCCATCCTTGGAGAGTCGGTGTGATCTGTTGGAAAACGAAACCATTCCTTTGCTTCTAGATGTGCCATGCAACTATAATGAAGATTTCCATGAAGAAGTGGAGGTTGGAGTTGGTCTTAGCCTTTATCATCATGTCAAAAAAGGGTAGCGTGAAGTCCTAATGAATCTCAATGTGATGCCAACACATGGTGCTGAAGGCACAGTGAAAAAAGAGATGAAATGCAGTTTCCTCTTCGTTAGCATCGCAGAGCACACAGCTGTAGATGTTTCCTTCAAGTTTGTAATTTTTCCTTTTTAGTAAGTTTCGTGTTGAGTCTCTCCATGAGGAGTAGCCAAGCAAACACTTTTAACTTCTTACAGCACTTGGATTTCCAGATCCAGTGAAAAGTATCTGGAGGTGTAATTGACTTGAAAGGGAGAGCATAGAACTTTCTTGATGAATAAATCTGAGATCCCCAACAATATTGCCACACATCATCTTGACTGTCTTGGCTCCGTACATGTAGGATTTTGGCTTGAAGTTCTTGCAGCTCCTGGTTGGCATTCTGCTAGGGAGACATTCTCATTTTTCGTGAAGGAGAATAGTCTTGGTAACTTTTCTCTCAAATAGCAGCCATTCCATACGTCATTCCATAATAATACAGTCGTACCATTGCTTGCTTTGCAATTAGCAATACCTCTATAGTGATCGCAATATTTCATTATATCACGCCACCAGAAAGAGCCTTTGTCAACTACAATGTGTGGAACTTGATCATTGGGGTAATGAGTGTTCCAGATTAAAGTTATCCATGGCAAGTTCATTTTATTGTAGAACTTGTGTAGATGTTTCATCAGGAGAGCTTCATTTTGAATTCTAAGATTTATCACTCCTGTGTATTTCTGCATCTCCTTATATGTTCTTTTCACCTGTGTTATTGTAAATGATGGCTCATTTTCTTACAGGTAATATCTGTGGAACTGTTGATTGCTAATGATGTTGGTCTTCTGACTGAAATATGCCTAGATATGCATTGCCTTCAGATGGTACGAGGTAATTCCACCATCCGATTGTTCTTTGTTCAAATAGTATTGGTTCTATGCTGGGCTGCATTATTTACTTTACAGATTAAACTTTGTAACAACATATATGCCTTTTTAAGTTTCATGATGCCTTGTTTAGTTATGTTACCTATATATTCCTGAGATTAGATTGGTGTATTGTTGCAGTAAGAATCTTGAGAAGAGAATGTCATCTTGCATTTCCGAATCTTATTTTCAGAGGTTGGGATCAGTATCACACTTATTTTTTTTTCCACAACTAGATTCTCTTTTCCCTTCAGCTTTAGACTGAGTTGTCCCCCTATTGTCCTCTTCTAGATGATCATTGAAGACAAGTTATGATATCTTTGTTGGCAAATGTTTATCCAAAGAAGTGTGACATTAGAGATATAGATTGAGGATCATGTGTGCACCTGGATAAAAGGAGATAACCATGGATGTGAAGGCTGTGGCCATGTAGTTTTGGGCATAATGACATAGGGTACCAGATGCCCCCTGCCCTTGTCTGCTGTTTTTTTTCCTTCTTTGAAATAATTACCATTTCCTGTGTAGCTGCGCTATTTATGGTAGCGAATAAATTTCCATGTCATGCAAAAGTAGATTAGCAATAGACCTTTAAGGTCTAGCTTTCTACTACATTGTTTAATGTGTTGATCAGTTCTTATAGGCAGTGGCGGAGCTTTAAGGTCTAGCTATCTACTACATTGTTTAATGTGTTGATCAGTTCTTATAGGCAGTGGCGGAGCTTTAAGGTCTAGCTATCTACTACATTGTTTAATGTGTTGATCAGTTCTTATAGGCAGTGGCGGAGCCAGGATTCCGTGAAGCCCTGGGCCGAATTGTGATAGAGTTGTAACAAAAACATGCTGAAAAAAATTTTAGCTCATCTTAATGGACTAATGGTTTAATGAATAAAATGAGTATGTTGAAACAAAAAATAGCAGCGTTAAACCGTACTACCAGAGTTTTGCCTCCCTCTTGGCCGCTGGGGGGCTAGCGCAGCCGCCTGCTGCCGGCCGGCTGCCTCCCTCGTACCTGACACAAGCTAGAGAGGGAGCAGCCGAGGACCGAGGCGCCCAGCCAAGCACGGCCAGCAGGGAGAGAGGGAGCAGGGGCCGGACGGAGAGGAGGGCCGGACGAAGATGAGCCTGGAACCAGAGATGGGGAGTCGGGCGGCCGGTGGCGCCATGGTGGGTGGGGAGCCGAGGGCGAGGGGCAACTGTGTGAGGGGCTGCTTGCGGTCGAGGATTAGGCCGGAGTGCCGGACCGTGGACACAGGTCGCCACTCGCCAGGGCTACCTCTGCACAGTTGCTTGGTCTGTCAGGAGCTAGATGGGCCAGTGAATTGAGTGGGGTTAAAAATTTATTTGGCCCACACCCCAGGCCATGGCTCGGGTGGCCCGGGGTCTGGCTCCGCCCCTGCTTATAGGAAATCTTCATTGCTATAATTCAGGAATTCAAATTTTAACTCAGGTATTACATAGCCACTTTATTCACAAAATGATTTAAGACTAGTATTTTCTATTGGTATATGATGTTTCTAACTGCAGGTATATGTTTTGGAAAAGATTTCTCATGCCCTTGTTTAATTACATTATATAGAAAATTGTGAGCAATGTGCAGTCCTCATGTTTAGGCAAAGTATCACTTTTAGGTAGGTAAATCATTGCTATTAGTTAGGCAAATTAGTATTCTTCGTTAGACACACCACTGTGCTTAGTAAAGCTCTATTCCAGTTAAAGAAATTAGTATTCTTTGACAGGCAATGCATTGTTATTAGTTAGGCAAAGTACTATTATCAGTTGAGCAAAAGTACTAGTATGTATTAAGCAATAATAATGCTATATTAGGAAAAAAAGTTGCAATAATTAGCTGTCATCCATGCATGGCTTGTGCAATCCTCATGTTAGACAAAGGATTATTCTTGGATAAGCAAAATATTGTCCCCAATTAGGCAAATCATTACTTTTGGATAGGTAAATCATTGTTACTAGTTAGGCAAATTGTTATTCTTCATTAGACAGACCACCGTACTTAGTTAAGGAAAGCTCTATTCCAGTTAAGGAAACTAGTATTCTTTGGCAGGCAAAGCATTGTTATTATTTAGGCAAATTATTATACTTTGTTAGGCAAAATACTATTATCAGTTAAGCAAAAGTACTAGTATGTATTAGGCAAGTCCTCCGCCCACCATCTTGCCTTCGCTGGGGCTTCAGGGGTTCAGCTTGGTTGTTCTCCATCTCCGGCCTTAGAGGGGAAGGCCCGGGGCAGCAGCCAGGCGGGCGTGGTAGCCGGTGAGACAGTGGCGGAGTGACCAACGGCCAGGGAGGGCTGGTGGCAGGGCGAGGCGGCCGTTAGGTTAGTGGAGCATGGTCGCGGGCCGGGGTGGCGGGGAGGGGGCACGGGGTGGCAGGTGGTTGCTGTGGTGGCGCCTAGCGAGCAGCCGGGTGGTGGCGCAAAGGGTGGGTGGCGACAGCGGCCCTTCGTGACGCGGGCGGAGCGGCCAGAGGCGGGGTCGCGAAGGAAGAAGAGAGGGGTGGAAGAAAAGATAAGTGGGGTGGTTCAACCGTTAGATGTAGATCTAATGATCAATATATATTATTGACCGGTGGAAACACAAAATTCAATCATTTAACAAAGGGACACACCCTAGTTTTATTAGTTTAAATTATTAAAAAAACACAACTTGTAGTTTTGAATTTATACTTTCAAAGCCTTGGATTATTATTAGTAAATCGTGGGATAAATCAGTACATTTGTCCTAACTTTGAACTTAACAAGATTGCTAACCCAGTATGGAGCCACGCTTAACTCTGCTCTCACGAGAACACAAACCCATATATCAAATTATCGATATTGGGCCGGCCTGCATTTTTTTTCATTTTTCCCACAAGTAAAAAAACTAAATTTATGAGGACCAAAAGGACGACCTAGACGGGGTGAATAGATCGACGCCTAAGATTTGCAACCCCAAAACCCCTCTCTTGTCAACCATGCAAGGACTCGTCCAAACACCGATTGAAAATGACACAAAACAAGACAGCAGCAGTCGGCAGCATGCACCGAATGGTTCGGTGGTGACCGTCAGACGGTCCAGTGGTTAGACCACGAGATGGCTCGGTGGACCATTGGACGAACTGGGCAGAGGGTTTTTGAACCCTTAATGAGCACCGGATGGCCATCAGATGGTCCGACGTTCACAAATGCCCAAAATTGGCTAGACCTCATAGTCTCTGCCCGCGAGCTGCTACACGCACCGGACGGTCCGGTGGTGCTACCACCGAACGGTTCGGTGGTTAGAGCAAAACAGCCTGTGCAGAGCAAAACAGCCCGCGAATCCAACTAAACCAATCCAAATCTTACGAAAATTTGTGTGGAACTTGTCTAGGCCGTGGAGAAACTATTCCCAAGAAACACTCCTTCCAAACTTGGGATTCTCCACGGATTTGACTATCCAAGAGGTGACGAACAAGGACAAGAATGAAAGAACTCGGGGCTGCTCATGAATCTAAGATTTGACACACCAAAACCACGATCTCTCCATGTCCCAGCAGTCCAAAATACCGACAAGAGAAAGATCTTGGGCTTGATCAAGCAGACACACCAAAAGACCAAGGAAACAAGATCAAAAGCCAATCAAAAGACAGAGAAAGAAGCACGCATAAGGAGCCGCACGTATTCCATCTATATTAGCCTTGAGGAGGTCTCAAGATTCAGATTATAAGATGGAATCCCATTCTTCAAGCAGCCACCCTCTCCTACTCACTAACAATGGGGACTAGATCACTCTAATCTCACTTTTTTTGAAGCTCAAAGCTTGGATGACGAAAATCTAGGGTTTGCTAGCCCTAAACACAAGTCTAACCAGCCAAGAGAGAGGTAGGACAAATATCTATCTTATTTATACTAGAAGAGCTAAACCTAGGTAGTTTTTCACTTAACCCCTTATATTACAGACTCAAACACTAAAAAGGCCCATAGAGGCTAGAAAAACCGCAATAACTCGCCTTCACTTGATGACATCCACTATGGAGTCTTGAAGTCTTCGGTTTCTCCGCCTTTGCTTGATGACATCCACATGTCCAGTATCTCATCCATCGGGTATCTTCTGGTTTTGGAATACCGGCAATCAAGCCTTGGTTTTGAAGCTCGAACCAGGAAACGTTAGTTGGGCCCGGTTTTGATGCTTGAAACGGTAAACGCTTGTTGGGCTTCTCTTTTTGGGTGATTTTATAGCTCACTATACCGTTTTGCACCCAAGGTCACACTCATGGGCCAAGCCTAACTTAGACCAAAGCCCAAGCCACCTGTCGGTCCACTTGGCAGGGATTTTGTTACGCCAAGTGCACTCTGGCGCCGCCTCTCAGTCCACTTGAGAGGGCTTTCCCCTAGGTCACACTTAGGAGGTGTTTGCTCATCCTTCAGCAAGTCTTCGGTGTTGGCAATCATTCGTCACAACCAAGACGAAAGACCAGACTCAGTACACTTGAGTCCCTCACCTTATCCTTCCACGATCCCAATCCTTGCGTTGTCTTTCCCTAGTTTCCAGTCTTCTCTCGCGCTCTCCGTGGTGCCACCATTCCCCTCGCACGCCATCTCTGCGTCGCCCGCAACATCGGCAGGGGTCCGTCACCAACCACAGCAACGCCTCTCCTACCGGCCGCCGCCCACCACGCCGTCCTTTTTGCCGCGCCAGCCGCACTCGCTCGCCAGCATTGCCATCTCGGTGTGAGGCCGCAAACTTCTCGCCTCCTCCCATCCTCCGCGTTGCCTCCTCCCCGCGTGACGACCGGATCCGCCTCCACCCGTCCTTCCCAGGGCGGCCGGCGTCGAGAAACTTTGTGGTCGGTGTTTCTTCTCTCCCGCATCTTGTTGTGTTCCTTGTTTCTCCATATTTTTCCTTGGATGTACACCTTCTCCACATAAAGAGAGATTGCCAAGTTGTGCTACAATGAGCTATTGATCGATTATGACTTAGCATATCCTGGATTTTCAGGACGATGTGGTATTATACATTTCTATTTGATTGGTGTAGCGTTGCTGTATATTTGGTTTGGGCCTTCTGCACCTTCAATCAGGATTATCAGGCTAAATCTGCAATTTACGTACAAGACCACACAAAAGGAAGAAAACATGAGTCCACCCTGCGAGGGAAAGGAAGAGAGGGTTGATGAATCTTCGGTGAAAAAAAACAACCGATGCCTGGCAGAAACGCGTAAGAAGCGTAACAATTTCATTCGATCGCAGGTAAGAACGCTGTGAAAAAAGGATCGAACGGTAGATTCTCTGTGGGGAAACAATGTATGTATTAATTGTTAACTGGACATGTCTTGTGGGACCGTATATGTACTTTGATCAAAATTGTTGATCGATGATCCAATGGTGGGTATATAATTGGGTTTGGTTATGTTTAGGTGAGAAATAATTTATCCGAAACTCATTCTTTTATACGGTAGATCAACCGTGGGTATGTACACATACAGACCAGTGAACTCACCCTTACTAACTTAACAAGTTAAACATGTGGTGGTGCATCTCATATTTTCATGTTCTCCTGTTATCACCCATTTTGTACGATGAGTGCACACTGTTACTGGGCGCGCACTTCATCTGTTTTTTTTTTTTGAGACAACTACATATGTGATATTACAAATTTTATGGTGGTTGGAAAAATGTGAGCCGTGCGACAGAGGAGATTTAGCATTTTAGAAATAGAAAGTATCACAGTATAGACGGATAGGAGCGTCTGGTATAAAAAATGGTGGAACACATACTTATATGTTTTTAATTTTTAATTATACAAAGGACATAAATGTGTACTGGAACCATTGGGTACCTTTCCAAGGAGTGTAAAATCTTTCATATCATATTAATCATTAATACTACCAAAGATATTGTATTGTCACTGTTTTCAGCGAGAGGTTACCACCATGTTCGGTGAGTTTAAGGTAGAGAGAGCAGACCAAGACTTTTCGAACAGCAAGGCAACAAAGTGAATAATTAGAGGGAGCACATACTCCTTCAGTCCTAATTTATTGGCCGTTTGATCTTTTGGGCGCCAAGTTTGACATACTCTTCATATTCGAAAATTTTCATAATTATTATTTATTATCGTTTTGATTTTATTTAACATATAATATAATTTAACTATGACTTAAATTTTTATATATTTCAGAATTATATGAGTTGGTCAAACTATATGTCAGAAAAGTGAAATGACATATAAATTGGGACGGAAGCATATACTAGTACATCAACCCATGTTTTACATGGGCTAAAATAGTTAAGAAACATAAATGCTAGAAATTTATATATAAATTTGTCATCCAGAATTAACAAAAATTACAATTATTGAATATGTCTTGTATGGTTTATTTTAATAGAACATCTATATATAATTTTTGACCTTATCTATATAACATGCTCTAGCTATAGTTTATATTTATATAACAGATTAGTCGGTAATTTATATAAATTGAGAGGTTTGCTTTAAATTGTCTTCAACAATAACAAAGTGGCTAATTTATAGGCAAATTTATGTGTTACATTAATTCGTTTTCACAATGACACTCTATGTAATAAATATGTAAATTTTGGTGTTATTTGAATTCATCTTTCATGAAAAACATAATATATTTAATGGCTTCTACCATTAGAGGCTACTAATGGATGGTCAGATGTTTATTTCTGGGAATTTCTATTTTCCTAATGGACGATTACAGTAGAGGTTTTTAATAGTAAGATGGTTTTGAATCCTTCATGTAGAATTTGCCGTGGTGTCATTTATGATCTTCTTCGCATGAATTTTTGAAGTTGGATGCAAGAGAATCTGACCGAAAGATATTTATGGATCACAGTTTTGTTGAATATATAGCAAGTGCATGCAATCGTCAGTCGTCACCATATGTTATATACTTCTCGCGCGCAAACAGTACGTTCAGGATTACAAGCTGTGGGGTACATATTTATTCTTTCTTCACGATGTTTTTGATACTTCTGCGACGAGCTTACATTTTGGCCAAGTACACACACACGGACCTATACATTATTGCACTCTTGCATACCTTAAGCGGGGACATACATAATACTTATTGGCTGAAGTGAAAGAGGTCATGGCGCAAACGTACTGCCGATGGAAACGCGCTGCCACTATGGCGCCGTGGGAGACTGCTGCCTGGCTCTCATCGTGTTGGGTGGAAGCCACGGCGGAATGAAAAGCGGCACTCTCGGGGCAATCAACAGCTTCTCTTCGGAAGTGGGGGCAGCGGAGGCCATCGTGGATTCTGAGCTCTTGGTTGTTGTCGCGTCAAGAACGGCTGTCTCTGCAGCGACTAGGAAAACCAAGATGATAAGGAGGAAGAATCGCTTTGGAGCCATTTTGAAGAGGTTCTGTGAACTGCGAGAAACTGTGTGCGCCACTGTCTAGCTATTTATATCACAAAAATTTGGCCAGCTAATTATTGCCACCAGGAATCAATATCTAGCTGATCAGCCGGCCTAGGCATGTGGTGGGCACTGTACTCTGAAGAGAATCAATATCTCAAGTTAGGCTACCAGCTTTCACGTTCAATTTCTCCCTCGTGCTGCTGTAGTGCTGTACAATATATATCGCCTGCCGTCTATTTTGTCTACTGCGTGGAATCAACTGTTTGTATATACCGTGGAATCAAGATCAACTACTTGTACGCATTGTAATTTTATTCAAATGTAATTTGCTCTCCATTGTAAACACCTTGTGTACAAGAGACTTTAGTAGCTGCAGGAAAAACACAATGGACTCATCCCTCCACAGACCCCACCCAGCCCCCATTAGGTGGCGAGCCACCGACCAGCCATCAGGAGATAGCGTATGGCGGATGTCACTATACCATGGCATACTTTTGCCCACAGTGAATTGTTGGAAAAGATTGATATTGGCAATAAATTATGTGTGGCCAATTGTCTAGACTTTTGGCGTCACAAGAACTGTCCGCATTTATGTAATAAGACCGCTTCTAACTGTCGGTATTTTCCTCTTGACTGATATTGTGTCGGCAAATGATACCAGACAATTAAAGTGTCGGCGTAGCTCTGTGGATCGACTGTGGAAGTGTCGGCGAATGGGTGTGTCCGCAGGCCGAAAAAGCATTGGCGCGCAGACAAGCCAGAAGGGCAGGAGTGTCCCGAAAAATTTTAGCAGTACGCAAGCATCTCTTCCCTTTTACTCCACTTGCCCCAGCCCTAAATGAAAAAAATCCCCAAATCGCCACCTCCACTGCCAGCCCGCGCCCAACCCTCGAGCACCGCCACCGCTGGTGAGCGCATCTGGAACCGCCGGACGCCCATCCGCCCCACCCACCCCACCATGTCGCCTCACGTCTACCAAGAGCTGATGGCCGCCCATCCACCGTCAGGTCTCTGGTGTCCAAAGAACAAAGAACTATGCTGTCTCGATTGTGTTACCGAACTATCTTTCTATAATTATCTTCATTGTTATTTTTATTTATTAATTTTTTATATACTCGGTGTATCGGCTTATCCTTATTTTCCTACATGTTGTATCGCCGTATCAGTATCCCACAACACTGGGTTTGCAAGCATCATTCTTGATCAATTGCTACAACACCATCTAACATATTTGTCTTTCCACTAATAATGTAGTTTAAGAAAAAAAAGTTCCATACACAATTTCTTTTTACAAAACAGGTATCCTAAATATAATGCTAAAGAGATAGTGGGCAGTACCCTAAGATTTCAATACTTGGATACAAATTAGCTCATTCCATTTGAGTGCAACAGAGCTATTATAATCATATTCGAATCATAATCATCCATGCCAGAGCTTATAATAATACCCGGAGTCCCATACTATCAATTCTCCATTCGGCGCTCTATGATTATTTTTTTCTGTTCCTACTTGATTTTGGTCGTTATCAGCAGAAACCATACGATTTGTTGTGCAAGACCAGGATATGCTGCGAGGCATTAACTTGACGTGCACGTTGGGTTCATATATTCATTTTTAAAGCACCATATCTTCACTGATTTACGCATTACAGCATTACAGGAGAGCTAATAGGGATGTAATTGGATCAAATATGGACGGAAATTGTCTATACTATTTTTGTTTTCATATTTTTTTTCCACGGCTTCAGATCGGATACGGACATCGATCAAATCACTACAAGAATCTCGAAAATTTTTGGCGGCTCAAATTATTTTTGGCGGCTACAAGGAGCGGCCGAAAATAACGCCACTATTTTCGGTGGCCGGCGGTATAGAATGGCCACCAAAAATAGTGCAGCTATTTTCGGCTGCCGTTAGAACCGCAAAAAATAATCTACTTTTTTCGGCGGCCGGAGGAGCCGCAAAAAATAATAGCACTATTTTCCGCAGCCAAACCAAACCACCGAAAATAGTACTACTATTTTTGGCGGCTAACCGTAGGCCGTCGAAAATAGTGCCCACCCTATCTGCCCGTCCCCGAACCCCCCCTCCCCCAACCACATGCACACGGGCACGCATGCAAGACTCACACACACCGTGCCGCCTGCCGCTTGCCGCCGCTGCGCCGCGCCGCCGGCCGCCTGCCGCCTACCCCTGCTGCGCCACGCCTCCGCCTGCCGCTGCTGCGCCGCCCCCGCCGCCACCTACCGCACAACGCCTTTTGCCCCTCCCCGGCGCACCCCTCCCTGTCGGCCGGTGCCCGTCACCGGCGCGCACCTCCCTAGCACGCCCCTCCCCGTTGGTCGGCGCCGATCACCGGCGTGCCGCGTGCCCCTCCCGGCTTGCCCCTCCCCGGCTGCGCACCTCCCCGTCGGCTGGCGCCCCTTCCCTACGCGGCTTCCATGCCGGGCTGGCCGGCCTCGCCCGGCGTCCCGCGCAACTCACCCCACAGTGTCATCCCGCTCTGTTAAGTAAGAAACCGATGACTTTTGACTTTCGTATAGTGATTGTAGTTAATTTTCGGCGTTTGGCCGGTGATAGTTGATTAGAAGTGCAATGAGTTTTGCTTTCGATGATTAGGTGTTGAATGATTAGGTCAAATGTCGAGCTTAGTTGCATATTGTCTTATCAACATGCTTATGATTTGTTATGGTTCGGCATGCTTAGTTAAATATATGTTTGCACTTATACCATGTCATGATTAGGTGTTGAATGATTAGGTCAAATGTCGAGCTTACTTGCATATTGTCTTATCAACATGCTTATGATTTGTTATGGTTCGGCATGCTTAGTTAAATATATGTTAGCACTTATACCATGTCTTATCATTTTGATATGCTATGCTTTATCATGCCATGTCTTAGCTATCTGTTACCACTTATATGAAGTCACGGAACTTATGCGTCACCAGTTTCGGACCGGCACGTCCCACGTGTGTTGTGCACGTGAGATGTGGCTGGTTCGGAATTGTCCCTTTTTTTGATAGCCTCAGAGTGACCGATAGAACTGTGGTATTTATGATGAGCTACGGGGTCTGAGCGAAGTTTCGGCTACATAACCCTGTTATTCTCCGCTGCACCACATTTGGGCGTTGAATTGTAGAACATCGGGGTTATGCTGCCGAAATTTCGTTCGAACCCCGCGGACTCATCATAAATCCGCGCTCTGTCAGCCACTCTTTGATGGGTTTAGGACATATCCTTACCTATAGATGTAGGGCCACAATACGTTGAAAAAAAATAAGCTTACCATCTAATTTACTTTAATCTATAGCCTCAAGTACGGGCGACAATCGCCGATGGATGTATGATGGTTGGGATAAGAGTGGGGGTAAAGCTCACTCAGTTGAGTGGAGGAGGAAGACAACTGCTTTTATCGACCATGCTTTCTCTTTGACAACTCACAATCGGGTTAGGTGTCCATGTAACATCCATGACAACGGAAAATTTCGGAATAAATTTGAATTAGCCAAAGACCTGGTTGACTATGGCTTCATGCCTGACTATGAAACTTAGACCTTCCACGGTGAGAAAGATACTAGAGTTGAAATAGAAGGGGAAGCAGATGATGATTCGGCGGACGTTTATAGGATGGATGAGATGCTAGAAGCTTTACAGCCTGAGTTTGGTCTAAACTCTGAGGATCCTCCTACAAAGGAGGTTGAGGAGTTCTTCAAGCTCCTTAAAGCTTCAGAAGAGCCGCTACACGAACACACAAAAGTGTCCCACCTAATTTTTGTGACCCGACTCATTGCCATCGAGTCAAAGTATTTCTTCTCGAACAAGTGTTTCAATGAGATCGTGTAATTGATCGGGGATGTCCTTCCGTAACCTCATAAGTTGCCCAATGATATGTATCAATGCAAGAGGTTGACCAAAGGCCTTGGTATGGGCTATGAGAAGATAGATATGTGTCCATACAGCTGCATGCTTTTCATGAATGATCATAAGGACGAGAAAAAGTGCTTAAATGTGGCAAAGAAAGATATGTCGAGGTAATAAACGAGGATGGCGAAAAGGTGATGACGGACATTGCACATAAGCAACTCCGTTCCTTCCCTATGGCACCTCGCTTTAAACGGCTCTTTCTCTCAAAGAAAATGGCTGAACCCATGCGGTGGTCGAAAAGAAGGTGTCGTGAGAACCCAAGGGTCATGGCGCACCCTACTGATTCAGATGCATGGAAGGCTTTGGATGAGTTTGATCTAGAGTTTGCTAAGGAAGCGAGGAATATTCGCTTCGGTTTCACAACTGATGGCTTCACACCTTTTGGTCAATCGGCCGCTTCCTACTCTTGTTGGCCTGTGTTTGCTATTCCATACAACCTTCCACCTTCTATGTGCAAGAAGTATGAATTTATGTTCCTTTGCCTCATCATACCCGGTCCGGAACATCCTGGACAAAAATTCAATGTGATGTTACAACCATTGATCCAGCTGTGATAGGTATCGAAGCATATGTCATTTCCTTGAAGCAGAAATTGACCCTTATGGTATGGGTACCTGTGGTCAATTCATGATTTCTTAGCGTATGGTATCTTTGGTGGATGGAGCGTTCATGGGACCTTGACATGTCCGATATGTGGTGTTGACACTTGATGTTTTTGTCTTGAGTTTTGTGGGACGATCTGCTACTTTGATTGCCACAGATGTTGGTTTCCTTCTGATCATATATTTAGAGGCGACAAGGATAGCTTTAGCAAAGACACTGTCTACTACGAGGGACCACCAAAAAGGCTAAGCGGTCAAGAAATTGCTGCTAGCTCACAAGCCTTAAGCTAAACGAGGATAAGACTGCGTATGAAGGGTTTCGAAAGGAGCACAACAAGACTCACATCAGTGGAATATGGGACCTTCCATATGTCAAAGTGTTGATGCTCCCACACAACATTGATGTTATGCATTAGGAACGTAATGTTGTTGAAAGCGTCATAAGCACGTGCATGGATTTTAGTGACAAAATAAAGGACAATGTAAAGGCCCGAAAGGACTTGGCAAAGATTTGCAACCGCCCAACCCTTGAGCTCACCGCAAGTGCAGGTAAACCTCGTGCCCCGTTTTATCTTAAACCACAAGAGAGGAAAGAAGTGTTGAGATGGATGAAAAAATTGAAATTCCCAGATGGTTACGCGGTAGGGTTGAAATGGGCCGTTAATCTGAAGACCGGGAAGCTTAATGGTTTGAAGAGCCATGTTTACCACATTATCATGGAAAGACTGTTGCCTGTGATGTTTCGCGGTTACCTGCCCGATGGAGTTTGGTCAGGCGCCTGCTGAGCTAAACAATTTCTATAGACAGCTCTATGCTAAAGAGATCAAGAAAGAGACGATGGAGGAGCTAGAGAAAGATGCACATGTGCTAATTTGCAAAATGGAAAAAAAATTTCCTCCTGGGTTGTTTAATCCAATGCAATAACTCCTTGTTCATCTTGCGTATGAAGCTAAGGTTGGCGGGCCTGTGCAATTTAGGTGGATGTATCAAATTGAAAGGGCCGTCAAATATCTTAGAGCAATGGTTGGCAATAAGGCTAAAGATGAAGGGTGCATCGTTGAAGCATTTATTCTTAAGGAGATATCAAACTTCTCTAGTGTATATTTTGCTGAGGAACACAATGTCAATGCTCCTATGATGCGATACAATGTGGACAAAGAACCTACTCTCACTGACCTTGAAATATTCCAATCTACTAGAACAAGTACAAGTGCCAGCTCACCATACTATTTTGAGCCGAGAGAAAAAGTGTCAGCTCTGCTCTACATGTATGCTAACATAAGACAGATGGATCCATATTTCGCGTAAGTGTTCGTTGAGTACTTTGCTTCTAAATAACCACAGATATCTTGTTCTCTTCCTTATCCATTTGTATTATTCGTACAGTGAGTTCGATAGGCAGAACTGGACATCTAAGAAGCAACCTACAAGTTCGATAGTATACATCCCTTAACCTGACTATGTGTGTTCTATAGTGCATAAAAATTGATGGTGAAGTCCATAAATACTTGGTTCAGCTATCAGAGGGAAGGGTGACCGTTAGAAGCCACGGTCGGTACGGTGTCAATGGATTCCGGTTTCGCTCAGCCCCATTTGAAGTCGCTCGTCCTTTAGCAGTAACATGTAACTCTGGGGTTATGGTTCGAGCAAGCGATTAATAAGAATGGGAAAACTACTTATTATGGAATCATTCAAAAAATTCTTGAGTTCACGTTCATAGGCGATAAGGAACTGAAATTATTCTTCTTTGTTTGTGATTGGTTTGACCCCATTAGAGGGGTTCGAGAGAACCAGTATGGCATGGTCGAAGTCAAGCACAACGAAAAGCTCTAAGGGCGACAACAACTGGGTCCTTGCACACCCATGTGACCAGGTTTATTATTTGACATATCCAAACCAAAAGTTCGATGCTTTGTGGGTATTTCACAAAGTCAATCCCTGTGAACGTTTATATACCCCTAGATACGATGGTTATTGTGCTAGTCAGTTTGATGACGTCGTTGAGGAAATTTATCAAGAAGAAGACTTGTCAACATCTTTCGTTGTAGAGCTCAGTGCAAAACTAGATTCCTTGGTCGGAGACTGTGAGGACATCAGTTTTTCAAACAAACGGAAACGACAAGAACCTAAGGAATGGAGCTCGGTGGTCGGGTTTAGCACGGACGGGACAAGTTAATCGTGACGTTGATGAGTTTTGACAAGTAAATCATTTTATTTCTGTATTTTATGTATTTCTGTACTTTATGTATTTCTGTACTATATGTAAATCCTGAACTAACTCTTATTATTTCATCAACAGGATGAGCCGTAGGCTCAAGCAAGTAGCAAAGGGGTTCGTAGGAAAGATGACCCCAAGCAGGGAAAGGCTTTTTCAAGGGAGTTCCAGTGACTAGCTCCAGGCGTGAGGCTTTGTTGAGGTGTGTGGACCCGAACTTGCAGGGAGTTCCTATCGCCCTTCAAAGAACTGAGGTACATATGTGCAAAGAGTTTTATATGTAAAATTTTCATATATGTTTAATAACTTATCTCATGTTTAGTTTTGCAGGTTGAGTAGGATGAGGAGGATGAGGTGGAGGCTAGAGCTGTGCAGCAGGATGACTTGGACGTTGGAGCTAGGCAGGAGGATGAGGATGCTGGAGCTGCGCAAGATGATGCTGGAGCTGATGAGGACCTGATGGGTGGGGGTGGTTCAGAGGAGGGGAAGTACGAGGAGCCACTACGTCAACCCTCCTCTAGTTCCCACCAACCATGCGGACAGAAGACTAATCAGACCCGTTGGTGACAGGTATGGTCATTATGAGCTTTTTACTTCAATAGTTTGTATACATGACATGTCTTCAATGTTATTTTGTAGCCAATGGGAGGACGTGACTTGGGACGGGACATGTCACCGTAGGACTCCTAACGGCGTGTTGGGTAACCTTGTTAGGAGTTGTGGAGAAGAAGGGTGAGACTATACCCGTGACAAGCTGGAAGCATTTTGCACTTGCTCCACATGTTACAAATGGAAGTATTCAGGGGCTCGTGAAACACAAATTCTAGGTGAAATTCTTTCTACTTCTTCTTTGATTCCTATTATGTTGATTCTTTGTATTAACTTTCAATTATGCTGATTCTTTGGTATTAACTATTTAATGTTGCAGAAGTATTTCCGTGTGGATCCCTCGGAGCATGATTATGCAGATAAAGTTTTTGACCAGGCTGTGATGAATATACGCAGGGATTTATTCTCCAATATTCGTCTTTAGGTAAAAAAAACTAGTGGCTTAAGAATCATGGGTGGACATTGGGCCATTTTCGTGATTGTTCAGAGATTTACCTGACCGCTGAGCAGTATGGAGAGGTAATGGCCTTATTTGGGAACTGTGTTGTTGCTTAAGATATTAAGATTGTTATTATGATATACTAACTTGTGTACATGCAGATCACACCCAATGTTTAAAGATTAGTCAGGCCCTTACAAAGGCACTTTGTGAGCTGTGGGCATCTTAAGAATTCCAAGAGCGATCAAAGAAGTATAGAAATGCTGGGACCAAGAGTGCATTGCATACCCTTGGGGGTGACAGATATTTACAAATGGCTCAACGCATGGTAAGAAACCGCTTTATGTTTCGTCCCTCAACTATTCGAAAATATATGATTCTAACATCTACATACAGTGATGGGAAATAGGGTTCCCAATCTTCCGAGAGGTGTGGATAAATCGATTTAGGGGTCAAGAACTCGACATTGGTGAAGAAAGGCTCCGAGCGGAATGATCGAATCCTTTCAATCACTACACCACTGCTCCAATGGTTATCGACCGTGTGATATGGGCAATCGACCTCGCCAAGAAGGCTATCGTTCCTGCAATACAACCGAGAGAACACACGCAAGAACGAGGAAAAACGCAAATCTCAATTGAGTTGCACAAGGCTGGGGTTCACAAACAAATACATGGCGAACTGTTCTCAACAGAAGACTCTTAAACAAAACTCATCTAGTCTAATGACGGCGACAGAATATATACAATAGGTGGTGGCCAAGGAAGTGGCCGAGCAACCATAGGGTGTACAAGGCCAGCAGGCCCAAAAACCGGTCCAGCAGCACTTTGTAGATTTTGATTGTTACGTTGTTTCGACGATTCCCGTTGACTCCATCTTATTTGGGCCTGAGACCAGATGGGTTGGAAAGCTTATGTCCTTAGCTTTCTGTCGATATATAGAACGCCTGAAACGGAGTCTATATGTGGCCTGGGCGTACATTTTACTAATGCCTACTCCTGCAGTCCGAACCGGCCTCGCGAATAAATTAGGACCTCAACTCGGATTGGTCTTCAAACACCATCTTATATTAGGCCTTGATCTTATGCATATTGTATATGTTCTCATCATTCTTCCATTCTTGGTTTTTAGTCGTCCCTGACTCAAAGGAGTTGATGCTTGCGGAAGTAGTTGACATGCTTGACATCATCCGACCTTGTTCTCCTTCTTAAAATTTACCCTGTTGTAACACAACAAACAAAGAATAAGGGGAACTCAATGTGATATGATTAGTGTTAGCTCAGCCATCTAACTGTTCACATTCACTAACAGGAACAGAGTTTAAATTTGATGAGATATAAATACGGTGCACCATTTATTCTCCTTTGCTATCATGGCAAATCATCAACAAAAGAAAATTTCTTGTCTAAATTAT
This sequence comes from Paspalum vaginatum, assembly GCA_030272315.1. Lineage (NCBI taxonomy): Eukaryota > Viridiplantae > Streptophyta > Magnoliopsida > Poales > Poaceae > Paspalum > Paspalum vaginatum. Next base: position 37,306,650 of record CM059017.1, on the reverse strand, counting down.
TTAGATTACAAAGAATATCAAATTCAATATAAACCAAAATATTTAAAGAAGATATCAACCTTAGCTCATCACACACACTAGCAATAGGGAGAAAATGACTATTTTCAGCACAAATAATTGGCTCGGAACCATCAACATCAAGCTTATCAACAAGTTGTGGCATAGAAATAATAGAAGCAAAATCACACAACTCTTTTTTTATCACACGAATCAGCAGTACAATCAGCTTTTAATAAAGATAACACAGAAATTTCCTCACCTTAAGAGATCATATAACATGTGTCATCACCTATGTTTACATAACCAGGGCATTGTGACAAGTATGGAACGGAAACAAAATCATCCTCATTCTTCTCCGACATGTTGTCTTTTTCATCCTTGTTCTCAACAGCAAAGGGAATCTCCATGTATTGTGTGTCATGATGTTTAATTTCAGCAAGGTATGCATCATATTCAATCTTAATAAATTGTTATTTCTTATGTCTAATTTTGTTATCAATCTTATAAGCATGCGTATATAATTTATACAGAGACTTATATTTTATACCAGCAATAATATCATGAATGCCATTGTCAAGATCCTTTAAAAAGCAGATTGTAATTCCTTTCTCCGATTCATGTAAACCACAACGCAACAACAAAGTATGTACCTCATTATAATAATCTAGAATAGTTTTATCACGTTGTTTTAGAAGTTGTAGGTCTCAAATTAGCTTTATAGAATGAGAATCTGAACCAAATTCATTCCTCATAAGTCTTTTCATATCTCTCCAATTTTATAGATCTTCATCATAAACACAAAGATCTTTCCACTAATGTAAAGCCCTTTTTTTACAAATAGTAGCAGCATTCTTAACCTTTCTTCTTTCACTCAAATGACATTGGTAAAAAATTTATGCATAGCTATTTCTCAATCAATATAAGCATCATTAACCAAACCATTATTAGAAGAAAGATCTGGAATGAGACAACTTGAAACTTTTTTTGATGTAGATGTATTGAAAGTTGTCTGACACTCAAATGCCTTCTTAACCATTTTCTCGATCCTTTCATGTTCACGTGCGTCGGTGCAACCTGTCATTTTTAGCAGAAAAACAAGAAAACACACTATGAAAAAGGTAAATCCTATCTAATTGACAGTGGACAGTTGGGATCTCTCACACTCTGCAAATGTTCTTACCGTACACAACAAGAAGGACGATGGCGATATAGAACAGGTGACGGCGGTCCAAAATCGATAACACACCTAGAGCGTGAGGTAATTGCAAGACCGACCTGTGTTGCTTTAGAGTATATACGTGGATCTTTGGAAATGCACAGCAAGGAATAGCAAAACCCGAAATTAGATAGCAAAGTTGAATGAATGTCCAAAGTATTTGTCAAAGTTGCTGGCCTAAACATGCTCCTAGAATTAGTTTAAGCAAGCAAGAGATACACCGAAGTACAAAGAGCACAAAGGATGCAAACACCTCTGATTTTTTTTTGCGGCTCTTTTCTATGTACTAGCCTTTTTCTTACTTTTTTTATCTCAAAAGTGCTGTAAAACAAGATACAACTCCACACAAACACAAAACTCTCATATGAAAATCACAAATTTGCTACTAAAAGTTGCAGAGTCGATTAGACAATCTTAATGGCCTCAAATGCAAAGCCTTCGAATACCAAAGTTGTAGATCTCCTTTTTATCTTTCTCTACGGTATATGGTACACCTTTTTTGGATAATGGATGATGAAGATACTGACACCGAAATACAGACTACTCAGAAAATTCTGAGTCACAAACAGATTTACTCCCAATTGATATTACACTATGATAACGCCGTTTTCTGGAAACTTCCCAATTGACAAAGTTGTAGATAATTTTACAAAATTTCCAGAAAGTACTATAACACAAAAATTGGAGTTCGTATAGGAGAGATATCATTAAAATACCGAACTAGACAGAGAGGATTCCGAACCGGATGTGACGACGTGATGAAAATGGACACGGTAACAAGATGCAGAACTCAAACTAAACTAGGAACGCGATCTACACCAGCAACAAGACTATGACCATGGATATAAACTCAAAGATGAGGACTCTGAAATCAAATTATTCAGAGGCTAAACTTGTTGATAGGACAAGATGAACTAGAAACCCTAATTTTTTATGTTTTTTTTTGGACTTTAGGAATATAAAACACTCAAACTAAAGGACACATGATAATATATCTCGAGGAAAACCTAAAGCTCTGATTACCAAATGATGGGGAATAGTATCCCGATATTCCGAGAGGTATGGATAAGTCAGTTTAGGGGTGGAGAACTCGATGTTGGTGAAGAAAGCTCCTAAAAATCAATCGAATCCTTGCAATCACTATACCACTACTCCGATGGTTATCGACCGCGTGACGCGTGCAATCGATCTCGCCAATAAGGCTATCGTTTCTGTAATGCAACCGAGAGAACACAAGTAAGAACGAGAAATAGATGCAATCAAGATTAATCTTGTGCACAATTTGGGGTTTCACAAACCCATTTAATCTAATGACTGCTACAGGACATATACAATAGGTGGTGGCCGAGCAACCCTTGGGTGTACAAGGCCAACGGGACCAAAAACCGGTCCAGCAGCACCCTGGCAGATTCTGAATGTCACGTTGTTTCAACGATTCATGTTAACTCTGAGCTTATTTGAGCCTGAGACCAGATGAGTTGGAAAGCTTGTGTCCTTACTTTTCCGTCGATACGTAGAATACCCGAAACGGAATCCGTATGTGGCATGTGCGTCCATTTTACTGAGGCCTACTACTACTGTCCGAACTGGCCTCGAGAATAAATTAGACCTCAACCCAGATCGGGTTTCAAACTCCATCTTCTCTTGGGCCTTGATCTTACGAATGTTGTATATGTTCTCATCATACAAGCTATTAGGATTGGAGAGGAGACAAGTGCCATAGACATGTATATTCTATGACATATGGATCAGACCCTTCCCAGCCTGACCTATTGTGTACTCCGTTGGCCAAAGAGCGATTGGTTAGTTGGTCATAGATTTAAATTAGTTCTCACAATATTTTTAAATAGATAACTTGCAAAGTTCGTTTCTACTTGCAGAAGGAATATGGGAAGGAGATAGCCAGACGTCATGGTGAAGAATCTGATTGGAAGAAGACACCCATTGACGGTCAGGCTCTGTATAATAGCGGTGGCGGCAAGTCACATGGACAGCAAGATAGCAATATGCACGGCATTGTCTAGTTGTGTTCAATATAACAGATGTCTCAATCTCAACACTATGTTTCAATTTCGAAGGTACTCCATGTTCAAGCAGCATGATCGACTCGAGACAAGTCCATAGAGGGTCTTCCTGACAGAGTTTGGGCGGTAGTAACAGCTGTCAGCACCGCACCACATCTGAAATGGAGATAGAGAAGCTGGAGAAAGAGATTGAGAAGCGTGATGCATGGATTGCAGCCCAAGAGTAGTACCAGAAGCAGCAACAAGCTTACCAAGAACACCTTCACGCACAACAGATGGCGGCGATTCAAGTAAGTATAAAAATCAACAATTAGCATTGCTATCATTATTAAAACATGTTACTAACGTGTTGCATTGTGCAGTCAATGTACCAGATATAGCGACAGACCTTTGTCATGCCAGAAGATAGACCACCACCAGCACCGTCACAGTGGGGAATGTTTGCTCAGATGATTTTTTTCTCCATCAGCTCAGGTGAAAGTTGCTCAATTATAGTTAAACTTGTTCAACTTCAGCAAACATTATAGAACTATAGCTGATTGTGGTCAATGTAGTTAAAAAACTCAAACCTAACTATATTTTGGTATATTCTAAGTTCAAGTAGATAAAATTGCTAAACATGTTTTAATTAAGCTATACTTACAGTGTAATAGAGATCGGAAGTCCATGCATCCCATCCTTACCAAACTCCTCCGCCAGTGTCAGGACAACACAGAGAAGAGTTTCGTTTCATCACTTGTGCCATTAAGCTGTACTAATTGTGTCTGTGTTGTCACGTATCTAAAATTATTGGCTAATTTTGTTATTTATTCTATTTGTCAGCAATCTAGACAAAACACTGATTTTGTAAACAACCTCTTCGCATCCGGAGGTAGCGGCCACAACTCCAACGAGCCAGGTGCCATGTGAGTTGAATGAACGAGAAATGGAAATGTATGTTTAGACTTATTATTGTTCGTATGGATTTGAGACTACTTGTCTTATGGACTTGACACTTGTGTATGTTTGGACTTTATGTATGGATTTGATGACTCATGCATGGTTAAATGGATACTGAGGACTTTGTGTATAGATATATATGTGTGTGTGCATTGTTATGGACTGTGATGTGTCATTGTTATGGATTGGAAGACTTTGTGATGTGTATGGTTATGAAATGTTAAAATCTGAGAAAAAAACAGAATTTTACGAAGTTTTGGCCCCTGGAATCGGTAATTTTCGGCGACTAGGCACAGGCCCTTGAAAATAGACCTCTACTATTTTTGACGGCTCGAACTGGTCACCAAAAATAGTCGGTTCAAGCTAGCCACCGAAAATAACAGGCACTATTTTCGGTAGTCTGCTCTAGCCGCCGAAAATAGCCTGCTCCAAGTTTATTTTCGGCGGCCCACCTCACCGCTGAAAATAAAGTTTATTTTCGGCGGCAGCCTTATTTTCGGCTATTCACTTTTAGCAGAAAAATACCGCCGAAAATAAGCCAAAAACCGCAGAAAATAGATATATTTGGGTTTTGGGCTTACTTTCGGCTGCCGAAAATTTCCTTTTTTCCTGTAGTGAATGCGTGAGATAAGACTTAAATGGTTATCGACATCATATTTATGCAGCTTTAAATACTCGAATACGGACCAAATACTGAACATTCGGATTCGGACACAGATTGGATCTTAACCCTTCTAAAGGGATCCGGAATCGAATACGAACAGATAATATCCATACCATATGCACCACAAGCTATTAAATTGGATCAAGAGCACTGCCGGAGCATGACCCATCAGCGCCGCCGATTGGCCACACGCGGAGGTGCGGCCGTGCAGGATCCGGACATCCACATGAGCTATGGCGAGCCATGAGTGCAAGCTATGCCGAGGCCGTGATTGAGAGGGAACACACCGTCGCGAGCCATGGCGAGGAGGCGGCAAGACAGGATGGAGGCGGATTCGACAGGGAAGAAACCATTGTGTGAGCGGAGAGCGTGAACGGTCAGGCTAGCTCGTCGCTGTCTTAAACAAAATCCATCGGAAGGTGAAGGTTCATGTAAGGCTGACATGCGGGGCCACCAAGGAAGATAAGGTGTGGGCCAAACTACAGAGCGCCCCAAAAGATTGCGCAACTTTGAGGGGTGGTGGAAACCATGGACCTGCTCTTGAGAATGGGAATGGTCAGGGTCCCCAATATGATTTGCCCCTGAAAATGGATCCCATTATTAAGGGCGAGTGGAGGCATAGACCGCCCTCGAAAACTGATCTTCAGGGGTGCCCCTTGAGCTTCAGCCCACCCAGCCACTCTGAGCGACTTGAATTTTGAACCGCTTCTAAATTTTCACTGGAGCATCTCTGAAAAATCCTTTCATGGTAGTTTGTAAGTTTGGAGTTCATTGTCCTCTTCCTGCAGATAACTCTCTTGTACACAAGATGTTACTCCTACAATGGATAGCAAATAGTTACATGTGAATACAATTACAATGCGTACAAACAGTTTGATTCCGCACTATACAAAATAGATGGCGGCCGATATTGTATAGCACGTATTACACAGCACCACGAGGGGGAAATGAAACGTGAAAGCTAGATGGTAGCCCAAGGTTGAAACTAGAGGATTCATATCCCTCGTCATTATTCTAACTACTTCTTTTTCTGTTTATATGTCTATAGTACAGAACAATACCGTAACCGTGTTTAGAAATCATACACAGCTTCAGGCTAACTTGAGATATTGATTCTCAACGGAGTACGGTGCCCAGCACATGCCTAGGCCGGCTGATCCGCTAGATATTGGTTCCTTGTGGCATTAATTAGCTGGCCAAACATTTGTTATATAAATAGCTTGGCAGTGGCGCACACAGATTCTCGCAGTTCACAAAACCTCTTCAGAATGGCTCTAAAGCGATTCTTCCTCCTCATCGTCTTGGTTTTCCTAGTCGCCGCAGTGACAACCGTTCTTGACGCGACAACGACCAAGAGCTCAGAATCCAAGATGGCCTCCGCTGCCCCCACTTCTGAAGAGAAGCTGTTGATTGCCCCGAGAGTACCGCTTTTCATTCCGCCGTGGCTTCCACCCAACACGGTGAGAGCCACGCAGCAGGCTCCCACGGCGCCATAGTGGCAGCGCGTTTCCATCGGCAGTACGTTTGCGCCCTGACCACTTTCACTTCAGCCACTAAGTATTATGTCCCTGCTTAAGGTATGCAAGAGTGCAATAATGTATTGGTCCGTGTGTGTGCTTGGCCAAAAACTGTAAGCTCGTCACAGAAGTATCAAAAACATCGTGAAGAAAGAATAAATATGTACCCCACAGCTTGTAATCCTGAACGAACTGCTTGCGCGCGAGAAGTATATAACCTATGGTCACGATTGCATGCACTTGCTATTCAACAAAACTGTGATCCATAAATATCTTTCGGTCAGATTCTCTTGCATCAAACTTCAAAATTTCATTGCGAAGAAGATCATAAATGACACCATGACAAACTCTACATGAAGGGTTCAAAACCATCTTACTATTAAAAGCCTCTACTGTAATCCTCCGTTAGGAAAATGGAAATTCCCAGAAACATCCATTAGTAGCCTCTAATGGTAGAAGCCATTAAATATATTATATTTTTTAAAAAAATTACACATTATAGCATTATGAAAGTTGAATTCAAATAACACCTAAATTTACATATTTATTACATAGAGTGTCATTGTGAAAAATGAATTAATGTAACACATAAATTTGCATATAAATTAGCCACTTTGCTATTGTTGAATACAATTTAAAGTAAACCTCTCAATTTTATGTAAATTATCGACTACACTATTATATAAATATAAAAAATAGCTAGAGCATCTTATATCGATAAGGTAAAAAATTATATATAGACGTTATATTAAAATAAAAACCATACAAGACATATCCAATAGTTGTATTTTTTGTTAACTGTGGGTGACAAATTTAAAACCGGTTATAACAGGAGAACGTGAAAATACGTGATGCACCGCCACATGTTTAACATGTTAAGTCAGTAAGGGTGACTTCACTAATTTGTTTGTCTCACTTTTTATATTTCAATTTTTTCTACCTTTACAACTCTTCTAGGCCTACCATGCTCGTATAGTGTCTTGCATTTCTATATGTACCCTGCTCGTATAGTGTCTTGCATTTCTATATAGACCCTCTGCTGACCCCAACCTAAATAACATATTGCCGGAAACTAAAACCTAGGTCGTATACGAACTCTGTTTCCGACGTTCTGCATATTGTTGGAAAGGTAAAAAGTTAATCTTTCTAACCTAACTGACAATACGCTAAATTTCGCTCGTAGTCAATGGAATAATTCGAAACAATATGATATGAAATTTATTCGCGAGCCCGATTCGGACTGCAGGAGCAGGCAATGCAAAAATGAACCCCTAGGTCGCATTGGGACTCCGTTTTTAATGTTCTGTATATTGCCCGAAAGGTAAAAAGTTAATCTTTCTAACCTAACGGACAACACGCTAAATTTTGCTCGCAGTCCATGGAATAATTTAAAACAATATGATATGGAATGTATTCGCGAGCCCGATTCGTACGGCAAGAGCAGGCCATGCAAAACGAACGCACAAGTTGCATAGGGACTCCGTTTTCAATGCTCTATATATTGCCAAAAAGCTAAAAAAATAATCTTTCTAATACAACTAACACCACCCTAAATTTTGGTCACAGTCAATGAAATAATTCGAAACAATATGATGTGGAATTTATTCGCGAGGCATATTCATATATGCGTTGATCTAGAGGTGCTTAATGAAAACATATATTCATATATCCGACACATTTAAAAATATCCGTATTCGATTCAAATCCGAAGAAAAAATATGAAAACAAATATGGTATCAGCAATATCCGTCTGTGTTCGATCCGATTACACCTCTAATTGCAACGCACAGAAAAGACGAAATGATTGTATGGTCCAATCTCACATTTATGGCACGTGGGTTCGAATAGGTACGTTCTGTACTCATCTCTTGATCTGTATCTGACACGATCCTTATCTAAATTCGGTTTAGAGATAGCAGAGTAACGTACCAAAGTCGTACACAGGCACTAGCCACGGCTGCCTGCCTCTATGTTACCCAATGGGCCGCGCCACCTTCAATCTAGCTAGCCCAAACTCCACCACGGCCCCGACACCCGCACGTTGGCCATCCAACCAGGCGCTGGCTGCCCCCTCGGTGATTGATTTTGGTTATTACTCTCGCGTGCCCTCGGCAGTTTACCTTCTTAATTTACATAAATGATATCTAAGACTGTTATTTTGTTAAACTAATATTGAAATACGAAATAAAATCCTGTCATTACATTACATGTGTTGTTGAACAATAAAATTTTACTTTACAACAATCTTTTCATTATGATCGCGATGCATGTATGGAGCCTCTTCATTGGTTAACAGGATGTTTGTGTCAATCTGCACTTTGAAAGGTGGTGCGTCATCGAACTGGTTGTAATCCTCTTCATCTGCGAAGTCTTCCACTCCCATTATTTTCTTTTTCCCTGGAAGAACAACGTGTCGCTTTGGCTCTTCATCTGATGGAACATTTTTTCTAGTTATCTTCTTCTTGAGTTTAGTAGACATGTCCTTCACATAGAAAACTTGAGTGACATATGTGGCAAGGACGAATGGTTCATCAGCTGCATGCAGTGTTATTGAGGTCCACGGTTGTCATGTCATAATTTGGGTCTATCATAACATCCAGCACTTAGTTTCATCCATTGACACCGAAATAGAAGGACCTTCAGAAATGACCCATAGTCAACTTCCCATATCTCCTCTATATAACCATAATATTTACCCTTTTTCTTAGTTGTGTCTATGACATCTATCCGAACCCCACTATTTTGGTTAGTGCTATTCTGGTCTTGGGATCTCGTGTAAAATGTATTTCCATTTATCTCGTATCCTTTGAATGTTGGGAATGAAGATGATGGTCCCCTAGCCAACCAAGCAAGTTGGTCATCAATCTCCTCGTTACCCATGACATGGTTGTCTCAACCACATGCCAAAACTTTCTATGTGACGACGTGTAATCCAGGCCTCAGACTTCCTCGAGTATTCTGAGCGTAAAATCTTTTTGTGATCCTCCAGGTACGGAGCCACCAAGGATTAGTGTTGCAAGACGATGAAGTGTGCTTTATCAAATACACCGTGATCACTGCACCGTATTACTTTTTTCCTAGTGTGGCCTTACCTGCTAATCTCCCCCCATAGCGAGACAAAGAAAGACCAACTGACTTAAGCTCATCAATGTAGTCAGTACAAAACTCAATAACCTCCTTTGTCCCGTAAGCCTCAGCGATGCATCCTTCGGATCTCAAATGATTGCGGACATACTTCTTTAGGATTGCCATGTACCTCTCAAAAGGGAACATATTATGTAGGAAAATAAGTCCAAAAATACCAATCTCTTTGACAATGTGAACCAGGAGATGTGTTATAATATCAAAAAATGATGGAGGAAAGATTAGCTCTAGGCTTACCAGACATTGGACAACATCATTCTATAGCCTGGTTAGGTTATGTGCATGAATTACTTTCTGGGAAATAGAGTTCAGGAATGCACATAGCTTTGTGATTGTTTTTTTTTTTGACATTTTCTAGTAGAATACCTCTCAGCGCGACCGAAAGCAATTGTGCCATCAACACGCGGTAGTCATGAGACTTTAAGTGTACAAATTTATTCTCCTTACATTTGATTATCCTCCTTACAATAGACAAGTATTCAAATGGGACCTTGATACTGTTCAAGCATTCAAACATGCTCTCCTTCTCATTCTTGTTGAGAGGGTAGCTAGCAGGACCTTAGTACTGATGTCCTTGCTCTCATTTCAAAGCCGTCATGTCCTCTCATACTTCTAGTGTGTCTTTTTTTTCCCATACATCCCGAAGAAGCCTCGCAGGTTCAAAAAAGATTCTTTGTGAGGTGCATCACATCAATGGTAGGGCGGGCATCTAGTACTTTCTAATAAGGCAGGTCTGAAAATATAGATTTTTTCCTCCACATGGGTGCCTTCCCATTTTCATTCGGAATAGTTACACTACCAGGTCCCTTTCCAAAGACAACTCTTAGACTCTTCACCATTTGGAATACAAGGTTTCTACAATGGTGAATTGGCTTATCACGGTCTTTTGCTTTCCCATTAAAATGTTTGCCTTTTCTCCTTACGTGCTATTAGGATCCAAGAAACCTATGATGGCCGCTACCGTACACAACCTTCCTACAATGCTTCAAATACATGTTGTCAGTCTCAATCAAGCAATGGACAGATGCCCTGAATCCCCTGTTAGATTGTCTAGGCAGGTTAGGGAGTGTGTGCCAGTCATTAATAGTTACATACAACAACGCCCGTAGGTCAAACTCCTCTTGTTTGTGCTCATCCCACATACGTACACCTTTGGTCCACAGCAATATAAGTTCTTCAACCAATGGTTGTAGGTAGACATCAATGTCATGGACAGGTTGCTTTGGCCCTTGGATAAGTGCTGGTATCATAATGAACTTTTGCTTCACGCACAACCCTGTAAGTTCTATCGATTTTCCTCCATTCCGATCCATCGGCGGGGTGCCACAACATATCATGTTGGTTACATTCTTCTTTGTTCCATCGTACCATCTTAGCATGTTTCTTGTTCCTAAACAAACTCTTCAAACGTGGAATTATAGGAAAATCTTACAACACCTTAGCAAGCAAACACTTTATTGGAGGTTCAACCTCAATGACCCTAGGGTCATCACGCTTGATCTTATACCGCGAAGCTTTACACACTGCACAAGATTCTAGATTCTCATACTTATCACCATGAGAGAGGATACTGTCATTTGGACATGCATGTATTTTCTGCACTTCTAATCCCAGAGGGCAAACAAGCTCTTTTGCTTCATATGTTGTTGCGGGCAATGTGTTACTCTCCGGAAGGAACTTCTTTATGAGCATTAACAACTCATTAAATCCTTTGTCAGACACTCCATTTGTTGCCTTCCACTACAATAATCCAAAGTGCTATGCAATTTCGTATGCTCCTCTTTGCAGTCTCGGTTGAATAAAGTTCCGTGGTCCTCTAACATACGCTCCAACTTCTTCCTATCCCTTTCATTGTTTCAATCTTCCTTGGCATAATGCAACATTTCAGCCAAAGCATAAGTGTTGTCTTCATCATTAGCATCGCCCATTACGATATCAGCAAAGGAGTTCATGTACTGCGCGAAGTCAATGTTGTCAGTACCATCTTCTTCTTCTTCTTCATTCTCTCCCTCGAAAACCCCTAGTTCTCCATGCTTAGTCCAACACACGTAGCCCGACATGAATCCTCTTCGCAACAAATGCATGTGAAGGGCTTGTGATGATGAATAAGGCTTCTCATTCTTGCAGTCTATGTATGGACAACTTAGAAACCCTGACGACTTCTTATGTTTCTCGGCCGTCTCAATAAAGACATGCAAGCCGTTATTAAATTTTTCGTAGCGTCGGTCCATATACATCCATTGTCGGTCTATCGATCTGCATCGTATTACAATTCTAATACAAACTTATTTAGATCAACTAAAACTATTTAGAGAAACTAAAATAAATCTTAAATATTCTCGAAATTATCTATATCTTGTGATATTTAAACATTTTCCATCCAACTTATTTAAATATTAGCAAGCCCCATGGATGGGAGGAAAATAAACACCGCCGCCCCTTCATGTCCTGCCTGACAACCACTCCTCTTTCTCTTTCCTCCTGGTTAGCCAGATTCTTTATCCCAGTCCATGTACGCCATGTCCGCCCGTTTTGACCACTGGGGTGCTCCATCCAGCTCATCGCAGGTAGGGTCTATCCTCGTAGGTGAGGAAATGGGGCTTTCTTTGATCCCATGTCCAAATTGCAAGAGGGAGACGGTGATTGAGCTTCGGGTGAAGACATTAGAAAGCAACAACTATGGCCGAGTCTACATAATGTGCCCACAGAACATTATAGGCGCAAGTTGATGTAGGTTCTTTGTGATCAGTTGAAGAGTTTGTTTGGATTTGAAAGTTATCATTTTTTATGCGGGTTTTTTTATTTTTCTATTGTTATATACTTAGATGCCAGGACGGTGCCCCTTCTACCAGTGGCAAAAGGCATATTTAGCTGAGCTTGTGGACAAGCAGCTGATTGTGATACATCCTTCCATTCTGGAGGTTGAGGATGATGCACCTAGGAATGATGAAGGTGCTGCCATTGTGGGGAGGAACATTTTGGATGAAAAGTTTGACAAGTTGATTAGAATTGTGCAATTGTTTGTAGTGATGATTGTAGCAATGTTTGTTGTGGGAGTGATGTATGTGTTCAAGTAATGCCTAGCTAGTATTTGTGATCAATGGCAAGTTATGTATTCTCTACTAAACTGAACCTAATTTCTTTGAGTAATGCATGTTAAAAAGTAGTAAGTCCACAATGATTAGGTAGAGAACAAAGCAGCTAACCTCTTAGCGCCCTTGGATGAGTCTCCAATTCAATTTCAGAAGAAAATTTTGGCAGCACCTCCCTGTAAATGGACGCATTGGACAGAGCTTTGTTCATGCCTTCAAGTGACAAGCAAGAGGTTCTTGGGGAAGAAGGGTTAAGTACCCTGACGATTGTTAGTACCGGGGATAAATAACACCTGATACTAATAAAGCATCATTAGTATCGGTTCTGACGTGTGAAAACCCCAATTTTAGGTTGACTATAACAACGGTACTCTTATACAACCGATACTAGTACTTTGTAAGTACTACCGGTGCTATGTAATAACCGATATCCATCAGACAAAACCCCAATTCTGTAAAAAAAAATATACTCCTTTGACAGTTGCGCCAAGTGACATAGGTACCGACTAAAAATCTACCCAATTCTAATTTGACAAATTCACATTTTCTAAATTATTCATCATAGCGCCATTCACAAATTTATCCATATTCAAAGCAGAAGCAGATTCATAGATAATTAGACACATATATATTACATATAATTAGATAATTACATATTACACATAATTAGATACTAAGATCCTAATACTAAGTTTTACTCCCAGTCATGGTCACGGGGCAAAAGCGACGCCTCCTAGTCGATGCCGTCGCCATCTCTGTCCTTAAATGCACCATGGGCATTGCATGACCCTCGGGGCTGTTGCCATTGAGGAGGTCCCTAGTGCCGAAGCAGCGGCCCCACGGGCTAATTTGGGCTTCATGTTGGCAATCGCGAGGCTCTAGTGGTGCAGGCAGAAGAAGGCGTGATGGTTGAGGAGCTCATCGTGGTGGGGAACATATAACCTCTCTCGACGACGTGCTTCGGCTGAGGCGCGTGTTGTGGCGGCAGAGGACGAGGAGCCCACCTCCCGAGCAGCAGCACCGGCGGCAGCATGGCAGTCCTCCTTCCGCCTAGCGGTGGTAGCGATGCGGCGACGGTGGCAGAATTTCAAGAGCAGCTGGGCAGCGCGAGAGGCCTTTCGGAACTATAGCGCGCTCCATCGTGGACTGATCGAGGGCGAGGAAGAGGATGAGGAAGAAGAAGCAGGTGAAGAAGCCGGGAGTTGGTGAAGCAAATGAAGGCATGGAAGAGGACGAGGAAGAAATTGGAGATGGCGGAGGTGAATCGGCCCATATGTGATAATAGCACCGGGTGGACTCATGACCCGGTACTAATGTTTATCAGTACTGGTGTTGCTTAAAATCCGCTACTAAAGTGCTATATAAAATAAAAGGTTTAGTACACAACTGCCGATCCACATTAGTATCGGGTATTCTGAAGATCTGGTGGTAATAGAAATTGGATTTTTTAAATATGTATTGTATAGATTTCATTTTACAAATATTTAACATAGCTTGCCACCTAAATATTTTGCATATAAGTAAAATATTTTACACATAACTAAAATATTTTACACAAAACTGAAATATTTTGCATATAACTAAAATATTCTAATTAAGGACGGTGACAGCGACAGCCTTCTCCCCGGCCGTCTCCCCGGCCGCAGTGTCCAAAATCGCCGCTGTCCTCAGCGCTGCCATCGCCGTCATCCTAGTCGAGGTCATTGTAGCTCCCGTGCCCGTCCCCATTGTCGGGACCATCGCCGTCGCCCTCGTCACCGCCCTCGCCCTAGTCTCCGCTGTCATCGTCGTCCTCCTCCTCATCGTCATCGTCCTCCTCATCCTCTTCTTCCTCCTCCTCCTCCTCCTCCTCCTCTAGATCATCGGGCCCCTCCTCCTCCTCCTCCTCCTCGTACTCCCATCGCCATTGCTTTGGCAGCGGCTGGTTCACCTCGTCACTATCCTCCGCCTAGGAATCGTAGTTCGTGGTGTACTTGTCATCACTCGACTAGTGAGCCATGGAGGCACCGGAGAAAGGGGGTGTGGGGGTTTTCTTCTCACTCGGGTGTAGGGGTTTTCTTCTCACTTGAAGGTTGGACCCACGCCTAAGAGAGAGGGTGAATTAGGCTTTCTAAAAACTAAGGCCTCTAAAACTACAACTACTAAGCAAAATGTATGGATGACAAAACTAGTTATGTGCACTAAGGGTTTGCTAAGTTTGCAACCTAGTTCAACCTAGAAACTAACCTATCAAGCTAGTCTAGGAATGTAAGCACACAATCGCAAGAATGTAAATGCAGAAGTTAAAAGAGATAGGATACAGATGTGCAAACCCCTAGTTACAATGTCGGTGATGGCACAAGTAGGAGACACGGAGATTTTTTTTTCCATAGGTTTGAGGAGACAACGTGTCTCTACCCCGTACTCCTCGTTTGGCGTGTGTAAACGCTGGGATGCTGTTGCTTCTTCTTCACTACCTAGAACGTCTGGAGGTAAACCACCAGATCGTCCGATGCGTGTAAATCACACCAGGTCTTGAGTCTTCAACTTTAGCCTTCTTCTACTCACGAGACCATCCAGTGGGGCTCCACCGGACCATCCAGTGCATGAAAAATCCAGCCCACCGACCGGTCAGCGGGATCGCCGTGTCAGCGCATCATGCTTCCATCATTTGATGCCTTAGGTCTTCTCTTGTGAGTTTTAGATCCTCCTTTGAGGTGTTTGTATCCCAAGTCCATCTCTTGCACCCTGGGACTTAACCAAAAATACTTGCACACATATTAGTCCCAAATGATACATGTTGTCACCTCGACCACCAAAATCCCGATAGGAAACTAAGCACAAGGCTTAGAGCCCATTTTTCTTAAATCGCTCTCTGCTCCCCTCTCTCTAACTCTTGATTGCTTCTATTCTTTTGCTGCAGATTTGTGAGTTAGGGGTGGTATGGATGGTAAGATTTATATAACTCCCTTGCGGCGCTTGGAATTCCCATCGCCGATTCGTTCTTGATCATCATCAATGGCCATTGTACGGACAACGAAGGCTCCTCGGCATTCAGGGTGATAGAGAATATGGTGGGAGGATGAATAGGCGTGCGCTGAGCTTCCACACGCGTGAGGACACTTTACTACCAAGTCACCCAAAGCGGCAGTGCTAATGTTTGTACATTAGTACCGGGTCGCCCAAAGCGGCGGTGCTAATGTTTGTACATTAGTATCAGGTTGGTGTACCACCTGGAGCAAATAGTACTAGTACCACCCGGCCTCCAACTTCGGCCTAAACATGTCATCTTTGACCTGCATGCACCAAAGAAGCGTGACAACAAAACATTAGGGTGTATTCCACATAATCTGTGAGCAAACCACCTTGCCACCTCATCAATCCAACACTTGGATCAACACTTGGATCAGTGAAGTCAGTGATCCAAGGGACTCTCATCCTGCGGCTAATGAAGAAACACAAGTGAATATCCAACGTTCCAAGGAAAAGCAGACATTGCAACAATCAACTGACCTCAAACCGACTTTGGGAGACAACCAGGAGCAGTTGGATGGTTAAGTCGGCGGATCAACCGGCCGCCTGGCCCACCACACACCTGGCCACCCAGCTTGAGGGTCCTAGCCGCCCATCCACCGACCCAACCGCCATAATAATGGGCTGCCCCTAATAATGGGAATGATCAGGGAGTCCGTAATATGATCTGCTCCTGAAAATGGATCCCATTATTAAGGGCGAGCGGAGGCATAGACCGCCCTTGAAAACTGATCTTCAGGGATGCCCCTTGAGCTTCAGCCACCCAGCCACTCTCAGGAGCGACTTGAATTTTGAACCGCTTCTAAATTTTGACTGGAGCATCTCTAAAAATCCTTTCTTGGTAGTTTGTAAGTTTGGAGTTCATTGTCATCTTCCTGCAGATAACTCTCTTGTACACAAGATGTTACTCCTACAATGGATAGCAAATAATTACATGTGAATAGAATTACAATGCGTACAAACAGTTTGATTCTGCACTAGACAAAATAGATCGCGGCCGATATTGTACAGCACGTATTACACAGCACCACGAGGGAGAAATTAAACGTGAAAGCTGGATGGTAGCCTAACTTGAGATATTGATTCTCTTTAGAATACGGTGCCCAGCACATGCCTAGGCCGGCTGATCCGCTAGATATTGGTTCCTGGTGGCATTAATTAGCTGGCCAAACTTTTGTGATATAAATAGCTTGGCAGTGTCGCACACAGTTTCTCGCAGTTCACAAAACCTCTTCAGAATGGCTCCAAAGCGATTCTTCCTCCTCGTCATCTTGGTTTTCCTAGTCACTGCAGAGACAGCCGTTCTTGACGCGACAACGACCAAGAGCTCAGAATCCACGATGGCCTCCGCTGCCCCCACTTCTGAAGAGAAGCTGTTGATTGCCCCGAGAGTGCCGCTTTTCATTCCGCCGTGGCTTCCACCCAACACGATGAGAGCCAGGCAGCAGGCTCCCACGACGCCATAGTGGCAACGCGTTTCTATCGGCAGTGATGCTAGCAAGGCATCCAATAAAATTAAGGTAGACGACATTTGCACCACTACATGTTTTACTTCAGCCACTAAGTATTATGTCCCTGCTTAAGGTATGCAAGAGTGTAACAATGTATAAGTCAGTGTGCTTGGCCAAAAATGTAAGCTTGTTGCAGAAGTATGAAAAACCATCGTGAAGAAAGAATAATAAATATGTATCCCAGCTTGTAATCCTAAACGTGTACCGTTTGTGCGAGAAGTATATAATATATGGTGACGATTGCATGCACTTGCTATTCAATAAAACTGTGATCCATCATCCATAAATATATTTTGGTCAGATACTCTTGCATGAAACTTCTAAAATTTTTATGCGAAGAAAATCATAAATGACACCATGACAAATTCTACATGAAGGGTTCAAAACCATCTAACTCTCTACGCTAATTCTCATCAGACACGCTAGAAAATATAAAATTTCCTACAAAACTTAAACATCTAACAATCCATTAGGTAGCCAATAATGATATTAGCCATTAAATTTATTATATTTTTTAAAAATTTCCTATTATACTATTATGAAAGATGAATTCAAATAACCCCAAAATTTACATATTAATTACGTAGAACACCATTGTGAAAAATGAATTAATGTAACCCCCTAAATTTACATATAAATTAGCCACTTTGATGTTTTGGAAGACAATTTAAAGTAAAGCTCTAAATTTTATATAAATTATCTACTATGCTTTCTATAACTGTAAACAATAGCTAGAGCATTTTATATAAATAAGGTAAAACGTTATATCTATAAATATTATTAAAATATATATCCTATAATAGTAATTTTAGTTAATTATGAGCTAGTGACAAATTTATATATAAATTTCGAACATTTATGTCTCTTAACTATTTTGGCCCGTGTAAAACATGGGTTGATGTACTAGTACATTATATATAAAAGACACTCCCACAGTCCTAATTTACATGTCGTTTGATTTTTCTGACATCAAATTGACAAACTCATCTTATTAAAAAATACAAAAATATAGAAAAATTCAAGCCATAGTTAAAATTTAGTATATGTTAAATTAAATCACAATAAAAATAAATAATAATTATAAAGTTTTAAATAAGACGAATAAATCAAATTTAGTGTCAAAAAGTCGAATGACGTGTAAACCGAGACGGGACGGAGGGAGTATGTATTAGGTGTCGGGTATGGCTGCTCCTTCCAATTATTCACTCTCTTGCCGTGCTGTTCCTAAAGTCGTCGTCCGCTCTCTCTACCTCAAACTCACCAAACATGCCGGTAACCTCTCGCTCAAACCAGTCACTGTACAATATCCATCGTAGTATTAATGATTAATATCATATACATAGTTAATTGTCTCAAAAGAACTTTACTATTTTGCTATGTTAAATAATTTAAAATTTTGATTAATTCTACACCTGTAAAAAAGCGAGTTTTTTGGAAACGTTTTTACCTGACATGGGCAAGTTGT
The DNA here is from genome assembly GCA_030272315.1 of Paspalum vaginatum. Taxonomy (NCBI): domain Eukaryota; kingdom Viridiplantae; phylum Streptophyta; class Magnoliopsida; order Poales; family Poaceae; genus Paspalum; species Paspalum vaginatum. Next base: position 37,288,066 of record CM059017.1, on the reverse strand, counting down.
ACCTCTCACGCTGGCTCTACTGTACAGTTTGGAGAAGGATGGAAAGACTCAAAATCTAAAGATACAAAATGTTTATGCCATGTTCCTTTTTTTCTCTCACCTAATTATTACGCCATACCTACCCATATTATAGAAACCGTACGAGATAATCACAGAAGTTTTAGAACTGGCCAGTTTGAGAACCTCATTTTTCCAAAGAATTCTCATTTTCCTAAAAAATATAGTTCATTTTTCTAAAGGATAATGAAAATCTTTTGAAAAAAAGCAGTCGCCAAATAAAAAATAACTACGACACCCGGAGCCACGCAGCCAGCCTCCTGCGACGCTCGACGCCCCGGCCGTCTCCGACCCCCTTGTCAACACAGCGCCGCGCCTTGCGCCCGCCTACGCCGTGCGCCGCGCGCCACACCCGTCCGACGATGCGCCGACCTGACGCCCCGGCCGTTTGAGCTGCCCGGCTGCCAGCGACTCCATCGGCAGCCCGGTGCCGCACCGCACGCCGCTCACCAGCGTTGGTCGGCAGCACATCCGGCCACCGCGGATTGCCACCACCCCACGCGCCCCCGACGCAACTAGATTGGGAACTAGCGTCCCAAGCCATCATCTTCACCCTGGCTCACCTCCACACCCCCGCCGCCGCGGATCGCCTCCACCGGCCACCAGCCGTGCCAGCCCCGTGCGCTGCCACCATCGTGGTCCGATGGCCCTCCCGACCTAACCAGATCGGAAGCCAGCGTCGCTCTCGGTGAGCTTGGCAACTGGCAAGCAAGGCACGATGCAACTGGGAAGATTGGAGTCGGTCACTGTGTGGGAGAATGGGTGTGCGCCACCATTGGTGAAGGTTTCGTCACCTGGTAACAGATCCATCACCAGGATTGTATTTGTGTCGGATTTCATATATAAAATTCCAACAACAATTTTTCTGCATGGTCGATCGCGGCAGGTGTAAGGAATGAGGATGCTAGGGTGCAGCCGAAGCCTGAAGCACAGGCCATCCCTCAGCCAGAGTTTATCGCATAAGGGTAAACGCGGTCTTTGCAACAACATTCCTAGATAGTAGACTTCTAAATTGGTTGTAAAAGCAGCATTCATGTGTACCACTACAGATAAGATCCTCACCATTCCTGGAGACGAGCATCCCGTTCAAGAACGTAAGTGCCAGGGCCTTCCTGCGGACATTTTGCGCTGGTGGCCAGAGATGGAGGATACGACCGAGGATGCGGACGAACCGTGCTTCTCAGTGCACCTGTAGGATTTTCTGGTCGGCAGGTGGTGCCACATCTGCGTGCCTTCTGGATCTTGTGGCGGAGCTCTTACCTTCTCTCATGACTCCCAAGCCTGACAAAATTAGTAAAGTGTTATTATTTGACTTATGAGAGGAATGCGAACTGTTTTATACCTTTTTTCTGTACAGATAACTGTGGGATTGTTTATTACCATTGAAGTGGCAAGCACCTTTGGATACCTAGGTAGGACCAGGTGATTATGTTCGTAGCAAGACGTTTGTACAGTGAAAAATCTTCTACTATTCATACAATTGGAGTTGCAATTAAGATCTCACAGATGAAAGCTATACGTTTCTGAAAAATCATCCGTTCACTATCTTGTAGAAGTTCACTATCACAATCCTAATAGGTCCACCGGATTTCTCTTTAAGAACAACTTTACATGTTCTCTGTTTTAGCGATTGAGTAGGCACTTTTTCTTATACATTGTTATCGCCAAAATTTGGCCGATTGACATTTGGACCAAGTTGGCTAATGGACTGAGCAGAGCCGATCTGCAAGACAAGAAAATCGGTTGATGGGCTAAGTTTGGTAAACTAGGAAAAGGGAGATTCTGAGGGGGCCTGCGGGCCATTTATCTTTTATTTCTTATTTTAGTCGAATTAGAAGTTAGCCTAGTTAGGGTTTTGCTAGGTAGAATCAGACTTGATGTCTAAGTCTCCAGACTATAAATATGTGCCCATACCTACGTAATAAAAATTAGGGTCTCTAACTTCTCTCGGCGCATCGCCACCCCTAAAAACTAGGGTTTTCAAGGTAATTGTGATGCTGGTCTAATGGTTCTTAGATTCATTAGGCACTATAGCGTGAGCCACATGCTGAACATGTGCTGAAGCGTTTTTAATGGCATGGTTCGCTGGTTATCCCGATGAATCTTATGATGAGCTTTGCTTGGCGCGAGATCCATCTTTACCTTTGCATGTCTATCAATCTGTTTATGCTCCTGTGCTTCTTGTAGTAGATCGATCTTCATTCATGTAGCTCGTTCTGCGCTACCTAATCGCTTGTTACAATCCACGATATGCCGCTGCAGCGTGTGCACGCGACCTGCCGATAGACCAACGTAGTTCGAGCACCCTAGTTATACATGTCGTAATTTGTATCCGTCTAGTTAGAGGGACTTCTTTGGAGGTCCTGATTAAAAGCTGATTTGATTATACAGATCTGTTATATCATGTTTTTAGTTATGGTTTCTTTTTTATATTGGAACGCGGTTTTGGCTTTTCACTCTGATTATTCATGCCCGATGGAACATCCGGTGCTCTCGCATTGGCCGATTGGAGTACACGACATCTCGTGTTTGCTGATCCTAACGATCCGGCATGAATTTAACGTTTACGTCTGTTGAGGATGCTTTACAAGGAGAACAGAAGCCAATTCCCACCACCAACTCACCATACTAGCTGTAAGGTCAAGCCAGGTGGCACGTCTGTACCACCACGTACAACCAGGATCGGCTCCCCCGCTATGAGCCAATCGGAGCCGCACGACTAGGGAGACGAGTGCAGCAGCAGCGCAATCCTTGGCTCCCGTGTACTCTGCGTGCAAACCACACCGTCTGCCGGTATTTGAGCGCAACTACACTTTTAGCACGCCTAGGGGACCTCACCTTCGCCAGCACTCTTATCAAGCTTTGGCACCAGAGAATTCCAAGAAGGGTGCAATAAAGATTTCGGCTAGACATGATCCAACCATGTGGCCGAAAGATAAAGATGCTCCGCCCAGACTTAATCAACTTCCAACTGAACACAAAGAAATCTACGATCGCATACTCGATGAGTTAGCTGAACAAGTTCTTGACCACTTCACTTGTACTCGAAGCGGTCATGTCAAGTGTTGTAGACACCCAGAGAATTTACTAGATGGTTTAGATATCTCAACGCCATCTGAAGAGCGCACCAGAGCATTGCGAGTGGAGATGAATCAGATGGTGGGTAAAGCCATGCTACGCCAGTTTGAAGCTGTGTTGAATTCTATGGAAGGCTTGGTAGCAAGTGTAATTCGGGAAGTCTTAGCCGGCGAATACCAAGAAACCGGTTCGAAGATCAGCACTTTGTTTGGAGAGACCAAGTTCTATACTCGGCCGATCTATATATCTCCTATTGTCGCACCTGAGAATAACAAGGCCGAGTTCATCATGCATGCACCAAAACATCATGGGGATCAGCCGACATGCTATGATGAACCACCGACATTCATACCAAAGGGATTCGTCTGTCAGCTTGTGTACAGGCCACTCTGGGAAGGAAAAGAGCCTCCACGCAAACCCCCGTCGAGCAAGCAACCTCACCACACAGGCCACGTCGGCAGTGGCAAAGACAAAGTCAATGATAATGAGACTGCCGATTGGCAAGCTCGATTTGGGTCAAGGCCGGTTTTTATGGTAATGGCGGATCGACTGACCAAGCCGATCTAGATGAATACTTCAGGAATCGGTACGGCATAACAACAGTAAGGGGATCTATATCCTATTGCAAGCCGTACCCAGAAATGTACGATAAGTTGCCGCCTCCACCAAAGATCAAGATGCCAGAATTTTCCAAGTTCAGCGGCAATGACGGTACTAGCACTGTGGAGCACATCAGCAGATATCTTGCGCAACTAGGTATCCCATCATCTGCTGAACATATGAAAATTTCGATCTTTGATAGGCCCAACCTTTGGGTGGTATACCTCACTGACGTCGGGGTCTGTAACAACAAGGAAACAACTGGAGGAACTCCTTCCACGCAGCAATTCTCTTCCACTCTAACAGATCTGATGTCCATACGTCAATGCCCTGGGGAGTCAGTCATTCAGTACATCCAGAGGTTTAGGGAAGCCAAGAACAAGTGCTATTCTCTCCACCTATCGGAGAAGAACCTGGTTGAGATGGCGTACAATGGGTTGCATCGGCACACCAAGGCTGCATATGGGCCAACGGATTTAAATTCCATCGGCCATCTAGTGTCCAAAGTCTCTAGCTATGAATGCACCCATATGGAGTAGTACCAAGAGAAGCCGCGCAGAGCCATCAACCTCTTGCAGGACGAAGAATCAATTGACGAGGAAGCCGATGTAACGTTTGTACAATGGGGCAAACCAAAGCAGCCATTGCCCTGCCAATGGATCAAATGTCTAGAAGCGCCAGCCGGATATGACTTCGATGTAACTAAAACTGAGCAAATCTTTCACCTCTTGCTCAAAGAGAAGTGCTTGGAGTTGATGCCGGGTCATAGGATTGGACTAGTGGAAGAACAAAAGGGCCGTAAATACTGTAAGTGGCATAACACTTTCAATTCCCATAGTACCAACGTCTGTAGAGTGTTGCGCCAGCAGATCCAAGTTGCGATCGAGCAAGGGAGGTTGGTCTACCCCAAGACCTAGAGGAAGATAGATAACACCCCGTTCCCCAATGTTAACATGGTCGGCGCAACATCTTTTACTCATCGGCAAGAAGAGCCGACGGTGCCAAGCCAGAGCATGATCCGGATTGCCACATCAGTTGGGTCATCAAAATTCCTACAGTGGGTACAACACACCATTAAAGATGGTAGAGTCATTACCAAGAAACAACCAAAACCTTTCCATCTAACCATCAACATGGTAGATGTTGATTCTAGCTCAGGGAACAAGGGCAAGGCCAAGGCCAATTCAGATGATGATCGACCACTAGAATTCTGACGTGAAGAGCATTTGTCTGCGGAAGATATAGCTAAAAACCGCAGGTCACGTCCTGAGTCAGGAGTCTTGATCGGCATGTATGCTCAACACCACGAACAATCGTGGCAATGCTGGAGTCAGGAACAAGAAGAGGATTATATATGCCAGCAACGGTATTGGCGACAGGAGCGGCAAAATCAGTCAAGCTACGGACTACACGGATACCTCTATAAATGGGAGGAGCAGTATCGTCTCAGCCAATGGTGAGAAAAGGAACACCGCTACGCCACATACCGCCGCGATGTGGATCGGCAATGTGTAAAACGCCAGGAAAGCCGTGGGTCCAGAGGGCATTGGGACTGCCCGTTTTTCAAGTATTGCTGGAAGCCAGGGAATGGAAGGCTTTCCAACTCCGGAGGACTGTCCTGAGTGTTCAATTTCTCATCACCAACAAGAGAATGTATCTATGTTCTGGTGATTGGGTCATCCACATTTGTCACCACGACGCCGCCTGCAGTTGTCTCTAGATGGTCGTACACATGGACACACGAGCAACTCAGGGTCAGATCAATCAAATGAGCACCATCCACGTGAGCTGGGGAAGTTAGACACAAAGCATCAAGAATGCCACAAGCTCAGGTGGTGTCCCGACGGGCACTCTCACTCCTAGAAGCGCAGAGTTCAACGGTTGCGCAATTTGGAAGAAGCCGTAGCAAATTACCTTCAACTGTTAAAATAGGTTAATTCGGGTCTTGTCGCTATACACTCATACAAATACAAGCTATCCCCGGTGTTACCTAGGCGACTAGATGTTTGGAAGAGAAAACAACAAGATTAAGAACAATTGGGGAACCCAATGGAGGACGATGCAGAGGATGATCTCATGGGGGATGAAATGGCCGGTTCATCGGCCGATGTCAATATGGTAATTTTCTTGCGTAATGAGTTTCATAACCCTTCTGTAGTCCAGGAATCAGTGGCTCAACTCAGTTTAGGGCTGGCAGCTATCGTGTTTCAGAAGCCGACCGATAAAAAGTATCGTCATTTGAAGCCACTATACCTCAAAGTCTACATTAATTGGAAGCTTGTAAACAGGATGATAGTGGGCATAGGTGCAACAGTTAACTTGATGCCGTACGCGGTATTTAAGAAATTTGACAGGAACAACGATGAGCTCATCAAGACCAACGTCGTTCTCAATGATTTCACGGGTGACCCGACTGGAGTGAAAGGTGTTTTTAACGTGGACTGACAATTAGAAGCAAGTCAATTCCCATGTCCTTTTTTGTTGTGGACACCAAAGGACATTACTCAGCCTTGCTTGGCCGAGATTAGATTCATGCAAACTGATGTGTACCGTCAACTATGCACCAATGCCTCATTCAATCGGATGGTGACGAGGTTGAGATCATACCTGCCGATGATTCCACTGATGTCACTATCGCAGAATCTTCATTATGGGGGGCAGGAGGAGCAGAGTGCCTTACTGGACGGGAGTAGCTCGATTGGGATTTTGTGGAAGGTTCAGAGAAAGGACTTGTACCTATACCAGCAGCCGACATTGATATGTGATGACAAATCTTTCTGTGTAAGTCCGATCTAAATGATCGGCCGGATATGTAAATATTTACTACATTAATACATGTTGAATGGCCGATCTAGATAATCGGCCTCCAAAAGAAAAGTATATAGTTATATATGTGGGTCTTTGATGTATTAGAGGTTAGAAAGCTGATCTCCTCAATTACTTGAAGGCTTCGACTTGGGGGGGCAAGACATGCTAATACGTGTATACAAGACAGTCGGCCGATGTTTCGCCATCAGCCCAAAAAATATAAAAGCTGATAATGAAATTGACAAGCCGATGCGTTGTCATCGACTTTAGGTACCCCCATACAAAAATTTTTTCCTTTAATACATAGCCGACGCTTTGCTATCGACTTTAGAATCCTCCATACCAAAACAAAAAGGTACACTATTATCGAGTCTTACATAACATCATGTCTGGGGGGCATATGCAAGCATATGTGAAATAAAAATGTTCCAAGGTGTTGTCTGCAAACTACTGGAGGAATTGTTAAATAGCTATGATGGCCTTAAGATGGATGGAATCGACAGAATAAATAATTGCATTGTCTGGCTCATTAGTGCCCGGCGTGAGACGGGCTGTTAGTTTTTTGACCTCAACCAAACCAGATGACAAACTCTCTTTTAACTTTTGCTTGGTAGTATTGATTTCTTCAAGATCAGATGATGTAGTCTTGATGTTTTCGTCAATTGTTGCAAGCTTTTGCTGAAGACGTTGGATCTCGTCGGCAATTTTAGTTCTTGACTTCTGCAGATCTGTGAGTTTTGAAGATAAAGTTGATGAGGCCTTGTCATCAAACAGAGCAACTTTCTGTTGATTCAGGATCACACATTTATCAGCAATTTCTTTCCTTAAGGAGGATTGGGAGTCTCAGGCCACAATACGACCTGCGGTTGTTTCCACTTCTTCCCTGAAGAAACCTAGGTATGCTACTGGATGTAATACTCATCTCAGATCAGTTGGCAGTTGGTCTACTACTGGCTCCAAGGTTGCACGAAGTACTTCACTATTCTTGACTAGCTGTACAACCGGGGTGCCGAGTAATCTGGCCATCTCTTGAAGCTGACTGGCTACATCGGCCGGCACGGACTTGGGAGGCGATGGAACTCTCTCTTGCTCTTGCCCAGAGCTGATGTGTAGGGTTGAAGGATCAAAATCAAGCAAGGCTGACAAATTGATAAGCTACAGAAGATAGCAAAGTCACATAAAGGAGCCGAGTAAAGACAATCTAGCCAAGCAATGAATTTACCTTGGCATTTAAGGAAGTCTCTTCATTGGTACTTTGATGCATCTTTAGATCAGGGTTCTTCTGCTGATGGGAAGTGCTATTGCCATTCGAAGAAGGGTTGATTGCTGAATGTCCTGGTGCTTGTTTCTCTCGAATCGGCGAAGCATTGCTTTTGTTAGTTGAATTTCCTGACTAAAGGAAGTATAAGTACATTGGCCAGGTAAAGAGAAAATTGCTATCATTAGGAAACTTACAGTAGAACCAGCATGGTCGAAGATGGATGGAGTAGAGGACTGTGTCCTGTAACTCCTAGTCTTCTTATAGCTAGAGCCCTTGGCCAGAGATCGGTTTGTTTCATCGCGTCGGCATTTGGAGCATTCTCCAGAAAGTAGTATTTTATCAAGAGAAGGCATTGATCTTCCATATAATGGTACAATGGCTGTGGAAGAATAACTGAAAGGTTTCCCTGATTCTCTAATGGGTACTAGTCTTTTCTCACACTATATAGAAAGAAAAATCAACAGTGGTATAAAGGTTATTGTAAGAACTACTGTTATAAGATCAAGTTACCCCTGTTGACGAAGCATCATATGATGAGTCGATGCAGCGAAGCATGATGCTAAGAGGACCTTTGAACAGCTGAGGCCTCCAAGTTCCCCACCAATTGTCAGAACCATCCGCCGTATATACAAATTCCATGTCACATGGGATGGGGAGGGGAAATTCAGAGAAAAAGCTATATGCACTGAAGAGTCAGGAGCCGTTCAGTGAGGTCAACATGGCTTTGAAACTTTTGATGAAAGATGAAGAAAGGAGAGATCTGGTTCAGACCAAATTGTCAAGCAACTATAACCGACTGATATGATTCATAGCCGGGTTTGGTGATTCTGTTATTAGTACTCATGCTCACAGGAAGCAGGCAAGGATAAATCATGGTGGCATATATCTGACGAGTGTCGTCATCATCGGCAAAGTTATCCAGCCTAAAGAAGGAGGGATTTTTGAAATTTTCTAATTCTGAGTAGGTGTTGAAGGTGGCTATGGTACGTTCATGATAAAATTATTCGAACCATTTGGCCATCTCTATTTCATTGTACTTGATGCCTGGAAGCCGATATAATGCCTGACCAAAAAGAGTACACCGTATGCTCTTGCCTGAGGAAGTGAGGAAAGATGCGTCTTGCAAACGCTGGAATTTTGGGATATACCGTTGGAAGTATAATTGACACCAAATATGTAGAAACCACTAGGGGCCTCCCGATTTAATGTGCTCATTGTTCAGAAGGGTGCTGGTCTTCAAGGAAAGGTGTCGATACAATATGCCCAGAAACAGTTTTCCTACCGCAAATCTTTGGCCATTAGCAAGAGCATTGGCCAAATCCAAATAATTTTTGGTTGGAGCAAGGGAAGGAACACAAAAAAGGAAATGGTCTAATCAGAGATTCAGAAAGGCTGTATGCTCTCGATGATCAACGGACCCTAAACGCTTATTGTGATGCTCAATATATTGGCTCTAGTTTTTGGCTGTGGCTTTGTCCACGATCTTGTGCCTACAAACTTCTAAGGAAAAAGGAGAGGGACAGACTGAATGGACATCTAGACCCAAGATCATTGTCACATCTATCAGAGTCAGGGTCATGGGGCTGAGGCCAAACAAGAAACAGTTCAGGGCATCACACCAAAAATAGCATATTGCTCTTAGAAGATTCTCATGCTTTTCTATTGGAGATAGAGTAAGGGAGAGAGCATCGGCTATTCCTATCTTGTGCCAAATTTATGACCCATAGTACTTAGCTACACGCTTATACTAGCTCACCCATCCTTCCATGGGGAATGGCCAAGACATAAATTGGTCTGTCCAGCGGTCTGGATCTGGATTTTGAGCTACTAAAGGGATTCATTTGGTTTTAGCAGAAATTAAATCCAATTGTGGCTCGAAAGATTGCGGTCCTAAGCTAAAAGATTTCAAAGCCAGAGATTGAGGAATCAAGATGTCATTTGGCTGCATATTTTTTTTTAAAAAAAAGAAAGAGGCAAGTGTGAATAATGCGGTTATCTTTTCTTATCAAAAAGGGAAGGCCAAAGTAGATACCTTCAGGCCAAAGATTCTTTGGGGAAACGTTTCTGCCATTGATGAGCTCGTTGTGTCCACCAAGTTTGGAGAAGCAAGCTATCTAGACGGGGACAAGTGACCGAGACAATGTGAGGGAGGTGTGTGACTTAAGCTTGTTTAAAGTTTGACTTCAAAGTCGATTTTTCCGAGAGGAGCCGATGAGAGAACGACCGATTCTAGAATGGAACACTATCAATTGGGAGCAAAAGCCGAGGTCTAATGATGTGCTATCAGATCGGCTCACGAGAATAAGGCAAGAATAAAATTGCAATAATGAAAAGAGGCAATATCTATTTAATATAAAGCTTTGTTACTAGAGATTTTTACAAAACATAATACTAAACAAAAGTTAACTAAAGAGGCTAATCCCCTTAGAGCCGATGCAACAGCTTTTTTAAACCCTAGCGGTTAACTACTGGCCGATGAAGCGCATCGGCTGAGGTACTTTTGCTAAAAGAAGTTGGGATTTGTTCGTGCCGATGCGAGGAAAAATGGGGAAAAGACAATAGCCGAGGCAGTGGCTAAATACTAATCTGGGAGGAAGATGAAGGGGCGCCAGGAGCGAGTTTCGAGGAAATAGTACGGACGGATGTGACAGTAATTGTGGAACCGTGTGGCTCTTCATTTTTCACATTAAACTTAGGTTTGGAACAATTTTTATTGTCAAAGTTATGGGGTATGTGTTATCGCCAAAATTTGGCAGATTGATATTTGGTCCAAGTTGGTTAATGGGCCAAGCAGAGCTGATCTGCAGGACAAGAAAATCGGCTGATGGACTAAGTTTGGTCGCCTAGAAAAAGGGCGATTCTGAGGGGGCCTTTGGACCATGTATCTTTTATTTCTTTGTTTTAGTCAAATTAGAAGTTAGCCTATTTAGGGTTTTGCTATCTAGAATCGGATTTGACGTCCAAGTCTTCGGACTATAAATATGTATCCTAACAACTAGGGTTTTCAAAGTAATTGTCATGCTGCTCTAATGGTTTTTGGATCCGTTAGGGCAATAGGGCGTGAGCACATGGTGAACCGTATACTGAAGCGTTTTTGATGGCACAGTTCGCTGGTTATTCCGATGAATCTCGTGATTAGCTTCGCTTGGCGCGAGATCCACCTTTATCTTTGCATATCTATCGATCTGTTTATGCGCCTGTGCTTCATGTAGTAGATCGATCTTCATGTAGCTCATTCTGCGCTACCTAATCGCTTGTTACAATCCACGACATACCGCTGCAGCGTGTGCACGCGACCTGCCGATAGACCAGCATAGATCGAGCACCCTAGCTTTGCACTGCCGTAATTTGTATCTGTCTAGTTAGATAAACTTCATTGGAGATACTAGGTTAAAAGCCGATTTGATTATGCAATATGTTATATCATGTTTTTAGTTAGGTTTTTTTATTGGAACGCGGTTTTGGCTTTTCACTTCTGATTATTCAATGCCCGATGGAACACCCGATGCTCTCGCATCGGCCGACTGAAGTACACAATATCTCGTGTTTGCCGATCCTAGCGATCTGATAGGAATTTAACGTTTATATCTGTTGTGTACGTTTTACAGGAAGAACGTGAGCCAATTCCCGCGACCAACTCACCTTCCTGGATGCAAGGTCAAGCCAGGTGCCACACCTGCACCACTACGCACAACCAGGATCGGCTCTCTCGCTGTGAACTGATTGGAGCCGCACGACAGGGAGACAAGTGCAGCAGCAGCGCGATCCCCGACTCTGGTGTGCTCTATGTCAAAACTACACCGTCCGCCGGTATTTGAGCCTGACATATATGCAGCCAACACTTTCTGAAAGTGTAGATTTTTCCACAATCGGAAAATAATTTGAACGTCATTGTGCTGCCACTAAGTACAGATCACTTTTGATTTGTTGCCTAACAAATGAATACCTCCTCAATGGGACAAATTAGTACAGATCTTTGCTGATCATTTCAGCTTCATCCCGGTATATTTCTTTGCATATGCTCTTTGTTGGTAGTTTCATCTTTATCCCAACATATTTCTTTCCACCAGCAAAGATTGGTCGTGCAGAAGCAAAGCAGTGAGAGACCCTGACTTATCACAGCCTACCTGATGCTTCGCCTGCTTCCTGATAAGGATCAGTTGCTACGCTATGTCCAAAGTTGCTCTTTGTCGAAGATGCTTTCTCTTCCACACATATTTCACATGCTGTTCCTTTGAAATTTTCCTGGTCGTTTATTCCAGAGGCAAACGGCAAATCAGTATCACCTTGTGCTAGCAAATTAGTTCCTAGAATTCCACGAAGTGCTACGAGTATGAAACACCCATCAAGTAGAAGCATTTTTACAAACTCCTCAGATTCAATCGCAAGCTCTTCAGGGTAACAGCTACGTGCTTGTTGCTACAGACTCTCCATTAACTCTAAATAATGCTGCAACGTTTTCTCAAGATTCTCCCAGAGAATGTAATTTAAACACCTCCACTTCTCCTACAATATCTGGAGGTCTGGCTTTCCGTAGTGATACGGACCGATGGATAAACTAATTGGTTCATAAGCATTTCGGTCAAGCTCAAGGATCTTCTGTGGGACCCTGCAGATGAGACAGTCATGAATAGGCCTGGCAGTTTGACCCATTGACACATAGAACTTTCCTTTCCTTTCCAATACGTTCGAAAAAAGTATAGATCACCCTTAAAGTATACGGGGTGGATACTTTACCTTCTGAACTTAAAAAAAGGTACAGATAGAACATTAAACTATCGCAAACCGGATAGATTACCCCCTGGGCGGTTTTGGATGCTGTTTCGGTGACGTGGACGGCTGTTTTGCTGACTGGGCGGTGGTTTTCCTGTCCACCGTGGCAATGGACCTCGCCCACCTTCGCCTCGCCCGCCGCACGCCCGGCCGCCGCGGGCGCCGATGCCTCGCCCGCCGCCCTAGATGCCGCGGGCGCCCGTGCCCCGCCCGCCGCCCAAGATGCCGCTTGCCCCATCGAAGCCCAAGCTCTTCGCTGGTGGCATGCTCCTCTGGCCCCGTCCTCCCGTCCTCTCGCCCGCCTCGCTCAGCCGCCGCCCTCGCCTCACCCGGCCGCCACGAGCACGCCATGCTTATGCACATACCCGGCGAGGTCCCCGGCAATGGCGCCTGGACAGAGCGACTCCATCTCGCAGCGGCCTCATGGCCTACGCCGCCATGGCAGCCTCCTGGCCCGTGCTGCCGTGGCCGCTGATGAGGCTGAGCGGGACTCGCCGACCCCGAGGCCCGTGCCGTCACCGCGCTCCTCGCCACCACCGCCTCACGCGCTAGCGCCGGATGCCTCTGAGCGGCCATGGAGGAACATGAGGAGGAGGGCAGCAGTGGGCGCTGCACGATGCGCGGGACTGTGGGAGGGCGCGTCGGCTGCGCCGAAGCGAAGCATCTGCGTGGTGAACCACTCGAGCCCAGGCCATGGTGAGCTGCAGGGTCACCTGAGGAGTCCGCGGCCTCGTGCCAGTAGCCGGCGGCCCCCGTGGTTCCCTGCCTTAGCGGTGGCGGCCTCACCCAACAGCGGCGTCGGCGGCGTTGGTGCGGCAGGGGTCAACGGGGGCAGCGCAGGGGTCTGGCAGGCGTTGCTCGGCCGTGGGCGGGTCCGGCGAGGGCGGCACGCACTTGGTCCGCCTCCGGGCAGCGTCCAACACGTCCGCCTGTAGGGCCTCGACGCCGCCTCACCATGGCAGGCTCAGGCTCCAAAGCGGGCGCAGCGCCCTAGCTGCTCCTCCCCAGCTTGGGCAGGAGGACGGGAGAGGGAGGAGAATGCCGCCGGTGAAGAGCTTGTCGCGTAGGACGGCGAGATGGTGGGGTTGGCGTGGAGCAACAGGAGCGGCAGCCGCACCTAGCAGCAGCGGCGCAGCAGGATGGGAAGCGGGGAGACGGGCGCGGGCGCTCGCGGCGGCTGAGCGTGCGGCGTGCGAGGCGGGGCGGTGGCTGTGCGAGGCGGGCGCACGGTATCTAGGCAGTGGGCGAGGCCCTATGCCACGGTGGACTGCAAAAACCACCCCACGTCCCCAAAACTCGTGTCCACGTCAGGCCGGGGGGTGTTTTATCTGGTTTAAAGAAGTTTAATGTGCTATCTATACCTTTTTTTAGTTCAGGGGTAAAGTATCCACCTCTATGTACTTCGGGGAGTGATCTATACTTTTTCACAATACGTTCACCCATTCTTCGATATTTACAGCACTGCCTCCCGCAATGTTGTTGTTGCTTTGGTCTTCGACCATTCGTTTATCTGTTGTGAACTAACAATGTTGGTGCTTAAAAGGGGATCTGTACAATGAGAAACATAAGAATTAATTAACAAACACAAGTACACCAATACTGTAGTTATATTTCTAGTTGTTAAATTGTTGTATTCCAAGCAAAAATATAACGACATATTATTATGTACAATACAACTTTTACGATATTACTTCTGCAGGATACTCCCCAAGTTCCAACAGTTCGAGCTTCTAATGAGCATATCAACAAATGCCCTAAGCCAAACTTGTAACAACGAACCAACAAGAAACTTTCCAAGCGAAATTAACATAAACAATGAAAAACAAAAACGCCTCGGATTTTGATGGAGCAATACTAGTGACGGGTGCTTTCTATGTCCTTACATGCACTGGTCAAAACTGTCTATTTTCATCAATGTTTAATTTAAAACTAATGTCAGTCCCAGCAGTTATTAGACACAAACTTCCCACCACCACCATGCAATTGATAACTCATGGGGGCATCTTCCTTTTCGATTTTGGGAGGCTCCGATGTTGATCCAACGCCTTCTAATAATAAGTACCGTGTCGGTGTTTAGGACCGACAGTGCACCACGGGATATATCACGGGATGTTTTTATGGGTAGGCGAGATCGACTGCAGCTCGATGGTTCGCATGTAACGCGATGGGAGACAAGAACACACGATTTATATAAGTTCGGACCGCGAGATGCGTAATAACCTACATCCTGTTTGGGCGAGTTATATTGATTTGAGCTGTCAAGGTTACAATGAAGGTGTATGAGGTCGAGGGAGTTGTGTTATGAGTTGAGTTCTGATCTTGAGGTAGAGAGATATGTTTGGAAAGAACCCCTAGCCTGCCTTATATAGTCCTACGTGGTCTGGGTTACAAGGAGTTCTAGTCCTACTAGGATTGATTTCATCTCATATTAGGATTTCTCTTTAACTCTTCCTTGTATACGTGGAGTCGTTGTCTTGTGTGTCAAGTTGCGCTACGGCTCAGGCCCACACGTCGAATCCATTGCATGAGTGACCAGGGATATCTATCCCCCACAAGCCCCCGAGCTTCAAGTCGACTTGAGCAACAATCGGCTTGAAGATCCAAATTCTGTTCTCTGAATGTCTTCGGTCTTGTGGTCTTTGGAAATTTTCTGATGGTATCCTCCAAGCAGCCCCCGAGCTTCAAGCTGATTAGCGTAATCATGTTGAGGATCAAGCAACTTATTCCTCTGAGTGATCTTGGTGAAACGGGGACGGTGACGTAGCCTCCCGAGCCAACGAGTACTGTGGCGTAGCCTCCCGAGTCGGCGAGTACGGTGGCGTAGCCTCCCAAGTCGGCGAGTACAGTGAGTCAGCAAGTACAGTGGCGTAGCCTCCCGAGTCGACGAAGTAGCGAGTCAGTAAGGCGGGCAGTAGCCCAGCCCCCCGAGTCGACAAAGCAGTGAGTCGGCGAGGCGCGCGGCAGCACAGCCCCCGAGCTGACGAAGCAGTGAGTCAGTGAGGTGTGCGGTAGCGTAACCCCTAAGCTGACGAAGCAGTGAGTCAGTAAGGCGCGCGGCAGCGTAACCCCCAAGTCGACGAAGTAGCAAGTCAGCGAGGCGGACAACAGTCCAGCCCCCGAGTCGACGAAGTAGCGAGTCGGCAAGGCAGACGGCAGCTTAGCCCCCCGAGTCGACGAAGCAGTGAGTCGGCAAATGAGTCAGCGAGGCGGACAGAAGCCCAGCCTCCCGAGTCGACGAAGCAGTGAGTCGGCTATGGAGTCGGCGAGGCGAACAGAAGCCCAGCCCCCCGAGTCGATGAAGCAGTGAGTCGACGAGGCGCGTTGGAGCGCAGCCCCTAGAGTCGACGAAGCAGTGAGTCACACCCCATGTCGGTAGTGCATCATGAAATGAACTCCCGAATTGACAGTATATCATAAAGTGAACCCTCTATTTGAATTTCAAGTATAGCAAAGTCATAGAGTGCCGGTGGGCCAGACCAACTGCCCCGTACGAAGGGCAAGAGTATCCTTTAAATGAGGACGTGAAGGCATGTAACACCAGCTGTCGGTCTACGACTTAGGCTGATTGCCCCGTAAGGAGGGCCAGATTGCACTTTTTTTATCAGGACGCGAATGCATATAACACCAGCCGTCGGTTTTCGACCTAGACTGATTGCCCAATAAGAAGGGTCAGATTGCACATTATTTATGAGGACGCTAAAGGCATGTAACACCGGTAGGCTAGACCGATTGCTCCGTATGGAGAGTCTAGAGTAACCATGCCGTTGCACGCACAGATTTTGCCGAAAAACCCTGAAACTTGTCAAAGCACGAGATGCGACAGAAAATATTTGGCTCGGCGAAACACAAGATGCGACAGGAAAGAGTTGTCTCGGCGAAATACGAGACGCGACTGAAAATAATAGACTCGGCGGAACACAAAATGCAATTGAAAAGAGTTAACTCGGCGAAACATGAGATGCGACAAAAAAATGAGGTGTGTAAAGCACGGTTTGAGTGATCAGAAATAATTTGACAGATCCAATACTCGAGTGATACAAAAATAATATGAATAATCCATAGCCCGAGTGATCCAAAAATAATATGAATATATCCATATCCCGAGTGATCAAGAATAATCCGGTGATCCAAAAATAATGCAGATAATCCGAATGATTCATAAAAAATCCAATTAATCTAATAACTCGGATATTCTATAAATAATTCAGTAGATCCGCAGTCCAAATGATTAAAAAATAATTCAATAAGTAATATAAGAGAACCACTTGGATCGGATGGCTCAATGCAGTCAGTTGATGGCTAATCGTCTTTCGGCACAGATAGCGGTAATTAGAGATAGTCAATGATAACGCTGGTCGACTGTCTGAGCGCGTTGTATATTTTTGTGCAGACATAAGATATATTTTTCTGAAATAATAATCAGAGAACAATCCGAATAATATGTTTTGTAAATAGAATACTCGAGTGTAAATTATAAAGGAATGATCGTATCGAGCCAGATAGATGAGATATTAATTAGCATAATTAAATGCATAATTTAAAATAAAATGATGACTTAGTTGTTAGAGTAGGCCGACAGATTTTTGAGATGCTTTTAGCCTTCGACAAGGCTGTTATCCGAGCAGAAGACTGAAAACTTGTACACGCACATGCGCGATTTGGCAGAGTAGTAAAAATCTAGAGTTCCAATCCGACGTATAATCGGAGAGCTTGCCGCACCGACCGCAGTTTTGGAATTGTTACTCGAAAACCCTGTGTTGCTGCAACTTTCTTCAGCGTGAAGTAGACGCCTTGCCGGGCCTTGGTACTTGTGTCTGAGTAGTGCACTATTATGTATGTACGTAAATGCATGGCTTGCAGTTGATGCTCGTGGATTCCAAGTCGAGTTTGGCAATCTGGGGATTTTTCTCCGCAATGCAACTTCATGCGTTGACCATCGGAGTTGCCAATTCGGTCTGACATCAACCGCAATAACTCCAACATGCTGATGCTGCTCACGTACTACTGCTGTGTAGTCTGATTGGTTTCTTCCGGGGAGATCACGAGCTTCGAGGAAAAACGACTCGGCCCGACTGCTGCGGACTCGAGGGTTTGACTTCGCTAAAATCTGGTCGGAGTCGGGTCGATATGGCTGGAGGCCGCCCAACGAACAGATTGGATCTTGATCTGCCTTCATTAGCTCGACAATGATGCGCCGATCTGCTGCCGCCTACTGCAGTATCTGTCGGCTGTTCTTATGCTCCGCGATCGCGAGACGCTGCTGCGCCTGGCGTGTCGCAGTTCCGTGTAGACGACGAGCTCTGATGCGGTTCTGCATGGCGATCAGCAGCCATCCTCATCCGCACCAGCCAGGGAACGTTGGCAGAAGCCACCCCAATTTTTGATCCGCACGCTAATTCCTGATCAAGTTGATATCATCAGGATCTATGTCGACAAAGACTGGTTTGAACTCCGCGTACCGCCGGCTTGTAACAAATCGGAATTTTTCTTCATTCCCTGAGACGATGTTGATGATGATGACCATAGAACTAATGGTGATGTTGATGGCGCCTCTCCCTATCTGACGTGGTCGATGTTTAGTACCGACAGTGCACTGCAGGATATATCACAGGATGCTTTTATGGGTTGGCGAGATCGACTATAGGTCGATGGTTCGCGTGTAACGCGACGAGAGATAAGAACACACGATTTATACAGATTCAGACCGCGGGATGTGTAATACCCTACGTCCTGTTTAGGGCGAGTTGTATTGATTTGAGCTCTCGGTTACAATGAGGGCGTATGAGGTCGAGGGAGTTGTGTTATGGATTGAGTTCTGATCTTGAGGTAAAGAGATATGTTTGTGAAGAGCCCCTAGCCTGTCTTATATAGTCCAGTATGGCCTAAGTTACGAGGAGATCTAATCCTTTTAGGATTAGTTTTATCTCATATTAGGATTTCTCTTGAATCTTTCTTATATACGTCGAGTCCTTATCTTGTGCGTCAAGTTGCTCTACGGCACCCACGCACCGAATCCATTGTATGAGTGACCAGGGGATAACTATCCCCCACATACCGACCCCTCCAAGAGCATATATAATTAATAAGCCTTCATAAACTAGCTATAAGAATTTTTCATGTAAGAAGAAAGATACAAGAAAAAAGAAAAAAGCAGCCTACGTCTATCTTTGTAGTAAAGTAAAATATAGGCTCCAAGACAATTTGGGACAAAAATAGACCAAGTATTAATTATATAGCATTTACCAATATCACACTAGTCTATAAATAGATCTATAATATGTGACCTATATATGAAGCCAATATGACTAACTAAATTATTAAATTATTAGAGGGTGTTTGGATCTAGATGCTAAACTTTAGCTCACGGCACATTGGATGTTTAGACGCTAGTTAAAAGTATTAAATATAGTCTAATTATAAAACTAATTACATAGACGAAAACTAAACGACGAGAAAAATTTATTAAGTCTAATTAATCTATGATTAACGAATTGTTACCTGTAGCAGCACATTTGCTAATCATAGATTAATTAGGCTTAATAAATTCGTCTCATCGTTTAGTACTTATCTATATAATTGGTTTTACAATTAGACTATATTTAATACCTCTAATTAGCGTCAAACATTCGATGTCATGGTGGGCTCTCTTTGGTTGCTAGCCTGCCACCACCAGCATCTCACGTGGCCTGAGGTCATTGCCGATACCCCTACCGCCTAACCTACCAACAAGGGGTACATTTTTTTTGGCTGCTAGTTTCATGATACCCCATCACCTATATCCAATGTTGTAGCTGTATAACATAATAATAAGAATCTGTTCAGATCAAAGCCTAGCAGTTTTCGAGCGTGTCAGAGAGTTTATGTCTATATCGTGTTTGGCAAAAAAAAAACAAATCCCTAGAACATTGTGTTAAAACGTTTGATTGGGCATTACCGATACCCTAATTAATAGCAACGCTATAAACTGACCTTTTCACCAAATTGACAGTGCTCAAAATTGTATAAAAGAGGGGGAAATAAAAGTGCCACAACTGCAAAATTATCTATGCATGCTACAACAAACTTCCACACAATGCAATACGCCAATAATCCAACGAGCACCGGAAGCATAAAAACAAATACATATATTGACCAGATGTATTTGTGGCCATCGGCTGCGAACGTACCAAGATGTGCGAGGCCAAAGATCGGCTAGCCCTTGCGCCTGCCAACCAGCGGCAATGCGCGAGCCCCCGAAAGACCGCGCGCTGCCGTGTGGATTGTTGGGAAAGCCAAGAGCAATGTCGATTTCTAGATGGATCAGAGGAGCACCAACTTGCCACGAACAACACCCCCACACTACCAGAGAGGACCTCACCAGCCTTGTATCGGCACCGTGGCCGGGGAATATGGATCTAAACATTGCCCCGACCGACAGATGGGGCAGGGGCGGGTGCTTGCAGCGCGACCTTCGCCTGCCTCAATGACAGAGAAGAGAATAGTACATCCCACACCTCTACACAGTGGAGAAGAGACGTGCCACTTGCCTAGCTGACTCCAAACCATACCATTCATTGTAGCACTATGCTATCAACTCTGTATCGGCCACTCGCGCCCTTGCGCTATAAAAGGGCGTGGTGGAGCACTTAGAAAGGAGACTGATCCTTAAACACTCGTATACACTCTCACCAATCCACTCAAGAGCTCACCTCACACATCCGGGAGCTTAGGCTCCCAACTTCACTTGTATTCATACTTCTTCTATGCCAGGAGTAGCCTAAAGAGGACGTAGGGTGTTACACCTGCGGGTGGCGCGAACCTCTCTAAATCTTCTTCTGTAGCTCCTCATTGCTCATTTGGTTCAGCGACAGCGTCCATGGCCCTACGCAACTCTACACTCTAATCGGTATCTATACTGTACCTTGGTGCCGTACGTGTCGACAAGCATCATTGAAGGTACGATGGCCAAAAGAGAAGGCCCTACAAGAGAACGAAGACAACAAAACCTACCATGGCACTAGAAAGGGTGGATAATTCAATAGCTTTTTGAACACACCTTGGTGGCACTTGCACTGGCATAGCTTACATGATTGCTCATTCTCGATAGGATTTATCTAAATCTCCTGCCATGCATAAGATTCCTTGCCCTTCACAATCTCCTGCGAGCAAATATGTGGTTTTAAAATAGTTCTTAATGAATGCAGATAGTATGCAATGATGGGCGGCTACTCAAGTGTTTATATATGCACATACGTTTGATTAACGTGGGCTATAAGATATGCCTTTCCATTCATGTTCTAGGTTGTAGCTCGATTTTGCATTGTTATTGTGATTTTAAATTGGTCTAACTATATAGCATTTATTGTGTTAGCATAGGACTTATTTCACTCTTCAGGTCGCAAGGTTCTAGAAAATAGTCAAGTTAGTAATGGTTTTTAAAAAAAATAATGATGAAACGACATGATAATGTGTGACAGGGGATATGGTTTGTTTTGCTTGCATATAGATAGTTGCACAATATGTTGGACCGATAATATCAGATGCAGTAGCGAAGTGCTCACCCGAACAACTACTCTTGTGAGTTTTTTAGACCATTGGTCTTCATTGGTAATATTTTTTGGTTGTGCACACCCTGTGGATGTGGCATCTAGAATAATTTCTTTATTGGCAATTAGTGGCTCATAAATATTGACAGCACATGTTTAGACTAAATTCATTGTTGTTTTGCAGACTCCATTGACTGTTTCAACTCCATGTACTCAATAACCATACCATGGACTGCACCTATCACATACGTAACATGTCTTGCGCTATCCAAATCAGGGGCGCTGAGAGTGACCATATCAAGGAATTGGTTTATGACATCATCAATAGAGAGATGGCTCCCCTACTATAGATTGAACACACACAACCTACTATGGCACCGCAAAGAATGGATAGCTCACTACTCTTGTTGAACAAACATTGGTGGTACCCCATATTCATCCCACGGACTATGCAATGCCACTGTCCTATCACTACCAAGACTTGTGCCAACCAAACAGGGACAATAATGGTTACTGTATTGAGGAATCAATTTACAACATCGTTGAAGGAGCAACAGCCAAAAGAGAAGGCCCTTCCAGAGAATAAAGACAACATCACCAACCATGGCACCAAAACGGGTGGATAATTCACTTGCCTTTTTGAACAGACCTTGGTGGCACTTGCACTGGCATACCTTACATGATTGCTCATTCTCAACAGGATTTATCTAAATCTCGTACTCTCCATAAGTTTCCTTGCCCTTTACAATCTCCTGCGAGCAAATATGTGGTTTTACGATAGTTCTTAATGAATGGAGATAGTATGCAATGATGGGCTGCTACTCAATTGTTTATACATGCACATATGTGTGATTAAAGTGGGCAATAAGATATGCCTTCCCTTTCATATTATAGGTTGGAGCTCGATTTCGCATTGTTATTGTGATTTTAAATTGGTCCAACTATATAGCATTTATTGTGTTAGCATAGGACTTATTTCACTCTTTAGGTCGCAAGGTTCTAGAAAATAGTCTAGTTGGTAACGGTTTTTCCATAAATTAATGATGGAATGACATGATAATGTGTGACAGGGGTATGGTTAGTTTTGCTTCCATATAGATGGTTGCACAATATGTAGGACCAATAACATAAGATGCAGTAGGGAAGTGCTCACTTGAACAACTACTCTTGTGAGTTTTGTTAGACCGAGGGCCTTCATTGGTTATATTTTTTGGTTGTGCACACCCTATGTATGTGACATATAGAATAATTTCTTTGTTGGCAATTAGTGGCTCATAAGTATTGACAACACATGTTTAGACTAAATTCATTGTTGTTTTGTGGACTCCAGTGACTCTTTCAACTCCATGTACTCAATAACCATACCTTGGACTGCACCTATCACATACCTAACATGTCTTGCACCAACCAAATGAAGGGCACTGAGAGTGACCGTATTAAGGAATCGGTTTATGACATCATCAATGGAGAGATGGCTCCCCTACTATAGATTGAAGACACACAACCAACTATGGCACCGCAAAGAGTGGATAGCACACTTCTCTTGTTGAACAGACATTGGTGGTACTCCATATTCATCCAATGGACTGAAATAGCACTGTCCTATCACTACCATGAAGTGTGCCAACCAAATCAGGGACACTAATGGTTATTGTATTGAGGAATCAGTTTACAACATCATTGAAGGGGCAATGGCCAAAAGAAAAGGCCCTACCAGAGAACGAACACAACAAAACCAACCATGGCACCAGAAAGGGTGGATAATTAAATTTCCTTTTTTAACAGACCTTGGTGGCACTTGCACGGGCATACCTTACATGATTGCTCATTGTCGATAGGATTTATCTAAATCTCCTGCCCTCCATAAGATTCCTTGCACTTCAGAATCTCCTGTGAGCAAATATGTGGTTTTAAAATAGTTCTTAATGAATGCAGATAGTATGCAATGATGGGCTGCTATAAAAGTGTTTGTATATGCGCATATATTTGATTAACGTGGGCTATAAGATATGCCTCCCCTTTCATGTTCTAGGTTGCAGCTCGTTTTCGCATTATTATTGTGATTTTAGATTGGTCCAACTATATAGCATTTATTGTGTTACCATAGGACTTATTTCACTCTTCATGTCGCAAGGTTCTAGACAATAGTCAAGTTAGTAACAGTTTTTCATAAATTAATCATGGAATGACATGATAATGTGTGACAGGGGATATGGTTAGTTTTGCTTGCATATAGATGGTTGCACAATATGTAGGACCAATAATATAAGATGCAGTAGGGAAGCGCTCACCTGGACAACTACTCTTGTGAGTTTTTAGATCCAAGGCCTACATTGGTTATATTATTTGGTTGTGCACACCGTGTGGATGTGAGATCTAGAATAATTGCCTTGTTGGGAGTTAGTCGCTCATAAGTATCGACCACACATGTTTACACTAAATTCATTGTTGTTTTGTTGACTCCAGTGACAATTTCAACTCCATGTACTCAATGACCATACCATGGACTGCACCTATAACATACCTAACATGTCTTGCACCAACCGAATTAGGGGCGCTGAGAGTGACAGTATCAAGGAATTGGTTTATGACATCATCAACGGAGAGATGGCTCCCGTACTATAGATTGAAGGTACATAAGCAACTATGGCACTACGAAGAGTGGATAGCTCACTACTCTTGTTGAACAAACATTGTTGGTAACCCATATTCATCCCGTGGACTGAGATCTCACTGTCCTATCACTACTAAGACTTGTGCCAACCAAATCAGGAATACAAATGGTTACTGTATTGAGGAATCAGTTTACAACATCATTGAAGGAGCGATGGCCGAAAGAGAAGGCCCAACCAGAGAACGAACACAACAAAACCAACCATGGCCCCAGAAAGGGTCGATAATTCACTTGCCTTTTTGAACAGACCTTGGTGGCACTTGCACTGGCATACCTTACATGATTGCCCATTCTTGACATGATTTATCATAATCTCGTGCCCTCCATAAGATTCCTTGGCCTTCACATTCTCCTACGACAAAATATGTGGTTTTACAATAGTTCTTAACGAATGGCGATTGTGTGCAATGACGGGCTACTACAAAGGTTAGTTTTGCTTGCATATAGATGGTTGCACAATATGCAGGACCTATAATATAAGATGTAGTTGGGAAGTGCTCCCCCAAACAACTACTCTTTTGAGTTTTTTAGACCCAAGGCCTTCATTGTTTATATTTTTCGGTTGTGCACACCCTGTGGATGTGACATCTATAATAATTTCTTTGTTGGCAATTAGTGGATCATAAGTATTGACATCACCGTGTTAGACTAAATTCATTGTTGTTTTGTGGACTGCAGTGCCTATTTCAACTCCATGTACTCAATAACAATAGCATGGACTGCACCTATCACATACCTAGCATGGCTTGCACCAACTGAATCAGGGGTGCTGAGAGTGACCATATTAAGGAATGGGTTTATGACATCATCAATAGAGAGATGGCTCCCCTACTATAGATTGAAGACACACAACCAACTATGGCACCGCAAAAAATGGATTGCTCTTGCTGAACAAACATTGGTGGTACTCAATATTCATCCGATGGACTGAGATGTCACTATCCTATTACTACCAAGACTTGTGCCAACCAAATCAAGGACACTAATGGTTATTGTCTTGAGGAATCAGTTTGCAACTTCATTGAAGGAGCGATGGCGAAAAGAGAAGGCCCTACTGAGAGAACAAAGACAACAAAACCAACCATGACACTAGAACAGGTGGATAATTCACCTGTTTGAATAGACCTTGGTGGCACTTACACTGGCATACCTTAGATGATTGCTCATTCTCTGACTGGATTTATCTAAATCTCCTGCCCTCCATAACATTCC
Organism: Paspalum vaginatum; assembly: GCA_030272315.1. Classification (NCBI taxonomy): domain Eukaryota; kingdom Viridiplantae; phylum Streptophyta; class Magnoliopsida; order Poales; family Poaceae; genus Paspalum; species Paspalum vaginatum. The sequence goes on along the minus strand of CM059017.1, from coordinate 37,263,078 downwards.
TTGCCCTTCACAATCTCCTGCGAACATATGTGGTTTTACAATAGTTCTTAATGAATGGAAATAGTATGCAATGATGGCCTGCTACACAAGTGTTTATATATGCACATTTGTGTGATTGAAGTGGGCTATAAGATATGCCTTCCCTTTCATGTTCTCGGTTGTAGCTCGATTTTGCATTATTATTGTGATTTCAATTGGTCCAACTATATAGCATTTATTGTGTCAGGATATGACTTATTTCACTCTTCAGGTCACAAGGTTTCAGAAAATAGTCAAGTTAGTAATGGTTTTTTCATAAATTAAGGATGGAATGACACGATAATGTGTGACAGGGGTTATGGTTAGTTTTGCTTGCATATAGATGGTAGCACAATATGTAGGACCAATAATATAAGATGCAGTAGGGAAGTGCTCAGCCGAACAACTACTCTTGTGAGTTTTATAGACCCAGGGCCTTCATTGGTTATATTTTTCGATTGTGCACACCCTGTGGATGTGACATCTAGAATAATTTCTTTATTGGCAATTTGTGGCTCATAAGTATTGACAGCACATGTTTAGACTAAATTCATTGTGGTTTTGCAGATTTCAGTGGCTGTTTCAACTCCAGGTACTCAATAACCATACCATGGACTGCACCTATCACATACCTAACATGTCTTGCACCAACCGAATCAGGGGCGCTGAGAGTGATAGTATCAAGGAATCGGTTTATGACATCATCAACAGAGAGATGGCTCCCGTACTATAGATTGAAGACACACAACCAACTATGGCACTACAAAGAGTGCATAGCTCAATACTCTTGTTGAACAAACATTGTTGGTAACCCATATTCATCCTGTGGACTGAGATGTCACTATCCTATCACTACCAAGACTTGTGCCAACCAAATCGGGAACACTAATGGTTACTGTATTGACGAATTAGTTTGCAACATCATTGAAGGAGCTACTGGCCGAAAGAGAAGACCCTACCAGAGAACGAACACAACAAAACCAACCATGGCACCAAAAAGGGTCGATAATTCACTTGCCTTAACGAATGGCGATTGTATGCAATTATTGGCTGCTACAAAAGTGTTTATATATGCGCATATTTGTGATAAGGTGGGCTATAAGATATGCCTTCCTTTTCATGTTCTCGGTTGCGGCTCGATTTCGTATTGTTATTGTGATTTTAAATTGGTCTAACTATATAGCATTTATTGTGTCAGCATAGGACTTATTTCACTCCAATGACTGGTTCAAGTCCATGTACTCAATATCCATACCATGGACTGCACCTATCACATACCTAACATGGCTTGCAACTCCCGAATCAGTGGCGCTGAGAGTGATCGCATGAAGGAATCGGTTTATGACATCATCAATGGTGAGATGGCTCCCATACTATATTTTGAAGACACACAATCAACCAGGGCACCGCAAAGAGTGGATAGCTCACTACTCTCACTGAACAAACATTGGTTGTACTATCACTACCAAGACTTGTGCCAACCAATCGGGGACACTAATGGCTATTGTATTGAGAAATCAGTTTACAACACCATTGAAGGAGCGATGGCCAAAAAAGAAGGCCCTACTAGAGAACGAAGACAACAAAATAAACCATGGAACTAGAACGGGTGGATAATTCACTTGCCTTTTTTAATAGACTTTGCTGGCACTTACAGTGGCATACCTTAGATGATTGATCATTCTCGATAGGATTTACTTAAATCTCCTGCCCTCCATAAAATTCCATGCCCTTCAAAATCTCCTGCGAACAAATATTTGGTTTACAATAGTTCTTAATGAATGGAGATAGCTTTTCAATGATGGGCTGCTACCCAAGTGTTTATATATGCACATATGTGTGATTAAAGTGGGCTATAAGATATGCCTTCCCTTTCAAGTTCTTGGTTGCAGCTCGATTTTGCATTATTATTGTGATTTCAAATTGGTCCAACTATATAGCATTTGTTGTGTCACCATAGGACTTATTTCACTCTTCAGGTCGCATGGTTCTAGAAAATAGTCATGTTAGTAACGGTTTTGTCATAAATTAATGGTGGAATGATATGATAATGTGTGAAATAGGATATGGTTAGTTCTCCTTGCACATAGAAGGTTGCACAATATGTAGGACCTACAATATAAGATGCAGTAGGGAAGTGCTCAGACAAACAACTACTCTTGTGAGTTACATTGGTTATATTTTTTCGGTTGTGCACACCCTGTGGATGTGACATCTAGAATAATTTCTTTGTTGGCAATTAGTGGCTCATAAGTATTGACAGCGCATGTTTAGACTAAATTCATTGTTGTTTTGTGGAGTCCAGTGAGTGGTTCAACTCCATGTACTCAATAACCATACCATGGACTCACATACCTAACATGGCTCGCACCAACCGAATCAAGGGCGCTCAGAGTGAACGTATCAAGGAATCGGTTTATGACATCATCAACGGAGAGATGGCTCCCCTACTATAGATTGAAGACACAGAACCAACTATGGCACCGCAAAAAGTGGATAGCTCACTACTCTTGTTGAACAAACATTGATGGTACTCCATATTCGTCCCATGGACCCAAATGTCACCGTCTTGTTGTAAGCATTTGGGCCCCAAACTGTGCTTTGGTGATTTAATGACAAGCTTAATTGTTGTCTAATGAGCTATTGAGTGCTGGTTCAATTAATCACCTCGTTGTGGTTGGTCATTGGATATGTATATGTCCCCTTATTTTCAAGGCAAATTTTCATGAAGGTGGACTTGGTTTTCTTTCGTACCTTAAAGGTTAAGGACTCTTCTAGAGTCAAGGATCAATGGTGTTCAGGGATCCTTACTTTAGGTAGGGTTCATAGTTTTCTAGTGTCCACACTATTAAAGGGGTCAACGGTTAGTAGCTTGATCACGAGAATTGCCAAGTTTTTGATGCACACAAAAGCCAAATTAATGAAGAACAGCAAACAAGCAAGCTGCATATGCGCAAGGTCCAAGGAAATCAAAGTTCAAATCAATATACTTGCAGAAATCTGCAAACCAGAAATGGACAGGACAGTCCACTCTATTGCAAAAGAACGGAGTGGACAAATGGAGATTTCAACTAAGTTATCCAGTGTAAGGGCCATGCAAAACAGGAGGTCCGGATTGTCTGATTTAGTGTAAGCAGACAAAGCTACAAACAAAGAAACTTGAGGCTCAGTACTTTGATGAAGCTCGGATCAGACATGGATAGGACAATCTGATGTGTCTTAACTAGACAATGCTTCGGACTAAATAATCTCGCACAGTAACGTCTAGTTTTCAAAATGGAAACTCCTATTTTGACTGGGCTATCTGCTTCTATAAATTGAACAGTACCTCAGACAAAGGTATTGTGACATTTTGAGTTAGTGACTATTGGAAAAATACATGGACTGGATTGTCCGATGTTGGAAAAAGCTATAGACCGGACAATCCAAAGTACATCGCATTAGCCCTCCTCTTTTGCAACGGCTCTATTAGCTTGGAAGGCTATATATATGGGTCCATTCAGATCATTTCATGCTCTCTGATGCTCTAGCAAATTCATACACTCAGAGAGCCATTTGTGCTTCAACCTTTGCAACAACCACTCACATATTCAAACCTTTGAGAGCAAGATCAAGGTCAATGCAAGGGCTTGTCTGCATTCATCTTGGTGAGTATCAAGATCAAGTGAAGACCGGAGGCTTGTTACTCTTGGTGTTTGGTAGCACCTAGGTGGACTTGGTGACTAGGGTGATGGGGACCAGGGGTTCCCGATCTTCCGTTAGGTGGAGGGAAATTGATTTGGCGGCATGAGACACTCACGATCCGGCTCCCGATTGACACGATCAAGCCCCTGCAATCACCGCACCACGCGTCCTCTGGTTATCAACCATGCGCTGCCCGGTTGACCCCACCATGAAGGCTAATCCCTGCCAGTGAATCAAGAACATGAGCAAGAACAAGAAAGATTGCAACTAAACTTCCAGATGAATGATTAATCTCACAAAGTTGGGGACTCACAAACCGGAGTGTTCTCTATGGTGAAACTGTTCTAAGATAGAATAACTCTAAGCAAATCCTGAAACCCTGACTTGGGCAGTGGCTAAGTTTTTATAGACGTGAACTCAAAAGACTCTCACACGATACATGGCCCAAAGGGGTGGAGCAGCACCTTGGACAAATTCTGTCTGTTGACTTCCAACGCGATTTCCCATTGACTCCAAACTCCAATAGGCCTGAAACTGGTTGCATTGGAAAGCTTATGTTTTTATCTTTCCAGGCATCGACTACTGAAAACAAAGCCCATTTGTGGCCTGGGCGACAATTTTGGTGCAGACTGTCCCTGGAGGCCGAGGTGGCTTACTTCTAGATGAATTGGGCCTCTAACTTGACTTGGACGACCCTCTTGCTTCCTCCTCGCCCTTGCTGGTTCCCATGGCCTTCATGTTCCTCTTCAAAGTTCTCAAGTTCCATATAATCAATTGAAACATTAGGTAGCATACTATCCTCACAAGTATATGCACGTGCACAAAGAAATGAGCTCACCTGTTGATCCAATTGCCGTGCGCGTGCTCTTGTGATAGGTCCTGGCATCACCACTGGAGGAGTATCGTCAAGTCTATGAATAGGAGAGATGTCCTCATCATCCTCCCCCTCTTGAAGTGGACTCATCCTTGACTCAAGCTCATCTTCTTCTCCCAAGTACGGCTTCAAATCTACAATGTTAAATGTGGGACTAACCCCAAACTCGGGAGGCAACTCAAGCTTATATTCATTGTCATTTATTTTCTCAATTATCTTGAAAGGACCATCAGCTCTAGGCATCAATTTAGACTTCCTCAAATTAGGAAAATGATCCTTTCTCAAGTGCAACCATACTAAGTCACCTGGTTCAAGTTTTATTTCCTTTCTCCCTTTACTACCAGCAACCCTGTACCTTTCATTCATCCTTGGCCAAACGAAATGTGTGTACAACACGGCTTCCATTTTCTTGGCACCAAAATGACCCATCAATCCACCTCCATGAGCCCCCTGTAACAAAAGAAGATGAACGGATCCTGTAACAAATCCATCATTTATGACATATTTGTCCCATGTTCTTCCCTGTTTGCAATGCAACATGACATCTTTAAAATCTTCATCATTAACATATTGTTCTTTAATCGATTCCAATCCAAAAATATGACAATCAAGTTTGTACAACATAGCATATCTCCTAGACATGGCATCAACAATCACATTGTTCTTCCCTTTCTTGTGTTTAATAACATAAGGACAAGATTCAATAAATTCAACCCACTTAGCATATCTACGGTTCAGTTTCACTTGGCTTCTAATATGTTTTAGTGATTCATGGTCGGAATGAATAACAAATTCTTTGGGCCATAGATAATGTTGCCATGTTTCTAAAGATCAAACAAGAGCATACAATTCTTTATCATACATGGAATAATTCAAAATAGGACCACTCAAATTTTCGCTAAAGTAAGCAATGGGTTTATTTGCTTGCATTAAAACACCACCAATGCCTACTCCACTAGCATCACATTCGAGCTCAAAGGTCTTACCAAAGTCTGAAAGATGCAGTAATGGAGCATGGGAAAGTTTGTCTTTAAGAAGATTAAAGGCATCCTCCTGTGGCTTACGCCAATGGAATGCTACTCCCTTCTTTGTCAACTCATTTAATGGGGCAGCGATGGTGCTGAAATTTGGCACAAAGCGACGGTAAAATCCAGCAAGTCCATGGAAGCTTCACACTTGTGAGACTGTCGTGGGCATAGGCCAACTTATAATAGCTTGCACCTTGGCTTCATCTACCTCAATTCCCTGCGGTGTCACAACATAGCCAAGAAAAGAGACACAATCGGTGCAAAAGGTGCACTTCTCGATGTTACCAAATAAGCGCGCAGCCCGCAAGGCATCAAAAACATCACGTAGATGATCCATATGTTCAGGTAAAGACTTGTTGTAAATCAATATATCATCAAAGTATACCACCACCAACTTTCCAATAAAAGCCCGTAAAACCTCATTCATTAATCGCATGAAGGTGCTAGGTGCATTGGTTAACCCAAAAGGCATGACTAACCACTCATATAACCCAAACTTAGTTTTAAAAGCTGTTTTCCATTCATCTCCCAGTTTCATTCTTATTTGATGGTATCCACTACACAAGTCAACCTTAGAAAAAATTATAGAACCACTTAACTCACCAAGCATGTCGTCCAATCGAGGAATGGGATGGCGGTACCTTATCGTAATATTGTTAATGGCTCTACAATCTACGCACATGAGCCAACTACCATCTTTCTTTAGAACCAAAATAAAAGGAATGGCACAAGGACTAAGGCTTTCACATATATACCCACTGTCCAAAAGATCTTGGACTTGTCGCTGAATTTCCTTAGTCTCCTCAGGATTGGTCCTATAAGCAGCTCGGTTTGACAAACTCGCTCCAGGTATCAAATCAATTTGGTGCTCAATCGCTAGAATAGGTGGCAGCCGTGAGGTATCTCGGTGGGAAAAACATCTACATACTCCTCCAAAAGGTTAGTGACCACAAGAAGGCAAAGTATGGTGCATATCTTCCAAAGAAAACAAAGCACCTTTGCATATGAAATCATAGCACACAACAACATCATTAATTTCAGCAAGGTCACATTTTGTAGCAAGCAAGATAGGATTCTTCAATTTTATTTGGTTTGTGACATACTGAATTTCAGATTTAGGTTCAACAGTTTTGTTTCATTAGCAAGCCTCTTTCTATCAAACTTAATAATTTCAGCAGGGTCAAAGGTAGAAGCATAATTTTCCTTCCCTTATGCATGAAGGTATATTTATTACTTCTACCATGGTGAAGTGCATCAGTGTCATATTTCTATAGACGACTCAATGAAAGAGAGCAAGCTTACATAGGTACCACATCACAATCGGCAAAATCAGCATACGAACCAATGGAAAAATGAACCTGAACTATTTGTGTTACCTTAGCTTTGCCGGAATCATTCAACCACTAAATATGATACGGATGTGGATGCGGCCGTGTGGTCAAGCCAAGCTTCTTGACCAAATCAGTACTCACCAAATTATTGCAGCTATCGGAATCAACAATCACGCGTGCTAGTCGGTTGTTGATGACGATGAAAATCTGAAACCAAGTTGTGGTTCTGCTGCTGCACGGCTTGCTCTATTTGTGCACTAAGAATGTGTTGGACAATAATGGACCGATATGCAGCAGTGTCCTCAGAACCAAAGATGGTGCCCTCAATGTCTTCATCATCATTGTTGGCTTCAGTGTCCTCGTCATTGGCGGCACTGATGTAGCCACTGTCTTCAGTTGCAATGTATGCTCATTTGCTGGGATACTCCCTCTGGACGTGGCCAATACCTTGGCACTTTTGGCAGCGAATCTCCGTCGATGTACGGCCTATGGAAGCAATGGAGGAGGAGCTGTTGGCAGGCACAGGAGGCAACACTTTGCTGCTGCCCAAGGCACGTGCGGAGGGTGTTGTTATCACTAGTCATGAGGTCGCTGAAGGAGGCGGTGCAGCCGGTCGAAAGGTGGAAGAAGGTGTTGTCCTTGCTTGCCCCATCAACGTCTGAGCCATGAAGGTGGTGCCGGCGTTGCCCCTGCTCCTGGATTGGCGTCCCTGCAACTCCTTTTTTGCTAACATGGCAAGATGAAACAAGCGATTGACAGTAGAAAATTCTTTATAGTCAATAATGTCTTGAATTTCTCGCCATAGGTCACCATAAAAATGGCAAATTTTATCCTCAGTTTCGTCTTTAACCCCATAGTGAATCATACCCTTTTGAAATTCAGTATAATGTTCCTGAACGGTCATGTCTCCCTCTTCTAAGCGTTGTAGTTTCTTACGCAAGTCACATTTATTTGAGAAAGGAGCAAAGCGTTCACGCATAGCCTCTTTTAACCTATCCCATGTATCAGGTTGTAAGCGAAGGGTGCCTAATTTAGTCCACTAAATAATAGAAAAATCTTTAAATTCACTAGTGGCTTGCCTAACCCGATGTTGTTCAGGAACTAAATGGGAATTAAATTTTTGCTCAACGGTCATTTCCCAATCTAAATAAGCCTCGGCATCATAAGGTAGGGATGCTAAATTTCACCTTGGTGAAGGGATCATCATTGTTGCTATGGTTACCTCCCATCTTACCTCCCATACCTTTCCTATTGAGACGAAGATAGTTACGTAGTCGATGTTGCATCTCAGTTTTGTATTCCTTGTTCTCCTCTTCTTCCTCAAAATCATCGTCTTCATCATCTCTGTCATTGGTGTCGTTGTCCTGGTCATTGCCTTTGTCATTATCATTGACAACGCTCATGGCAGAGGCATCTCCCTTGGCACTAGCTTCAGGACGATGTTTTTCGATGGCATCCACCCTCTACGTGAGGGAGGATATGCTGCGAGCCAGGGTGTCTAGGGACTTGTTCATCACCTTATTGCCCTATGTGATCGTTGTTGTGATCTTGGCTAACATGTCTGCCAATTCAGAATGTAGAACACAATCTTCGAAGGAAATATTGTCATCACCCGTATTGCCTTTCTTGCCACCTACCATGGTCAGCGCAAAAAAGCAAAAAAGAAAATAAGCACAAGTATTATGAGCCCTATGAACTACTAGGTAGGTGGTGTCTCACACTCTCAAGCAAACTTACCAAGTTCTTACCTGGTTCTTACCAATACAGCAAAGGACGGTGCAACCAGTGGCTGGTTCGTGACACCGTGAAGGCGTGATGAAGTGATTGCAAGTGCCCAACCCTGTACTGATCAAGAGATAGTATTTGTGGAGCTGTAGGAAGGCTATATGTATGTGTCAGTGGTACACAATTCAGTAATAGATAGTAATGCTGAATAAATGTTCAAAGATCTTGCCTTAGTTGCTGGTCTAAATGTGTTCTTGTTCTTGTTGCAAAGCACACATGAAAGGTGGAGACAGATAACCAAGGCTATGAAGGAGGACCAGATATCAGCTTAGCACCATGTCAAAACAAACACCTTTGCTTCCTGTTTTGCACTCTCTTTTTTCTCACTATTTTTTTTCCTTTTTTACACCTTGTTTTTTCCTATATTTTTTTAACTCAAACACACACCAGGAAGTGTCACACAAAATTTTAGGACAAATGGAAACAAGACGTGGTCGGTGGAGCAGAAACTGTGGAAGGAAACACGTCTTACACAAGGGTGCAGAAACTTTAGGGCCCGATATCTCAGTCTTCTCGGCCGATTTTCGCAAAACTAAACTCACCAAACTCTGCAAGCCCAGGGACAATGAGATCTGAAATTTTCTGCAGATTTTTGAAATGTATATTTTTTGTCCTATTTCGAGTTCCGAGCGAAAAGTTGCAGCCGTTTTACTGCAAGGGTCCCGAATTAGGGTTTTCTAGGTGACACCTCTTCGGAAACAAGGATGTATGGCATGTATATGGATGGCAAAGCTTGATGGTGGATGTCTGTATGGCCAAGGAAGGCAGTATGAAAGGTGGAAAGGTGGCGGCTTAGGGTTTGATGAGAGGAAAACCCTAAACTGTGGTGTCGAAGACTAACTCGACTAGGACTCAAACGGTGATCTGGATCTATGTAGAATGTGAGATGCAGCGGAGATGTAACACAACAAAAACAAAAACACAATCTAAACTAGCAACACAACTCGACCTTGGACACAAACTCAGAACTACGTACTTTCGAAACAGAAATTGTGCAAAGTTTAACACCGTGGTTGTAGGTTTGGATTTTTTTTTGGGATTTTTCGTGGACTGTGGGATGAAATGAAACTAATCTACAAAGGATAAATGTGGACAAACTTGGTGGTAAACCTTGCTCTAAATACCACTTGATGGGGACAAGGGGTTCCCGATCTTCCATCAGGTGGAGGGTAAATCGATTTGGTGGCACGAGACACTCACTATCCGGCTCCCGATCGGCGCGATCAAGCCCCTGCAATTGTAGCACCACGCTGTCCTCTAGTTATCAACTATGCACTGCCTGGTTGACTTCACCATGAAGGGTAATCCCTGCCAGTGAATTGAGAACACGAGCAAGAACAAGAAAGATTGCAACTAAACTTCCAGATGAATGATTAATCTCACAAAGTTGGGGACTCACAAACCGGAGTGTTCTCTACGGCGAAATTGTTCTAAGACAGAATAACTCTAAGCAAATCCTGAAACCCTAACTTGGCCAAGGACTCCTAGATGCGAACTCAAAAGACTCTCACACGATACATGGCCCAATGGCCCAAAGGGGTGGAGCAACACCTTGGACATATTTTGTTTGTTGACTTCCAACGTGATTTCCTATCGACTCCAAACTCCAATAGGATAAAACTGGTGGCTTTGGAAAGCTTATGTTTTTATCTTTCTAGGCATATGTGGATCGCTGAAAACGGAGCCCGTTTGTGGCCTGGGCGACGATTTTGGTGCAGACTATCCCTAGAGGCCGAGGTGACCAACTTCGAGATGAATTGGGCCTCCAACTTGACTTGGACGCCCCTCTTGCTTCCTCCCTCGTGATACCCTTGCTGGTTCCCAAGGCCTTCATGTTCCTCTCCAAAGTTCCTAAGTTCAATATAATCAACAGAAACATTAGGTAGCATAATATCCTCACAAGTATATGCACGTGCACAAAGAAACGAGCTCACCTATTGATCCAATTGCCGTGCACATGCTCTTGTGATAGGTCCTTGCATCACCACTGGAGGAGTATCATCAAGTGTATGAATAGTAGAGATGTCCTCATCACAGGGTGTGTTCTCAGAGCTTGCCAAGGAGATTGTGGAAGCTCGAAGAACAAAGGAGTACAAGGCTTGAGCCCTACCTTGCCGGGATGGAGAACAGAGACTCTTAGTGAGCGCCCACTATTGACACCAAATTGGGCAGGCCTGCCATTGGCCGCTCACCGGACTGTCCGATGGGCATGGCCAGGCAGTTCGGCGTCGCCGGATAGTCCGGTAGAGGGTACCGAACAATCCGATATCGTCAAGTCCGAGGGAACTCATGGGTTGTGCGTGATTCCGATTGAATCTTGACTTGTACAAGGGTCCATGCCTCGCACCCTATAAATATAAAGGGATACGGCCGATTGAGGACATCAACACACAACCCAATTGAATCTATTATTTACTTTACTTTTCATGTTATCTTTTCCCTAACCCTAATTCTCCTTCTCCCTCCTCCATGATGTTCATCCTCTGATCTCCATGACTAGGGACGGTGTCCTAGCGACCTAGGGCATGCTGCAGTTATCCGCACCCTGATAGGGTCCCTCCCGGGTAAGGCCGTCGATGGTTCCTTTAGTACTTTGCTCGTAAAGTAGTTGTTCATCGTCACGTAAGTACGATAATTATCCTTTGATGGTTTGCTCGTAAACCTTGCCATGCATCACCATGTAAGTGTGATAGTTATATTTCAGGCACCGCTAGGGTTTCCCGAGCCACCTGCCCATACCTACAGTCCGGCGCTAGCCACCGGACAATCCGGCACACCGGGTAGTTCGACGCCATGCACCGGACAGTCTAGCGCACACAGGCTGACCCCGAGTCATGGCTCCAGGGTTCATTAGTGTTTGGTGCAAAAATGTGTCAACACACTTTTTGGCGACTCCACTGCGGATGAGATCAGATTGTGCTTCAAACTCCATCTTCTCTTGGGCATGTTGTACATGTTCTTATGACTATGTCACATGATATGCATGCTTTGAGGTTTAATTCTACTAGTAACATGCAACACGTTAATCCTTACACATCGGTGCAACAAGATCAAATACCGATGTATAATCAATCAAGGCCAAACTGACTTGGTGAGTTCGGCCATTCGACCTGAAGCATCACATGCTACTAATTCTTATAACATGCATTGTAATGTTTTATCTGCTTATCCATTGGCAGCACAATATGTGAACCCCACGAGGGGCATGCCAGTGCATGGAAGAGCTGGCTATGCTAATACAAGCGCTCCAGCCAAATATTCTCAAGCCTCATATGCTTCACAATATGGTTATGATATTCATAATTTGGTTTTTTATGCTACTACTAATTCTAACCGAACTAATGAAATTTCAGCACCATATCCAAATCCTAATGTTCATGATTCGGCATCCTATGCTTTCAATGGCGCCAGCCGAATTATTGAAAATTTAGCATTGTATGCAGCTTCTAGTCCTCATTATTCGGCTTCCTATGATTCTCAGAGTGCCAGCTGAATTATTGAGAATCAAGCACCTTGTGTGGCTTCTAATACTCATGATTCGGCTTCCTATGTTACTTCTAACTCTAGCTGAACCCATGAGAAATCAGCAGGTACATGTTTGCCACTGCTTGATTCACCTCCTCCAACTGAGCTTGATATAAATGTGCTCTGGCCTGATTTTTATAAGCACTTTGGTTTAGTCTATGATCCACAATTCGTTAAGTTTAGTGGAGAGGAAGGCGCAAGCACTCGTGAGCATGTCAATCGATACATAGCAACATTGGAAGGCACTACAGATCTTATGAAAGCTACCTTATTTTCTGGTTCATTAGCTGGGGTTGCTTCTTTATGGTATAAATCATTATCTGATGATGAGATGAACACATGGTCCCTATTAGTACAGATGTTTCATGCTCAATTCTCTAATAAACGGGAGCCAAAAGCTGCCGAATCTCTTGCCCGGGCGGCTAACTAGAGTGCAGCCCAGACATCGGACTGTCCAGTGACACCCACCAGACTGTCCAGCACCCAAGTATCAGTAGCATCAGGTTTTGATTTAACATCAAAGGCCAAGGAGGCCCCTGCACCTGTTGTAGATCCAGAAGCTGAAGACTAGGGGGAGGCTATGGAGCATCACCACCATTGTTAGAAGGGATGGAACAAGATCCAGGCAAAGCTTCCACATCTCTCTGACAGATTCAACAAGGTAAAATTACAAGTGCATTACCTAATTCTCAATCAGGTCATATGCTTTCCATTGATGAGTCTATTAGTGGCATTATATTGCATAACTCTAAAAGATCGATTGAGATTGGTAACTTGCTTGTTGACAATAAGATGGCTTCGAAAGGTGTCGGCCGGTGCTCTTTTCGAATTACAAAGGCCGATAATAGTAATATGTTAACATTTAAGTTTGATCCATCTTTATTGCCAAAGTTTTTATCTACCTGGTTTGCTTGTGGTAATTCTAAGTTTAGAAGAAGAAAACAGAAGCTAAAATGTATTTAGAAGGCCGATGGTGCTATGGTAATTGATTCAAATGCATCGTGCCAAATAACCACAAGTAAACTTGAGGCCGAATGGATTGGTGAACAATCTGAGCCATTCATTTTCCTAGCTCTAAAGCCATCACCGCAAAACTGTCGGCTAAAGAGAATTAAGTATACTTTTGATTTGACCTTGAGTGATCAAATTTTTGATGCCTTGTTGGAGCATAGTCTTATTAGAGTAGCTGATCACCAAGCCATGCCATCACTTCAGAGCTTAGAAGTAAAGCCATATTGCAAGCTGCATAATTCTTTTGATCATAATACTAGCAATTGCAATGTGTTTCATCAGCTAATACAATCGGCTATAAATAAAGGACGATTAAGATTTGCTAAAAATCAGAAAGATGACCAGTTGAGCCCAATTCACATGATGGCAGTAGTAGGCCAAATCATCTTTCATTACTCAATTCATCCTAGGATCAAAAGACAATTAATGAGGAAAATAATTTGAGTCCCCCAAGTGATAGTGGAGGTAGTGTTTGTGATGTGCATATTAATTCTACAAGTTGCAATGAATCCACCATGGGTGCAGAAAAGACATCAAGTGCTGGGGGGCAAGCGAGTGTTTCTTCACCGAATCAGCAGCCAATTCACCCTACTGACCAGGGGACACCAGACTGTCCGGTAACGTCCACCGGACAGTACGGTGCATCATCAGGATTGTCCGCTGACTTCCACCGGAAAATCTAGTGCAATGCTGGTTCACCCTGCTGGCCAAGGAATATTGGACTATCCGGTAACGCATACCAGACTATTTGGTGCAGCACCAAACTATCCGGTAGACACTACCGGGCTGTCCGGTGGGGGCATGTTAAACCAGATATGCCCAATGTGCCAAATTCAAAATCTTTTGGAGGTGCAGGTCGTGATAATCAGCAGAAAGGTAAAAGGCCGAAGGTTACTTTTGATCAGCTTCTGAGCAAGGCAAAGAGTGTTGATCAATCAAGCAATGCCACATCATCAAGATCACCTCCGAAGCACAAGTCAGAAGAGTGGGATTGGCAAGGAGAAGATTTTCATGCAGCAGCAACGCATTCTCCTTTTGGGTCGCCGATGTCAATGCAGTATGGTCTAGTTCCTTCTTACTTTCACCCATATCCATCTTGGGGCTGGTATGATTTGAATTCATATTCTTATTCACAATTTAGACCACATAATGTAGAGTATTCAGCTCGTAGCAATTCTGATTTTGAGAAATAACCATATAACAAAGCCCGTTTTATTCCTAAGAATCGGTCCGAAGCTCAAAATAAGAAAAGGATGGTCAAGCAAGTTTATGTAGTGAAGAAGGATGGTAGAAAAGATAAAAGTTCAGATCTGAATTCACATGTTAAGCCGAATAAAATATTAGGTACTTCGGCTAGTAGTGCCAAAACAGTAGAGGAATCAGCTAGCAATATTCCAAGCAGTAAATCTGAACCGAGGAAGTTTAATGTGCCAAAGACTGAGAAATACGTGATGCTATCCAAAACTGAATCACAGCCGAGAAGCCTACTCGGTTTACCAATTTGGCATAAGAAGAAGCTAGAAAAACTCAGCGGACAAGAGCTAAAGAAGGGAGGCATGGCATAGGTCCCTAAGGGGAGTTCTCAAGTTCAAGGCAAGGATGATGCTCAAGGCAGAGGTGAAGCGGAGGCAAAGAAGAAGGAAGCAAGAACAAGATTCTCAAGTGAAAGGTTTGCCCCAAATCATCAAAGTTGTTGGTCATTGCATCGTTCATATTTTTCTAGCCATGCCACATAAGAGTATGCCGTATAATTCATCCCAAGGTACGTTCGGTTGCCCCTCATGGCCTTATATTGATCCATATATGTCTTTATATTATGGAGGAGTATAACCAAATTATTATGCATATGAATAATTGCAATATGTTGCCACTTATATGAGACCGAAGTATTTCAATTGTTGGTAGCTATGTTATTATTCTCATGATGCTTGTTCTTATTTACTTCAGTTATTCTTATTTTTGGGATGAGCATGCTCATAGTATTTGCTTGTTACTGTTTGGATATTGTTTAACTACAAACTATATGAGTAATCAGTGTTGCCGAATAGTTTCAAGTAAATTGTTCATTTGTTCATATAGCTGATGCTTGAACTCAAATTTAATTAATTTGGCTAATAAGATCATCTTTTCATGAGGGCTAGTTCTATAGCTTATAAAATATCATTGCTCTTAGTCATTGGCGTAGCCGATGAATCCTTTCACATCATCATGCTAAGTTTATGTCGCCAACCAAAGCGTTGGCTTGACGCTCAAGGGCAAGGCTGAGCAGCGTTGGCTGGTTCTGCCAATGCTGGACAATCCGGTACTGAATATCAGACAGTCCGGCAGTGCACCGGACTATCCGGTACTAGCTACTAGATTATCCAGTATTTTCTGGTGCTCTCGGTTGAAGCTGGGTCTCAAGTTTAATTAGCCCATTGAAGATCATGGTAGTGACTTCAATGCTCAAGGGGTAAGTTGACCATAATGCTAGCAATTCATTCCATAGAAGTGTTGGCATTTAAGTCGAATATGATTTTTATATTTTGGCTTGGAGATTTATTATGTGGATGTACAACTTATCATAGGTTGGTGATTCATTGCTGGTTTTACATTGCGATCCTAATTTCTCTTAGTAATGGCTGAATCATCTGTTTTGTCTTTATGGATGTTTAGAGATGACATTGTTATTTATCACATCCTTATAGACATGTGGGTTCCAGGATGAGCAACTTGATTCTATAAGTATCTGGTTGTTGTGGTGATGGGGGGAATTTAATTGCTGTTGGAAAACCGATAATTATAGTTGTCAAGTTGAAAGCGAGGTGGTAACAAGTAGCTCAAGGTAAATATCAAGACACCAATAATCAAGTCAGTGTGGGTGAGGTAATT
Organism: Paspalum vaginatum; assembly: GCA_030272315.1. Lineage (NCBI taxonomy): Eukaryota > Viridiplantae > Streptophyta > Magnoliopsida > Poales > Poaceae > Paspalum > Paspalum vaginatum. The sequence continues at coordinate 37,246,951 of CM059017.1, read as the reverse complement.
GTGATGTCTCTCATATTTGTGAGTTGAGACCGATTATATTGTTGTCTTGGTTATCTTCTTTTAATTGTTGGCTTGTGGTGAGTTTATCTTGTGGCAATGTGTAGATGCATGTTTCATCCATATATCTTCACAAAGACTAGTTGACATTAACTTGCAATTGGTTGCTTTATGAATTTACTCTAGTTTGAGAAAAGATATTATGTGAGCCGGATTGTAATTCATTCTTCATGTTGACAGCCGAGGTTGTGTGCTCTGGCTTTTCTCTCACATATCTTGCTTGAGTTAGAATGATGGAGTTGTCATCTTAATTGAAAATCTAGTTAATGAGGCTTCATTATTAACATATAGCCGATAATAAGTATTTAATCATCGTTCTTAAGTGTGTCTGGTGCAGAAAATTCTTTTAGCTTGCAGGAAATTGAGAAGGACAAGTTCATGGTCGCCAAAGGATATAACATGAGGATGAAGGCTGAGTCTTTTCAAGTTGGAGATCTGGTATGGAAGAGGTGCTGCTATTGAAGACTAAGGATAGAAGATTGAACAAGTGGTCTCCAAGTTGGGAAGGTTCATACAAGGTGGCGTAGATGGTTCTTGGTGATGCTTACATGATGGAAGATCTGCAAGCTTTTAGTTATTGCTTTGGGATTGTTATATTCTGCGAGATATGTTGTTTCTCGAAGGTGTAGGTGCTGCTGGTGCTTTTAGTTCATGACCTTCACTAAAAGGCAGGGGGCATATGTTGAGCACCAAATTGGGCAAGCCTGCCATTGGCTGCTCATCGGACTATTCAGTGGCCATGGCCGGACTAGTCCGGCATTGCTGGATAGTCTGATAGTGGTACCGAACAGTCCAGTATCATCGAGTCCGAGGGGAACTCACTAGGTTGTGCGTGATTCTGGTTGAATCTCAACTTGTACAAGGGTCTAGACCTCCCACCCTATAAATATAAAGGGATACGGCCGATTGAGGACATCAACACACAACCCAATCGAATCTATTATTTACTTTACTTTTCATGTTATCTCTTCCCTAACCCTAATTCTCCTTCTCCATCCTCCATGTTGTTCGTCCTCTGATCTCCACAACTAGGGATGGCATACTAGCAACGTAGGGCACGCTGTGGGCACCTACACCCTGACGGGTCCCTCTCGGGTGAGGCCATCGACGGTTCCTTTGCTAGTTTGCTCGTAAAGTAGTCGTTCATCGTCATGGAAGTATGATAATTATCCTTTGTTGGTTTGCTCGTAAACCTTGCCGTGCATCACCACGTAAGCGTGATAGTTATCTTTTAGGCGCCGCTAGGGTTTCCTTAGCCACCTTCTCATACCGGACAGTCCGGCACTAGCCCTTGGACAAATTGGTGCACTAGACAGTCCTAGCGCCATGCACCAGACAGTCCGGCACATGCAGGCTGACCTCGAGCCGAGGCTCTAGGGTTTGTTAGTGTTTGGCGCGAAAAACATGTCAACACCCACAAGAATAGGAGGTAGGAAAACCCTCCTTGGTGTGCCGCAACGTCGACTAGGGGAGGGTGCCAAACCTCCAACACCACGAGAAAAAATCTGGTTGTCTCTTCCCCTTGTCTTTCTACTTTATGCATTTGCTACCTTGCTCATTTTCATGGATTGCATCTCGTAGTTACCATGCTTAGCATCCTCACTAGCATGTGTAGGCTCATTACTTCCACTAGCATGAATAGGTTTATCTCTTTCACTAGCATGACTAGGGTTTTTCATCACTAGTTAGGGTTGTTCCGCTTAGAGGGCGAAGTGGGCTAATTGTAGTTTGTTAAGTTAAGGACTTTCAATTAGAGTATGAAATTAGCCCAATTCACCCCCCCTCTTGGGCATCCAATCCCTACAAGTGGTATCAGAGCCTCATTGCTCATTGGATCACTAAGCTTCACCTCTTAGAGCAAGATGTCCAAGATGGGTGGCTCAGGTTCCATACTTTGAGGGCAAGAACTTTAGCTATTGGAAAAATCACATGAGGGGATACCTTGAGTCCATTGCCCCCGAGGTGTGGGAAGCTGCCAAGTATGGGTTTGTCACATCACACACTAATGATCAAATCAAGTGGAATGCTAGGGCTCGAAATGCTATCTTTCAAAGCATTAGCCAAGAGGTGTTTGCTAGGTCTCAAGCAAACTTAATGCATGTGATATTTGGGCAGAGCTTGTTGAGATTCATGAAGACACCACTATAGTTAGAGAGCAAAAGTATCATGTGCTTAAGGCTAAATATGATGACTTCAAGATGCATTCTTATGGAAATTGCAATTCTATGTACTCACACTTGTCATTGAGGACATTAATACTCTTGATGTTTGCAAAGTTGACAAAGGCACCATCAATCGGAAGATCCTTCGCGTCCTCATCAAGCCCAAGTACAACATCATCAAAGCCATGCTTCAAAAGGAGAACCTTGAATTGACTGAGGTGGTGAGCCAAATTTGAGCTCATGAGATGGGAGTCCTTGGCATCATAGAAGAATCCTCGCCAAGCAAGACCAGTGGCACTCAAGGCCAATCAAGAGAACTCCCACTCCCAAGAATGTGACTTCTTCCACCACCAAGCTCATCAAGCGAAGAAGAGCAAGAAGAGCAAGGAGATGACTCCAGAGAGGATGAATAAGATGTTGAGCTTGCTCTCATGATGAAGAAGTTCAACCGCCTTCATTACAAGATCAACAAGAAAGTTGCTTTGATCCCAAGAGGAAAGCTTTTCGGCCAAGAAGAGATGATAAGAAGAAATGCTACAATTGTGGTAATGATAGCCACATCTCCTATGATTGTCCCAAGCCGAATGAGCACAAGGGTAAGAACAAGAACAATAAGTATGAGTCTAAAGATGAAGAGGATGCTCAAGCACAAGCCTTTCTACAAAAAGAATAGTGACTCCAAGTCCAAGCTCTTTCCCAAGAAGAAGAAGGGTTCCCAAAGAAGCTTCGTGTGTGAAACAAATGAATAGGTAACCGATGAAGATACAAGTGAAGGCTCAAGTAATGATGATGATGACTTCACCGAGCTTGCTATCTCTGCCAAGGGGATATCACTTCCTCCACCCATGTGCCTTATGGCCAAAAGCTCCAATGTACAACAAATAGAGGTAGATGATAGTGATGATGAGCTTTCTCCTAATGATCATGCTTCTTTGATCGATGAGTACGTTTCTGTGATCAAGAGGGAAAAAGGTAATGTAAAGCATCTTGAGAGTACTCTTGCCAAACTAGATGAGACCCACCATGATTTCTTGAAAAACATAATGCCTTGCTTAATGAGCAAGTTAAGTTCAAAGTATATGTCAAGCAAATTAAGGAGGACAACTTTTCTCTAAAGAAGTTGCACTTTGATCTCGAGGCTTCTCACAACTCTCTACTTGCCAAACATAATGAGTTTGTCAAGACTCATTCTAAAAATCATGAAATTGGCAAGATAATTGAGAAGTACAAGAGGCTTCTGCAAGAGCGTGGAGAGTTGTCTCGCAAGTATCTAGAGCTTGAAATTGCCTATGAGATCATTGACTCAAGTCTTGAGCACTCTACCCCTCCAAATGTGGTGAACTTCAATGTCTCTACTTCTTTTGAGGATCTTGCTCCTGGTGCCCTTGCTACTAGTGCTCATATTCAAGGCCTAAAGAGTGGTCTAGCCAGGCTCACAAGAGGGGAAATGAAACACCAAGAAATATTATTCTACAAACTCCGTGACTGGAGGTCAAAGATAGATTCATAAAAGGAGTGGGCTCATATTGCAACTATTGCATGATCATGGGTCACCACACTAGGGAGTGCCCCATTCCTAACTGCCTTCCACCAAAATTGCCTTCTAACTTTAAATCTATCTATGACAATAAAATCTACTTGTTAAGCAAGGTTAATGGCAAGGTGAAGGCAAAGTTCATTGGCAAGGACATAAAGAGCAAGAAGGGAATGCTCCCGAAGCAACTTTGGGTCCCCAAAGTTCTAGTCACTCACATGCAAGGACCAAAGCTTGTGTGGGTGCCCAAAGCTCAACATTGACTTCTCTTTGTGTAGGTAAACTACAAAGCCGGTGGGAAGCATTGGCTACTTGATAGTGGTTGCACACAATACATGACCAGTAATGATAGTATGTTCACCTCACTAGAAGACCCCAGAGACAAAGAGAAAGTCACCTTTGGTGATTATTCTAAGGGCAAAGTCATTGGGTTGGGTAAAATTACTATCTCTAATGATTTGTCCATTTCTAATGTTCTCTTTGTGAAATCTTTGAGTTTCAATCTCCTCTCAATCGCACAATTGTGCGATCTTGATCTAACATGTGACTTTGACAAGAATGGTATTGTAGTTAGAAGTGAAAAATATAAGTCCATGATCTCTCATGATGATGTAGATGATGAACACCTATGAGGCGCAATGAAGAACATGACCATAGGGGATATGAAGCCGAAAGAGGTGCATGAAGATGATGATCACGGGGGAGGTAACTCTCCATCAAGACCAAGCACCTCCATGGCACCTCAAGTTGATGATCAAGAAGGACAAGAACAAGGTAGAGTAGAAGAAGTGCGGTACGATCAAGATGAACATATGCCACAAGCACAAGCATCACACGATGAGCCATCACCACCCATTGCACCAAGAAGGCCACTAGTGAGACATGGACGCATCTCGAAGGATCATTCCCTCAACCAAGTCACAGGGAGTCCTTCAAGGGGGGTAAGAACCCATTCTTGTAACCTTGTCTCATTTTGTGAGAATTACTCGTTTGTTTCTAGTGTGGAGCCTACTTGTGTAGAGGAAGCTCTTCAGGACTCCGATTGAATCATTGCCATGCAAAAGGAGTTAAAAAAACTTCACTCGCAATCAAGTGTGGGTGCTTGAAGAGCGTCCAATAGTCAAGAACATCATCAGCACCAAGTGGGTCTTCCGCAACAAACAAGATGAGAATGGTGTGGTGGTGCTCAACAAGGCAAGGCTTGTGGCAAAGGGATTTGCACAAGTTGAAGGTTTGGACTTTGGTGAAACATTTGCTCCGGTTGCAATAATTGAAGCTATCCATATCCTCCTTGCTTACTCTTCACATCATAAGATAAAGTTATTTCAAATGGATGTGAAGAGCGTCCTTCTTAATTGCTACATTAATGAACTTGTTTATGTTGCCTCACCGCCCAAATTTGAAGATCCGAGGAAGCCTAACCATTTGCATAGGTTGAACAAGGCCTTGTATGGACTCAAGCAAGCTCCAAGGGCATGGTACGAATGGCTAAGGGATGACCTCATCATGCAAGGATTCAAGATCAGCAAAGTTGACATGACATTGTTCACCAAAGACGTCAACAGGGTCTTTTCATTTGTCAAATTTAAGTTGATGATTTTATCTTTGGTTCCATTAACGAGAAACTAAGCCATGAGTTTGGTGATATGATGTATAGGTAGTTCGATATGTCCATGATCGGCGAGCTCAACTTCTTCCTTGGATTCCAAATCAAGTGAAGGGAGGAGTATTCATCCATCAAGACAAGTATTGCAAGGATCTACTCAAGAAGTTCATGATAGATGAATGCAAGCCAATCAAGACTCCAATGTCTACCAATGGGCATCTCGACACTGACATGGATGGGAAACCCGTTAATGAATCCATCTACCACTCCATGATTGGTTCGATACTCTATCTCACTGCATCTTGGCTGGATATCATGTTTAGTGTGTGCTTGTACACTCACTTCCAAGAGGCTCCTAAGGAATCCCACCTTTTAGCCGTGAAGAGGATACTTCGGTATCTCAAGCACACCCCAAGTATAGGGCTATGGTACCCCAAGGGTGCTAAGTTAGAACTCTTGGGATACTCGGATTCGGACTTTGCCAGATGCCATGTCGATGGCAAGAGTACCTTCGGAGGGTGCCATTGTGGCGGAACCGCCGATTTAATCCGAACTAAACACACCTGCCACCTCTGGCTTGCAGTGTGGTTAGGCCGAACTAAACCCGGTCGTCCGTCGAGATACCCAAAAAGGGCACTCGATGCAACCATCACCCAGGGATACCGACATCACACACGTTAAGCTCTCGAAAGAGCCACAACAATTACAACAACCCATCATTTCATACAAACATAGATTGATTTGTTTAAGAATATTTACTCAAAATGGGGTACAATCATACTGAATTAGAATTCCAAAATAGCCTCGCAGCGGAAACCGTAACGTAATACAGATATACTCTTGCAGCGGAAAATAAAATATCGAGCCATGACATTGAGCCCACCATTGTCATTCTCGATCATGATACTCCTGAAAAGAAAACATCAACAACGTAGGGGTGAGTACGTGAGGTACTCGTAGGACTTACCCGTGGGCGGTTTCAACCCGACACATTTGAGAGTATGCAAAGCTTTTTGTGGACTGGACTCTAACCCGCGCAAGCTTACTAGAAGTGAGTCCTTACTTTCAAGTATCATTTATTTCTAAAGTATAAGCCTCATTAGGTTCATTATAGTTATTATCATCATCCATAGCTCATATATATCATCATAAGAAGCTTGCGAAATTGTAACATACAAGTTCAAACATGTAATATAAAAACGTACTTAAATGATCAAGATATTAAAGTTATTACTACGTTGCCCGTGTGCGATACTGGCATTCTCACACCTGGTGAGCATCAGCGATTCGAATCGATTTTTAATTCCCGGGAATAACTATCATGCCAGGGGTATATGCTTACTAGCCATCGCGTTCCCACATATAGCCCCAATCTCCACTCGTCCCATCCCAAGTTCGATTCAATCCCACCATTCCCCTGGGTTTTGCCCTCTCAGGAGCGATACCACGGTCGCACCGGGTCAGCCCTCCCTTAGGAGCGATACCACGGCCGCACCGGGTCAGCCCTCCCTCGAGTACAAGCTCCCCCAGGCCTAACTCCCTCCAACAAGAATGGTAGGAACCTGTCTCTGTTCTTCGGATGGCACGAGTAAGACTTTCACCGGTCCATTATCCCGGTTAAGCACTCTAGCAATATTATGCCGACCAGCAGGCGAACAGCGAATCGGGCCTTAAACGACTCGGGCGGAGTCCACCAAACCATCCTCATCATTTTTCATCGTAATATGCCCATATCTCCGCCCGGTCTCATCTTTTCATCACATCATATCATATTTCTCTCGTATTAAACTTTTGTAAAGTATTTTGAGTCCTATCCTCTCGCGAGTGAATATTTTCACTCGACTTCTACCGTCTAAGCATGGCTAAGCATCGACTGCGGCCTAACCATTCTAATTAGGATGTCAGGTCTTTATGCAGGTGGGGTTTCAAACAACTCCTGAACGTAAATGCACAATCAAATAAAAGGTAGTGAGATTCTCTAGGTAGGTGTATATGCCTAAGGGGCCTACCTTTGTTGTTGATAGCTTGAACAAACTAAACTAAAGTTAGTTTGCCGGGTTGTGAGGCTTTGCCCCAGGCAACCCCTTGATCACTTGGGCAGCTCCTCCTTCCAAATACCACTTCAGGGGCCTCCAGGTGGTATTTGGGTCTTAGTTGGTCTTCTGGACACTGTTGCTCGAAGTATCTCCCCGCACTTACTTCTCGATCACGTATCTGCAATAAGCGTTGCTATATGAATGCTATGCATGACACAGTGAATGAGATGCACGATCATCAAGTATACGACTGGTTAAGCAAAATATAAGGCAACATCCAGTTATGTATGTAACGGATTACTAGCTTAACCCAAAACCTCCCGTCTGGCTCTAGCATTAATACTCCTTTGATGGACCCGAAGCAATCGAGTATGTGCAATCTCACGAGAACACATATACCAAAAGTCAAGTTGTCAATCATAAAGCTAATATGGTAAGTGTGGGGGTTTTTATTGGATATATTAGTTTCACATTTTCTACTGTTTACTTAAATATGCATTATTTCTACCCTCTTCAAGTCAGAGCCAAAACCTTATAAACGCTATTTCCTACTCTAGCAGTGAGTCATGTTCATAACCTAGAGCTCATATCAAGCCCCTAAAGCCACATGGAGTATTTTTCTCCATAGCAACCTTTTTTTTAAATTAAATATATGCTTAAATATAAGATAAGGGCAAAATAGTAATTAAACAGACAATGCTAGGGCTACCAAAATTTAGACAGAGTCTACACATGTTCACAAGGCTTCTGCCCAAATTTTACAATTTTTGAAGCTCATTTTACCTACATTTCCTATTTATTAAGGTTTTTCATGCATACACATTAACAGGGGCAAAAAGGTCATTTTAGGGATCTATTTTTTTTGCCATTCTGTAGACATACTAAAAATGAACCTAATGCAACAAAGTTTATATTTTTAGCATTTTTCTACAATTTACTATGAATTTCCAAAGTTTTTAGCCTAAAAAAAACACATTAAATCGAAAATCATAACAGTCAGGGGCCGAAACATGATTATCTATTAACATCAGGGGCTGAATCGTTAGATCCGCAAGACTCAGTGAATAGTGCGGAGACGGAAACATGAAAGCGGCAAAGTCCAGGGGTTAAATCGGAAAAACTCCATCTTCTACCTCCGGCCGACAGAGAGGGCGCGCGGTCGCCGGGGTTCTCGCGCGCGGCGCGTCGCGTGGGGGCGCGCGCTTGGAGCCGAACGGGTCTGGGGAGGTGTTCCCGGCGTAGGGGTTCCTTTCCCCCAAGACGGCGTCGTGAGAGGAGGCCGGAGTGCGCGAGGAACGCCGGTGAACCGGACGTGGAGCCGGGCGACGCGGAGGACGGGGCGGCGGCTCGATCTGGTGGGGGAGTGGGGGACCGGCGCCTCGGGTAGGGGAAATCGGCGGAGGACGGTGGCGTGGGTATGGTGCTTGCGGCCTTTGAACGCGAGGAGCACCGGAGGAGGCGGGGCGCGAGCTCATCCCGGGCTCTGATGGCGGCGGCGCGCGCAGCGGGGTTCCAAGCAAGGCGAGGCAGGGGAGCGGGCGTGTGAGGCGCGAGAAGATGAGGCCGAGCTCTCCGCTTCTTCGTTCGGGGCGTGAGGTGGCGTGGGCAGGGCGGCGCGTGGCTGCGTCGTGGCGAGCAGGGCGGCCATGGCGTGGCGCGTGGCCATGGCGGCCACGCCCGGTGCCGCGTGGGCGCAGGGGAGGGGAGAGGGAAGAAGACGTCGCGCGGGTGGACGCGGTCCATGGACCCGGCGAGGCCGACAGGTGGGGTCGGGGTGAGGAGGAGGGTGAGGGGTCTACGGACCGGGTGCACGGAACAAAGGAACCGATAGAAAGCGCTGGCGCGGGCGGTTGACAGGTGGGTCCCGCTCGTCAGTGACTCAAAGAAATTCGAAAAACCCCGAAATTGGAAAACTAGCTTTGACCTTATATACAGGTTTTGGAATTTGAGGATTTTGGACACCCTAGAGGCCGAATTTGACAAAACTCAAAATACAAAAGTTGTTCTACTCTTCCAGATCTACAACTTTGTCAAAAGGAGTAATATCAGATTCTAAGTTTAAATATGAGTAAATTTGAATTCAACCTGCTGACTCCAGTTTGACCAAGATTTAAGGCAAACTTAGAAATTCCTAAAGTCTATTTTATGCTCATTTTTAGAGAAAGAGTATTATACCAATGTTGTGTGGTTTTTAATTATCTACAACTTTCTTATATGATGTTTTGCATGATAAGGACTTTTGATTGCTCAAAATTTGAATTTTCCTTACCGATCAAGTTTAGACAGATTTCTGTCTTTTTCACTAATCGACTCAAAACTCCACCTAAACCTTTATGCATGTTACCACACTCAATAACAAAGTTGATCTACATAAAATTTTATACAAGTTTGTTATAGAGAGTTTGGTCCAAAACACATCATATTTTACTCTATAGTCTTAAATGCACTCAGGGGTTTTTCGTATTTTACTGAAAATTTTTGACTTCGTGATTTACTAACCTAGTTGTTGCTCGTCTCTAAACATTATTAAGCCCAATCTTTGACTACCGCTAATCTAATCACGTGTTAAGATTTTCGAGATGCCGGGGCATCACAACCCACCCCCCTTAAACAAATCTCGTCCCGAGATTTTGGGTGAGGTATAGCTGTGTAACCTAGCGTTCATTGCAAAGAGTAGGGCATTATGGATTCGTGTCTTTTCAATTTCACATAGAAGCATCTAAATCTTTAACTGCTTGCTGTGTCAACTAGCTTGTGAATGGTTAGTGCCTCTTTAACACAAGTAGTCACAGAGCATCCTCTAAGTTAGGCTCGGGTGGTCTCTCTAAGATACTGGACGAGTCGTGCCATATAAGAGAGCGAATGAACAAACCATGAAGAGAATGTGATCAACGAGCAAGTGACTGTGATTGAAGCAAAGGGATAGAGTCATTTTCGGACTTAGATACCAACATTTGATACATGGTAAGTACCTGATTTATCCAAATAATGAAAGCAAGGTGTACACAGTCGTAGATTGAACAGGACAGGGTCTTTTGATCGAAAGGAGTATCATCAGATACATTGTTGAGAGACATATTCTTTTTATTTGACAGGGACTGTGTCCACATATAGAATTCCAAGTTAACATGTTTTCAAAGAGTAAGATGTGGTGAAACATAGCACATTCTACTCAATAGGACAAGAAAGGCACAAGAGGGAGAAGATAGGCAGTATTCGCCCTAACAAGGTGATGATCTGTATGAGTTCTTAGCATTGGTCATGAGTGATCAAGAATATGGCAGTAGCTGATGTGTTCTTACTAGCGAACCAAAATGCTAGTAAGTTCCCTTCTAAGAGGAAGAAAACCACTCCTAGGGAAATGACGATATGACATGAGCACTAGCCGAGGACAAAAGCTAGTGTGGAGGATGTTCGTAAAGTACACCCTCGGGAATTAAGGTTCAACAAATGGATAGAAACTATCGACGGAGATAGTGAGAACGAAGTTGGCTGTTCCCACCAATCTTTGGAGGCAACGTCAAACATGGATACGAATTATTATGAACAAGCCGTGGGGTTGAAGCAGATCACCCCCATTGGTCAAGAAGGCAAGGTGAAACAAGGCAATGGAAAAATGTGATGAGATGGTGGAAATGAGACGGATCACTTCCACAGAAGCAATGAAAAGGGTATAGATAAGCAGTGGGTGGAGGTTGGCTACTCCCACATCTCAGGAAAAGCAGGGTGCAACAAAGCAATGATGTGATATATACTGGATAGTGGAAATGAAATCAATCATCCCCACAAATCAAGAGTCGCAAGATTCGAGGTCAATCAGATGATAAACTCCGCTTATGACTATTCCACGATTGAAGCGATGTCATGCCTTCGCATGTCCTAATGCCAGCGTGAACCTAGTAGCACAACCATGTGACGATTATACACATAGGACTCTAGGTCCCGTCGAGGCATCCAAGACTGCCTAAGGAGACATCACAACAAGAGTGGTTTAATCATACTAGTTGTAGGATCATGGACATTACAAGGTCATGACAAGAAATGAACAAGGAGATTGGATCACATGAATCCCAATGTACGGAAGATATGAACAAAAGAGCTGAAAACACGTTGACTTTGATGGTTGTATTTGCAGTTTGATCTACTTCAAAATGGTAGCAACACTCATATAAATCTCATGTGAAATTTGTTACTTTCAAACAATTACGTGTATAAACATAATATGAATCTAATTACTTTCAATCAAACACACATAGCAAAGCACAGGAGATGAGATAAAATGATGCATGATCGTCCTATCCGTCCTCACAAATCCTTACTTTTATAACTAACGATATTCCAGTGGCATATATGCACGTGCTCTCCCTACATGCAACTAGCCGAATTCTAGTCGTCCAAGCTACGCACTTCGTGGTTAGTGTACCTGCAAGAAAAATGCATGCTCATACATTACCACCTAGTGTGGTATCCACGCGAATTCTCACGTTGCGTGGACAACGTTGAGTGGGCCGCTGCACCTTCTTCTCAAAACCTGACTTTCCACCAGTTCTGGGGATTGTCGAGAAGAAGATGGATCCCAAAACCGAATGTAAGTGTGGTGGGCATGAAAACTCCAAAGCATGCCCACCCCCCTTAAAAGATTTACCTTGGTAGCATGAATGCAAGGTTCACAATGAATCGCAAATCCCGATAGCGTTCCACCAGTTCTGGGGATAGCTATGGCCGAAACATTGTTTCCCGAAACGCCGAATATGCACATGAGTTGCTATCTTAGTTAGTCAAGTCAGTGATGCCACCTGTATATATAAGCTAACATCCTTATAATGGGCATATACGCGATACTCTCGTTTTCGCAAATACTTTGAAAAGATTTTGAAAATAGGCTTTCGAAATCAAAATAAAGTTGTTATAATTGTTGTTCGTGTATGATCGGCTCTGATACCAGCTGTGGCGGAACCGCCGATTTAATCCGAACTAAACACACCTGCCACCTCTGGCTTGCAGTGTGGTTAGGCCGAACTAAACCCGGTCGTCCGTCGAGATACCCAAAAAGGGCACTCGATGCAACCATCACCCAGGGATACCGACATCACACACGTTAAGCTCTCGAAAGAGCCACAACAATTACAACAACCCATCATTTCATACAAACATAGATTGATTTGTTTAAGAATATTTACTCAAAATGGGGGACAATCATACTGAATTAGAATTCCAAAATAGCCTCGCAGCGGAAACCGTAACGTAATACAGATATACTCTTGCAGCGGAAAATAAAATATCGAGCCATGACATTGAGCCCACCATTGTCATTCTCGATCATGATACTCCTGAAAAGAAAACATCAACAACGTAGGGGTGAGTACGTGAGGTACTCGTAGGACTTACCCGTGGGCGGTTTCAACCCGACACATTTGAGAGTATGCAAAGCTTTTTGTGGACTGGACTCTAACCCGCGCAAGCTTACTAGAAGTGAGTCCTTACTTTCAAGTATCATTTATTTCTAAAGTATAAGCCTCATTAGGTTCATTATAGTTATTATCATCATCCATAGCTCATATATATCATCATAAGAAGCTTGCGAAATTGTAACATACAAGTTCAAACATGTAATATAAAAACGTACTTAAATGATCAAGATATTAAAGTTATTACTACGTTGCCCGTGTGCGATACTGGCATTCTCACACCTGGTGAGCATCAGCGATTCGAATCGATTTTTAATTCCCGGGAATAACTATCATGCCAGGGGTATATGCTTACTAGCCATCGCGTTCCCACATATAGCCCCAATCTCCACTCGTCCCATCCCAAGTTCGATTCAATCCCGCCATTCCCCTGGGTTTTGCCCTCTCAGGAGCGATACCACGGTCGCACCGGGTCAGCCCTCCCTTAGGAGCGATACCACGGCCGCACCGGGTCAGCCCTCCCTCGAGTACAAGCTCCCCCAGGCCTAACTCCCTCCAACAAGAATGGTAGGAACCTGTCTCTGTTCTTCGGATGGCACGAGTAAGACTTTCACCGGTCCATTATCCCGGTTAAGCACTCTAGCAATATTATGCCGACCAGCAGGCGAACAGCGAATCGGGCCTTAAACGACTCGGGCGGAGTCCACCAAACCATCCTCATCATTTTTCATCGTAATATGCCCATATCTCCGCCCGGTCTCATCTTTTCATCACATCATATCATATTTCTCTCGTATTAAACTTTTGTAAAGTATTTTGAGTCCTATCCTCTCGCGAGTGAATATTTTCACTCGACTTCTACCGTCTAAGCATGGCTAAGCATCGACTGCGGCCTAACCATTCTAATTAGGATGTCAGGTCTTTATGCAGGTGGGGTTTCAAACAACTCCTGAACGTAAATGCACAATCAAATAAAAGGTAGTGAGATTCTCTAGGTAGGTGTATATGCCTAAGGGGCCTACCTTTGTTGTTGATAGCTTGAACAAACTAAACTAAAGTTAGTTTGCCGGGTTGTGAGGCTTTGCCCCAGGCAACCCCTTGATCACTTGGGCAGCTCCTCCTTCCAAATACCACTTCAGGGGCCTCCAGGTGGTATTTGGGTCTTAGTTGGTCTTCTGGACACTGTTGCTCGAAGTATCTCCCCGCACTTACTTCTCGATCACGTATCTGCAATAAGCGTTGCTATATGAATGCTATGCATGACACAGTGAATGAGATGCACGATCATCAAGTATACGACTGGTTAAGCAAAATATAAGGCAACATCCAGTTATGTATGTAACGGATTACTAGCTTAACCCAAAACCTCCCGTCTGGCTCTAGCATTAATACTCCTTTGATGGACCCGAAGCAATCGAGTATGTGCAATCTCACGAGAACACATATACCAAAAGTCAAGTTGTCAATCATAAAGCTAATATGGTAAGTGTGGGGGTTTTTATTGGATATATTAGTTTCACATTTTCTACTGTTTACTTAAATATGCATTATTTCTACCCTCTTCAAGTCAGAGCCAAAACCTTATAAACGCTATTTCCTACTCTAGCAGTGAGTCATGTTCATAACCTAGAGCTCATATCAAGCCCCTAAAGCCACATGGAGTATTTTTCTCCATAGCAACCTTTTTTTTAAATTAAATATATGCTTAAATATAAGATAAGGGCAAAATAGTAATTAAACAGACAATGCTAGGGCTACCAAAATTTAGACAGAGTCTACACATGTTCACAAGGCTTCTGCCCAAATTTTACAATTTTTGAAGCTCATTTTACCTACATTTCCTATTTATTAAGGTTTTTCATGCATACACATTAACAGGGGCAAAAAGGTCATTTTAGGGATCTATTTTTTTTGCCATTCTGTAGACATACTAAAAATGAACCTAATGCAACAAAGTTTATATTTTTAGCATTTTTCTACAATTTACTATGAATTTCCAAAGTTTTTAGCCTAAAAAAAACACATTAAATCGAAAATCATAACAGTCAGGGGCCGAAACATGATTATCTATTAACATCAGGGGCTGAATCGTTAGATCCGCAAGACTCAGTGAATAGTGCGGAGACGGAAACATGAAAGCGGCAAAGTCCAGGGGTTAAATCGGAAAAACTCCATCTTCTACCTCCGGCCGACAGAGAGGGCGCGCGGTCGCCGGGGTTCTCGCGCGCGGCGCGTCGCGTGGGGGCGCGCGCTTGGAGCCGAACGGGTCTGGGGAGGTGTTCCCGGCGTAGGGGTTCCTTTCCCCCAAGACGGCGTCGTGAGAGGAGGCCGGAGTGCGCGAGGAACGCCGGTGAACCGGACGTGGAGCCGGGCGACGCGGAGGACGGGGCGGCGGCTCGATCTGGTGGGGGAGTGGGGGACCGGCGCCTCGGGTAGGGGAAATCGGCGGAGGACGGTGGCGTGGGTATGGTGCTTGCGGCCTTTGAACGCGAGGAGCACCGGAGGAGGCGGGGCGCGAGCTCATCCCGGGCTCTGATGGCGGCGGCGCGCGCAGCGGGGTTCCAAGCAAGGCGAGGCAGGGGAGCGGGCGTGTGAGGCGCGAGAAGATGAGGCCGAGCTCTCCGCTTCTTCGTTCGGGGCGTGAGGTGGCGTGGGCAGGGCGGCGCGTGGCTGCGTCGTGGCGAGCAGGGCGGCCATGGCGTGGCGCGTGGCCATGGCGGCCACGCCCGGTGCCGCGTGGGCGCAGGGGAGGGGAGAGGGAAGAAGACGTCGCGCGGGTGGACGCGGTCCATGGACCCGGCGAGGCCGACAGGTGGGGTCGGGGTGAGGAGGAGGGTGAGGGGTCTACGGACCGGGTGCACGGAACAAAGGAACCGATAGAAAGCGCTGGCGCGGGCGGTTGACAGGTGGGTCCCGCTCGTCAGTGACTCAAAGAAATTCGAAAAACCCCGAAATTGGAAAACTAGCTTTGACCTTATATACAGGTTTTGGAATTTGAGGATTTTGGACACCCTAGAGGCCGAATTTGACAAAACTCAAAATACAAAAGTTGTTCTACTCTTCCAGATCTACAACTTTGTCAAAAGGAGTAATATCAGATTCTAAGTTTAAATATGAGTAAATTTGAATTCAACCTGCTGACTCCAGTTTGACCAAGATTTAAGGCAAACTTAGAAATTCCTAAAGTCTATTTTATGCTCATTTTTAGAGAAAGAGTATTATACCAATGTTGTGTGGTTTTTAATTATCTACAACTTTCTTATATGATGTTTTGCATGATAAGGACTTTTGATTGCTCAAAATTTGAATTTTCCTTACCGATCAAGTTTAGACAGATTTCTGTCTTTTTCACTAATCGACTCAAAACTCCACCTAAACCTTTATGCATGTTACCACACTCAATAACAAAGTTGATCTACATAAAATTTTATACAAGTTTGTTATAGAGAGTTTGGTCCAAAACACATCATATTTTACTCTATAGTCTTAAATGCACTCAGGGGTTTTTCGTATTTTACTGAAAATTTTTGACTTCGTGATTTACTAACCTAGTTGTTGCTCGTCTCTAAACATTATTAAGCCCAATCTTTGACTACCGCTAATCTAATCACGTGTTAAGATTTTCGAGATGCCGGGGCATCACAACCCACCCCCCTTAAACAAATCTCGTCCCGAGATTTTGGGTGAGGTATAGCTGTGTAACCTAGCGTTCATTGCAAAGAGTAGGGCATTATGGATTCGTGTCTTTTCAATTTCACATAGAAGCATCTAAATCTTTAACTGCTTGCTGTGTCAACTAGCTTGTGAATGGTTAGTGCCTCTTTAACACAAGTAGTCACAGAGCATCCTCTAAGTTAGGCTCGGGTGGTCTCTCTAAGATACTGGACGAGTCGTGCCATATAAGAGAGCGAATGAACAAACCATGAAGAGAATGTGATCAACGAGCAAGTGACTGTGATTGAAGCAAAGGGATAGAGTCATTTTCGGACTTAGATACCAACATTTGATACATGGTAAGTACCTGATTTATCCAAATAATGAAAGCAAGGTGTACACAGTCGTAGATTGAACAGGACAGGGTCTTTTGATCGAAAGGAGTATCATCAGATACATTGTTGAGAGACATATTCTTTTTATTTGACAGGGACTGTGTCCACATATAGAATTCCAAGTTAACATGTTTTCAAAGAGTAAGATGTGGTGAAACATAGCACATTCTACTCAATAGGACAAGAAAGGCACAAGAGGGAGAAGATAGGCAGTATTCGCCCTAACAAGGTGATGATCTGTATGAGTTCTTAGCATTGGTCATGAGTGATCAAGAATATGGCAGTAGCTGATGTGTTCTTACTAGCGAACCAAAATGCTAGTAAGTTCCCTTCTAAGAGGAAGAAAACCACTCCTAGGGAAATGACGATATGACATGAGCACTAGCCGAGGACAAAAGCTAGTGTGGAGGATGTTCGTAAAGTACACCCTCGGGAATTAAGGTTCAACAAATGGATAGAAACTATCGACGGAGATAGTGAGAACGAAGTTGGCTGTTCCCACCAATCTTTGGAGGCAACGTCAAACATGGATACGAATTATTATGAACAAGCCGTGGGGTTGAAGCAGATCACCCCCATTGGTCAAGAAGGCAAGGTGAAACAAGGCAATGGAAAAATGTGATGAGATGGTGGAAATGAGACGGATCACTTCCACAGAAGCAATGAAAAGGGTATAGATAAGCAGTGGGTGGAGGTTGGCTACTCCCACATCTCAGGAAAAGCAGGGTGCAACAAAGCAATGATGTGATATATACTGGATAGTGGAAATGAAATCAATCATCCCCACAAATCAAGAGTCGCAAGATTCGAGGTCAATCAGATGATAAACTCCGCTTATGACTATTCCACGATTGAAGCGATGTCATGCCTTCGCATGTCCTAATGCCAGCGTGAACCTAGTAGCACAACCATGTGACGATTATACACATAGGACTCTAGGTCCCGTCGAGGCATCCAAGACTGCCTAAGGAGACATCACAACAAGAGTGGTTTAATCATACTAGTTGTAGGATCATGGACATTACAAGGTCATGACAAGAAATGAACAAGGAGATTGGATCACATGAATCCCAATGTACGGAAGATATGAACAAAAGAGCTGAAAACACGTTGACTTTGATGGTTGTATTTGCAGTTTGATCTACTTCAAAATGGTAGCAACACTCATATAAATCTCATGTGAAATTTGTTACTTTCAAACAATTACGTGTATAAACATAATATGAATCTAATTACTTTCAATCAAACACACATAGCAAAGCACAGGAGATGAGATAAAATGATGCATGATCGTCCTATCCGTCCTCACAAATCCTTACTTTTATAACTAACGATATTCCAGTGGCATATATGCACGTGCTCTCCCTACATGCAACTAGCCGAATTCTAGTCGTCCAAGCTACGCACTTCGTGGTTAGTGTACCTGCAAGAAAAATGCATGCTCATACATTACCACCTAGTGTGGTATCCACGCGAATTCTCACGTTGCGTGGACAACGTTGAGTGGGCCGCTGCACCTTCTTCTCAAAACCTGACTTTCCACCAGTTCTGGGGATTGTCGAGAAGAAGATGGATCCCAAAACCGAATGTAAGTGTGGTGGGCATGAAAACTCCAAAGCATGCCCACCCCCCTTAAAAGATTTACCTTGGTAGCATGAATGCAAGGTTCACAATGAATCGCAAATCCCGATAGCGTTCCACCAGTTCTGGGGATAGCTATGGCCGAAACATTGTTTCCCGAAACGCCGAATATGCACATGAGTTGCTATCTTAGTTAGTCAAGTCAGTGATGCCACCTGTATATATAAGCTAACATCCTTATAATGGGCATATACGCGATACTCTCGTTTTCGCAAATACTTTGAAAAGATTTTGAAAATAGGCTTTCGAAATCAAAATAAAGTTGTTATAATTGTTGTTCGTGTATGATCGGCTCTGATACCAGCTGTGGCGGAACCGCCGATTTAATCCGAACTAAACACACCTGCCACCTCTGGCTTGCAGTGTGGTTAGGCCGAACTAAACCCGGTCGTCCGTCGAGATACCCAAAAAGGGCACTCGATGCAACCATCACCCAGGGATACCGACATCACACACGTTAAGCTCTCGAAAGAGCCACAACAATTACAACAACCCATCATTTCATACAAACATAGATTGATTTGTTTAAGAATATTTACTCAAAATGGGGGACAATCATACTGAATTAGAATTCCAAAATAGCCTCGCAGCGGAAACCGTAACGTAATACAGATATACTCTTGCAGCGGAAAATAAAATATCGAGCCATGACATTGAGCCCACCATTGTCATTCTCGATCATGATACTCCTGAAAAGAAAACATCAACAACGTAGGGGTGAGTACGTGAGGTACTCGTAGGACTTACCCGTGGGCGGTTTCAACCCGACACATTTGAGAGTATGCAAAGCTTTTTGTGGACTGGACTCTAACCCGCGCAAGCTTACTAGAAGTGAGTCCTTACTTTCAAGTATCATTTATTTCTAAAGTATAAGCCTCATTAGGTTCATTATAGTTATTATCATCATCCATAGCTCATATATATCATCATAAGAAGCTTGCGAAATTGTAACATACAAGTTCAAACATGTAATATAAAAACGTACTTAAATGATCAAGATATTAAAGTTATTACTACGTTGCCCGTGTGCGATACTGGCATTCTCACACCTGGTGAGCATCAGCGATTCGAATCGATTTTTAATTCCCGGGAATAACTATCATGCCAGGGGTATATGCTTACTAGCCATCGCGTTCCCACATATAGCCCCAATCTCCACTCGTCCCATCCCAAGTTCGATTCAATCCCGCCATTCCCCTGGGTTTTGCCCTCTCAGGAGCGATACCACGGTCGCACCGGGTCAGCCCTCCCTTAGGAGCGATACCACGGCCGCACCGGGTCAGCCCTCCCTCGAGTACAAGCTCCCCCAGGCCTAACTCCCTCCAACAAGAATGGTAGGAACCTGTCTCTGTTCTTCGGATGGCACGAGTAAGACTTTCACCGGTCCATTATCCCGGTTAAGCACTCTAGCAATATTATGCCGACCAGCAGGCGAACAGCGAATCGGGCCTTAAACGACTCGGGCGGAGTCCACCAAACCATCCTCATCATTTTTCATCGTAATATGCCCATATCTCCGCCCGGTCTCATCTTTTCATCACATCATATCATATTTCTCTCGTATTAAACTTTTGTAAAGTATTTTGAGTCCTATCCTCTCGCGAGTGAATATTTTCACTCGACTTCTACCGTCTAAGCATGGCTAAGCATCGACTGCGGCCTAACCATTCTAATTAGGATGTCAGGTCTTTATGCAGGTGGGGTTTCAAACAACTCCTGAACGTAAATGCACAATCAAATAAAAGGTAGTGAGATTCTCTAGGTAGGTGTATATGCCTAAGGGGCCTACCTTTGTTGTTGATAGCTTGAACAAACTAAACTAAAGTTAGTTTGCCGGGTTGTGAGGCTTTGCCCCAGGCAACCCCTTGATCACTTGGGCAGCTCCTCCTTCCAAATACCACTTCAGGGGCCTCCAGGTGGTATTTGGGTCTTAGTTGGTCTTCTGGACACTGTTGCTCGAAGTATCTCCCCGCACTTACTTCTCGATCACGTATCTGCAATAAGCGTTGCTATATGAATGCTATGCATGACACAGTGAATGAGATGCACGATCATCAAGTATACGACTGGTTAAGCAAAATATAAGGCAACATCCAGTTATGTATGTAACGGATTACTAGCTTAACCCAAAACCTCCCGTCTGGCTCTAGCATTAATACTCCTTTGATGGACCCGAAGCAATCGAGTATGTGCAATCTCACGAGAACACATATACCAAAAGTCAAGTTGTCAATCATAAAGCTAATATGGTAAGTGTGGGGGTTTTTATTGGATATATTAGTTTCACATTTTCTACTGTTTACTTAAATATGCATTATTTCTACCCTCTTCAAGTCAGAGCCAAAACCTTATAAACGCTATTTCCTACTCTAGCAGTGAGTCATGTTCATAACCTAGAGCTCATATCAAGCCCCTAAAGCCACATGGAGTATTTTTCTCCATAGCAACCTTTTTTTTAAATTAAATATATGCTTAAATATAAGATAAGGGCAAAATAGTAATTAAACAGACAATGCTAGGGCTACCAAAATTTAGACAGAGTCTACACATGTTCACAAGGCTTCTGCCCAAATTTTACAATTTTTGAAGCTCATTTTACCTACATTTCCTATTTATTAAGGTTTTTCATGCATACACATTAACAGGGGCAAAAAGGTCATTTTAGGGATCTATTTTTTTTGCCATTCTGTAGACATACTAAAAATGAACCTAATGCAACAAAGTTTATATTTTTAGCATTTTTCTACAATTTACTATGAATTTCCAAAGTTTTTAGCCTAAAAAAAACACATTAAATCGAAAATCATAACAGTCAGGGGCCGAAACATGATTATCTATTAACATCAGGGGCTGAATCGTTAGATCCGCAAGACTCAGTGAATAGTGCGGAGACGGAAACATGAAAGCGGCAAAGTCCAGGGGTTAAATCGGAAAAACTCCATCTTCTACCTCCGGCCGACAGAGAGGGCGCGCGGTCGCCGGGGTTCTCGCGCGCGGCGCGTCGCGTGGGGGCGCGCGCTTGGAGCCGAACGGGTCTGGGGAGGTGTTCCCGGCGTAGGGGTTCCTTTCCCCCAAGACGGCGTCGTGAGAGGAGGCCGGAGTGCGCGAGGAACGCCGGTGAACCGGACGTGGAGCCGGGCGACGCGGAGGACGGGGCGGCGGCTCGATCTGGTGGGGGAGTGGGGGACCGGCGCCTCGGGTAGGGGAAATCGGCGGAGGACGGTGGCGTGGGTATGGTGCTTGCGGCCTTTGAACGCGAGGAGCACCGGAGGAGGCGGGGCGCGAGCTCATCCCGGGCTCTGATGGCGGCGGCGCGCGCAGCGGGGTTCCAAGCAAGGCGAGGCAGGGGAGCGGGCGTGTGAGGCGCGAGAAGATGAGGCCGAGCTCTCCGCTTCTTCGTTCGGGGCGTGAGGTGGCGTGGGCAGGGCGGCGCGTGGCTGCGTCGTGGCGAGCAGGGCGGCCATGGCGTGGCGCGTGGCCATGGCGGCCACGCCCGGTGCCGCGTGGGCGCAGGGGAGGGGAGAGGGAAGAAGACGTCGCGCGGGTGGACGCGGTCCATGGACCCGGCGAGGCCGACAGGTGGGGTCGGGGTGAGGAGGAGGGTGAGGGGTCTACGGACCGGGTGCACGGAACAAAGGAACCGATAGAAAGCGCTGGCGCGGGCGGCTGACAGGTGGGTCCCGCTCGTCAGTGACTCAAAGAAATTCGAAAAACCCCGAAATTGGAAAACTAGCTTTGACCTTATATACAGGTTTTGGAATTTGAGGATTTTCGACACCCTAGAGGCCGAATTTGACAAAACTCAAAATACAAAAGTTGTTCTACTCTTCCAGATATACAACTTTGTCAAAAGGAGTAATATCAGATTCTAAGTTTAAATATGAGTAAATTTGAATTCAACCTGCTGACTCCAGTTTGACCAAGATTTAAGGCAAACTTAGAAATTCCTAAAGTCTATTTTATGCTCATTTTTAGAGAAAGAGTATTATACCAATGTTGTGTGGTTTTTAATTATCTACAACTTTCTTATATGATGTTTTGCATGATAAGGACTTTTGATTGCTCAAAATTTGAATTTTCCTTACCGATCAAGTTTAGACAGATTTCTGTCTTTTTCACTAATCGACTCAAAACTCCACCTAAACCTTTATGCATGTTACCACACTCAATAACAAAGTTGATCTACATAAAATTTTCTACAAGTTTGTTATAGAGAGTTTGGTCCAAAACACATCATATTTTACTCTATAGTCTTAAATGCACTCAGGGGTTTTTCGTATTTTACTGAAAATTTTTGACTTCGTGATTTACTAACCTAGTTGTTGCTCGTCTCTAAACATTATTAAGCCCAATCTTTGACTACCGCTAATCTAATCACGTGTTAAGATTTTCGAGATGCCGGGGCATCACAGCCATTTGCTTGGGCAGTCCCTAGTCTCTTGGTCTAGCAAGAAGAAAAATTGTGTGGCTTTGCCCACCACGGAGGCAGAATTTATAGCAGGCGGTGCTTGTTGTGCCCAAATCCTATTTATGAAGCAATCCCTTTTGGACTTTGGTGTTGATTGTGTCCCCGTGCCTCTCCTTTGTGATAGTGAGAGTGTCATTAAAATAGGTAAAAATACAGTTCTTTACTCACACACTAAGCACTTGATATTCGTCATCACTTCTTGTGTGATCATGAGGCCAAGGTTGACATCATCCTAACTAGAGTGAGATCCGAGGAGCAATTGGTGGATATCTTCACAAAACCTTTAGATGAGGACACCTTTGTTAGGTTGCACAGTGAGCTTAACGTGTTGGACTTGTCCAACATCATGTTAGTTGCCATGCCATATAATGTTGCATTGCATGCATTTTGCCATGAGTAAGTGCTTGTCTAACCCTTTCAAGATAGAGGCGAACATGGGTCTAGCTTGAGCCGGTGGTTCTTGGTTTCGCTCAAAGGCTTGTAGAATGGTTCACCTTGAGTAAGCTTGCGAGGGGTTCAAACTTGACAAGTTAGATTCAAATTCTTGCAATGCATAACTCTTGTCATATAGATGCGGACACATATTTAAATTCTTGTCTTGCATGGTAGCTTGTTTGGCATTGCATGCAGTAGTGTCACAAAAGAGCCACTAAATGAGAATGAAGCTTTGCCCTCAATGAAATTCATTCAACTCATAAGAGTAGGTAAATTAATGTTTTATAAGTGCTTAATGCTTATTGAGCCATGTTCCCGAAGGACAGGAGTAATCAATCTCTAGAGCTCTTCAAAGAAGACTCATACATTTTTCTTTGGTTCTTATTGAATCCTCATTTGCCTCTGTGAAAACAAAACTATACGCATTGTGAATGCAAACTATTATGAGGGGTGAGGGTTTCGTTCCTGCTAGCCCAACACATGTGTTTATTTGAATCTTATATGTGAAAGGCAAAGTGGGAAAGTTTTTCAGCTAAGTCCTAGTTGTTCTATAGACCGGACTGTCACCTCCATGGGATCGTCACAAGATTCGGACTATTCGGTTAGTGCAAGTTGGTTTTGAGTTGAAAATCATGAGTTTCAGGAAAAATGGGATGGAGGATAACACGATCTTCAAAACCAGACAATACGGTCTTCATGTCTCAACAAGCAAAATCAGCAGAAGACCGGATAAGAATAACCGTTTGTCTGCTCTTGCCTTTTGGAGTAGAGCGGACTATCCGGTCCTTACAAGTTAAGAGAGAATGAAAATGATGAAGCTTCAGGAAACATTGGGCAAAGGTTTGTCTGGTTATGGACCTTGGACAATATGTTCTACATGAGTTCAATTGACATTTTCATTAAAGACCAGGCAAAAACGTTGTTTGTTCGCTCAGACCTTTTGAATATAACCAGACTATCCTATATGTGGATGCAGAAGCTGAATTGAAAATACACAGTCTCAGGTTACTTTGGCCGAACAATTGTTCGGTCTGTAGAAGCGGACTGTTCGCTCTCTAGGGTTTTTGACAGGTGGGGCCATTTACTTGGGCGAGAGCCAATCATCTGTTTTCTTCCTCATATGTGTCCATACACCGCCGCTGCACTAGCTTTGCTCCCATGAGCTATCGCTCGTCCTCACGCTGCCTTGCCGCCGCTCTCCCACCGCTCCGCCGCCGCCGCCGGCCTCACGCCTCTGCTCCGCCATCGCCGCCGACCTCTGCGCCTTCCCTCTCCCGCACCACCTCTTCCACCCAGCCGCCATTCACATCACCACCTCTTCGCTGCGCGCTGCCGTTGCCTTGCTGCTGCTGGCCCGCGTAGTTGCCAATGCCACCAGTCCTTCTCCCCACCACCGGTGACCCCCTTTCTTAATCCCTGGCGGTGAGCACCGGTTCCTCACCATAGGCTAGGGTTTAGTTGATTTCTTTCCGAAATTCATGAAACTCTATGCCCCGATCCGAGGCATAGAGATTGATGAAATTAGTACTCTTATGGCACTAGATTCAAGTTTATGTCACCAATGTGCATGGGTTTAGTTGGAGTTTGAGAGTTCTAGCATGCTTCGCTCTTAAGGAATTAATTTCTCATGTCAATTAAGCATGGACAAAGGATTTTGGCTCTAATTTGTGAGATGGTCACCCAATTCAAGCTAACAATTCTAAGATTTGATTATTGACATGACTTGCGAGACTATCACAAATCCTTTGCTTTGCTTTAGGTCTTTCCTTGAGTCTAGATATTCTAGTATACTTTTCTAATTCTTCTTGCCTACCTTTATGATCCTTTAATGATAGATGGTTCACGAGAAGAGGAAGGGCAAGGAGTCCGCTCGAGAAGAGCAAAGGAAGAAGAAGAAGACCAAGGCCCAGAAGGAGGCCGAGAGAGCACATGCTGTGGCAGATGCAGGTCGAGAGGGCAGAGGCAGGTAGAGTAAGGGGAGGACTTCAAATTGGAGGACAACGCAGATCCACTTGCACCAGACAACAGGCTCCACCCTAGAATGCTACACCTTCAAGCATAGCTCATTCCCACGGAGGTTGTCCTCGCACTTGCAGGGGTGCCACACCATCAGCAGGACAGATTAGTCAGCATGAGCAGCTACTAGGAGCAGCCTAGATAGCCACCTCACACATGGCCTCGGAGTGTGATGGCCACCGAGGACATTTGTTTGTTTGACTTGAGGAACAGGAAGACAAAGGGCATCATGGCCCTTAGGCATGAGATGACTGTGGATGAGTTCTACCCTAGGCCATGGGACTTCAAGATTGACATGAGATTTTGGTCAGTACTACATGCCAGCTTGTACAAGAGTGTGTTGCAAGGGGGCCATAAGCTCATGCCCCATGCATCCATTGACTTTGACAGAGCAGAGGTAGTGAGTAGGCATAACATCAGGCAGTACTTTGCACACTACTAGTGCCTCGATGAGCTAATGACTAGTTCACACAAGTATGTGCAAGACTGGGTCTGTGTGTTCTACCCTACCTTGTACATCGCAAACTAAAGGAGCTTCATTCAGTTCATGTTTGATGAGAGGGAGCACAGGTTGAGCCATGAAATGATGGCACAGTTGTTGGGTGTCCCTCTACGTGGGAACTCGATACACGCAGTTGTCTACGATGGTATCTCTCCCCCTTACAGAGGCCACCCTAGTCAGGCACCACCAATTGACAGGGTCAGACACCTATTCAGAGGGCAGTTGGTTGCAGACACCCCGAGGACTCCAGACAGGCTTTGGCTAGAGTTCTAGTTGATGTTACAGATTCTGAGGAGATCCCTAATCCCCAAGGCAGGGTTTCAAGATGGATTTACAGCTTTGCAGCATGGAGTGCTCACCTGTCTGACCACCTTCACGGACTTTGACATTGTTGATGTGGTCATAGCAGAGATGAAGGATGTGATTGTGGATCAGATGCCTATGAGGCGACAGATGCCCTATGCCCATTGGATTACACACATGCTATATCAGTTGGGTGCAAGCAGATGCTGACTTTTGTACCATTGTACTGTGCCACCTATACCCGCTTCTCGGATTACACTGCCAACGATGAGAGATGATCAGAGGAGAGATGGCAGGGCAGCTAGAGCCATTCGCGAGCAGTTTCCAACAGAGCAAAGAGCTGAGATAGAAGCAGAGGACGAGGAACTGGAGGTAGTGGAGGTAGGTTTTCTTTCACACTACTACGACTCCACGACCTCTATTTCGGACTTTGATGAGGAAGAGGAGCAGCATCGTTTCTTTCCACCAGCAGCTCACGATGCCGAGGCTGGAGGTTCAGGAGAGCCATGACCACCTTCACCACCTCCATCCCCGCAGGTTACTCAGGCACAAGTCACTCAGCAGGATGCACTAAAGAGTATTCTACAGACTCTTGTTCAGCAGCAAGCAGAGCAGGCATGAGCACAGCATGAGCAGACACAGCAGATTGTTGCTCTTCAGCATGCCCAGCTTGAGTTTCAGCGAGAGACTTGAGACAGGGCAGCCAGGCAGGAGGCACACTAGACACTGATCCTTGAGGAGATCTGTACAGCATTTGATGAGAACATGACCAATAAGCATATGACCAATGCCCAAGAGCAGATGAAGTTTGAAGCCCAATCCCAGTTTAGGTCCAATTTATTCGCGAGGCCGGTTTGGACTGCAGGAGTATGCCTCAGTAAAACGGACACCTAGGCCACATACGGACTCCGTTTCAGGCTGTTCTACATATCGATAGAAAGCTAAGGAGATAAGCTTTCCAACACATGGCCCAAATAATCTCAGAGTCAATGGAAATCATCCAAACAACACAATGATTAGAATCTGCCAGGGTGCTGCTGGACCGGTTTTTAGGCCCGCTAGCCTTGTACGCCCTAGGGTTGCTCAGCCAACACCTTAGCCACCCCCTATACCTCTCTCCTGTATATATTCTGTGGCCTTCATTAGATTAGATGGGGGTTTTGCTAAGATTATTATGTCATGAATAGTTTCGCCGTTACCGGTTTGTGAAACCCTAACTTGTGCACAAGATTAATCTTGATTGCATTTATTTCTCGTTCTTGCTTGTGTTCTCTCAGTTGCATTGCAGGAACGATAGCCTTCTTGGCAAGATCGGTTGCACATGTCATGCGGTCGATAACCATCAGAGCAGTAGTGCAGTGATCGCAAGGATTCAATCGTTCCGCTCGGAGCCTTCTTCACCAACGTCGAGATGTCCACCCCTAAACTGACATATCCATACTTCTCGAAAGATCGGAAACTCTAATCCCTATCATTGAGGTATATTATCGTGTGCCCCTTAGTATGACTGTATGAGTGTTTTATATTCCTAAAGTCCACAAAAAGGCATAAAAATTAGGGTTTGTAGTTCATCTTGTCCTATCACCACATTTAGCCTTTGCATAATTTGATTTTAGAGTCCGCATCTTTGAGTTTGTGTCTTTGTATATATTCTTGTTGCTAGTTTAGATCGCGTGCTAGTACTCAGAATTTAGTGTTCTAGTACTTTCTGGAAATCCTATGAAATTATCTACAACTTTCTCAATTGTGAGATTTCCAGAAAACGTCGTTATCGGGGTGTAATATCTGTTGGGAGTAAATCTGTTTGTGACCAAGAATTTTCTGAGCAGTTTGTATTTCAGTGTCAATATCTTCATCATTCCTTATCCAAAAAAGGTGCTCCATATATTGTAAAGAAAGAGAAAAAGAATACCTACAACTTTGGTATTCTAAATTTTTGCATTTGAGGCCATTAAAATTGTCTAATCGGCTGTGCAACTCTGAGTAGAAAATCTGTCATAAACAGACTAGAATGTTACCATTGTTTTGAGTTGTATCTTGTTTTGCAGCACCTTTGAAAGAAAGAAAGAAAGAAAAAGGAAAGTGAATAAAAAAAAGAGTCGCACAAAAAAGATAGAAAAGAAGGAAAAAAAGAAAAGAAAAAAATCAGAAGTGCTTGCATCCTTCGTGTCCTTTGTAATTTGGTGTACCCCTTGCTTGTTGAAATTAGTTCTAGGAACACGTTTAGGCCAGCAACTTTGACATATACTTTGGACATTTATTCAACTTTGCTATCTGCTTTTGAATTTTGCTATTCCTTGCTACATGTTGTGCCTTCCCAAAGATCCTATATACATACTCTTGAACAGTATAGGTCAGTCTTACAATCATCCCACGTTCCAGGTATGTTATTGCCTCTTGGCCGCCGTCGCCTCTTCCAGGTAGCCATAGTATTTTGTGGTACACAGTAACAACAATTGCAAGCGATTGGTAAACAGTTTGGAGTGTGAGAGATCTCACTTGTCTACTGTCATTAGATAGGGTTAACCTTGATTTTTTTGTGTTTTTTTTGTTTTCTACTAACAATGACAGGTAATACCTCCGTACATGTTGGAGCCATAAAGATGCTTGAGAGTCACACCATTGCTGCTGCCCCTTCTCCCATATGTCACTCTATTCTTAAATCTCCACCTACATATGATAGTTTTAATGGTGACGAGTATATTAAGTGGAAAAGTAAAATAGATAATATTTTTGTGTAATGTCATATGTGTGAAAGACGAAAGATAAAAAATGCAGCTAGTGTTTTAAGGAATCATGCTTTAATTTGGTGGAACAATTTACATGTTAATGATCAACCTTACACATGGTCTGATATGAAAATTTTGATGAGAAAACAATTTGATTCTTCATGCCATATTGTCCCTTCTGCAACTAACTTTTTGCAGGCTAATGTGAGTTCATTTGCCACAACATCTTTTAAGTTATCAAATGGTGAAAGTGGAGAACAATTAGTCCAACAATTTGTTTCAACTTGCGTTTATCGTAATGAAGAGACGTTGTCGGATCATCATAGATGGTGAGACTTACTGCAACTTTGTTAGTTCTGAGTTGGTTGAGAAATTTTGTTTGGCCACAGAACAACACCCATATCCATACTATGTCCAATGGCCTAATTCCAATGGTAAGTTTCAGGTAAATAAAATTAGGAAGATTAAATTTCCCTTGGCAAGTATCATGATAGCGCTTATTTTGATATTGTGCCTATAGAAATAACTATTTTGTTATTTGGTAAACTATAGGTACATGAAAACAATGCTTTGTACGATAATGCTGATAATATATATTCGTTCAAATATAAAGGTAAAAAGATCAAGTTGCTTGGTATGAATCCTGCTCAAATTTTAGAAATTGAACTTGTGAGGGAACAAACTGAAAGGATGGATGCTATACTATTAAAAATGATTTGAGTAATTCTAATGATGATATGTCTACAGATAAATCTGAGTTACCTTTATTACAAGATGATTGAACTGCTGATTCTTGTGATAAAAAGAGTTGTTTGATGATGCTTCTGTTATTTCTATGCCACAACTTCTGAGTAAACATGATTTTCTTGCTCCCAAACCAATTACTTGTGTAGAAAATAAACCTTTTCTCGCTATTGCTAGTGTGCACGATGAGCTGAAATTGCTATGTTCTTTAAATACTTTGGGTTGTATTGAATTGGATGTTCTATGTAATCTACATAATCTGGAGAAGAAACTTTCATTCATTGCGGATTTGCCATGGTTTTCTAAAACTACATATCATGTTGTTGGACTATATAACTATGAAGAAGAATATATGGTGCATCGTGTTTATATATATTCCGATTTTGACTCTAATTTTATTGATGAACATCAAAATCAAGTAAACGGCTGCCATAAAACTAACCATATTATGTCGAGATCCACTTTTTCTTCTTTGTTTGAGTTGTCACAACATGATCAATTTCATGAAGGGGAGCATGCATGGATAATTTCACGAACTGCTACAACTACTTCCGTGCACATCGACGAATTTGAGTCGAGGATGACTCAAAAATAAGAAGGGGAGAATACCAATAAGCATATGACCAAGGCCCAAGAGAAGATGAAGTTTGAAGCCCAATCCGAGTTGAGGTCCAATTTATTCATGAGGCCGGTTTAGACTGCAGGAGTAGGCCTCAGTAAAACGGATGCCCTAGGTGACATACGGACTCCCTTTCAGGAGTTCTACATATCTACGGAAAGCTAAGAAGATAAGATTTCCAACCCATCTGGTCTTAGGTACAAATAATCTCGGAGTCAACAGGAATCGTCAAAACAACACGATGATCAGAATCTGCTAGGGTGCTGCTGGATCGGTTTTTGGGTCCGCTGGCCTTGTACGCCCTAGGGTTGCTCGGCCACCCCCTTGGCCGCCCCTATACCTCTCTCTTGTATATATTCTGTAGCCATCATTAGATTAGATGGGGGTTTTGCTTAAATTATTCTGTCGTGAACGGTTTCACAGTCACCGGTTTGTGAAACCCCAACTTGTGCACAAGATTAATCTTGATTGCGTTTATTCCTCATTCTTGCTTGTGTTCTCTCGGTTGCATTGCAGGAGCAATAGCCTTCTTAGCGTGGTCGATTGCACACGTCATACAGTCAATAACCTTCAGAGGAGTGGTGTAGTGATTGCAAGGATTCGATCATTCCGCTCGGAGCCTTCTTCACCAACGTCGAAGATCTCCAACCCTAAACAGACTTATCTATACCTCTCAGAAGATCGGGAACCCTAATCCCTATCAGCGTTGACCTCTCAGAGGCATAAGTATACACAGCAGATAGCTGGCCTGAGGTCTGAGCTTCAGGGATAGCTTGCTCCGCCACCTCAATCACAGCCAGTTCAGATGCTACCACATCCTCCGCTGCTTACTCCTACCGTGTCGTCGCAGGTGTTACCACTCTAGGGACCTTCCTTTTTCACCTCTGCTATGGACGGACCTACGACCGGTGCTCTCATCGCTTCCTACTATGACCCTCACTTTTGAGACACCGGTTTAGACCATTGTCGCCCCTACCTCATCCGGCCAGACAGATAAGGGTGTTCCTTCCATGAGAGAGATACTCGAGCAGAAAGTAGAGCCATTGCTTGAGCTAGTCACACAGACTGAGAGCTCGGGGGTGGATACCACAGTTGTTCCATCGACGCCCTCCGAGACACCAGCACCTAAGGTAGAGCAGCAAGAGGCACGACACTCGATTGAGCGCCAGCCTGAGACTCAGCAGACAACAGAGGCTGAGTAGTCACCGTAGCCAGTGAGCACCCATGTTGATCCAGTTGATGAGGCTATCGGTCAGATGATGAGCTCTGATGATGCTGACACCATTGACCATTTCTTCACCCGGCCATCACAGTCTATTCCCTCTCCTCCTCCAAGTGCTTAGAGCCCCTCTTTGTTCCTTGATGATAAAAGGGGAGATATAGGTTGGGAGTGAGATGGTAGAGGGGTAGGATGTTGGAGATGATATTAATATCGGTTTGTATGATATTTACATCTTTCGGCTTTTGTGGATGGACATGACATTTGGCTCATGTGCATGTACTCGTTTATCATGTATATGTCACTCTGGGTGAGCCTTCGAGCTCCATGTGTAAGGCAAGAGTAGTTGATGTCGCGCTTGTTTCATTTACCATATGTACTCTTGTCGTCTTTTACTTGTCATCAATCACCAAAAAGGGGGAGACTATAAGCATCTAGGCCCCAAAGTGAGTTTTGGTGATTGAATGACAAGCTAAATTGTTGCCTAATGAGCTATTGAGTGCAGGTTCAATTAATCACCTCGTTATGGTTGCTCATTGGATATGTATATGGCCCCTTAGTTTCAAGGCAAATTTTCATGAAGGCGGACTTGGTTTTGTTTCATATCTTGAAGTCTAAGGACTCTTCTAGAGTCAAGGATCAATGGTGTTGGGGGATCCTTGCTTAGGTAGGGTTTATAGTTTTCTAGTGTCCGCACTATTAAGGGGGGTCAATGGTTGGTAGCATGATCACAAGAATTGCCAAGTTTTGGATGCACACACAAGCCAAATCAATCAAGAAAGGGACAAGCTGCATAGGCTCAAGGACCAAGGAAATCAAAGTTCAAATCAATATGCTTAAAGAAATCTACTAACAAAAAAATGTTGTATGGACCGGGCAATCCGCTCTGGTGCAAAAGAACGGATTGGACAAATGGAGATTTCAACTAAGTTATCCGGTGTAAGGGCCATGCAAAACAGGAGGTCCGGATTGTCTGATTTAGTGTAAGCGGATAAAGGTATGGACAAAGAAACCTGAGGCTCAGTACTTTGATGAAGCTCAGATGAGACATGGATAGTACAGTTCGATGTGGCTTAACCGGTCAAAGCTTCGGACTAAATAATCCCGCACAATAATGGGTAGTTTTCAAAATGGGAACTGCTGTATGGACCGGGCTATCCACTTCTATAGACCAGACAATACCTCGAACAAAGGTACAGTGATGTTTTGAGCCAGTGACCGTTGGAAAAGTACATGGACCGGATTGTCCGATGTTGGAAAAAGCTATAGACCGGACAATCCGAAGTACACTGCGGCAGCCCTCCTCTTTTGCAACGGCTCTATTAGCTTGGAAGGCTATATATATGGGTCCATTCAGAACATTTCGTGCTCTTTGATACTCCAGCAACTTCATACACTCAAAGAGCCATTCGTGCTTCAACCTTTGTAACAACCACTCACATATTCACACCTTTGAGAGCAAGATCAAGGTCAAGGGCTTCTATGCATCCATTTTGGTGAGGATCAAGTTCAAGTGATGACCGGAGGCTTGTTACTCTTGGTGTTTGGTAGCACCTAGGCAGACATGGTGACCAGGGTGCATTCTTAGAGATTGTGGAAGCCCAAAGAACAAAGGTGTACAAGTCTTGAGCTCCACCTTCCTGGGATGGCGAATGGAGACTCTTAGTGAGCGCCCACAAGTATGAGAGGTGGCAAAACACCATAGGGTGTGCTGCAACGTAGACTAGGGGAGGGTGC
The DNA here is from genome assembly GCA_030272315.1 of Paspalum vaginatum. Lineage (NCBI taxonomy): Eukaryota > Viridiplantae > Streptophyta > Magnoliopsida > Poales > Poaceae > Paspalum > Paspalum vaginatum. The sequence goes on along the minus strand of CM059017.1, from coordinate 37,213,686 downwards.
CAAACCTCCAACACCACGGGAAAAAAATCCCATTGTCTCTTCCCCTTGTCTTTCTACTTGATGCATTTGCTACCTTGCTCATTTTCATGGATTGCATCTTAGTAGTTACCATGGTTAACATCCTCTTGGCTAGTATGTCACTTGCTATGATCATATTTGTGCTCACTAGCACGTGTAGGATCATTACTTCCACTAGTATGAGTAGGTTTATCTCGTTCACTAGCATGAGTAGGGTTTTTCGTCACTAGTTAGGGCTATTCCGCTTACAGGGTGAAGTGGGCTAATTGTAGTTCATTAAGTTAAGGACTTTTGATTAGAGTTTGAAATTAGCCCAATTCACCCTCCCTCTTGGACATCCGATTCCTACACCTATCACTACCAAGACTTGTACCAACCAAATCCGGGACACTAATGGTTACTGTATTGAGGAATCGGTTTACAACATCATTGAAGGACCAATGGACAAAAGAGAAGGCCCTACCAGAGAACGAAGACAACAAAACCAACCATGGCACCAGAAAGGGTGTATAATTCAATTGCTTTTTTGAACAGACCATGGTGACACTTGCACTAGCATACCTTACATGATTGCTCATTCTCGACAGGATTTATCTAAATCTCCTACCCTCCATAAGATTCCTTGCACTTCAGCAAGCTCTTGCAAGCAAATATGTGGTTTCTACAATAAGTCTTAATGAATGGAGAAAATATGCAATGATGGGCTGCTACACAAGTGTCTTTATATGCACATATGTGTTGTTTAAGTGTGCTATAATATATGCCTTCCCTTCTACGTTCTAGGTTGCGGCTCGATATTCCATTATTGTTGTGATTATAAATTGTTCCAACTATATAGCATTTATTGTGTTAACACAAGACTTATTTAATTCTTTAGGTCGCAAGGTCATACAATATAGTCAAGTTAGTAATGGTTTTGTCATAAATTAATGATGGAATGACATGATAATGTGTGACATGTTATATGGTTAGTTTTGCTTGCATATAGAAGGTTGCACAATATGTAGAACCTATAATATAAGATGCATGTAGGGAAGTGCTCACCCGAACAACTACTCTTGTGAGCTGTGTTAGACCAAGGGCCTTCATTGGTTATATTATTTGGTTGTGCTCACCTTGTGAATGTCACATCTAGATTAATTAGGTGATACCCTGCTCGTTGCTGCAGCAATTTCTTAAACTAATTTTAATATAATATTTAAAGGTAGGAATATTGGTGTGATTGTATGGCAACACTTTTCTAAGTTAAGATAATATGTTTGATCACATATTCACATTGGTCAAAAGACCAATTCTTAAAATTTGCCGTGTGAAGAATGTGCACACGATAAGAGAAAATGCGCATGATAAGAGAAATAAAATAGGGGTAGAAAATATTAATACCGCAAAATTAATATCTAGCGGACATAGGTTGGTGATGTTGCGGTTTAACATGGAGCAAGATAAATAGTAATCAATAATTTTTAGGGGATATACTACTGATGTGCTCACTATAGTGCGATAGTAAACTAATTTTTAAAATAATTTTTGAAGGTAGAAATATTTGTGTGATTGTATTGCAACACTTTTCGAAGTTAAGACTATATGTTTGATCACATATTCACATTGGTCAAAAGTCCGATCCTTAAAATTTGTTGCATGAAGAATGTGCATATGATAAGAGAAAGTGCACATGATAAGAGAAATAAAATAGGGACAAATATTGATATGGCTAAGGAAGAGAAATAGTAATCAATAACTGTTAGTGGGTATAGTACTGAGGTGGCTCACTGTAGTGCGATAGAAATAGCAAGTGGGCTCCTAACAGTAATCAATGATCCTTAGCGGATGTGATGATGTGGCTCAAAATAGTCAGTGGCCTCCATCTATATAGATGTACTAGGTGTAGGGATGGCAATGGGGTGGGTTCGGGGCGGCTGGAGCATCCACTGACCCGCCCCTGAAACCCGAAGTAAAAACCCACCCCTGCCCCGAACCCCACTATGGGTAAAAATCCCCACCCACCCTCGAACCCACCGGGGACCCAAAACCCATCGGCGAACCCAACCCTCGAAGTTCATAGTGTGCCTTCCTGCTGTTGTTGATGTTGGCTTACGGGAGGTTGAAGGCGCTGAGTGATGGAGCGCGGATGGACAAGGAAGAGGGGATCCATCCATCTGCGAGAGGTCAGAGGAGGCTCGACGCTCGTGCGACACAGCGTGGAACCGGAGGGACCGAGGAAGAAGGACATGGGAGAAGACAGAGCGGGGCTCACCATGGCCTATAGGTCCTTGTCATCCTTGCTCTGCTTCAGAAGGGGGAAGGACCCACGCCTCTGCCCTCAGCATCTAAGCCTCAGAGGAATGGCAGCCTGGGAAGATTCTGAGGCTCCGAGCGACGGCTTCGGCAGAAGCGAGCGGATGGGTCTGAGAGGCGGCGGCCTCGGCAGATGCCGAGCAGGGAATAGGGAATTAGGGATACTATCTCTCTTATGTTGGGCTGACATGGTTTTGCGGGCTGTGATACTTTGTGGGCCGAGATAGAGATATTTTCTAATGAAGTTTGGGCCAAATTTGCTACAAGTTCGGGTCCCCGCAGAAACCCATGGGGGAAAACCTAAACCCGCCCCTGCCCCCTCCCCGTTTCTGATCCCCGAACCCGAGACCCATGGAGGGGAAATTGGACCATCCCCCACCCCCGTCGAGCTTAAAACCCACAGGGTCTCGGGTCTAAACCCGCCCCAATGCAGTCCCTAACTAGGTGATACCCCACACATTGCTGCGGGAATTTCTAAATAATTTTTGAACTAAACTTTGGAGGTAGAAATGTAGGCGTGATTGCGTGACAATATTCATTGCACACTTTATAATTGATTCATATTGGTTGCGGGAGATCGACTCTTGCTCTAAAATTTTTAATTAGTAGTGTGGTACTCGTGAAGACTAATAGGTTGCATGAATATTGTTAGTCATATTTAATTAGTAGTGTGGTACTCGTGAAGACTAATAACTTGCATGAATATTGTTAGTCATAGAAACTCAATGGAAGACATGATAGACAGTTCTAGGAGATGGTGATGTGGCTCTTAACTTAGTAGACCCAAAGCTAATGTGAATAGGTTGCATGCATTAAATATTATTTGGCACAGAAAATCGATAGAATACATAAATATTGACTCCTAGTGGATGGCGACACTCCTCTAACTTAGTGGACCCATAGATGGCTAGCTTGCATGTTTAGAGAAATAGATATTGGGCTTCACTTACATAGGTTAGATAGATTTCTCTATTGGCAATTAGTGTCTCATAAGTATTGATAGCACATGTTTAGACTAAATTCAATGTTGTTTTGTGGACTCCAGTGACGGTTTCAACTCCATGTACTCAATAATGAATTAATAATACTATGGACTACACCTGCCACATACCTAACATGGCTTGCCCTAACCGAATGAGGGGCAGCTGAGAGTGACCGTATCAAGAAATCGGTTTATGACATCATCAATGGAGAGATGGATCCCCTACTATAGATTGAAGACACACAATCAACTATGGCAGCACGAAGAGAGGATAGCTCACTACTCTTGTTGAACAAACATTGGTGGTACTCCATATTATTCCCATGGACTGAAATGCCACTGTCCTATCACTACCAAGACTTTTGCCAACCAAATCAGGGACACTAATGGTTATTGTCTTGAGGACTCAATTTACAACATCATTGAAGGAGCGATGGCCAAAATAGAAGTCCCTACCAGAGAACGAAGACAACAAAATCAATCGTGGCACCACAAAGAGTGGATAATTCACTTTAATTTTTGAACAGACCATGGTGGCACTTGCACTAGCATACCTTACATGATTGCTTATTGTCGATAGGCTTGATCTAAATCTCCTGCCTTCCATAAGATTCCTTGCCCTTCACAATCTCCTGCAAGGAAATATGTTGTTTCTATACTAAGTCTTAACGAATGGAGATAATATGCAATGATGGTCTGCTACACAAGTGTTTATATGCACATATGTGTGATTAATTGGGCAATAATATTTGTCTTCCCTATTATGTTCTATTTTGCGGATAGATTTCGCATTATTATTGTAATTTTTAAAGTGATCCTAATATCTCACATTTATTGTGTAAACATGGGACTTATTTATTTCTTCAGATCGCAATGTTCTAGAATATAGTCAAGTTACTAATGGTGTTGTCGTAAATTAATGATGGAATGACATGATAATGTGTGACAAGGGATATGGTTAGTTTTGCTTCCATATGGATGGTTGCATTATATATAGAACCTATAATGTAAGATGGAGGTAGGGAAATGCTCACCCTAATAGTTACTCGTGTGAGTTGTGTTAGATCCAGGGCCTTCATTGGTTATATTTTTTGGTTGTGCTCACCATGTGGATGTGACATCTAGATTAATTTGTTTGTTAGCGATTAGTGGCACATAAGTACTTCAAGAACATGTTTCGACAACACAACCAATCGTGACTCCACAAAGAGTGGATAGCACACTAGCCTCTTTGAAGAAACATAGGCTGAAATCCACATTCAACCCGGCCATGGTCTAAAATGTCACAATCCTATCACTATCATGGCTTGCACGGGTCGAACCAGGATCACTAAGGGCTACCATATGGAGGAATCGCTTTACAACATCATTCAAAGAGCGATGTCCTAAAGACAAGGCCCTACCAGAGATCGAAGACAACACAACCAATCATGGCACCACAAAGAGTGCATAATTCACTTGAATTTCTGAATAGACCTTGGTGGCACTTGCACTAGCAAACCTTTCATGATTGCTCATTGTCGATAGGCTTGATCTAAATCTCCTACCTTCCATAAGATTCCTTGCCCATCACAATCTCCTGCAAGCAAATATGTGGTTTCTATACTAAGTCTTAACGAATCGAGATAATATGCAATGACGGTCTTCTACACAGGTGTTTATATATGCACATATGTGTGATTAAAGTGGGCTATAAGATATACCTTCCCTATTATGTTCTAGTTTGCAGCACGGTTTTGCATTATTATTCTACTTTATAAAGTGTTCCAAATATCTCGAATTTGTTGTGTTAACATGATACTTATTTATTTCTTCATATTGCAAAATTATAGAATATATCTAAGTTATTAATGGTACTGTCGTAAATTACTAATGGATTGACATGATAATGTGTGATAGGGGGCGTGGTTAGTTTTGCTTCCATATAGATGATTGCACAGTATGCAGAACCTAATATAAGATGGTGGTAGGAAAATGCTTACCTGAACAACTACTCTTATGAGTTGTGTTACACCCAATGCCTTGGTGGTAGGGAAGCTTCATTGGTCATATTGTTCAGTTGAGCTCACCCTGTCGAACAAAATCAAACTTCAATTGCCAATTGCTTCCCTGGCAATGGCGCTAGAAAAAGCTTGTTGACATCAGGCGCATGGAGATTCGTTGTAGCTTTTTCACTCAGAGTATTCTGAGTATCGTAAAAATCCATGGGTGACAAGGGCAACTAGGTGGAAGATATGTCGAACTTCAAGCATTACTGTAAACTGATAATTACCAACTACTTTTACACTGGGGTTAAAATAAAAAAGATAGTGTATGGTGGGATAAGACAGCACTAACCAAAGCAGTCTGCAAACTAGGTATAGCTATCTGGGAGATTAACGAGCGAGATTAAGATATCCAAACTCTAAATCTTACTTACTGCATAAGAATATTCACAGTTGAGCTAAGTTATACAAATACGAACTAGGATCTTGCGTCAAGCGAAATTCCAGACTACACTAAGGTGGGGGTAGATAGTTAGCCAACTGAACGACAACTGGGTAGCGCCTACGGGCTTATCGAAAGACAGGATCGGAATACAGAGGCTCCCTAGTTCTGTCACCAATATGGGCTATCGACCAGAGCTGCATGGATAAGATGGTACGCTAAACTAGTGATCTAGTGGGAACTTGATCACTAAAGTTCTTCCTTGATCGTAGGGTAAGAACCAACTTAACATTAGATCACAGCCTAAGGAAAGCTCATAGCACTAGCAAGTCTAGCAAGACTCAAATAACTTAAGGGCAACACAAACCTAAGCCTTGGTCTAGTATGCAATAAGGTACACCGCACTAGGCAAGTTAAAGAAGTAAAGTATACTTGAAATGTAGAGCAAGGAACTTATATTATACTGGAGTATCAAAGGTACAAAAGATACAAGAGCTTTTACCAATACTCGAAGCTAACTCCGGACTCCCTGAGTCGAAAGCTCAGACTCGTCGCTAACTCCCAGGACTATTCTATCGCTACAAGACTAAGACAATGGTGTGCTTCTCTTCTTCTCCACACTTTGCAAATGAGCTATCAAGGGGTATTTATAGCGACCAAGTGAGTGGGGGTACTTATAGGTGAGAGAGGTCGGTATGGCGGTTACAAGGGGCAGGTGGCAGGCCGACCGGCTTGGAAGGAGGCCGGGCGGCCCCACCCCTTGGTTGAGCGGCTAGGATGGCCCTTGGATCCACCGCCTTACTCCATCCTACAGTCCATCTTGCCTTCCCAACTTGGTTGCACATCGGTTAGGTGGTTATCTTTGTGCTTTTCCCCGGATCATTGGATCTTGATTGTGTTTCTTCCTTAGCCGCGGGATTGAAGTGTCCAGGATCGCTGACTTCACCGATCCAAGTGTTGGATTGATGAAGTGGCATGTCCTTCTAGTTGTTTGCATGCGGCTAGTGTGGCATCCACCATGGAGTTGTGTTGATATAGCTTGTGTGTGCATGCAGGTCAAAGATGGTCAATGTTGGAGTCACTCACAGGCTGGGCGGCCTACTGGTGGGGCCGAGCGGCCATGGTAGGGCTGGCCAGCCTGGGAAGTTAGCCCGGTGGCTAGCCTCCTCCCTAGTTTGGCTCCATTTTGCATGTTTAAGTGTGTTTGACATCTGCATTCAAATATTTCAGCAAAACTTGGGGAAATAAGTCAGTAGCAAGGGACTAACCTACACTTTGAAATGCTTTCCTTCATAAACATCGATAGTTGATGATCGAAATGGTGCAATAATGACCGTCAACAGCCCCCCAAGCTTAGACCTTTGCTCGTCCTTGAGTAAAGCCAAGAGGGGTTACGGATCAGGAGTTGCTGCAATATCAATGTTCAAGAATAGAGGCTATACATAACTGACACCCGTGCTACGGTACCACAAGGATTGGATAATTCACTTGCCTTTTTAAACAGACCTTGGTGCACTTACACTAGCATACCTTACATGATTGCTCATTCCTGATAGTCTTGATCTAAATCTCCTGTCTCTGCTAAGATACCTTGCCCTTCATAATCTCCTACAAGCAAATACGTGGTTTGTATACTAAGTCTTAATGAATGGAGATAATATGCAATTATGGGCTGCTACATAAATGTTTGTATATGCACATATGTGTGATTAAACTGAACTATAAGATATGTGTAGAATTGACAATATGCTAATATGTTCTAGGTTGTGGCTCCATTTTGCATTACAATTGTAATTTTTAAAATTTTCCTAATATCTCACATTTATTGTGTTAACATGGGACTTATTTATTTCTTCGGAAAGCAAAGTTCTAGAATATAGCCAAGTTATTAATGGTACAGTCGTAAATTAATAATGGGATGACATGATAATGTGTGACAGGGATATGGTTAGTTTTGCTTCCGCAAAGATAGTCGCACAGTATGTAGAACCTATAATGTCACATAGAGGTAGGGCAATGCTCATCGAACTAGCTACTCTTTTGAATTGGGTTAGATATAGGGCCTTCATTGGTTCTATTGTTAGGTTGAGCTCACCTTGTGGATGTGACATCTAGTTTAATTTCTTTGTTGGCTATTAGTGACAAATAAGTACTGCAAGCACATGTTTCGACTAATTTCTTTGTTGTTTTGTGGACTCCTGTGACTGTTTCAACTCAAAGTACTCAATAATTATCCCAATGACTACATCTATCATTGACCTATCATTGCTTGCACACACCGAATCATAGGCACTAAGAGTAACTATATCAAGGAATCGGTTTATGACATCATCAACGTAGGCATGGCTCTCCTACTATAGATTGAAAACAACACAACCAATAATGGCACCACAAAGTTTGGATAGCTCACTAGCCTCTTTGAAGAAACATTGGTGATACTCCATATTCAACCCATTCATTGAAATGTCATTGTCCTACCACTATCATGACTTGTTCCAACAGAACACTAAGGTTTACCGTATCGTGGAATCGGTTTACAATATCATTAAAGGACCGATGGCCAAAAGAGAAGGCCCTACCGGAGATCAAAGACAACACAACCAACCGTGGCACCACACAAAGTGGATAATTCACTTGCCTTTTTTAATAGCCCTTGGTGGCACTTGCACTAGCATACCTTACATAATTGCTAATTCTTGATAGGCTTGATGTAAATCTCCTGCCTTCCGTAATATTGCTTGACCTTCGCAATCTCGGCAAGCAAATACATGGTTTCTATACTATGTCTTGACAAATGGAGATAATATGGAATGATGGGCTCCTGCACAAGTGTTTATATATGCACGTATGTGTGATTAAAGTGGACTATAAGATCTGTACGAAATTGACTATATGCTATTATGTTCGAGGTTGTGGCTTGAGTTTGCATTATTAACATAATTTTTAAAGTGTTCTTAATATCTCACAATTGCTGTGTTAACACAGGACTTATTTATTTCTTCACATCGCAATAATGTTCTAGAATATAGTCAAGTTAAATCCTTTGAATCCACGAGCATCCTCGAGCCTTCTTATTGCCCTTGAACTCTACTTCATGGATAGTTCAATGCATGGAGAATCTTGGATCCTTTGGAGTTGATCTTCAGGAAATTGTGTCTGCCTGGCCTAGGCAAGATCCATGCAAAGTTTCATGTAGATTATAGTTCATTGGTGCAAGTTTTGATCTTGTCTTGTGGATTCTCAGGTTGTTTCCTCGTTCTAGGCTTGAGCTGCGTTTTAGTACATACCGGACCATCCCATGGTCAGCACACCAGACCTTCTATTGTGTAACTCGGCTGTGGGCACAGTTTATGAGGCCTAGACTTTTAGTAGCCTTTTGTGCACACTGGACCATCCGGTAGTGCATGTCAGACCGTCCGGCCATGAAGGATGGAAAATGCAACTAGAGGGGGGTAAATAGGAGCCTCCTAAAAATTCAAACTACCAACCTCTCTGCCTGCACCACGCAAGTTCATGTAGCAACAGAGATGCTACTACACCTAGGACGTGTAACATACCAGAAACATTGCCGTGTAGGGACACCTCGCATGGTACTGCTGGGAGGATTTGGCTCCTTTTGTGTCCTTTCTCTTGGGCGTTTGAGCGAGTGCTTCTGCTTGGCTTTCATTGTCATCAATAGCACCCTAGTTGCTGCGTGATCTTACACAGTGCAAGAAGAGAGGGTTTTTTGAGTCGAAATTTTTAGGCTTGACCTATTTACCACGCTCTAGTTCTCTTTCTGGTCCTTCAATGAGTATTATAGCGAAACTAAGGTTCACTATACCTGGTTTTGTGATCCACCAAGGCGACCATGGATCAATCTACTGGCAAGGTCCCAGGGTCCACTGGCAAGGACTACACATATTGGAAGGTCTATATGTTGACATGCCTTTAGAGCCAACATTCTTCCATTTGTGATACTTTCTTGAGGCTTGACTATCAGGTGCTCGATGTGCAAGTAAACCCTATGCAACATGGGGAACATGAGGCAAACAAACAAGCAATGAACTTACTGCTCACAGCTAGCCCTAAGTCGGTCTGATTTGAATCCTGTGTGTCATTTGAACATAGCTCATGAGATCTGGACTACCCTCACCAACGTTCATGAGGGGACTAGTCAGGTGAAGGCTAGGTTGCTCAAGACTCACCGGCAAAAAGATGAGAATTTCTCCCAGCAGTTGAGTGAGAGCATAGACGCCATGGTCGATCGGCTTCTCTGCCAATTTTGCTTGCAGGTTTTTCTGCTGCTGCGATTTTGTTTGGTGATTCGAGACGAGCTGTATGGGTCTATTTATAGGTTAGTTCTTGTATGATTAACTAACATATATATTGGTTACAGTGCTCATACGGCGTTTATGTATAGTTTATGTTGGTGGTGCGCGTGGCCGTCAAGTTCGTCTCATAATTGGTAGTATATAAAATTCTTACGCATCAGACGTACGTTTCCTCACAGATAAAAACGACAGCTGTTTAAGTGTAGAGTTCTCATGGAGTAGGTAGAAATACTAACTGCCCTTTTGGATTGCCGGTGTAGAACGTAGTTGTGTAAAGTAGAGCACAAAAATATCTTCTTTGGGGTTTCCAAAAGCCATTCCGTACAATGTGGGTCATTTGCAAGTGTGAGTGTGACTGTTATTAGCATGCAGCAAGGCACGCTATCCAATCTAGTTTAGCATGAATAGTTCGAGGTGCTTCCTGTAATTCAAGTTAGACAAGGTAATTATGATGGTGTATAATTTCATAAAAAAAGGGTGTATAAGCAAGCAATGGCATCCATGAATCATGACCAATATACTTTCAGCATATTTACTTTCGTCAGGTGGGAATCAGTAGAAGCGGAAACACATTAAGCCCAAAGGGTTGTTGTTTTATTGAAGAACTCACTGAAGGAGACGTGTTGGAGTCCGTTGGATCTGTAAATAATGGCGAAGGTAGTTAGACAAACTCGGCATCCCGAGCTTTGTGTTATAATAGGCCATGGCTGTGAGAAAACTAGGGTTGAAGCGTCACACCTTTTCCATGTGCGTCTGTGTGTTAATATAGGCCAGGAACAACCCCTGCCGTGGCTTACAAGTCAAGTTACAATCAGCCGGATATTTTTGGATCTCAACTAAACCTGTTTACATGGAAGGTAAATAAACTAGGAAGCTAAGTTTGGAGATTCCGATCCGGCCACAATAGAACATGCAAACATACACACGTACGAATATATGTTAACATCCCCCCTCAATCATGACTTTACTAAGTTAAGATTGTGTCTAAAGTATTGTAACTTTCTCACGGCAAGAGATTTAGTAAAGCCATCCGCCAGCTGATCATAGTTGATATTGGCCGAACTTCTAAAAGCTTATGTGTGACTCTTTCTCTAACAAAATGATAATCCACCTCAATATGCTTTGTCCTTGCATGAAAGATTGGATTAGCTGACAAATAAGTTGCCCCAATATTGTCGCACCATATTCTTGCACTGGGAGGACATTGTACTCCTAGCTCTCTTAAGAGCGTTTGTACCCATATAATTTCTGCTGTTGCATTTGCCATAGCTTTATACTCAGCCTCAGCACTTGACCTCGATACTGTGGCTTGCTTGCGAGAACTCCATGAGATAAGATTACTGCCCAGGAAAATAGCAAAGCCACTAGGGGAATGACGATCGTCAACACAACCAGCCCAATCTGCATCTGAAAACCCACTAACCAACAAAGATGATGATCTTCTAATTTTAGGGATTGGGTTGCGCACGTCGTCTGGACACATATGACATGTCATCATTTCAGTTAACATAAACACAGGATCACAGATAAGTTATTGCACTTAACATAAACATTTCATCATGACAGTTATAGGGATCTTGTTCTGTGCACAATTGGCCAAAATATAATCTCAATCATCAACTTTACAATCCTGTATAATATCTATACAAGCATAAAACGTTTCTCTTCAATACATAAGAATTGATATGCTTGGGCGTAGTGGTCTTGTCCTGAGCTATTCATCTGCAAATATGCAAAGGATGTTGGAGAACCCTTTCCTCGCTATGGCTTCCTGCTCCATGTCACTCATGATCCATATGTTTACAAGCACATTATGAGGATTGTATCTCACATTAAGCCTCTGTGGACAATGAATCAGACATAATGTAGAAGTGACAGTAGTATCTGAAAAGCATAATTGACAATGAAAATGCATAATTGATAAACATAGAACACAGTCAGGCATTTATATGCATAGACAAACAAAGTGACGCATAAAAACTTGTTTGTGTATGCATAAATCAAATAACTTGATGATTTCAGACATGTTATGGTTTCAACAGTATGCATAAACATCTATGCAATTGTGAATAAAACTTTAAACAATATGTAATAAAAGTCGTATAATCTGCTAAAAATCTATAATAGTGGTCCCTTTATCACCACGGGCAATGGTTTTGGATAGAATGCATAATCGTCTATAAAAAAGTGCATAAACTCTTAACAAAATGTAATAAAAATCATAGAATCTGTCAAAAATCAACTAATTGTCATCCCTTTTATCACTGCCAGCATCATCCACGCATTAGCTTTAGAGCTGAGATGCATAAATAGCTATGTGGAAGTGCATAAAACCCTTGCTGCAATTGCTATTGTTGTGAATATTGACAAAAATCAATAAATACCATATGTAGCAAATCTCGATTCACAACAGACAGAGGTCAAACCAATAAATAAAACTACTGAGGTCGATCACGACAGATTAAACTATCAAATCATTGAAGGGTAGATTGATAAATAAATACAAGTTACGTTGAGAGATTGATCTTACTTTTTTGGATGGCGCTGCTTTTGTCACAGATCCGGTGGGGCTTCTCTTCGACGGAGACGGCGGTGCTAGCGGCGTGGAGAATGTGCGCTGCGTCGAGGTGGAGCTGAAGGCGTTGCCAGATAAGGAGGTCGATGCGGAGAGGGGAGGGAGAGGAGGCGAAGGAGGTCGCCGGTGGTGGCAGCGGCGCGCGTCGGCCCGAGTTGGGGACGAACAGGGTGACAGCGCGCGTCGGCCGCGGGGTGTGGAGCGGCGGTGTAGGGAGGAGTAGGCGGTGGTTTATGCGAATGGATATGGAATGGAAGATTTGGGGGGTCGGTTGCTCTATCCGACGGAGGATGCCTGATAATCTCGGGCCAGGTGGGATACGGTAATCTCGGGCTCGGTTGGGTCGCGGGGTGGGGACCATGATTGGTCTAGTCGACGGGTTGACCCCCGAGCAGGTGTGGTCCGGTCGGATGGCTGGGGCTTTCTATAGCTAAAGGGAGCCCAGGGCTCCAAATATACATACTATATATATATAACTTATCTAATTTAGAATAAGGATTTGTTTAGAGATAGATCAGATACCCTTTTTACCCTTAGTTTACTTTAAACTCTTGTTAATTAGTTCTCAATTAGTTAATTTCCTGGATTGACAAAACCCATGATACTCATCCTGGGGAAAAGCTACACACGATATTGTCGCTTGCAGTATAAGGTTTGCCGTGCTTAAGTGCCGTCAACACTTAACTCTATTCTTTGCTCGAGGACGAGTAAAGGTTTAAGTGTGGGGGGGAGTTAGCGGTCGATAAAACCCATTTCGGTCACCAACATTTCATGTTTGAGAGTATAATTTACCATGTTTTCATGTATTATTAACTAGTTGCACGAGTTGTGCATGAAAGTTGTATGCAGGAGCTTTTCACATTCAAAACAAAGGAGGAATGAGCAAAACAGAGGCAATGTGGCAAGGGGAGAGGCAATGGGCCAAATTGGCATGGCCGGCCGACCACCTCCCTCTGTCGCCCGGCCACCAGGAACGTTGGGCAGCCCACTAGGCAGCCAAGGCAACCTTTTCAACCCAAAGTGGATGGTCGCCCGACCATATTGCCCGATCGCCCGACCATGTCACTTGACACGTCTTCGACCTGCAAGCAAAGTAACACAAACAATGTAAAATGCAACAGTTGGATCAAGCATCCAGTGCATCCAAGCATCAGAAGACCATCATACTAGGGATTGATGACTTTAGCAATCTAGGGGAAGTTACATGCAGCCAATCAGGTGGTCGCCCGGCCATAGGATGTGGCCGCCCGACCATGCACCGACCCCGTTTTGCACGTGTATCAACTACTTCAACCGACAACCGACTTGGGGAATGCATCTCAGCCGCAGGATCGACAAAGTCGGCTAACCAGGTGGTCGCCCGACCACCCCTCCTGGTCAGCCGACCACCTTCCCCGGTCACCCAACCAACGACTTTTGCTCACTACCGACCTAGCACGCCTGCAAGTCCCCCTCCCCTCAGCCTCCAAGCTATAATTACCCCTTGGGAGGTCACTTGTAAGGTGTGGTGGTTCATTAGAATAGAAGTGTGGTTGTGTATTTAGGTGTAGAGTATTGTAGTAGGGCCACCCTTGGCATTGTAAGAAAGAGCCACATACGTCCCCAGAGAGAGTGGTGAGTGAAGAGTGAAGGAGCTAGAGTTGCCTTTGGTATTCTGCTTCCGAAATTCTTTATTTTAGAGGAAGGATATCCTTTCCCAGGATTGAGTAAAGTTCCTTGTTCTCTTCTTTATATATTTCATACTTACTTTATTTACATTCTCAGTCCCCTGCTTAGTAGTTTATGGGTGTTAAGTGTGCTCTGTTTAGTTTAACTATACAGTTGTGCTTGCTCTTTGGCTTCGAACCAGTGCAGTAGTAAACTCATTTGTGTAGACGTGGTGTCTAGACTAGAGTTTGCCTTGGAATGTGTCTTGTCCCATGCAGTTTTGGTTGGTAGTCTCACCTGGTGACAGCGGGTGTGTGTCATGTGTAGTCTAACCCCATCGTTCAGATAAGTAGTCATCGATGCCTAGCTGAGTTCTGTAGCACCCGCCTTTCTCGTCTGGGTTATCAACACTCTGGTGCCCGGAAGTGGTTCTACAGTCTCGGTGTCCAAGTAAACCGAGAGTTCTGGTTTGTTTAGTAAAGTTAAGTTGTTATATTTAAAGAAGTGATCCTGCCATACTCTGTTATTTATTTCTACAATTGCTGGCTTTACTGTTCGGTCCTGTCTGTTCGACGTTGTGTTAGTCCTCGTTCCTCGTGGATTTCGATAGCCTGGAATACTCTTGGGTGAAAAGCTACAACGTGTTTCCGTGCACTTGCGGATTTATCTCAGTAGGCTAAGAAACGCCAACAATTAGAACCTTGCAGGTACGCTGATTGGGTGCCTAACATCGTGCCGATGGAGAAGAAAGTCTCTGACAAGCTCAGGGTGTGCATTGACTTCCGCAATTTGAACAAGGCTACCCCTAAAGATGAGTATCCTATGCCTATAGCCGACATGTTGATCAATAGTACTTCTGGTAATAAAGTCATTAGCTTTCTTGATGGTAATGCTAGATATAATCAAATCTTTATGGCCGAAGAAGATACGTCTAAAATGGCATTTGTATGTCCTGGTTTTATTGGCTTGTTTGAGTGGGTTGTTATGGGATTTGGTTTAAAGAATGGTAATGCTACTTATCAAAGGGCTATGAACTTTATTTTCCATGAGTTGATAGGAATCATCCTAGAAGTCTACATTGATGACATAGTTGTTAAATCGGCAGCTTTTAATTCTCATTTAGCTGATTTACGCAAAGTCTTTGAGAAGAGGCCCTAGTATGGTTTGAAGATGAACCCACGCAAGTGTGCTTTTGGTGTGTTGCCTGGAAAGTTTTTAGGCCTTATCGTTCATGAGCATGGCACAGAGGTTAATCGTAATCGTGTTGAAGCTATTCGGAAAGTTGTAGCTCCAATATGCAAACTTGATATGTAAAAGTTTCTTGGTAAGGTGAACTATCTACGGCGGTTTATCTCTAATCTTGCCGGTAAGGTGGATGCTTTCACTCCTATTTTTCGGTTAAAGAATGGTGCTGATTTTACTTGGGGCGGAACAGGAGAGGGCTTTTGAGCAAATCAAGGAGTATTTATCTTCGGTGCCGGTGCTTAAGGCTCCTCGGAGTGGTGTTTCTTTCAAATTATATATTGCTGCTGAATATAAAGTTATTTGTGCTGTTTTGACTCAAGAAACCGAAGGCAAGGAGCATGTGGTCACATATTTGAGTCGAAGTTTGATTGACGCCGAAACAAGGTACATATTCATTGAGAAGTTATGTTTATGTTTGTTTTATGCGTGTACCAAGTTGAGATATTACCTGCTATCTAGTTCTTGTGTAGTTGCTTGTCAAGCCGATGTTATTAAATGTATGTTGCGTAATCCCATCATGAGTGGAAGAATTGGAAAGTGGGCTTATGCTTTGATAGAATATGACTTGGCTTATGAACCTTTAAAATCTATGAAAGGCGAGTTTAACTAATTTTATAGTAGAACATCGAATTGATGATTCTTGTGAACTAGATACAACTTATATTACTCCTACTCCATGAAACATTACTTTGATGGATCGTTTTGTGATGAAGTGCGAGGTGTTGGTGTAGTGCTTGTTTCACCTGAAGGTGCTACTTTTGATTTTTCTAGCCCATTAGAATTTCAATGAACTAATAATCAAGTTGAATATGAAGCATTGTTATTCGGTTTAGAGTTATTGCAATCCATGGGGGTAAAGCATATTCAAGCCTTTAGAGATTCTTAGTTGATAGTCCAGCAGGTTTCGGGTGAGTATCAATGCTTTGATAGAATTCTGAATTCTTATCTCTAACGGTGTTGGGATATCATTCATTCTTTTGATGAATTTGGAATTTGTCACATATTTAGAACTGACAATTCCAGGGCTAATTATTTGTCATGGGGAGCATCTGGTTATTGTATATCCAAAGGGAAGTTTCATATTTCTGAAACACGGTTGCTTGGAGAGGTTTGTGTGCTGAGGCTGCGCACACCGGACTATCCGGTAGGATGTACCAGACTGTCCGGTAGCGTGCCAGACTGTCCGATAGGAAGTGCCGGACTATCTGGTGCAACGGAGAAGATTCTAATTTTGGCTTTGGATGACTTAGCAAGTAGTAGCCGATATGAATGGTTGGAGGAAGCCTTTTGTTATATATTTGTGAGATCCAAGTGCTAGAACAGATACAAAGGTTCAGTGAGCTACTTTTAAGTATACTTTGATTAATGATTAATTATACCATCGAACCGTTAGTGGTGTTATGCTCAAGTGTCTAGGTTCTGATGATGTTGAACTGGCTATGGTGGAGGTACATGAAGGTGTTTGTGGTACTTACCAATCGGCGTTAAAGATGAAGCGGCTTTTGAGAAGGGTCGGGTTTTATTGGCCTACTATGGTTGCCGATTGTTTCAAGTATTACAAAGGATGTCAGGTGTGCTAGAAGTTTGGAAATCTACAAATGGTTCTTGCTGCCAAAATGCATCCCATTATCAAGCCTTGGCCGCTCAGAGGATGGGGCCTGGATTTTATAGGGGAGATTCATCCGTCATCTTCCAAGGGGCATTGGTTTGTGTCGATGGCTACAGATTACTTCACCAAGTGGTCTGAGACCGTTGCCTTGAAGAAAATGACGCGGAAAGAGCTAATGGAGTTCATTACTGAGCATATCATTCATAGACTCGGTAATCCTCGAACTTTAACTACAGATCAAGGTGCCTCGTTTAGTCTAAAGAGGTGCGTGAATTTGCTGAATCTTATACGATTAAGTTGCTCAATTCCTCTCCATATTATGGTTAGGCCAATGGTCAGGCTGAGTCTAGTAATAATGTGGTTATCAATCTTATCAAAAAAATCGTGGATCACCCACGACGTTGGCATGAGGTCTTGTCTGAAGCTTTATGGGCTCATAATATATCTAAACATCGTGCTAATGAAGTTTCTCCTTTTGAGCTTGTGTATGGTCATGATGCTATGTTACTATAGAGGTAAATTTGGATGCATACAGGTTTGAAAGACAGAATGATTTAGATATCGGTGAATATCATGACCTGATGATGGACAATATTGATGAGGTCACCGATAAGCGATTGATGGCTTTAAAAGAGATCGAGAAGGACAAGCTCATGGTTGCCAAGGCATACAACAAGAAGGTAAAGGCTAAGTCTTTTCAGATTCGAGAGCTCATGTGGAAGACAGTGTTGCCATTGAGGACCAAGGATAGGAGATTCGCCAAGTGGTCTCCAAGTTGGGAAGGTCCTTTCAAGGTGATGCGGGTAGTTCTTGGTAATGCTTATATGTTAGAAAATCTGCAAGGTAACGAACTGCCCAAAGTATTGAATGGACACTTCTTGAAGAGATATTACCCAAGTATGTGGCAAGATGCTTGTGAAAGGCTGATGTGTCGCATCGGAGGAATTGTTTGCTTCGAAATTGTTATGTCATGAGAAATCTACTGATTCTCAAAGGTGTAAATAGTTCTAGTGGTTTTAGTTCATGGCCTTCACTAAAAGGCAGGGTGCATGTGTTGAGCACCAATTTGGGTAGGCCTGCACTGGCCACAGCCACCGGACAGGTGGCATGTATTGGACTGTCCGGCGGTAGCACGTACCGGACAGTCCGGTAGGGTCGAGTCCGAGATGAATCCCGTAATTTCTGAGTGATCTCGTGGAGTTCGACTTGAGCTAGGTTCAAGACCACCCTTCTCTATAAATATAAAGGGCCAAGACCACCCATTAATTTTTGTCTACTTATATGCAAATCTATTTTCCCAAACCTTATTTCTCTTCTCCAACCCTTAATCTTCCTTTTTTTCGACTCTACGCTGACCAGAAGAGCTCTAGCTGGCCTGCCGATGCTAGAGAAAACCCTAGCATCTATCCTCCCTAACGGGGTCCTTCCCGGGAGCTTTGATCTAGGTCCTACCTGAGCATCTACCCTCACCGCACTGTCCGGTGAGGCACGCCGAACTGTTTGGCGTGGTCATGGCAACCCAAGGGTTTTGCAACAGTGAGCAAACCCTAGGGTGCTTTGGGTGTTTAGTATGAAAACGTGTCAACAACGTGTTTGGTGAGGTCGGTGCCTAGGGTCATTGAAGTCGTCGGACGCGAGGTCGGGCCCGTGGCATGGTGCTGGCCGAACTGCAGCATCGGCTTGGCGTGGCCCTACACTCCCGGGACCGGCCGGAGCAGCGGATGTTGCGCCCGTGGCTCTGGCTGGAGCCGTCGAAGGATGACGAGGAGGAGGGCAAGGTGGTGCCGACGCTCGGGCTCCCCATGGCTCATTGGTTCGGTTGGCATCTTGTTGCCGGAGCATGCAGAGCGGTGTGGCCTTGTGCTTTAGTTTGGTGAGAATAAGGACGCATATTCTCTATATTGCCAACGTGGCACTGCCAGCTCGATTTGGAGATAGAAAGCTCAACCGACGAAAAAGCTCAATCAAGCATCCTGTGAGCCCCACGAAAATAGTATTTTAATCCCGTTTCATCGGGTTTCTGGCACCACGCGGGTCAGCTGCATCGAATTCCACGCTAGCGGCTCTCGCCAGGGGTAGCGGCATGTGTTTCTTCTCTCTCGTCCACGTCGGAACGGCAGCTGAGTTGGAAGCTCTATAGAAAGCTGCTATCGGCCCATCACGGCTGCCCTAAATAGTAAATACTAATCCTACGATGGTGTGGTTGCCGAGCAGCTTGAGTGGAGTGGCGCCCAAGGTTCTGCTGTCGTTACGGCGGCGGAGACGAAAGGTCAGAAATTGTTGCTGCGTGCGTTGACTTGTGGACTCGCATCACGTGCCGCATGATGGGTTGAAGACTTGCAGCCAACACTTCGGTTTTGTTTATCAAGTATTTGGAAGAAGCAATCCACCTAACTACCGAAATTTGTGGCGATGTTCATTCTTCAATCTCTACGTTGCATAACTGAATTTGGATTTGGAAGTCCCAAAATTGATTTGAACTAGCCGAGCGCCCGTGCGTTGCGAGGGCATCAGCATACCAGGTTCGGCGAGGGTGGAGCGGCGTGTCTGCGCGCGGGGTCAGTGGGGCAGCGCGGGGGTCTGGCGGGTGTGAGCTGGCCACGCATGGGTCCAGTGGGGGCAGGCAGCGCGCTTGGTCCGCCTGGTGGCGCAGCACGAATGGCTTGTCGTCGCTGCCGGCGGTGGCGCGGCACAGGAGGCGCGGAGGTGTTTTTCCGCGCCCCGGCGGTGTGATGCCCCCGGCATCTCGAATGTCTTAACACGTGATTAGATTAGTGGTAGTCAAGGATTTGGCTTAATAATGTTTAGAGAAGAGCAACAACTAGATTAGTAAATCACGAAGTCAAAAAATTTTTCAGTGAAATATGCAAAACCCCTGAGTGCACTTGTGACCTTAGTTCAAAATAAAATGAGATTTAGACCAAACTCTCTATAACAAACTTGTATACAATTTTATGTAGATCAACTTTGTTATGGAGTGTGATAACATGCACAAAGGTTTAGGTGGAGTTTTGAGTCGATTAATGAAAAAGACAGAAATCTGCTTAAATTTGATCTGAATGGAAAATTCAAATTTTGAGCAATCAAAAGTCCCTATCATGCAAAACATCATATAAGAAAGTTGTAGATAGTTAAAAACCACACAACATTGGTATAATACTCTTTCTCTGAAAATGAGCATAAAAGAGACTTTAGGAATTTCTAAGTTTGTATTAAACTTTGGTCAAACTGGAGTCAGCAGGTTCAATTCAAATTTGATCATATTTAAACTTGGAATCTGATGTTTCTCCTTTTGACAAAGTTATAGATCTAAAAGAGTAGAACAACATTTGTATTTTGGGTTTTGTCAAATTCGGCCCCTAGGATGTTCAAAAACAACAATTTCTAAAACATGTCTCAGCAGTCAAACAGCATTTTTCAATTTTCCGAAATTATTTTTCCACCCTGGAGTCACTGACGAGTGGGGTCCACTCGTCAGCCCGCCTCGGCTCCACGTGGGGACGACGACTCTGTGGGTCCCACCTTAATTAGCTTCCACGGACTCGGTCCAGTGGACCGCTTCTCTTCTCTCTCGCTCGGTCCCACCAGTCAGCGGCCCGCAATCCGTGGACCCGGTCCACCCACGCCCTCTCTCTTGCTCCTCTTCTCTCGCTCGCCCACGCGGCGCCGGCGTCCAGCGCTGCCGGCCCCGCGCCGCTCGCCACCGCGAGCGCGCGCCGCCAGCGCACTGCGCCGAGGCCACGCGCCGCCTGCCCGCGCCCGGCCTGCGCTTCCCTCTGCCGCGTGCCCCGCTACCCCTCCCCTCTGCTCCCTCCCTCCTCTGTCCACCCGCCATCGGAGCGAGCTGAGCTCGAGCTCCCATTCCGGCCACATCCGTCCTCCTCTCTCCAAGGCAGCGAGCGCCCCATGACCGTATCAATCCCTCCACCTATTTCCTCATCTCCGTGGCCGGCCTCCAGTACCTCCTTCGCCTTCTTCCACGCACAGCCACCGGGGAGCCACAGAGCGCCGCCGACCTCACCGTGGACGGGTCGCTCCGGTGCCTCCCCGTAGCCCCAACCGCCTGCGCTGGATTCGCTTCGACACCGCGAAGCTCGCGGACCCGGCGGTGGCCCTGTTCCACCACTCCTTCGCCGGATTAGACCGAGCCACCGTCGTCGGGCTCGACGCCGTCGGCCTTCGGTTCACCGGCCTTCCCCGCCGCTCCAAGCTCACCGCGCGACGCCGTCTTGGGGAAAAGGTACCCCTACGCCGGGAACACCTCCCCAGGCCCGCTCGGCCCCAAGTGCGTGCCCACAGCCGACAGCGCAAGCCGCCATCCCCTCCCCTGCGCGTTCGGCCGGAGGAAGAAGAAAGGCAGGAAGAAGAAGGTCGATTTTTCAAAAGCACCCCTGCGTTTCTGGTTATTTTCTTTCAAGTACGGGGCACTATTCACTGAGTCATCAGATCCTTACGCGCTAGCCCCTGATGTTATAGACAATCACGTTTAGGTCCCTGACTGTTATGATTTTCGATTTAATGTGTTTTATTAGGCTGAAAACTTTGGAAATTCGTAATAAATCAAATAAAAATCAGAAAAATATAAACTTTGTTGCATTGTATTCCTATTAAATAGATCTATAGAATGGATATGATGGTTGAGTAGGAAAAGACCTTTTTGCCCCTGTTAATGTGCATGCATGAAAAACCTTAATAAATAGGAAATGTGGGTAAAATGAGCTTCAAAAATTATGAAATTTGGGCAAAAGCCTTGTGAACATGTGTAGGCTCTGTATAAATTTTGGTAGCCCTAGCATTGACTGTTTAATTACTATTTTGCCCTTGTCTTGTATTTAAGCATAAATTAATTTAGGAAAAGGTTGTTATGGTGAAAAATGCTCCAAGTGATTTTAAGGGCTTGATATGAGTTCTAGGTTATGAACATGACTCACTGCTAGAGTAGGAGGTAGCACTTATAAGGTTTTGGCTCTGACTTGAAGAGGGTAGGAATAATGCATATTTAAGTAAACAGTAGAAAATGCGAAACTAATATATCCAATAAAAAAAACCCCCACACTCACCATGTTAGGTTTATGATCGACAACTTAACTCCTGTATATGTTCTTGTGAAATTGCACATACACGATTGCTTCGGGTCCATCAAAGTAGTATTAATACTAGTGCCAGTCGGGAGGTTTTGGTTGAGCTAGTAATCCATTACATCCGTAATTAGATGTTTGCCTTATACTTTGCTTAACCAGTTGTAGGCTTGATGATCTGTATCTCATTCACTGTGTCATGCATAGCATTCATATAGTAACGCTTAATGCAGATACGGGATTGAGAAACAAGTACGGGAGCTACTTTAAGCAATGGTGTTCCAGAAGATCAAGTAAGCCCCAGACACGACCTGGAGAGCCCATCAGTCGTGTTTGGAAGGAGGAGTTGTCCAAGTGATCAAGGGGTTGCCTGGGGCAAAGCCTCACAAACCGGCAAACTAACCTAGTTTAGTTTGTTGGCTTGATAAGAATAAGCAAAGGTAGGCAGGACCATGAATTCTCCCAGCTAATACGATGAATGATTGTTTCATTACGCATCCGCATTAGGAGTTGTATGAAAACAATTGCATATTACTCCCTGGCCGCCCTGGCCCTAGCACCTATATATAGAATTCGTAGGACGAGTTGCCTAGGCTCTGCTAGGTGCGAGTAGACACGAGTGAAAGGAGTCACTCGTCGCGTAGGTGATTTCAAAGATTACAAAACTATTACTATTGAGAAAGTAATACTATGCTTATGATTTAAATGGAGACCGGGCGGAGAATAATTTTATTATGTGGTGTGCGTATGTGGTATGCGTTTGGCTCCGCCCGAGTCGCATAAGGCCCGTTCGCTGTTCGCCTATTGGTCGGCATAACATTGCTAGAGTGCTTAACCGGGAAATGGGACCGGTAAAAGTCTTTCCTGGGCTCGTCCGAAGCACAGAGACACGTTCCTACCCGCTGGTTGAGAGGAAGGTGGCCCGGGGGAGCTTGGTACTCATGACGGGGAGACCGAGATGTCGGCAGGCTCGTCATGGGGGCACAACCCGGGGGCTAGGCGGGAGTGAATCGAACTTGGGACGAGGCAGGTTAAGATTAGGGCTATATGTGGGAACGCGATGGCTAGTAAGCATATACTCCTGGCATGATAGTTATTCCCGGGAATTAAAAATCGATTCGAATCGCTGATGCCCACCAGGTGTGGGAATGCCAATATCACTGTCGGGCAGCGTAGTAACTACTTGAATATAATATGTCCGTTACTCATGTTTTCAGATACAACATGTTTGAATTGTATTGCTTACATTTCTACAAGTTGTTATGGAGTTATATGCAAAAGATGAATCTGGATATTTTATATTGATATACCACTGTTTAAAACCAATGGCTAAGGATCCAAAGGTTAGTAATCAAGCTTTGCGTCAGCCGTAAGCCAATCCATTAAGTCCTACTGAGTAATTAGTACTCAGGGTTTGCCCCCACCTTTTGAGAACAGGTACCGACGACATCTGGACATCTGCTTGGAGGAGGGCAGTACCGGTGGGCTCGGTGCTGCTCGTCTCGATCAACGATGCGTGAAGACTAGTAAAGTATTTCGTTCCGCTGCGAGACGTTTTCGAATTTGCTTCCGCTATCTGATTCAAACTTGACTTGCATATGGTAATATGTTGAAACTTATATTAATATTTCGAATCGGTTTGTAAAACAAGCTTATATATGCTATATTCAACTGCCTGAGATGATGTATCTGTTGTGGCTCCATTGTGGGCTGGATGTGTATGATGTC
This sequence comes from Paspalum vaginatum, assembly GCA_030272315.1. Lineage (NCBI taxonomy): Eukaryota > Viridiplantae > Streptophyta > Magnoliopsida > Poales > Poaceae > Paspalum > Paspalum vaginatum. The sequence continues at coordinate 37,189,769 of CM059017.1, read as the reverse complement.
GGTTCCTCTGGGAAAAAGGTAATATCGGGGGTCGAATGACTCTCGACGGACGACCGGGTTTAGTTCGGTCTAATCACACTGCAAGCCAAAGGTGGCAGGTGTGCTTAGCCCGGATTAAATCGGCGGTTCCGCCACAGCTGGTATCAGAGCCGATCATACACAGACAACAGACATATCATCCAGTTTTGATTTGCAAACCTATTTTCGAAAACCCTTTCCGAAGTATTTGAAAAGTGAGAGTATCGATATGCCCCTATTAAGGATGTTAGTGAAATACCAGGTGACATCGCTAACATTCTGACCTAGATAGAACTCATGTGCATATTCGGCGCTTTGGGAAGCAACATTTCGGCCATAGCTATCCCCAGTACTGGTGGAGTGCTATTGGGATTTGCGGACTGTTGCGAACCCTGCATTCATGCTGATAGGACAGAACTCTTTAAGGGGGGTGGTCACGCCATTGGAGTGTTTCGTGACCACTTTTCCTTCAACCAAAAATTATAGTTAGATCTTGTTGGCCACCGTTTCTCTCCCCAGTAATTCCCCAGTACTGGAGGAAGACTGGGTGTGTTGGGAGAAATGGCGCCACTACGTCGTCCACCAGACGTAGCTTAAAGAAATTCGTGGATACCACTTCTAGGGTTAGAGTGGTAATGTTTGGTAATGGTGATGATGTTGATCTGAGCATGCATTTTTCTGCAGGTACACTAACCACGTGCGAAATTAAGAACGAGTAGAGAACGACTAGTTGCATTAGAGAGTGCCGTGCATATATGTCACCGGATACTCGCTAGTTATATAAATTGTACATAGGGTGTGTGATGTGAGACCGAATAGGGCGAATCATGCATCATGACATCATGTCTTATCTCATGCATTGTTTTTGTTGCTTAAGAGTGACTAGGAGCATATTGCGTTGAGTGTGTGTTACTATTGTATTGATACGTAGCTCAAAGTACAAATAGAACTAGTAGAAATTAAGCAAGCGACTCGACTAGTACGCTTGGGTTGTCGCAATTTTTCTATACCTAATTCATTCTAAATATGAAACGTCTAATAAATACAGGTCAAATACAATAAATTTGTCGATCGTTCCGAAAATCAAACCCGTCTCGAAGTTACCGATGCTACACACGTTAGAAACATACCATAGCCTTCTACCATCGTTTTGCGAAAAATCACTTATCGGCATATTTTCTAAACACGTAAACGCGGAAAACACTATGCCCACACCAAGTTTTCAAAACCCTTGAACTTACGGAAGCCTTGTTTTTCCTGCCATAGATGTCGCAGCCCTTTGACTTATGCCCTGATCACCCCGAGCCCACGAAGGCTAAAACAACAGCACCTGAAGGTCACAAGAAGAAGAGAAAAGCGGTTGAATCTTCTACTAACACGGCTTCAGTTCAACATCTGCGACCCGGCCTGGTTTTATTGAAGGGATTCGTCAAATCTGAAGATCAAGTCGAGATAGTTCATACGTGTCGACAACTAGGTATTGGTCCAGGAGGATTCTATAGGCCTAATTTCAAGAATGGAGCCAAGATGAAGCTATGGATGATGTGTTTAGGGAAGAATTGGGATCCGACTACAGGTTTCTATGGGCCAACACGTCCATGCGATGGTGCCCAAGTCCCTGCGATACCAGAAGTTTTCAAGACAATTGCTCAAACTGCAAATTCAACTGCAAGCGAATTTCCTCAGATCAATCCTGACATATGTATCATTAACTACTACAACAACGTCGGGAAGCTCGGACTCCATCAAGATAAGGATGAATCAGGAAGAAGCATCAACCAAGGTCTACCTATCATCTCAATCTCCCTAGGCGACACGACAGAATTCCTGTTCAGCGATACTCGAGACAAGGATAGAGCGACTAAGATCAACCTCGAATCTGGCGATGTTCTTATACTCGGTGGAAGGTCAAGACTGCTATTCCATGGCATTTCCCATGTAAAGCCTAACACTGCACCGACATGGCTAAGAGAAGAAACCGGTCTTCGTCCAGGACGCATCAATCTCACGTTTAGGCAGTACTAGTTGGGTACCAATTAGTACGATAAAGTTTGGGGACAAGCTTAGGTATCAGAAAGTTTTAACATTCGTAGAACAGAAAGACCTCGGGTGTCTGGCTCTATAGAGTCAACTTGTATCTCATTCCTATGGTTAGATGTACTCCTAGTCTTATAATGATAGCACATGGAGCTTTGGTAACTTTTTCTTTAAAACCCTTGTCGTTCATGCGCTTCGAACCTTTGTGATCGAAGAAATCCTAGCCTAATTGCAATATATTTCACTATTCGTTAATTACTTGCTACAAGCTTTGTAAATCAAGGAACCTCTTTTACAATGGGATTCAAGTGCCTAAACTCTTATATCACATCGGACTTCCTCTTTATTTAACCAAAACCTTGTAGTGATCATGACCCTGTAGGTGGAATGATTGAGCCACCCTTGTTGTGATGTCTCCTTAGGCAGTCTTGGATGCCTCGACGGGACCTGGAGTCCTATGTGTACGGCCATCACATGGTTGTGCTACTAGGTTCGCGCTGGCATTAGGACATGCGAAGGCATGACATCGCTTCAATAGTGGAACATTTATAAACGGGTTTTTGATCTCGCTACTCTTGATTTGTAGGAATGCTTGATTTCATTTCCACTGTCCTGTATATATCATTCCATTGCCTTGTTTCACCCTGCTTTCTTGACCAATGGGGATGATCCGTCTCAACCCTATGACTTGCTCGTATTAATTCATATCCATGTTTGACCTTGCCTCTGAAGATTGGTGGGAGCAGTCAACTTCGTTCTCACTAACTCCGTTGATATTTTCTATCCATTCATTGAACCTTATTCCCCGAGGGTGTACTTTACGAACATCCTCCATACTAGCTTTTGTTCTCGGCTAGTGCTCTTGTCTTATCGTCATTTCTCTCTGAGTGGTTTTCTTCCTCTTAGGAGAGAACTTACTAGCATTTTATTTCGCTAGTAAGAGCACGTCAGCTACTGCCATTTTCATGATCGATCATGACCAACGCTAAGCAATCGTACAGATCATCAGCTTGTTTAAGCGAATATGGCCTATCTTCTCCTTCTTGTGCCTTTCTTGTCCTGATGAGTAGAATGTGCTACGTTTCACCACATCTTACTCTTTGAAAACAAGTTAACTTGGAATTTTATATGTGGACACAGTCCCCATCAAATAGAATGAGTGTGTCTCTTAAAAACACATCCAATGACAATCCTTTGAATCATAATGTTCTGCTTTGCTCGATCTCTGGCTGGGTACACTTTGTTTTCATCGTCTGGATAAATCAGATACTTACCGTGTTTCAAATATTAGTATCACAATCAGGAAATGACTCCATTCCTTTGCTTCAATCACAGTCACTTGCTCGCTGACCACATTCTCTGGTTTGTTCATTCGCTCTCTTATATGGCACGACTCGTCCAAGTATCTTAGAGAGACCACCCGAGCCTAACTTAGAGGGTGCTCTGTGACTACTTGTGTTAAAGAGGCACTAACCATTCACAAGCTAGTTGACAAAGCCAACCGGTGAAGAATTGGGATGTTACCATGTGCATTCGAAAAGGCACGAACCACGATGCCATACTCCTTACCATACGCGATAGGTAACACACCCGTACCTCACACAAATCTCGGGACGAGATTTCTTTAAGGGGGGTGGGTTGTGATGCCCCCGGCATCTCGAATGTCTTAACACGCGATTAGATTAGTGGTAGTCAAGGATTTGGCTTAATAATGTTTAGAGAAGAGCAACAACTAGATTAGTAAATCACAAAGTCAAAAAAAATTTCAGTGAAATATGCAAAACCCCTGAGTGCACTTGTGACCTTAGTTCAAAATAAAATGAGATTTAGACCAAACTCTCTATAACAAACTTGTATACAATTTTATGTAGATCAACTTTGTTATGGAGTGTGATAACATGCACAAAGGTTTAGGTGGAGTTTTGAGTCGATTAATGAAAAAGACAGAAATCTGCTTAAATTTGATCTGAATGGAAAATTCAAATTTTGAGCAATCAAAAGTCCCTATCATGCAAAACATCATATAAGAAAGTTGTAGATAGTTAAAAACCACACAACATTGGTATAATACTCTTTCTCTGAAAATGAGCATAAAAGAGACTTTAGGAATTTCTAAGTTTGTATTAAACTTTGGTCAAACTGGAGTCAGCAGGTTCAATTCAAATTTGATCATATTTAAACTTGGAATCTGATGTTTCTCCTTTTGACAAAGTTATAGATCTGAAAGAGTAGAACAACATTTGTATCTTGGGTTTTGTCAAATTCGGCCCCTAGGATGTTCAAAAACAATAATTTCTAAAACATGTCTCAGCAGTCAAACAGCATTTTTCAATTTTCCGAAATTATTTTTCCACCCTGCAGTCACTGACGAGTGGGGTCCACTCGTCAGCCCGCCTCGGCTCCACGTGGGGACGACGACTCTGTGGGTCCCACCTTAATTAGCTTCCACGGACTCGGTCCAGTGGACCGCTTCTCTTCTCTCTCGCTCGGTCCCACCAGTCAGCGGCCCGCAATCCGTGGACCCGGTCCACCCACGCCCTCTCTCTTCCTCCTCTTCTCTCGCTCGCCCACGCGGCGCCGGCGTCCAGCGCTGCCGGCCACGCGCCGCTCGCCACCGCGAGCGCGCGCCGCCAGCACACCGCGCCGAGGCCACGCGCCGCCTGCCCGCGCCCGGCCTGCGCTTCCCTCTGCCGCGTGCCCCGCTACCCCTCCCCTCTGCTTCCTCCCTCCTCTGTCCACCCGCCATCGGAGCGAGCTGAGCTCGAGCTCCCATTCCGGCCACATCCGTCCTCCTCTCTCCAAGGCAGCGAGCGCCCCATGACCGCATCAATCCCTCCACCTATTTCCTCATCTCCGTGGCCGGCCTCCAGTACCTCCTTCGCCTTCTTCCACGCACAGCCACCGGGGAGCCACAGAGCGCCGCCGACCTCACCGTGGACGGGTCGCTCCGGTGCCTCCCCGTAGCCCCAACCGCCTGCGCTGGATTCGCTTCGACACCGCGAAGCTCGCGGACCCGGCGGTGGCCCTGTTCCACCACTCCTTCGCCGGATTAGACCGAGCCACCGTCGTCGGGCTCGACGCCGTCGGCCTTCGGTTCACCGGCCTTCCCCGCCGCTCCAAGCTCACCGCGCGACGCCGTCTTGGGGAAAAGGTACCCCTACGCCGGGAACACCTCCCCAGGCCCGCTCGGCCCCAAGTGCGTGCCCACAGCCGACAGCGCAAGCCGCCATCCCCTCCCCTGCGCGTTCGGCCGGAGGAAGAAGAAAGGCAGGAAGAAGAAGGTCGATTTTTCAAAAGCACCCCTGCGTTTCTGGTTATTTTCTTTCAAGTACGGGGGCACTATTCACTGAGTCATCAGATCCTTACGCGCTAGCCCCTGATGTTATAGACAATCACGTTTAGGTCCCTGACTGTTATGATTTTCGATTTAATGTGTTTTATTAGGCTGAAAACTTTGGAAATTCGTAATAAATCAAATAAAAATCAGAAAAATATAAACTTTGTTGCATTGTATTCCTATTAAATAGATCTATAGAATGGATATGATGGTTGAGTAGGAAAAGACCTTTTTGCCCCTGTTAATGTGCATGCATGAAAAACCTTAATAAATAGGAAATGTGGGTAAAATGAGCTTCAAAAATTATGAAATTTGGGCAAAAGCCTTGTGAACATGTGTAGGCTCTGTATAAATTTTGGTAGCCCTAGCATTGACTGTTTAATTACTATTTTGCCCTTGTCTTGTATTTAAGCATAAATTAATTTAGGAAAAGGTTGTTATGGTGAAAAATGCTCCAAGTGATTTTAAGGGCTTGATATGAGTTCTAGGTTATGAACATGACTCACTGCTAGAGTAGGAGGTAGCACTTATAAGGTTTTGGCTCTGACTTGAAGAGGGTAGGAATAATGCATATTTAAGTAAACAGTAGAAAATGCGAAACTAATATATCCAATAAAAAAAAACCCCACACTCACCATGTTAGGTTTATGATCGACAACTTAACTCCTGTATATGTTCTTGTGAAATTGCACATACACGATTGCTTCGGGTCCATCAAAGTAGTATTAATACTAGTGCCAGTCGGGAGGTTTTGGTTGAGCTAGTAATCCATTACATCCGTAATTAGATGTTTGCCTTATACTTTGCTTAACCAGTTGTAGGCTTGATGATCTGTATCTCATTCACTGTGTCATGCATAGCATTCATATAGTAACGCTTAATGCAGATACGGGATTGAGAAACAAGTACGGGAGCTACTTTAAGCAATGGTGTTCCAGAAGATCAAGTAAGCCCCAGACACGACCTGGAGAGCCCAACAGTCGTGTTTGGAAGGAGGAGTTGTCCAAGTGATCAAGGGGTTGCCTGGGGCAAAGCCTCACAAACCGGCAAACTAACCTAGTTTAGTTTGTTGGCTTGATAAGAATAAGCAAAGGTAGGCAGGACCATGAATTCTCCCAGCTAATACGATGAATGATTGTTTCATTACGCATCCGCATTAGGAGTTGTATGAAAACAATTGCATATTACTCCCTGGCCGCCCTGGCCCTAGCACCTATATATAGAATTCGTAGGACGAGTTGCCTAGGCTCTGCTAGGTGCGAGTAGACACGAGTGAAAGGAGTCACTCGTCGCGTAGGTGATTTCAAAGATTACAAAACTATTACTATTGAGAAAGTAATACTATGCTTATGATTTAAATGGAGACCGGGCGGAGAATAATTTTATTATGTGGTGTGCGTATGTGGTATGCGTTTGGCTCCGCCCGAGTCGCATAAGGCCCGTTCGCTGTTCGCCTATTGGTCGGCATAACATTGCTAGAGTGCTTAACCGGGAAATGGGACCGGTAAAAGTCTTTCCTGGGCTCGTCCGAAGCACAGAGACACGTTCCTACCCGCTGGTTGAGAGGAAGGTGGCCCGGGGGAGCTTGGTACTCATGACGGGGAGACCGAGATGTCGGCAGGCTCGTCATGGGGGCACAACCCGGGGGCTAGGCGGGAGTGAATCGAACTTGGGACGAGGCAGGTTAAGATTGGGGCTATATGTGGGAACGCGATGGCTAGTAAGCATATACTCCTGGCATGATAGTTATTCCCGGGAATTAAAAATCGATTCGAATCGCTGATGCCCACCAGGTGTGGGAATGCCAATATCACTGTCGGGCAGCGTAGTAACTACTTGAATATAATATGTCCGTTACTCATGTTTTCAGATACAACATGTTTGAATTGTATTGCTTACATTTCTACAAGTTGTTATGGAGTTATATGCAAAAGATGAATCTGGATATTTTATATTGATATACCACTGTTTAAAACCAATGGCTAAGGATCCAAAGGTTAGTAATCAAGCTTTGCGTCAGCCGTAAGCCAATCCATTAAGTCCTACTGAGTAATTAGTACTCAGGGTTTGCCCCCACCTTTTGAGAACAGGTACCGACGACATCTGGACATCTGCTTGGAGGAGGGCAGTACCGGTGGGCTCGGTGCTGCTCGTCTCGATCAACGATGCGTGAAGACTAGTAAAGTATTTCGTTCCGCTGCGAGACGTTTTCGAATTTGCTTCCGCTATCTGATTCAAACTTGACTTGCATATGGTAATATGTTGAAACTTATATTAATATTTCGAATCGGTTTGTAAAACAAGCTTATATATGCTATATTCAACTGCCTGAGATGATGTATCTGTTGTGGCTCCATTGTGGGCTGGATGTGTATGATGTCGGTTCCTCTGGGAAAAAGGTAATATCGGGGGTCGAATGACTCTCGACGGACGACCGGGTTTAGTTCGGTCTAATCACACTGCAAGCCAAAGGTGGCAGGTGTGCTTAGCCCGGATTAAATCGGCGGTTCCGCCACAGGCAGCCTCCCGCAGCTGCTTCCCCAGAAGCACCCCGTGGCTCAGCCCCTGGCCGGCGGCCGGCGGTCTCCTGCGGCTCCTTTCCTGGCTGGCACCCAACAGCGTTCCGCGCCTCCGTCCTCGGGTGCAGCAGACAAGAGGAGGAGGAGGATAGCGTGGGAGCGCTGGGGAGGGAGAGGGTGGCGGCCGTGGGGTTGGGGCGGGAGCGACACGGCGGGGACGGGTGCCGGGAGAGGCGGCTGGCGCCCCGGTGGCCTCCCACGGCTCCTCCCCCGGCGGCACCCCGCGGGACAGCGCCCGGCGGCCTCCCGCGGCTCCTTCGCCAGGCAGCACCCTGCGGCCTCCCGCGCCTCCGTCGCCGGGTGCAGCGGACATGAGGAGGAGGCGGAGGACGGCGCGTAGCCCCCGGCCGCGGCGGGGGTGGGGGCAGCGCAACAGCAGCGGTGAAGGCAGGGCGCTGTGACGGGTTCGGGGCGGCGGCTGTGTGCGCGGGTGAGATATTTAGGCACCGAGGATTGTAGGACTGTAGTGCGGGGGAGCGTTTCAGGCCGTCGGATGCGCGCATCGGACGACTCTCATCAGGTGAGGGCACTGTTAGACTGTTCGGCAGAGAAACAGAGACTAGGTACTGATGTGGAAGTCACAAGCCCCAAAGAAATCTTGATACTATAATTTTCCTTTAGAGACTTAGGGCCTGTTTGGAACCTTTGGCAAAAGGGCAAATAGCAAAAATTTTGCCCTTTTTTGCCATTTGGACCCAAACACCCTTTGGCAAGAGGGAAAGAACAAAATAGAAGCGGAAAAAGTGGCCAACCCTATCCACGTCGCACCCGCCGCACGCTTCGCCCGACCCCGCCGCCTGCGCCTCCGCCCAACCCCGCAGCCTGCGCCTCCGCCCGACCCCGCCGCCCTGAGGCTCCGCCCGACCCCGCCGCCCGGCGCCTCCGCCGACCCCGCCGCCAGTGCCCACCTCCGCCTCTCCCTCATGCCCACCGCCAGCAGCAGCCACTACTCCCTGAGACTGCGCCCACGTCCTCACTGGCCGAGTCCACCGCCACCGGCGCATCTCCTCGGCCTCCGCCTCCGACGACCCCGCCGCAGGACCGGTGATGGCCGGATTTAGGGCTGACGGGACCCGGGATGTCTTCTCCCAGCCCGATCCGTACTCCCCTGATGAGGGATTTGATTTCTACCCCGACGACGTGGCCTGGACGCCGGTCTCTCGTTTGGGCATGGAAGGTCTCGCCCTCAACTCACAGCCAGAAGGGTGGCCCTACCTGGCGAGGTACCAAAGCCTAGTGCTGTCTGACGACGGGAGCGGAAGCGACGGCCGCAGGATGCCCGTTCGTTCCCCTCCACCACCCCATGGCACAGGAGGCCCGATTCGCATAGTTGGCCTTCGCAAACCACACGGTCCAGGTCTGTCATCCAGCCGTGGCCGAGGTGGTTGGTTGCCACCTGCCTCGGTTGCTCCCGGTGGTCCTTCTGGTCCTCGGCATGGCGCCAGCGACAGGACGGAGCTTGAGGATGGCGAGGACGTGCAGGACATCGTTCAGGTATTGTGTTGCTTTGTGCTTGATGCTTGATCATTGCTATTTGACGATGATGACTTGGTTGTATACAATTTTAGGTTGAAATCACTAACATACTAATTAAAACGAGAACAAAAAGAAACATGGATCAGGCGATGCAGTTACTAGTACCAACCAAGCCTTCATACTTTAGAATTTTTTTTGCCTCATATGCTCACTGACAACCTATGCTTCTATTGAATGCTTGGATAGATTATCTTGTTTGCAACAGCCTATCAAACCTACGTTGCCTTGCCTCCCTTCCTTGCTTCTGAGATGCCCATTAATTTAGCATGACATGTTAAAATCAGCATTGGTCCATCCTGGATATTTGCAACTTCAGTTCATCTTATCTGTAATGTGTTCTTATTGTTCTTTTGTATGTTATATATGCATGACATGTCCTTGTGATGCATATTGTTGTAGATTGACAAAAGCAAAAAAAATGTTGCAACGAAAATTGACAAGGCAAAATGGTCGAGTCACAATAATACTGTGTTGCTTCAACTCCTCTCTGAGCAAATAGGGTTGGGTAATTACAACAAAGGAATCATGTCTAGAGAGGGGTACAGGCAACTTTGTGCAAAGTACCATTGCGCAACAGGCTTAAGGCATGATACGAAGCAGCTCGGTGGGCGAATTAGGACTGTAAAGCAGATGTATGGGTTCATAAAAGATATGCACACTGACAGTGGTTTAGGCCGTGATGACCAAGGATGGCCTACTGCAAGCAACGACTGGTGGGATACAAAAACAAAGGTAATTGTCCTTGCATTTCAATTGTGCAGAATTGAATTTTACTTAGCCATTCTAATTGTGTGTTGTTCTTTTTTTCTCAGGGATGTCCAGAATTCAAGAAACTGAAGTGGGGACCTCCAGAATATTTTGATTTGCTAGAGCACTGTTTCCATGATGTAGCTGTTGATGGATCGAGTGCATTTGTTCCCGGCCAAGAAGAGGACGAGGCGCTTTATGAAGATGAGGCACAGGAAAATGAGGAAGTGGAAGAGGAGCTTCAAGGAACTCAAAACAGCCCTATGAGTTCCAACGGCCATAAAAGAGCCAGCAGTACAAGTACTAGGTCTACTGCAGATAGTCCTATCAAGAAGAGCAAGAGCCCTATGTTGAAGGTGATGAAGCAATACCTTCACATGTCTGCTAGGCAATCAGCTGAAAGGAATCTGTTTTTGAAGAAACTTGGGAGCAAACAAGAAACTGCTGAGGCAAAGTTGGAAAATGCAATTAAAAAAGCACAACAGTTGGCAAAACAAGCTGGGTTAGATGAAAGTAGTCCAGAGTTTTATGCAGTCTCCCACATCTGCAAAGATGAGGCACTCATGAAGTTTTTCATTAACATGGAGACATCAGAAGGCAGGGTTGCATTCCTGAGAAGATATTACAAGGAAAAAAATCTGGATTAGTGTGCCATATTGATGTAATAATTGTGTGTGCAAACCATGTCGTTGTCTCATATGTTTATGACCCATTACTGATTGTTGTGTCATATGTCATTATCTCATTTGTTTCCTGATCCATTACTGTTTGTTGTCTCACATATCATTGTCTCATTTATTTACTGATCCATTACTGTTTGTTGTTTCACAGGAATTGGACGGTCAGTTGGATTCAAGTGACGAAGAGCTGCTGAACTTGTTACAGGAGGACGCTGAGCATGAGAAGCAAGTGATGGAGACGATCTTCTTTTTTGGTATGTATCATGACACTTATATGCACAAAAATAAGAGGAGGACAGCCCCTGAAAGTGGTCAAGAGTGGGTGATGAGGAATTTAGCTGATGAAACTGAATGTTACAAATTGTTTAGGATGACACCACCAATGTTTTATAGACTACATGACCTGTTAGTGCAATCTTATGGCCTCAAGTCAACATCAAAGTCTAATAGTATAGAGGCAGTAGGAATGTTCCTTTGGATGGTTGGTGCATCTCAGTCAGTCAGACAAGTAGATAATCGACTGCAAAGGTCACTAGAGACAGTGCAACTTTGGAAAAGTTTTAAAATGCCTTGTCAAACTAGCTGCTGATATAATTAGGCCAGTGGACCCAGAATTCAAGACAATACACCGACGGTTGCAATGTCCTAGATTCAGGCCACACTTCAATGATTGATAGGGGCAATTGATGGAACTCATGTGGAAGTTGTAGTGCCAAATGATAAAAAGGTTCAATATCTTTGTCGAAAGGGGCACACAACACAAAATGTGCTCGCAGTTGTAGACTTTGACATGAGATTCACATTTGTGCTTGCAGGCTGGCCGGGATCAGTACACGACATGAGAGTGTTCAATGATGCCATCAACAAGTACAAAGAAAGGTTTCCACACCCACCTCTAGGTACAATACCAATCTGTGGAACAAGTACATGACATGTGTTGTTTTATTGTTGGTTTTCTTACTAACAGAAAATTGATTTTGTAGGGAAGTACTGCCTAGTGGATTCGGGATATCCAAATCGTGCAGGTTATCTTGCACCTTACAAGGGGACAAAATACCATCTACCAGAGTTTTGTAATTCCACAATGCCGAGAGGTATGAAAGAGACCTTCAATTTTACTCATTCTTCACTTAGAAATGTCGTGGAAAGGGCCTTTGGAGTTTTAAAAATGAAGTGGAGGATGTTGTTGAAAGTGCCAAGCTACCCACCGGCAAAGCAAGCCCGAATAATTGTAGCATGCATGGCATTGCATAATTTTATTAGAGAGAGTAAGCTCATGGATGAACACTTTGATCGTTGCGACCGTGATGAGCACTATGTTCCAGTTGAGGCATCAATGTCACAAACACGTACACGGGACACGGGACGATGGGATGAAGATTGCAACATTAATGAATTTCGAGATCAACTAGCCAATGCTTTGTACAATAGATAAACTTTAGAAATGCAATTTTGTGTACTTTGTATGGAACTATATGAACTTTGGATAAATAATTGTATGCACTTTGGTTTGCATTGTATAAATTTTGGATTGTCACTTTTATGCACTCTATATGAAATGGCGGGAAAGAGGTGGCGGGAAAGGGGATAGGAGAGGGAGAAATGGGGTTTAAATGGGCTTTTGCCAAAACTTTTGCCATTTGGATCCAAACACCCCTAATAGCAAAACTTTTGCCACTTTTGGCAAATGGCAAATTTTTTTCTCTTTTGCCCTTTTGCACTTTGGATCCAAACACTACCTTAGTCCCCATTTAGAACATAGCAATTTCTCAGAATTGTGTAGTAATTTTAGAGGAAAAAACCTAGAAATATGAAATTTTTTCTCCGTTCCAACAAACAGGGCCTTAACCTTTAAAAATAACAATTTTTTTGAGAAAAAGAACGCAGGCGCTCACACGACAATTTAGAAGTATTGGATATTCAAATTCTATTTCCTATTTTTGAGGTTGGAAATCAGCCCTAGTATTTCATTCTTTTTCGAAATGAAAATCTGTTCCTTCGGATACGTACCCAAATTTTTTATTGTATTTTAGATTATGACATGTATAAAGTAGGACTTTTAGTTTCAGACAGCAATTAATCACAATTTCGAATGGTGAATTGAATATAAATACTAACATCTTCTACTAGGCAAGTCTAATTTACCTTTGCTAGTTTGGAGATTTTGCATTAGTTGGAAAGGTAGGTACTAGTACCAGGAAGTATCACTTTTTTATTTTTTATGGTCTTTGATATTATTCGTAGAATAAAAGATATGGGTATCGGTCTCACCATTTTTAGTATTAGACCATTCTATTTGGTACCTTCTAGTATTGGTATTGTGGTCCATCTATTTTTAAATCATTAGAGTAGTTCACAGCATGGAAGTGCAAATTCCAAAGAATTTTATAACATTTCATAAATGATGAATATATAATCCTAATAAATTGTGACCTTTGGTGGTAATTTTGGAACCCTCCAATTTAATTATTTTTTCTCTTAAAATGAATGGATGAATTAACAATATCTTGTTTTGGATTCTATGGATTTAAGTAGTACAGAATCTATGTATCTGAAACGTGCAAAATTACCATCTTTATTTGGAAACGACGTAACTAAAAGATTTAGTCAACTTCCCTCCAACATAATTTTTTAAATTCATTTTAAATATTTCAAATTTTGGTTCAAAAGTTTATGTCTATGGTATCACAATACTATATCTAATTTTTAATGATCAAAATCTGAGATTTTAAACCAGCATTGCAATATTCTAAATTCAAAGTTACTTTTTGTTGCAATATATTATTCAAAAGTGTAACTACATCTGCAACAAATATTCGTAGTTACCATTTCCTGCGCTTTCATTCCCTGTGCCGTTTCAGATTAGCACCTCTATTTTGCCATTTCGTTGTTAGTCGTAGTCGATTTCTGTGCCTTATGTGATTCCTCCATATATACGAACCCTCAGTTGCAAACATGACCTCAAATGATGTTTATGTAGTCCTAGTGTACTTTTTTCCCAACGTGGTAATAATAAAGAAGCGGATTGAAGCAGGTTCGCCTGTCTGTGTGCTTGATGGATATTGTTGGCTTCTGAAGCAACAAAGAAAGGAGACATGCACAAGATATAAACAAGCAAACCACATCGAGATCCACTTGTTGCGGAGTTGAACCGACAACTTGTGCCCTCATTTCATCTCGCAACCCAAAGGAGTGATCCCTCTGAATTGCAGACACCGGCTCCTCTAGCCGTGTCTCGCTGTAGGACAATGGGGAGCAAGGAGCCTGCTTGTCAGGCCAAGCCATACATGACACATTGATGCTTGAAGAGATCTAAACCATATGTGTCAAGCATGCCATCTGTTGATCGGCCGGCGTCCTCCAAGTACGTATGAGTGACCGGAAGGACACCAGTCTGGTTTTGAGGCGAGAACAGCGTGTGGCACATCGTCAAGCTCAATCCCCTCGCCGAGGGGCACGCAGGAACGAAATTCGGAAAACAAATGTTCATCTATCTTTTTTTTATTCCACAACATTAACAGTGTAAGCCAGCGGCTTATATACTACTAGTACCAAACATGACTGGCATGGCTCAACAAACATAACTTCCCGCCTTTCCAAGTCCTCTCGCTCTGAACCTGAACCTGTGACGACAGGCAGGGATTTTGGAGCCCACAGCGAGGGTCGAGGCCGAGGGTCATTGAAGCCGTCGGAAATGGCGGTGAGGCGGAATGGGCTGGGCCGGTGTGGAGCGGTGCGGACGACGAAGCTTGTTGTGATGACCGTCGGGATGAGGCCGTGGCACGCGAGGTGCTAGCCGAACTGGAGGATCGGCTTGGCATGGCTCTACACTCCCCCCACCGGCCAGAGCAGCGGATGCTGCGCGCCAAGGCTCTGGTTGGAGGCATCGGAGGACGACGAGGAAGAGGGCTAGGTGGTGCCGGCGCTCGGGCTCCCCATGGCTCACTTGTTCGGTTGGCATCTTGTTGCTAGAACTGAGGGCGGTGTGGCTTTTCACTTTGGTTTGGGGAGGATAAATACTAGTAGTACGAAGGTGTGGTTGCCGAGCAGCTCGAGTGGAGTGGCGCCCAAGGTTCTTCTGTCGTCACGGCGGCCGAGACGAAAGGTCAGAAATTGTTGCTGCGTGCGTTGACTTGTGGACTCGCATCACGTGCCGCATGATGGGTTGAAGACTTGCAGCCAACACTTCGGTTTTGTTGTTCAAGTATTTGGAAGAAGCAATCCACCTAACTACCGAAATTTGTGGTGATGTTCATTCTTCAATCTCTACGTTGCGGAACTGAATTTGGATTTGGAAGTCCCAAAATTGATTTGAATGTGGAAGTCACAAGCCCCAAAGAAATCTTGATACTATAATTTTCCTTTGGAGACTTAGTCCCCATTTAGAACATAGAAATTTCTCAGAATTGTTTAGTAATTTTAGAGGAAAAAACCTAGAAATATGAAATTTTTTCTCCGTCCCAACAAACAAGGCCTTAACCTTTAAAAATAACAATTTTTTTGAGAAAAACAACGCATGCGCTCACACAACAATTTAGAAGTATTGGATATTCAAATTCTATTTCCCATTTTTGAGGTTGGAAATTAGCCTTAGTATTTCATTCTTTTTCGAAATGAAAATCGGTTCCTTCAGATACATACCCAAAATTTTTATTGTATTTTAGATTATGACATGTATAAAGTAGGACTTTTAGTTTCGGACAGCAATTAATCACAATTTCGAATGGCGAATTGAATATAAATACTAACATCTTCTACTAGGCAAGTCTAATTTACCTTTGCTAGTTTGGAGATTTTGCATTAGTTGGAAAGGTACGTACTAGTACAAGGAAGTATCACTTTTTTATTTTTTATGGTCTTTGATATTATTCGTGGAATAAAAAAATATGGGTATCGGTCTCACCATTTTTAGTATTAGACCATTCTATTTGGTACTTTCTAGTATTGGTACTGTGGTCCGTCTATTTTTAAACCATCAGAGTAGTTCACAGCATGGAAGTGCAAATTCCAAAGAATTTTATAACATTTCATAAGTGATGAATATATAATCCTAATAAATTGCGACCTTTGGTGGTAATTTTGGATACCCTCCAATTTAATTATTTTTTCTCTTAAAATGAACGGATGAATTAATAATATCTTGTTTTGGATTCTTTGGATTTAAGTAGTACAGAATCTATGTATCTGAAACGTGCAAAATTACAGTCTTTATTTGGTAACGACGTAACTAAAAAATTTAATCAACTTCCCTCCAACATAATTTTTTAAATTCATTTTAAATATTTCAAATTTTGGTTCAAAAGCTTATGTCTATGGTATCACAATACTATATCTAATTTTTAATGATCAAAATCTGAGATTTTAAACCAGCATTGCAATATTCTAAATTCAAATTTACTTTTTGTTGCAATATATTATTCAAAACATCTGCAACAAATATTCGTAGTTACCATTTCCTGCTATTTCATTCCTGTGCCGTTTCAAATTAGCACCTCTACTTTGCCATTTCGTTGGTAACCGTAGTCGATTTCTGTGCTTTCTGTGATTCCTCCATCTATACGAACCCTCAGTTGCAAACACGACCTCAAATGATGTTTACGTAGTCCTAGTGTACTTTTCCCTCAGAAGCAACAAAGAAAGGAGACATGCACATGATATAAACGAGCAAAACACATCGAGATCCAGTCAACAAAGCTTCGCTGTCAGTCCACGCTCATGGAAGAAACCACCGAGCTTCCTACCAATGGAAGAACCTTGCGCGCCACTCCTCCGCTGTCGGCCCCGCTGCAAAGAACGCCTTATTTATTTATCCTCTCCGAGACGCTGGGTCACATTCACTTTCACCGGAGCACAAAGCGATAACGATGGGGAGCACGAGCGCCAGCACAAGCACGGCCTCTTCCTCCTCCTCCTCTGCCGCCCGCGGGGACGGGGGCGGCGGCGGCGCGCACGTGCTGCTCCTGCCGTACCCGGGCGCGCAGGGCCACACCAACCCGCTGCTCCAGCTGGGCCGGTGCCTGGCGCACCACGGCCTCCGCCCCACGCTCGTCACGTCGCGGTACGTGCTCTCGACCACGCCGCCCCCGGGGGAGCCCTTCAGCGTGGCCGCCTTCTCCGACGGCTTCGACGCCGGGGGCGCGGCCTCGTGCCCCGACCTCGGCGAGTACTCGCGCCGGCTCGAGGCCGCGGGCTCCGAGACTCTGGCGGAGCTCATCTCGGCGGAGGCGCGGGACGGGCGGCCCGTGCGCGTGCTCGTCTACGACCCGCACCTGCCGTGGGCGCGCCGGGTCGCCAAGGCCGCCGGCGTGCCGGCCGCCGCGTTCCTCTCGCAGCCCTGCGCCGTGGACATCGTCTACGGGGAGGTCTGGGCGGGCCGCCTGCCGCTGCCAGTCACGGATGGGAGGGAGCTCTTCGCGCGCGGGATGCTGGGTGTCGAGCTCGGGCCCGACGACGTGCCGCCGTTCGCCGCCAGGCCGGACTGGTGCCCGGTCTTCATTAAGGCCTCCGTGCACCAGTTCGAGGGCTTGGAGGACGCCGACGATGTGCTTGTCAACTCCTTCCGCGACATCGAACCCAAGGTAGCCAGGCTTACGGCAACCATGCCCCGCCACTGTTTGATGTTTTGCGTCGATCATGTCAATTTTTCTGTTCTGCTTTCCCATACTCTGCTTCCCTGACGTACGTACGTACAGACTAGTAAAAGATTTGTTTTTTCCCTATCAATAATTCTTCACAAACACATTTGTTTTGTTAACTCATGAGCAGGAGGCAGATTATATGGCGCTAACATGGCGCGCAAAGACAATCGGCCCAGCCTTGCCATCCTTCTACCTGAACGATGACCGTCTGCCATCCAACAAGAGTTATGGCTTCAACCTCTTCAGCAGCACCGTGTCCTGTATGGAGTGGCTTGATGAGCAGCTTCCTTGCTCTGTCGTCCTTGTATCCTATGGGACAGTATCCGACTATGATGAGAAAATGCTAGAAGAGCTTGGCAATGGGCTGTGCAATTCCGGGAAACCGTTTCTCTGGGTTGTGCGGTCAAATGAGGAACACAAGTTGTCTGGTGAACTCCGTGACAAGTGCAAGGAGCATGGCCTTATTGTTTCTTGGTGCCCCCAACTTGAGGTCCTCGCACACAAGGCTACAGGTACAAAATCATAAACCATCTATCTATCAATATAAAGCAAAACATAACAAAAAAAAGAATTGGTGAATTGAACTAACAATCTATGACGAAATTTGTGCTATACATTTTTTGTTAAATGATTAACCAATTTCTGAACATGCAGGCTGTTTCTTCACGCATTGTGGATGGAACTCGACACTGGAGGCAATTGCTAATGGTGTGCCGATGGTTGCAATACCACATTGGGCGGATCAGCCAACCATATCGAAATATATGGAGAGTATGTGGGGCATGGGCTTGCGAGTGCACAAGGACAAGAATGGTTTGGTCACAAGGGACGAGGTGGAACGGTGCATCAAGGAAGTGATGGATGGGGAAAGGAAAGACGAGTATAGGAGAAATGCTGCCCGGTGGATGCAAAAGGCTAAGGAAGCCATGCAAACTGGAGGGAGTTCCGACAACAATATTGCTGAATTTGCTGCAAAGTATTCAAATAAAAAATAAATCTATTGCTACAGAATTAGTTTCTGAGCACACCTTCACCAGTGTTTTAGCGTTGTACCTTTTGAAATTCTGAGGAAGCCCAAAGATGTAAATGTCATGTTCCTTAAAATAAATGATGCTGAGATTTTGATGATTGATCACTCATCAGCTGTATATTGGACAAGGAAACTATTACCTCCATACTTTTTAAATGATGTTGAAATCACTCGAAAATGAACTACCACACATCATATAAAGAAGAATGGACGGAGTACATCTCCTGCGCCATTTAAATAAGGCGACAACTACCGTGCAAGCAGCTCTACCATGCAAACACCAAGCTTGGCCTTCATGATCTTCATCTGATAGCACCGTCAATTTTCGTGAAAGGCCCTCCCACACAATTCCGCGATGTTCATTTTCCATTACAATTGTATTTTTTAAAGTTTTCGTAATATCTCACATTTATTGTGTTAACATGGGACTTATTTATTTCTTTGGACAGCAAAGTTCTAGAATATAGCCAAGTTATTAATGGCACTGTCATAAATTAATAATGGAATGACATGATAATGTGTGATAGGGATATGGTTAGTTTTGCTTCCGCATAGATAGTCGCACAGTATGTAGAACCTATAATATCACATAGAGGTAGGGCAATGCTCATCGAACTAGCTACTCTTTTGAATTGGGTTAGACATAGGGCCTTCATTGGTTCTATTGTTAGGTTGAGCTCACCTTGTGGATGTGACATCTAGTTTAATTTCTTTGTTGGCTATTAGTGACAAATAAGTACTGCAAGCACATGTTTCGACTAATTTCTTTGTTGTTTTGTGGACTCCTGTGACTGTTTCCACTCAAAGTACTCAATAATTATCCCAATGACTACATCTGTCACTGACCTATCATTGCTTGCACACACCAAATCATAGGCACTGAGAGTAACTATATCAAGGAATCGTTTTATGACATCATCAATGGAGGCATGGCTCTCCTACTATAGATTGAAAACAACACAACCAATAATGGCACCACAAAGTTTGGATAGCTCACTAGCCTCTTTGAAGAAACATTGGTGATACTCCATATTCAGCCCATGCATTGAAATGTCATTGTCCTACCACTATCATGACTTGTTCCAACAGAACACTAAGGTTTACCGTATCGTGGAATCGGTTTACAATATCATTGAAGGAGCGATGGCCAAAAGAGATCAAAGGCAACACAACCAATCGTGGCACCACACAAAGTGGATAATTCACTTGCCTTCTTTAATAGGCCTTGGTGGCACTTGCACTATCATACCTTACATAATTGCTAATTCTCGATAGGCTTGATGTAAATCTCCTGCCTTCCATAATATTGCATGACCATCGCAATCTCGGCAAGCAAATACGTGGTTTCTATACTATGTCTTGACAAATGGAGATAATATGCAATGATGGGCTCCTACACAAGTGTTTATATATGCACGTATGTGTGATTAAAGTGGACTATAAGATCTGTACGAAATTGACTATATGCTATTATGTTCTAGGTTGCGGCTTGAGTTTGCATTATTAACATAATTTTTAAAGTGTTCTTAGTATCTCACAGTTACTGTGTTGACACAGGACTTATTTATTTCTTCAGATCACAATAATGTTCTAGAATATAGTCAGGTTAAATCCTATGAATCCACGAGCATCCTCGAGCCTTCTTATTGCCCTTGAACTCTACTTCATGGATACTTCAATGCATGGAGAATCTTGGATCCTTTGGAGTTGATCGTCGAGAAATTGTGTCTGCCTGGCCTAGGCAAGATCCATGCAAATTTTCATGTAGATTATAGTTCATTGGTGCAAGTTTTGATCTTGTCTTGTGGATTCTCAGGCTCTTTCCTCGTTCCAGGCTTGAGCTGCGTTTTAGTACATACCGAACCGTCCCATGGTGAGCACACCAGACCTTCTATTGTGTAACTCGGTTGTGGGCACAGTTTATGAGGCCCAGACTTTTAGTAGCCTTTTGTGCACGCTGGACCATCCGGCAGTGCGCATGTCACACCTTCACCAGTGTTTTAGCATTGTACCTTTTGAAATTCGGAGGAAGCCCAAAGATGTAAAGGTTCTGTTCCTTAAAATAAATGATGCTGAGATTTTGATGATTCATCACTCAGCAGCTGTATATTGGACAACGAAACTATTACCTCCATACTTTTTAAATGATGTTGAAATCACTCGAAAATGAACTACCATACATCATATAAAGAAGAATGGACGGAGTACATCTCCTGCGCCATTTAAATAAGGCGACAACTACCGTGCAACCAGTGTTGATTGTAATTAGTGTGTTCTTGCTACTGCTTGAAGAAGCAGGATATGTAGCTTCAGCTCCTTGTACCGTAGAGGCCTAGTGGCCTAGTATAGTTGTACAAGTGGAGGTATGGCTGCTACAGCCATTTGTACCCTGCCACCAACTATGTATGGGTAGAGTAGTGGTATGTCTAGTAGTAGGTAGTTGTTGGGAATAGCCCATACCTGTATGGTACTTCTACTCCCTCTTTCTCCTGCATAAATTCAGCCCATAGGAGGCAAATAGAATTCAGTTCAACCTAGCCCTGAACTCTCTCAGTTCTTTCTCTTCTCCACGAAGAAAACTAAGTGTGTGTGTGAGAGGGAGCTGCACCCTGTGGTGTGCTAAGAAGTGGCATCAGAGCCACTGGTTGGAGCTCGGTTCCTGCTTGCAATGTCGCGGCAGGCACAATCCCAGTCACCTGGACACAGGGAGCGGCGAGGCTCGACCTCGCCGGGGCGCAGACACACCGGCGGCGGCACCTTGGTCATCCAGAAGACGGTGCGGGATGTGGGCGGCTGTGCGCCATACCCACAGCTCACCCGTATGAACTACGACACGTGGGTGGTGATGATGAAGGTGATGCTCGAGGCGCGCGGGCTATGGTAGGCGGTGGAGCACGGTACAACCACCTCCCATAGCCCACGCGCCTCGAGCATCAACCGTGCTCCAAGAGGATCGATGGGCGATGGAGGCCATCCTCTGCGGCATGCCACTAGAGATGCACCAGTCCCTGGGAGCCAAGACGACGGCAAAGGAGGCATGGGACACCCTGAAGAAGCTGCGCGCCGGCTCCGGCCTGGTGAAGCGCGCAAGAATCCAACAGCTGCGGCGGGAGTTTGAGCTGCTGGAGTTCAAGGATGGTGAAGGCGTCGAGGATTTCTCCCTTCGCCTCGCCACCTTGGCGACGCGGTAGAAGGAGCTCGGGCAGGCGATGGAGGATGTCGACATTGTCTCCAAGTTTCTGAGCGTCGTCACGACAAAATTCTCACAGCTGGTGCAGTCGATCGAGACAATCATCGACTTGGAGACGCTGACGCTCGAGGACGTCGTCGGGCGATTCATGGTGCAGGAGGATCGGCAGGCACGGGAGAAGAGTGACCCCCTGTGCCTGGCGGAGGACAACCGCCGGGGCTCATCCTCGCGGCGTGGTGGCGGACAGAGCTGCGGCCGCGGAAGGGGATGGCGACAGACGCAACAACACCCCCGGCAACTCCCGCAGCGACTCATGCGGAGATACGCGCAGGGATTCACGTGACGAGCGCACGGATAGGCGTGACGGGAAAGCGGACTCGTGCGACGGAAGGCCAGACTCGCGGCGCTTCTCCTACCGCAACCGCTGCCGCAAGTGCGGTGAGAAGGGCCACTGGGCCCGTGATTCCAAAGCTCCGCGGCGCCAAGAGCGAGCCCATTTGGCGGAGGAAGAGGAAGACGGTGGCCCTGCGCTGCTCATGGCGCAGTTGTGCGCTCTCCAGGAAGGGGAACCCAAGGCACAGGGGAAGCAGCTCGACATCAGCGAGCCACGCGCACAGGTGCTCTTGGGAGAGGAGGAGAAGGCAACGGAGACGGAGCAGAGGAGGTGGTACCTTGACTCCGGCGCCAGCAACCACATGATGGGGTGGCGGGAGGACTTCGCCGAGCTAGACACCGCCGTCACTAGCTCCGTCAAGTTCGGCGATGGCTCCACGGTGACCATCCGCGGGCGCGACACGGTGGTGTTCAAGTGCCAGAACGATGACCACCGCGTGCTCACGGACGTCTACTACATCCCGCAGCTGCGCACGGGCATCGCAAGCCTCGGGCAGCTAGACGAGCGAGGCTGCGAAGTACTGATCAAATGCGGCGTGCTCACCATCCACGACAGGGAGCTGCATCTGCTCGCCAAGGTGAAGAGGTCGGCCAACCGGCTCTATCTCCTGAGCCTGAGCATCGTGCAGCTCGTTTGCCTAGTGGCGGTCATGGACGACGAGGCCTGGCTGTGGTATGCCCGGTTCGGCACCTCAACTTTGACACCCTGGCCAGGATGTCACGCGAGGGCATGGCGTGTAGGCTGCCGCGAATTGAGCACGTGGAGGAGCTCTGCGACAGCTGTTTGGCGGGGAAGCAGAGAAGGAGCCTGTTTGCGAAGAAGGCCAAGTACCGCGCCGACGATCGACTTGAGCTCATACATGGTGATCTGTGCGGGCTAATCTCGCCGGTGACACATGGCGGGAGGAAATATTTCCTCCTGTTGGTGGACGATGCCACACGCTTCATGTGGCTGCGATTGCTGTCAAGCAAGGATGAGGCACCGGAGGCCATCAAGCACTTCCATGCGAAGGTGGAGGTGGAGACCGACAACAAGCTGAAATTGCTGCGCCCCGACCGCGACGGCGAGTTCACTTCAGTGGAATTCGAACGGTACTGCGCGGATGAAGGCATGGAGAGGCATCTCATGGCACCATATTCGCCGCAGCAGAACAGCGTCGTGGAGAGGCGCAACCAGATGGTCATGGGCATGGCGCGGAGCATGCTTAAAGCCAAGAAAATGCCGGTGAAGTTTTGGGGAGAGGCGGTGAGAACTGCTGTGTTCATTCTCAACCGGGCGCCAACCAAGAGCTTGAAGGGGATGACTCCCTTTGAGGCGTGGCACGGTTGGAAGCCAGACGTCTTGTTCCTGAGGACGTTCAGGTGCGTCGGCCATGTGAAGAACACCAAGCCGCACCTCGACAAGCTAGAAGATCAGAGCACACCGATGGTGTTCCTCGGCTACGAGCAAGGGAGCAAGGCGTACAGACTCTACGACCCGTGTGCGGAGCGGGTGCACGTCTCAAGAGACATGGTGTTCGACGAGGGCGCAAGCTGGAACTGGGAGTCGACAGGGGCTGAGGAGGACGGGCGCAGCCAGAGCTCTTTCACCATCGATTACGCCCTGTATCGTGGTGCAGAGGAAGCCGCGGGTGACGGAGGCGCAGAAGCAGAGGAAGCGGAGTAGAACAGTGGCGGCCAAACGGAGCAAGAAGCTGCCGCAGAGCCACAATCACCGCCGTCACCAGCCCCTGCCGCGCAAAACACACCGACGTCCGCAACGGTGGGCGGCTCGGTACGCTTCGTCATGCCACCATCAGCAGCAGAGGAGTTCGTGGACGCAGACTAAGACAACGAGCTGCTATGATTCCGCACCATCGACAACATCATCGGCAATGTATCACCACTAGGCCAGGTGGTGTGCAACCTGGATGGAGAAATCTTCATAGCCAGTGCGGAGGAGCCGCACACTCTGGATGAAGCAGAGACAGACGCGTGCTGGCGGCACAGCATGGAGGAGGAGATGGAGTCGATCGAGGACAACAAGACATGGGAGCTTGTCGACCCGCCGACCGGCTGCAAGCCGATCGGGCTTAAGTGGGTCTTCAAGGTGAAGAAGAACGAGCGGGGTAACGTGGTGAAGCACAAGGCACGGCTCGTGGCAAAAGGATTTGTGCAGCGCGAGGGGATCGATTGGAACAGATGGACTCGGTCCGGATGCTCCTAGCACTGGCGGCCATGAGGGACTGGGCGGTCCATCATCTGGACGTCAAGTTGGCCTTTCTTAACGGGGAGCTCACAGAGGTGGTGTTCGTGTAGCAACCACCCGGCTTCGTCGTCGTCGGAGAAGAAGGGAAGGTGTTGAGGCTCAGGAAGGCCCTGTATGGGCTGAGGCAAGCACCGCGGGCATGGAACATCAAGTTAGACACCACTCTAACCATGCTCGGCTTCAAGAAGTGTGCCTCTGAGCACGCTCTATACACCAGGCGATCCAAGGAAGGGATCCTCATCGTCGGGGTTTATGTGGATGATCTGATAGTCATTGGGTCACTGCAGCAAGAGATCAACAGGTTCAAGGCTGAGATGGCAGCAAAGTTCAAGATGAGCGATCTACGCCTGCTCACATACTATCTAGGAATTGAAGTGAGGCAGGGGAACCATGCCATAGAGCTTGAACAGGGTGCTTATGCACTAAAGCTGCTGGAGAGAGCTGGGCTAAAGGGATGTAATTCTACCTAGGTTCCTTTGCAAGATAAGCCCAAATTGAGCAAACAAAGCAGTGCTGAGAAGGAAGATGCTACACACTACAGAAGCCTGATTGGAGGGTTAAGGTATCTCATACACATCAGGCCAGATATCACCTTTGCTGTGGGTTATGTGAGCAGATTCATGGAAGACCCCAGGAAAGATCACATGGCTGCAGTCAGGCATCTTCTTAGGTACATTGCAGGGACTAGCTCACTTGGGTTTGCATATCCAAGGAAGAAGAAGACCAGTGACTTACATCTGATTGGGTTTTCTGACAGTGACATGGGGCGGGATTTGGATGGCAGGAAGAGCACATCTGGGATGATGTTTTTCTTGGAAACATGCCCCATCAACTGGCAATCTCCGAAGCAGAAGATAGTTGCTCTCTCAACATGTGAGGCTGAGTACATTGCAGGGGCAATAGCTACATGTCATGGAGTTTGGCTAAGGAGGTTGCTGGAGGAAATCACAGGGAAATCTGTGGCAGCACCCATCCTTAGGATAGACAACAAATCAGCCATTGAATTGGCCAAAAATCCTGTCCTACACAGCCGCAGCAAGCACATTGACATCAAGTTCCACTTTATTAGGGACTGTGTGGAGAAGGGGCAGGTCATCCTGGAGCAGGTTGGGACCGGGCAACAGCTCGCGGATGTGCTCACCAAGCCATTAGGGAAGAACAATCTTGAGAAGATGAGGACCCAAGTTGGCATGGTGTTGATCAGGTAGGAACACCCAAATTAAGGGGAAGAATGTTGATTGTAATTAGCGTGTTCTTGCTACTGCTTGAAGAAGCAGGATATGGAGCTTCAGCTCCTTGTACCGTAGAGGCCTAGTGGCCTAGTATAGTTGTACAAGTGGAGGTATGGCTGCTACAGCCATTTGTACCCTGCCACCAACTATGTATGGGTAGAGTAGTGGTATGTCTAGTAGTAGGTAGTTGTTGGGAATAGCCCATACCTGTGTGGTACTTCTACTCCCTCTTTCTCCTGTATAAATTCAGCCCATAGGAGGCAAATAGAATTCAGTTCAACCCAGCCCTGAACTCTCTCAGTTCTTTCTCTTCTCCACCAAGAAAACTAAGTGTGTGTGTGGGGGAGGGAGCTGCACCCTGTGGTGTGCTAAGAAGCAGCTCTACCATGCAAACAGCATGCTTGGCCTTAATGATCTTCATCTGATAGCACCGTCAATTTTCGTGAAAGGACCTCCCACACAATTCCACGATATTCCTTTTCCTTTTCCAACAACCCCCTTGGATGGTCTGATCTATTGCAAAACGGTCACGTGTGAGGATTAATGGGGGGGGGGGGGTTGAATTGGGCTTTAATCGAATTTTGCAAAACAAACTATTTCGAAAACATCTATTAACATCTTATTTATGTTACATGTATTGAAAGTTGGTTTCACCATGAATAGAAAACGTTACATGTAATGAAAGTTGGTTTCACTGTGAATCTATTAACATCTTATTTATGTTAACAAAATTTATAGATTTTTTGCTATTTATAGTCAAAGTTAAAAATATTAGACTTAGCACAAACCTAAACATAGCTATATTTTGAGACGGAGGGAGTACACCATATCAAACATAGTATAATACTTTAAAGCTCAAAGGCAATAACCAGAATGAACATGCATTGAATGCGTTCTTTCCACACCCATAATATTTAAAAGTTGTTCATTTACATAATACATCTCCAACACAACTTACATACATGTATGGACGAACGGTGATAATTACAAGCTTAAATCAATTGAAGCTGCGTGTGTGCAGGTGTATATATATGAATTTGGGGCATTTGATGTTCTGCCTACTCAGTAGGGTAGGATGGTTGCATGGCAAGTCCACACATTCCCCTCTTGTCGGAGATATCCTTCTCCATTCTCAAGAATCCATTCTCACCCCATGTTGTGCCCCAAGAGTTCTTCATCAGCCAATACTTGGTGCCATCGCTAGCCTTTCCATACCCAATGGCGGCAATACCATGGTCTAGGTCAGTGCCGCAAGAGCCGGTCATCACACCACCAAAGTAAAACTGAAATGTCATGTCGCCACCATCTACCGCCACCGAGACAGGCTGGTTCGCTACCGCCTTCATCAGGGAAGTCTCATCGTTTGCCGGCACATCCTCATATCCTTTGATGATAGCCGTACTGTTGGATCCAGCCTTGAACTTGCCACCTTCCGCAGTGTAAGGGTAGCTGGACTCAGTGGTGAGGCCACCGTTCTTGATGATAAATTTGAAGGCATCGTCCATCTCACCACCGTTGCAGCCCTGGTCTTGGCCATGGACGTCACAGTCCACCAACTCTTGCTCTGAAAGGGAGATGAGCTTGCCAGTGCTTATCTTGACAATGCCCTCCATTTCAGCCACAGCTGAGAATGCCCAACAACATCCTGCAACCGAATTCGTTCAGAAACCTCCATGTTGCAATAATAGGCATTCACATATGCTTGTGGTTATCTAATTAATATTCTACTTACCGCATTGGCCTTGGTTCTTGATGGGTGTTACGGCACCCTTGGTCCTCCAATCCACGGTTGATGGAAGTGCATCGATGCTAACATTCCCATACCTGAATCCGGTATGCAACTTCACTGAATTTGACTGAAATCCCTTGTTGGTCTTGGTTGCTCTGAACTCGTCATTGCTGAGGTCGTCAAACTGGTTGACACCAAGCCAGAACTTGCGGTTCCCAGCAACATTGAACGACTCGATGAACTTGACGTTGGCCTTGAACACCTCGAACCGCCGCGCCTTCTTGGTGTCATCCTTGTAGGTGCGGCCGTACTGAGCCATCCACTACTCGTGCCTCGCCACCATGGCCGAGTCATCACTCAGCTCGCGAGCTGCTATGACAGCACCCGAGATGCTGGCGCAGCAGAGGAAGGCAAGGAGCAATGCCTTTGGGGTGGCCATGGTCGATCGGCTTCTCTGCCAATTTTGCTTGCAGGTTTTTCTGCTGCTGCGATTTTGTTTGGTGATTCGAGACGAGCTGTATGGGTCTATTTATAGGTTAGTTCATGTATGATTAACTAACATATATATTGGTTACAGTGCTCATACGGCGTTTATGTATAGTTTATGTTGGTGGTGCGCGTGGCCGTCAAGTTCGTCTCATAATTGGTAGTATATAAAATTCTTACGCATCAGACGTACGTTTCCTCACAGATAAAAACGACAGCTGTTTACGTGTAGAGTTCTCATGGAGTAGGTAGAAATACTAACTGCCCTTTTGGATTGCCGGTGTAGAACGTAGTTGTGTAAAGTAGAGCACAAAAATTTCTTTGGGGTTTCCAAAAGCCGTTCCGTACAATGTGGGTCATTTGCAAGTGTGAGTGTGACTGTTATTAGCATGCAGCAAGGCACGTTATCCAATCTAGTTTAGCATGAATAGTTCGAGGTGCTTCCTGTAATTCAAGTTAGACAAGGTAATTATGATGGTGTATAATTTCATAAAAAAAAGGGTGTATAAGCAAAGCAATGGCATCCATGAATCATGACCAATATACTTTCAGCATATTTACTTTCGTCAGGTGGGAATCAGTAGAAGCGGAAACACATTAAGCCCAAAGGGTTGTTGTTTTATTGAAGAACTCACTGAAGGAGACGTGTTGGAGTCCGTTGGATCTGTAAATAATGGCGAAGGTAGTTAGACAAACTCGGCATCCCGAGCTTTGTGTTATAATAGGCCATGGCTGTGAGAAAACAAGGGTTGAAGCGTCACACCTTTTCCGTGTGCGTCTGCGTGTTAATATAGGCCAGGAACAACCCCTGGCGTGGCTTACAAGTCAAGTTACAATCAGCCGGATATTTTTGGATCTCAACTAAACCTGTTTACATGGAAGGTAAATAAACTAGGAAGCTAAGTTTGGAGATTCCAATCCGGCCACAATAGAACATGCAAACATACACACGTACGAATATATGTTAACATCCCCCCTCAATCATGACTTTACTAAGTTAAGATTGTGTCTAAAGTATTGTAACTTTCTCACCGCAAGAGATTTAGTAAAGCCATCCGCCAGCTGATCATCAGTTGATATTGGCCGAACTTCTAAAAGCTTATGTGTGACTCTTTCTCTAACAAAATGATAATCCACCTCAATATGCTTTGTCCTTGCATGAAAGATTGGATTAGCTGACAAATAAGTTGCCCCAATATTGTCGCACCATATTCTTGCACTGGGAGGACATTGTACTCCTAGCTCTCTTAAGAGCGTTTGTACCCATATAATTTCTGCTGTTGCATTTGCCATAGCTTTATACTCGGCCTCAGCACTTGACCTCGATACTGTGGCTTGCTTGCGAGAACTCCATGAGATAAGATTACTGCCCAGGAAAATAGCAAAGCCACTAGGGGAACGACGATCGTCAACACAACCAGCCCAATCTGCATCTGAAAACCCACTAACCAACAAAGATGATGATCTTCTAATTTTCAATCCAATACTAGAAGTGAATTTGAGATATCTCAATATTCTTTTAACAGCAGTCCAGTGCACGGTGGTGGGTGTATGTAGAAATTGGCAGACCTTATTTACCGAGAAAGAAATATCTGGCCGAGTTAAAGTTAAATATTGTAAAGCTCCAACAATACTTCTATAACGTGTAGTATCTTCTGGTCCTAACTTTTCACCATCATTAGCTGAAAGTTTCTCGGACACTGATAAAGGAGTAGCCACCGTTTTGCAGTTTTGCATGCCCACACGTTTAAGAATGTCCGAAGCACATTTTTCTTGGCACAAAATAATCCCATCACATACCTTCTTAACTTCTATGCCCAAGAAGTAATGTAGGTCACCAAGATCTTTCAATGCAAAATCCATTTTGAGATCACTAAGTAGTGCCTCAACTGCATCCTGTGACGAGCTTTCCACAATAATGTCATCAACATATATAAGCAAATAAATTACCGTTCGACCTCTATTGTAAAAGAATAAAGACGTATCAGCCTTAGATGCTTGAAAACCAAGTTTTTGCAATTTTTGACTTAGTCTAGAATACCACGCTCTTGGCGCTTATTTTAGCCCGTACAAAGCCTTGTCTAATTTGCACACATATTGTGGCATAGACCGCTTCTCATACCCTAGTAGTTGTCTCATATAAACATCCTCCTCTAGAATGCCACGAAGAAACGCATTCTGAACATGTAGCTATCGAAGGTACCAACCTTTCGCCACTTCAATAGACAAGATGGTTCTAATAGTTGTAGCTTTAACAACAGGGCTAAAAGTATCCTCATAATCCATACCATATCTCTGTTTAAATCCCTTAGCAACAAGACGAATTTTGTACCTGTCTATACTTCCATCTGCTTTGTTCTTAATTTTGTAGACCCATTTATAGTCAATTATATTTTGACCTTGTTTCGGAGGAACTAAATGCCAAGTTTTATTTTTTATAAGAGCATGATACTCAGCGTCCATAGCTGCTTTCCATTTTTCATGGTTCATGGCTTCATCTAAATTTTCAGGCTCAACAGTACTTGTAAAACATCCGTACCTGATGGTGCCGTCAGTGTAATTCTTTGGCTTACGTATCCCTTGTTGTAATCCGGTCACCGGACGAGTGTATTCTGGCTGCATGATTGACGATCCAGAGGCAGTTTCAGTTGTCGAATCATGCGGAGACACTCCTGGTGACACGTCCGTCTCAGCTGCAGGAGAAGACGCGGGAGCCGTACACGTAGCTTGGAGACGTGTGCACCACGGGACGCATGCTGTGGTCCTGGAGTGGTGGCATAGATGACGTTGCAGCCTCCGGTTGATCAGGCG
Organism: Paspalum vaginatum; assembly: GCA_030272315.1. Classification (NCBI taxonomy): domain Eukaryota; kingdom Viridiplantae; phylum Streptophyta; class Magnoliopsida; order Poales; family Poaceae; genus Paspalum; species Paspalum vaginatum. Next base: position 37,159,078 of record CM059017.1, on the reverse strand, counting down.
CTAAATAACTCTGAATTTGTTTCACCCGGAACCAGAGGCGCCGGGGCTGCTGATATCTCCGATGAATCAGAATGTGTCTCCTGCTCCTGTGTATGCTGCACACTTGGAACAAAATTAAGTTGTTCTGATCATTAGATAGGTCATTAGATACGTGGTCAGACAACTGTTCACCCCCTTGATCAGGACGGAGAGAAGATGGCAACAGAAGAATCTCGGAGCGGAGACGAGCTCCAGCGTTTGGATGCAAACTACTGAAGGGAAAGACATCTTCGTCAAATATCACATCCCTAGAGATGTAGACATGTCCGGTGGATATATAAGACATTTGAAACCTTTATGAAGATTACTATAGCCAAGAAAAACACACCGTTTGGAACTAAACTCTAATTTTCGAGAATTGTAAGGTCGAAGATTAGTCCAGCATGCACATCCAAAAACTCAAAGAGTAGAATAATCAGGTTTCTGATTCATCAATAGTTCCATGGGCGATGAAAATTAATAACTCTACTAGGAGTTCTATTGATAAGATATACAGCCGTAAAAAAAAAAGCCTCGTCCCAAAATTTAAGTGGCATAGAGGCATGAGCGAGAAGAGATAGGCCAACCTCCACTATGTGACGGTGCTATAAAGGTTTGATTATCAGTGGTAAAACGATGAACAAATAATAAATTTTTCTTGGCTCTAGGCACATGAAGAACATTATTTAAATAAAGATCACGAACCAGGGTATGAACAGTAGAATGACCAACATGACTAATGTCCCCATACCTGCACCGCTTGCGGTGTGAATTTGATCACTTCCATAATATTTGTCACGAGCCGTTAGTTTCTCCAGCTCGCCGGTAATATGGTCTGTTGCTCCCGAATCAGCATACCAATTTATATCCACGTAATATGATGAAGCAGCAGCATTGACCAATCTCTCATCAGGGGCATAGCTTTCATCATACCGATGCCAACAATTTGCAGCTGTATGACCTTCTTTGAAACAAACTTGACAAGTAGGCTTACTACTACTTGAATTATTGGAGGGGAACCGGTTCCTGTTGTTGTTGCCGTATGACGCGTTGCTGTTGGAACGTCCGCCGCGTGCTCCTGCGCAAGGCCCAGGCCCCCTGTATGAGCCACGACCGCGATCGCCAGAAGCCACGCGCCCACGTCCACATCCACGACGTGAAGCACTGTTGACGGAGGATCCTTGATATAAGTCGACGCACTGTTCAAACGAAAGCAGGTGCGCGTAGAGCTCGGTGACTGAGATTGGTTCTACACGAGCGAGCACAGCAGACACAACTGAATTGTAATCCATGTTTAGTCCGATTCGTGTTGACACAAGCATGAGATAAGCCTGAAGAACACCACTTCGGCTTTAGGCATTCAGATCCTCGTGCGTTCTCCTTTACTTGCACATTAGGAACAGCAAATGCATCTTTGACCGGATTATTATGAATCAGTCGTTGCAATATTCCATAAAAGGAATATGAAGTAGGATATTGAAAATATGGATGCAACCATATATTATCATAAAGAAAAGGTGTGGAATAATAAACACATGGTCCAAACCATGGTGAAATTGATCCTAGAGGATAACACGCTGAAATAGAAGAATTATTCATTGAACTTGATTGCACATTACGCATACACGAAGAACTCGAAGCTACACCACATGGTCGGCGCTTCTTCTTAGCATCCCTTTCCTTCTGATACTTAGCCAAGAGTTATGAGAAACTCGGCTTTCCTCTACCTTCAGCGCTGGAGCTACCTCCAGACGTTCTGGAGCCACCGGACAGTCCGGTACTTGCCATCGGATAGTCCGGTCCTCGCAGAGCCATCTGCCTCGGTCTGGCCTTGCCCTCCGAGCCTCGATGCTCTCTGCATCGACTGTGTGCTGATGGTTTTCGGGGCCTCTGACCTCTCAATTCCGATGATAACATTCTTCCACTTAGTTGATTCAGCTTGATGAGGCTGAATTAAAACCTTCGCGCCCTGCAAGTTAATGGTATTCATCGAAAACGGGTGTTCATCAATTTGCATACTCTTAAAGGTCAGATGCTTATCATCTATTGCTGCCTGAATCTGCCTATGAAACATATTACAATCATTTGTTGCGTGAGAAAATGAATTATGCCACTTGCAATATGCCTTCTTTTTAAATTCATCAAGTGGTGGTATGGCATGCGACAACTTAATCTTTTCGGCTTTCAGCAATTCATCAAATATTTTATCACACTTAGCCGGATCGAAACTTAATTTACGCTCCTCTTGCCGGATTTTAGAAATCGGTTTGAGCGAATCACAAGTGTTTGGTTTGCTAGTAGATGACCATACAAATTCAGCAGTATAAACATATTTCTCCTCATCATCTGAATTATTATAATCGAATCCAAGCACATAAACAGGGCGACTAGATTTCTTATCTTTAACCCGGCTTTCATTAGGCAGAGCCTTTTGCAAGACCTAATTAACATCACTAAAATCCTGCCCGTCTAGTTTTTCCTTATGACTATTGTCGGGGTTTAGTATCGGCAGTGCACCACGGGATGTATCACGCAGTGCTTTTTGTGGTTGGCGAGATCGACCGTAGCTCGATGGTTCGCGTGTAACACGATAAAAGACAAGAACACACGATTTATACAGGTTCGGGCCGCGGAAAATGTAATACCCTACGTCTTGTTTGTGGCTGATTGTATTGCTTTGAGCACGTATGAGAGCTAGATAGATTGAAGGATCTACCTGAGGTCGAGAGAGATGCTATCCGTTGTTTAGGAGGGGTCCCTAGCCCGCCTTATATAGTTCGGCGTGGCTTGGGTTACAAATCGGTTTCCTTCTATATTTTCTAGACGGTTTAGATTACAAAAGATAGAGAGTCCTTGTCTTGTACGCCAAGTCAGTCGGTCGGCTCCTGGATTGGGCCCTCCGATAGCCCATGTAGAGAATACGCTTTACGAGGACCTAGGGGATATCTATTCTCCACAAGCTCCCGATCTTCGAGTCGACTTGAGAAACAATCAGCTTAAAGGTCTAAATAAAATCTGCAACTCCTTCCGAGTTAAACTATTCATGGGTTGCACCGACTAGGTGCACCCCATGGGGTAGCCCCCGAGCTTTAAGTTAACTTGAGTAACAATTAGCTCAAAGATCTAAAAAATCTGCTTTCTGAATGTCTTGTCTTGTAGTCTTCGAAATTTTTTTGATGGTATCCTCCATTCAGCTCCCGAGCCTCAAGCTGATTAGCATAATTAGATTGAGGATCAAGCAACTTATTTCTCTGAGTGATCTTGGTGGAGCGGGGACGGTGATGTAGTCTTCTGAGTCAACGAGTATGGTGGCGTAGCATACCGAGTCGGCGAGTACAGTGGCGTACCCTCCCGAGTCAACGAAGTAGCGAGTACGGTGGCGTAGCCTCCCGAGTCGGCGAAGTAGTGAGTCGGCGAGGCGGACAACAACCCAGCACCTGAGTCATCGAAGCAGTGAGTCTGCGAGGTGTGCGGCGGCACAGTCCCCGAGTCGACAAAAGGAGTGAGTCGGTGAGGCGGACGACAGCCCAGCCCCCTGAGTCGACGAAGTAGCAAGTCGGCAAGACAGGCAACAGGCCAGCCCCTGAGTCGACGAAGTAGTGAGTCGGCGAGGCGTGCGGTGGCACAGCCCCCGAGTCGATGAAGGAGTGAGTCGGCGAGGCGGACGACAGCCCAGCCCCCTGAGTCGACGTAGTAGCGAGTCGGCGAGACGGACAACAGCCTAGCCCCCCGAATCGACGAAGTTGTGAGTCAGCGAGGCGGACAACAGCCCAGCCCCCGAGTCGACGAAGCGGAGAGTCGGCAAGGCGGGCAACAGCCCAGCCCCCGAGTCAACAAAATAGCGAGTCGGCGAGGCAGACAACAGCCCAGCCCCCTGAGTCGACGAAGCAGTGGGGCGCCCCCATGTCAACAGTGCATCATGAAGTGAACTCCCGAGTTGATAGTATCATAAAGTGAACTCCCTGTTTGAATTCCGAGTACAGCGAAGGCATTGAGTGTTGGTGGGCTAGACCGACTGCGCCGTACGAAGGGCAAGAGGTATCCCTTAAATGAGTATGCGTAGGCATGTAACACCAACTGTAGGTCTACGACCTAAGTTGATTGCCCCATGCGAAGGACCAGGCTGCAGCCTGAGACGAAAACTGCGTAGGCATGTAACACCAGCTGTCGATCTACGACCTAGGCTGATTGCCACGTAAGGAGGGTCAGATTGCACCCTTTAATGAGGACGCGAAGGCATGTAACACCAGATGTCGGTCTATGACCTAGACTGATTGCCACGTACTTAGGGTCGGACTGCACCCTATTTTGAGTAAGAGTAGGCATGTAACACCAGCCATAAGTCGGGTCAGAACCACATGACTGATTGCCTGGTTAAGCGAGGGTCCGATTGCACCCTGTTCTGAGTGAGCGAAGGCATGTAACACCGGTTGGCCAGACCAATTGCTCCGTATGGAGGGTCTAGAGTTACCATGTCGTTAGATACACAGATTTTGCCAGAAAACACTGAGACTTGTCAAAGCACGAGATGCGACCGAAAATATTTGGCACGGCGAAACACGAGATGCAACAGAAAAGAGTTGTCTCAGCGAAACACGAGACGCGACAAAAAAAGTTGCCTCGGCGAAACACGAGACGCAACAGAAAAGGGTTGTCTCGGTGAAATACGAGATGTGACAGATGCGACATGAAAGAGTTGTCTCGGAGAAACACGAGATGCGACAGAAAAGATTGTCAAGGCACATAATATGCCAGTAAATAATTCGAGAAGTCACGCGAAGTAGAAAACGCTTCGGCTTACTGAGATGCGTAATGCGCGGTTTGAATGACCAGAGATAATCCGTGTAATATAAAACCCTGAGTGACCCGGAAAGAATCTGAGTGATCTGAGATAACATGACCGATTCAGAAATAATGATGCTGAAATAATACGAGCAGTCGAGTGATCCTAAAATAATATTAATAATCCAGAGATAATGATCCTGAGATAGCATGAATGATCCGAAATAATTTGAGCATTCTAGAGTTAATCTGAGTAACCGCAAGTGATCCAGAAATAGTACGTGTGATCTGACATCCCGAGTGATATAGAAATACTCTGAGTGATCTAACATCCGAGTGATTCAGAAACAATATGATGCGAGTGATCCAGAAATAATTCAATTGTGATCCAATAGTTTGGATATTACAGAAATAATTCAGTAGATCCATAGGGTGAGCGTGTTGTGTATTTTTGTGCTGTCATGAGATATATTTTTCTGAAATAGTAATCAGAGAACAAACCGAGTAGTATTGTTTGCGGCGAGAATACTCGAATATAAATAATATTTGAGCGACCGAGCCAGTCGGATAGATGAAAAACTGATTAGCATAATTAAATGCATAATTAAATTATTAAACGATGACTTGGCTGTTTGGGTACGCCAATCGATCTCGTAACGAGTCGGAGTAGAAGCTGTACCACCGCGCGTGCACGTCGCCGGCAGTCGGATGCTCATGCACGATCATTGTGCGTGCATGATGCTGTAAATATTTCTTTGGTCCACATGTCCAAAATAGGAAACTTGCTCGACGTGGTTTTCTGGAGTTGACGAACGCTTGCATGATTCTCTTCTGATGGAATTTTCCTTGCACGATGCGTGCATGCCTTGCTTTCCATAAAAGCACATGTCGATGGCATAAACACCTCTGTGATCTATGCGCCAAATATGTGACGTGGCCTTTCTGATAATAGCGAACAGCCGAACAATAGATCGATCGATAGAGGACGCTGACACGACGGCTATTGGCTTTGGCTAGACTGGCTGACATGTTCGATTCTAGACTTCAAGAAGCAGTAGGTTGCCGGTGGAACTTTTTGTCTTCAGATTAACCGATTTGCACACAGGGGCAGAAGCTTCGCAATCTCGATTTGTGGATGTGATAATCTTCCACTTCGGATGTCTCTCCCGGTAGCTTAGCAAGAAACCTTGGATTTGATTCTTGATAGACTTGAGGAACGTGAGGTCCAAAGTCGATGCCACCAGGAATTATGCCGACGAAGACAGATTTCTCGAAGATGATCGTGACGGTGCTGATTTCGGCCACCGAACTTGCTTGACACAGTATGATGATCGGACTCATCTTGACACCATTGCATATGGAGATGTCTCGCTGCCACAGCGGATGAATCTGATATCGATCGTACGAAAAGTGAGCCGGAGCCCCGATCCGATTTGCTCCGTCTCGAACTTCAACTTGTTGTTCAAGATGACGGCTATGGAGCTAGCGGTAATGTCGATGTCGTCTCCCCTATCTGGTCCACCAACTGTCGAGGTTTAGTACTGGCAGTGCACCACGGGATGTATCACGCAGTGCTTTTTGTGGTTGGCGAGATCGACCGTAGCTCGATGGTTCGCGTGTAACGCAACAAGAGACAAGAACACATGATTTATACAGGTTCGGGTCGCGGAAAGCGTAATACCCTACGTCCTGTTCGTGGCTGGTTGTATTGCTTTGAGCATGTACGAGGGCTAGAGAGATTGGAGGATCTGGCTGAGGTCAAGAGAGATGCTATCCGTTGTTTAGGAGAGGTCCCTAGCCCGCACTACAGGAATTTGATTAATTTTCAGCGGTCAAAACAGCTATTTTCGGCGGCAAAAAGCTTATTTTCGGCGGTATACTTCTGCCGAAAAGAAGGCTATTTTCGGCGGTTGGTAAAACCGCAGAAAATAGCCTTATTTTCGGCGGCAACGGTAGGCCGCCGAAAATAGGCCATCGGAGGCTAAATTTCGGCGGCAGCGGTTGGCCGCCGAAAATTAGCCATTCCCGGGTCCAATCAGACCCTAAATTGTCTTTTCTCCCCAGAATTTGACATTATATACAAAAACACACATATCAACAATTGTTCACATCCACAACCATGCTCATACACAAATATATATCGATACACAAGTCTTCAAACAATCTATAGAACCAAACAAAGTCCTCGAATCCATTTACGAAGTCCAAACACAAGTCCAATTCTCAAATTGCATACACAAGTTCACTTCTCACTCACAATCAAGTCCAATTATCAAATTCCATACACACTTCTCACTCACAAGTGCATTCCAAATGAGTTATTGAACTCACATTTCACCTGGCTCGTTGGAGTTGTGGCCACTACCTCCGGAGGCAAAAAGATTGTTTACAAAGTCGTGCTGTCCAGATTGTTGGCAAAGAAAACAAATGACACAAATGAGGCCTCAATCCAAGATATGGGACAACATATAGAGACATTAGTATAGCTTAATGGAAAATGACATAACAACCTCAGATCCATGTTGTCCGGACCCTGGTGGAGGAGTTTGCTAAGCATTGGACGCTTGCACTCCCGATCCCTATAATAAACTAATTAAGTTAAGCTATAAAGTTTGCTAGAATTGAAAAGGCTGCGATCACTTAGGTAGCTAAGGTTGAGCAACTTTCACCTGAGCCGCTGGAGAAAAAGGCATCTCAAACGTTGCCCACTGTGGCGGTACTGGTGGCGGTGTAGGTTCTGGCATGACAAATGTCATCCCCTGCGCCTGATACATTGCCTGTAGAATTCAGCACGTTAGTAACATGTTTTGATAATGATAGAATGGTAATAGTTGACTTTCATACTCACTTGAATCGCCACCATCTGCTGTGCGTGAAGACGTTCTATATGAGCTTGCTGCTGCCTCTGAAACTCCTCTTGAGCTTTCTGAAATGCATCACGCTTCTGAAGCTCTTGATGCAGCCTCTCATTCTCTATCTCAGATATGGTGCGGCGCTGGCGGCTGCTACTACCACCTGAACTCTCGAGTTGATCATGCCGTTGAACATGGAGTACCTTCAAAATTCAAACATTTGCGTTAACACTGGGACTAATTTATATTGAACACCGACTGAACAACACCGTCCATATTGTCATCTTATGTACCGTCCATGTGTCTTGCCGCCACCGCTATCATACACAGCTTTAGCATCAGCGGGTGCGTTCCTCCAATCAAATCCTTCACCGTGACGTCTGACCATCGCCTCCCCATATTCCTTCTGCAAGTACAAACCAACTATACAAGTTAGCTATGTAAAATAATGTGAGAACTAATTTAAAGCGCTGACCAACTAACCAATCGCTCTGAGGCCAACGGAGTACACAATTGGTCAGGCTGGGAAGGGTCCGGTCCCCTATGTGCCATAATATACATGTCTATGTCCTTCGGCGCCTATTCCGTCATAGCAGCCTGTACGTAGATGTTAGAATCATGTATTTGTGAATACTCGAAAGACGAAACATAAAGCGGTTTCTTACCATGCATTGAGCCTTTCGACGGTATCCGTCACCCACAAGCTTATGCAATGCGTTCTTGGTCCCTACATTTCTATGCTTCTTTGATCGCTCTTGAAATTCTGGTGATGTCCCACAGCTCACAAAGTGCCTTGTAAGGACCTGCCTGATCTTCAAACGGTGGATGTACGATCTGCATGTACACAAGTTAGTATATCATAATAACAATCACAATATCTGAAGTAACAACACAATTATCAAATAAGGCTATTACCGTTCCGTACTCCTCAACGGTCAAGTAAATCTCTGAACGATCACGAAAACAGCGCAATGGCTGCCCTTGACCCTTAAGCCAAGCGTTGGTTGCCTGAAGCCAAAGGTTGGAGAATAAATCCTTACATATCTTCATCGCAGCTTGGTCAAGAACTTTATTTGCATAATCCTCCTCTGAGGGATCCACACGAAAGTATTTCTGCAGCATTAAAAAGTTAATACAAAGAATCAATAGACAATAGAAAGAATCAGCATAATAAGAATCAAACAATAAGTAGAAAGAATTTTACCCAGAATTTGTTTTTCACGAGCCCCTGAATACTTCCACGTATAACATGTTCAGCAAGTGCAAAATGCTTCCAAGTTGTGATGGGTATAGTCTCACCATTTTTTACCACTACTCCTAGGTTGTGCACACAAATAAGGTTACCCAGCGGGCCGTTAGGAGTCCTACGGTGACCTGTCCCGTCCCAAGTCACATCCTCCCATTGCCTACAAAATAAAATAACATTGAAGACATGTCATGTGTAGACCTATTTAAGTAAACAACTCATAATGACCGGACCCGTCACCGATTGGTCTGATCAGTTTCCTGTCCCCGTTGGCGGGAATAGGAGGAAGGGGGACGTAGTGGCTCTTCCTAGTCCCCTTCCCCTGAACCACCTCTTCTGAACCATCCCCACCCATGAAGTCCTCATCAGCTCTAGCCTCATCCTCCTGCCTAGCTCTAGCCTCCTCATCCTCCTGCCCATGCCCAGCAGCTCCAGCCTCGTCATTCTCCTGTCCAGCCTCTTCATCCCCTTCACCCTACAAAAGTAAACATGAGATATATTAAACATATATAAAAATTATACATATAAAACTCTATGCATATATGTACCACAGTTCTTTGAAGGGCGATAGGAACTCCCTGCAAGTTTGGGTCCACACACCTCAACAAAGCCTCACTCCTCGAGCCTGTTGAAGAACTCCCCTGAAAAAGGCTCTTGTTTGGGATCATCTTTCCCGCGAACCCCTTTGCGACTTGCTTGAGCCTACAGCTCATCCTGTTGATAAAATAATAAGAGTTAGTTCAGAATATACATAAAGTACAGAAAGAAATGATTAACAATGCACATAAAGTAAAAAATAATAAAGTACAGAAATGAAATCATTTACTTGTCAAAACTCATCAACGTCATGATTAAGTTGTCCCCTCTATGCTAAACCCGACCACCAAACTCTTTTCTTAGATGCTTGTCATTTTCGTTTGTTTGGAAAACTGATGTCCTCACAGTCTCTGACCAAAGAATCCAGATCCGCACCGAGCTCTACAACGAAAGATGTTGACAAGTCTTCTACTTGATAAACTTCCTCAACTTCGTCATCGAAGTTACTAGCACAATAACCAGCATGTGTGGTGGTATATAAATGTTCATGGGGATTGACTTTGTGAACTACCCACCAAGTATGGAACTTTCCGTTTGGAACGGAGAAGGAACGGAGTTGCTTCTGTGCTACTTCTGTCGTTACCTTTTCGCCATCCTCGTTTACTACCTCGACATATGTGCCTTTGCCATAGTTTAAGCACTTCTTCTCATCCTTATGATCATCCTAGAAAAGCATGCAGTTGTTTAGACACATACCGAGAGCTTTGGTCAACCTCTTGCACTGATACATGTCATTGGGCAACTTATGAGGCTGCAGAAGGACATCCCCGATCAACTACACAAGCTCATTGGAACACTTGTTCGAGAAGAAATACTTGGACTTGATGGCAATGAGCCGAGTCACAAAAGCTAGGAGGGACACTTTTGTGTGTTCATGCAGCGGCTCTTCCGCAGCTTTAAGGAGCTTGAAGAATTCCTCAACCTCCTTTGTAGGAGGATCCTCAGAGTTTAGACCAAACTCCAGTTGTAAAGCTTCTAGCATCTCATCCATTCTATCAACGCCCGTCGAATCATCATCCGCTTCCCCTTCTGTTTCAACTCTAGTTTCTTTCTCACCGTGGAAGGTCCACGTTTCATAATCAGGCATGAAACCATAGTCAACCAGGTCTTTGGCTAATTCATATCTATTTCGAAATTTTCCGTTGTTGTGGATGTTGCATGGACACCTAACCCGATTGTGAGCTGTCAAAGAGAAAGCATGGTCAATAAAAGCATGTGTCTTGCTTCTCCACTCAGATGAGTGACCTTTACCCCCACTCTTATCCCAACCATCATACATCCATCGGCGATCGTCGCCCATACTTGAGGCTATAGATTAAAGCAAGTTAGATGGTAAGTTTATTTTTTACAACGTATTGCGGCCCTACATCTATAGGTAAGGATATGTCCTAAACCCACCCAAGAGTGACCGACAGAGCGCGGATTTATGATGAGTCCGCAGGGTTCGAATGAAATTTCGGCAGCATAACCCTGCTGTTCTCCAATTGCACGCCCAAATGTGGTGCAGTAGAGAACAACAGGATTATGCCACCGAAACTTCGCTCAGACCCCGTGGCTCATCATAAATACCACGCTCTATCGGTCACTCTGAGGCTGTCCAAAAAATGGACAATTCCGGACCAACAACATCTCACGTGCGCAACGCACGTGAGACGTGCCGGTCTGAAACCGGTGACGCATAGGTTCCGTGACTTACGCTATTAAAGTATATTCTAACTAAAACATTTAATGCATGGCATGAGCATATATACACGTTAAACATAGCATAAAAAAGTGATAAGACATAGTATAAGTGCTAACATAACAATCCATGAATCAATACTTAATCAAATAAATTAAGACTAATTCCACTTCTAACTAATCCTAACTTTCGCCAGCACACCACCGAAAATTAACTGCAACTATTTACTTCGTATACACGGCCGGTGCACTGCGAGGTCGGTCCGGAAGGAGAGCGCGGTTGGGCAGGGGCACCAGCGGGCGACTCCAGGACTGCGGGCCACGCGACTCTGGGCAGGGCTCGATCAGCGGGTGCCGAGGAGGGCCTCAGCGGGTGCCGGCAGGGGCACCGCGGGCGGGGAGGGCGGCGGCGGCGGTGCGCCGGCGAGGGCCGGCGGCACATGCAGCCGTGCGCGAGGGGTAGTGACGGAGGCGGCAGCGGGGCGCGCGCGAGGGTCGGCGGCGGCGGCGTCGAGGGGCAGGGCGGCGCGAGCGGGCGGCAGCGGGCGGAGCTTGCGGGCGAGGGGCGGGGCCGCGCTCGTGGGCGGAGGCGGCGGCGGGCGGCGCTTGCGGGCGAGGGACGGTGGCGGCAAGGTGCGGCAGCGTGTGGCGGCGGGGCGCAGCGCGCGCGGGCAACGGCGGTGGCGCACGGGCGCGGCGGCGGGGGGCAATGCGCGCGCGGGCGGCGGCGGTGGCGGTGACGCGCGGGCGCGGCGACAGAGGCGCATGCGGGCGAGCGGCGGGGCAGCACGTGCACGAGAAGGAGCGCATGGGACTGACAGGCGCGGGGCAGGCGCGTGGGTTAGGGGTGCCCTAATTTTCGGCGGCGGGTCCGGGCCGCCGAAAATAAGCCCCCTATTTTCAGCGGCTGGGCCTGGCCGCCGATAATAGTACCCTTGGCCGCCGAAAATAGAACCTTTATTTTCGGCGGTCAACTTGGCCGCCGAAAATGGAGGCACTATTTTCGGCGGCCGGTTCTAGCCGCCGAAAATAGAGACATTATTTTCAGCGGCCGGCCCTAGCCGCCGAAAATATTTTTTGCCGCCGAAAATTTTCGGGTTCCTTGTAGTGCCGCCTTATGTAGTTTGGCGTGGCTTGGGTTACAAGTAGGTTTCCTTCTATGTTTCCTAGATGGTTTAGATTACAAAAGATAGAGAGTCCTTGTCTTGTGCGCCAAGTCAGTCGGTCGGCTCCTGGATTGGGCCCTCCGACAGTCTATGTAGAGAATACGCTTCATGAGTACCCATGGGATATCTATCCCTCACAACTATCAAGCAAACCATCGTGAGCGAGATCAGCTAGATCTTTATCAGAAACTGTCAAACCAAAGCATCGGTTTCTAGTGCCTCTAAATCTCCTAATATATTCAGTAACAGATTCATTGGTTTTTTGTTTAAGCGATGTAAGGTGTGACAAACGAAGTTCAGTTTCACCGGTATAGAAATAATTATGAAATTTCTTTTCCAAATCTTGCCAAGTATGAATCGAATTGGGAGGCAACGAAGTAAGCCAAGTAAATGCAGCACCAGATAAAGACATAGGAAATAATCTTATTCTCAGAACACTGCTACTACTAGCCTCACCACATTGCACAAGAAATTGGCCGATATTATCTAATGTAGTCCTATTATCGGCACCGATGAACTTGACAAAATCAGGAATTTTATACCCCGTAGGATATGGAATATACTCATAATTCTCTGGGTATGGATTTTGGTAAGTGCTAGCCTTAATTTTAGACTCTAAGCTGAAAGTCTTTCTCACAAACCTTTGTATTTCGGCTACAAAATTATTTCTTTCCACATCATCGGACGAAGGCCGATGTGTTGGCATAGGAACAGAAGATGAATATGGTATAAAGTTCGACAAAGCATATGAAGTTTGTGGTACCCAACTAAAACCCAAAGTATTACTAGGTGTACTAGTCGCAATAACAAGATGTATCATTGAAACATTAGTGTAGATTGCTGGAACCCCTCCACTAGCCGAATTTCGAATAACGGTTCAGCTTGTTGTATGATGTACCAGTGTAGCATAAGAAGGGACTCTAGGTATAAACATATTAGACAAGTCAGGCATGTTAATAACTGGATTTTGTTCGGCAGTAGCATTAGAAGTAGAAGCATGCAAATCATCGCCGAAAGATTGTTTATGTTTGGCATCTACTTTTTGGTTAACAACATTGAAAATATTACTGGCTATAGTGCCAAACTTATTATTTAGACCGGCAGCAACAGCACCCTCAACAACATTAGCAATTCTAGCGTCTAAATCTAGAAAAACAACCATGCTAGATGATGCATCAGGGACTGTATCATCAATAGGAGGAGGATTGTATACTTGAAGTTGAGTTACCTCTCCTCGTCGCTTTTCGTAGCAGGAGAGAAGCTGATCCGTTCTTCTTGTTTGCGCTGCTTTCTGCGCTTCTTATCCTCCTCAACTTGTATCCGGATCCTCTCCTCGTACTGTCGTCGAACATCTTTAGGAATTTCCTCCAACTTGAGCTTGATGATATTGTCGGTGGTGATATCACTCTTATCAGGCTTCTTACCACCGGCTTGTGTTACTATAGCTCAATTAAAATGTTACTGGATCTCCTAGTAACACATATTGTTTGTGTTACTGTTGCCTATGTTACTATAGGGTTGATATTGTAGAACACAAGATATGTGTTCCTTCATATCCTAAAAAGTGTTACCGCTTAGTGTTACTACTTTGTAACATTTCTTTCTAAAAATGAAAAAATTTCATTCCTTCACTTGGAATTGAACTCACAACCTCATGTATCTTCTAAGACTTCCACTCCACTACACTACACAAGCACTTGTGTCTAAAAAAGCAATGTTTTCTTTTTCTATACACTATGATGAATTTAATATTGTATATTTGAACCCCTAAATAAACTTAAATGAAAAAACTCTCAACTACAAAGTTTTAGATCTCGTCAAATACTACATCTCTAGTATAAGGCATGCATCGAAATGAGGTTATTTGATAATTCCAAATTATGATTTCGCGAATATGGAAAAAATATATTGGAATTTATAGGGGCAATAAATGTTTTCAAATGGAAAATTTATCAATTGTAAGGTTCTGGATCTCATCGAACACTATAATTTTGTTATCGTATCTTCATGTAATTTTATATAAAACAATTACGACTTTTTGCTAAAACAACTATTTTTAGACGCAGACAATAATTTGGTCCGCCTCTATAAATCATTTTCAAATGAGTTTCATGCTACAGATCGCCTTTAGAGCATCTTCAGAGGTGTCCTATAGTTTGTACCACATCTGGAAAACAATATTTTAATTGATGATGTATGCTATGGATCATCTTTGTAAACAAGGGCTATATCTAGAGCCAGCCTGTAATATGGACGATCTCTAAAACCTAATTCCGAGGGTAGCATATATTTTAGGTGGAGCCCATGCTAGCAAGAGCATATGCGTCTCATTTTTAACCGTCTCTACAAATAAATAAAAGAAGGAGGTGCGTGTTATGTTTGGTACTGAATGGTATCATATATGTTTCTTTATAACACTTTATAAGTAGCATTTCTTTGTGTTACTGTATGTTATGTTTTTGCATTATATTATATATGTTCCATCTATGTGTTACAATATCTACAATCTTTGTAATACTTCAGTAGTAACATAACCTTTTGTGTTACTACAGTCATTATTTGTAACACATTTTTCCTGATTAAGCACTATATGTTACCAGCTTCCACTGTAACACATAGTTTGTGTTACTGTAAAAAAATTTTAGTAACACATTGATTGATGTGTTACAAAAGCGTGTTACAATAGCTATGTTTTGTAGTAGCGCGTGGATCTGGGTGGGCCAGCCGGCTGCTCCATCGGCGGCGGCCCCATGTGCTCCTCCCCGCCGGTCGTGTCGTGGCGCCCTCCTCCCACGTCGCCTCCATGGATCCACCCCGCCCTCGCCTCGCCTCCTCCTCTCCGCCGCCAGATCCAGCTCGGCGACCATGGCTGCCACCTCATCCTCGAGCTCCGTCCGCCGTTGCCATCGGCGAGGCCGGCTCCGCCCCGTCGTGGCCTCCTCCTGGGTGCTTCCTCCATCAACGCCGACCAGTGGCCCGACCACTTGGCCGTAGCGCCAAGCGGACGTGGAGGCACGGAGAGAAGATAGGGGAGGCCTCCATACCACGCTGTATGTGAGGTGAGAGAGTCCTCACCCTATTGTAGTAGGAGAGGTTTTCCAGTCGCCCACTGCAGGGGATGAGTAACCCTATATGTTACTGCATATATTTAGGGGGTCTTTTCCAGCTATCCACTGCGGATAGCCTAATGCCCTGCGGCAGCTGTGCAACAACGGTGGAGGCCGAACTCCGAAAAGCATCTGCAATTCCTGTCTTTCCAAACCTGCACCAGCGCAATTGCGCAAACGAAGAATTGAAACCACCCCTACGTGGCACTGGCCACTTGAATTGACCCGAGAAAGCAAACTTTCACTAGTGCAACAGCGAGCATCCATCAGCCACTGGCATGCATGATGGGGCAAAAACCTTACCGAACTCTCTAAACACCGCGGTCCAAATAATCCTCATTTCCATGATGCACATATACATAATAATATCTTTAGCTTACCCACGCGCCCTCCCTCCACTATATATATCTTGCCCTCAGGCCTCTAGTCTCATCACGCTCCTGAACGAGCTAAGAGGCTAGGCAGAGCTAGAGTCGTAGCTAGGCAAGCATGGGCGGCAGCAGCAGTAAGGCAGGCATGGGGCTGCCACCTGGTCCAGCAGTTTACCAGACCACGGCATCCAAGCAGCCCCCAGTGAGGTAGTGATAGGCAGTAACAGCAGCGATGATGCTGAGTAGAGATGATGCTGAGTTGCCTCAACGGATCCCGCCGCTGAGTTGGGGGAAGCGCATCACAGTGCTGAGCATCGACGGCGGCGGGAATCCGCGGCCTCATCCCGGCGGTCATCCTAGCCTCCCTCGAGGAAAAGCTCCAAGTAATTATATACTGTATTTTATATTTACATATATATCTCTAATCTTAAGGTACATAGATATGTATAAATGTATGTGGCTACGTGCACCTATATATATATATATCTCAAGATTAAAAGCATAGACCAAATGAAAGTTTTATATAATATACAAACAACTCACTACTCACGTATCTTTGTCCTAGTATAATATATATAAACATCGGAGGGCGTATATACCATTGTCTTCAAATATACTCCCTCCGTCCGTCGGGGAGTACTATATTAATTGTCACTAATAACTTGTGAACCTTTGTTGAGGACTTGGACGGGCCAAATGCTCGACTAGCGGACTACTTCGATATGATTGCGGGCACTAGCACGGGCGGCTTGATCGCGGCGATGTTGGTGGCGCCGGGCAAGAATGGACGGCCTTTGTTCCCCGCCAAGGACATTAAGCCGTTCTACCTTGAGAACGGGCCTAAGATCTTCATTAGGCACTAAACAACGTAATTAAATCTGATGCAGCAGTTCGTAGTACACTTATGTGTGTACATGCGCCGCCTGCTCGCTTGATCGATCCATCCTAGAGTTATTTTCCTAGCTATATATATTACGGGCAAAATAGTATTATAGGCCTAACACCTGGATATCTAATTCCATCTCCTTGCATTCAATAATTCCATTGCAGAGGCAGGAAACAGACCCTGTTGACGAGCGTGATGTCTCCGTTGAAAGCGTCTTGGCTTGCGGAGCTGATAATCACGTGGTGGGGGCCTAGGTACGACTGTACGGCTCTCCACGAAATCATCACCAAGCAGATGGGCGAACTCACCCTCAAAGACACCCTCACCGGACTCGTAGTGCCAGCATTCGACGTCAGAAACCCAGGAACCTTCCTCTTCTCCTCATTCCACAAGGTTCTCATAAGGGATCAGCAGCTCAAGGATATCTGCATTGCCACGACGGCCGCGCCAACATACTTCCGGCCATACTGTATCATTTGGCCCCCCATCGACTCGAAGACAACAGACCCACACCAGATAGAAAAAGATACGTACGAACTAATTGACGGCGGTATCGCCGCCAACAACCCCAGCCTGCATGCCATATGGAACATCGTTATGAGGACAAGGCAGCGCCAGCGTGAGAATACAGCTGCGGGGCACCCTGACCACGTTCTGAATTTAAAAGATTGCATCGTCATCTCGGTCGGGACCGGCGGAGCTGTGAGGAAACAAGGCTACACCGCAGAAGAGTGTGGCAAGTGGGGCGCAATTGGATGGCTTAAGAATGGCAGCTACAACCCGCTCATTGACATGCTCACCCACGCCAATGCTAAACTCATCTACACCACCACCGCCTTTCTCTTTCATCTGCAGGGATGTGAGGGCAACTTTCTACGCATTGAACCTTCTGAGGTTTGTAACTATACAACCTCGGTTCAGGTTCACAAATGTATGTCGCGATTGTTTTTTATTTTTTTCCCGCAACTTCGATCATTCATTTTATTCAAAAAAAATTTATTTTAACATGTAAAACCATAATTCATAGTTAAACTACCTTCAGTAATGAATAAAGTCACAACAGAATAAATGATAACTTATAAAAATTTTTGATCGAAGTTGTGAAAAAAAAATCAACCGTGTCCTATATTTGTGAACGGAGAAAGTTGTAATATTTTTTTTCTTACTCCTCATCAACAGTACATATTTTTATGTATGTATTTATACTATAGGAGCACAACAAGGCGCTCAAGCCAATGGACGACACGAGTACCGAGAACATGCATAACCTGATCAGGGTGGGCAAGGACCTGCTCGAGGCGCCTCTGTCAAGGATCGACTTTACTAAGGGAGTATGGAAACACGAACACATCCTCCAGGGAGACACAACCAACAAACAAGGAGGCAGCACATCTTATAACGAAACAAAAGAAACACAAACAAACGAGAAAGAGCTCGAGAGATTCGCCAAGATTCTCTCCGAGGAGCGCAAGAAGCGCCTTGAAAACCAGAAAATGGAAGGACAAGTAAAAGCGCCGGAAGCTCCAAGAGAAGAAGCCTAGCTTTAGTTATTTTACTAGCGTGTGTTTTGTGTTGATTGGTTTGCTGGGTTTCCAATGTTTGAATCAACTTGTTTTTCCCATATATTAGGTTGTCTTCTCAGTTTATTACTTCTGCCAGTGCGTCTGTCAATAGTTGTCCGTGCGTGCGTGGGCTTGTAAGCTTGGTCAAACAATAATCTTGTTTTCCAATTTACATCTGTGAGTAAAATTATGACCAACCTACAATGAACTAGATGGTTTCTTAATAGAAAAAATAGACATCCAAATTTAAGTCCCAACACACCGAAGTCCAACTTATCAAAACCTCTGCAAATGGGGCACTTCATAAAAAAACGATTAAAGGAGTCACTTCTATCTATGACGCTAAAAATAATATAAATTGCATCACTCATGCGTGATTAATGATTAGTGGTGGCTTGTGTTGAAATACATCACAAATGACTTTGTCCAAACCATAGTGTAGATATATTTTACAGGTGTCTCAAAAAAAATCACATTATTAATAAATTAGTGACAATTCAACACAGAAGTAAAACATGTCACTATTGTGGATACTCTTGAGTGGCCTGTGTTGTTAAAACACGTCACTGTTTGCCTCACCAGATCTGAACATTTCATAGACGTACGCTTCACAACCGTATCAAAAAAATTGGAGACCCTATGCTTCTCCCTTACCCTATGCTGCCCCCGTCGTTGTGTTCTCCTCAGGTTGTCCTCGACGGTTCCCCCCAAACCGTCTTCTCCCCCAATTTAGAGGATCCTCCCTCCCCTAAACAGTCCAATGGTGCCCCCTACACCATCCTCCATTTTGGGGGAGGAGCACTGCGTCCCCCAAGCCTAGGGGACGTGCAGCCATCCTCCACAGCCTGTGTTGGGCCCCAGTGTAGACGTGGAGGGCCGAGGGTGCACAGTGGCTCCGCCGGAGGAAGGGAAGAGGCGTGTGGTGGCTCGCCGGACGTGGGGGGCAAGGCATGCGGTGGCTTGCCAAAGGTGGGGGCAAAGGCACGCGGTGGCTCGCTAGAGGAGGGGGCGAAGGCGCGTGCCGGCTCGCCGCGGACGAAGGCGCGTGGTGGCTCGAGGATGGCGGCAGCAGAGGCCGTAGACGGAGGCGCAAGGAAGGCGGGGGCAGTGGCGGTGGATGGAGGCCCACGGGCGAGGGCGGCCCCGGCAACCGCTGCACGGAGGCTAGAGGAGGCGTACACGGGTGCGAGGGTGTCCTTGGTGGCTGCCACATGCGGGTGGATGAGGTGCAAGAGAGGTGCGGCGGGAGGTGGGCGCGGCGGCAAGGGAAGCGAGGTCAGCCTTGGGGAGAGAGAGCAGATGAGGTGATGGGGACAGGGGTTCTCGATCTTCCATCAGGTGAGGATAACTATCAATTTGACGGAGGTGAAAAACACACGATCCGGCTTCCAATCAACACGATTCGAACTCCGCAATCGCAGCACCACGTCTACTCTAGTTATCAACCGTCCACATACAATTGACCTCGCCACGACGGCTTATCACTGCAAGCGAATCAAAGAACACAACCAATAACATGGTAGATGCAAACTCGAATTGCAAACCGAAAGATTAAGCTCACAAGTTGGTGTTTCACAAACCGATCAAATGGCGAAACTGTTCAATGACAGAGTAATCTAAGCAAAATCTAAACACTATTACAATGATGGCTACTGAATATATACAAAAGATAGGATCTAGAGGGCGGCCAAAGGAGTGGCTGCGCAACCCTACACCATACAAGGGCTTCAGGCCCAAAAACCGGCATCGCAGCATCCTGCCAGATTCTGGTCATCATGTTATTTCAACGATTTCCATCAACTCCCAGTTTATTTCGATGTGGGACCATATGAGTCAGAAAGTTTATCTCCTTAGTTTTACAATGATACGTGGACCATCCGAAACGGAGTCCGTATGTGGCATGGACGTCTGTTTTCGTGAGGCCTACTCCAACAGTCCGAACCAGACTCGTGAATAAATTAGACTTTAATATGGATTGGGCTTATGGTTCCATCTTTTGTTGGACCTTGATCATATCTTTCATGGGAATGTCCTCATTACTAGGTATAGAAACAAAACGACATACATTTTTGGAATGGAGGGGAATGAAACAATCATGGAGGTCGTGGTTCCACAGCGGCCAAGAATATCAATGCACGTGTTGATCTCAGCCTCTTCCATGTGTAACGGCACTAATACACTCTCGGAAAAGTTGATGTTTGGCCCCGTCGCCTTACTGAATTGCTGCAGGATGATGGACAATTTTTCCACACCCGAGACCTCTCCTCTCATGACAATGAGAGTATCATCTGCGTACTGGATGACGGCACCCGGCGCTGAAGGTTGTGTGGGATGGCAGATTCCCTGTTCCTGCTTGATCATTTGCTGTAAAACATCGGCCACAAGGAGGAAGAGGTAGGGGAGATTGGGTCCCCCTGACGAAGCCCACGTTTGCAGTCGAACCAGGGGCCCGGGCAGCCATTAAGCAGAGTGGCCGTTTTCGACGATGCTAGCAGGAGTTGCATCCATTTCACCGATTGCTCGCTGAATCCCCTGGTCAGGAGAATGTCAAAAAGAGCAGGCCACTGAACCGTGTCAAATGCTTTGGCGAAATCCAATTTTAACACCACCGAGGGGATCTTCCTCTTATGGCAGCATTGAACTAACTCCATGGCGTATACAAAATTCTCTGCAATTGATCTTCCATGGAGAAACCCAGTTTGGTCGAGGTCAATTAGCCCCCCAATCACTCTTTGCAACCTGGTGGTCAGGACTTTGGAGATGATCTTGATATTGCAATTCTGCAAGCAAATGGGCCTGAAGTCACTAACCAGCTTTGCCCCTGGTTTTTTTGGCAGGAGAACCATATATGATCTGTTAATCCTCTGAAGCTCTAGTTCCCCAGAGTGAAAAGCAGAAACTAGTCTCATCACATCTGGCTTGACCTCGGACCAGGCAGCCCCATAGAAACTGGGACCGAAGCCATCGGGGCCGGGGGCACTTTGCTTGTTCATTCCCTTCACAGCAGTAGTCACCTCGAGCTCACTGAAGCTTCCATCTAGCCTGTCACTTAAGCATATTTGATCTCTGTACAGCTGTTCCAACGAGAATGTTCAGCAAGGTGTGCCATTTGATCCCATGAGACCACGGTAAAAATCTGTGACGGCTGCAGTTTTTTCCTCATGCTTCTTGAACTCTACATCACCAACCTGAATGAGCCCAATTGTTGACCACGATGCCGAATGGAAGCTCGGGCATGATGGTACGCTGTGTTAGCGTCAGCTTCTTTGATTGCCTTATGCTTCCTGCGTTGCTTCCAATAAGCTGCTCTTTCCTTCAGAACTCGGTGAGGACAATCAGTGCACATCTGGCGAACCTGGAATTCTGCAGGAGACAGATGCCGAAGCTCTTCCAAAGTGTCAAAGACAGTGATAATAAAATTGCAATTAGGTATGATATGTAGGGGGGGTGGGGGGGGGGGGGAGGGGCTCTCTGGCTTTCTTGGCGCAAAGCTTAGCTGCTGAGCGGACAGCCTCCATTAACATGAATAGTTCAAGGTGCTTCCTTCAGTTTAAATTAGACAAGGTAATAGTTGTGGTGTATAATTTCATAAAAAGGGTGTATAAGTATTGGCATCCTAGAATCATGATTAGTAAGTAAAAAGGGTGTATAATTCCTTAATTTCGTCAGTTGGGGTTGTTGTGCCTACAGCCGGGAACTGTAGTTGGAGGTGCAGAGGACGATGAGTAGAAGCAGAAACACACTAAACCCACTGGGGTTGTTGAAGAATACAGCAAAGAAGATCTCTAAATAATGGTGAAAGTGGTTAGTCAAACTCGGCATCTCATACTGCGTGTTATATATAGGCTATGGCCTCTACAGATTGCAGAGTTTGTTACAGCCAACCTGCTATCGATCTATAAGTACGTACAACAATAAAAGATTGACTTGACTTAATTTCATGCAAGACTGCACTTTCATTCTAACAGGATCGTCATCTAATAGTTTTTTTTGGCAAATTCATAGGAAAGCTGCACATCTTTATATTAAGAAAAAAATGTTACAAAGACGTTACTAAACTAAGCATTACAAAGGAGATAATCTCGCGACATCAAACAACCGAACAACCTCCGACCGGGCTAGATGAAACCTAGGCTGCCATCAGGACTCCAAACCCCTTGGCATCTAATAGTTCGAAAGTGTAGAGTGAAGATTTACCACAACACAGACATCTGGCCTACACACCATTTTTTTTAAACGAACCAGGCAAAGCTTGCCGATTATATTAAAAAGAAGAAGATGTTTAGACTGGACTGGACAGAACAACCAACAACACCGCGCGGTTGGATTGGGATATCAACACATTCCACCCAATTGAAACAACTCAACAAGAAAAACAAACATCGACCAGTTGGATTGGGACATCAACTAGCCGCACCACGAGCAAACAACCTCCCAAAAGGGAGACGGAAGGGAAACAACAAACAGCTACAACAGCAACCAAGGACCCACACAAACGCCTAGCTCACAACACAAAGAAACGACGAAGCAACACCCTCAACCGGAGAGAACACTAACGAAAAGGCAAAGAAACCTCTGCCAAGAAGTCCCGGAATGCATGACCCTTTAAACTTAGCAAAGGTTTAAGGAGATCCGGCAGCACCAAATCCTTCATACGGTCAGAATAAACTTGAATTATGTCATCAATGAGCTTCCCGTCACTCCCAATAATGCCCAATTCTTTTAACGCGTTGTGTTGGGCAAGGCGAGCACTCTGGCGACATGAAGAGCTATTATAGGACTTGCGCTGATGTCTTGCTGTCGTGGTCGGTGGTGAAGGGGGTTGAATAGAAGGGCATGCAAGGTCCTCACTCATCCTAACTTTGGCGGTAGGCGAAGGCACTCCGTGTAGAGGTGGATCTTGTAACAATTGAGGCACTTCTGGCTTGACCTCAACCATAGAATGTGTAACGACATCTTCGATGGTGGTGAGAAAGATAAGGCTCTCGATTGTCACAGCTGATACAACATCCTCATCATCAGATGCATCCTCCACTAGAACAACCTCCTCAACATGGGAGTCGGTGGGTGCAACAATGGCTTGCTCAACAATAGGTGCATCAATGGTTTGCTCTTCAACATAGGTGACGGCGGGCGTAACAACGACTTGCTCCATGGTGGCTATCTCACAAGTGAATGGGTTCATCACTCCATGAACCCTCAGCTCGTCAGAGGGAGGATCTGTAGTGTCTCCACAAGAGTTCTCACCCACCAAGGATCCAACAAGTAAACAAGCTGCTGCAAGAGAAGTGAGCATCGACGGAGACGGGGAGTGCCTAACTGGAGAACAAGGGCCGAAGAGCTGGGCAATGTCGAAATCCTGAGCATGCCCTCCACATGGCACCACACACTCGAAATGGTTGGTCATGCGTGCTAGCCACAACTTGATGGTAGAAACCTCCTCCCTGAGGGGTCGCATCACTTCATCCAACCGAACTGCAACCAAGTGCTAAAGCTCTGATCGCAAAAAATCGACAAAAGGTGAAATCACTGTCTCGAGGTTTAGGTTCGCAAGAGAGGCACCACGACAGCTACTGCAAACGTGAACATTATCCTCATCCCCCGAAACGATAGGCTCTGAAGCTGGCACAGAGTTGTGCTGACCTTGTGGTGGAGACTCAACAACGGTGGCTGATGAAGAAGCTGAACGACATCCACGCAGTGGAGGCATGGCAGCTACCTTAGCCCAACTCTTTGTTTGCTGCTGTTGATGACGAGGCTGCGAGGAATCGAAGCGAAAGGAATGAGAGGTGGACCAAAGGCGACAATGCCTCTCTCGATGACCAGGGAGGCAACAACGGATGCAACGGAATGAATCCTTGTAGGAGCTAACTTGGTGGTCATGGGCAAGGCAGCGGTAGCAGCGACCCTGAGCCCATTTCTTGAAGGCGATGCTCTGCTCTGAATGCAGAGAACGTGGAGGCGGTGATGGCGGCGATGGTTGATCCAAGTGGAAGCCGCTCTTCTCATGCACAGACACCCTAGGCGCCTCTACGGATGGAGCCACAACACCGGGTCCAGGTGACCGGGAGGAGGACCGCCCCATCGTGCCTAGTACAGGCTAGGCGTGCCACCAGGAGTAGGGGAAGGCAGCAGCGGCAGCGGATCCAGCCAGAGAGGCGACCGAAACGGGTGGAGGGGCAGCGGTGGATCCCTCAATCCTCCGCCCTGAAACTCATCTCCGGAGAGGATGAGGAGGTCAAATCTGGGAGAGAGGACTTGACGGTGGGGTAGGTGGCGGCGCAGGCGTACATGGAGGAGGAACATCGGCTGCACACCCTCGCTGTCCCAGGTGCCGCGACACGGATCATCGACACGATGTGGCGTCAAGATCCCCTGCGCGCACTGCAACTACATAGAGGCAGTCGACGGAGCCGGGCCGGGGCAGAGGCAGCGCGCTTGTCTTGAGCTCACACGCCCTCCCTGACGATGACCATGGCACGGATCCAGTGGGTGACGGCGAGCCAGCGACGGGGAAGGCGGGCGGACGGCGGTGATGCGCAGGGGGGCGGGGCGGCGACCGAGGTGGCGGAGAGGAAAAAAAGGAAGGACAGCGCAGACCGGGGTGGGGTGGCGTGGATCTGGCGGGGGCGGCGTGCCGGCGGCGGGGAAGGCGAGTCGACGGCGGCGGCATGCAGGGGCGGGATGGCGGCGCCTGGGCCTCGATCCAGCCTCTTCTTTGCTTTTGTGATGGGACCGAGATCAGATTCTTCAACACTCAAACTTGGGATCACAAAGTCATCATTACCCAGTCATTGGCGTCGTCGGCGTTGGATGCGGCGGGGCCAGTCAGGAAATGCGGATCCATCGGGCGCGAAAGGACATCAAACTCCGGGCACGAATGGGCGCAAGAGCCCGAGGTTCCGCTAATTCGAGGGTTAGGCTAGGCGGCCGTCGGACATGGGATTAGGAGGAGGAAGGTGGAGGCGGCGGCAGTTTGTCGAGCCGGTGAGTGAGGCGAATGTGGAGGATGGGAACCGACGAACCAAAGCAGGAGCTGATGAGAAGCAACTGGAACTGGAATTTGGAATTTGGAATTTGGGAATCTGTGGCCTACACACCCTGGTTTTGCTTTGCGTTGCTGGTCTAGCTGGCCTTGCCTGACAGAGTTCTTCTCAGGCTCGTATTACTTGGCTTGATTCTTAGGATCTGATAAAATCAGATTGTTCGATCGGTTGCTATAACTAGATAAGTCGGTTTCTGCGCAGAGGTGTTGTAGCGAGCCCTTGCGCATGTTGCACAAGGCATGCTCAGGTGTTTGGCGTGGTTGTGCGTCAACATTTACACGGAAACTTGAGATAATCTTATTACAAGTATACTGAGTAAGATGACCAGAGCGGGTGCATTGGCATGAGCAGGCTGGCTAGTAAAAATAATGAAGAAATTTACAGATCAAAAAGCTCAATTTCTTTTTTTTTTCGAAAGTCGCAGCAAGAGGATTGCCACGTACCGACTTTATTAGAAAGAAAAGAGACAAAACACTTACATGGTCCACAATAAAAACAGCACTAGCTCAACACTGAAACTAGAACAGCTAGAGAAACTACCAAACACTAGAAAGAGGGAGAACTACAGAAGCCCAACAGAAAAATGAACACTTAAGGACAGGATCGAAGGGAACTAGAATTTCTTTGTTGCCCAAAACCATCTTCGATGAGACCTGCTACTTGTCCTTCTGTCTTCTCCACTCTCTGAAAGACTCTGCGGTTTCGCTCCTTCCAAATTTCCCACCAAAACAGGATCACCAGCCCATCGAACTCTCTTCCTTCACTTTTATTTACTTTGCCTCTGGCTTTTTTCCACCACGTGTAGGCTGAAGAAAACTGTTCAATTCCTGGCAGCATGGCAAGGTTGAACCAAAGCGAGAGTTGAGTCCACACAGTTTTAGTGAAGACACAATTTTTGGCCATGTGAACAGTAGTTTCCGGTTTTTGGTTGCAGAGTTTGCAAATGGGGTCGTTATTCCCGCCTCTTTTCTGGAGGTTCTCAGCTGTTACGATCTTCCTATGAAGGAGGGTCCACGCAAAAAAGTGGCATTTTGGCTCTACCTTTGCCTTCCAAACTGGGAGGAGTTTGACTTTGGCGTGGCCTCCAATAAATTGAGCCAAGTACACACTTTTGGTTGAGTATACGCCATCATTGGTCCAACGGCAGGTTATCTCGTCCTCCACCTCAAGATTCCTATGCACTACGTTCAACGCTTCCCAAAGTGCCACGAACTCCCTGATCTCCAATGCTCCAGAAACCGGAATAATATGTGAAATCCATTTGTTATTGCTCATGGCTTTAAGCACCGAGATATTCTTCTGTGAGGATTTGGTGAAGAGTGTAGGAGCAATCAACCGTGCCGAGGTGTCATTGATCCAATGGGAATACCAAAAGGATGTTTTTGCCCATTGCCCACATGCACCACTGTAGAAGCATGAAACATATCCCTGTCTGCTTTTCCACAGGGGATGTCCAATCCTACCCAAGCTCTATCTTGATTTTTCCATTGGAACCACATCCAACGCAGCCGCAATGCTCTTGCAAAACATTCCAACTCAGCGATACCTAGACCTCCCAAGTTCAACGGGCAGGTCACAACCGGCCAGCTGAGAAGGCAATGCCCTCCAGAGATATTTTCTGGCTCTTCGCCTTTCCAAAGAAAACTGCACCTAATTTTGTCAATTTGCTTGAATATCCACTTTTGTTCTGCAAAAGCAGTCAAGTGGTAAATCGGTTGAGCAGATAAGACTGTCTTAACTAGGGTCATTCTGCCTGCCTTGGACAACAGCTTTCCTTTCCATCCCGGCAGTCTGGCCCACACCTTGTCTAACAATGGTTGAACATCAATTCTCCGGAGTTTCCTCAGATGAAGTGGCAGGCCGAGGTACCTACCAGGGAAGGACCCCACTTTGCCAGGGAACCAAAGTGGTAGTGACTCCACTGTAGCAGGTTGACACCAGATAGGGAAGATTTCCGTCTTATTAAGGTTGAACCTAAGCCCCGAACAACGACTGAAAGTTTGCGGGATACTCTCAAGGGCCCGGAGTTTAGCCTCATCTGGTTTGATGAAAATACCAGCGTCATCCACGTACAGAGAACAATTTAGGGTGGCTGGTCTTGGGAGGATCTGCGAAAGAATTCCTGATTGGACCGCCCGCTCAAGAATCCTTTGTAATGGATCAATAGCAAGAATAAAGAGCATTGGGGATAGAGGATCCCCCTGTCGGAGACCCCACAAGTGAATGATCCTTTTTACCGGTTTGCCGTTCATGATCACACGGGATGATGAAGAGGCGAGGATGACTGAAATCCAATTTCTCCATTTGACACCAAAGCCGAGAGCCTGTAAGACTTCTAACAAATAAGCCCAGTTGACGGAGTCAAACGCCTTAGAAATATCTAGCTTGATGAAAAGGGCTTTGCTGTTGATCTTGTGCAATTTACAGATGACTCTTTGCACATATAGGAAATTGTCATGTATACTCCTCCCTTTGATGAAAGCATTTTGCGATCTGGACACCAATTGCCCTAACTTGGGGGCTAATCTTTCTGCCATCAGCTTGGTTATCAATTTCGCTAGGCTATTGATCAAACTAATAGGCCTAAAATCAGTTAGGCTGAGCGCTCCTCTTTTCGGCAGGAGAACAATGTTGGCTTCATTCGCTTAGTGCAGCTTGCAAGTTCTGTGATTATAGAATCCCCACAGTGCATCCACCAGGTCTGTCTTGATGATGTTCCAACATTTTTTATAAAACAGGCCAATGTAACCGTCTGGCCCCGGGGCTTTCTGGGAAGGCATTACTTGAATTATTTTGTTTACCTCATCCTCCGAAAAAGGATCTTCAAGGTCACTCAAGTCTGTAGCAAAGTATCCGAGGGCAGTCCAATCCAGCGCCTGTTCTCTGACAGAAGGTGAACCTAGCAGGGCTTGCAAAAACTTGAAAGCCACCTCCTCTTTATCTTTTTGTGTCAATGCAATTCCGGCCTCTGATTGCAGTCCTGAATAAAATTCTTTTTTCGCCTAATACTTGCATGCAGATGGAAGAGTCTAGTGTTAGCATCTCCCATCCTGATCCATTTTAACCTTGAATGTTGTCTGGCTCTTGATTTTTGCATGGCGGCAAGGCCCAGCGATTTATTTTTCCGGAAACGAAGAAGGTCCAGTTCCAACGGAGTAAGCTGCCTGTATTCCTGTGCCTTCTCTAAGCACAACATGGCCACCTGAATAATTGCTAACCGAAGTTGTAAATCCTTCGCCCAATAATTTTTTAGATAAGGAAAGTTTTTTAAAGCTTTCAAAGTTAATAAATTGAGGTGATTAGGGCTGTTCAGATCGACAAATTACCTTATACTAACTCCATTCTGAAATATTTTGTCGCCGGCTAATTTATTTTAGAACTAAAATGCAATAAATAAATAAAAATGGAGGGAGTAATTTCTATACTTGCCATGTCAAATAATAAACATAGAAACTATATTTGTAATCAATGTTTTCTTTAGAGAAACTATCTTGTCATCCCATTGGGACGGCCCATAGCGAGTTTTTGACAGAAAAACTTATTCCCCCAACGATTAATGTTGCGGGGTTTAAGAAGTTGATGATCTGCACCAATTAACTGCATAACTGCACTTTTCTAGGCTGACAAATACTTGGCTGCAAACTCAGCAATGTTCTTGTCAGAGCTCCCTCCTTGCTGCATCGCCTCCTTTGCCTTCTCCATCCATTTCGCTGAATTCTGCTTGTACTCTGTTTTCCTCTCCCCTTCCATCACCTCTCGAATGCACCTCTCCACCTCCTCCCTCCTTAGCAAGCCCTTCTCATCTAACTGCATTCGCACACCGATTCCCCATGCGCTCTCCACATACTTTGCATTGGTTGGTTGGTCTGCCGATAGCGGCATTGCCACCATTGGTACACCGGTAACAATCGCCTCCGTTGTCGAGTTCCATCCGCAGTGCGTCAAGAAACAACCTGAATACAATGATGGAATCGTGCAAGATGTTAAATTCCCCGTGTATACATCTCTGAATTATTTACCTCAAAGGGTTCATTCAGTTCATCTTCAGTGTGATATATACATGTCAGCTCATACCTGTGGCCTTGTGTGCCAAGACCTCCAGCTGGGGGCACCAGGTCACGACGAGCCCCTTCTCCTCGCACTTGTCGCGAATATCCTCGGACAACTTGTGTGCCTCTGTGGACCTCAAGACCCAGATGAATGGCTTGCCGGAATTGCACAGCCCGTCGCCGAGCTCATCTAGCTGCCCGCCATCCAGGGTGTAGACGGTCCCGAAGGAAGCAAGGACAACAGATCACGGGGCCTGCTTCTCCAGCCACTCCATTACCGGCGCACCGCTGCTGAAGAAGCTGACGCCGTGGGTCTTGTTGGATGGCAGCCGGCCGTCGTCGATGTAGAACGACGGCAAGGCTGGGCCGATCGTCTTCGCGCGCCATGTCGTCTCCATGTACTCTGCCTCCTGCTCGGTTAGTTAGCAGTTAGCACACCATCACCCTGTCAGCGAGCCTACAAGGTTGCAGAACAGCCGCAGAAAGAGATTGCGTGCTGACCAGTGGCTCGAGGTCTTGGAATGAGTTGATGAAGACGTCGCCGGTGTGCTCAAGGCCGTCGAACTGCCGGATGGACACTTCGAGGTACTGCGGGTACAGCTCCGGCTCCACCACAAATGGCGGCAGGTCCTCTGCGCCGAGGTCTACGCTGACCACGTCCCGCCGCCGGAGCGCGCTCCCGTGGACCATCGGCAGGGGCGCGCGCCCCGCCCAGACCTCCCCGTAGATGAGGTCCACCACGCAGACCTGCGACAGCAGCGCGGCGGTCGGGACGCCAGCGGCGCTCGCCACGCGCCGTGCCCACGGCATGTGCGGGTCGTACACCACCACGGCCGCCGGCCTCCCCGCCCGTGCCTCGGCGTCGATGACCCCCGCGAGCGTCTCGGACCCCACGGACTCCAGGCGGCGGCAGTACTCTACGGGGTCCGTGCCGGCCATGCCGCCCTCGTCGAAGCCGTCGGAGATGGCCGCGACGGGGAACGGCTCACCGGCGGACGGGCAGGTGGACAGCACGTAGCGGGTGGTGACGAGCGTCGGAAGGAGGCCGTGGTAGGCGAGGCGGCGGCCGAACTGGAGCATCGGGTTCATGTGGCCCTGCGCCGCCAGGGGCACCAGCAGCACGTGGACGCTGCCGCGCTCTCCTGGGCCGGAACAGGACGTCGTCATCGTCGTCGTTGCTGTGCTCTCCGAGGTTGCAGTGCTCAGGGAGAAAGCTATGGAGATATATTGCACATTTCCACCCTGATGGAGTGAAGGTATTATTGTCCCAGTCGGAGGAAGGTTCGTGGTATCAAATGGCCGGCTGAGAACGGAGAACTCTGTTTGACTACTAGTTTGGGATCCTAGCACGAAGATCATACGAAACTTCCCGATTCACAGGCTTTATTAAGTTCCAAATAAGCCGCCGCAACTGCAGCTTATTTCGGTAAATCTAAACGTGATAATGGTTTTGGCCAAAACTAGTTTCGATGGTTTGGTTTTTGTGTTGGGCCGGTTTGGTCCGGTGGGATATGGACCAGACCATGGAGTAGCTTGGTTCACGCAATTCCTATTTATCTTCCGGAAGAAAGAAAACCCACGTAACTTCCAGAGTTTGAGATTTGTGCGAACTATCTCCACCCTCCCTCCACCCAACATGCCCTGCAGCCGCCGTGCGCTGCTTTTCTGAGTGCCCGCTGCGCACCCGCCGCCATTGTTGCGCCCGCTGCGTGCCGCCTCCGAGCCGCCGCCGCGCACTCCCCCGGGGGCGCCACCACGTGCTGCCATAGAACTACCCCGATCTAACTTTTCAACTACACTGATTCAACATTCCAAATATACTGATTCAACATTCTACGTATACATTGTTGAAATAGCATTTGCAAAATATTGAAATCGATCAAATAAGATGTTGAATTAGTTTTTTGCAATTGTTGAATACGTACATGAGGTGACCAAGGTAGAAGAAGAGATAGAACCGTTTCTGGGCCTCGTGGTCTTTTTATTTGGCTTGCTTAACTTCCTTCCGGTAGATGCATAGGAGGTCCCCTTGATTCAGGCCATGCGATGAAATGGATTGACTCAGTTTAGTTAGGTTTTCAGTTTCTGAATAGTCTTCAACTAGAGTCCCAACCTGAGGATTGGCCAGTAGTCACGAGTCCGAACAGAATCCTCGGATTATGCGTGATCTAGTTGGATTATGACTTGTAAAGGGGAAAAAACATCCCTTCCTATAAATAATGGCCGATTGAGGTACCACCATCCAACCAAATACATCTACTTTTATCTTTTTATATTTTAACTCTTTGCCCTACTTTTCTAATCTATTTTGTCGTTCTCCCTGCATCTCGATGGCTACTTGGAGGCGTTCTAGGAGGCCTGCCGATCCTAGAGCAACCTTACGATCCATCCTCTTCGACGGGATCCCTCTCTGGAGTTTGGATCTAGGTCTACCCGAGCTCCCATGAGCTCACTAGACATTTTGGCGCACACCGCCATATAGTCCGACGCCGCTGGACAGTCTGGCGCACACCACCGGACAGTCTGGTGTCCGCTAGTTAATCCCAAAGCGTTGTTTGTTGCATAGAAGAACCTAGGGCTTTGTGGTATTTGGCCATACAAGTGCCAACATACTTTTTGACGACTCCGCTGGAGAAGAAGACAATAGATCTGAAACAATCAGCTTCAATGACCAGTCCCACGGATCCGTTTGAGGTTACCGTTGACAACATCATCATTCTTATGTTTGAGGAACTTCCTGAAGATTTTCAGCGACAATTTGAAGAGAGGTTGAGGATACAAGCTGACAATGACTTGAAGCGTAGGAAGTAGCGCGAGAAAGAAGAGTTGCAAAAACTCTTCTCTTGTTACGAGAAGAAGGGCCGACATGGAATGATCACTCAACTCAAGCTATATAAATACCTAATGCAACATCTAGTGCAGTTATACCTTCAAATCAAGATACAAGAATTGTTAGCTTTGTTGATAGTGTCGTTGCTGCTAGTTTAAATAATAGGTTTGATGCTATGGCTCGTAGTATTTTTTATGCCATTGATAAATGTATAGATGCCAAGCTTAAGCAACCTATCGGCAATGATTAGCATGCATCTATTTCTAATGTTACTGCCGATCAAGGTGCCACCACTAGCATTCCTGATTTATCTAATGTGCTTATATCCAGAGTCCATCTTTCTGTTACACCAATATATCATATGCAAAGCCGAACAATTATTGGGAATTTGGCTAACGCAGGGATTCCATCTACTCATACTAATACTTCAATGCCACATCCTACCGTTGCATACACTACACCTGTTAGTACCTTTGGGTCCGATTCAGGACCGCAAGATTCATATACCTTGCCAAACTTTACATCATATCCGTCTTATACAACCATGCCACTTGCTACCAATAGAGTTGCCTTCTCTAAGCCAGTGCATTGGCCCTCACCTAATGAGGTGGAGAGGGATAAATTCAAAGCCGAAATAGAAAGCGTTATGAGAGAGTCTTTCAGTTTGGACACTAAAGTTAGAGCTAGAACCTACCATAAGCCATACCCTAATAGCTACGAATATATTCCATATCCTACAGGGTATAAGATTCCTGATTTTGTCAAATTCACTGGTGTAGATAATAGGGCAATTTTAGAGCATGTTGGCCAGTTTCTTATACAATGTGGTGAGGCCAGCAGTATTGGGTGTTAAGGATTAGATTGTTTCCTATATCTATATCCGGGCTAAGTTACTGGGTTTACTCCATTGCCTCCCAAATCCAGTTCATACTTGGGAAGATTTAGAGGAGAAATTTCATGATTATTTCTTTACTGGTGAAACTGAGCTGCAATTATCACACCTTACATTTGTTAAGCAAGGACCAAATGAATATGTCTCCGAGTATATTAGACGATTCAAGGTACTAGAAACCGATGCTTTGGTTTGATAATTTATGATAAGGATTTGGCTGATCTAGCTTGTGATGGTTTACTTGATTTTTCATAAGGAAAAGCTAGAAGGGCGTGATTCTAGTGATGTTAATCAAGGATTGTAGAAAGATCTAGCTAACGAGAGCTGGGTTTATGGATAAAGGTCCAATCGTCCTATTTATGTGCTTGGTTTTGATTCTAGCAATTCGGACGATGAGGGCAAGGACGTTTATGCTACTAGATTTGTATGGTCATCTATAAACAAACAAAGCACTTGTGATTCCCTCAAGCCGATTTCTAAAATCTAGTGAGATGAGTGTAAACTTACTTTCGATCCGGCTAAGTGTGATAAGATATTTGATGAATTGTTGAAAGCCGGAATGATTAAATTGTCACATGCTATGCCACCACATCATGAGTTAAAGAAGAGAGCACATTGCAAAAGGCATAATTCATTTTCTTATGTGATGAGTGATTGCAATGTTTTTCATCGACAGATACAAGTAGCCATTGATTAGAAACATTTGACTTTAAAGGTATGCAAATTGATCACGAGCTATTTTTTATGAATGCCATTGATTTGCAGGGTGCGAAGGTTTTAGTTTGACCTCATCAAGCTGAATCAACTAAAGGGAAGAACATAGTCATCGATGATGAAAGGTTAGAGCCCAAGAAAAGAATCAACACAAAGCTAATAAGGCTCACTATTCGGTGTCCTTCGCCGGACTATCCAGTGTCAGTCATCGGACTGTCTGATAGCTTCAGAGAACTTGGGGGTGACTCCAAACCAAAAGGAAAGAAGAAGCCGAGTCTTTATGAGCTCTTGGCTAAGTATCAGAAGGAAGGGGCTACGAGGAAAAAGGATCGACCAGACAGTGGTGCAACTTCAAAGTCCTCACATATGGGTAATATGCAATTGAGTTCAATAAATTATTCTCCTATTACGACATGTTATCCTTTAGGGCCAACTTCATCATGGTCATAGCCATATTGTTATTATTACCCAACTTATCCTTACGCTAATATGTGACTGCTTCCTTATTTTCAATATCCTGCTTTATATCCTTATTATGGAGCATCACAATGACTGATTAATGACAATCTGGTCAAGTATACACCTGATGTTCCAGATGTGCAGGTAAAGAGGACCATGCAAGAATCTGAATGGTCACAGTCGAGGTGGTGCCCCTCAAGCTTATCTTACACTCAAAAGAGGAGGCTTTAGCGTTTGTGTCAACAAGAATCGAAGGAGCAGCAAGAAGAGGTGATGGTACCTATAAAGGAAGCATATGCTACTAAGTAGGTATAGCGGCCCAAGAAGATTGTTTCATCACCTTGATTTGGTCAAGTTTTATGGCTGATAATAGCTTTTATTGCCCTTATCGTTAAATATGGCCGATGTGCTATGCTAACCATCGCCCTTAGATGTTTTTGGTGCAAAAGAATGCTTTTGGATCATAACCTCTGCCAAAACATATGGGGCATTTGTTGAGCACAAAAGTTGGCACAGGCCTGCACCAGACTGTCCGGTGCGCGATGCCAGACACCAGTACGCTATGCCGGATAGTGTAGTAGTCACGAGTCTGAACGGAATCTACAGATTGTGCATGACAAGATTGGATTCTGACTCATAAAAGGGGTAAGACCATCCCTCCCTATAAATATAAACGGCCATGGCCGATTGAGGCATCACAGTCAAACCAAATACATCTACTTTTATCGTTTTTATCTTTTATCTCTTTGCCCTACTTTTTCGATCTATCTCGCTGCTCTCCCTGCATTTTAATGGCGACTTGGAGGCATTCTAGGTGGCCTTCTGATCCTAGAGAAACCCTATGATCCATCCTCCCTGACCAGATCCCTCTCGGGTGTTTGGATCTAGGTCTACCTGAGCTCCTAGGAGCTCATCGGACAGACCGGCGCACACCAACGAATTGTCTGACTCTACCGGACAATCCGACGCACACCACCGGACAGTCCGGCGTCGCCAGTTAACCCCAGAGCATTGTTCGTTGCATAGAAGAATCTATTGCTTTTCTGGTATTTGGCCAGATAAGTGCCAACACTATTAACTATTGTTGTGCTCGGAGCGTATTGAGTGTGCTGAAAATTCTTGAGGTATAAATTTTGTGCCATATTTTTGGTTCATAATCCATGTTTGGTTGTGTAGAAGTCTGAATTTTACTTGCCCACAGTTTCACTAGGTAAAAATCCTTGACACTATGTTCTGCTAATTGAGCAACATAAATAACATATCATTTATGGCGGCAGCATCATTTCCAAATGCATTTTTACTACTTATACAAACATATATCATTTATGCTATTCCTTTTTATCTTAAAGTTTGATATCTTTTCTAGCGTCAAAACAAAAAGACTGATGGCCCATCAATTCTAAACATGTATATTTAATTTCAATTTCTAAGAAATCACATGGCCTATCACTATGAGTGATGAGATGTGATACTAACTTCAGTACCCACCTATCGACAAAGGAGTGTGAGAACTAATTGTATGTTCAGTAGTGTAAAATGACTGAATAAAGTCAATAGTAGGAGGCCTGCCATAGTAGGAGGTGTAAAGATATCTATCTGTATTTGACAAACATACCGATCTTAACAATAAAATAAAAACATATTACATCGAGTTGAAGCATGGTTTTTAACAGGAAAGGAAATTTTGGAAATAGTAATTCAATTGCATCATGCTATCATATTCATATCTACTAATGAAATGGACAACCAGAACAAAAAACAGCTGGAAAATAGCTGGGAGTGAATAGATCTAGGGAGGGGAGGTGGCACTGCCCTTGTCCTTTCACCGTGGCAGAGAGGCCTGCAGGTTAGAGGATCTGCTTCGGGCGGCATCAACATGAGACATGGTGGGGGCATCACCGCCGGCCCGATCCAGGTGGCCCTGCCTGGCCTTAGCATTAACACCAGCAGTGGACACCCTAGCTGCTCGATAGGGGCACAGGGGCAGTGCCGGCCGTTAGGCCATGTGAATCGAGGACAACAGCGGTGAGGTGATGCTGGAAGGGGAAGGATGTAGGCAGGGCGGCGCCAACGTGCCTGCATGTAACCCCCCGACAATCACCACCTAAAATTTTCTCTAAATCTCTCACTAATTCAGAACCAACTTTCGAAAACTTGTTTGTGTTTGAGTTTGCTAATATGAGCACAACAAAAATTCCATAAATCTCCAAATACTCTAGGATAATCCCCCACAAATACCCGTCAAAACTTCACTAGAATTTTCTCCACAAAATCCCTCCCAAAATTCACTACCAAAAATCCAAACCAAATTCAAAATCATAAGAGGAAAAAACTTCTTTCCCTCCTTCCCAAGCCGTCGCCAGCCCACCACCACTCTTCCTCCTCTAGCCCACTCTAAGTGGCCTACCCTGCCCCCTTCACCCAGGCCACAGCCACTGGGCCGCCTCCCCCTCCCTCGGTCGAAACGGCCTGCCCCGCACTCCCTCTCCACCGTTGACACCCTAGGCCCGCACCTCAATCTCTCGCAGCCGGTTGGGCCCCACCCATCAGCCTCCCCCCATCTTCTTCCTCTGTCGTACAGACGCACGATGTAGACTGCGCCGACACCACCGCACATCGCACCACACCTCGGCCCTGCTCCGGTCCTGCTCCGCCCCTGACGCGACACCACTCACCGTCGGCCTTTCCCCGGCTCCACCGAACTCTGCCACCCCATCTCCTACCTCCCGGCCATCATGAAGCATCCGGCGTCGCAATAGCATCACACTGATCACGCTTAGTCGTCCTCGCATAGCCATCAATTCACGTCCTACCCCGTTCTATCCCAATCGCGATGATGCAGTGCTCGGCTCCTAATCAATGCATCCCCAACACGCCAAATGCTTCCTTCTTCCTTGCCTTTTCCTTGGTCCCGTCGCGCTCACACCCCACCCAACCCCGTTGGCATGGGCAATGCGCGTGTGACATCATGGGTCACGACGACATTGCTACTCGGCACCCTCACTCACCTCTTCCTCTTCGCTAGCCTATAAATGGCAACACTAGCAAGCCCCTCCCCACACCAAACCACAATGTAACACCCCCACCGACTGTGAACTACCTCACCACGAACCCATGGTGAGCCACCGCCCTCCCTCTGCGGCACACTTCCCAGTCCGCCACCCAAACTTCTCCAACCACGCCGCCCCGTCTCTCAATTCTTGTCACCTCAAGCACCAACACACTCCCACCCATCTTTCAAAGGCCCAAAATCCACCCCTTCTCAACGGAGCCGAGCTCCTCGCAAGATCCACGCATCGGCCTTGGACCCCACCACCGACTCCCCATGGAGGACTCTCCTTCACCCCGTCACTGGTAAAAAGGCTACCACCACCAGGATTGCCTCACCGGCTCATCATCTCGCCGCCGGTCCCGTCCCAAGAACCAACTGGACGACAGAAAAGTGCCGCCGCCGAAGGTCAGATCCGGTGGCGATCGGTTCGACTGATTGGGATGTTGTTCGCCTCCTGACGCCATCCCGCCTCCTACTGCTACCGACATGCGGGCCCAGGCAATGCCATCCCCTCAGGTTGTTTGCACCAACGCCATCATCCCACCCTGCCGCCGCCACATGGGTTCCACGCCAATGCCTTCAGGGTGCACCGTCACCTCCCTCCCCGCCGCGTGGGCCGGCCCAACAAGCCACCACACCGCGCACGCATGGGCCGACACGGGTCAAGCAGCACACTAGCCCAGGTTTCCAGCCCCGCAGGCCGAATACAAGAAGTTCTCCAAGAAAAGTCTATTTCTACTCTCTAAACTTTTCAAAAAGTCTAAATCTACCCCTACTCATATCTTCCCGGTTCCAAACTCCGATTCCATTCATTCTTGTTCCTAAATTCATCGAAAAATCACTCTTTATCCACTTATGCCAAGACTCACTCGGCTCATCGCTAATATCATGCACGAACTGCCTTCCCACCGTGTGCCGCCATGGGACTGCCTCCCCATCGGCAGAGTCAAACAAGCTGCCACCTCTACCCTAGCGCTTCCGTAACAGCCATTGTTGAGCCCGCCAGCTCGCCACAGGTCTCAACCCGCTAGAACTAACACCGCCAGTAAGCACCACTAGAACTCCGAACTTGGCGGTTCTTTTGCCAAATTCGTTCTAAGATTAGACCCTATCCATTGAAAGTAATTTCAACTCTTGTTGAGGTTATGTTATACCTCGATTGTGTGTTTTGCTGTTGGTGCACGTAGGTTATATAGAGAGTCCGATCGGTACGCCATTGGCAAGGTACTATGTGTAATCGAAGTCAGCGCCCAATGTGCCCAGTAGTTGCTGAATCAATTGCCTCAAGAAAGCAATCGACAAGCCCACTGGAATCCCCACATGATGCATAAATTACCCAGTTTTATCACCACAACACCCATGGCCTGTTAAACAAATAAAACTAGCATGTTTTGCTTGCTAAGGAAACCTAGTATGATATAGCCACATGAACCAATATTAGAGGTAGTGCGCTTAGGAGGGATCACTAACCCAAGTATCTATATTAATCTTGATGACATGATGGGGTGTGGAAATGGCCATGGAGGGGATGTTTTTGGAAAACATAGGGAAAAGACCCCGAGCATAACGACTTCGGTTAGGAAAGCCACTATTTAGAGTGGGGTAAGAAAGCTAAGGTAGCATTTCGAAGGTTACCTTAGGGTCTGAACTTCGTGGAGAAGACCAAGGATGGGAATTGCTTGCAGACCGAGCAGAGGAAAAGGGAAAAGTAAGATTCTACCTTGACTCATATAAGGACTAAGTTGATGTTTCTTCTTGCCTAACTCTTTTTTGGTACAACCACTTGCTCGGTATCAAGCAGTGGCTAAGCCCGAGCCAGAGTGGATAGTCTGGCAATTGCCTGGTGTGCTGGTGTAGCAAAGAGGCTAAGGGATGTAGGATTTGGGTCACGTGCCATGGAGGCACTAGGAGACAGAGTCATGTGTCGTGGAGGAACTCGGCGACGAAGCAGCCTAAATCCTCTCAAGGAACTGCTTGGTGATAAAATAATGGCAAAGGCTTAGTTTGGAATTCGAACGTTTACAACGGTAAATCGTCATTGAGTCCAACTTGTAGGTCATAGTACACTTTATGGCCAAAATTAAAAATCTATTCGAATAGTCCGTGTCTACTGGTATGGAAGGGTTACAGCTTAGTTTTGACAACTAGGTGTTTTATAAAATGGAATGGGTTGTGGATGGGGAAAAATGTGAACTTTGTCCAGCAGCAGATGCCAAGCGCATGGTGGGTAAGGCCTAGTAGTAGTGTGGAAAATGTGTTGACTGGCATGCCATGAGCAACAGTGGACCGTCATGTCCAGTGGTAGCTTTTTGTGGAAAAAGTGTTTTCACAATTAAATAATAACTAATGAAACCTTGTATATGAAAATGTTTTCCTGCAAAACTCCCTGAGCTCCAGATATACCTTGCATGTAGTGATAGTTTTAACCCTAACTCCTTATGGAGGAATGTGGGCTTGAGGAGTACATAGTACACCCTTGCTTTCTTGTTGGTCTATAGAGAAGAGGAGATCATCATAATCATGTATGAATGAGGGCTACGACGTACTTCCCAACTTTATTCTGTCCGAGTTGGGCCATGCTGTAGACCCACCCTATTTATCTGACTCATTAAGGCGGATCTACAATCATTTGATGTAAGAATGTGATTAACAGACTATTAGAACTGGCAACAAAGCACATTTTAGTAAAGTGGGGTGCTTCACTGCATGTGGGTCATGATCGGCGGCCATGGGTGAAAACCCTAGCCACTCGGCGCTAAGCCACGCGGGTCAGGGATGGCGGAGGTCAGAGGCGATGCGCCTATGTGGGATAGTGGAGTACGGAGGTAGGGTGCTGAGCAGGAGAGTCGGCAACAGCTCCTGTCAACACTGTGCCGCGGTGGGGTGATGGCGGCTATGCGGGAGGCAGGGAACGTGAAGTGCCAGCGGTGAGGGGCATCACGCAGTGGGATCCGATGGCTTTGAGGGAGGCCTGGTGGGTGCTAGGGTTAGGCAGATGAGATTGGGTGTTGTGCTACTAACTATATGTTCAGAACGGGGTGGTGGGCTGAGCCACGTCTTTTCGTCAGCCCGCTTCATCACCTAATGAAAATATGCTTAATTGCATCGGTTTCATGACCGGCCGACGAATTTAGTATACATTTTTGTCGGTTGAACGAGCCGACGAATATATATCATTTAATTTCATCGGCTAACGGACAAAATTAGTTTAGCTCACGAAAATATACTTTTTTCATATAGGGATAGATACATCCGATGAACTTTGGTGAGCCTTATATTTTAATTCAAGGTCCTCAAATTGCTTCTTGAGATCCCTATGCCCCTTGTCTAACAAATTGAACTTGTTAAGCAAGTTCTCATATCTTAAGACAAAGGAGGCATGGAGATCTTCATTAGCCTTGAGAGCCTTGTTTCTTCCTTTTGTTTGGGAATATAGTCTTGTTGTTATCAAATTAAGTTGATCATCTCATAAATTTTATCGAAATCAACATCAGAGGAGGGCGAGTCATCATTTATATCATTATTACCTTTGACCATAAGACATATGTGTGATGACCGAGTGATTAAAGGCTTGCTTGATTCATCACTTAAACTTTATTTACCACCCTTCTTCTCCTTGCTAATAGCGGGCCAAGCTTGATGTCTCCTTGGCTTATTCTTGTGCTTCTTGCCTACCATCTTGAATACTCCCACTGCATCTCCTCTTATGCGGGTTTCATAGCCTGGCATGTAGAGTTTCCTCACATGTTTGGCTACCATTTTTTGGTGGAAGCGTATGGCCCTAGCTTCACGTGAACTTGAGCTTGAGGCTTCAACATCACTCTCCACCTCTTCCTCTTCTTCACTTGAGCTTTGCGCTTGCCGCCTTAGTTGATGCTTGCATGTGTGCTTGGCGGCAAGGTCATTTTGGCTTTAAGTTGAGGTGCACTCTTGCTTGTTCATCCCCATGCAATACTTGCGTGAGTACATGTCATGAGCACTTTCATTAGCAAATTGTTTAAAACTATTTAGCTCATTGCTGAGAACATGATATTTTCGATTGGCATCATCCTTTAAGCCCTCATGGTTCTCAACGATTTGCTTCCATAGCTCATGAGCATTATGAGAAGCATACATGAGATTGAATACACTATCAAAAAGAGAGGACAACAAAATGGATTTAGCAATGGCATTAAATTGCCACTCACGGGCGGTCTTACTCCGGGTGCCCTCTTTCGTGTTACACCAAACATCAAGCCCCTGGCTTCAAGATGTGCTTCCATGAGCACCTTTCACCAAGAGAAAGCCCTTCCAATCAAAAATGGTGCCCTATCGGTATTCATCCCTTCCCTAGACATAAAACTCACTTGGTGGTAAAGCCAATGGCACTCTAATGAGATATCTCACAAATTTGCCAATGGAATTGGCTATCCTTGCAAGAGGTGTGAGCCCTAGCTTTGGATACCAATTGTAAGGATCATGCCAGTGTATCTAACCCAAGAGGGGGAGGTGGTGAGTTGGGTCACTAATTCGCTCTTATAAACATAGGCTATCTAGTGCATAAGATAAACCCATCACATTCTACACATTCTAGTTAAGTATGAGGTTTATCTATGCACTCTCTAACTCACCCAAAACACTTGCAACGTAGAGCCAAACCTAATCAAACTAACTAACAAAGCAAAAGGCACATAAGAATGTAAATCAAATAATGGAAATACGGTAAGTAAAGAGAGTAAGGGCAAGGGGAGGATGCAAACTCCTAAGGAGACATGAAGATTTAACATGGTTTACAACTAAGGGATACGTCCACGAGCTCGTCAGCAAAGACAAATCTAAGCCAGGCACCAAGACTCTTTCGATTACCATCTTGTGCTAGCCATCAAGACTCCCAATAAGCAAAGGCTAAGTGCCATCAAGCCACCATGGCTTAGCCACCATCACTGTATCTCTCAGTCACAAGGCATCGGATGACCATTGTGGAGTTTAGAGGGTCTCCTCATCCCTACACAAGGTGTCGCTGCGCTCTACACCAAGATGGAGGGTCTAGCAACGAGTACAATGTAGCTTGATTGCAGCCAAAGCTTCCAAATAGCTCATGTAGGAGCGACACTCAAGATGAGATCGCAAGCTCACTCTCTCAAAGCTCTAATCTAGCTTGAATTAAGCACTAAACACTATTTTGGTGGTTGGAGTGGATGATATGCTTGGAATACTCCTCTACACTTAATGTGGTCTTCAGTAGCGAAACCCCCATTAGGGCGACCCTTCAGGCCGTACCTTCGGCTCTTCTTCTTCTCTTCATGCCTTGAACCTAAACGCATGAGAATGTGCATCTAGACAAGTTCATTAGTCCAAATGTTGTTTATCAATCAATCACCAAAACACAACAATGGAAATGTGGCATAAAAGGTCATTTTCCTTGCAGTTGCAACTCCTGGGGGTTTTGTAGCTCCATGTCAACCTGGATGTGATCTGGTAATCCCACCATGAACAATTGGACCTAGTGCTGTGGGGCGAGGCTATTGGTGTGGCACAAGATTGTCAGAAAACTCTCTTGATGCTCCTATATAGTCGTCCATAATTGGAGGCGAGCAAGTTCCCCTAGGGGATTGCTCCGTAGCGGCGACCCAAAACATTGGTTGTAGAGCACCTTGAAACGTTCCCAATTTAGCATCACAGCATCATGTTCCAGAGCAAAGAACCAGGTTTGGGCACTGCTTATCCAAGTGGTAGGAGGCGAGCCAGACCTTGTCTGCCTCCGATGTATGCTAGCCTTTTAAGAATTGCTCACAACGGTTGAGCCAACCCCGCGAGTCCTCCTTGTGATCGAATGTAGGGAAGTCCGGCTTGTGTAAACGTGGCACTCCCATGCCCGATAGCTGGACAGAGTACGGTGGCGCTGATGTAGCCACGATGGCGCCCGATGATTGCAGGACACCTTCTGGTGTTGAGGTAGCCACAATTACACATGTGACCACACAAGCTGGTATGGGCGATGGAGATGGAGGAAATTGAATCTGGTGGAGGAGAACGATGGTGGATGGTGGTGGGGGAATGCTTCTGGAGGCGGTTGTTAAGGTGGGGATGCCGCTGTACCCGTGAACGCCATATAACAAGCCCTACAGGTGGTTGTTGGATGAAGATGACGGTTTTCAACATCGGCCACGCAGAAAGAGAGCGATGTCATATGTTCGGCGACATTCCCATCTGCTACAGATGATCAGCCATTATCTTTGCCGAGGAATCCATCATCATATCTTGCAGAGTGGAGCTCGTGTCGTCGCCATCGTTGGATCCTGGCATCTCTGATACCAAATTGATAGAGCCAACGAGGTTCCGGAGTGCGTATCGGTGCTTGATCGCTAGGCGCGGCTTGATTTCACAGCGATGATGAGGCGCCGTGATTAGTAGATGCGTTAGGGTAGTTGCAGGTCTAGAACGTTATAGCCTTGTTACTATAGTTATTAGAACCGGACCGGTCATCGAACCGGTGGGAGTGTCGGTTCAACGGTTCACTGGTTCGACCGTTAAGAACCGGTTAAACCGCCAGTTCAATAGTTTTAGACGGGTTGAATTGAGCCGGTGATAAATACCATGAACCGGAGCCATATAATTATAATTAACAATATATATACACCCATACACAAACAATTTACAGAGGTTATTGAGAGAGAGACAACAGATAGTATGTCCAAGCACCGAACTAGTAGATAGCAACTGTATGATACTGATACAGTACACAAATACAAGCTGGAATATTCACTTGCAGATTAACTCCGATCTTTAGACTTAGAAACATAACAAAAATATATCACTAGGATAGTGCAGTGACCAATGAATTTAAAAAATTCCATTGTGCCAGGATCCTAATCTGACTAATCTCCACTCGAATAGTCTAAGCCCATGGTAGCACTATATATAAATCAAATAAACTGTGTATGGAATTTGCAATCTGGATACTAACCATTCGCCTCGTGAGTTC
This sequence comes from Paspalum vaginatum, assembly GCA_030272315.1. Taxonomy (NCBI): domain Eukaryota; kingdom Viridiplantae; phylum Streptophyta; class Magnoliopsida; order Poales; family Poaceae; genus Paspalum; species Paspalum vaginatum. Next base: position 37,114,805 of record CM059017.1, on the reverse strand, counting down.
GTGACTGCAAACTATCTGCCTGCCGGTCGCTGTGGCAGGCGGCCTGTTGAGATCCTGCCGCCGGAGAAGAACGGAAATGCCATAGAGGAAGAGGCACAGAGTCCGACGCCGGCCGCTTTTCTTTTCATTTTTCTAATGCGCTGCGCCACCGCCGCCCGACAGATCCCCCGGTGCTGCCTCTTTATTTTGTCCGTAACCAAGAGCCGCCCGGTTCATAAGGAAACCGTCCGGTTCACGGGTTCTGCAAAAAACTGGCCGGTTCAATCGGTTTTTTCGGTTTGATTGCATGGACGGTCTTTTAAGTAAACGAAACCGTTGTAGTCTCTGGTTCACGGTTTTTCCGGTTGGACCGCCGGTCCGATCCGGTCCTAATAACTGTGCTTGTTACCCTGCTTGCCTTGATCGCTATAGCCTTTGGCTATTTATACCAAGTTCAGAAAACCTATAACAGAACCCTACTAATCCGAGTACAACTTAACAAACTACATCGCCTAGTATCTAGCTAAGCCAATCCTCCTAATATCTAGTAAACCTAATCTTTGCGCCTTGCCTTCCTAGCCACGGGCCCACCGCTGGTGTTGGTACGTGTGATGCCCCCGGCATCTCAAAAGTTGTGACACGCAATTTGATTAATGTTAATCAAGGATTTGGATTTAATCATGCCTAGAGAAGAACAACAACTAACCCAGTAAACCACTAAGTCAAAAATTTTCAAGTTGAATATGCAAAACTTTGCGTTGCTTGGTTGAGTAGTTAAACATTTATACATTTTCATGCAAGACATCAAATATAAAAGTTTTAGTTCAAGATGTTGCCTTCAAATATGCTATTTTGACCAGTCTCAAAATCAGATGTTAAGGGGCTCAAAAGTTCAAACCAAACCAGGTTAGACTACACTCAGGAAATTTTGCTAAGTCTAGAGTTGACACTCTTTCCCAAATTTTATTCTGAAATTACTTTCGATTTGACTATAGAACTTCAAAATATTCCTTTTATATGAAATGAAATTAAACTTATTACCTTTCAAATGCCTCAGACCTTGAAGTGGTTGGACTTCATTTGAATGTCCAAAAGTTTGGAATAAGAAACACTCTACATAAAGTAAATCTGCTGTTTTACCAAACCTCTGAACATGTTTGGACTTGTATTTCAAAATCTGTGATGAATTAGATAAAACTTTTCATACCAAACCTGTAGAAAATTTTATGATGAACAAACTTTATAATCTGTTCTTGGTCAAACATTGAGGTTTGCATAGTGATTTGGGTCTTTTTCTATCAGCGTATGAAATCTGTCAAAACCTGACCTGCTTATTGAATTCAACTTTTCTTTGATCTACAGCCATTTTCATGCAAAACTCTAATTGAGAAAGTTGTAGCCTATAAAATTATGAGCAACATTGATATGAAACTTTTTGGGTTAATGTGATCAGAAATTGGACTTTCAGAATTTTTACTCTAGAGAGCTGTGTGGGTCAAACTTGAGTCAGCAGGTTAAATTCAAATTTAAACTATATTTCTACACAGAACATGGTATCATGGCTTTTGACAACGTTGTATATCACAAAGTGTAAAACAATTCTTCCAATTGGAGTTTATCCAAATTCGGCATCTAAATAGGTGAAAAAGGCGAAGTTTTGAAGGGGCAGAAAACCAAATCCAAAGTGTTTCTTCATTTTCTTCCCTCCCCATCTCAATGACAGGTGGGCCAGTCGATCCAAGCTTCCAGCAGCGCCCAGGCCATGGCTGCCACGCGGCCGCCGGCATACGGCCGACGCCGCAGCGCCCCTGCCCCGCGCCCCCAGCTTCACCTAGACGAGATTCCAGCCTCGTGCGCTCGCCCTCACTCCCTTGCCCATCTCCCTGCCTCTCCTACTCGCACAAAGGGCGCGTCCACCATGGCCGACCTCGGCTTGAGCTCGCTCCCCCACCGCTCCAGGCCTCCTCCCGCCTTCTGAGAATGCGCAACGCCAGCGCCTTGATCCCCTGCACCGAATACCCAAGACACCAGAGCCCGTCACAGCCTCGAGCGCCCTTCCGCGTGCGTGCACGCCATGGCCGCCGCCGTGGCCACGGGAACGCAAGCTTGCGCCCCGGCCACCTATGTCCCTCTCCTTCCAAGCTGCCACCCGCGTCACGCTCGCGCGACCCCGTTCCACCTTTCCCGACGTTCCCGGGCCGCCGTCATCGTCCTTAGCCTGTCCTCAACCATGCCGCCCGCCATGGCCACCATGGCAACCGAGACATCACCGTGGACAGCCGCTTCGGGCCATCCCCGCGTCTCCCTTCTACTCCCCCTGTGCTTCCCATGCTATGGCGCTGCTCTAGGGCCCGACCAAGGCCTTCCCCTTCGCCCGCACCAACAGATTGAGCGCGCCACCAATGGGGGCTGCGTGTGCGGTTCACCTCTGGTTCGCGCACGTTGCCTGGTGGCTCAGGCCTCCCCAAGCAACGAAACCAAGGGGATCCGGTAGGCCATCACCGGGAACACCTTCCCGGACCACCACGACTCCAAGTACGGGCCTCCACACACCGGCGCGAGCACCGGAACCCCAGCCACCGCGCGCCGTTCCTCCCTGTCTGAAGCTAGAAGAAGGAGGGGTTGCATGCCAGCCCCTGATATCTACGGTAAAATACGCAAGGTCCCTGATCTGCTGATTTTCGAAGTAAATGCATTTTTGTGGTATGAGAGACTTAAAAATTCATTATAAATCAAGGAAAAATCCTAAAAATACAAGCTCAGTTGCATTGTCCTCCTCTTGAGTAGATCTACACCGTGGGTAGGTTCTTGATAGCTGAAATGACTGTTTTGCACATGATTGCTTGCATGCTAGTTAAAACCAAATAAATGCCAAAAATGGGATAAATTGATTCCAAAAATTATAAAACTTGGACTCAGCACTATTTATGTTATGTATGATCACATAAATTTTTGGTAGCCCTAGTTAGTACCAGTAAATGACATATCTACCCCTAGGAGTTACATTTAGATATTTATTGAATGAGAAAATGCATGCTATATGGAATGTGCTCAAATAAATCCCTAGTAGTTTTGTTATGCTCATTTAGTCTATTGTAGCCTAGAAATAATGTTCCATGTGTTTTTCTTGCTGATTGCTATGTATTTTGAAAATGACAAATGCTATAGTGATTTAAATAACAAAATAGAAAAGTGACACGTAGTTTGCTCCAAAAATTACACCAAAATTCTAGTAGCTATGTTACTGTGTATGTATGCTTGTGTGAATTTTTCATGAATTTTGGTTGCCATTACTTGGAGAGTCCTTTAATAGTCATATTAATAAGCTTAAATTTGAGGAAAATAAAAATGAGATGTCAGCGGGCATGCATGCTATTAGTCTATGATTTATCCTATCTAATATACTTGATATGTTCGAACTTATATATAGATGAGCTTCACAACCTGTGCACGTATGTTGTGGGCAATACCATAATGCAACTAATACTAAGCAAATAATAAAGATGTGTCTTTATACTATCTTTCAGTCACTAAACCTTAAATCCCAAAGCAATACGACTGTCACTAGTGCTAAGGGAAATTATTCAAAACCAGGAGTTCATTACATATATAAATATAGGCTTGTTCTATGTTTTGCTTGCATGCCACGTGACATGAGAAATCGTACCTTTTGATGTTCGATCATACACTTGATATGCTTAACTTGATGAACGAAAGTAAACACCACCACACATATCTTAGAAATTTAAACAACTATCACTTGCTTTTATCGGATCACACCATTATCATGCGGTCAATATGATCAGTAGCTTGTATATGTGTAATTTTGTGATTATGTGCTTGCTCGTTGTACGCCTTGTTTAAATAGTTTATCAATCACCATTCTGTCTTCCATATAGTGATTGTTCATATGTGAGTGTGCTATTCATGCATTCCATTCTCTGCATCTGCATATCATTCATATAGCAACGCTTATTGCAAATATGTGATCGATACGCAACTGCGTGGAGCTACATCAAACAACAGTGGTCCAGAAGACCAATTAGGACCCAAATACCACCAGGAGGCCCCTGAAGTGGTATTTGGAAGGAGGAGTTGTCCAAGTGATCAAGGGGTTGCCTGGGGCAAAGTCTCACCACCCGGCCAACTAACGTAATTTAGTTTGTTGGTTTTGATAAAAATAAGCAAAGGTAGGCAGGACCACGAATTTCTCAGCTAATATTATCTTGATTGATGATTACGCATCTGCATTAGGAGTTGATTGAAAACCCTTGCATTAGACTCCCTGCTGCCCTGCCTCTAGCTCTATATCTAGAGTTCGTAGGACGAGTTGCCTAGAATTGCTAGGTGTGAGTAGACACGAGTGAAATGAGTCACTCATCGCGTAGGTGAATTCAAATATTACAAAACTTTTACCATTGGGAAAGTAATATTATGCTCATGATTTAAATGGAGACCGGGCGGAGAATAATTTTATTTTGTGGTGTGTGTTGTTGTATCATGGCTCCGCCTGTGTCGTTTAAGGTCCGTCCGTTGTTCGCCTATTGGTCGGCATAACATTGCTAGAGTGCTTAACCGAGAAATGGGACCGGTAAAGTCTTTCCTGAGCTCGTCTGAAGCACAGAGACACGTTCCTACCCGTTGGTTGAGAGGAAGGTGGCCCAGGGGAGCTTGGTACTCATGGCGGGGAGACCGAGATGTCAGCAAGCTCGCCATAGGGGCACAACCCGGAGGCTAGGCGGGAGTGAATCGAACTTGGGACAAGACAGGTTAAGATTGGGGCTATACGTGGGAACGCGATGGCTAGAAAGTATATACCACTGGCATGATAGTTATTTCCGAAAATTAAAATCGATTCGAATCGTTGATGCTCACCGAGTGTGGGAATGACAATATCTTTGTCGTTCATCATATTAATTATTTGAAGATAATATATCTATTACTCATGTTTTCAAATATTACATGCTTGTACTATTGTGTTGTTTACATTTCTGTAAGTATTATTATTATGGAGTTATATGCAAATGAAGAAACTTGTTACTTTATGATATTATACCTCTGTTTAAAATCAACGGCTAAGGATCCACATGTTAGTAAGCAAGCTCTGCGTCAGCCGTAAGCCACTCCATTAAGTCCTACTGAGTAATTAGTACTCAGGGTTTGCCCCACCTTTTGAGCACAGGTACCGAAGACATTTGGATAAGTGCTCGGAGAGGGGTAGTATCGGTGGGCTCGGTGCTGCTCGTCTCGATCATCATTGCATGAAGACTAATAAAGTATTTCGTTTCAGCCACCAAGTGTTTTTGAAATCTCTTCCGCTATCTGGTTCAAACTTGCCTTTTGAATGGCATTACGTTGAAACTTGTATTTTATTTCGAACCAGTTTATAAAGTAAATCTATTTATACTCTATTTCAACTGCCTGTGATGATGTAATCGTTGTGGCTCTATCAAGGGCTAGATGTGTATGATGTCGGTTCCTCCGGGATTTGGTAATATCAAGAGCCGAATGACTCTTGACGGACGACCGGGTTTAGTTCGGTCTAATTAAACTGCAAGCCAGAGGTGGCAGGTATGCTTAGCCCGCATTAAATCGGCGGTTCCGCCACAACATAAATGGTTTGTTCGTAGCTATATATAAAAGTGTTGACAGCTGACACACTACCGGAGAACCGGCCATCAATCCCGGTTGGGAACCCCCTTCAGTCTCGGATTCCCAACTGGGATTACCAAAGTGGAACTAAATCCCTCGTACTTTACTCCCGGGTGCATGGCCGGGGATTAAATGCTCATTTAGTCCCGGTTAACTGGGACTAAACTAGCTTCCCCCACATCAGAAACCCACGTGGTTGCACACCACTTTAGCTTCGATCGAACCAGGACTAAAGTTGAGATGCACACGTGACTGTGCTACTTTAGTCCCGATTTGTGTTACCGACCGGGACTAAATCTTCGGCGCCCAAAATTTTTTTATATATAAATCTACTACATATCTGTATATTTAAATCTATTAGACATATTTAAAGACAATACATATATATATAAATTTAAATCTATATATATTAGGCGCATATTTAAATGTATTATACTCCCTCCGTTTTTTTTATGCTCTTTAGTTCAAATCTAAACTGCACAGCGACAAACATAAGCGAACAGAGTTAGTATGCTGTAAAGGCAATACACATATGTAGAAATATCTACACAACTAGCTACAAAATATATACAATGTCCAACTATAATGTCCATGTGCGCCTTATAGATTTGGTACGTAATCATCTGGTGGTGGAATCCGTTCTCCAGTGTCAAAAAACTCTCCGGTACTAGAGATGATCTCGTTATTTATGAACCCCTTAAGACCTTCCTGGACTGCCTTGATCCTATCTTCAGGGAGGAGTTCGTCCCTAATTTGAAGCATCTATCGTTTGATAACAAAACAATGAATAACATACTAAATCAGAATGCTAAGACAATATTATTGACATTGTGGCCGATGTTTACATACACTCATATCACGTTGTGTCACGCAGTTGTGAATGAACTCACAAACATAGTGTCCGCATAAATTGGTGCCGGGAACCTGTCTAAAACACTGAAAGATAAAATGTTAGTTCACATTATTGGCAAAGAAGATACGACATGCTTGCGATCATGCATTCATACAGGAAAGTTTGGGGTAATCTTAAGTTTTGGTCTAAGGCCTGCATGGCTTACGCACAGTTCTCTCCATGCACCGCACATGAAAAAGAATGACAATATTAAGATGATCAAATGCCATGAATACATTAGATAACTGAGATGAAATAACATGAAATACTCATTAAGGACGTCCACGACTTCCTCGTAGTCAGAGGTTGGCTTCCTCATCGAGTCACGCACTTGAATAATTCTGAAATCAATCTCTATGATAAGAAGTATCCAATGGAAGCTGAACAATTAAACAATGAGAGCATATTAGACGAACAAATATAATTGGAAAACATACATTAAGGTTCGAGTTAATAGATGCGAAACCCCAATTGTAAGGCAGAAGTATAATTTTCTTCGAAAGTTGGTCTATACAAAACTTCAGTACCCTCTCCTTTACTGAGTCACAATGATCGATTATGGTCTTCTGGTTAATCGCAACAGGGTCCATGAAGCCCACGTTGTAAATCCCTTGTTTACGGCACATTTGGATCTCCATCCTCAAATCAGCGCGAATTAGGTGTGAAGCATGCCATACGATGAATATATAGATGGATGAGGAGAGATGAAAGCATTTACAGAACCCAACAGCTGACTAGAGTGATGGGGAGGGCACCTCGATGGTATACCTCATAAATATCTTTGAACTCCAGAAACATCAGATCGATGCCATTGAAGTAATATGTATCTTTCACACGCACACCAAGGAGGTAATCCTTTTTAGCCTTGGATTTCTTCATGTACCAGGAATAGAATGTACGCATTTGTGTTGGTAGATGTTTGACAAGCTCTGGCTTTACTAGTGGCTTGCCATATTCATATTTCCAAACTACTTCTGCCGATTCGAATTCTTGCTACCCAGCAGTTGTTCTACCGTAACACCACATTGTTTAGCATACTTATCCAGTTCTTCTCGTGTTGCTAGCATAGGAGCAGTGGCTTGTGGCTCTTCTCCAGGATTGGGCACATCATTCAACTTACAACGCTTTTGCTGAGTAGCTGCTTTCTTCATCATGCGATCGTAGTTTGACACCAGTTTTTTCTTGTTTGCTTCAGCCATTCTCATAAAGAAGCCACGTGTCCTCGGATCTATCGGTGTTTTTTTTCTCAGGACTTCTCTTGCTAAATATTTGCTTTTGGAGATCGGCATCCACTATTTGCCGCATCTCCTCTTTTGTGCACTCATAGGCTAGCTTCTTTTGTGCCATATTAACTGAGGAGCTACTTGTTTGCTGCGACTTGCTTCGACTCTTTTGTTGTCCCACCGGTTGAGGTGCACGTGAAGGGTCCTTCTTTGGAAGGGCATTCTTACTGCTGCGTGGAGGTGGTGGGCTTTTGCGTGGAGGTGGCGAGCGGATCCAGCGTGGACATGGTGAGCTCTTGCATGGAGGTCGCGAGGGGCTCCTGTGTGGAGGTGGTCAGGGGCTTCCATGTGGAGAGCCTGCTGGTGATGGAGGAGCCTTACCTGCAGTCATTGACTTGGTATCACCTCTAATTACAATTAGCGGTTTCTTCCATATAATGAATCCGTAGACAGCCTCTGCCAATCGCCTTTCATCATCACCGCCTGGGATTGTGAGCTCTAGGTCTCCATACCCTTCGCACACTTCATCCACGCTGACAACCAAGTACCATTCTGGAATCTCTTCACTGTGGTATCTCTAACCTGGCAGAGGAGGTGAGGCCATACCATAAGCCACGCTAGTGGTTGTTAATGCGACATTTAGACTAATATTTTGTATCATTTTATATGGTTTTTCACTAATTTTATGCGTCAACTATATCTTTTACTAACAATTATCACCGATTATTGTAGATTTTGCAACATTGTCTTGGAATTTTGCTATACTTATTTTTTGCAGGTTTTTGAGCTATTTTTCGCAAAATTCATCATAATCTACCTCAAGTGAGAAAAGACCCCTGAGATAACATTCTATGAAAATGATGATCAAGGAAGGCTTTGTTGATTCATGGCCTCCTCTATATTAATCAAGGCTTTCTAATCAGAAACTTCATGAAGACATCAAGTGCTACAAGTTTATGGAAGAACATGCGGGAAAAGTACTCCAATTATATCCAAAACTAGAAGATTTCGTCAACTCTCAGAGAATACCGAAGATTCCAGAACCCCAAGAGTCCGAGAACCCTCACACATATATTTCTTAGGCAAGAAGCAATGTCCCCGCAAAAGATGGAAAGGAACGGGCGAGGGATGAGTCCGGGTCGGCCGACCCTACCCCCCCAAAGTCGGCCGACCCCGGGTCTTCCTACGTCGGTTCGAGATTTCCTTTCTACCACGTCTTCTACAGGGTATAAGAAGCGAGTCTAGGCCCCGAGATCTGGCATCCAATTCATTATCAAGGTGACAAGATGTAGAGAAGAGGGACATCAACTAGAGGAGAGCTGAGGGTCGAGATTCTAGGCTGGGATTAGAGTTCTTCTAATTTGTAGAGGTGATTAGAGCCCTTGCACGGTGCTCCAATTACCTAGCTCCAGAGGTCTAATTGTATCATCAAGGGAAGGTATGGCCATGGTTGTATTTATGATACAATTTATTAATGAAGCATTGATCTTGTCTAATTATCATGTTCTTGTTCTAATTATGCTTGTTCTAGCTCTAAGTAACTTTAGGTCTAGATGCATGTTAATTAGAGCATGTCATTAAGGGTTATATTCTTCTAGCCTTCTTGATCATTGATCTAGCTTACTAATAATATAGTTGTATATCTAGTTCTTATAATCATGGTGATTAGAGGTTCTAGTTGTGCTAATTATGTTATTAGACTATGTGAAGTAATTAGAAGCTAGTTCTCTGGTTATGTATACCTGTTGAGAGTTTCTCGTCGATTACCTGGTTACTAGTGACAGTAGAGCCCGGGGAAAGGTTAAACTCGATCTACAGGGTTAGGTTGATTGATCTTGATTTAATCATACTCTGAAGTTTATGCTTGATCATGCTTGTCTACCTTGAGCTACTAGGTATCTCGTTGCTCTTTTCTAATTGTGGAGCCCATATCATGCATGTCCTGGATCCAATTAGAGCTTGATTAGACTCTAGTTAATACCCCTTAATTGGTGTTCTAGTTCTGTTCTAATTGTTTATCTTATAGTATTAGTATAGTTTAGACGTAGATTAGATATAGTTAAAGCTAGTTTAGAGGTAGATTAGAGTTTACCTTAAACTCTTGTTAATTAGTTCTCAATTAGTTAATTTTCTGGATTGACAAAACCCATGATACTCATCCTGGGGAAAAGCTACACACGATGTTGTCGCTTGTAGTATAAGGTTTGCCGTGCTTAAGTGCCGTCAACAGTGGTCAGGTTCATCGCTGGTATATGAAGCTCACAGCGCGTTCGATGTTCAATCTCATCCACGGCGTATCGCTGATCAGGGAGATCCGTGGAAGCACAGCTACTTCGATATACTCTTGTATGGCCCGGGTCCTCGGGGCTATGCATGTTGGCAGGAGGAGGCAGTATCCCTTGCATCCTTATGGACTCTATTGCTACTGCCACTTGACGTGCGACCTCATTGGGAATAGATGCTTTGGGTTGAGCTAGCTCATTTTCCAAGTTATGGACCCTTGCCTCTTGTATGGCCTTGCTTCTATGTCGGATTCTATATGACTCTGCATCCGCAGAAAAGGCAAGCTTCCACGGCAAATTTCCATATCCTCTTGTACGCCCCGGGTAATCTGGGTTCTGAAGGATAAGACTTAGATCGTCCTTTTCGCTGTCGGGATGAATTCACATGTCCTCGTCTTCTCAATGACTTCAATCACTCTCTCTGCTATCTCTTTTGCCTTGTCGTCCTTGTATACCAGGGTGCCATCGTCTACGAGGGTTCCATGGTGGCGAAAGTACCAGCGCTTTAAGCGATCTAGCTAGCCTTGCGTTGCAGGGGTGATACCCTTTTGCTCGAGGTCTGCTTCCATCTTGGCCCACTTAGCAGCACTTGCTTTGTAACCACCCGGTCCTAGGCTGTGATAATATTCCTTTTGTAAAGCGCTCTCCTGGTTTCGGGCCGAAAATGGTGTCCCCTTTTCTGATAGCTTGTAGTTTATGAACGCATCCCAGTGCCCCCTGTACTTTGGGTTGGCATCAAAGTTGGGCACCTTTCCCTTCTTCTTGAAAGCTTCATATAGCTTCTTCTTATGTGCACAAAATTGCTCAGCCATCTTCTTTAGAGTCCAATCTTCAACCTTTTTTGCAATTCTTCAGGGATGTTAACGTTAAACTTCTCCTTCACAGCCTCCCATAACATGGCCTTTTGAGCATTTGGAACTGCGTGTGGATCATCGAGACAACTGGGCCTCCATGTCCGAAACCTGATGGGCACATTGTCCCTAACGAGATAGCCACAGTAGTTCACACTCTTAGTTGCAGCTTCGGCCGGTGAGAGTGGTTGTCTATCTTCTCTGAATTCTTCGATAATGAGCCTCCCCTCAAAGTTCTTCATGCTAGTTGGACCTCTACCCGATGATTTCTTCTTTGAAACAGAGGCGGATTGCTAACAAACATAAAAAACCAAAACAAATTTATTACTATATATAGACGAGAGACGAGTTCACGAATTAAGGTGACAAAATCGATAGATTTATTTACATCGTTTGGAGCATCGGTGTCTTCATTTGCATTCTCAGGAGCACCAGTGTCTTCGTTCTCAAGGTTGAGGTATGCATCGGTGTCGTGGCTAGCATTTTCTTCGTCATCGTGCGTGCCGTCTAAAATCATTTGTTGAAGTATCTTCTCTGATTCACGATTGTCCATTTTTCTACTTTTCCCTATGCATATAGATTGCATTTACATATGGATTGCATAACCTCAGACAAATTACAATCACATTTACAAATAGATAGCATAAATAATCTGAGAGTAATTAAGGATAACAGTGAACAATAAGGCCTAAAACATGCATAATCACCACTAACATAGAGCAGGTTAGTCTAGTGCTTGGACCCTTTTTCATGTTGGATCATGCTCGGTTTTAGTTAACTCGTAATTAATAAACAGAGGCAACCACCTCAATTTAAGCAAGACAGAGGCCTAAGCAAATCAGGCAACCACCTCAATTCAAGCAGAGGATCAAGCAAGGTCGGGGGACAGAGTGCGGTCGCGCGAGGACGGGGAAGACCGGGCCCACGCGCTCACCTGCCTCGAGGGATTTAGACCAGGCTGGTAACACCAATCGGGACTAAAGTCCCCATCCCCTCCACGCGCCCAGTGGATTTTGTCCTGGTTGGTACATAACCTGGACTAAATGGAACTTTAGTTCTGGTGCAAACTTCCAATCGGGACTAAACCAGCGGGGAAGTGTTGAAGAGGGCAACAAATACAATCTGTTAATAGTCTCGGTTGATGTTACCAACTGGGACTAAAGTCCCTAGTGCTCACCTACCCCGGGGGAATTAGACCCGGTTGTTCTAACCAAACGAGACTAAAGTCTCCAGCCATACGCCCGGCCATAAGTGCTCACCTGCCCCATGGAAATTAGTCCCTGATGTTATAACCAACCGAGACTAAATAGAACTTTAGTCCCAATGGAATCATTTACCTAGACTAAAGCCCCCGGGGCAAGTGACCGTTGAAGAACGCCCCCCCCCCCCCCCCCCCCCCCCCCGTTTTCAGAGAACACTCATCTTCAAGAACATAGAGATCGCAAAAATGATTCAAAGAATTGAACACAAAGATTGGAACACAAGATTAGAACACACATATATATAACATCATACTAAGTTCTTACATATAACACATAATAATTTCTACATTTCTACTTCTCGGCCATCAGTGCAGTCCAATCGATCTCGTCATCTTCATTGTCGGAGATGGTGATGATTGGCGGCGCCGGCTTCGGCGCCAGCCCCAGCGCTGGCGTCACATGGCCGGCGATGTATTCGAGAATGGCGGCGGCCTCGGTGGTGACGGGTGCGGTCGAGGAAGAGGAGCCCGCCTCATGGCGAACAGACAGCCCGGCGGCGGCGAGACGACGATGGCGGTGGAGTTTTGAGAGGAGCTTGCCGACGCGCCTGAACGATGGGGCTAAGCTAGCGCGACTGAGCCTATACCGGCACCGGTGCCCGAGGTAGCAGCGATCCATGCGCATCACCGCTGCTAGGCGCTCCGCTAGGGTCCGTGCGTAGAGGCGATGCATTAGGGCTCTTTCCTCTAGGGTATCATCCAATGAGGCGGCGGCGGAAAAGGAGATGAGACTATGAGAGAGAAAGAGAAAGAGGAAGAGGAAGAGGAAGAGGAGATGGAGCGGGGGCAAGGCGGCGGGAGGAGTTATAATGGTGGGAAGGGAGGATATTAGTCCCAGTTGGTGGAACCAACCGGGACTAAAGTCCTCCACGCCATTGTTTATTCTAGGAAAATATTTAACCGGTAACACCAACTGGGACTAAATCTCTAAGATGTGGTCTCGGTTGATGACACCAACAGGACTGAATCTTCCACGGGGCCACTAGCGTTCCCAACCGGGACCGATGAGTCTCCGGATGCCCCGCATGGCGCCTCAAGAGTTCCTGTGCTTAGGAACCGGGACTAATTCAGTTCCATTTCCCACTAGGACGGATTCAGTGGACGGATAACCCATTCTCCGGCAGTGACAGAATTATAATCAATATATGTTGCAACGATATGATTTATAGAAGTCATTTGTCGATGTTGGTATAAATATATGAATCTGTGTTGTTGTAACCTGTCAATATACATTCAGCATAGCAATGTTTATTTGTAGGATGTACCGAGCAGCGAGCAATGCCACCACAGGCAACATATATTTATGCTTTGCTTTAGATGCTACAAAAGCATACATGGGCTAGCAGTGCACATATGCATTCCAAAAGGACAATCCCGTTCCCGTGAAAACAAATCAAAGACACATGATAGCCGATTTCCTAGAAAGGAGGTAGGATGGTGCAGGTGGCGACCAGGGTATTTCTGAGAACCGATTCTGCACGGGCATTAGAGGCTGTGCACATGATAGCTTGATTGCCACGGTGATCCCACCTGTGGTGCTCGTACGTTGACCACAGGACAGGACTAACTTTAGACTGACTAGCGGATCATTTATTTCATTTTTTTATTTACTATTTTAACTATTTTTTTTTATAAACAGCATTACTGTACTGTCATCATTTTGCAATATAAACCGTTTACATAGTCTGTTGTACTCAGCCAAACCTAGCTAAGTTAGAACTGTTGAAGTGACTCGTCACGTGCACTCATTGTCTTTGTACTATAATAATCGTGGCGTACTCCAACTTGTTCTTTCCACCTCGGTCGACGACCTGTCCTCAGCCGATGAGCAGAGAGCCAGAGCGTCGTCGTTTATTCTCGTCTCCTACCTCTTGACTGGTGCAAGAAGCTTGGGCGCCACTCCACTGGACCCGTTACCTAATTATAAGATCAAACAAGGAGCGAGTGAGCAGCCATCTACCCATGGCGGCGTCATCAATGGCACAAACCATGGACGGCGCAGCCACCACCCGTCGACGTCCATGGCGGCGCGCACGTCCTGCTCCTGCCGTTCCCGGGGATGCAGGGCCACGCAAACCCGATGCTCCAGCTGGGCCACCGGCTGGCCTACCACGGCCTCCGCCCCACGCTCGTCGTCTCCCGCCACGTCCTCTCCACCACCGCCGCCTCCACGTCGTGCCCCTTCCCCGTGGCCGCCATCTCGGACGGCTTCGACGCCGGCGGGATCTCGTCCTGCCCGGACACCGCGGAGTACGTGCGCCGGATGGAGGCCGCGGGGTCGGAGACGCTGGCGCGGCTCCTCGCCGCCGAGGCGCGCGCGGGGCGGCCCGTCCGCGTGCTGGTGTACGACTCGCACCTGCCGTGGGCGCGCCGCGTGGCGCGGGGCACCGGCGTCGCCGCGGCCGCGTTCTTCACGCAGATGTGCGCCGTGGACCTCATCTACGGCGAGGTGTGGGCGGGGCGCGTGGCCACGCCGTTGGCGGAGGGGAGCGCGCTGCGTGGGAGGCTCGGCGTGGAGCTGGGGCCCGGCGACGTGCCGCCGTTCATGGCGGCGCCGCAGTGGTACCCGGCGTTCACGGAGTCCGCGCTGAGCCAGTTCGACGGGCTGGAGCACGCCGGCGTACGTGCTCGTCAACTCGTTCCGCGACCTGGAGCCAACGGTGAGCATGCATTTGAGCGCACAAATGCGTCCGTTGCTTTTCTCGATCAACTGAAAGCTCGAGGAACAAATAAACAGAGGACTTGTGTCTGAGCAGGAGGCAGACTACCTGGAGTCGACGTGGCGCGCCATGACCATCGGCCCGACATTGCCGTCGTTCTACCTCGACGATGGCCGGTTGCCGTCCAACAGGACGTACGGTTTCAACCTCTTCTCGAGCTCGGCGGCGCCGTGCATGGAGTGGCTGGACAAGCAGGAGCCCTGCTCTGTTGTCCTCGCCTCCTACGGGACCGTCGCCAACCTCGACGCGGCGCAGCTGGAGGAGCTAGGCCATGGACTTGTGCGACTCCAGTAAATCTTTCGTTTGGGTGTTGAGGAACGACGAGGCAGAAAAGTTGTCTGAAGAACTTTGTGGCAAGTGCAAGGACAGGGGGCTGATCGTCCCCTTCTGCCCGCAGCTTGAGGTGCTGGCACACAAGGCCACAGGTACGTACGAGACGAGCCAAAAAAAAAAAATAAGTTTTCTCGTGTTACATATTGCAAGAAAATGAGAAATTAGTTTCAAGAAAAACAGAAAAAAAGAACAGGTGTTCTAATATTTTTGCACACCAATTCAAATGCAGGTTGCTTCCTCACGCATTGTGGGTGGAACTCAACGATTGAGTCCATTGTCACTGGTGTTCCAATGGTGGGAATGCCGCAATGGGCGGACCAGCCAACAACGGCGAAGTATGTAGAGAGCGCATGGGGGATTGGATTGCGCATGAGGAAGGGTTCGGTCAAGAGGGAGGAGGTCGAGAGGTGCATAAGGGAGGTGATGGATGGGGAGATGAAGCAAGAGTACAGGAGGAAAGCCGCTCAATGGATGCAGAAGGCCAAGGAAGCCATGCAGGAAGGAGGGAGCTCAGACAAGAACATTGCAGAATTTGCAGCCAAGTATTTATTATAGTAGAGGTCTAATGCTAACGTCTGGGAGTTTTGTATCCATGGATTGGAATCTTAGGATACTCTGGTCACTACTTTTGTTCTATGATCGTGAAAGAAACAAGTTAGTTAGAGATTGCCCCCAGTCAAGGCAGGCTTAGTGGCAGTTAAGCCCCTAAATATGTGGTATTTTGTTGACCAGCATTGAGATAAACACAAATAGTTTTGTTGGCAATATCTGAACACTGGGCGTCTGAGTTTGAAGTGACATTGTAATGGAGCATTAATATAAATACTCTGAAGAGAGATCAACAATAACGCACTATTCAGACATATACAGTATATTTACAAATTTCACAAGCACCACAAGAATTACAGGGGATACATAAAAACAAGCTGTATGAAAGTTTATAAGGCACATAGTTATTATTCAATATGCATAAATGTTTGTGTCATCAAACTCTTCATTTCTACTCAGTGGGGTAGGAAGGCTTCATAGCAAGACCACACATGCCCCGTTTGTCAGAGATGTCCTTCTCCATTCTTAGGAATCCCTTCTCTCCCCAAGTGGTGCCCCACGAGTTCTTCAGAATCCAATACTTTGTGCCATCACTCTCCACGCCATACCCGATCGCAGCGATCCCATGGTCGAGTTCATTACCACAGGAGCCGGTCATCACACCGCCAGAATAGAACATAAACGTTCTGCCACCTGCATCGACTGCAACTGACACGGGTTGATTGGCCACCGCCTTCATGAGCGCAGCCTCATTGTTAGCCGGCACATCCTCGTAGCCTTTGATAGTTGCAGCGCTCTTAGATCCACCCTTACATTTGCCATCTACTGCCTTGTATGGGTAACTGGACTCTGTAGTGATGCCTCCATTCTTGATGACAAACTCAAAGGCACCGTCCATCCAGCCGCCGCCGCAGCCCTCATCCGTGCCGTGGGTGTCACAGTCTACAATTTCTTGCTCAGAGAGTGAGATGAGCCTGCCGGTGCTCAGCTTGACAATACCCTCCATGGCCGCTACAGCCGAGAAGGCCCAGCAACAACCTGAAAATTAATTAATCATGTTATTTTAGATAGATGTTGTTGCATACAGATAATTAATGATATCATCACGAGATTAATCATAAAAGTACGAACCACATTGCTCTTGGTTCTTGATTGGTGTCACAGCTCCCTTGGTCCTCCAGTCCACACTCGTCGGAAGTGCATTGACACTCAGGTTCTCATACTTGAATCCAGTTGGAACATTTGCTGAAATTGGTTTGAAACCTTTGTTGGCTATGGTTGATTTGAACTCACCAACGGTCAGGTCGGCGAACTGGTTGACACCAAGCCAGAACTTGTTGTTCCCGGCATTGAAGGACTCGATGAATGCAACATTATCCTTGAACACCTCAAACCTCCGTGCCTTCTCGGCTGCGTCCTCGTAGACATGGCCATGCTCTACAATCCACCTCTCGAACCTATCCACCATGGCCACATCTCTCAGCTCACGAACCGCTAGGACAGAACTGCACAAGCAGGCGCAGCCAAGGATGGCAAGGAAGAAAGCCTTGGAGCCGGCCATGGTCTGCTCACTGCTTGTTGCTTCTGTACTCTCTTTGTTTGCTATGCAGACTGTTGTGGAATGCAATAGGCTCTTATGTCTTTATATATATAGCTGTCCTGGAATGCTGTAATGCGTAAATCGGTGAAGATACGTGCTTTCATTTTTTTAATATATGGACCCAACGCGCAGGCCAAGTTAATGCCTCGCTACATATCTTATTCTTGCAGAATAAATCGTATGGTTTCTGCTGACAGCGACCATGATCAAGTAGGAACAGAAATAAAATAATCATAGAACGCCGTATGGAATTGATAGTCTGGGTATTATTATAAGCTCTGGCATTGATGTCTATGATTCAAATCTGAGCTAATTGATCTTTTGCACTCTAATGTATGGGTGCTAATTTGTATGCTAGGATTGAAATCTTAGGGTACTGCCCACTATTTTTTATCTCTGATTGTAGAGAAAACAATATCGCTTTAGCATTTCGGATACCAGTTTTGTAAAAACAAATTGTATATGGAACTTTTTTCTTCAACTACATCAGTGGAAAGACAAATATGTTAGATGGTGTTGTAGCAGTTGATGAAGAATGATGATTGCAAACCCAGTGTTGTTAAATTTTCAGTTTGTGGAGCTTAGGAGGGTTGTATGTACTTTATATAACTAGGGCCAAACATATTTTGCTCGTTCCCTGAACAGCCGAACCACGTTGAGAACATGAGATTTGAGTACTTAAGCATCGCATGCCAGCTTATGTCCTTGCCATTCCTTGAAAGAGGTCCAAAGTCAGAGACAATTCCATGTGCCTTAAGCAAAATTTCATTTTGATTTTTTTTGAACAGTTGGCAAGAGATTGGCAAAAAAATATTAAAAGACGAATAAAAACAAGACAAAGAAACACCACTAAAACACAAAAAACTATATTTTGAATCAGTTCTAGCTCTTAGGACCTGCATAAATGTTCTATTGTTCATCCTGTTAATCGGGACACGTTGACAAACATTACAAAATATGTGGTAGGACTGAAAATGACATGTGTTTGTTTCTCTGTGATTTTGCCTGGGTTACATGGTTCACTACTCGCTTTTTAAGAACAAAGAACAGGAATGCGTGCAAAACACTGAAGCCAACCTTGAGCAGCCGAGAACAAATCTCCACATTAGCAGGTGATGCCCCGTAGTATACATCTTAGCAGCAGAAGCAGTTCCACTGACCTACTGCAGCGGGACTCGCTGCCGGCCTGCAGCAGCGCTGTGGCACAGTGCAGAGAGGCGCCATGCTAATGTCTGAATGTTCTGAAAGCAACAGTCCACCGGAAAGTTTCAATGTGGACTTGTGGAGGTTGAAAATACACGTTGTTTAGACTAAAGTCACCAATAGTGCATACAGACGTGTAAAACACTATCATGTATTGTAGACTGAGAAAAATTTGAAACATAAAAAGTGAGATGAATAGATAGTGAAGTTAGCTTTACTGACTTAACAAGTTAAACATGTGGTGGTGCGTCTTATATTTTCGTGTTCTCTTGTTATCACCGGTTTTGTATGATGAGTGCATGCATACTGTTCCTGGGCGTGCACTCCACCTGTTCTTTCGAGACAATGAGACAATTAACTATATGTATATGAGATTAATCATTAATACAATCATTGGTAAAGTCACTGTTTTGAGCGAGAGGTTACCCGCATGTTCGCTGAGTTTGAGGTAGAGAGCGGACGACGACTGAACAGCACGGGAACAGAGTGAATAATTGGAGGGAGCTGCCGTACACAACACCTAATTCATACTTTCTCCATCTTAATTTATAGGATATTTGACTTTTTGACATCATGTTTGGCATACACGTCTTATTCAAAAAATTTCATAATTATTAATTATCATTTATTTTTATTGTGATTTAATTTCACATATAATATACTTGAATTATTCTATATTTTGCAATTTTTTAAATAATATAAGTTGGTCAAACTTGTATCAAAATAAGTCAAATGACCTATAGATTAGAACGGATGGAGTGTCATATATATATATATATATATATACACACACATATACATACATACACATATATATATATAGGATAGGGATATTGGAAACCTAGGCTTTCAATAGTTATTGGAAGCCTGAACCAGTCAGACCAAGTTCACAGCATCGGCAGCCCACCTACACGACTCATGCATGCATGCACATCTCATTTCTCTCGCTTCTCCGCCATCAAAGCTGTGTGCATGCATGGATGAACAAAAACGTTCTTTATATTTTTCATTGTAGATTCTTATAAAAGCCTATTTTTTATACAGTTCTCACTTTCAAATTTTTTTACATTTTTCTCAACATAGTGATATCTATTTTGCCATACAAAACAATAACTTCAGTTTCTTATATTAGTGCAGGTATAGAATTCTATAGAGCCAATCGTAGAAAGCTTATGTTTGGTTTCGTCTCCAAAATTTCGACTCTGTATAGAATCCTACAAACACAAGTAGAATACTTAAGTTCGGTTTCATCCCTAGAAACTGGGCTCATGTATAGAATCATAGGGAGCCAATCGTAAAAAACTTAATTTTGTCGTCTCAAGAATCTAGACTGCATACACCCATAGCCACAATCATATAAAAGTTTGGATTCATGTATAGAATCCTAATAGCACAATCGTAGAATACTTAAGTTCGGTTTCATCTCTAGAATCTAGATTCATGTATAGAATCATAGGGGGCCGATCGTAGAAAACTTAATTTTGTCGTCTCAAGAATCTAGACTATATACACCCATAACCACAATCATATAAAAATTTGGACTCATGTATAGAATCCTAATAACACAATCGTAGAATACTTGAGTTCGGTTTCATCTCTAGAATATGGATTCATGTATAGAATCATAGGGAGCCGATCGTAGAAAACTTTATCTTTTCGTCTCAAGAATCTAGACTGCATACACCCATAGCCACAATCGTATAAAGGTGTTGTTTTTTCTTTTTGGAAGTTCAATATAACTATAACGAAAAAAGTACATTGTTGCTCATGTATAAAACCCTACTAAATGGATCATATAAACCTTGGTTTGAATGTTTGCTTTCGTCTCCAGAACCTGGACCGTATAAACCCATAGCCACAATCGATAAAGGTGTGTTTTTTTCCTTTTTGGATATTGAATATATCTGTAACCAAAAAAAGTGCATTATTGCTCATGTATAAAATCCTACTGAAGGGACCATATAAAGGTGTTTTTTTCTTTTTGGATATTGAATCTCTAAATTGAGTCATTTTTTCTCTCAAAAGTTGGATTCTAAGTATAGAAACCATTGGCATGGCCATATATAATACAGTTTTACTCCAGAGCAGTTAGTCAAACATACATGTTCATGTTTCACAGCATAATTCTTCAACTCATGCAATTATAAAAATTCATGTGGTGGTCTAAATCAACAAGTAAGAATTCTATGGACAAAATGAGCTATGTCCTCATTCATAAAAAAACACAGTCAACAAAACTTAAAAATCTTCAAGAGCAGGATCTTCCACTTGAGAGTTGCAGTGTTGATAAGGAAGTTCCAACCGCGATAGTGCCTGAAGGCAAGGAGTTCAATCACGCCTTGCGCCATGTTGGTCGCCTCTCCTTGCTGTCACACATTAGGATCAGCAGACACGTGCTGCATGTACGATTGGAAGTCAGGATCAAATAACCCAAAACAAATCTGGATGAAACATCAAACCTGAAGTTTTATTTATATGCATAAAACATGATCACACATGGAGGATTAAATACACATAAAAAATCCTAACCAAAGGCTATACGAGATCCAGAAACATGCATGTGAGACCGATCTGCAGAAGCTTCGGTTGAAAGCATGGAGCCAGAGAAACGGGTGCAGGACTGACATGCTAAAAATGAAGTGGTTTGAAGCACAGAAACCCTTTATTTCTTCGGTTGGTGCCTCTCTTAGGAATTTTGTCGAACTGCAAGCAAGAGAGCTCATGGTATAGAACCAAAGGTGTTGCAAGCTAGTGTAAATACATACTGACACAGTCATACAAAAATTGATTCCATCATAGTATGTCTCCTAATTAATCATTACTAGAATAATAAAATATGACCCGAATCATCATGTGCAGGGTAAAAAATTACTATTTTTATCAAAGCACCAAAACAATTACACTCAATTAACATAAGTATCTGCTCGTGGAGAACATCCAGTTTAAAAAAGAACATATAAGCTATATCATAGATAAGTGCAATGTAGCCACAAAATTTATCCTGTAATCTTATCATATTATCCCAGCAAAAAATAAAGATAGAAAGAAGTGATCCTACTTAGCTCTCTATTGGAGATATCTAAAGAACCACCACTAGACAGTCAAAGTATATACTTATATTATACATGGCAACCAATATTGATCTACAGATTCAGAAAATTAATGAGCCCGGGAATAACATGAGACCGTGTATTTGAGATGTTAAAAAGTCAGTATTGTCATTAGCATATCGACCCTTGTCTCTCTAGCTTGCGGCACAAAATTCAGAAGATCTATTCAGAAACTGCAACTCGCATAGCACGTAGAGGAAATCAGCATCAGCGTGGCGTGGAGTCTCATCTACCTTGCACACTCAAATCATAGAAAACATTGAGAGACGTGATAGATAAATCGAATTAAATAAGCATAGAAAAAAAGAAAAGAATTCATAGATATATCAAAATCCTAACCAATCAGTATGAACTTAGCAACATAGCAGATTGTCACCAACAAGGTTGTTGGGCACACACCTGATGCGCGCTTGCAACACTAAGCACATCTATAGACAAAGCAAGATTGTTAGCTTCTCATTCGAATCAGTAAGGAACACAAGCATTCATGGTGGGGAATTTCATCAAACAGCCTTCATGCTGGATGCAACATAATGATTTAAAATATCTCACCAAAGTAATTAAAGCATCGCTAGTTGGTGGAGCTTCCATTGCTAACTGTTGCTCATCGCCGGTGGTCATCACAGGAGCGAGGGAGCCACGACCCCTCACCTCTTCAGCTCCAGGCTGCCTATTAGATGCTGTGGATGGGGCTTGGACGTCCGACGCACCTGTGTCAGGGTGGGGATGACTGCCAGACAAGATGACCGGGTGGAGGACAGGGACCGTCGCCATGGACCATCGGATCTAGCAGGCCCTGCTTCCAGGGGTGGGACCGCCGCTCCGCTGCAACAAAGGCCATGGACAATCGTTGCTGCTGCAGAGAGTTTGGTATCGGACCGGACCGCCGCTGGGATCTGACGGCCTCACCGACGCCTCGTTCGATGGGGTCCTGAAGATCGAAAGCGCCTGTTGTTGCGAGGTCACCGTCGTCGCCGCGTGAAAGGCGGATCGAATCACCGGGGATAGGAGAGAGATAGGGGAAGGAAGAGGAGAGAGTCATATGGTGGGCCCGTGCGAGGGGGTGGTTTGGCCTGCATAGGGTGCGGGAAGATTCGGTAGAACCGACGTGGCTTCGGTTCGGTTCGGTTCAAGCTTCCAATAGCGATGGGAAGCCTAGGCTCCTAATATACTACCTATATATATATACGCATATATATATATATATATACACACACATATATATACATACATACATATATACATATATATATATATATACATATATATATATATGTGTATAGTACATCAACACATGTTTTACATGGGCTAATATAGTTATGAAACATAAATGTTAGAAATTTATATATAAATTTTCACCCAAAACTAACTAAATTTACAATTATTGGATATCTCTCGTATCATTACATTTTAATAGGACATCTATATCTATAATTTTTCACCTTATCTATATAACATGCTCCAGCTATTGTTTGTATTTATATAATAGCATATTTAATAGTTTATATGAAATTTAGTGGTTTACTTTAAATTGCCTTCCACAATATCAAAGTGGCTAATTATATAGAAATTTATGGGTTACATTAATTCATTTTTCACAATGAACTTCTAGGTAATAGATACTCCCTCAATTTCAATTTATAGGTCGTTTGACTTTTTTGGCATCAAGTTTGACCGACTCGTCTTATTCAAAAAAGTTACGAAAATATAGAAAATTTGAAGTTGCAGTTGAAGGATATTATATGCAAAACTAAATCACAATGAAAACAAACGATAATTCTGAAATTTTTTGAATAAGACGAGCCGGTCAAAATTGGTGCTAAAAAAGTCAAACGACCTATAAATTGAAACGGAGGGAGTATGTAAATTTAGTGGTTATTTGGATTCATCATTCGTTATTGTATGATTGGTAGTTTTTTAAAAAATATAATAAATAATGGTACTATACCATTAGAGGCTACATAATTGAATGGTCGGATGTTTCTTATTTTTGTAAGAATTTCTATTTTTTTCCAGTGCGTTTGACGAGGATTAACGTAGAAGCTTTTTTAATAACAAGATGGTTTTCAACTACTCTTTATGTAGAATTTGTCATGGCGTCATTAATGACCTTCTTCGTATGAAAATTTGAAGTTTCATCCAAGAGAATCTGACCAAAAGATACTTACGGATCACAGTTTTGTCGAATAGCAATTGCATACAATCGTCACCATATGTTATATACTTCTCACGCAAACTGTACGTTCAGGATTACAAGCTGGGGGTACATATTTATTCTTTCTTCACGATGTTTTTGATACTTCTGCGACAAGCTTACATTTTTGACCAAGCACACGCGGACCTATACATTATTGCACTCTTGCATACCTTAAGCGCGGACATAATACTATTAGTGGCCGAAGTAAACGAGGTCGTAGCGCAAATGTCTACCTTAATGTTATTGGGTGCCTTGGTAGCATCACTGCCGATGGAAACGCGTTGCCACTATTTTACTGTGATAAGTCTGACTTGATTTTGATTAAGCATAATTATTGAATGACTTATTTTCCACCGCAATGCAATTAAGATGGTCTCTAATTGAATGGAACCACCGAGAGGTTCTTTTGGAGATTTGCTCATGATTAATTCTGACCACCATTAGGTTAATTACGAGTTTGTTAAATAAGTTTCCTTTTGTATTTTTGCCCACCGGTGTTGCAAATTGAAATTGTGTCCATGTTATTAATCAAACCACCATAGGGTTGATTTCATGCTTATAAGTACATCTTTCTTGTATTGTATAATTGAGACATTAATATTTTGTCATGATTTTATTTCAGTTGCTAACATTGTCGGCATCGGCAACAGCATTGAGCCTTTCAACGGCACCGAATTTCCTACCTGGAAGGACAAGCTGATGGTCGTACTTGGGGTGCTTCAGTTGGACTATGCGCTGCATCACGCCACCGCTGAGCAGCAAACTTAGTTTGCCACAAACAATGAAAAGTGGGAGCACTCCAACCAGATGGCACTCATGATCATTAAGCAAGCCATCTCTGTTGCCATCAGAGGGGCTATCGCTGATAAGAAGGAGGATGGCAATGAGCTGACAACAAGGGAGTTCATGAACTCCATAGAGGAGAACTTTAAGGGTTCTTTGAAGACTTTTGCCAGCACACTCATTATGAAAATGGTGACTTCCTCCTATAGTGGTAAAGGTGGTATAAGAGAGCACATAATGGGCATGTGCGACATGGCTGCTAAGCTTAAGGCACTTGATATGGCCATCTCTGATGGTTTTCTTGTGCACTTTATTATGACTTCTATTCCGCTTGAGTACAGTCCGTTCAAAATAAGCTATAACACTCAGAAGGCGACATGGACCATAGCTGAGTTGATTAGCCATTGTGTTGAGGAAGAAGAGAGGCAGAAGGCTGAAAAAATTAAGGACAGTGTCAACCTTGTCGGGGGGTGGCAAAACTAAGCATCAGCATGAGTCCAGGCCTAGCAACCAGTCTAAGAAAAAATTCAAAGTTGCTATAACAAAGAGTCTAAGAGAGCACCTAAGGAGGACACTCCCAGTGATCCTAACAGCAAGCACAAGGTTTGCATCTTCTGTAACTCTCCAAAGCACTCTCAGAAACACTGCCGAGGCTTCAAGGAGTGGCTGAAAAAGAAGGGTAATTATGATGTTGTCTCATTTATTGATGAATCCTTTTTAGCTGATTTTTTCCCCTAATACTTGGTGGATTGACTCAGGTGCAACTGTGCACATTTCTAATTCCTTTCAGGCATTCAGTTCGATGAGAACTATAAGAAAGGGGGACTGAAGTCTTAGAGTCTCCAACATCACTGAAGTTGAAGTCGAGGGCATTGGAAGCTTCTCATTAGAGCTGCCGAGCGGCTTCAAAATTCAACATAATGATGTCCTTTATGTTCCTAGTTTAAAGAGAAACTTAATTTCTGTTTCTAATTTAGATGATACTAGACATATTTGTGAGTTTGACAATAATAAATGCATCATCAAGTTTAATGATATTCGTGTCGGCCTTGCTACTCGGCAAGGACAGCTTTATATGCTCTTCCTTGATGATTCTGTGATAAATGTCTATCATAAGCGTAAGCACAACGATGAGACCTCATCGAAATTATGGCACTGTCGTTTAGGCCATATTTCGAAGGGGAGAGTTGAATGTCTCATCAAAGAAGAAATAATTAATCCATTAGACTTCTCAGATTTAGAACAGTGCATCGACTGTATTAAGGGGAAATTCACTAAGACAATTAAGAAAGGAGCAACTAGAAGCTCAGGGCTTTTAGAAATAATTCACAATGATATTTGTGGCCCTTTTCCCGTTACATCAGTGGATGGTTTTAATTCATTTGTTACATTCATAGATGATTATTCCCGTTATGGATATATTTACCCCATCCATGAGCAATCTGAAGCATTAACTAAATTTAAGATATTCAAAGCTGAAGTGGAAAATCAGCATAACACTAAGATCAAAATTGTGAGATCAGGTCATGGTGGTGAATATTATGGGAAAGATGCTCAATACGGGCAAATTCCAGGACCATTTGCTAAGTACCTTGAAGAAAATGGTATAGTTTCTCAATATTCAATGCCAGGAGAACCTCAGCAGAACAGGGTGGCAGAGCGTCGCAATCGTACTGTCATGGATATGGCACGTAGCATGCTCAGTAATTCAACTTTACCAGTTGAGTTGTAGATGGAAGCACTAAAAACTGCTATGCACATTCTTAATCGCGTCCCTACTAAGTCAGCTTCCAAGACACCTAATGAATTGTGGACCGGGAGAAAACCATCGCTTGGCTGCACAGCAGAAGCTAGATTATTTGATCCGCAACAAAAGAAATTAGATCCTAAGACTATAAGCTGCCACTTTATCGGGTATTCAAATCATTCTAAGGGATATCGATTTTATTGCCCTAACCGTTTCACCAAATTTGTTGAAACAAAGCATGTTGTGTTTCTAGAGAATACAGACATCAGTGGGAGTTTAGACAAAAGGGAAATTAATCTTGAAGAGATACGGGCTGAGTTACCTATACCAGTGATTTAAGAAACAATACCTTTAATTGTGTGGACGTGGTGTTACCTCCACCTCCTGTTGCTGTCATTCCTGTTGAGCCTATTATTGAACCCGTACCGGAAGAAGCAGCATCTAGTAATCAAATAAATGAACTGGCACATGAAGAAATTCCAGTTGTGGCTAATAATGAACCTTTGAGAATGTTGCAACGGGAGAGGAGATCCGCTGTTCCAATCTATTATCAGACTTATTTAAGTGAAAACAATTATGATGTCAGAAAAGTGGACGATCCAACCTCATATAAAAGAGGCCATATCCTGTGAAAACTCTGCTAAGTGGATCGAGGCTATTGAGGAGGAACTTAGGTCCATGAGCTCTAACCAAGTATGGGATTTAAGTGAGATTCCTAATAGAGTCAAACCAATAGGGTGTAAATGGGTCTACAAAACTAAACGTGATTCCAAAGGTAACGTTGAAAGATAAATGCTAGACTTGTGGCAAAAGGGTTCACATAAAGAGAATGGGTCGATTATAATGAGACTTTTCCCCGTCTCTAAAAAGGATTCACAAAGAATTATCATGGCGCTTGTGGCTCATTATGATTTAGAGCTACATCAGATGGATGTTAAGACTGCATTCCTTAATGGTGACTTGCATGAGTCTATATTCATGGCACAACCGAAAGGTTTTGTTGTGAATGACAAGGAACATTTTGGGTGCTAAACTGAAAAATTCTATTTATGGAGTAAAACAAGCGTCAAGGCAATGGAACCTGAAATTTGATAAGTTAATTAAGAAATTCGGTTCAGAGAAAATGATGTGGATAATTGTATCTACATGAAAACTAAGGGTGGTAAATATATTATCCTAGTACTCTATGTGGATGACATTTTATTAGCTTGCAGCAATAAGGACATGCTGCATGAGACTAAAGGCTTTTTGTCATCCCAGTTTGACATGAAAGATCTTGGTGAGACCTCGTACGTACTTGGCATTGAGATACACTGAGACAGGACCAAAGGGGTGCTAGGATTATCTCAAAAGGCATATATTGAGAAAATGCTTAAGAGATATAATATGGATAAGTGTTCAAATAATTGAATAATTATTCATGAACCAGCACTTAAACTCAAAATAATGCATGAAGCAGTAATTAATATGCTGATAAATGAGTAGAATGATTCTAGAATCGCAATTAAAATTAATCTCATTATAGCCTGCACAGCCGGCCCCTTCTGGCCTTTCGGAACAACACCTGAGAGGGCACTCTCAGCCCATTAGGCTGAAACCAACCATTCTCTCATCCTTCCATCCCCCATCACTATTCCAATTATCTCTCCCTCTATCTGCAGTTGCAGAACAACAGTGCGGCATTTAATTCTACGGGATGGGTTTGGTGGAGGTGTCGGTTCCAGCCTTAGGCCCAGCACGCATTAGGCCGTCTCCCTATGCTTCCCCCATCCTTCCATCCCCCGTCACTATTCCAACTACCCCTCTCTCTGTCTACCGTGCCGTAACCCAACTACCTCTCTCTCTCTACCGTGCCATAACAGTGCAGCATTTAATTTTGCAGAACCAATATGGGGTAACCCCTGAAGACAACCTTAGGGTTAAGGGCAGCGGCAAAGGCAGAGACCAGCCGCAGCCGGCCCCTGCTCATGTATCGCGCACGCGGCGCTAATGTCCAACGCCAGCGCGGTAGCACCAGGTGGCGCGGCAGCGGCCCTGAGCACCACCACCTTGAGCGGCGGTGCGGCCCCTTAGCGCCGCCATAAGCAGCGATGGGAAGGCACGGCGGCGGCCTCAACCGAAGCAAACGGCGCGGCCTCCCCTTCAGCTCCAGGTAGCGCCACCACTAAGAGTGGTGGCGGCGGCGGCTCCCCTTCACCCGGCGGCCATGACTGCCAGCAGTGACGGCACCACCAGCAGTACGGCTCCCCTTCATCCCACGGCCTCCGCACCTCATGCTGGGGCAGCGGCACCACCACGATGGGCGGCGCCACCTCCACCAGCGGCAGTGGTCAGTCAAGGCCGGGTGGCCCCGCAGCATCAGCGGCAGGGTGGCTCCAAGCCACAGGGAGGAGGGACGCCGGGGCTGCGCGGCGACAGCAATCACCCGCCACACGCACAGCCACAATGAGCCTTACTCAATCTTAGGGTTTGGGTTGGGGAAAACCTGATTTAGTGCTCAATTTCCCATTCTCCATCTTAGTGTGGCTCAAATCAGGAACTCAATTGCATGAATTTCAAAAGTAATTGCAGAATTAAACACGAACTGAGCTCAATTTAGGGAAAGGACAGTAAACCCTAAAAAGAGATTAAACAATAAATAGTCACTAGTTTCACCTCTAATTCGCGAATTAGTTTCTGTTAGGATGAAACGGAGATGAAAAACTGATCTAATCCATGTAAACATGCTAGAAACTCATGGTAATTATACTGATCTAGCATGAAATAGATCTAAAACATTGCTGATTGCCATTAAAAACTGACTGGATGACATGATCGTGACTTGCACTAAAACAGATCCAATCAATAGCACTAATCATGGCAGAACTCATCTTATTCGGCA
This sequence comes from Paspalum vaginatum, assembly GCA_030272315.1. Lineage (NCBI taxonomy): Eukaryota > Viridiplantae > Streptophyta > Magnoliopsida > Poales > Poaceae > Paspalum > Paspalum vaginatum. Next base: position 37,085,542 of record CM059017.1, on the reverse strand, counting down.
ACTAAAACAGATCTTTTATGCATAACAGATATGAACTGTAGTAATCATGGCATGAAAAACAGATCTGTAAAGGAATATCATGCTTAGGCCAATTTAATCAGCAATTCAACGAGGCATAACATCAAACTCAAGACGAGGATCATGCTAGGGCTATCCCGGCTAAACTAATACAATTTTTAGAATTATGGGATAGATTAGCACTCAAATCATGAGTAGTAAACACATCAGCGTTGCCCTAACGGATCTCATAGCCTATACACGATGACACGTAATAAGCGGAAAACTTAAAATCTTATACCAGAGTTTGATGTCGCCATGAACGCCTTGTGAATTGTCGGTGGAGAGAAAGTAGTCGTAGCAGATGGAATGCCATGGGCTTCAGCAGCCCTAAGTCGTTCCTTTAGGGACTTTGGTGGCTACCGCCAGCCTTTAGGACACCAGTGGGATTGGCCGAAGCAAGGACGAGAGAGAATCGTGCTTCCGAACCCCTCTAGCGCTCTAAGCGATCGGTGTTTCGTAAGGGTACATGAGGAGACCCGGGAGGGCAACCTCCCTAAGGTCATATAGCGCTATGGGGCCAGGGCTGAGTCAGGGAAGGATAAGATCGCCTGCTCATCACGGCAAGAAACTAACGGCGCCTTTCATCGTGAGAAACATGTGGGTGGTTTCTTTTCTTGCGCCTAAAGGAACTCCTCACCCGGTGGGACCGAGGGATTTGTTCCTATCTCGGTTTGATATCCGAGATCAACCCAACATAAATATCCAGTTTTAAACATTAGGGGGTGAAGTAGACTACATGCCAAACGTTGGTGGTTATGTAGACTTTTTCTGAATTTGTTTCAAAGCCCGATGCCCGTGCATTGTTTTGTGGGCAGATTTGTCGCTGACCTGCAGGAAGCACAACCAAAAGCGAAAGAAGGAAGATCGTTCCCAAGCCTAGGTTCACGACGTGGATAGCGCCCCCAAATGGCTTTGCAAAGATTAATGTTGATGCTGCATTATCAAAGAATGGGACGTTGGCTGCGGTAGCAGGAGTTGCGAGGGATGCCCAAGCAGTGTTCTGAGGCACTTCAACGCTAGTAATGGAAGCCTAGGTTCAAGATTAACCTTTTCTCCCATGCAGATTCGCATATGTTTAGTATCCACCTATGCATTTAATCAGTTGCTTTCTTCATTAATTTCCCTCATGCTCGGCACACTCATATGCTTATTGTGTTCTATCTCATACATAGAGAGCTTTTGTACCTATCATGGCATGAAAGGAGAGGTGTTCTAGAAGATAGTAGTACCTTTTATTGGCAAAACACAATTGGTCAACTCTGCAATGAGGCTGCTCGCTGATTTACTTCTACAACACTGCATCAGCTTGCTATCTGAATGATGACCCAGCAGGTCCGTAGCTTAATTAAAATCAGTCAATCAACTAGGGTTGTTAATAGTGGTGAGGGTACTAGAACCAGACAGTCTAGACTGTCTATCAGTAATGAGGGTAGAGGGTACTAGAATCACCTCCCTCGTGTGCACACCAGGTGGAGAGAAAGTAGTCTTAGCAGATGGAACACCACGGGCTTCAGCAGCCCTAAGTCGTTCCTTCAAGGACTTCGGTGGGTACCGCCAGCCTTCGGGACACCAGCAGGATTGGCCGAAGCGAGGACGAGAGAGACTCATGCTTCCGAACCCCTCGAGCGCCCTAAGGGATCGGTGTTTCGTAAGAGTACGTGAGTATACCTGAGAGGGCGACCTCCCTGAGGTTATACAGCGCTGTGGGGCTGGGGCTGAGTCTAGGAAGGATAACATCGCCTGCTGATCACGGTGACAAATTAACGGCGCCTTTCACCGTGAGAAACACGCGGGTGGGTTTCTTTTCTTGCGCCTAAAGGATTTCCTCACCCGATGGGACCGAAGGATTTGTTCCTATCTCGGTTTAATATCTGAGATCAACCTAACATAAATATCCAGTTTTAAACATTAAAGGGTGAAGTAGACTACATGCCAATCGTTGAGGGTTATGTAGACTTTTTCCGAATTTGTTTCCAAGCCCGATGCCCATGCATTGTTTTGTGGGCAGATTTGTCGCTGACCTATAGGAAGCACAACCAAAAGCGAAAGAAGGAAGATCGTTCCCAAGCCTAGGTTCACGACGTGGATAGCGCCCCCAAATGGCTTTGCAAAGATTAATGTTGATGCTGCATTATCAAAGAATGGGACGTTGGCTGCGGTAGCAGGAGTTGTGAGGGGTGCCCAAGCAGTGTTCCTAGGCACTTCAACGCTAGTAATGGAGCCGCACCTCGGCGGCGAGGAGCAGCGCCAGTGTCTCCGACCCCGCGGCCTCCATCCGGCGCACGTACGCCGCGGTGTCCGGGCAGGATGAGATCCCGCCGGCGTCGAAGCCGTCCGAGATGGCCGCCACGGGGAAGGGGCACGACGTGGAGGCGGCGGTGGTGGAGAGGACATGGCGGGAGACGACGAGCGTGGGGCGGAGGCCGTGGTAGGCCAGCCGGTGGCCCAGCTGGAGCATCGGGTTGGCGTGTCCCTGCATCCCCGGGAACGGCAGGAGCAGGACGTGCGCGCCGCCATGGACGTCGACGGTGGTGGCTGCGCCGTCCATGGTTTGTGCCATTGATGACGCCGCGATGGGTAGATTCACTCGCTCCTTGTTTGATCTTATAATTAGGTAGGGTCCAGTGGAGTGGCGCCCAAGCTTCTTGCACCAGTCAAGAGGTAGGAGACGAGAATAAACGACGACGCTCTGGCGCTCTGCTCATCGGCTGAGGACAGGTCGTCGATCGAGGTGGAAAGAACAAGTTGGAGTTCGCCACCACTATTATAGTACAAAGAGAATGAGTGCACGTGATGAGTCACTTCTAACTCAAGCAGGTAAGGTTGGTCCTGCCTTGTGGTCAACGTACGAGCACCACCGGTGGGATCACCGTGGCAATCAAGCTATCATGTGCACAGCCTCTAATGCCCGTGCAGAATCGGTTCTCAGAAATACCCTGGTCGCCACCTGCACCATCGTACCACCTTTCATGTGTCTTTGATTTGTTTTCACTAGAACTGGATTGTCCTTTTGGAATGCATATGTGCACTGCTAAAAGCCCATGTATGCTTTGGTAGCATCTAAAGCAAAGCGTAAAGATATGTTGCCTGTGGTGGCATTGCTCCCTGCTCGGTACATCCTACAAATAAACATCGCTATGCTGAATGTATATTGACAGGTTACAACAACAGATTCATATGTTTATACCAACATCGACAAATGACTTCTATAAATCATATTGTTGCAACATATATTGATTATAGTTCTGTCAGCTGTCAACACTTTTATATATAGCTAGGAACAAACCATTTCTGTTATGACGGATATCCCGTACAAACACCGGCAGTGGGCCTGTGGCTAGTAAGGCAAGGCGCAAGGCTTAGGATTACTAGATATTAGGAGGATTGGCTTAGCTAGATACTAGGAGATGTAGTTCGTTAAGTTGTACTCGGATTAGTTGGGTTGTGTTATAGGTTTGCTGAACTTGGTATAAATAGCCAAAGGCTATATCGATCAAGGCAAACAGGGTAACAAGGCTATATCGATCTAGACCTGCAACTACCCTAACGCATCTACTAACCACGGCGCCTCCCCACGGTGCCTCATCATCGCTGTGAGATCAAGCCGCGCCTAGCGATCAAGCACCGATACGCACTCCGGAACCTTGTTGGCTCTATCAATTTGGTACCAGAGATGTCAGGCTCCAACGATGGCGACGACACGAGCTCCACTCTGCAAGATATGACGATGGATTCCCTTGCGAAGATAATGGCTGATCATGTGCAGCAGATGGGGACGTCGCCGAACAAATGACGTCGCTCTTTTTCCGCGTGGCCGACATTGAAAACCATCGTCTTCATCCAACAACAACCTGTACGGCTTCCCGTATGGCCTTCCTGGGTACAGTGGCATCCCCACCTTAATGACCGCCTCCGGAAGCATTCCCCCACCACCATCCACCGTCGTTCTCCTCCACCAGATTCATTTTTCTCCATCGCCGTCGCTCATACCGGCTTGTGTGGCCACATCTGTAATCGTGGCGACCTCATCACCAGAAGGTGTCCTGCAATCATCGGGCGCCATCGTGGCTACATCAGTGCGACCGTACTCCTGTCAAGCTATCGGGCATGGGAGTGCCACGTTTACACAAGCTAGGCTTCCCTACGTTCGATCGCAAGGACTCGCTGGGTTGGCTCAACCGTTGTGAGCAATTCTTAAAAGGCTAGCATACACTGGAGGCGGACAAGGTCTAGGCTTGCCTCCTACCACTTGATAAGCAACGCCCAAACCTGGTTCTTTGCTCTGGAACATGATACTGTGATGCTAAACTAGGAACATTTCAAGGTGCTCTGCAACCAATGTTTTGGGTCGCCGCTACGGAGCAATCCCCTAGGGGAACTCGCTCACCTCCAATTCTGGACGACAATATAGGCGCATCAAGAGAGTTTTCTGACAATCTTGTGCCACACCGACAGCCTCGCTCCACAACACTAGGTCCAGTTGTTCATGGCAGGATTACCAGATCACATCCAGGTTGATGTGGAGCTACAAAACCCCTAGGAGCTGCAACTGCAAGGAAAATGACCTTTTATGCCACATTTCCATAGTTGTGTTTTGGTCATTGATTGGCAAACAACATTTGGACTAATGAATTTGTCTAGATGCACATTCTCATGCGTTTAGGTTCAAGGCATGAAGAGAAGAAGAAGAGCTGAAGGTACGGCCGAAGGGCCGTCCTAATGGGGGTTCCGCTACTGAAGACCACATCAAGTGTAGAGGAGTATTCCAAGCATATCATCCACTCCAACCACCAAAATAGTATTTAGTGCTTAATTCAGCTAGATTAGAGCTTTGACAGAGTGAGCTTGCGAGCTCATCTTGAGTGTCGCTCTTGCATGAGCTATTTGGAAGCTTTGGCTGTAATCAAGCCACATTGTACTCGTTGCTACACCCATCTTCTTGGTGTACACCTTGTGTAGGGACAAGGAGACCCTTTAAACTCCACAACGATCATCTGATGCCTTGTGACTGAGAGAGACAGTGGTGGTGGCTAAGCCTTGGTGGCTTGATGGCACTTACCTTTGCTTGTCGAGAGTCTTGATTGCTAGCACAAGATGGTGATCAAAAGAGTCTTGGTGCCTGGCTTAGATTTGTCTTTGCTAATGAGCCAGTGGACGTATCCCTTAGTAGTAAACCAAGTTAAATCTCCATGTCTCCTTAGGAGTTTGCATCCTTTCCTTTCCCTTACTCTCTTTACTTACCGTATTTCTGTTTTTTGATTTACATTCTTATGTGCCTTTTGCTTTGTTAGTTTGATTAGGTTTGTCTCTAGGTTGCAAGTGTTTTGGGTGAGTTAGAGAGTGCATAGATAAACCTCAGACTTAACTAGCATGTGTAGAATATGATGGGTTTATCTTATGCACTAGATAGCCTAGGTTTATAAGAGCGAATTAGTGACCCAACTCACCACCTCCCCCTCATGGGTTGGATACACTGGCACGATCCTTACAATTGGTATCCAATGCCATTGGCACCTCTTGCAAGGATAGCCAATGCCATTGGCAAATTTGTGAGATATCTTATTAGAGTGCCATTGGCTTTACCGCCAAGTGAGTTTTATGTCTAGGGAAGGTATGAATACCGATAGGGCTCCGTTTTTGATTGGAAGGGCTTTCTCTTGGTGAAAGGTGCTCGTGGAAGCACATCTTCAAGCTAGGGGCTTGATGTTTGGCATGTCACCAAAGAGAGCAGCTAGAGTCAGACCGCCCGTAAGTGGCAATTTAACGCCATTGCTAAATCCATTTTGTTGTCCTCTTTTTCTAATAGTGTATTCAATCGCGTGTATGCTTCTTATAAGGCTCAAGAGCTATGGAAGCAAGTTGTTGAGAACCACGAGGGTGTAAAGGATGTTGCCAATCGAAAATATCATGTTCTCAGCAATGAGCTAAATAGTTTTAAGCAATTTGCTAATGAAAGTGCTCATGACATGTACTCACGCAAGTATTGCATGGGGATGAACAAGCAAGAGTGCACCTCAACTTAAAGCCAAAATGGCCTTGCCGCCAAGCACACATGCAAGCATCAACCAGGGCGGCAAGCGCAAAGCTCAAGTGAAGAAGAGGAAGAGGTGGAGAGTGATGTTAAAGCCTCAAGCTCAAGTTCGCGTGAAGCTAGGGCCATACGCTTCCACCAAAAAAAGGTAGCCAAACATGTGAGGAAACTCTACATGCCAGGCTATGAAACCCGCATAAGAGGAGATGCAGTGGGTGTATTCAAGATGGTAGGCAAGAAGAACAAGAATAAGCCAAGGAGACATCAAGGTTGCCCCTCTATTAGCAAGGAGAAGAAAGGTGGTAAAGAAAGTTTAAGTTATGAATCAAGCAAGCCTTTCATCACTCGGTCCTCACACATATGTCTTATGGTCAAAGGTAATAATGATATAAATGATGAATCGCCCTCCTCTGATGTTGATTCCGATGAAATTTATGAGATGATGAACTTAATTATATAACAACAAGACTATATTCTCAAACAAAAGGAAAAATCAAGGCTCCCAAGGCTAACGAAGATCTCCATGCCTCCTCTGTCTTAAGATATGAGAACTTCCTTAACAAGTTCAGTTTGTTAGACAAGGAGCATAGGGATCTCAAGAAGCAATTTGAGGACCTTGAATTAAAATATAAGGCTCACCAAAGTTCATCAGATGTATCTATCCCTATATGAAAAATGTATATTTTCGTGAGCTAAACTAATTTTGTCCGTTAGCCGATGAAATTAAATGATATATATTCATCGGCCCATTTAACCGATGAAAATGTACACTAAATTCGTCAGCCAGTCACAAAACCGATGCAATTAAGGATATTTTTATTGGGTGATGAAGCGGGCCGACGAAAATACGTGGCTCAGCCCGCCACCCCGTTCTGAACATATAGTTAGCAGCACAACAGCCAATCTCATCTGCCTAATCCTAGCACCCACCACGCCTCCCTCAAAGCCATCAGATCCTGCATTCCGCACAGCCGCCGTCGCCCTGCCACGGCACATCATTGACAGGAGCTATTGCCGACTCTCCTGCTCGGCACCCTACCTCCGTACTCCACTATCCCACATAGGCGCATCGCCTCCGACCTCTGCCATCCCTAACCCACGTGGCTTGGGGCCCAGTGGCTAGGGTTTTCACCCGTGGCCGCCGATCATGACCCACATTCAATGAAGCACCCCACTTCACTAAAATGTGCTTTATTACCAATCCTAATAGTCTGCTAATCATATTCTTACATCAAATGATTATAGATCCGCCTTAATGAGTTAGATAAATAGGGTGGGTTTGCAACATGGCCCAACTCCGATAGAACAAAGCTGGGAAGTACGTCATAGCCCTCATTCATACATGATTACGATGATCTCCTCTTCTCTATAGACCAACAAGAAAGCAAGGGTGTACTATGTACTCCTCATGCCCACATTCCTCCATAAGGAGTTAGGGTTAAAACTATCACAAGGTATATCTGGAGCTCAGGGAGTCTTGCAGGAAAACATTTTCATATACAAGGTTTCATTAGTTCCAATTTAATTATGAAAACACTTTTTCCATAAAAAGCTGCCACTGGACATGTCGGTCCACCGTGGCTCATGGCATGCCAGTCAACACATTTTCCACACTACTACTGGGCCTTACCCACCATAGCACTTGGCATCTGCTGCTGGACAAAGTTCACATTTTTCCCCATCCACAACCCATTCCATTTTATAAAACATCTAGTTGTCAAAACTAAGCTGTAACCCTTCCATACCAGTAGCCATGGACTATTTGAATAGATTTATAATTTTGGCCATAAAGTGTACTATGACCTACAAGTTGGACTCAATGACGATTTACCATCGTAAACGTTTGAATTCCAAACTAAGCATTTGCCATTATTTCATCACCAAGCAGTTCCTTGAGAGGATTTAGGCTGCTTCGACGTTGAGTGCCTCCACGACACATGACTTTGTCTCCCAGTGTCTACATGGCATGTGACTCAAGTCCCGCATCCCTTAGCCTCTTTGCTACACTAGCACACCAGGCAATTGCTAGACTATCCACTCCAGCTCGGGCTGAGCCACTGCTTGATATAGAGCGAGTGGTTGTACCAAAAAGGAGTTAGACAAGAAGAAACATCAACTCGGTCCTTATATGAGTCAAGGTAGAATCTTGCTTTTCCTTTTTCCTCTACTCGTCTGCGAGTAATTCCCATCCCTAGTCTTCTCCACGAAGTTAGGACCCTAAAGTAACCTTCAAAATGGCACCTTAGCTTTCTTACCCCACTCTAAATAGTGGCTTTCCTAACCGAAGTGCTAGGGGTCTTTCCCCTGTGTTTTCCAAAAACATCCCCTCCACGGCCATTTCCAGATCCCATCATGTCATCAAGATTAATATAGATACTTGGGTTAACGATCCCTCCTAAGCGCACTACCTCTAATATTGGTTCATGTGGTTATACCATACTAGGTTTCCTTAGCAAGCAAAACATGCTAGTTTATTTGTTTGACAGGCCATGGGTGTTGTGGTGATAAAACTGGGTAATTTAAGCATCAAGTGGGGATTCTAGTGGGCTAATCGATAGTTTTCTTGAAGCGCTCCAATTTTCATAATGGGACTAAAATGTGCTTTATTACCATCCCAGGGTTTAATAATCATATTCTTACATTAGATTGATACAGATCCGCCTAAACAGGTCAGACCACAAAGGGGGCGCAGCCCTGAAAATATAAGCAACGGAATATAAAACGTAGGCCCATCTTCCTCACGCCACAGTTGGGAAGCAGGTCATAACCCTTACTCGTTCTCGGACCAATATATGTCCATAGCACTGAGAAAAACAACAACAAAGCAAGGGTGAGTACATATGTACTCAGCAGCCCACCTTCCTCCAAAGGAATTTGGGGAAGGCTAACACTATATGCAAGGATATCTCTAAAGCTTAGGATAGTTTTGTAGAAAAGTATTTGTATGCAGTGTTTGAGATAGTTGCCCAGTTTTAATCTTTCTGAAAATTGGATTTTTCCCAAAAAGGTTTACCACTGGACTTTCCGGTCCAAAGTGGCCCATGGCATCCCGGCTAACACATTTTCCATACATCCAGCACCCACTGCTGAACCAAAAAACATTTTTATCCTGTCCCAAGCCAATTCGATTTTATTTTATGAAAACTGCTAAGAACCAAGCTGTAACTCATCCATACCAGTGGACACAGACTATTCGAATAGGTTTTACTCTGATCAGATGTTGTACTAATTCCCAAAAGTTGAACTCAGTGGCATGTTACCGTCATAACTGCCCGAATTCCAAACTAAGCCGTTGCATTTGTTTCATCACCTTGCAGAACTTTAGGGGTTTAGTCATCCGAGTCACTCCAGTACCCCGCGGTACTTCTGTTGACACCCATCCATTCCCTAGCCCCTTGGGCGCCAGCACAGAAGCTACTAGGCTATCCGCTCCGATTCGGGCCTAGCCAATGCCTCATACAGAGCGACTAGTTGTACTAAAAGAGTTAAGCAAGATGAAAATCATAACGGTTCTTACGGAGAGCTCAGGTAGAACCATTCCCACTTTTCAAATCTCAACTGCACGAGCAATCCACCTACCCGGTATTCTCCACGAATCCCGGAACATGGGGTAACCGCGAGTCGCTAAGTTACCCATTCATACCCTGCCCTTTTGGTTATTTCGGCGCGTAGCCGTATTCCGACAAGGTCGGTTGCTGGGGTTCTTCCCCATTTTATTTCGAAAACCACACACACATCCACTCTCCCATACCCATCATATTCCACATTCATAATGTAAAGGTTATCATAGATAATTAAATGAGCGATCCCACCTATGCGCGCTATATCCAAAATAGGCCTAGGTAGCTATATATTTTGCTGGGTTACCTTAGCAAGCAAAACATGCAAGTTTTATATGATTATCAAGCCGAGCGTTGTGTTTGTAAAAACATAGAAAATTCATGCATCAAGTGGGGATTCCAGTGGGCTTGCCTTTCACTTTGTTGAGGCGGTTGATATAACCATTGCTAGACGTATTGGGCGCAGACCATCGCATAGTATATCACAAGGCGCAGGCCGAACGGACTCTCCAGTAAAGCCTAGTGCACAAACAATGAAAACACACAAATCGATTTATAACATGAGCTCAACAGGTTTAGTGGTGTAGAGCTTGGATTACGGAGATGAGAGTCTGCTGGGTTCTTACTGGTGGTATTACTGCAAGTGGTTGGGGTGTAGCGAGTTTTCGGGCGAGTTGGCGGGCTCGGTACTGATAGTTACGGAGATGCCAAGGTAGGGGTGGTGGACGCAAGACGCCGAAGGGGTGGTGGTCGCAGGTTGGTGTTTTGGAGAGGATCTTTTTGTGGAGTGGTGGAGAGAGCAAAGTTGTTCAGATGATCTTCGGTATCATCATCATCTGAATTCAGGGTTCGGACAAACTAAAATAGTAACATTTAGGATTTATGTGGAATAGGAGATCAATGGGATCGATCACCTGGCTCACAATGTTTGTGCGACCGGTGCGAAGCATGAACTGAGCGTATGACGGCATCATGGTGGTATGACGGCGGCTTTCAGGCAGGACAAAAGATTATGTGGAGTGTATGGGTCAGTAGAGCTTGATTTTAGTTGAATTTAGGCAAAAGAAGAACCCAAATCGGAGTTGGAACGGAGAAGATATGAATTTTGTATATTCGGAAAAAGAAAAGGAAAAAGGAATATTCCTAGAATATTCCAAAATCTGAATATTTGGAAGCTGGAGAATAAAATCGTATTTTTTGGATTCTGGAGGAACAGAAAATATTTCTAGACTGCTTGCGAGCGGAGATTTCAGACTGGTGTCAACGGTCCATAAATGTGGTACCAGGCTTGTAGGCAGCTCTGGAAGCTTCTAAAAATCATGAAAATGACGTGGATGGTAGATAATGATTTTTGATGAATTTTAGAAAGAAGAATCGATGGAATCGGAGCTTGTATGGTTGAGGGATTAAATCAGAAATAAATGGACAGAGGAAAAGATTGGTACACAATTGAACCATGGGATAGCAGGTAACTTTTGGTGGAAGCTTCTCCTGATTAAGCTACTCACGTTTTGGATGGGCTCGGTGCTTTTAGCGTGTGCAACGCATGGGTGCGCGCTATTGGGAGGAAGGCTTGGCCCACCTGCAAGCATAGGTATAGGTACAGGAGAGGGATTAATCAGAGAGACAGAGCAGGGTAGGCTCGAGCAGAGCAGCATCTCGGCTGCTCGCCTTGCGCCATCGTGCGCAGTGGTAGGGACTCACCCTAGCTATGCCAATGTAGAGGTTCCAACCATCATTTTCTGATCCGAGGCATGGAAAGAAAGAGGATGACGTGGGGGTTTAGCTCTGGTGGTTGTCAGCGTGGTGGAGGTGGTTCTCTGTGCTAGTTTAATTGGACTGAGGTGGCTCCATTGTGGAGAATTTTGCGGTGAACTTGCTTGCGGTCAAGAACAGAACGGAGAAATTAGAGCAGGATGGAAAGTGTTCGTGGTGGGCAACGCCTGGGTGAGCGGGGGGCTGGTCGCAGCAGTGGTTAGCTTGGTGTGGATGGATGCATGGCGGTGGGGGGGCTATTTATAGCCCGTGGAGGAGAAGACCGATGACGTATCGCGGAGATGTAATATCCAAATGTTGAGGAGATGGAGGGTCCAAGTGGCATGGAGATGGAGGGTCCAAGTGGTGCGGAGATGGAGGGTCCAAGTGGAGCGGAGATGAAGGGTCCAAATGGCGCGGGATTTCGGAATTGAATTTTGGAAAGAATTTTGGTGGATAGTATTTATGATATTTGGAATTTTGTTGAGCTCATATTAGCACACTCAAAACAATTAAGCAAACATCCAAAGTTTTCAAAATTTTGATTTTGAATTAGGGAGATTCCGGGTGCTAACTTTTGGGGCGTTACAATTCTTGAGGCGATTGATTCAGCAATTTCTGGGCACGTTGGGCGCTGGCTTCGATTACGCGAAGTACCTTGCCAAGGGCGTATCGATCGGACTCTCTATATAACCTACGTGCACCAACAACAAAACACACAATCGAGGTATAACATAACCTTAACAAGAGTTGAAATTACTTTCAATGGGTAGTGTCTAATCTTAGAAGGAATTTGGCAAAAGAACCGCCAAGTTTGGAGTTCTAGTGGTGCTTACTGGTGGTGTTAGTTCTAGTGGGTTGAGTCATGTGGTGAGCTGGCGGGCTCGACAATGGCTGTTACGGAACCACCAGGGTAGAGGTGGCAGCTTGTTACAGTGGAGGCGACTGTGCCGATGGGGAGGCAGTGACATGGCGGCACACGATGGGAGGGCGGTTCCTGCATGATATTAGCGATGAGCCGAGTGAGTCATGGCATAAGTGGATAAAGAGTGATTTTTAGATGAATTTAGGGACAAGAATTAATGGAATCGGGGTTCAGAACGGGGAAGATATGAGTGGGGGTAGATTTAGACTTTCTAAAAAGCTCAGGGAGTAGAAATAGACATTTCCAGGCGAACTTCTTGTATTCGGCCTGCGGGGCTAGAACCTGGGCCAGTGTGCTGCTTCGCCCGTGTCGTCCCATGCGCGCGCGGTGTGGTGGCTTGTTGGGCCGGCCCACGCGGCGTGGGACCCACGTGGCGGCGACAGGGGTGGGATGACTGCGTTGGTGCGAACAACCGGAGGGGATGGCATTCCCTAGGCCCGCATGTCGGTGGCAGTAGGAGGCGAGATGGCGTTAAGAGGCGGACGGCATCCCAATCGGTCAAACCGATCGGCACCGAGTCCGACCTTCGGCGGCGGCAATTTTCTGTGGTCCGGTTGGTTCTTGGGACGAGACTGGTGGCACGATGATGAGCTAGTGAGGCGATCCTAGTGGTGGTAGCTTGTTTACCAGTGACGGGGTGGAGGGGGTCTTCCATGGGGAGTCGGTGGTGGGGTCCAAGGCCGATGCGTAGATCTTGTGAGAAGCTCGGCTCCGGTGAGAAGGGGTGGATCTTGGGCCTTTGGAAGATGGGTGGGGGTGTGTTGGTGCTTGAGGTTACAAGAATTGAGAGACGGGGTGGTGTGGTTGGAGAATTATGGGTGCCAGACTTGGAAGTATGCCGCAGAGGGAGAGAGGTGGCTCACCATGGGGTCGTGGTGAGGTAGTTCACAGTCGGTGGGGGTGTGGCATTGCGGTTTGGCGGTTTGGTGCGAGGAGGGCTTTGCTAGTGTTGCCATGTATAGGCTAGAAAAGAGGAAGTGGCAGGTGAGAGTGTCGGGTAGCAACGTCGTCACAACCCACAATGTCGTGCGCGCATCGCCCGTGCCAACGGGGTTGGGTAGGGTGTGAGCGCGATAAGACCAAGGAAAAGGCTAGGAAGGAGGAAGCATTACGCATGTTGGGGATGCATTAATTAGGAGCCGAGCACCACATCATCGCGATTGGGATAGAACGTGAGTTGATGGCGATGCGAGGACGACTGAGCAGGATCGGCGCGATGTTGTCACGATGCTGGATGCGCCATTCGTACGGTAGCTGGGAGGTAGGAGATGGGGTGGCAGAGTTCGGTGGAGCTGGGGTAGGGCCGAGGGTGAGTGGTGTCACGTCAGGGGCAGAGCGGGACCGCAGCAGGACCGAGGTGCAGTGCGATGCGCGGTGGCATCGGCGCGCTCTGCATCGCGTGTTCGGGCGACGGAGGAAGAAGATGGGGGGCTGATGGGTAGGGCCAAACGGGCAACGAGAGAGAGGTGCGGGCCTAGGATGTCAACGGGGGAGAGAGAGTGTGCCACCTCCCCTCCCTAGATCTATTCACTCCCAGCTATTTTCCGCCTATTTTTTGTTCTAGTTGTCCATTTCTTTAGTAGATATGAATATGATAGCATGATGCAATTGAATTACTATTTCCAAAATTTCCTTTACTATTAAAAACCATGCTTCAACTGGATGTAATATGTTTTTATTTATTGTTAAGATCGATATGTTTGTCAAATACAGATAGATATCTTTACACCAACTACTATGGCAGGCCTCCTACTATTGACTTTATTCAGTCATTTGACACTACTGAACATACAATTAGTTCTCACACTCCCTTGTCGATAGGTGGGTACTAAATTTAGTATCACATCTCATCACTCATAGTGATAGGCCATGTGATTTTGTTGAAATTGAAATTAAATATACATGTTTAGAATCGATGGGCCATCGGTCTTTTTTTTTACGCTAGAAAAGATATCAAACTTTAAGATAAAAAAGAATAGCATAATTGATATATGTTTGTAAAAGTAGTAAAAATGCATGTGGAAATGATGCTGCCGCCATAAACGATATGTTATTTATGTTGCTCAATTAGCAGAACATAGTGTCAAGGATTTTTACCCACTAAAACTGAGGGCAAGTAGAATTCAGACTTCTACACAACCAAAAATGTCTTATGAACCAAAAATATGGCACAAAATTTATACCTCGAGAATTTTTAGCACACTCAACACGCTCCCAACACAACAATAGTTAACAGTGTTGGCACTTGTCTGGCAAAATACCACAAAAGCCCTAGGTTCTTCTATGCAACAAACAACGCTTTGGTGTTAACTGGCGATGCTGGACTGTCCGGTGGCGTGTGTAGGAGTGTCCGATAGAGTCAAACTATTCATCGATGTACGCCGGTTTGTCCGATGAGCTCCTGGGAGCTCGGGTAGACCTAGATCCAAACACCCGGGAGGATAGATCGTAGGGTTTCTCTAGGATCAGCAGGCCACCTAGAATGCTACTAAGTCACCATTAAGATGCAGGGAGAACATCGAGACAGATCAGAAAAGTAGGGCAAAGAGATAAAAGATAAAAACGATAAAAGTAGATGTATTTGTTTGATTGTGGTGCCTCAATCGGCCATGGCCTTTATATTTATAGGGAGGGAAGGTCTTACCCTTTTTATGAGTCAGAATCCAACCATATCATCCACAATATGTGGATTCCGTTCAGACTCGTGACTATTGGACTCTCCGGCATAGCCTACCGGTGTTCGGCATCACGCACCAGACAGTCTGGTGCAGGCCTGTGCCAACTTTTGTGCTCAACAAATGCCCCCATACCTTTTGGCAGAGGTTACGATCCAAAAGCATTCTTTTGCACCAAAAACATCTAAGGGCGATGGTTAGCATAGTACATCGGCCATATTGAACGATAAGGGCGATAAAAGCTTTTATCGGCGATAAAACTTGACCAAATCAAGGTGATGAAACAATCTTGGGCCCCCGTACCTACTTAGCAGCATATGCTTCCTTTATAGGTACCATCACCTCTTATTGACGCAAACACTAAAGCCTCCTCTTTTGAGTGTAAGATAAGCTTGAGGGGCGCCACCTCGGCTGTGAGCATTCAAATTCTTGTGTGCTCCTCTTTACCAGCATATCTGGAACAATAGGTGCATCCTTGACCAGATTGTCATTAATCAGTTGTTGTGATGCTCCATAATAAGGATATAAATCAGGATATTGAAAATAAGGAAGCAATCACACATTAGCGTAAGGATAAGTTGGGTAATAATAACAATACGACTAAGACCTTGATGAAGTTGGCCCTAAAGGATAACATGCCGTAATAGGAGAATTATTTATTGAACTCAATTGCATATTACCCATATGTGAGGACTTTGAAGTTGCAACGCTGTCTGGTCGATCCTTTTTCCTCGTAGCCCCTTCTTTCTGATGCTTAGTCAAGAGCTCATAAAGACTCGGCTTCTTCTTTCCTTTTGGTGAGTCACCCCCAAGTTCTCTGAAGCTATCGGACAGTCCGGTAACTGACACTGGATAGTCTAGCGAAGGACATCGGATAGTGAGCCTTATCAGCTTTGTGTTGATTCTTTTCTAGAGCTCTAACCTTTCATCATCGATGACTATGTTCTTCTCTTTAGTTGATTCGGCTTGATGAGGTCGAACTAAAACCTTCGCACCCTGCAAATCAATGGTATTCATTGAAAACAGCTTGTGATCAATTTGCATACCTTTGGAAGTCAAATGTTCCTCATCAATGGCTACTTGTATCTGTCAATGAAAAACATTGCAATCACTCATCACATGAGAAAATGAATTATACCATTTGCAATATGCTCTCTTCTTTAACTCATCATGTGGTGGCATAGCATGTGACAATTTAATCTTTCCAGCTTTCAACAATTCATCAAATATCTTTTCACACTTAGCCAGATCAAAAGTAAGTTTACACTCATCTTGCCAGATTATAGAAATCGGCTTGAGGGAATCACAAGTTCTTTGTTTGTTTATAGATGACTGTCGGGATTTAGTACCGGCAGTGCACCACGGGACAGGTCACGTGGAGCTTTTGTGGTTCGGCGAGATCGACGTAGCTCGATGGTTCGCTGGAGAAGCGACAGAAACACGAGGATTTAGACAGGTTCAAGCCACGAGATGCGTAAAACCCTACGTCCTGTTTGTGGCTGATTGTATTGCTTTGAGTTTTTGAGGTTACAATGAGGGCTAGGGATGGATTGTGATGGGTTGAGGTGTGTTTCGATGTTCTACGTAGGGGTCCCTCATCCACCTTATATAACCTGACGGAGTCTTGGGTTACAAGTTGAGTTCCTTCTATATCTCCTAGTCGGTTTATATTACATTAGATCAAACAGAATCTAAGTTTCCATCGTATCTTCTTCAATCTTCTCAAATCTCGGAACCAGACTCCCAGCTAAGCTTCCTTGTTTGCTCTCCGGATCACGTCATTGTTGCCTTGAACTCCAAGTCATCACGACCATATTTGGGCCTGAGTTAAGGGCTCAGCCCATGAAATCAACCACTCGCCCGACTCTGGCCCACTGTTGGCCTGTGTCCTGGATTGATGCCATGAGGAGCTAGGGGATATTTATCCCCCACAAGCCCCCGAGGCTCGAGTCAATTCAAAGGTCAATTGACTCGAAACTCCCACAACCCACTGTAGCTCCATGTGAAATGTCTTGCCGAATCAACTTTCATATCCCTCCAATGGTTGCACTGACTAGGTGCACCCATTGGGTGTAGCCCCCGAGCTTTAAGCTGACTTGAGCAACAATCAGCTTAAGGATCCAAAAAGAAATAATTGGCTTCGACAACTCCATCTTCAGATCATCCGTCTTCTCAAATCATTGGTTGTACCGACTAGGTGCACCCAATGGTTATAGCCCCCGAGCTTCAAGTTGACTTGAGTAACAATCAGCTTGAGGGTCCAAATAATTTAAAATTTCGAAAGTACATATTTCCTCCCGAGTCAATCACTGCATCGTTTCATTGGTTGCACCGACAAGGTGCACCCATTGGGTGTAGCCCCCAAGCTTCAAGTTGACTTGAGTAACAATCAGCTTGAAGGTCCAAAGAGCTCTCTCGATTTATCATCGCCCGACTGAAGTCTTCAGGCCTTTGTCCCAACCAGAAAAAACTTACAGAAAAAATTCCCCACCCATTGGGTGTAAACCGAGAAACTGCCGATAATATGAAGAGCCATTCCTTTCTTTGTCGCATACGCTTTCCCTAAAAAACCCAACCACTCACAGATCGAACTCTCTTGAACTGTCTCGTGTGTAGATGACCGACGCGTCTCCATCCGAATACCAAACGTCATCATTATACGCGGACTTGCAGAAGTTTGAGCGGCGCTTCGCCCGCTATATAACTGAAGCCAGAGCCCATCTATCAATCACACTTCATTGCCTCTCGCATGCATAAGATTCCACTGCCAAACCCTCTTTCTTACAAACACCATGGCCGGCTCTAGCAAGAACCGCCCTGAGTTCTCTGACTCAGAGGACGAGATCTACGCCGGCGATCTCAGTGAAGAAGACCCTCCCAGCGACGCTGACCCCTTCAGTGACAGCGATGACAGCGGCGACATCAAGGGAAAGGCTCCGCCAGAAGAGGTGAGCGAGGACTCCGACGCCGACTCTGACCAGTACAACTGGAAGAAGAAGGCAATGCTCCGGGGTCTCAACCACCCTGGCCTCGGCGGCCCCGACGACGAGGATGAGGAGGAGGAGGAGGAGGAGGAGGAGAAGGAGGAGGGGGAGGATGAAGACGCCGAAGACGAGGATGATGACGACGACGACGGTGGAGACGACGGCGATGACGACGGCGGCGACGACGGCGAAGGCGATGGCAGCAGTGGTGACGAGGATGCTGCTTTGCCACCCAAGAAGTGCCACCATGTCGGCTATTAGACTAGGATTAGTCTAACTAGCAGTGTAGTACCGTAGGAAGATCCCATGTATCCGTAGATTAACTTTGTAACGAATCCCATCCTTTTTAATGAATGCTTTATGCTTCACTTGTTCACGAGTTCACTGTCGTATAATGAAGTTCGTTCCTTCTATAAACAACCTCTGTCAGATTGCTTAAAGACAATTTAATCGCTGAAAAACCAGATCACCAAATGAAGAGCATGAGCCCCCGAGCCAAACGAATCATCTGAGATATAACTGCCACCAAGTATTATCAGATCGAAAATATCCGAGTCAACTTATCCGACTGAACGAAGTCCGACCGAATTCTAGATAACCCAGGAAAAAGCTATGCTGACTGAAGTCGTGCCGACTGAGCCACTTAAGAAAATTGCTATCCTCTCAGAATCACGGAGAAAACGTTGACGCCGTAAGTTTCCTTAAAGAAGAACAGAACTCCCCGAACTTAGCGCCGTTGGGTATTAAAGAAGACCAATACCCTAACGGTTCCTTCCACTCGAATCCCCATCCCCAACAGCTGCATTTACTCTGCCGCCAGCACCAACAGATTCAAAATCCTTGTCCCAAAACTCCCGAACTAGCGGCAGAATCTTTTGCGCCCATGGCTCCGAAGAAGAAGACGATAAGCGAACATGGAAACACTAGCGAAGGACTTCCAGACGATGAGAACTTGCTGATTCCATCGCCATTTCTAGCTTTCCATATGTCATCTGTCTCTAAATCTCATCTCAATCATCTTGTGAAAATGGGGGTTCGTCCTCCCAAGGAATTGGGTGGGTGGAGAGATTGCGAGGGTGAAAAAGTCCCCACAGAGGATACCCATGAGTCCTTGGTCTTTGCCCCTTTCTTTGTCCACGGGTTAGGATTACCCCTCTGCTCCTTTGCAAGAGGATTACTGAATTTCTATTCCATTGACTTGTCTCATCTGAACCCGAACTCCATCCTCCAAATTTCAATTTTCATTCACTTGTGCGAGGCTTTCCTCGGGATTGCTCTCCATTTCGGTTTTTGGAAATATCTTTACCACTGCAAACCCGGCACCCAAGACAAAGTTCTTCAAGTAGTCAGAGGAGACAGCCTATAACTGCGTAGGGGGCGCAAATCAGTGTACCTAGACATCTCTCTCAAGGATAGCAACAGAGGATGGCATTCTGAGTGGTTCTACATGACCAACCATGCCAACTCTCTGCCACCCCGATTAGGACATCAACCAAACTCCAAGCTCAGCAGTTGGGAAGAGGCACCAACTGTAGAGTACCTTGCTGAAGTGGAGATCCTGCTCAATGACATCTCAGATTTGAAAGACAACGGCTTGACTGCTCATGCCATAGTTATAGACTTTATCTTCCAAAGCATTCAACCGATGAAAGACTGAGTGTACCCAGCCTATCTGTATGTCGGAGCCAACGATCCCACTCGAGAGGTCAGCCGACCCATTACTGTTGAAGAAATCAAGGCCTGAGTTGGCCAGATGCTGAGAGGTGACGTTCACAATGAAGGATCACCACAACCTTACTCTGCATGGCATCCTACCCCAACTGTAAGTATTATAGCTCGCTAACCGACTCACTGATGTATCCTGATAATGTATTCATAACTGAACAGATTTGCTGACTCTATCTTTGCAGAGCGATATTGCTAAATTCCTATCCGACCCTCCTCAGCACAACGCAGACAAGATGCTGAAATGGGAGTACCGGTTGACTAATGAGGAGATGGAAGCTATGGTTGCAGCAACACAAGGGAAAGACAACAATGAAGCTGCAACATTTATCATCATCCCATGCCCAGCTGATGACGCCGATGCCGAAGAAGACATCGGGGCTCAAGAGGAACCAGCCCCCGAGCATGCAATGGGCTCAAAGAGAGGTGATGCCACCCAAAGAGTGTCCAGACGCACCCAAGCCAAGACGTCAACAGAGCAGACCGAAATTCCTCGGAAAAAGAGGACCATCAGGGAACAAATTAGCAGTTAGAAGACCTCTCCTACCAAGCCTGATACAGCATCCCTGTCCAAGAGACCGAGCAAGAAATCTAAAGTGCAGGAGACGACTGACAATAGTGAAACCTTATCTCTTGGCGGCATTGACTGGGGTTCTCTGATCGACGAGGAGGAGGAAGAAGAAGAAATCCCACTGCAACATCACGAAAGGAGGTCTAAACGAACGCAAGAACTTGAAGTCACAGCCTCCCCTCCGACCCACCAAGATATGCCAGTGGAGGAGGAATTGGACTTATCAGACGTTGACCCAGAATTAGCACAATTCGTAAAGTCTTTTCCTCTCCCAAGTGACAGCAGTTTCATGCCACCACGGTACGACTAAATACTTTAACCATCATCTTTTTATTTCTGTTTTCAAACACCTTGATTGAATCAAATTGCTATGCAGACCTTCCACAGAACAAAGCACAGTGCCTCTCGGGTGCGATGCTAACCCAGAGGAAGCCCCCGAGCCTGAGTCAAATGAGGCCAGAGCCCCCGAGCTCGGGACCGAAGCAACCAAAGCCCCCAAGCTTGGGTCTGGTGTAGCTGAAGCCCCCGAGCTTGAAGTTTCAGAGCGTACGACTGAAGTACCCGAGCTTCAGGTCCCGGAGCGACCGACTGAAGCAAAGCTGAAGAGTACAGAAGATTACCAAGATGACACCAGCGAGAGGCCCCTATTCAACTGGGAAGACGCGCTTAGCGACCCTGAAGGAAGAGGCACTCCAGGCCGTCAAGAGCATACAATGGATGAACATGGCTCACAACATCAGAATGAGGTAGCTAGCTGACAATGAGACAACCAATGTCGAAAATATTCTAGATATCTCTATACCAGTGCCAAGCCCTCAAGACGAAGGTCCCAAGTCGACAGATGACACTATCATGGCTGAAGAAACAACTTCACTCGACCTGGTAGCCCTAGATTGACAACTTGTTGTAGGCCTGACTAAACCGAGGCCATTTGCGGCTTTTGAAGTAAGTCGCTATTCTAATCGCGATGATCTTTGAAGTCAACATCTATATCACTAATTCACTGAATCCTTTTCTATAGAACTGGCTCGATCAAGCAGCACGATGGCGTGAACAGCTTGCTCTAGTGCTTAGGAGTGATGTGGTCGCGCTATGCCAACAACTGGCTGAGTCAGAAGCCACCCGTGCTGCGGAGAGCGCTGGTCAGTTCCTACTTTCTTAGTCGCCCATATAGCCTAGCGTCTGACATATCCTGATGTACTCATGCCTTGACATGCAGCGGCGGCTAAAAAGATTGCTGATCTAGAAACCGCCTTAGCTCAGCACGATGCCTCACACCGAAACATTGTCCTCGAGCGTGACGAAGCTCGAGACAATGCTCAGAATTTGCAGCGCAGACTTGAACTGGAACGAAAACAGCATTAGTTAACTCGTCAAGAAACCCAGTTAGAATATTCTTTACTTACGGAGGCCTATAAGTTGAATCAGTCCGTAGGATGAGGCGCTACGGCTGAAAAGAGAGATCCAGGAGCTTCAAGAGTCACGAGATGGATTCGAGAAGTCCTTTCAGAACACATCTAGTGCCTTAACAGTACTTCAAACAAGCCACCAGCTAACTCGAACAGAACTTGAACGGAAGATATTCGAGCTGATTGAAGCTGACAAGATCCGAGTCGAGATTCAAAGCAAAAACAGAGACTTGGACAAGGTATTGAAGTCTACAAGGCAAGCTCTCAAAGTGTCGTGGCAGCTATCAGAGAGACAACACCTTGATTTGGAACTTTCAGTGCGAAACTATGAAGTTGTCAAGAAGAACTATGACAAACTGAAGATGGCTTATGAAAAGAACAAGGAGCTGATGAAGTCCGCAACCACTGCAAAGAACACCATGCTGAACATATGCGCCCCAGAAGTTGGTTCGTCAAGACCAATATCAGACCGGGCGGCAACCTTGGATGAGGACACCAAAAAACACCTTCGAGGACGACTGAAATCAGTTCTTCAGCACGTGCTACTGATGATGAAGATAACCCGGCCAGATCTAGACTTAGCCGAGCTGACAGCCAAAGTTGGAGCTGACCCGAGTGATGCCACCATTGACTAATACGCCTCGGAGATTCAGTCCATAGCAGAGAAACTGATTTCAGAATTTGAACTGTAAATTTGAATTCCTTGCTTGTTGTGACTATGTATCTCAATTGTACCTGCTATGAATGTTAGTCTGTAAGAAAACAGTATTAGAGTTCTTAAATGATGTGAAATCTTTATTGACTGCTTCTCCTCATGTATGATGTTATGAGAAAAGCGGGCCCTTGAGTCGGCCTTAACACAGAATTTTAGACGCGGACTTTCTCAAAATAGAAAACGCGCATACGAGTACTGGACTTAAACATTCGAACTGAAAACTCATCGAATACGCGAGACGCAGGGCTAGACCGCACCCATCTGTTACAAGTACATGCAGGCATGTAGCACTGACTGTAGGTCCATGACCTAAGCCAATTGCCTAGTAGCAAGGGTCAGATTGCAACCTTTTCATGAGAATGCGAAGACATGTAACACCAGCTGTCGGTCATACGACCTAGGCTGATTGCCCCGTAAGGAGGGTTAGATTGCACCCTTTTTATGAGGATGCAAAGGCTTGTAACACCAGCTGTCGGTCATATGACCTAGGCTAATTGCCCTATGAGGAGGGCCAGATTGCACCCTATTCTGAGTGAGCGTAGGCATGTAACACCAGCAGTCGGTCATACGACCTAGGCTGATTGCCCCATAATTAGGGTCGGACTGCACCCTAGCTTGAGTAGGAGTAGGCATGTAGCACCAGCCATGAGTCGGGTCAGGACCCATGACTGATTGCCTGATTATCCGAGGACGAGGACATGTTCACCCGAAATCATATGCACTCACACCACGAGAAGAAGAGATATGCACAGAAATCATGCCTTTATTCATTATCCGAGTACATCCAAGTGAACTTGACTGAGGAAGAGTCCACTTGAAATCAGGACTAAGTACGAGTACAGACTATAGTACATGACTGCCAAAGTCGCATGATGCCTAAGAGTAGAACTTGCGCAGATGCTCGATGTTCCACGAGTTCCCAACCGGAGTGCCATCCATCTCAGACAAGTGATAAGATCCTGGCCGAGTGACTTCTGTGACGATGTAAGGCTCCTCCCAAGGGGGGGACAGCTTGTGGTGCCCAACCCCCTTGAGGACCCTCCGGAGGACTAGATCCCCGACTAGAAAAGCACGAGGACGCATGTTGCGCTCATGATAACAGCGCAGAGTCTGTAGATAGCGTGCCGACTGAATTACTGAGTTGAGCCGCTCTTCCTCCAGCAAGTCGACTCCCTCGAGTCGCATGCTCTCTGCCTCTGCGAGATCCTTGAATGCCAACCATGGTGCCTCATGTGCCAAGTCAGCAGGTAACACCGCCTCCGAGCCGTACACCATGAAGAAGGGTGTGTTCCCATTGAGAGCTTTACTTGGCTGCGTTCTGAGGCTCCAGACGATGTACGGGAGTTCTCTGATCCACTTGCCTGCCAGTCTTTCATCCTTATCGAAGACTCTCTTCTTCAGGGCGTCCAGAATCATTCCATTAGCGCACTCGACTTGGCCATTAGCATGAGGGTGTGACACCAAGACGTACTTGATGAGTATAGACTTCTCACTGCAAAAGTCGAAGAATTCTGAGCCCCAAATCTGTGATGATGCTGTTCGGAATCCCAAAGCAGAATATAATATCTTGAATGAAATCCACTACTTTTGCTGAAGTCAGAGATGCGATAGGCTTGACCTCGATCTACTTGGTCAACTTGTCAATAGCTACCAAGGCATGAGTGTAACCACCTTGAGCCCTCTTGAGCGGACCGATCATGTCGAGCCCCCAGCATGCAAAGGGCCATGAGATAGGAATGTTCTGCAACTGTTGAGCCGGCAAGTGATGTTGATTCGCGAAGAACTAACATGCCTCGCACCGCTTGACAATCTTTGCAACATCTTGCTTAGCTGTTGGCCAGTAGAATCCGGCCCTGAATGCCTTCTTGACCAACGTCCTGGAAGCAGCGTGATTACTGCATTGCCCAGCATGGATCTCCATCAGCAGACTTCTACCCTGAGACACATCGATGCATTTTAAGAGAGCTCGGGCTACGCCGCGCTTAAACAGATCGTTGCCGATCAATGTATAGCTGGCCGCACACCGGATGAGTCGCTCGGCTTTTGCTTTGTCGTCAGGCTCATCACCATCCCTAATGTAGTTGATGATTGGGACCCGCCAGTCAACCGGAGCCTCCTTTAAGCTTAGAACGTGCTACTCTGGGGGTTCTAAGTCGCGATCAATGGACGGACGAGCCAACACCTAGATGAACACGCCTGGGGGGATTTTGGCTCGGGATGAACCAAGCTTGGACAGTAAGTCAGCGTCTGTGTTACCGTTGCGATCCACATGATGGAATTCCAGCCCGTAGAACTTGTCTTCCAGCTTCCGAAACTTCAGCACAGTATTTGTCCATGACTTCCGTGGTACAATCCCAGTCCTTGTTGACTTGACTAATCACCACTAGAGAGTCCCCATAGACCATGAGGCACCTGATACCGAGTGAAATCGTGATGCGCAGGCCATGTAGCATAGCTTCATACTCTGCTGCATTGTTAGAAACTGTGAAGAGGATCTGCAGCACGTACTTGAGTTTCTCGCCTTTCGGGGAGGTCAAGACGACACCTGCCCCGGCTCCATCTATCTTTAGTGACCCATTGAAATACATCTTCTATAATTCCAAAGGCTCTGGGTTATCAGGCACCTGGTTCTCTGTCCACTCGGAGATGAAGTCAGCCAAAGCCTGAGTCTTGATAGCGGTGCGTGGGCAGAATTTGATGTCATGTGCTCCCAGCTCACATGCCCACTTAGCGATTCTTCCTGTAGCCTCTCTGTTCTGCAGGATCTCGCCAATGGGGAATGAAGTGACTACCACCACCTTGTGCTCTTCAAAGTAAAGGTGAAGCTTGCGAGCTGTGATGAGGACCGCATACAGTAACTTCTTAACCTGAGGGTACCTGATCTTGGACAGGCTGAGCACCTCGCTTATGAAGTAGACTGGGTGTTGAGTCGGCTGAACATGCCCTTCCTCCACCCTTTCGACCACCAGGGCTGAGCTGACCACATGAGTCATGCAAGAGAGGTACAGCAACAGATCCTCGGTGGGGGAGTCTGCTGTGGCTCGGTTTGGCAATTTCAATACCGGGGGAGTCGTCGGGAACTTCTTCAGGGCCTCGAGTGCTTCCTGATCTTCTAGTGTCCATTGGAACCTATCCACCTTCTTTAGAAGCTTGTAGAATGGCATGCCACGCTCGCCAAACCGTGAGATGAATCGGCTCAGCGCAGCCACGCACCCAGTGAGCTTCTGGACCTTCTTCTGCGACTTAGGCGGCTGCATCCGGAGAATTGCATCGATCTTTTTCGGATTAGCCTTGATCCCCCTTTTGCTGACAATGAATCCAAGTAATTGTCCAGCTAGAACCCCGAATACGCATTTAGTCGGGTTAAGCTTCTAGCGGAACCTCCTCAGGCTGTTGAAGACCTGCTGGATGTCATTGATGAAATCTTCTGGGTTCTTCGTCTTGATCACCACATCGTCGATGTAAGCTTCAACACGCTTGCCCCAGTGCTCGGCCAAGCATGTCTGGATCACGCGCTGGTAAGTAGCCCCGGCGTTCTTCAACCCGAAAGGCATAGAGGTGTAGCAGAATGCCCCGAACGGCGTGATGAAGGCCGTCTTCTCTTGATCCTCCAAGGCTAGACTGATCTGATGGTAGCCTGAGAAACAGTCAAGGAAGCATAGGAGAGAACATCCGGCCATAGAGTCAACTACTTGATCTATCCTAGGTAGCCCGAAGGGATCCTTCGGGCAATGTTTGTTGAGATCAGTATAATCAACACACATCTGCCAGTCTACTTTATTCTTTTTCAAAACGAGTACAAGGTTTGCAAGCCACTCGGGATGCATGACTTCTTTAATAAACCCGGCAGCTTGGAGCTAGGTTAACTCTACACAGATCGCCTCCCTCTTGTCCGGAATAAAACGATACAGCCTCTGCTTGACTGGCTTTACATTGGGGAACACCTTGAGTTTGTGCTCAGCCAATTCTCTTGGGACTCTGGGCATATCAGCAAGCTTCCAGGTGAACATGTCCCACTTGTCCCTCAAGAACCGAACGAGCGCACTTTCCTATTTGGGAGGTAGGATTGCACTGATGGTCATCGTCTTCAAGGCATCAGGGAGGTCGAGGCTCACTTCCTTGGTCGCCACGGTCACCTGGATGGCCGTCCATGGTGGGGACCGACTCATGAGTCAGAATTGCCGGATCTTCCTTCGGGAGCTTGTTCGCATCGTCGACGAGTCGGTGCTGAGCCGCCACAGTAGTCATGCTGAAGGCCGTCTGGAAAGCCTCCCGAGCACAGAGAGCAGAGGCCTTGAAGTCCGTCCGCACGGAGAGAACTCCATGTGGGGCCGGCATCTTCAGGACCAGGTATGAGTAGTGGGGGACAGCCATGAACTTGGCTAACCCAGGCCGCCCAATGATGGCATTGTAGACAGAGTCAAAAGTGGCCACCTCAAAGTGTAGGGTCTCGGTGCGGAAGTTCTCCTTCGTTCCGAAGGTGACGGGCAGGCTGATATGCCCCAGCGGGTACTCCCCGTCGCCAGGCATGATCCTGAAGAACAAATTATCTAACTCCTCTAGATCATCAATGGGGAACATGACGTTGATGCTACTCCCGTCATCGATTAGAGTCCTCATGAGTCGACTCTCATGGACCACTGGGCTTACCAGTAGGGGGTACTTGCCCAGGTGATCATACTTGAGCCACGGGTCCGATCGACTGAAGGAGATCATCACGCCCGACCATTTGTATGGCTCTGGAGGTTCCTTGGTGGCCGCCATGACTTAGCGGTCATCAAGCTTCTGCTGCCACTTGCTCTCGAGGGAGCCATGCCCCCCGATGATGACGTTGATGTGCCGGTTGATGTTGGGGAAACCGGCACCGTTAGCCCTATTCTGTTGAGGCAGAGGTCCCTGATCACATGGCAGTGGCGGCGGAGGAGGCAGAGCCACGAAAGGCCTGCCATGAGCGATCGAAGCCTTAAAATCCCTGCAGTCGCATAGGGTGTGGTGCATCTCCTTATGATAGGGACATGGCGCGTCGAGGAGCTGGTTGAGTGACCTCTGCCCCCTTGCTGTAGAGGAATGTGTGGGTGTGTGGGTGACGGCCCCACAGTCTGGACTTCCTCCTAAGGTCTTTTCTCCCAATGGCGATTTGGCCATGAGGGCTCTTCACGCTTCCTTCGATCTTCTCGCTGTGCATCGACCAAGTCCCGAGCTCGCTCGTCCGCGGTGATGTATCGGTCAGCATCACGGAAGAGTTGCTCGAACATGACCAGAGACTTTTGCAGGAGGCCCTTCACAAAAGCTTTGTCCCTGGAGCCGCGGAAGAAGTCGTCGATCACCGGCACATCAGCGATGTTGGGAATTCGATTCCGCATCGACTGAAACCGCTTGAGGAACGAGCGGAGACCCTCGCCGTCCTTGCGCTTGATGGATTTGAGGTCCCAAGACTGTGCCGGCTTGTTCGACAACGACTGGAAGTTGGCGATGAAGCACCGACAGAAGTCATCCCAGTTGTCGATGTAGTCGCGCCTGAGGTGGTGCAGCCACTGCAGCGCATCCTATCCTAGGACAATCGGGACGTAGGTAGTCATCACATCTTCACTGGCCCCGGCCGCGCTAGCTGCAGTCGAGTACACAGCCAGCCAGTCGTTGGGGTCGAGCTTCACCTCGTACTTATCGACATTGGAGACCTTGAAGTACTGCGGCCACGTGACTCCATGAAGCCTAGCGGTGAAAGCTGGGATTCCAACCATGCCACAGTGGGCTGGTCCGCGCCGACCTCCATCTTGAGCTGCTGCGTCGCGGTGTTGTGAGGATCGAGGGCGATTTTCCCCCAACCGGTCGTGGACAGACCGTCGGGCCGTCGGACTGTTGATGGACGCCCCGGTCGAGTTAGCTCTGCCCCGATCTTCTTGGTGAGGCACCCCGAAGTCACGATCATAGTCGTTATGACATCGCATCTCCTCTACATGCCGTTCTGCGCTCTCGATGTTGTTGCGCGCATCCCACCTCCCGTTGATGGCTTGACAGGCGTCGAGGACTGCTGGAGGATTGACTGGAAGGAGGTGATGAGCTGCTCGAGCGAAGATCTGATGATATGCTTCCCCGTCTTGAGTCTGAGGGAGAGTGTCCACCAGCTATGCCAGGACTCTCCCCACTTGACTCGGGGTGCCCATGGCCACGGTGAAGTCAGGCAGCAGATTGCGCCCTAGTGGTGGAGGCAGTCGGGGTTGAGCGTGGTTTTCTACGTCGCGCGCCCTTCCCCCATGATCTCACTGCTACTGCTGGGCCTGCATGTGTCGGTGATCTCGGCGCCGACTGGTTCTCTGATAGTGGAACTCAGCTTGCTCAGGCGTCTCGCCTGAGTCAGACGTCTCATCCGGTGAGATGGGTAGGGTCGGGTCTTGATTCTCCGCATTGTGGTGATGACGGATGTTGCGGCGCTGTGATGCCCTAGGCATCTCAAATGCTTTGCACTAAAAACATTAGCATAATGATATCTTTTCAGAGGCCTTTTATCTTGAAAAGCATGCATAAACTAGGCCAATTGAGCAACTAAACCTAGTTTTCAGAAAAACTGAGTTTGTATTGCGGATATAACTTTAAGGCCATTGTGTTTTTCATAAAACCTTACATACCAAACTTGTAGGTAATCCCATAAGGAATGACTTTGGTATTTTGTGCTTTGGCATGCATGAATGTTGAAATCTAGTTTTGGGTCATTTTATGTGAAAATGTGACTTTTGCCAAATTCAGCCCTGTTTGGTAAATTCAAAATTTTGTGAAACAAAATTCAAAATCTTGCCATGTCATGAATACCAAAGTTGTAGATCATGAGATTCTATGCAACTTTGGTATAGTTCACCTTTCATGAAAATGCACCTAAAATAGACTTTTATAATTTTCAAGTTGGGGGTTTTAATTGGTCAAACAGGAGTCAGCAAGTTATTTTCAAATTTAAATCATTTTATATTTGGAATCTGGTATAGGTCCTTTTGACAAAGTTGTAGATTTCAAAATGTACAACATTTCATTCAATTGGGTCTTTTTCAAATTCGGCTCCTAAATTGGTCAAATTTGCGAAATTCAGAAACCATGTCAGCTGGTCAAAGGGGGTTTTATCTTTTTCGATTTTCTTTTATTTTCTCGTCTCTATGACCAGCGGGACCCACCTGTCAGCCGCCCGCGCCAGCGCACGGACCCGCTCCCTCGCTCGATGCACTGAGTCTATACACCGTACTCACAAATCCTGGGATTGGCCCCACCTGTCAGCCACCGTGGTCCATAGACCGGGTTCACCCACGCGCCTCCCTTTTCTCTCCCCGCCCGCGCGCGCCCACGCGGCGCTGCGCGCCGAGCGGCCGTGGCCACGCGCCGGCCGTCCCGGCCGCCGTGGCCACGCACCACTGCCGCGCGCGGACAGCGCGCGCGACGCGCCACCGGGGCGAGGGCAAGGCCGGCCCTATATCTCGAGTTCTCCTCCCCGAGCTCGAGTTTTCTGCTTTTCCCTCCCGACCTCGCGCGTCCGCCATTGCCGGATCTCGCGCGAGCTCGCCCCCAGCCATCTCTGCCCGCTCCCGAGCTCAACCGTCACCGCGCCGACCTTCGCCGCCCTCGACTCTACCTTCCCGCCCAGACCGCATCGCCCGAGACCCTTCCACCCCGGCGTATTGCACCGCCGGACCTCGCCGGCCAGGGGCGCTCGTCGCCGTCCCTCCCCGCGATCTTCCCCGCCGTCTGAGGTAGTGGATAAGGTTCCCCGTACTCCTCTCTCTCTCCCCGGCACTCCGCGGCGAGCTCCCGAGCCCCGCAGGGCCGAGATTGGCCGCGCGTCGCCGGAGTTCCCCCTCCCGTCGCGAGGAAGAAGACGACGGGAGGAGGAAGACGCACATTTTGCGCTATCGCCCTCCGGGTTTATCAGTTTTACGTTTCCATACCGAGCACTGTACACTGAGTCTTGTAAATCTTGCACAGGAACCCTCAGAAACTATGGATATTTATAAATAGGTCCAAAGTCTGTGTATTTTCGATTAAAATGCTTTTAAAAAAGGCTGAAACTTTGAAAAATCATAATAAAGTGTATAAAAATCCAAAAATAGCAAACTTTGTTGCATTGTGTTCCTAATAAATAGATCTACAGGATGGGTATGATGGTTGAGTAGGAAAAGACAGTTTTGCCCCTGTTTTTGTGCAAGCATGAAAAACCTCGATAAATAGAAAATATGGCTAAAATGGACTCCAAAAATTGTGAATTTTGGGCAGAGACCTTTTTATTCTGTGTAGGCTCTATGAAAATTTTGGTAGCTCAAATGTCCATTGCTAATTACCATTTTGCCCCTACATGTGTTTTTAGCATGGAAATAAATGAAGAAATGTTGTTTATATAAAAATTAGGTTCTAAATGGTTATACCTAGTTTTTTGTGCTCCTTATAGCATAAAAGAGTTCTAGATGGTAGTAGACATCGATCTTTTCGTATAAATCGATGCAACTCAGTCACACACCACGTTATTTTATGTGACAAGCAAAGCTGTCGTAGATGATGGCTTGTACGATTTCTTAGTACGAAACAATTTTCGCCTCAATATGCATAACCCTATACCATGAATCATAAATTCACTGATTTACTGCATTACGCTCACATCATAAAGCAAGCATTGCACTAATATATGTTCTACTCACATCATGTCATGCATATAGAGTCCGCGAACGAAGAACCACCGCCGAACCAAACCGTCGCGGAGGAACCCGAAGAGGAGTTGCACCAGGAACCAGAGGGCCAGCAGCAGGAACCAGACTACGCTCCGGAGGAATCTACTGACCCTAGTGAAGAAGGTAGGCAGGACCATACTCTCCCAGCAAATAAATTATACTTGATGATTACGCATATGCATTAGGAGTTGTTTGGAACCAAGTGCATTAGACTTCCTGGCCGCCCTGGCCCTAGCACCTATACATAGAGTTCGTAGGGTGAGTATGCCTAGAAATTTCTAGGTACGAGTAGACACGAGTGTGTGTACTCGTTACGTAGGTATTTTCAAAGTTACAAAAAGCTTACAGTCATATCACTTACTACTGTCGCTCTTAAAGTTAAATAGAGACCGGGCGGAGATTTATTTCAGTATTTCCTTTATCATGATGTCGCACCCGGACTCCGCCCGAGTCGTTTAAGGCCCGTCCGCTGTTCGTCTGCTGATCGGCATAACATTGCTAAAGTGCTTATCCGGGGAATGGGACCGGAAAAGTCTTTCCTGGGCTCGTCCGAAGCACAGAGACACGTTCCTACCCGCTGGTTGAGAGGAAGGTGGCCCGGGGGAGCTTGGTACTCATGACGGGGAGACCGAGATGTCGGCAGGCTCGTCATGGGGGCACAACCCGGGGGCTAGGCGGGAGTGAATCGAACTTGGGACGAGGCAGGTTTAGATTGGGGCTATATGTGGGAACGCGATGGCTAGTAAGCATATACCCCTGGCATGATAGTTATTCCCGGGAATTAAAATCGATTCGAATCGCTGATGCCCACCAGGTGTGGGAATGCCAATATCACTGTCGGGCAACGTAGTAATTACTTAAACTCTCGGTACCCTAATACTCATGGTTTTGGAATACTACATGTTTGAGCTGAGTTGTTATCTTGCAAAGACTTACTTCTATGTTGGCGATCATAGAGACAATGAAACTTGTGATTTATGTTAATTAAGTCGCTGTTAAAAACTAAAAGCTAAGGATCTACTTGTTAGTAAGCTGCTTCGCGTCAGCCGTAAGCCAAATCCATTAAGACCTACTGAGTAATTAGTACTCAGGGTTTGCCCCCACATTTTTGAGCGCAGGTATGGAATTCATGGTGTGCACCTGTGTTGGAGGCGGGGCATGCCCTCATGTAGGATGAAGTGACTAAGTGGCACGAGGACAACATCGGTGGGCTCGATGTTGTACCTCCAATGCAAAACTTTTGGTGATAACATGGTGACCTAAACTTATATTTTCCGCTGCGAGAAACTTTCAAACTTGCTACCGTATAATATTATGTTGGACTAGTATTTTATGTAAAAACTGGTTTGTAAATAAATCTACTTTTATGCTATTTAACTGCCTGTGATGATGTTTCTGTTGTGGCTCCATCGTGAGTCGGATGTGTATGATGTCGGTTCCTCTGGGAAAAGGTAATATCGGGAGTCGAATGACTCTCGACGGACGACCGGGTTTAGTTCGGTCTAATCGCACTGCAAGCCAGAGATGGCAGGTGTGCTTAGCCCGGATTAAATCGGCGGTTCCGCCACAGCTGGTATCAGAGCCGATCATACACAGACAACAGACATATCATCCAGTTTTGATTTGCAAACCTATTTTCGAAAACCCTTTTCGAAGTATTTGAAAAGTGAGAGTATCGATATGCCCCTATTAAGGATGTTAGTGAAATACCAGGTGACATCGCTAACAGTCTGACCTAGATAGAACTCATGTGCATATTCGGCGCTTTGGGAAGCAACATTTCGGCCATAGCCATCCCCAGTACTGGTGGAGCGCTATTGGGATTTGCGGACTGTTGCGAACCCTGCATTCATGCTGATAGGGCAGAACTCTTTAAGGGGGGTGGTCACGCTATTGGAGTGTTTCGTGACCACTTCTCCTTCAACCAAAAATTATAGCTAGATCTTGTTGGCCACCGTTTCTCTCCCCAGCAATTCCCCAGTACTGGAGGAAGACTGGGTGTGTTGGGAGAAATGGCGCCACTACGTCGTCCACCAGACGTAGCTTAAAGAAATTCGTGGGTGCCACTTCTAGAGTTAGAGTGGTAATGATTGGTCATGGTAATGATGATGATATGAGCATGCATTTTTCTGCAGGTACACTAACCACGTGCGAAATTAAGAACGAGTAGAGAACGACTAGTTGCATTAGAGAGTGCCGTGCATATATGTCACCGGATACTCGCTAGATATATAAATTTTGCTTAAGGTGTGTGGTGTGAGATCGAATAGGACGAGTCATGCATCATGTTTATTCTTATTTGTTCATACTTGGGGGGTTTATCGCTAAAAGATAAATAAGTAAAATGAAAGCCCAATGATGTTTTCCGCACCCATCACCCACTTAACCATTAAACTTATATGCAACCTATGCTCATCACTGATTAAGGTCTCTTATTTAAAAACAGATGGCCAGGACCAAGCAAACCGCCCGCAAAGCCACCAGTGCGAGGGGACTTCGCATACAGGAGGGAAGGGCTGCTCCCCTCCCACCAGTGACCCATACCCCTCCTCAGCTTGAGAATGGGATGGTTCACACTCGTTGCCGTGAGGAGAACGGCCTTGCGCAGATCCTTTGTCGGGCTCTGCGTGAGATGAGGCGCAGGCCGTGCCCTTTCTTCTCAGTGCAGACAGTGCACGCGGAGGGACACTGCGTGGCCAGTGTCGTCCTTCCTTCGAGCCACACCGCGGTCTGGCAGACGATTACCGTCTACGGGGCCAATGAGGAGGACGCTTACGACAAGGTCACCCTAGCAGCCATCTCCTCGCTCAGCTCGTCGGGAGCAGCAGGGATGTCAGTGCTTCGCTACCTCCCCACCGACGGCTACGACGACGAGTGGCTCCGTCGTCACAACATGCTGGAGGAGCGGATTGACACCAGGCCCTATGCTGCGACCATGCAGTTTGCTCACAGCGTACACGGGATGTATCTCCGTGCCGAGGACCGTGTCTCCCACTACCGCGACCAGCACATGTATGCTCAGGACCGTATTGAGGAGCTGGAGGCAGAGTTAGCCGAGGCACAGCAGCGCCTGGCGCAGTACGAGCCGGATCCTTCAGTTGCCCCTGTGGTGGAGGATGAGGGCAGCATGGTATCTGACGCGCGTAACGGGCGTTAGAGAGTTTGACAATGGCATGGTTTGGTGAAACTTTTTGTAGATGGTGCACGTTGTGAGCGATGTTTTGTACTATATCGCTCCGTGCAGTTTGCCATGACTGTACTAAACAATGGTGAGGTCGAGAGAACTCACTTATGTACGTCATGTAACCCGATGTAGAACCTTAAGTTAGTATTCCGATGTGATGGATGAGATGGCCCATGTGTGTACTAGTAAACCCTTAGTTTTTAAGACTTTATAAGTATGGTTGAAGTAACTGTTGAGTGCGCATGGATAATGTGAATGATGCGATGTCGTTAAGCTTGGCCTTGAGAGATAAAGTCTAACTGCTTTGTGGCAAGTTTACCTGTGCTCACAAATTGCCTATAGTCCTATGATCTTGCTGTCACCGTATTTCTGCACATGGGCTATTGGGCTGAACCCATATGATTCCATTTTGCAGATGGTGAACACTCGCACGGGGCAGTCATCAGGGCAGTCAGCGCAAGGCGCTCCACCCCCGCCGGAGTTGGCCACTTTGGTGGTCCAACAAGCTGAGCTGATTCGGTTATTAGCAGAAGACCGTCAAGCCCGTGGGCAACAACAGCCGCGGGAGTACAGGCCACGTGGCATTACTTACCAGGACTTCGAGGGGCTGCGACTCCCGGTCTTCACCAACTGCCCAGAGCCACTGGCGGCAGACGACTGGCTTCGCACTGTCCAGTCCAAGTTTACCCTTCTGCCAGGGATCAATGAGCGAGAGAAGGCTCGATTTGCTGCTCAGCTTCTTCATGGGCCTGCGGGAGCGTGGTACGCCACTTTCCTCGCCATGCAGGAAGAGGGCCATGAGCCCACATGGGAGGAGTTCCGACAAGCTTTCCGGGCTCACTACATCCCGGCAAGTTTGATGGAGCAAAAGCGTCGCGAATTCCGAGACCTCAAGCAGGGCAACCGGACCGTGATGCAATATGTGCAGACCTTTATCCACCTCTCACAGTATGCTCCGAGAGATGTTGCTACTGAGCCGGAGCGGGCCGAGAGACTCCTAGAGGGCCTTGACCCTACCCTCCGGACTCACTTGGCACGGCGTTACCAGAGCTTCACTGAGCTGGTAGACACTGCTCTCGACATGGAGAATCGTCTCCGTGCTGCTAACGAGGATCAGAAGCGCAAAAGGATAGCCAACACATCAGCGACGGGCCCTTCACAGAAGCAGAAGACCGTGTACAGACCTCAACAGCAAAATTATCAGCAGTCTCGCTATGTGGTCCGACCCAACCAACCAAGGTGGATTCATCGGGCGGCACCGCAGCAACAGTACCCCATTTATCGAGCACCCGCACAGTTGCCAACTCCCCGTGCTCCCATCGTTCCGGGACCGGGTGCTCCGTGCTTCAACTGCGGCAAGATAGGTCATTTCAGTCGTGACTGTAGGGCACCCCGCAAGATACTGGGTCCTACCCCAGTTAGTGGAAGTCAACAGAACAAGCCGAAGGGACCCATGCCCAAGATGGGTCGCGTGCACTATGTGCACATGGATCAGATTTCCGCCGGAGAACCGGTGCTTGCTGGTACGTTCATGATCAACGGTCAACCGACCGTCGTGTTATTTGATTCTGGGGCTACACATACTTTTATCAGTAAAACATATGCATTGAGGCATGGGATAAAAATGTACAAGTTGAAAGAAAACTATCAAATTACAGCACCGGGATCACCTATTGAAACCAGTTTGGGGGTTAGACAACTTAAGCTGAGCATTGGCACAGAAAATTTTATCATCAACCCCGTGGTACTACCACACCAGGGGATTGATATTATTTTAGGTATGAATTGGATGAAAGAACACGATGCAGTCCTGGACGTTGGCAGCAGGACAATACAATTAAGGTCAGGCATTAATGGCAAGGCTATGCTGATACACATGCCAAACCAAAAACACATGACCCCCACAGTTAATGCGACTGAACTACAAGAAGTTAGGAAGATACCGGTAGTGTGGGAATTTCCGGATGTGTTTCCGGAAGAACTTCCTGGATTGCCACCAAAACGGGATGTAGAATTTGCCATTGAACTCATTCCAGGCACGGCACCTGTGTCAAAAAGACCATACAGGATGCCACCTGATGATTTGAAGGAATTGAAAGTACAGCTACAAGAACAATTAGACAAAGGGTTCATTAGGCCTAGTTCATCACCGTGGGGTTGTCCAGCTCTCTTTGTTGAGAAAAAGGATCATGGTGGGAAAAGATTGTGCGTTGACTATCGGCCACTGAATGCAGTGACCGTCAAAAACAAATACCCACTGCCACACATCGACATTCTATTTGATCAGTTAGCCGGGGCTAAGGTCTTTTCTAAAATTGACCTAAGGTCTGGCTACTATCAGATGAAGATTAGAGAAGAGGACGTACCCAAGACAGCATTCTCTACCAGATATGGTTTATATGAGTATTTGGTCATGTCATTTGGGTTAACCAACGCACCGGCTTTCTTCATGTATATGATGAACTCGGTGTTCATGAATGAACTCGATAAGTTCGTGGTGGTATTCATAGATGACATACTAATCTACTCCAAAAATGAAAAAGAACATGAAGAACATTTGAGGGTCGTGCTCACTCGGCTCAGAGAGCATAAGCTTTATGCCAAGTTTAGCAAGTGTGCATTATGGCTGAAAGAAGTGAGTTTCTTGGGCCATGTGCTATCTGAAAAGGGAGTAGCAGTTGACCCTAACAAAGTAGAAGATGTGCTAAATTGGAAGCAACCGGAAACTGTGACTGAAATCCGGAGTTTTCTTGGTTTAGCGGGCTACTACCGCCGCTTTATCAAAGATTTCTCCAAAATTGCAAAGCCTATGACCTCTTTGACCAAGAAAAATGCAAAGTTCATTTGGAATCCGAGTTGTGAAGAAGCTTTTCAGACCTTGAAGAAATTGTTAACCTCAGCACCAGTGCTAGCTCAACCAGATATCACCAAGCCTTTTGAAGTGTACTGTGATGCCTCCGGTAATGGACTTGGCTGTGTCTTGATGCAAGAAGGAAGAGTAATTGCTTATGCCTCCCGTCAATTGAGGAAACATGAAGCCAACTATCCGACACATGACCTTGAGCTAGCTGCAGTCGTTCATGCACTAAAAATATGGAGACACTATCTGTTAGGCAACACATGTCACATCTACACTGACCATAAGAGTCTCAAATATATTTTCACCCAACCCGAAATCAATATGAGGCAGAGGCGATGGTTAGAGTTGATAAAAGATTATGATCTGGAGATACACTACCACCCAGGCAAGGCCAATGTGGTAGCAGATGCACTAAGCCGAAAAGCTCATTGCAATGTGATAGAGGTCCGACCTACAGCAAGAGTAATCTGCTGTGAAATGAGTGACATTGAAACACCTCCAGGACAGCCTGCAGAACTCTATAGTATCATTATTGAGCCCACAATCAAGGCACAAGTCATAGAAGCTCAGAAGCAAGATAAGGGTATGGCACATATCCGTGAAGGTATTAGCGAAGAGAAGAAGGCGTGTTTCACGCTTGATGACCAAGGCGTCCTGTGGTTCAAGAATCGCCTAGTGGTACCCAAGGACATGGAGTTGAGAAAGAAGATACTGGACGAAGCGCACACTTCAATACTCACGATACATCCAGGCAGCAATAAGATGTACCAAGACTTGAAGCAAAAGTTTTGGTGGACCCGTATGAAATGAGAAATCGCCAAGTATGTGTCTGAGTGCGACGTGTGCAAGAAAGTAAAAGCTGATCACTTAAAATCCGCTGGAATGCTTCAGCCGCTGGATATTCCAGCATGGAAATGGGAGGATATACACATGGATTTTGTGGTGGGTTTGCCTCGTACCCAAAAAGGATATGATTCCATATGGGTAATTGTCGATCGGCTCACCAAGTCGGCACACTTCTTACCCGTCAAGACTCATTATACTGCCGCCACCTATGCAGAGCTATATATTGCACGAGTTATTTCCCTACATGGGGTACCCAAGACCATCACTTCCGATCGAGGTTCGATATTTGTGTCCCGCTTTTGGGAACATTTACAATCCGCTCTCGGAACCACTGTGATTCACAGTTCAGCATATCACCCTCAAACCAGTGGTCAAGTAGAAAGAGTAAATCAAATCCTAGAGGACATGTTGAGGGCCTGTGCACTAACTTACTCCACCAAGTGGGATGAGTGTCTACCCTTGGCAGAGTTTGCTTATAACAATAGCTACCAAAAGAGCTTAGAATTGGCTCCTTTCGAGGCTCTTTATGGTAGGAGATGCAGAACACCGCTAAACTGGTCCGAACCAGGAGAACGTGTTACCTTTGGCCCTGATTTAGTGGTAGAAGCCGAAGAACAAGTGAAACTCATACACCACCATCTCAAAAGAGCACAGTCCAGACAGAAAAGTTACTCGGATAAAAGGAGGAGGCCACTAGTCTTTGATGAGGGGGATCATGTGTATCTCAAAGTATCTCCGATGAAAGGGGTACAACGGTTTGGAGTAAAAGGGAAATTAGCACCAAGGTACGTCGGTCCATTCAAAATCGTTGGAAAATGCGGACCCGTCGCCTACCGGTTAGAACTACCACCACATCTAGCTGCGGTTCACGATGTGTTTCATGTCTCACAACTAAAGAAGTGCTTAAGGGTACCCGAGAAAGTGGTAGATACCTCTCAAGTTCAGATTGAACCAGATCTCACATACGAAGAACATCCCATAAAAATTCTCGATCAGAAGCAAAGATCAACCCGTCGGAAAACAATTAACTTCTACAAAGTTCAATGGAGTAATCACTCCGAAGAAGAAGCCACTTGGGAGCAAGAAGAATTCCTACACACTAAGTACCCTGGTTTTCTGCCATCCACCTCAACTCGGTACGTTACAACAGCTTAGCTTCTGGGTCTAAACCCAATACGTGCACCCAACACTAACTACAACCAGTTTAACCATCCACGACACTTCAAAAATCTCGGGACGAGATTTCTTTAAGGGGGGTGGGTTGTGATGCCCTAGGCATCTCAAATGCTTTGCACTAAAAACATTAGCATAATGATATCTTTTCAGAGGCCTTTTATCTTGAAAAGCATGCATAAACTAGGCCAATTGAGCAACTAAACCTAGTTTTCAGAAAAACTGAGTTTGTATTGCGGATATAACTTTAAGGCCATTGTGTTTTTCATAAAACCTTACATACCAAACTTGTAGGTAATCCCATAAGGAATGACTTTGGTATTTTGTGCTTTGGCATGCATGAATGTTGAAATCTAGTTTTGGGTCATTTTATGTGAAAATGTGACTTTTGCCAAATTCAGCCCTGTTTGGTAAATTCAAAATTTTGTGAAACAAAATTCAAAATCTTGCCATGTCATGAATACCAAAGTTGTAGATCATGAGATTCTATGCAACTTTGGTATAGTTCACCTTTCATGAAAATGCACCTAAAATGGA
Source organism: Paspalum vaginatum (assembly GCA_030272315.1). NCBI lineage: Eukaryota > Viridiplantae > Streptophyta > Magnoliopsida > Poales > Poaceae > Paspalum > Paspalum vaginatum. The sequence continues at coordinate 37,045,833 of CM059017.1, read as the reverse complement.
CTTTTATAATTTTCAAGTTGGGGGTTTTAATTGGTCAAACAGGAGTCAGCAAGTTATTTTCAAATTTAAATCATTTTATATTTGGAATCTGGTATAGGTCCTTTTGACAAAGTTGTAGATTTCAAAATGTACAACATTTCATTCAATTGGGTCTTTTTCAAATTCGGCTCCTAAATTGGTCAAATTTGCGAAATTCAGAAACCATGTCAGCTGGTCAAAGGGGGTTTTATCTTTTTCGATTTTCTTTTATTTTCTCGTCTCTATGACCAGCGGGACCCACCTGTCAGCCGCCCGCGCCAGCGCACGGACCCGCTCCCTCGCTCGATGCACTGAGTCTATACACCGTACTCACAAATCCTGGGATTGGCCCCACCTGTCAGCCACCGTGGTCCATAGACCGGGTTCACCCACGCGCCTCCCTTTTCTCTCCCCGCCCGCGCGCGCCCACGCGGCGCTGCGCGCCGAGCGGCCGTGGCCACGCGCCGGCCGTCCCGGCCGCCGCGGCCACGCGCCACTGCCGCGCGCGGACAGCGCGCGCGACGCGCCACCGGGGCGAGGGCAAGGCCGGCCCTATATCTCGAGTTCTCCTCCCCGAGCTCGAGTTTTCTGCTTTTCCCTCCCGACCTCGCGCGTCCGCCATTGCCGGAACTCGCGCAAGCTCGCCCCCAGCCATCTCTGCCCGCTCCCGAGCTCAACCGTCACCGCACCGACCTTCGCCGCCCTCGACTCTACCTTCCCGCCCAGACCGCATCGCCCGAGACCCTTCCACCCCGGCGTATTGCACCGCCGGACCTCGCCGGCCAGGGGCGCTCGTCGCCGTCCCTCCCCGCGATCTTCCCCGCCGTCTGAGGTAGTGGATAAGGTTCCCCGTACTCCTCTCTCTCTCCCCGGCACTCCGCGGCGAGCTCCCGAGCCCCGCAGGGCCGAGATTGGCCGCGCGTCGCCGGAGTTCCCCCTCCCGTCGCGAGGAAGAAGACGACGGGAGGAGGAAGACGCACATTTTGCGCTATCGCCCTCCGGGTTTATCAGTTTTACGTTTCCATACCGAGCACTGTACACTGAGTCTTGTAAATCTTGCACAGGAACCCTCAGAAACTATGGATATTTATAAATAGGTCCAAAGTCTGTGTATTTTCGATTAAAATGCTTTTAAAAAAGGCTGAAACTTTGAAAAATCATAATAAAGTGTATAAAAATCCAAAAATAGCAAACTTTGTTGCATTGTGTTCCTAATAAATAGATCTACAGGATGGGTATGATGGTTGAGTAGGAAAAGACAGTTTTGCCCCTGTTTTTGTGCAAGCATGAAAAACCTCGATAAATAGAAAATATGGCTAAAATGGACTCCAAAAATTGTGAATTTTGGGCAGAGACCTTTTTATTCTGTGTAGGCTCTATGAAAATTTTGGTAGCTCAAATGTCCACTGCTAATTACCATTTTGCCCCTACATGTGTTTTTAGCATGGAAATAAATGAAGAAATGTTGTTTATATAAAAATTAGGTTCTAAATGGTTATACCTAGTTTTTTGTGCTCCTTATAGCATAAAAGAGTTCTAGATGGTAGTAGACATCGATCTTTTCGTATAAATCGATGCAACTCAGTCACACACCACGTTATTTTATGTGACAAGCAAAGCTGTTGTAGATGATGGCTTGTACGATTTCTTAGTACGAAACAATTTTCGCCTCAATATGCATAACCCTATACCATGAATCATAAATTCACTGATTTACTGCATTACGCTCACATCATAAAGCAAGCATTGCACTAATATATGTTCTACTCGCATCATGTCATGCATATAGAGTCCGCGAACGAAGAACCACCGCCGAACCAAACCGTCGCGGAGGAACCCGAAGAGGAGTTGCACCAGGAACCAGAGGGCCAGCAGCAGGAACCAGACTACGCTCCGGCGGAATCTACTGACCCTAGTGAAGAAGGTAGGCAGGACCATACTCTCCCAGCAAATAAATTATACTTGATGATTACGCATATGCATTAGGAGTTGTTTGGAACCAAGTGCATTAGACTTCCTGGCCGCCCTGGCCCTAGCACCTATACATAGAGTTCGTAGGGCGAGTATGCCTAGAAATTTCTAGGTACGAGTAGACACGAGTGTGTGTACTCGTTACGTAGGTATTTTCAAAGTTACAAAAAGCTTACAGTCATATCACTTATTACTGTCGCTCTTAAAGTTAAATAGAGACCGGGCGGAGATTTATTTCAGTATTTCCTTTATCATGATGTCGCACCCGGACTCCGCCCGAGTCGTTTAAGGCCCGTCCGCTGTTCGTCTGCTGATCGGCATAACATTGCTAAAGTGCTTATCCGGGGAATGGGACCGGAAAAGTCTTTCCTGGGCTCGTCCGAAGCACAGAGACACGTTCCTACCCGCTGGTTGAGAGGAAGGTGGCCCGGGGGAGCTTGGTACTCATGACGGGGAGACCGAGATGTCGGCAGGCTCGTCATGGGGGCACAACCCGGGGGCTAGGCGGGAGTGAATCGAACTTGGGACGAGGCAGGTTTAGATTGGGGCTATATGTGGGAACGCGATGGCTAGTAAGCATATACCCCTGGCATGATAGTTATTCCCGGGAATTAAAATCGATTCGAATCGCTGATGTCCACCAGGTGTGGGAATGCCAATATCACTATCGGGCAACGTAGTAATTACTTAAACTCTCGGTACCCTAATACTCATGGTTTTGGAATACTACATGTTTGAGCTGAGTTGTTATCTTGCAAAGACTTACTTCTATGTTGGCGATCATAGAGACAATGAAACTTGTGATTTATGTTAATTAAGTCGCTGTTAAAAACTAAAAGCTAAGGATCTACTTGTTAGTAAGCTGCTTCGCGTCAGCCGTAAGCCAAATCCATTAAGACCTACTGAGTAATTAGTACTCAGGGTTTGCCCCCACATTTTTTAGCGCAGGTATGGAATTCATGGTGTGCACCTGTGTTGGAGGCGGGGCATGCCCTCATGTAGGATGAAGTGACTAAGTGGCACGAGGACAACATCGGTGGGCTCGATGTTGTACCTCCAATGCAAAACTTTTGGTGATAACATGGTGACCTAAACTTATATTTTCCGCTGCGAGAAACTTTCAAACTTGCTACCGTATAATATTATGTTGGACTGGTATTTTATGTAAAAACTGGTTTGTAAATAAATCTACTTTTATGCTATTTAACTGCCTGTGATGATGTTTCTGTTGTGGCTCCATCGTGAGTCGGATGTGTATGATGTCGGTTCCTCTGGGAAAAGGTAATATCGGGAGTCGAATGACTCTCGACGGACGACCGGGTTTAGTTCGGTCTAATCGCACTGCAAGCCAGAGATGGCAGGTGTGCTTAGCCCGGATTAAATCGGCGGTTCCGCCACAGGCGCAAGTTGCGACGCCGCCGCTGCTCACGCTGCTGAGGTGTTTCCCCATTGACGGATGGCTCATCACCAGAGACAGGGTCGTCCTCCATCGGTACGTTGATGACGAGTACCTCGGAGAAGTGCGTTGGCATCTCGGAGCTTGCCCGATTATTGAGGAGGGTCAGCGACCCGTTCAAGTGAAGCCCGGAGTCGGGAAGCGTGGATCCCGATGCCGTAGTCGTTGGAGGTTGCCTGCTTCCGAGCTCGGTGGGAGACTCCAAGTTGCAGACCATCTTGATGCATGAAGGCTCGCTGCCCTCTCGAGGGAGAGGTGGCCGAGTCAACTGCTGTGTAGGCTTTGGAGGTGCGATCTCCGACTTTGCCACCGTGCGCGTGCTGCACCACATGGTGGTCCTACCGCTCGAGGTAGAGTTGATGACGAGGCCCAGGTGAAACCTAGTCACCGTTTCCTTGACCACGTGGAAGATGTCGTCATCCACGAGTGGCGTGGATGTTGACCCAGAGGAACGTCTTGTTGGCTTCTCCTTGCCCTCCTCTTTGGACTGAGGTGGCTGAGGTTGCACCTAACGATGAGGGCTGGCGATCTCCTATCGTGCATCCTCATCGTTTTTGAGGAGAACCGTGGCGCGAGGAATGAATCGAAGATGTGACGAAGTCGATTGACGATTTACCGCGGCGTCGTGGAGGCCGCGGGGAAGCTTGGAGGGAGCCCGATTTTGCGCACGATCTGTGGCTTTGTTGCTTCGGCCATCAGTTGGGAGCAAAATCGAGGTCTTCTGGTGAGGTGGGGTTGCCAGCACAGGAGTCGAGGACATGCGGCGAACCTCCGATCGCCGTGGTTTCTTCTCCCGACTGATCTGAGTCTAGATCCGAGTTGGGGAAGTAGAGAGTGCAGTGCGTCGAGTCAGCAAAGATGTGGTCACAGATCAGGGTGAAGGAGTGGGAGCAGATCTATGCCCGACTGACGCCTCGACCGCCTGTCAAGGTCCCAACCCAGATTGAATCGGGGAGTAGCTCGGTGCCTTGCACCGAGGAGGGACAAAAAGAGGTCGAGTGACCCTGGTAGGCTAGTGCATCGACGCTCGAGGATGAGCTGGCTCGACGCTGGTGACGGCTGATCGCTGGCCAGCCTCTCGCTGGACAGATCCAGGAGCTGGTGAAGTTGTAGGAAGCTTTGGAGTTGGTGACGGAGCCTTGCAGCTACGTGCCTCCCCCGTGGCACCGATGAGGCGGTGCAGATCACTGGATTGAACGGCGATGAATGAGATGGATCCAAAGTAGATCATCATGCCCGGAGCGAACTTGCTGACGTTGTCGATGAGGTTGGCCATGGAGCTAGCTCGATGTCGATGTCACGGAGCCCCTACCTGGCGCACCAACTCTTAGGATTTAGTACCGGCAGTGCACCACGGGATGGGTCACGTGGAGCTTTTGTGGTTCGGTGAGATCGATGTAGCTTGATGGTTCGCCAGAGAAGCGATAGAAACACGAGGATTTAGACAGGTTCGGGCCGCGAGATGCATAAAACCATACATCCTGTTTGTGGCTGATTGTATTGTGTCTAGTTCTCGAGGTTACAATGAGGGCTAAGGCTGGATTGCGATGGGTTGAGGTGTGTTTCGATGTTCTACTGCCTTATATAACCTGATGGAGTCTTGGGTTACAAGTTGAGTTCCTTCTATATCTCCTAGTCAGTTTAGATTACATGAGATCAAACAGAATCTAAGTTTTCGTCGTATCTTCTTCAATCTCCTCAAATCTCGGAACCAGAGTCTGAGCTAAGCTTCCTTGTTTGCTCTCCGGATCACGTCATTGTTGCCTTGAACTCCAAGTCATCACGACCGTATTTGGCACTAAGTTAAGCGCTCGGCCCATGAAATCAGCCTCTGTTGGCCTATGTCCTGGATCCACGCCATGAGGAGGTAGGGGATATTTATCCCCCACAATGACCATACAAATTCATTGGCATAAACGTCCTTGACCTCATCGTCCAAATTGCTGGAATCAGAACCAAGCACATAAATAGGACGATTGGACCTTTTATCCACAAACCCAGCTCTCGTTAGCCAGATCTTTCGACAATCCTTGATTAACATCACTAGAATCATGCCCTTCTAGCTTTTCCTTCTGAAAATCAAGTAAACCGTCAGAAGCTAGATCACCCAAATCCTTATCATACATTATCAAACCAAAGCATCGGTTTCTAGTACCTTGAATCATCTAATATACTCGGAGACATACTCATTTGGTCCTTGCTTAACAGATGTAAGGTGTGACAATCGCAAGTCAATTTCACCAGTAAAGAACTAATCATGAAATTTCTTCTCTAAATCTTGCCAAGTATGAACCGGAGTTGGGAGGCAATGAAGTAAACCAAGTAACGCAGCACCGGATAGATAGAGGAAACAATCTAATCCTTAATACCCAGTACTGCTGGCCTCACCACATTGTATAAGAAACTAGCCAACATGCTCTAAAGTTGCCCTATTATCTACACCGGTGAATTTGACAAAATCAAAAATCTTATACCTTGGAGGATATGAAATATATTCATAGCTATCTGGGTATGGCTTATGTTAGGTTCTAGCTCTAACTTTAGGGTCCAAATTGAAAGACTCTCTCATAACTCTTTCTATTTGGATTTGAATTTATCCCTCTCTACCTCATCAGGTGAGGGCCGATGCACTGACTTAGAGAAGGCAACTCTATTGGTAGCAGGTGGCATGGCTGTATAAGACGGATATGATGTAAAGTTCAGCAAGGTATATGAATCTTGTGGTGCCGAATCGGACCCAAAGGCACTAACAGGTGTAGTGTATGCAACGGTAGGATGTGGCATTGAAGTATTAGTGTGAGTAGCTGGAATCGACAGTGACATTAGAAATAGATGCATGCTAATCATTGCCGATAGGTTGCTTAAGCTTGGCATCTATACATTTATCAATGGCATCAAAAATTCTACGAGCCATAGCATCAAACCTATTATTTAAATTAGCGGCAACAATACCATCAACAACTCTAGCAATTCTTGTATCTAGATTTGAAGGTATAACTGCACTAGATGTTGCCTTAGGTATCGCATTATCAAGAGGTGGGTACTTATATACTTTGAGTTGAGTGATCGTTCCATGTCGGCCCTTGTTCTCGTAACAAGAGAAGAGTTTCTGCAACTCTTGTTCCTCGCTCTGCAGTTGACGCAAGATTTAGACAAAAATTATGCTCTATTTTTATATGATTTTATATCTTTTCAAGACTTAATCTTATGATTTAGTCTTATTTTGCTAACAAATAACCCCGTTTTCGAGAATTCTCTTTGTTTTTGTGCAATATTGATTTTTGCAGAAAAATAGGGAATAATTGATATAATTTTAAAGATTTCTCGGAGATAGGATTTATGCTAATATGAGCAAGCTTTGGAATAAGAGTTAATTGAAGCCCAATTGAAGGATAAAAGCCCAATAATAAGAAGTTTCTAGAAGATGAAGATTACTTGGAGGACTAAATCCTGAAATATTCTCGGAATTCATGACATCAGCAACTTGTGGGCCCAATTCAGAGACCTTAGCGATGTCAAATGAAGAAAGTTTGAATACCAAAGTTGTAGATCTCTTCGAGCTCTACAATATAGAGTCTGAGTTTGCCTTATTTGGACTTCGGATGAGGGAGTTATGGTTGAAATACTACAGGCTGCAGAACATGGAGAATCCTATTTCGGGAAGGACAAGTATAGAAACTTCATTGCCAAGCAAAGGAGTATATGGATGACCGGGACTCTTCTAAAAGCTTGTATATACTTGAAAATAGGTGTTTTATGTGTTTTAGGACTCTTAGAATCGACCTAATAGGTTCCATGTATAGGACTCTCTCCGGAGTATAAATATAGAGCCTCCAAGGAGAGAGGCAACCATTGTTCTCCACAATTCATTGTAAGTCGAGAGTCTAGGGCAGAGTTTGGGGGCTACGCTCAAGTAACTCGGCGAGAAGGACATCTCAGCGAAAGGAGGAAGCAAGAGGAGGCAGGAGGCCTGGTGGTCGGCCGACCAGCCGACCAGGGGCCCTCCCGAGGAGTTTCGAGCTCATCTTTCGACATGTTCTTCGTCGAGTTTATCCTGACGACTATGCTTCAAAGTTCTTGATGTATCTCGAGTAATTTCTCATACTTCTTATGTTACTTTGATAAAACCTTGATGTTTGATCAATAAAGTTTGTGTTTTAGACTTAGCTTCTTGTTTATGCATGTTCTATGATCCATAGCTTTGCAATGCTTAATGCCAACATGAATCTACCTGGCCAGGTGTTTTTGTGCTTTCATGTTCTTTTAGTAGATCTTTTTACTTTAATTAGTTGATTGAATCTACTCATGCTTAGAGATGGTTAGGGTTTACTAGGTTCGTCGATTACCTGGTTACTAGTGACAGTAGAGCTCGGGGAAAGGTTCGAGTAAGTCCTTGACATTCATGTTCATGCTTAATCTATACTTGTTGATTAGATCTTATATCAAAGTGGTTCTTAGTTCATAAGTTGTTTGTCTCATATCTCTTGTGGATCCTTTTGCCATGTTAATCATATCGTTCTCGTGTTTTAATCTAGTTCTTGATCTATCATTTTATGCTTAGTTTAGAGTATAGATTAGAGAGTAGATTAGAGTGTAATTAGAGTAGTTCTAATCCTATTTTAAAGCTTGTTTAGATCTATTAGAATTAGCTAGTAATTATGTTAATATTAGATTAATAGTAGTTTAAACGTAATTATCCTTGGATTGACAAAACCCAAGATACTCATCCTGGGAAAAAGCTACCACGATACTGTGCGCTTGCAGTATAAGGTTTGGCGTGGTTAAGTGCCGTCAACAAGCTTTTCTGGCGCCGTTGCCGAGGATAATTATTGTTTAAGTTATTATAAATCTTTTATTAACCTTTTTACTACCAGTTTTAATAGTTAGTTAGTTTGCTAATTGTGTGTTAATCTCTTTCTAGTTGTTTGCTTATAGTGTTTCTAATAGTGTGTTAGTTTCTATCTAGTGTTTAGTTTTGTTTGATAATTTCTAATTCTAGTTGTTTAGAGATATCTAAATTACGTTCTTGTTTCTCTAATTTAGTTTTTTGTGTTCTTCATTCGTTCTTAATTCAAACTAACTCAGCAACTTTGCTGTCATAGATCTTTTGCTTTCTATTTTGTTTTTGGTTTTGTGTCAGATATGACGACACTGCTTGAAGATCTAGAGCTTTTGATACTTAGAGAGCACTTGACTCCAAAAGCTGTAGATCTGAAGTTTCAAGAATCAAATAAGAAGCCGGAGTCAGGATCCTACGAGTTGAAGCCAGGAATCATCCGGATCGCTGCTGCAGACCCATTCAGTGGAGAAGACGGTGAAAGTCCATACAAGCATTTGGAGAAGCTCAAGCAATTGTGCCACACTTTCTACCAAGACGGAGTCCTAGTGGAATGGGTTAAGTGGAACCTCTTTCCATTTACCCTTGTTGATAAAGCCAACAGATGGTACCAAATTGCCTCAATCGAAGCCAAAGGAGATTATGACGTTCTTGAGCGAAAGTTTCCTCATAAGATTCTTCTCTCCACTTCGAGTGCACAAGTTAAGGAAGGAAATTTGGGCATTCAAGCAAAGGGAGAATGAAGACATCAGTGAAGCCTGGGATAGACTCCAAGAAATGATGATGCAAGGACCATCACTTGGATTCACGCCAGAAATGTACACACAGATCTTCTACTACGGATTAACATCAGAAGCTTTTGTGTATGTGAACACATGCGTAGGAGGATCACTGATCAGTAGAACATGGAGTGAAGCCAACGAGATCTTGTCAGATGTCTGCTTGACTTGCGAGGAAAATAAAGAGAGACAAGACAATGAAGTGAAGGAGCCAGTAGAGGAGCACATGGCGCCTACACCAGCTGTTTTTGAAGATTAACTACCTATCAAGAAGACTGCAGTGTCATATGCATTTGACGAGGAAGAGTTTGGAAGTTTTGCACCTCAAGAGGAGATCAAGAGTACAGATTATAGAAATCTTGCTAGTGCGAAGCCTCTGACAGAGTCCAAGAGAATGGGCTAGATGCCAGTGTATTTTGGAGATACACTCAAGTGTGCAGAACCACTCCCGCCAGAAGACTTAGTGAAGGAAAAAAAAGCTATTTCTAATAGAAATACCACTAAGAAAGAATTCTAATAGTCAAGATATAGAAGAGATGCTGCAGAAATTATTGGAAAAAAAGAGCTGGACAGTGACTTCGGAGTCAAGCCGGAGTCAAACAGAGTTCACCGTTCTCAGCCGGCCATTTGATACCACGAACCTTCCTCCGACTGGGACAATGTCTTTTCACTCCATCAGAGTGCAAATGTGCAATATATAGCTTTCTCCCTGAGCACTGCAACCTCGGAGAGCACAGCAACGACGACGATGACGACGTCCTGTTCCGGCCCAGGAGAGCGCGGCAGCGTCCACGTGCTGTTGGTGCCCCTGCCGGCGCAGGGCCACATGAACCCGATGCTCCAGTTCGGCCGCCGCCTCGCCTACCACGGCCTCCTTCCGACGCTCGTCACCACCCGCTACGTGCTGTCCACCTGCCCGTCCGCCGGTGAGCCGTTCCCCGTCGCGGCCATCTCCGACGGCTTCGACGAGGGCGGCATGGCCGGCACGGACCCCGTAGAGTACTGCCGCCGCCTGGAGTCCGTGGGGTCCGAGACGCTCGCGGGGGTCATCGACGCCGAGGCACGGGCGGGGAGGCCGGCGGCCGTGGTGGTGTACGACCCGCACATGCCGTGGGCACGGCGCGTGGCGAGCGCCGCTGGCGTCCCGACCGCCGCGCTGCTGTCGCAGGTCTGCGTGGTGGACCTCATCTACGGGGAGGTCTGGGCGGGGCGCGCGCCCCTGCCGATGGTCCACGGGAGCGCGCTCCGGCGGCGGGACGTGGTCAGCGTAGACCTCGGCGCAGAGGACCTGCCGCCATTTGTGGTGGAGCCGGAGCTGTACCCGCAGTACCTCGAAGTGTCCATCCGGCAGTTCGACGGCCTTGAGCACACCGGCGACGTCTTCATCAACTCATTCCAAGACCTCGAGCCACTGGTCAGCACGCAATCTCTTTCTGCGGCTGTTCTGCAACCTTGTAGGCTCGCTGACAGGGTGATGGTGTGCTAACTGCTAACTAACCGAGCAGGAGGCAGAGTACATGGAGACGACATGGCGCGCGAAGACGATCGGCCCAGCCTTGCCGTCGTTCTACATCGACGACGGTCGGCTGCCATCCAACAAGACCCACGGCGTCAGCTTCTTCAGCAGCGGTGCGCCGGTAATGGAGTGGCTGGAGAAGCAGGCCCCGTGCTCTGTTGTCCTTGCTTCCTTCGGGACCGTCTACACCCTGGATGGCGGGCAGCTAGATGAGCTCGGCGACGGGCTGTGCAATTCCGGCAAGCCATTCATCTGGGTCTTGAGGTCCACAGAGGCACACAAGTTGTCCGAGGATATTCGCGACAAGTGCGAGGAGAAGGGGCTCGTCGTGACCTGGTGCCCCCAGCTGGAGGTCTTGGCACACAAGGCCACAGGTATGAGCTGACATGTATATATCACACTGAAGATGAACTGAATGAACCCTTTGAGGTAAATAATTCAGAGATGTATACACGGGGAATTTAACATCTTGCACGATTCCATCATTGTATTCAGGTTGTTTCTTGACGCACTGCGGATGGAACTCGACAACGGAGGCGATTGTTACCGGTGTACCAATGGTGGCAATGCCGCTATCGGCAGACCAACCAACCAATGCAAAGTATGTGGAGAGCGCATGGGGAATCGGTGTGCGAATGCAGTTAGATGAGAAGGGCTTGCTAAGGAGGGAGGAGGTGGAGAGGTGCATTCGAGAGGTGATGGAAGGGGAGAGGAAAACAGAGTACAAGCAGAATTCAGCGAAATGGATGGAGAAGGCAAAGGAGGCGATGCAGCAAGGAGGGAGCTCTGACAAGAACATTGCTGAGTTTGCAGCCAAGTATTTGTCAGCCTAGAAAAGTGCAGTTATGCAGTTAATTGGTGCAGATCATCAACTTCTTAAACCCCGCAACATTAATCGTTGGGGGAATAAGTTTTTCTGTCAAGAACTCGCTATGGGCCGTCCCAATGGGATGACAAGATAGTTTCTCTAAAGAAAACATTGATTACAAATATAGTTTCTATGTGTATTATTTGACATGGCAAGTATAGAAATTACTCCCTCCATTTTTATTTATTTATTGCATTTTAGTTCTAAAATAAATTAGCCGGCGACAAAATATTTCAGAATGGAGTTAGTATAAGGTAATTTGTCGGTCTGAACAGCCCTAATCACCTCAATTTATTAACTTTGAAAGCTTTAAAAAACTTTCCTTATCTAAAAAATTATTGGGCGAAGGATTTACAACTTCGGTTAGCAATTATTCAGGTGGCCATGTTGTGCTTAGAGAAGGCACAGGAATACAGGCAGCTTACTCCGTTGGAACTGGACCTTCTTCGTTTCCGGAAAAATAAATCGCTGGGCCTTGCCGCCATGCAAAAATCAAGAGCCAGACAACATTCAAGGTTAAAATGGATCAGGATGGGAGATGCTAACACTAGACTCTTCCATCTGCATGCAAGTATTAGGCGAAAAAAGAATTTTATTCAGGACTGCAATCAGAGGCCGGAATTGCATTGACACAAAAAGATAAAGAGGAGGTGGCTTTCAAGTTTTTGCAAGCCCTGCTAGGTTCACCTTCTGTCAGAGAACAGGCGCTGGATTGGACTGCCCTCGGATACTTTGCTACAGACTTGAGTGACCTTGAAGATCCTTTTTCGGAGGATGAGGTAAACAAAATAATTCAAGTAATGCCTTCCCAGAAAGCCCCGGGGCCAGACGGTTACATTGGCCTGTTTTATAAAAAATGTTGGAACATCATCAAGACAGACCTGGTGGATGCACTGTGGGGATTCTATAATCACAGAACTTGCAAGCTGCACTAAGCGAATGAAGCCAACATTGTTCTCCTGCCGAAAAGAGGAGCGCTCAGCCTAACTGATTTTAGGCCTATTAGTTTGATCAATAGCCTAGCGAAATTGATAACCAAGCTGATGGCAGAAAGATTAGCCCCCAAGTTAGGGCAATTGGTGTCCAGATCGCAAAATGCTTTCATCAAAGGGAGGAGTATACATGACAATTTCCTATATGTGCAAAGAGTCATCTGTAAATTGCACAAGATCAACAGCAAAGCCCTTTTCATCAAGCTAGATATTTCTAAGGCGTTTGACTCCGTCAACTGGGCTTATTTGTTAGAAGTCTTACAGGCTCTCGGCTTTGGTGTCAAATGGAGAAATTGGATTTCAGTCATCCTCGCCTCTTCATCATCCCGTGTGATCATGAACGGCAAACCGGTAAAAAGGATCATTCACTTGTGGGGTCTCCGACAGGGGGATCCTCTATCCCCAATGCTCTTTATTCTTGCTATTGATCCATTACAAAGGATTCTTGAGCAGGCGGTCCAATCAGGAATTCTTTCGCAGATCCTCCCAAGACCAGCCACCCTAAATTGTTCTCTGTACGTGGATGACGCTGGTATTTTCATCAAACCAGATGAGGCTAAACTCCGGGCCCTTGAGAGTATCCCGCAAACTTTCAGTCGTTGTTCGGGGCTTAGGTTCAACCTTAATAAGACGGAAATCTTCCCTATCTGGTGTCAACCTGCTACAGTGGAGTCACTACCACTTTGGTTCCCTGGCAAAGTGGGGTCCTTCCCTGGTAGGTACCTCGGCCTGCCACTTCATCTGAGGAAACTCCGGAGAATTGATGTTCAACCATTGTTAGACAAGGTGTGGGCCAGACTGCCGGGATGGAAAGGAAAGCTGTTGTCCAAGGCAGGCAGAATGACCCTAGTTAAGACAGTCTTATCTGCTCAACCGATTTACCACTTGACTGCTTTTGCAGAACAAAAGTGGATATTCAAGCAAATTGACAAAATTAGGTGCAGTTTTCTTTGGAAAGGCGAAGAGCCAGAAAATATCTCTGGAGGGCATTGCCTTCTCAGCTGGCCGGTTGTGACCTGCCCGTTGAACTTGGGAGGTCTAGGTATCGCTGAGTTGGAACGTTTTGCAAGAGCATTGCGGCTGCGTTGGATGTGGTTCCAATGGAAAAATCAAGATAGAGCTTGGGTAGGATTGGACATCCCCTGTGGAAAAGCAGACAGGGATATGTTTCATGCTTCTACAGTGGTGCATGTGGGCAATGGGCAAAAACATCCTTTTGGTATTCCCATTGGATCAATGACACCTCGGCACGGTTGATTGCTCCTACACTTTTCACCAAATCCTCACAGAAGAATATCTCGGTGCTTAAAGCCATGAGCAATAACAAATGGATTTCACATATTATTCCGGTTTCTGGAGCATTGGAGATCAGGGAGTTCGTGGCACTTTGGGAAGCGTTGAACGTAGTGCATAGGAATCTTGAGGTGGAGGACGAGATAACCTGCCGTTGGACCAATGATGGCGTATACTCAACCAAAAGTGCGTACTTGGCTCAATTCATTGGAGGCCACGCCAAAGTCAAACTCCTCCCAGTTTGGAAGGCAAAGGTAGAGCCAAAATGCCACTTTTTTGCGTGGACCCTCCTTCATAGGAAGATCGTAACAGCTGAGAACCTCGAGAAAAGAGGCGGGAATAACGACCCCATTTGCAAACTCTGCAACCAAAAACCGGAAACTACTGTTCACATGGCCAAAAATTGTGTCTTCACTAAAACTGTGTGGACTCAACTCTCGCTTTGGTTCAACCTTGCCACGCTGCCAGGAATTGAACAGTTTTCTTCAGCCTACACGTGGTGGAAAAAAGCCAGAGGCAAAGTAAATAAAAGTGAAGGAAGAGAGTTCGATGGGCTGGTGATCCTGTTTTGGTGGGAAATTTGGAAGGAGCGAAACCGCAGAGTCTTTCAGAGAGTGGAGAAGACAGAAGGACAAGTAGCAGGTCTCATCGAAGATGGTTTTGGGCAACAAAGAAATTCTAGTTCCCTTCGATCCTGTTCTTAAGTGTTCATTTTTCTGTTGGGCTTCTGTAGTTCTCCCTCTTTCTAGTGTTTGGTAGTTTCTCTAGCTGTTCTAGTTTCAGTGTTGAGCTAGTGCTGTTTTTATTGTGGACCATGTAAGTGTTTGGCTGTAAGTGTTTTGTCTCTTTTCTTTCTAATAAAGTTGGTACGTGGCAATCCTCTTGCTGCGACTTTCGAAAAAAAAAAGAAATTGAGCTTTTTGATCTGTAAATTTCTTCATTATTTTTACTAGCCAGCTTGCTCATGCCAATGCACCCGCTCTGGTCATCTTACTCAGTATACTTGTAATAAGATTATCTCAAGTTTCCGTGTAAATGTTGACGCACAACCACGCCAAACACCTGAGCATGCCTTGTGCAACATGCGCAAGGGCTCGCTACAACACCTCTGCGCAGAAACCGACTTATCTAGTTATAGCAACCGATCGAACAATCTGATTTTATCAGATCCTAAGAATCAAGCCAAGTAATACGAGCCTGAGAAGAACTCTGTCAGGCAAGGCCAGCTAGACCAGCAACGCAAAGCAAAACCAGGGTGTGTAGGCCACAGATTCCCAAATTCCAAATTCCAAATTCCAGTTCCAGTTGCTTCTCATCAGCTCCTGCTTTGGTTCGTCGGTTCCCATCCTCCACATTCGCCTCACTCACCGGCTCGACAAACTGCCGCCGCCTCCACCTTCCTCCTCCTAATCCCATGTCCGACGGCCGCCTAGCCTAACCCTCGAATTAGCGGAACCTCGGGCTCTTGCTCCCATTCGTGCCCGGAGTTTGATGTCCTTTCGCGCCCGATGGATCCACATTGCCTGACTGGCCCCGCCGCATCCAACGCCGACGACGCCAATGACTGGGTAATGATGACTTTGTGATCCCAAGTTTGAGTGTTGAAGAATCTGATCTCGGTCCCATCACAAAAGCATAGAAGAGGCTGGATCGAGGCCCAGGCGCCGCCGTCCCGCCCCTGCACGCCGCCGCCGTCGACTCGCCTTTCCCGCCGCCGGCACGCCGCCCCCGCCAGATCCACGCCACCCTCACCCCGGTCTGCGCTGTCCTTCCTTTTTTTCCTCTCTGCCACCCCGGTCGCCGCCCCGCCCCCCTGCGCATCACCGCCGTCCGCCCGCCTTCCCCGTCGCTGGCTCGCCGTCACCCACTGGATCCGTGCCGTGGTCATCGTCAGGGAGGGCGTGTGAGCTCAAGACAAGCGCGCTGCCTCTGCACCGGCCCGGCTCCGTCGACCGCCTCCGCTAGCCGCTGAGGGCCGCCACCGTGTGCTACTGCCCCGCAGGCCGCCGCCGCGGCCACTGCCTCTATGTAGTTGCAGTGCGCGCAGGGGATCTTGACGCCACATCGCGTCGATGATCCGTGTCGCGGCACCTGGGACAGCGAGGGTGTGCAGTCGATGTTCCTCCTCCATGTACGCCTGCGCCGCCACCTACCCCACCGTCAAGTCCTCTCTCCCTGATTTGACCTCCTCATCCTCTCCGGAGATGAGTTTCAGGGCGGAGGATTGAGGGATCCACCGCTGCCCCTCCACCCGTTTCGGTCGCCTCTCTGGCTGGATCCGCTGCCGCTGCTGCCCTCCCCTACTCCTGGTGGCACGCCTAGCCTGTACTAGGCACGATGGGGCGGTTCTCCTCCCGGTCACCTGGACCCGGTGTTGTGGCTCCATCCGTAGAGGCGCCTAGGGTGTCTGTGCATGAGAAGAGCGGCTTCCACTTGGATCAACCATCGCCGCCATCACCGCCTCCACGTTCTCTGCATTCAGAGCAGAGCATCGCCTTCAAGAAATGGGCTCAGGGTCGCTGCTACCGCTGCCTTGCCCATGACCACCAAGTTAGCTCCTACAAGGATTCATTCCGTTGCATCCGTTGTTGCCTCCCTGGTCATCGAGAGAGGCATTGTCGCCTTCGGTCCACCTCTCATTCCTTTCGCTTCGATTCCTCGCAGCCTCGTCATCAACAGCAGCAAACAAAGAGTTGGGCTAAGGTAGCTGCCATGCCTTCACTGCGTGGATGTCATTCAGCTTCTTCATCAGCCACCGTTGTTGAGTCTCCACCACAAGGTCAGCACAACTCTGTGCCAGCTTCAGAGCCTATTGTTTCGGGGGATGAGGATAATGTTCACGTTTGCAGTAGCTGTCGTGGTGCCTCTCTTGCGAACCTAAACCTCGAGACAGTGATTTCACCTTTTGTCGATTTTTTGCGATCAGAGCTTCAGCACTTGGTTGCAGTTCGGTTGGATGAAGTGATGCGACCCCTCAGGGAGGAGGTTTCTACCATCAAGTTGTGGCTAGCACGCATGACCAACCATTTCGAGTGTGTGGTGCCATGTGGAGGGCATGCTCAGGATTTCGACATTGCCCAGCTCTTCGGCCCTTGTTCTCCAGTTAGGCACTCCCCGTCTCCGTCGATGCTCACTTCTCTTGCAGCAGCTTGTTTACTTGTTGGATCCTTGGTGGGTGAGAACTCTTCTGGAGACACTACAGATCCTCCCTCTGACGAGCCGAGGGTTCATGGAGTGATGAACCCATTCACTTGTGAGATAGCCACCATGGAGCAAGTCGTTGTTACGCCCGCCATCACCTATGTTGAAGAGCAAACCATTGATGCACCTATTGTTGAGCAAGCCATTGTTGCACCCACCGACTCCCATGTTGAGGAGGTTGTTCTAGTGGAGGATGCATCTGATGATGAGGATGTTGTATCAGCTGTGACAATCGAGAGCCCTATCTTTCTCACCACCATCGAAGATGTCGTTACACATTCTATGGTTGAGGTCAAGCCAGAAGTGCCTCAATTGTTACAAGATCCACCTCTACACGGAGTGCCTTCGCCTACCGCCAAAGTTAGGATGAGTGAGGACCTTGCATGCCCTTCTATTCAACCCCCTTCACCATCGACCACGACAGCAAGACATCAGCGCAAGTCCTATAATAGCTCTTCATGTCGCCAGAGTGCTCGCCTTGCCCAACACAACGCGTTAAAAGAATTGGGCATTATTGGGAGTGACGGGAAGCTCAATGATGACATAATTCAAGTTTATTCTGACCGTATGAAGGATTTGGTGCTGCCGGATCTCCTTAAGCCTTTGCTAAGTTTAAAGGGTCATGCATTCTGGGACTTCTTGGCAGAGGTTTCTTTGCCTTTTCGTTAGTGTTCTCTCCGGTTGAGGGTGTTGCTTCGTCGTTTGTTTGTGTTGTGAGCTAGGCGTTTGTGTGGGTCCTTGGTTGTTGTTGTAGCTGTTTGTTGTTTCCCTTCCGTCTCCCTTTTGGGAGGTTGTTTGCTCGTGGTGCGGCTAGTTGATGTCCCAATCCAACTGGTCGATGTTTGTTTTTCTTGTTGAGTTGTTTCAATTGGGTGGAATGTGTTGATATCCCAATCCAACCGCGCGGTGTTGTTGGTTGTTCTGTCCAGTCCAGTCTAAACATCTTCTTCTTTTTAATATAATCGGCAAGCTTTGCCTGGTTCGTTTAAAAAAAATGGTGTGTAGGCCAGATGTCTGTGTTGTGGTAAATCTTCACTCTACACTTTCGAACTATTAGATGCCAAGGGGTTTGGAGTCCTGATGGCAGCCTAGGTTTCATCTAGCCCGGTCGGAGGTTGTTCGGTTGTTTGATGTCGCGAGATTATCTCCTTTGTAATGCTTAGTTTAGTAACGTCTTTGTAACATTTTTTTCTTAATATAAAGATGTGCAGCTTTCCTACGAATTTGCCAAAAAAAACTATTAGATGACGATCCTGTTAGAATGAAAGTGCAGTCTTGCATGAAATTAAGTCAAGTCAATCTTTTATTGTTGTACGTACTTATAGATCGATAGCAGGTTGGCTGTAACAAACTCTGCAATCTGTAGAGGCCATAGCCTATATATAACACGCAGTATGAGATGCCGAGTTTGACTAACCACTTTCACCATTATTTAGAGATCCAACGGACTCCGACTCCTCTTCTTTGCTGTATTCTTCAACAACCCCAGTGGGTTTAGTGTGTTTCTGCTTCTACTCATCGTCCTCTGCACCTCCAACTACAGTTCCCGGCTGTAGGCACAACAACCCCAACTGACGAAATTAAGGAATTATACACCCTTTTTACTTACTAATCATGATTCTAGGATGCCAATACTTATACACCCTTTTTATGAAATTATACACCACAACTATTACCTTGTCTAATTTAAACTGAAGGAAGCACCTTGAACTATTCATGTTAATGGAGGCTGTCCGCTCAGCAGCTAAGCTTTGCGCCAAGAAAGCCAGGGAGCCCCTCCCCCCCCCCCCCCGCACCCCCCCTACATATCATACCTAATTGCAATTTTATTATCACTGTCTTTGACACTTTGGAAGAGCTTCGGCATCTGTCTCCTGCAGAATTCCAGGTTCGCCAGATGTGCACTGATTGTCCTCACCGAGTTCTGAAGGAAAGAGCAGCTTATTGGAAGCAACGCAGGAAGCATAAGGCAATCAAAGAAGCTGACGCTAACACAGCGTACCATCATGCCCGAGCTTCCATTCGGCATCGTGGTCAACAATTGGGCTCATTCAGGTTGGTGATGTAGAGTTCAAGAAGCATGAGGAAAAAACTGCAGCCGTCACAGATTTTTACCGTGGTCTCATGGGATCAAATGGCACACCTTGCTGAACATTCTCGTTGGAACAGCTGTACAGAGATCAAATATGCTTAAGTGACAGGCTAGATGGAAGCTTCAGTGAGCTCGAGGTGACTACTGCTGTGAAGGGAATGAACAAGCAAAGTGCCCCCGGCCCCGATGGCTTCGGTCCCAGTTTCTATGGGGCTGCCTGGTCCGAGGTCAAGCCAGATGTGATGAGACTAGTTTCTGCTTTTCACTCTGGGGAACTAGAGCTTCAGAGGATTAACAGATCATATATGGTTCTCCTGCCAAAAAAACCAGGGGCAAAGCTGGTTAGTGACTTCAGGCCCATTTGCTTGCAGAATTGCAATATCAAGATCATCTCCAAAGTCCTGACCACCAGGTTGCAAAGAGTGATTGGGGGGCTAATTGACCTTGACCAAACTGGGTTTCTCCATGGAAGATCGATTGCAGAGAATTTTGTATATGCCATGGAGTTAGTTCAATGCTGCCATAAGAGGAAGATCCCCTCGGTGGTGTTAAAATTGGATTTCGCCAAAGCATTTGACACGGTTCAGTGGCCTGCTCTTTTTGACATTCTCCTGACCAGGGGATTCAGCGAGCAATCGGTGAAATGGATGCAACTCCTGCTAGCATCGTCGAAACGGCCACTCTGCTTAATGGCTGCCCGGGCCCCTGGTTCGACTGCAAACGTGGGCTTCGTCAGGGGGACCCCATCTCCCCTACCTCTTCCTCCTTGTGGCCGATGTTTTACAGCAAATGATCAAGCAGGAACAGGGAATCTGCCATCCCACGCAACCTTCAGCGCCGGGTGCCGTCATCCAGTACGCAGATGATACTCTCATTGTCATGAGAAGAGAGGTCTCGGGTGTGGAAAAATTGTCCATCATCCTGCAGCAATTCAGTAAGGCGACGGGGCCAAACATCAACTTTTCCAAGAGTGTCTTAGTGCCGTTACACATGGAAGAGGCTGAGATCAACACGTGCATTGATATTCTTAGCTGCAAGAGAGATGGTTTCCCTCAAACGTATTTGGGGCTGCCACTGTCCAACACGAAGCTACGGCTTGAGGCCTTTACCCCGTTGATTGACAAAGCCGACAGATACCTTGCCGGATGGATATCGTTGCAGTAGACATGAATCCTTCTCGTGGCGTTTTGTCTCGCCTGCTTGATTGTTTCATTCCCCTCCATTCCAAAAATGTATGTCGTTTTGTTTCTATACCTAATAATGAGGACATTCCCATGAAAGATATGACCAAGGTCCAACAAAAGATGGAACCATAAGCCCAATTCATATTAAAGTCTAATTTATTTACGAGTCTGATTCGGATTGCTGGAGTAGGCCTCACGAAAACAGACGTCCATGCCACATACGGACTCCGTTTCGGACGGTCCACGTATCATTGTAAAGCTAAGGAGATAAACTTTCTGACTCATCTGGTCCCACATCGAAATAAACTGAGAGTTGATGGAAATCGTTGAAATAACATGATGACCAGAATCTGCCAGGATGCTGCGATGCCGGTTTTTGGGCCCGAAGGCCTTGTATGCTGTAGGGTTGCGCAGCCACCCCTTTGGCCGTCCTCTAGACTTATCTTTTGTATATATTCAGTAGCCATAATTGTAATAGTGTTTAGATTTTGCTTAGATTACTCTGTCATTGAACAGTTTCGCCATTTGATCGGTTTGTGAAACACCAACTTGTGAGCTTAATCTTTCGGTTTGCAATTCGAGTTTGCATCTACCGTGTTATTGGTTGTGTTCTTTGATTCGCTTGCAGTGATAAGCCGAGGCGAGGTCAATTGTATGTGGACGGTTGATAACTAGAGTAGACGTGGTGCTACGATTGCGGAGTTCGAATCGTGTTGATTGGAAGCCGGATCGTGTGTCTTTCGTCTCCGTCAAATTGATAGTTATCCTCACCTGATGGAAGATCGAGAACCCCTGTCCCCATCACCTCATCTGCTCTCTCTCCCCAACGCCGACCTCGCAACCCTTGCCGCCGTGCCCACCTCCCGCCACCACCTCTCTTGCACCTCATCCACCCGCATGCAGCAGCCGCCAAGGACACCCTCGCACCCATGTACGCCTCCTCTGCCTCCGTGCAGCGGTTGCCGGGGCCGCCCTCGCCCGTGCGCCTCCATCCACCGCCACTGCCCCCGCCTTCCTTGCGCCTCCGTCTACGACCTCTGCTGCCGCCATCCTCGAGCCACCACGCGCCTTCGTCCGCGGCGAGCCGGCACGCGCCTTCGCCCCCACCTTTGGCAAGCCACCTCATGCCTTGCCCCCCACCTCCGGCGAGCCACCACGCGCCTCTTCCCTTCCTCAGGCCGGAGCCACTGTGCACCCTCAGCCCTCCACGTCTACACTGGGGCCCAACACAGGCGATGGAGGATGGCTGCACGTCCCCCAGGCTTGGGGGACGCAGTGCTCCTCCCCCAAAATGGAGGATGGTGTAGGGGGCACCATTGGACTGTTTAGGGGAGGGAGGATCCTCTAAATTGGGGAGAAGACGGTTTGGGGGGAACCGTTGAGGACAACCTGAGGAGAACACAACGATGGGGGCAGCATAGGGTAAGGGAGAAGCATAGGGTCTCCAATTTTTTTGATACGGTTGTGAAGCGTACGTCTATGAAATGTTCAGATCTGGTGAGGCAAACAGTGACGTGTTTTAACAACACTGGCCACTCAAGAGTATCCACAATAGTGACATGTTTTACTTCTCTGGTGAATTGTCACTAATTTATTAATAATGTGATTTTTTTGAGACACCTGTAAAATATATCTACACTATGTTTTGGACAAAGTCATTTGTGATGTATTTCAACACAAGCCATAACTAATCATTAATCACGCATGAGTGATGCAATTTATATTATTTTTAGCGTCATAGATAGAAGTGACTCCTTTAATCGTTTTTTTATGAAGTGCCCCATTTGCAGAGGTTTTGATAAGTTGGACTTCGGTGTGTTGGGACTTAAATTTGGATGTCTATTTTTTCTATTAAGAAACCATCTAGTTCATTGTAGGTTGGTCATAATTTTACTCACAGATGTAAATTGGAAAACAAGATTATTGTTTGACCAAGCTTACAAGCCCACGCACACACGGACAACTATTGACAGACGCACTGGCAGAAGTAATAAACTGAGAAGACAACCTAATATATGGGAAAAACAAGTTGATTCAAACATTGGAAACCCAGCAAACCAATCAACACAAAACACACGCTAGTAAAATAACTAAAGCTAGGCTTCTTCTCTTGGAGCTTCCGGCGCTTTTACTTGTCCTTCCATTTTCTGGTTTTCAAGGCGCTTCTTGCGCTCCTCGGAGAGAATCTTGGCGAATCTCTCGAGCTCTTTCTCGTTTGTTTGTGTTTCTTTTGTTTCGTTATAAGATGTGCTGCCTCCTTGTTTGTTGGTTGTGTCTCCCTGGAGGATGTGTTCGTGTTTCCATACTCCCTTAGTAAAGTCGATCCTTGACAGAGGCGCCTCGAGCAGGTCCTTGCCCACCCTGATCAGGTTATGCATGTTCTCGGTACTCGTGTCGTCCATTGGCTTGAGCGCCTTGTTGTGCTCCTATAGTATAAATACATACATAAAAATATGTACTATTGATGAGGAGTAAGAAAAAAAATATTACAACTTTCTCCGTTCTCAAATATAGGACACGGTTGACTTTTTTTTCACAACTTCGATCAAAAATTTTTATAAGTTACCATTTATTCTGTTGTGACTTTATTCATTACTGAAGGTAGTTTAACTATGAATTATGGCTTTACATGTTAAAATAAATTTTTTTTGAATAAAATGAATGATTGAAGTTGCGGAAAAAAATAAAAAACAACCGCGACATATATTTGTGAACCGAGGTCGTATAGTTACAAACCTCAGAAGGTTCAATGCGTAGAAAGTTGCCCTCACATCCCTGCAGATGAAAGAGAAAGGCGGTGGTGGTGTAGATGAGTTTAGCATTGGCGTGGGTGAGCATGTCAATGAGCGGGTTGTAGCTGCCATTCTTTAGCCATCCAATTGCGCCCCACTTGCCACACTCTTCTGCGGTGTAGCCTTGTTTCCTCACAGCTCCGCCGGTCCCGACCGAGATGACGATGCAATCTTTTAAATTCAGAACGTGGTCAGGGTGCCCCGCAGCTGTATTTTCACGCTGGCGCTGCCTTGTCCTCATAACGATGTTCCATATGGCATGCAGGCTGGGGTTGTTGGCGGCGATACCGCCGTCAATTAGTTCGTACGTATCTTTTTCTATCTGGTGTGGGTCTGTTGTCTTCGAGTCGATGGGGGGCCAAATGATACAGTATGGCCGGAAGTATGTTGGCGCGGCCGTCGTGGCAATGCAGATATCCTTGAGCTGCTGATCCCTTATGAGAACCTTGTGGAATGAGGAGAAGAGGAAGGTTCCTGGGTTTCTGACGTCGAATGCTGGCACTAGGAGTCCGGTGAGGGTGTCTTTGAGGGTGAGTTCGCCCATCTGCTTGGTGATGATTTCGTGGAGAGCCGTACAGTCGTACCTAGGCCCCCACCATGTGATTATCAGCTCCGCAAGCCAAGACGCTTTCAACGGAGACATCACGCTCGTCAACAGGGTCTGTTTCCTGCCTCTGCAATGGAATTATTGAATGCAAGGAGATGGAATTAGATATCCAGGTGTTAGGCCTATAATACTATTTTGCCCGTAATATATATAGCTAGGAAAATAACTCTAGGATGGATCGATCAAGCGAGCAGGCGGCGCATGTACACACATAAGTGTACTACGAACTGCTGCATCAGATTTAATTACGTTGTTTAGTGCCTAATGAAGATCTTAGGCCCGTTCTCAAGGTAGAACGGCTTAATGTCCTTGGCGGGGAACAAAGGCCGTCCATTCTTGCCCGGCGCCACCAACATCGCCGCGATCAAGCCGCCCGTGCTAGTGCCCGCAATCATATCGAAGTAGTCCGCTAGTCGAGCATTTGGCCCGTCCAAGTCCTCAACAAAGGTTCACAAGTTATTAGTGACAATTAATATAGTACTCCCCGACGGACGGAGGGAGTATATTTGAAGACAATGGTATATACGCCCTCCGATGTTTATATTATACTAGGACAAAGATACGTGAGTAGTGAGTTGTTTGTATATTATATAAAACTTTCATTTGGTCAAATATGCTTTTAATCTTGAGATATATATATATAGGTGCACGTAGCCACGTACATTTATACATATCTATGTACCTTAAGATTAGAGATATATATGTAAATATAAAATACAGTATATAATTACTTGGAGCTTTTCCTCGAGGGAGGCTAGGATGACCGCCGGGATGAGGCCGCGGATCCCGCCGCCGTCGATGCTCAGCACTGTGATGCGCTTCCCCCAACTCAGCGGCGGGATCCGTTGAGGCAACTCAGCATCATCGCTGCTGTTACTGCCTATCACTACCTCACTGGGGCTGCTTGGATGCCGTGGTCTGGTAAACTGCTGGACCAGGTGGCAGCTCTGGCTGCCAGCGTCAAACCAAGCAGCCCCATACCTGCCTTACTGCTGCTGCCGCCCATGCTTGCCTAGCTACGACTCTAGCTCTGCCTAGCCTCTTAGCTCGTTCAGGAGCGTGATGAGACTAGAGGCCTGAGGGCAAGATATATATAGTGGAGGGAGGGCGCGTGGGCAAGCTAAAGATATTATTATGTATATGTGCATCATGGAAATAAGGTTATTTGGACCGCGGTGTTTAGAGAGTTCGGTAAGGTTTTTGCCCCATCATGCATGCCAGTGGCTGATGGATGCTCGCTGTTGCACTAGTGAAAGTTTGCTTTCTCGGGTCAATTCAAGTGGCCAGTGCCACGTAGGGGTGGTTTCAATTCTTCGTTTGCGCAATTGCGCTGGTGCAGGTTTGGAAAGGACAGGAATTGCAGATGCTTTTCGGAGTTCGGCCTCCACCGTTGTTGCACAGCTGCCGCAGGGCATTAGGCTATCCGCAGTGGATAGCTGGAAAAGATCCCCTAAATATATGCAGTAACATATAGGGTTACTCATCCCCTGCAGTGGGCGACTGGAAAACCTCTCCTACTACAATAGGATGAGGACTCTCTCACCTCACATACAGCGTGGTATGGAGGCCTCCCCTATCTTCTCTCCGTGCCTCCACGTCCGCTTGGCGCTACGGCCTAGAGGTCGGGCCACGGTCGGCGTTGATGGAGGAAGCACCCAGGAGGAGGCCACGACGGGGCGGAGCCGGCCTCGCCGATGGCAACGGCGGATGGAGCTCGAGGATGAGGTGGCAGCCATGGTCGCCGAGCTGGATCTGGCGGCGGAGAGGAGGAGGCGAGGCGAGGGCGGGGTGGATCCATGGAGGCGACGTGGGAGGAGGGCGCCACGACACGACCGAAGGGGAGGAGCACATGGGGCCGCCGCCGATGGAGCAGCCGGCTGGCCCACCCAGATCCACGCGCCGCCGGGCGTGGAGGAGCCACCGGCGGGAGGAGGTGAGGAGGATGCGGCGGCGGCAACGGAGATGAGGCGCCGACAAGAGAGGGTGAGGCGGGGAGAGGATTCGGCGGGTGTGGGCGGATTGGGGGAAGAGAAGAGAGATAGGGATGGGAAGTAAAAAATAATAAAAAATGTGGTAGGTGGTATAGGTAGAGATTTAGGGTAAACATGACTGCGGAGAGTTGTGGGATAGAGTAGAGAATATTGCTGACTGGGACAGAATATTCTTTTTAGGGTAGAAAAATATGGTAGAATGAGCATAGATTGTCTCAGAGAGCCGGCTGAGCTTTGGGTGCCGGCCGGATTGCGTGATTTAGGTTGCCTAGATTCCGTGTAGTAGCCTTAGTGAGTGTTTTCGGCATCGGTTGGTAGCTTCATGAGGCGTCGCCCATGTGGCCACGTTGTGCGTTGGCGCGAGCCATGGTATGTCTTTCTATATTGATACAAATATATGCATGCCTTACGCGTATTAAAAAAGAATTAATTACAAGCTCTGACCATGAGGGACGTTTTTATTTAACGCTGCTAATTATAATGAAAGGTGATAATATTTTAGAATGGAGAGAATACATAATTATTTCACATATGGTTATATGAGCAAGCTCACACGAAACAAACCCTACTATCCAATGTGTATAATCTTTAATTTCTCTATCGGTCAGTTTATAAAAAAACGAAAACAAAAACAAGCTTGTATGCATGTAGTCTAGCTAGGTCTGCTAGCTTTGGTTGAGCCATAAGGCCTCCTTTTGAACAAAGGTAGATGGAGGAAATTTTGGAGGATTCAAATCTTCTGGGGAATTTTTCTATGGGGTACTTTGAAACAAAGGATTAAATTCCTATCAATCCTATGAAATTCCTATAGAATAACTCATTGCATTTACATTTTGGAGGAATTTTAACATTAGGCTCAACCTCTTAGAAATTTCCTTTTGTGTCTATCTCATGTCTCTTCTATTTCCTTTGTTTTTTTCCTACACTGTGTCCAAACTTTTTCTGTGTTTTGAATCCCTATGGGATTGTGAGTGACAGACAACTCTATTCATGTGATGTTTTTATTTCAATTTTCTGTATTCCAAAGAAACCCTAAATTAAAATAAGTTGTCCTCTTCGTTTACCCACCCCACCCAGGTTACCGAAACAAAAGGATAGATATAGAAAGGCTTTAAACACATCACTTCATCCCTAAGGTTTTAGGTATTTTAATAAGTACTCCATTCGTCCTAGAATATAGCTGTAGCTATGTTTAGCCATGTTTAGCCTATCTTAAACAGATTAAGTCACATGGAAAAATGTCCAGTATACCCTTTAATCATGTGCACGTTTTGATCTATATATGGCAGCGATCATGCCGTACATATCTCCCCGATGAATAACCGTAGGGATGCAAACGGATTGGATCGGAGTGGATAATGCCTTTTTCATATCCTAATCCTATTTATTTTGTCGGATTCGGAGCGGAGCGGATATTACTCGGTTACGGACATGGATACGGATTTTTTAGATATCAGAAATGGTGCGGAGTTGGATCGGTGTCGGAGTGGAAACGGAATTGAAAAACATCGGATAATACATGCTTACTGTGTAGCTTTTTTACAATGATCAATAATTCATAAAGTTAAGTATAATTGTCCACATCATAATTTATATATCGTTAATAAAAATAATAGTGATGGTATTTTTGGCACAAACCAATCATCGTTGACATTTATATACTTACCAAACTAATCGAATATTATCCTATTATATACATCGGATAATCCATGTTCAAATATCGGATACTCCATATCCATCGGATTCTAGTGATACCATATCCTACTCCGCATCCGCACGTAAATCGGATTCGGATTATCTATATCCGCATGGAGATAAAAACAACTCATCCATATCCTTATAATTAGGATTCGGATCGGATCGGTTCGGATAATTATCCACACCATTTGCACCCCTAAATAACTGCAAGGTATTTTTCATCTGTTTATCCATTTTAATGGTGATTGAAACCAAAGAATAAATTTTAAACTCTAAATGTGACTCTTACACTACACTCTGGAACAGAAAGAGTACCCTTTACAGGCAGCTAAGACGTTTTCTAAGACTGGAGGAGACCGGGAGAGTCTTCTTTTGTTTTAGACTCATCCTTCCTGGGTCCGGTCCCTCGCCTTTCCTTTTTCTAGTACTCTCTATATACGCAACCACCAGGACAACTAACCGAAACACAAGTGCTCGTGTTTGTTGTGCTTGGAGTAGCACAACACGCATACAACAAATCAAAAGTAACAGCATTTGTATTGAAAGCTAAGGGTTCATTTAGACGTGCTCTCGGGGGGAGACAAAAGGTGGAGTGCGGCCGGCTTGTGCGCTTTGGCCATTATTAGTTTGCTGCTTTTAGCTCATTTGTTTGACGCGGCGTGACCTCTGTGAGGAACCAATCTTAAAAATGGTTGGTGTACCAATGCACTACTAATCCCTCCGTAAAGAAAACCAGCGGCCTATGTGTACAAGGTCGCCGTTTGCTAAGCGACGATTGGGTCGTCTAACACCCTTTTGTCTTAATTAATACTAACAAAAATGCGCATCCCGCACGTGACATAAAAAGATGTCATATAATTACTTTTAAAAGTTATATAAATATTAAATCTGGTGTGTTATTTTTGAATATTTAATATTTTTGTTGAAATAAGGTGTGGTGTAAATTATGTTTCACGTTTTTCTATATATATAATAAGAATTTTTAGCAATAATACCATTTTTATATAAAAGATATGTGTTATAAATTATTTGTACATATTTTTGTAATGTAGATGGAGTAAATTCGACACTCCCGGTTCTATACTATTGGTTTTAAAAAATGAGTTCATAAAAAGTAATAAGTTAATTAAGAGAAAAATGTGAGAGTCCGAAAAAAACCTTATATTTGGCTATGTGTAATCTTGATTCTAATATTAAGATTCCTTTATTAACAAACAGAGTCCATAAAAAACCGTGAGAGTCCAAATAAACGTTGACTATGCTTATACATAACTGAAAAGAACGTGCTGGGTATTCGACCCAAAAGGGGAGGGGGTAAATAGGGTTACTAATCGCTTTTCTAAAACCTAAGGCTCTCTAGTGTGTATAATAAACCTATCATGTCCTACACATGCTAGTCTAGCAAAGTCTACGGTTTATCTATGCGCTCTCTAACTAACACGAATGACTTGCTACTTAGAGCTAAACCTAATCAAACTAAATAGGTAAACTAAAGACACACAAATAAGTGAATGTGGAAACATAAATGCAGTAAGTAAATAGGTAAAGGTAAGGGGATTGATGTGTACATGCGCGCAACTCACTCGAGGAGCAACTTTGTGGCCCGATCTTCTCGAAGGATCTTGTAACTTGATAACTATCACTGCGTGACTTGACGATGAGGCTGTGCACCGTGAGATCTTGCACACATGACAGACAACCGAGACAATCGCCCTTCCATGTACCGACAAGCCAGCCCACGCAATGACGTCACTTAGACGTGAAGGCACGAACCGGGTGAACCAGAGTTCGGCACTCCACAACTCCCTCAGGAATCGAAATAAAAAGTTCGTAAGCAGCCTCTCAAGACTCACTCAAATGAGATTAACTCAAAAATGATGGTTACAGAAATGACAGCCAAAAAGTCCTCATTGCAATGCTAAAGGAAGTTTTTATACTAGGAACAACCCTCCTAGTTGGGTGTGTAACGACCCTTCAGTTGCTGTGTTCAGGAAGCCAAAAGGTTAACTCAAAATGAAATTCTTGAGCACTAAAAGTGGTAGGGCCAAGCTGGCTGTCCAACGCCGGACAGTCCGGTGCAGAGAGCCGGACAGTCCGGTGGCCTTTACCGGATAGTCCGATAAACACGAGTCCAAGTAGAGTCTGCAGTTTGCACGCGATTTTGATACATCTTGATTTGTAAAAGGGGTAAGACCATCTCTCACTATAAATATAAAGCGCAACGGCCGATTGAGACACCACAATCGAACCAAATCAATCTACTTTTATCGTTTTGCCTTTTATCTCTTTTGCCCTACTTTTCCAATCTCCCTGTTCTCCCTGCGTCTTCACGGTGACTTGGAGGCGTTCTAGGTGGCCTGCCGATCCTAGAGCAACCCTACGATCTCTTCTCACGGATGAGGTCCCTCCCGAGAGATTGGATCTAGGTCTACCTGAGCTCCCATGGGCTCACCGGATAGTCCGGCACACGCTGCAGGACAATGCGGCGTTACCAGACAGTCCGGCACACGCTACCGGACAGTCCGGTGTCTGCTGACCAATCCCTAAGCGTAGGTTCACAGTATAGAGAGCTTCAACGTTTGTGATATTTGGTCAGTACAGGTGCCAACATATTTTTGGCGACTCTGTTGGGGAACGAGAAGACAGAAACATCGGGTACCATGGCCGGTGGTAAGAAGCCTGATAAGAGTGATATCACCACCGACAATATCATCAAGCTCAAGTTGGAGGAAATTCCTAAAGATGTTCGACGACAGTACGAGGAGAGGATCCGGATACAAGTTGAGGAGGATAAGAAGCGCAGAAAGCAGCGCAAACAAGAAGAACGGATCAGCTTCTCTCCTGCTATGAAAAGCGACGAGGAGAGGTAACTCAACTTCAAGTATACAATCCTCCTCCTATTGATGATACAGTCCCTGATGCATCATCATCTAGCATGGTTGTTTCTCCAGATTTAGACGCTAGAATTGCTAATGTTGTTGAGGGTGCTGTTGCTGCCAGTCTAAATAATAAGTTTGTCGCTATAGCTAGTAATATTTTCAATGTTGTTAACCAAAAAGTAGATGCCAAACATAAACAATCTTTCGGCGATGATTTGCATGCTTCTACTTCTAATGCTACTGCCGAACAAAATCCAGTTATTAACATGCCTGACTTGTCTAATATGTTTATACCTAGAGTCCCTTCTTCTGCTACACTGGTACATCATACAACAAGCTGAACCGTTATTCGAAATTCGGCTAGTGGAGGGGTTCCAGCAATCTACACTAATGTTTCAATGATACATCTTGTTATTGCGACTAGTACACCTAGTAATACTTTGGGTTTTAGTTGGGTACCACAAACTTCATATGCTTTGTCGAACTTTATACCATATTCATCTTTTGTTCCTATGCCAACACATCGGCCTTCGTCCGATGATGTGGAAAGAAATAATTTTGTAGCCGAAATACAAAGGTTTGTGAGAAAGACTTTCAGCTTAGAGTCTAAAATTAAGGCTAGCACTTACCAAAATCCATACCCAGAGAATTATGAGTATATTCCATATCCTACGGGGTATAAAATTCCTGATTTTGTCAAGTTCACCGGTGCCGATAATAGGACTACATTAGATAATATCGGCCAATTTCTTGTGCAATGTGGTGAGGCTAGTAGTAGCAGTGTTCTGAGAATAAGATTATTTCCTATGTCTTTATCTGGTGCTGCATTTACTTGGCTTACTTCGTTGCCTCCCAATTTAATTCATACTTGGCGAGATTTGGAAAAGAAATTTCATAATTATTTCTATACCGGTGAAACTGAACTTCGTTTGTCACACCTTACATCGGTTAAACAAAAAACCAATGAATCTGTTACTGAATATATTAGGAGATTTAGAGGCACTAGAAACCGATGCTTTGGTATGACAGTTTCTGATAAAGATCTAGCTGATCTCGCTCACGATGGTTTGCTTGATAGTTGTGAGGGATAGATATCCCATGGGTACTCATGAAGCGTATTCTCTACATAGACTGTCGGAGGGCCCAATCCAGGAGCCGACCGACTGACTTGGCGCACAAGACAAGGACTCTCTATCTTTTGTAATCTAAACCGTCTAGGAAACATAGAAGGAAACCTACTTGTAACCCAAGCCACGCCAAACTACATAAGGCGGCACTACAAGGAACCCGAAAATTTTCGGCGGCAAAAAATATTTTCGGCGGCTAGGGCCGGCCGCTGAAAATAATGTCTCTATTTTCGGTGGCTAGAACCGGCCGCCGAAAATAGTGCCTCCATTTTCGGCGGCCAAGTTGACCGCCGAAAATAAAGGTCCTATTTTCGGCGGCCAAGGGTACTATTATCGGCGGCCAGGCCCAGCTGCCGAAAATAGGGGGCTTATTTTCGGCGGCCCGGACCCGCCGCCGAAAATTAGGGCACCCCTAACCCACGCGCCTGCCCTGCGCCTGTCAGTCCCATGCGCTCCTTCTCGTGCACGTGCTGCCCCGCCGCTCACCCGCATGCGTCTCCGTCGCCGCGCCCGCGCGCCACCGCCGCCGCCGCCGCCGCCCGCGAGCGCATTGCCCCCCGCCGCCGCGCCCGTGCGCCACCGCCGTTGCCCGCGCGCGCTGCGCCCCACCGCCACACGCTGCCGCACCTCGCCGCCGCCGTCCCTCGCCCGCAAGCGCTGCCAGCCGCCGCCTCTGCCCACGAGCGCGGCCCCGCCCCTCACCGCCGCCGCCCCTCGCCCGCAAGCTCCGCCCGCCACCGCCCGCTCGCGTGGCCCTGCCCCTCGCCGCCGCCGCCGCTGACCCTCACGCGCGCCCCGCTGCCGCCTCCGTCACTGCCCCTCGCGCGCGGCGGCGTGTGCCGCCGGCCCTCGCCGGCGCACCGCCGCCGCCGCCCTCCCCGCCCGCGGTGCCCCTGCCGGCACCCGCTGAGGCCCTCCTCGGCACCCGCTGATCGAGCCCTGCCCAGAGTCGCCTGCCCTGCAGTCCTGGAGTCGCCCGCCGGTGCCCCTGCCCAACCGCGCTCTCCTTCCGGACCGACCTCGCAGTGCACCGGCCGCGTATACGAAGTAAGAAGCGTCTTCTCTTTCTTATAATAGTTGCAGTTAATTTTCGGTGGTGTGCTGGCTAAAGTTAGGATTAGTTAGAAGTGGAATTAGTCTTAATTTATTTGATTAAGTATTGATTCATGGATTGTTATGTTAGCACTTATACTATGTCTTATCACTTTTTTATGCTATGTTTAACGTGTATATATGCTCATGCCATGCATTAAATGTTTTAGTTAGAATATACTTTAATAGCGTAAGTCACGGAACCTATGCGTCACCGGTTTCAGACCGGCACGTCTCACGTGCGTTGCGCACGTGAGATGTTGTTGGTCCGGAATTGTCCATTTTTTGGACAGCCTCAGAGTGACCGATAGAGCGTGGTATTTATGATGAGCCACGGGGTCTGAGCGAAGTTTCGATGGCATAATCCTGTTGTTCTCTGTTGCACCACATTTGGGCGTGCAGTTGGAGAACAGCAGGGTTATGCTGCCGAAATTTCATTCGAACCCTGCGGACTCATCATAAATCTGTGCTCTGTCGGTCACTCTTGGGTGGGTTTAGGACATATCCTTACCTATAGATGTAGGGCCGCAATACGTTGTAAAAAATAAACTTACCATCTAACTTGCTTTAATCTATAGCCTCAAGTATGGGCGACGATCGCCGATGGATGTATGATGGTTGGGATAAGAGTGGGGGTAAAGGTCACTCATCTGAGTGGAGAAGCAAGACACAAGCTTTTATTGACCATGCTTTCTCTTTGACAACTCACAATCGGGTCAGGTGTCCATGCAACATCCACAACAACGGAAAATTTCGGAATAGATATGAATTAGCCAAAGACCTGGTTGACTATGGTTTCATGCTTGATTATGAAACGTGGACCTTCCACGGTGAGAAAGAAACTAGAGTTGAAACAGAAGGGGAAGCGGATGATGATTCGACGGGCGTTGATAGAATGGATGAGATGCTAGAAGCTTTACAACTGGAGTTTGGTCTAAACTCTGAGGATCCTCCTACAAAGGTGGTTGAGGAATTCTTCAAGCTCCTTAAAGCTGCGGAAGAGCCGCTGCATGAACACACAAAAGTGTCCCTCCTAGCTTTTGTGACTCGGCTCATTGCCATCAAGTCCAAGTATTTCTTCTCGAACAAGTGTTTCAATGAGCTTGTGCAGTTGATCGGGGATGTCCTTCTGCAGCCTCATAAGTTGCCCAATGACATGTATCAGTGCAAGAGGTTGACCAAAGCTCTCGGTATGTGTCTAAACAACTGCATGCTTTTCTAGGATGATCATAAGGATGAGAAGAAGTGCTTAAACTATGGCAAAGGCAGATATGTCGAGGTAGTAAACGAGGATGGCGAAAAGGTAACGACAGAAGTAGCACAGAAGCAACTCCGTTCCTTCTCCGTTCCAAACGGAAAGTTCCATACTTGGTGGGTAGTTCACAAAGTCAATCCCCGTGAACGTTTATATACCACCACACATGCTGGTTATTGTGCTAGTAACTTCGATGACGAAGTTGAGGAAGTTTATCAAGTAGAAGACTTGTCAACATCTTTCGTTGTAGAGCTCGGTGCGGATCTGGATTCTTTGGTCAGAGACTGTGAGGACATCAGTTTTCCAAACAAACGAAAATGACAAGCATCTAAGAAAAGAGTTTGGTGGTCGGGTTTAGCATAGAGGGGACAACTTAATCATGACGTTGATGAGTTTTGACAAGTAAATGATTTCATTTCTGTACTTTATTATTGTTTACTTTATGTGCATTGTTAATCATTTCTTTCTGTACTTTATGTATATTCTGAACTAACTCTTATTATTTTATCAACGGGATGAGCTGTAGGCTCAAGCAAGTCGCAAAGGGGTTTGCAGGAAAGATGATCCCAAACAAGAGCCTTTTTCAGGGGAGTTCTTCAACAGGCTCGAGGAGTGAGGCTTTGTTGAGGTGTGTGGACCCAAACTTGCAGGGAGTTCCTATCGCCCTTCAAAGAACTGTGGTACATATATGCATAGAGTTTTATATGTATAATTTTTATATATGTTTAATATATCTCATGTTTACTTTTGTAGGGTGAAGGGGATGAAGAGGCTGGACAGGAGAATGAGGAGGCTGGAGCTGCTGGGCATAGGGCAGGAGGATGAGGAGGCTGGAGCTAGGCAGGACGGATGAGGCTAGAGCTGATGAGGACTTCATGGGTGGGGATGGTTCAGAAGAGGTGGTTCAGGGGAAGGGGACTAGGAAGAGCCACTACGTCCCCCTTCCTCCTATTCCCGCCAACAGGGACAGGAAACTGATCAGACCAATCGGTGACGGGTCCGGTCATTATGAGTTGTTTACTTAAATAGGTCTACACATGACATGTCTTCAATGTTATTTTGTTTTGTAGGCAATGGGAGGATGTGACTTGGGACGGGACAGGTCACCGTAGGACTCCTAACGGCCCGCTGGGTAACCTTATTTGTGTGCACAACCTAGGAGTAGTGGTAAAAAATGGTGAGACTATACCCATCACAACTTGGAAGCATTTTGCACTTGCTGAACATGTTATACGTGGAAGTATTCAGGGGCTCGTGAAAAACAAATTCTGGGTAAAATTCTTTCTACTTATTGTTTGATTCTTATTATGCTGATTCTTTCTATTGTCTATTGATTCTTTGTATTAACTTTTTAATGCTGCAGAAATACTTTCGTGTGGATCCCTCAGAGGAGGATTATGCAAATAAAGTTCTTGACCAAGCTGCGATGAAGATATGTAAGGATTTATTCTCCAACCTTTGGCTTCAGGCAACCAATGCTTGGCTTAAGGGTCAAGGGCAGCCATTGGGCTGTTTTCACTGATTGTTCAGAGATTTACTTGACCGCTGAGGAGTACGGAACGGTAATAGCCTTATTTGATAATTGTGTTGTTACTTCAGATATTGTGATTGTTATTATGATATACTAACTTGTGTACATGCAGATCGTACATCCACTGTTTGAAGATCAGGCAGGTCCTTACAAGGCACTTTGTGAGCTGTGGGCATCACCATAATTTCAAGAGCGATCAAAGAAGCATAGAAATGTAGGGACCAAGAACGCATCGCATAAGCTTGTGGGTGACGGATACCGTCGAAAGGCTCAATGCATGGTAAGAAACCGCTTTATGTTTCGTCTTTCTAGTATTCACAAATATATGATTCTAACATCTACATATAGGCTGCTACGACGGGATAGGCGCCGAAGGACATAGACATGTATATTATGGCACATAGGGGACCGGACCCTTCCCAGCCCGACCAATTGTGTACTCCGTTGGCCTCAGAGCGATTGGTTAGTTGGTCAGCGCTTTAAATTAGTTCTCACATTATTTTACATAGCTAACTTGTATAGTTGGTTTGTACTTGCAGAAGGAATATGGGGAGGCGATGGTCAGACGTCACGGTGAAGGATTTGATTGGAGGAACGCACCCGCTGATGCTAAAGCTGTGTATGATAGCGGTGGCGGCAAGACACATGGACGGTACGTAAGATGACAATATGGACGGTGTTGTTCAGTCGGTGTTCAATATAAATTAGTCCTAGTGTTAACGCAAATGCTTTGAATTTTGAAGGTACTCCATGTTCAACGGCATGATCAACTCGAGAGTTCAGGTGGTAGTAGCAGCCGCCAGCGCCGCACCATATCTGAGATAGAGAATGATAGGCTGCATCAAGAGCTTCACAAGCGTGATGCATTTCAGAAAGCTCAAGAGGAGTTTCAGAGGCAGCAGCAAGCTC
Organism: Paspalum vaginatum; assembly: GCA_030272315.1. Taxonomy (NCBI): domain Eukaryota; kingdom Viridiplantae; phylum Streptophyta; class Magnoliopsida; order Poales; family Poaceae; genus Paspalum; species Paspalum vaginatum. The sequence continues at coordinate 37,009,745 of CM059017.1, read as the reverse complement.
ATATAGAACGTCTTCACGCACAGCAGATGGCGGCGATTCAAGTGAGTATGAAAGTCAACTATTACCATTCTATCATTATCAAAACATGTTACTAACGTGCTGAATTCTACAGGCAATGTATCAGGCGCAGGGGATGACATTTGTCATGCCAGAACCTACACCGCCACCTAGTACCGCCGCAGTGGGCAACCTTTGAGATGCCTTTTTCTCCAGCGGCTCAGGTGAAAGTTGCTCAACCTTAGCTACCTAAGTGATCGCAGCCTTTTCAATTCTAGCAAACTTTATAGCTTAACTTAATTAGTTTATTATAGGGATCGGGAGTGCAAGCGTCCAATGCTTAGCAAACTCCTCCACCAGGGTCCGGACAACATGGATCTGAGGTTCGTTATATCATTTTCCATTAAGCTATACTAATATCTCTATATGTTGTCCCATATCTTGAATTGAGGCCTCATTTGTGTCATTTGTTTTCTTTGCCAACAATCTGGACAGCACGACTTTGTAAACAATCTTTTCGCCTCCGGAGGTAGTGGCCACAACTCCAACGAGCCAGGTGAAATGTGAGTTCAATAACTCATTTGGAATGCACTTGTGAGTGAGAAGTGTGTATGGAATTTGATAATTGGACTTGATTGTGAGTGAGAAGTGAACTTGTGTATGCAATTTGAGAATTGGACTTGTGTTTGGACTTCGTAAATGGATTCGAGGACTTTGTTTGGTTCTATAGATTGTTTGAAGACTTGTGTATCGATATATATTTGTGTATGAGCATGGTTGTGGATGTGAACAATTGTTGATATGTGTGTTTTTGTATATAATGTCAAATTCTGGGGAGAAAACACAATTTAGGGTCTGATTGGACCTGGGAATGGCTAATTTTCGGGGGCCAACCGCTGCCGCCGAAATTTAGCCTCCGATAGCCTATTTTCGGCGGCCTACTGTTGCCGCCGAAAATAAGGCTATTTTCTGCGGTTTTACCAACCGCCGAAAATAGCCTTCTTTTCGGCAATCCTCTTTCGGCAGAAGTATACCGCCGAAAATAAGCTTTTTGCCGCCGAAAATAGCTATTTTGACCGCCGAAAATTAATCAAATTCCTGTAGTGCGGGCTAGGGACCTCTCCTAAACAACGGATAGCATCTCTCTCGACCTCAGCCAAATCCTCCAATCTCTCTAGCCCTCGTACATGCTCAAAGCAATACAATCAGCCACGAACAGAACGTAGGGTATTACGCTTTCCGCGGCCCGAACTTGTATAAATCATGTGTTCTTGTCTCTTGTTGCGTTACACGCGAATCATCGAGCTACGGTCGATCTCGCCAACCACAAAAAGCACTGCGTCATACATCCCTGTGGTGCACTGCCAGTACTAAACCTCGACAGTTGGTGGACCAGATAGGGGAGACGACATCGACATTACCGCTAGCTCCATAGCCGTCATCTTGAACAACAAGTTGAAGTTCGAGACGGAGCAAATCGGATCGGGGCTCCGGCTCACTTTTCGTACGATCGATATCAGATTCATCCACTGTGGCAGCGAGACATCTCCATATGCAATGGTGTCAAGATGAGTCCGATCATCAAACTGCGTCAAGCAAGTTCAGTGGCCGAAATCATCACCGTCACGATCATCTTCGAGAAATCTGTCTTCGTCGGCATAATTCCTGGTGGCATCGACTTTGGACCTCACGTCCCTCAAGTCTATCAAGAATCAAATCCAAGGCTTCTTGCTAAGCTACCGGGAGAGACATCCGAAGTGGAAGATTATCACATCCACAAATCGAGATTGCGAAGCTTCTGCCCCTGTGTGCAAATCGGTTAATCTGAAGACAAAAAGTTCCACCGGCAACCTACTGGTTCTTGAAGTCTAGAATCGAACATGTCAGCGAGTCTAGCCAAAGCCAATAGCCGTCGTGTCAGCGTCCTCTATCGATCGATCTGTTGTTCGGCTGTTCGCTATTATCGGAAAGGCCACGTCACATATTTGGTGCATAGATCACAGAGGTGTTTATGCCAACGACATGTGTTTTTATGGAAAGCAAGGCATGCACGCATCGTGCAAGGAAAATTCCATCAGAAGAGAATCATGCAAGCGTTCGTCAACTCCAGAAAACCACGTCGAGCAAGTTTCCTATTTTGGACACGTGGACCAATGAAATATTTACAGCATCATGCACGCACCATGATCGTGCATGAGCATCCGACTGCCGGCGACGTGCACGTGCGGTGATACAGCTTCTACTCCGACTCGTTACGAGATCGATTGGCGTACCCAAACAGCCAAGTCATCGTTTAATAATTTAATTATGCATTTAATTATGCTAATCAGTTTTTCATCTATCCGACTGGCTCGGTCAGCTCAAATATTATTTATATTCGAGTATTCTCGCCACAAACAATACTACTCGGTTTGTTCTCTGATTACTATTTCAGAAAAATATATCTCATGACAGCACAAAAATACACAACACGCTCAGCCTATGGATCTACTGAATTATTTCTGTAATATCCAAACTATTGGATCACAATTGAATTATTTCTGGATCACTCGGATCATATTGTTTCTGAATCACTCGGATGTTAGATCACTCAGAGTATTTCTGTATCACTCGGGATGTCAGATCACACGTACTATTTCTGGATCACTTGCGGTTACTCGGATTAACTCTAGACTGCTCAAATTATTTCGGATCACTCATGCTATCTTAGGATCATTATCTCTGGATTATTCATATTATTTTAGGATCACTCCGCTGCTCGTATTATTTCAGCATCATTATTTCTGAATCGGTCATGTTATCTCATATCACTCAGATTCTTTCCGGGTCACTCAGGGTTTTATATTACACGGATTATCTCTGGTCATTCAAACCGCGCATTACGCATCTCAGTAAGCCGAAGCGTTTTCTACTTCGCGTGACTTCTCGAATTATTTACTGGCATATTATGTGCCTTGACGAGCTTTTCTGTCGCATCTCGTGTTTCTCCGAGACAACTCTTTCATGTCGCGTCTGTCACATCTCGTATTTCACCGAGACAACCCTTTTCTGTCGCGTCTCGTGTTTCGCTGAGACAACTCTTTTCTGTTGCATCTCGTGTTTCACCGTGCCAAATATTTTCGGTCGCATCTCGTGCTTTGACAAGTCTCAGTGTTTTCTGGCAAAATCTGTATATCTAACGACAGGGTAACTCTAGACCCTCCATACGGAGCAATTGGTCTGGCCAACCGGTGTTACATGCCTTCGCTCACTCAGAACAGGGTGCAATCGGACCCTCACTTAACCAGGCAATCAGTCATGTGGTTCTGACCTGACTTATGGCTGGTGTTACATGCCTACTCTTACTCAAAATAGGGTGCAGTCTGACCCTAAGTACGTGGTAATCAGTCTAGGTCATAGACCGACAGCTGGTGTTACATGCCTTCGCGTACTCATTAAAGGGTGCAATCTGACCCTCCTTACGTGGCAATCAGCCTAGCTCAGTAGATCGACAGCTGGTGTTACATGCCTACGCAGTTTTCGTTTTAGGGTGCAGCCTGGTCCTTCGCATGGGGCAATCAGCTTAGGTCGTAGACCTACAGTTGGTGTTACATGCCTACGCATACTCATTTAAGGGATACCTCTTGCCCTTCGTACGGCGCAGTCGGTCTAGCCCACCAACACTCAATGCCTTCGCTGTACTCGGAATTCAAACAGGGAGTTCACTTTATGATACTATCAACTCGGGAGTTCACTTCATGATGCACTATTGACATGGGGGCGCCCCACTGCTTCGTCGACTCAGGGGGCTGGGCTGTTGTCCGCCTCGCCGACTCGCTATTTCAGTCGACTCGGGGGCTGGGCTGTTGCCCGCCTTGCCGACTCTCCTGCTTCGTCGACTCGGGGGCTGAGCTGTTGTCCGCCTCGCCGACTCACGACTTCGTCGATTCGGGGGGCTAGGCTGTTGTCCGTCTCGTCGACTCGCTACTACGTCGACTCGGGGGGCTGGGCTGTCGTCCGCCTCGCCGACTCACTCCTTCATCGACTCAGGGGCTGTGCCACCGCACGCCTCGCCGACTCACTACTTCGTCGACTCAGGGGCTGGCCTGTTGCCCGCCTTGCCGACTTGCTACTTCGTCGACTCAGGGGGACTGGGCCGTCGTCCGCCTCGCTGACTCACTCCTTTTGTCGACTCGGGGACTGTGCCGCCGCACGCCTCGCCGACTCACTGCTTCGATGACTCAGGTGCTGGGTTGTTGTCCGCCTCGCCGACTCACTACTTCGCCGACTCGGGAGGCTATGCCACCGTACTCGCTACTTCGTTGACTCGAGAGGGTACGCCACTGTACTCGCCGACTCGGTATGCTACGCCACCATACTCGTTGACTCAGAAGACTACATCACCGTCCCCGCTCCACCATGATGCACTCAGAGAAATAAGTTGCTTGATCCTCAATCTGATTATGCTAATCAGCTTGAGGCTCGGGAGCTGCATGGAGGATACCATCAAAAAATTTTCGAAGACTACAAGACAAGACATTCAGAAGGCAGATTTTTTAGATCTTTGAGCTAATTGTTACTCAAGTTAACTTGAAGCTCGGGGGCTACCCCATGGGGTGCACCTAGTCGGTGCAACCCATGAATAGTTTAACTCGGAAGGAGTTGCAGATTTTATTTAGACCTTTAAGCTGATTGTTTCTCAAGTCGACTCGAAGATCGAGAGCTTGTGGGGAATAGATATCCCCTAGGTCCTCGTAAAGCGTATTCTCTACGTGGGCTATCGGAGGGCCCAATCCAGGAGGCAACCGACTGACTTGGCGTACAAGACAAGGACTAGGAAATATAGAAGGAAACCGATTTCTAAACCGTCTAGGAAATATAGAAGGAAACCGATTTGTAACCCAAGCCACGCCGGACTATATAAGGCGGGATAGGGACCCCTCCTAAACAACGGATAGCATCTCTCTCGACCTCAGGTAGATCCTCCAATCTATCTAGCTTTCATACGTGCTCAAAGCAATACAATCAGCCACAAACAAGACGTAGGGTATTACATTTTCCGCGGCCCGAACCTGTATAAATCGTGTGTTCTTGTCTTTTATCGTGTTACACGCAAACCATCGAGCTACGGTCGATCTCGCCAACCACAAAAAGCACTGCGTGATACATCCCGTGGTGCACTGCCGATACTAAACCCCGACAATAGTCATAAGGAAAAACTAGACGGGCAGGATTTTAGTGATGTTAATCAGGTCTTGCAAAAGGCTCTGCCTAATGAAAGCCGGGTTAAAGATAAGAAATCTAGTCGCCCTGTTTATGTGCTTGGATTCGATTATAATAATTCAGATGATGAGGAGAAAGATGTTTATACTGCTGAATTTGTATGGTCATCTACTAGCAAACCAAACACTTGTGATTCGCTCAAACCGATTTCTAAAATCCGGCAAGAGGAGCGTAAATTAAGTTTCGATCCGGCTAAGTGTGATAAAATATTTGATGAATTGCTGAAAGCCGAAAAGATTAAGTTGTCGCAAGCTATACCGCCACTTGATGAATTTAAAAAGAAGGCATATTGCAAGTGGCATAATTCATTTTCTCATGCAACAAATGATTGTAATATGTTTCATAGGCAGATTCAGGCAGCAATAGATGATAAGCATCTGACCTTTAAGAGTATGCAAATTGATGAACAGCCGTTTTCGATGAATACCATTAACTTGCAGGGCGCGAAGGTTTTAATTCGGCCTCATCAAGCTGAATCAACTAAGTGGAAGAATGTTATCATCTGAATTGAGAGGTCAGAGGCCTCGAAAACCATCAGCACATAGTCGATGCAGAGAGCATCGAGGCTCGGAGGGCAAGGCCAGACCGAGGCAGATGGGTCTGCGAGGACCGGACTATCCGATGGCAAGTACCGGACTGTCCGGTGGCTCCAGAACGTCTGGAGGTAGCTCCAGCGCGGAAGGTAGAGGAAAGCCGAGTTTCTCATAACTCTTGGCTAAGTATCAGAAGGAAAGGGACGCTAAGAAGAAGCGCCGACCATGTGGTGTAGCTTCGAGTTCTTCGCCTATGGGTAATGTGCAATCAAGTTCAATGAATAATTCTTCTATTTCAGCGTGTTATCTTCTAGGATCAATTTCACCATGGTTTGGGACCATGTGTTTATTATTCCACACCTTTTCTTTATGATAATATGTGGTTGCATCCTATATTTTCAATATCCTACTTCATATCCCTTTTATGGAGTATTGCAACGACTGATTCATAATAATCCGGTCAAAGATGCATTTGCTGTTCCTAATGTGCAAGTAAAGAAGAGCGCGCGAGGATCTGAATGTCTACAGCCGAAGTGGTGTTCTTCAGGCTTATCTCACGCTTGCGTCAACAGGAATCGGACTAAACATGGATTACATTCAGTTGTGTCTGCTGTGCTCGCTCGTGTAGAACCAATCTCAGTCACCGAGCTCTACGCGCACCTGCTTTCGTTTGAACAGTGCGTCGACTTATATCAAGGATCCTCCGTCAACAGTGCTTCACGTCGTGGATGTGGACGTGGGCGCGTGGCCTCTGGCGATCGCGGTCGTGGCTCATACAGGGGGCGTGGGCCTTGCGCAGGAGCACGCGGCGGACGTTCCAACAGCAACGCGCCATACGGCAACAACAACAGGAACCGGTTCCCCTCCAATAATTCAAGTATTAGTAAGCCTACTTGTCAAGTTTGTTTCAAAGGTCATACAGCTGCGAATTGTTGGCATCGGTATGATGAAAGCTATGTCCCTGATGAGAGATTGGTCAATGCTGCTGCTTCATCATATTACGTGGATATAAATTGGTATGCTGATTCGGGAGCAACAGACCATATTACCGGCGAGCTGGAGAAACTAACGGCTCGTGACAAATATTATGGAAGTGATCAAATTCACACAGCAAGCGGTGCAGGTATGGACATTAGTCATGTTGGTCATTCTACTGTTCATACCCTGGTTCGTGATCTTTATTTAAATAATGTTCTTCATGTGCCTAGAGCCAAGAAAAATTTATTATTTGTTCATCGTTTTACCACTGATAATCAAACCTTTATGGCACCGTCACATAGTGGAGGTTGGCCTATCTCTTCTCGCTCATGCCTCTATGCCACTTAAATTTTGGGATGAGGCTTTTTTTTACGGCTGTATATCTTATCAATAGAACTCCTAGTAGAGTTATTAATTTTCATCGCCCATGGAACTATTGATGAATCAGAAATCTGATTATTCTACTCTTCGAGTTTTTGGATGTGCATGCTGGACTAATCTTCGACCTTACAATTCTCGAAAATTAGAGTTTAGTTCCAAACGGTGTGTTTTTCTTGGCTATAGTAATCTTCATAAAGGTTTCAAATGTCTTATATATCCACCGGACATGTCTACATCTCTAGGGATGTGATATTTGACGAAGATGTCTTTCCCTTCAGTAGTTTGCATCCAAACGCTGGAGCTCGTCTCCGCTCCGAGATTCTTCTGTTGCCATCTTCTCTCCGTCCTGATCAAGGGGGTGAACAGTTGTCTGACCACGTATCTAATGACCTATCTAATGATCAGAACAACTTAATTTTGTTCCAAGTGTGCAGCATACACAGGAGCAGGAGACGCATTCTGATTCATCGGAGATATCAGCAGCCCCGGCGCCTCTGGTTCCGGGTGAAACAAATTCAGAGTTATTTAGCGCCTGATCAACCGGAGGCTGCAACGTCATCTATGCCACCACTCCAGGACCACAGCATGCGTCCCGTGGTGCACACGTCTCCAAGCTACGTGTACGGCTCCCGCGTCTTCTCCTGCAGCTGAGACGGACGTGTCACCAGGAGTGTCTCCGCATGATTCGACAACTGAAACTGCCTCTGGATCGTCAAGCATGCAGCCAGAATACACTCGTCCGGTGACCGGATTACAACAAGGGATACGTAAGCCAAAGAATTACACTGACGGCACCATCAGGTACGGATGTTTTACAAGTACTGTTGAGCCTGAAAATTTAGATGAAGCCATGAACCATGAAAAATGGAAAGCAGCTATGGACGCTAAGTATCATGCTCTTATAAAAAATAAAACTTGGCATTTAGTTCCTCCGAAACAAGGTCAAAATATAATTGACTGTAAATGGGTCTACAAAATTAAGAACAAAGCAGATGGAAGTATAGACAGGTACAAAACTCGTCTTGTTGCTAAGGGATTTAAACAGAGATATGGTATGGATTATGAGGATACTTTTAGCCCTGTTGTTAAAGCTACAACTATTAGAACCATCTTGTCTATTGAAGTGGCGAAAGGTTGGTACCTTCGATAGCTACATGTTCAGAATGCGTTTCTTCGTGGCATTCTAGAGGAGGATGTTTATATGAGACAACTACCAGGGTATGAGAAGCGGTCTATGCCACAATATGTGTGCAAATTAGACAAGGCTTTGTACGGGCTAAAATAAGCGCCAAGAGCGTGGTATTCTAGACTAAGTCAAAAATTGCAAAAACTTGGTTTTCAAGCATCTAAGGCTGATACGTCTTTATTCTTTTACAATAGAGGTCGAACGGTAATTTATTTGCTTATATATGTTGATGACATTATCGTGGAAAGCTCGTCACAGGATGCAGTTGAGGCGCTACTTAGTGATCTCAAAATGGATTTTGCATTGAAAGATCTTGGTGACCTACATTACTTCTTGGGCATAGAAGTTAAGAAGGTATGTGATGGGATTATTTTGTGCCAAGAAAAATGTGCTTCGGACATTCTTAAACGTGTGGGCATGCAAAACTGCAAACCGGTGGCTACTCCTTTATCAGTGTCCGAGAAACTTTCAGCTAATGATGGTGAAAAGTTAGGACCAGAAGATACTACACGTTATAGAAGTATTGTTGGAGCTTTACAATATTTAACTTTAACTCAGCCAGATATTTCTTTCTCGGTAAATAAGGTCTGCCAATTTCTACATACACCCACCACCGTGCACTGGACTGCTGTTAAAAGAATATTGAGATATCTCAAATTCACTTCTAGTATTGGATTGAAAATTAGAAGATCATCATCTTTGTTGGTTAGTGGGTTTTCAGATGCAGATTGGGCTGGTTGTGTTGACGATCGTCGTTCCCCTAGTGGCTTTGCTATTTTCCTGGGCAGTAATCTTATCTCATGGAGTTCTCGCAAGCAAGCCACAGTATCGAGGTCAAGTGCTGAGGCCGAGTATAAAGCTATGGCAAATGCAACAACAGAAATTATATGGGTACAAACGCTCTTAAGAGAGCTAGGAGTACAATGTCCTCCCAGTGCAAGAATATGGTGCGACAATATTGGGGCAACTTATTTGTCAGCTAATCCAATCTTTCATGCAAGGACAAAGTATATTGAGGTGGATTATCATTTTGTTAGAGAAAGAGTCACACATAAGCTTTTAGAAGTTCGGCCAATATCAACTGATGATCAGCTGGCGGATGGCTTTACTAAATCTCTTGCGGTGAGAAAGTTACAATACTTTAGACACAATCTTAACTTAGTAAAGTCATGATTGAGGGGGGATGTTAACATATATTCGTACGTGTGTATGTTTGCATGTTCTATTGTGGCCGGATTGGAATCTCCAAACTTAGCTTCCTAGTTTATTTACCTTCCATGTAAACAGGTTTAGTTGAGATCCAAAAATATCCGGCTGATTGTAACTTGACTTGTAAGCCACGCCAGGGGTTGTTCCTGGCCTATATTAACACACAGACGCACACGGAAAAGGTGTGACACTTCAACCCTAGTTTTCTCACAGCCATGGCCTATTATAACACAAAGCTCGGGATGCCGAGTTTGTCTAACTACCTTCGCCATTATTTACAGATCCAACGGACTCCAACACGTCTCCTTCAGTGAGTTCTTCAATAAAACAACAACCCTTTGGGCTTAATGTGTTTCCGCTTCTACTGATTCCCACCTGACGAAAGTAAATATGCTGAAAGTATATTGGTCATGATTCATGGATGCCATTGCTTTGCTTATACACCCTTTTTTTATGAAATTATACACCATCATAATTACCTTGTCTAACTTGAATTACAGGAAGCACCTCGAACTATTCATGCTAAACTAGATTGGATAACGTGCCTTGCTGCATGCTAATAACAGTCACACTCACACTTGCAAATGACCCACATTGTACGGAACGGCTTTTGGAAACCCCAAAGAAGATATTTTTGTGCTCTACTTTACACAACTACATTCTACACCGGCAATCCAAAAGGGCAGTTAGTATTTCTACCTACTCCATGAGAACTCTACACGTAAACAGCTGTCGTTTTTATCTGTGAGGAAACGTACGTCTGATGCGTAAGAATTTTATATACTACCAATTATGAGACGAACTTGACGGCCACGCGCACCACCAACATAAACTATACATAAACGCCGTATGAGCACTGTAACCAATATATATGTTAGTTAATCATACAAGAACTAACCTATAAATAGACCCATACAGCTCGTCTCGAATCACCAAACAAAATCGCAGCAGCAGAAAAACCTGCAAGCAAAATTGGCAGAGAAGCCGATCGACCATGGCCACCCCAAAGGCATTGCTCCTTGCCTTCCTCTGCTGCGCCAGCATCTCGGGTGCTGTCATAGCAGCTCGCGAGCTGAGTGATGACTCGGCCATGGTGGCGAGGCACAAGTAGTGGATGGCTCAGTACGGCCGCACCTACAAGGATGACGCCGAGAAGGCACGGCGGTTCGAGGTGTTCAAGGCCAACGTCAAGTTCATCGAGTCGTTCAATGTTGCTGGGAACCGCAAGTTCTGGCTTGGTGTCAACCAGTTTGACGACCTCAGCAATGACGAGTTCAGAGCAACCAAGACCAACAAGGGATTTCAGTCAAATTCAGTGAAGTTGCATACCGGATTCAGGTATGGGAATGTTAGCATCGATGCGCTTCCATCAACCGTGGATTGGAGGACCAAGGGTGCCGTAACACCCATCAAGAACCAAGGCCAATGCGGTAAGTAGAATATTAATTAGATAACCACAAACATATGTGAATGCCTATTATTGCAACATGGAGGTTTCTGAACGAATTCGGTTGCAGGTTGTTGTTGGGCATTCTCAGCTGTGGCTGAAATGGAGGGCATTGTCAAGATAAGCACTGGCAAGCTCATCTCCCTTTCAGAGCAAGAGTTGGTGGACTGTGACGTCCATGGCCAAGACCAGGGCTGCAACGGTGGTGAGATGGACGATGCCTTCAAATTTATCATCAAGAACGGTGGCCTCACCACTGAGTCCAGCTACCCTTACACTGCGGAAGGTGGCAAGTTCAAGGCTGGATCCAACAGTGCGGCTACCATCAAAGGATATGAGGATGTACCGGCAAACGATGAGACTTCCCTGATGAAGGCGGTAGCGAACCAGCCTGTCTCGGTGGCGGTAGATGGTGGCGACATGACATTTCAGTTTTACTCTGGTGGTGTGATGACCGGCTCTTGCGGCACTGACCTAGACCATGGTATTGCCGCCATTGGGTATGGAAAGGCTAGCGATGGCACCAAGTATTGGCTGATGAAGAACTCTTGGGGCACAACATGGGGTGAGAATGGATTCTTGAGAATGGAGAAGGATATCTCCGACAACAGGGGAATGTGTGGACTTGCCATGCAACCATCCTACCCTACTGAGTAGGCAGAACATCAAATGCCCCAAATTCATATATATACACCTGCACACACGCAGCTTCAATTGATTTAAGCTTGTAATTATCACCGTTCGTCCATACATGTATGTAAGTTGTGTTGGAGATGTATTATGTAAATGAACAACTTTTCAATATTATGGGTGTGGAAATAACGCATTCAATGCATGTTCATTCTGGTTATTGCCTTTGAGCTTTGAAGTATTATACTATGTTTGATATGGTGTACTCCCTCCGTCTCAAAATATAGCTATGTTTAGGTTTGTCCTAAGTCTAATATTTTTAACTTTGACTATAAATAGCAAAAAATCTATAAATTTTGTTAACATAAATAAGATGTTAATAGATTCACAGTGAAACCAACTTTCATTACATGTAACGTTTTCTATTCATGGTGAAACCAACTTTCAATACATGTAACATAAATAAGATGTTAATAGATGTTTTCGAAATAGTTTGTTTTGCAAAATTCGATTAAAGCCCAATTCAACCCCCCCCCCCCAATTAATCCTCACACGTGACCGTTTTGCAATAGATCAGACCATCCAAGGGGGTTGTTGGAAAAGGAAAAGGAACATCGTGGAATTGTGTGGGAGGTCCTTTCACGAAAATTGACGGTGCTATCAGATGAAGATCATGAAGGCCAAGCATGCTGTTTGCATGGTAGAGCTGCTTCTTAGCACACCACAGGGTGCAGCTCCCTCCCCCACACACACACTTAGTTTTCTTGGTGGAGAAGAGAAAGAACTGAGAGAGTTCAGGGCTGGGTTGAACTGAATTCTATTTGCCTCCTATGGGCTGAATTTATACAGGAGAAAGAGGGAGTAGAAGTACCACACAGGTATGGGCTATTCCCAACAACTACCTACTACTAGACATACCACTACTCTACCCATACATAGTTGGTGGCAGGGTACAAATGGCTGTAGCAGCCATACCTCCACTTATACAACTATACTAGACCACTAGGCCTCTACGGTACAAGGAGCTGAAGCTCCATATCCTGCTTCTTCAAGCAGTAGCAAGAACACGCTAATTACAATCAACATTCTTCCCCTTAATTTGGGTGTTCCTACCTGATCACCACCATGCCAACTTGGGTCCTCATCTTCTCAAGATTGTTCTTCCCTAATGGCTTGGTGAGCACATCCGCGAGCTGTTGCCCGGTCCCAACCTGCTCCAGGATGACCTGCCCCTTCTCCACACAGTCCATAATAAAGTGGAACTTGATGTCAATGTGCTTGCTGCGGCTGTGTAGGACAGGATTTTTGGCCAATTCAATGGCTGATTTGTTGTCTATCCTAAGGATGGGTGCTGCCACAGATTTCTCTGTGATTTCCTCCAGCAACCTCCTTAGCCAAACTCCATGACATGTAGCTATTGCCCCTGCAATGTACTCAGCCTCACATGTTGAGAGAGCAACTATCTTCTGCTTCTAAGATTGCCAGTTGATGGGGCATGTTTCCAAGAAAAACATCATCCCAGATGTGCTCTTCCTGCCATCCTAATCCCGCCCCATGTCACTGTCAGAAAACCCAATCAGATGTAAGTCACTGGTCTTCTTCTTCCTTGGATATGCAAGCCCAAGTGAGCTAGTCCCTGCAATGTACCTAAGAAGATGCCTGACTGCAGCCATGTGATCTTTCCTGGGGTCTTCCATGAATCTGCTCACATAACCCACAGCAAAGGTGATATCTGGCTTGGTGTGTGTGAGATACCTTAACCCTCCAATCAGGCTTCTGTAGTGTGTAGCATCTTCCTTCTCAGCACTGCTTTGTTTGCTCAATTTGGGCTTATCTTGCAAAGGAACCTAGGTAGAATTACATCCCTTTAGCCCAGCTCTCTCCAGCAACTTTAGTGCATAAGCACCCTGTCCAAGCTCTATGGCATGGTTCCCCTGCCTCACTTCAATTCCTAGATAGTATGTGAGCAGGCCTAGATCGCTCATCTTGAACTTTGCTGCCATCTCAGCCTTGAACCTGTTGATCTCTTGCTGCTGTGACCCAGTGACTATCAGATCATCCACATAAACCCCGACGATGAGGATCCCTTCCTTGGATCGCCTGGTGTATAGAGCGTGCTCAGAGGCACACTTCTTGAAGCCGAGCATGGTTAGAGTGGTGTCTAACTTGATGTTCCATGCCCGCGGTGCTTGCCTCAGCCCATACAGGGCCTTCCTGAGCCTCAACACCTTTCCTTCTTCTCCGACGACGACGAAGCCGGGTAGTTGCTGCACGAACACCACCTCTGTGAGCTCCCCGTTGAGCAAGGCCAACTTGACATCCAGATGATGGACCGCCCAGTCCCTCATGGCCGCCAGTGCTAGGAGCATCCGGACCGAGTCCATCCGTTCCAATCGATCCCCTCGCGCTGCACAAATCCTTTTGCCACGAGCCGTGCCTTGTGCTTCACCACGTTACCCCGCTCGTTCTTCTTCACCTTGAAGATCCACTTAAGCCCGATCGGCTTGCAGCCGGTCGGCGGGTCGACAAGCTCCCATGTCTTGTTGTCCTCGATCGACTCCATCTCCTCCTCCATGCTGTGCCGCCAGCGCGCGTCTGTCTCTGCTTCATCCAGAGTGTGCGGCTCCTCCGCACTGGCTATGAAGAGTTCTCCATCCTAGGTTACACACCGCTTGGCCTGGTGGTGATACATTGCCGATGATGTTGTCGATGGTGCGGAATCATAGCGGCTCGTTGTCTTAGTCTGCGTCCACGAACTCCTCTGCTGCTGATGGTGGCATGACGAAGCGTACCGAGCCGCCCACCGTTGCGGACGTCGGTGTGTTTTGCGCGGCAGGGGCTGGTGACGGCGGTGATTGTGGCTCTGTGGCAGCTTCTTGCTCCGTCTGGCCGCCACTGTTCTGCTCCACTTCCTCTGCTTCCGCGCCTCCGTCACCCGCGGCTTCCTCTGCACCACGATACAGGGCGTAATCGATGGTGAAAGAGCTCTGGCTGCGCCCGTCCTCCTCAGCCCCTGTCGACTCCCAGTTCCAGCTTGCACCCTCGTCGAACACCATGTCTCTTGAGACGTGCACCCGCTCCGCACACGGGTCGTAGAGTCTGTACGCCTTGCTCCCCTGCTCGTAGCCGAGGAACACCATCGGTGTGCTCTGATCTTCTAGCTTGTCGAGGTGCGGCTTGGTGTTCTTCACATGGCCGACGCACCTAAACGTCCTCAGGAACGAGACTGTCTGGCTTCCTCCCGTGCCACGCCTCAAAGGGAGTCATCCCCTTCAAGCTCTTGGTTGGCACCCGGTTGAGAATGAACACAGCAGTGCTCACCGCCTCTCCCCAAAACTTCACCGGCATTTTCTTGGCTTTGAGCATGCTCCGCGCCATGCCCACGACCATCTGGTTGCGCCTCTCCACGACGCTGTTCTGCTGCGGCGAATATGGTGCCATGAGATGCCTCTCCACGCCTTCATCCGCGCAGTACCGTTCGAATTCCACCAAAGTGAACTCGCCGTCGTGGTCGGGGCGCAGCACTTTCAGCTTGTTGTCGGTCTCCACCTCCACCTTCGCCTGGAAGTGCTTGATGGCCTCCGGTGCCTTATCCTTGCTTGACAGCAATCGCAGCCACATGAAGCGTGTGGCATCGTCCACCAACAGGAGGAAATATTTCCTCCCGCCATGTGTCACCGGTGAGATTAGCCCGCACAGATCGCCATGTACGAGCTCAAGTCGATCGTCGGCGCGGTACTTGGCCTTCTTCGCGAACAGGCTCCTTCTTTGCTTCCCCGCCAAACAGCTGTCGCAGAGCTCCTCCACGTGCTCAATTCGCGGCAGCCTGCGCGCCATGCCCTCGCGTGACATCCTGGCGAGGGTGTCAAAGTTGAGGTGCCCGAACCGGGCATGCCACAGCCAGGCCCTTCGTCCTTGACCGCCACTAGGCAAACGAGCTGCACGATGCTCAGGCTCAGGAGATAGAGCCGGTTGGCCGACCTCTTCACCTTGGCGAGCAGATGCAGCTCCCTGTCGTGGATGGTGAGCACGCCGCATTTGATCAGTACTTCGCAGCCTCGCTCGTTTAGCTGCCCGAGGCTTGCGATGCCCGTGCGCAGCTGCGGGATGTAGTAGACGTCCGTGAGCACGCGGTGGTCATCGTTCTGGCACTTGAACACCACCGTGTCGCGCCCGCGGATGGTCACCGTCGAGCCATCGCCGAACTTGACGGAGCTAGTGACGGCGGTGTCTAGCTCGGCGAAGTCCTCCCGCCACCCCGTTATGTGGTTGCTGGCGCCGGAGTCAAGGTACCACCTCCTCTGCTCCTGTCTCCGTCGCCTTCTCCTCCTCTCCCAGGAGCACCTGTGCGCGTGGCTCGCTGATGTCGAGCTGCTTCCCCTGTGCCTTGGATTCCCCTTCCTGGAGAGCGCACACCTGCGCCATGAGCAGTGCAGGGCCACCGTCTTCCTCTTCCTCCGCCAAATGGGCTCGCTCCTGGCGCCGCGGAGCTTTGCAATCACGGGCCCAGTGGCCCTTCTCACCACACTTGCGGCAGCGGTCGCGGTAGGAGAAGCGCCGCGAGTCCGGCCTTCCGTCGCTCGAGTCCGCTTTTCCGTCACGCCTATCCGTGAGCTCGTCACGTGAATCCCTGCGCGTATCTCCGCGTGAGTCGCTGCGGGAGTTGCCGCGGGTGTTGTTGCGTCTGTCGCCATCCCCTTCCGCGGCCGCAGCTCTGTCCGCCACCACGCAGCGAGGATGAGCCCCGGTGGTTGTCCTCCGCCAGGTACAAGGGGGTCACTCTTCTCCCGTGCCTGCCGATCCTCCTGCACCATGAATCGCCCGACGACGTCCTCGAGCGTCAGCGTCTCCAAGTCGATGATTGTCTCGATCGACTGCGCCAGCTGTGAGAATTTTGTTGGGACGACGCGCAGAAACTTGGAGACGATGTCGACATCCTCCATCGCCTGCCCGAGCTCCTTCAACCGCGTCGCCAAGGTGGTGAGGCGAAGGGAGAAATCCTCGATGCCTTCACCATCCTTGAACTCCAGCAGCTCAAACTCCCGCCGCAGCTGTTGGATTCTTGCGCGCTTCACCTGGCCGGAGCCAGCGCGCAGCTTCTTCAGGGTGTCCCATGCCTCCTTTGCCGTCGTCTTGGCACCCAGGGACTGGTGCATCTCTAGTGGCATGCCGCGGAGGATGGCCTCCATCGCCCATCGATCCTCTTGGAGCACGGTTGATGCTCGGGGCGCGCAGGCTATGGGAGGCGGTGGTACCGTGCTCCACCGCCTCCCATAGCCTGCGCGCCTCGAGCATCACCTTCATCATCACCACCCACGTGTCGTAGTTCGTGCGGGTGAGCTGTGGGTATGGCGCACAGCCGCCCACGT
The DNA here is from genome assembly GCA_030272315.1 of Paspalum vaginatum. Classification (NCBI taxonomy): domain Eukaryota; kingdom Viridiplantae; phylum Streptophyta; class Magnoliopsida; order Poales; family Poaceae; genus Paspalum; species Paspalum vaginatum. The sequence continues at coordinate 36,992,753 of CM059017.1, read as the reverse complement.
CCCGCACCGTCTTCTGGATGACCAGGGTGCCGCCGCCGGTGTGTCTGCGCCCCGGCGAGGTCGAGCCTCGCCGCTCCCTGTGTCCAGGTGACTGGGATTGTGCCTGCCGCGACATTGCAGGCAGGAACCGAGCTCCAACCAGCGGCTCTGATGCCACTTCTTAGCACACCACAGGGTGCAGCTCCCTCTCACACACACACTTAGTTTTCTTGGTGGAGAAGAGAAAGAGCTGAGAGAGTTCAGGGCTAGGTTGAACTGAATTCTATTTGCCTCCTATGGGCTGAATTTATACAGGAGAAAGAGGGAGTAGAAGTACCATACAGGTATGGGCTATTCCCAACAACTACCTACTACTAGACATACCACTACTCTACCCATACATAGTTGGTGGCATGGTACAAATGGCTGTAGCAGCCATACCTCCACTTGTACAACTATACTAGGCCACTAGGCCTCTACGGTACAAGGAGCTGAAGCTACATATCCTGCTTCTTCAAGCAGTAGCAAGAACACACTAATTACAATCAACACTGGTTGCACGGTAGTTGTCGCCTTATTTAAATGGCGCAGGAGATGTACTCCGTCCATTCTTCTTTATATGATGTATGGTAGTTCATTTTCGAGTGATTTCAACATCATTTAAAAAGTATGGAGGTAATAGTTTCCTTGTCCAATATACAGCTGTTGAGTGATAAATCATCAAAATCTCAGCATCATTTATTTTAAGGAACAGAACCTTTACATCTTTGGGCTTCCTCAGAATTTCAAAAGGTACAATGCTAAAACACTGGTGAAGGTGTGCTCAGAAATTAATTCTGTAGCAATAGATTTATTTTTTATTTGAATACTTTGCAGCAAATTCAGCAATATTGTTGTCGGAACTCCCTCCAGTTTGCATGGCTTCCTTAGCCTTTTGCATCCACCGGGCAACATTTCTCCTATACTCGTCTTTCCTTTCCCCATCCATCACTTCCTTGATGCACCGTTCCACCTCGTCCCTTGTGACCAAACCATTCTTGTCCTTGTGCACTCGCAAGCCCATGCCCCACATACTCTCCATATATTTCGATATGGTTGGCTGATCCGCCCAATGTGGTATTGCAACCATCGGCACACCATTAGCAATTGCCTCCAGTGTCGAGTTCCATCCACAATGCGTGAAGAAACAGCCTGCATGTTCAGAAGTTGGTTAATCATTTAACAAAAAATGTATAGCACAAATTTCGTCATAGATTGTTAGTTCAATTCACCAATTCTTTTTTTTTTGTTATGTTTTGCTTTATATTGATAGATAGATGGTTTATGATTTTGTACCTGTAGCCTTGTGTGCGAGGACCTCAAGTTGGGGGCACCAAGAAACAATAAGGCCATGCTCCTTGCACTTGTCACGGAGTTCATCAGACAGCTTGTGTTCCTCATTAGACCGCACAACCCAGAGGAACGGTTTCCCGGAATTGCACAGCCCATTGCCAAGCTCTTCTAGCATTTTCTCATCATAGTCGGATACTGTCCCATAGGATACAAGGACGACAGAGCAAGGAAGCTGCTCATCAAGCCACTCCATACAGGACATGGTGCTGCTGAAGAGGTTGAAGCCATAACTCTTGTTGGATGGCAGACGGTCATCGTCCAGGTAGAAGGATGGCAAGGCTGGGCCGATTGTCTTTAAGCGCCATGTTAGCGCCATATAATCTGCCTCCTGCTCATGAGTTAACAAAACAAATGTGTTTGTGAAGAATTATTGATAGGGAAAAAACAAATCTTTTACTAGTCTGTATGTACGTCAGGGAAGCAGAGTATGGGAAAGCAGAACAGAAAAATTGACATGATCGACGCAAAACATCAAACAGTGGCGGGGCATGGTTGCCGTAAGCCTGGCTACCTTGGGTTCGATGTCGCGGAAGGAGTTGACAAGCACATCGTCGGCGTCCTCCAAGCCCTCGAACTGGTGCACGGTGGCCTTAATGAAGACCGGGTACCAGTCCGGCCTGGCGGCGAACGGCGGCACGTCGTCGGGCCCGAGCTCGACACCCAGCATCCCGCGCGCGAAGAGCTCCCTCCCATCCGTGACCGGCAGCGGCAGGCGGCCCGCCCAGACCTCCCCGTAGACGATGTCCACGGCGCAGGGCTGCGAGAGGAACGCGGCGGCCGGCACGCCGGCGGCCTTGGCGACCCGGCGCGCCCACGGCAGGTGCGGGTCGTAGACGAGCACGCGCACGGGCCGCCCGTCCCGCGCCTCCGCCGAGATGAGCTCCGCCAGAGTCTCGGAGCCCGCGGCCTCGAGCCGGCGCGAGTACTCGCCGAGGTCGGGGCACGAGGCCGCGCCCCCGGCGTCGAAGCCGTCAGAGATGGCGGCCACGCTGAAGGGCTCCCCCGGGGGCGGCGTGGTCGAGAGCACGTACCGCGACGTGACGAGCGTGGGGCGGAGGCCGTGGTGCGCCAGGCACCGGCCCAGCTGGAGCAGCGGGTTGGTGTGGCCCTGCGCGCCCGGGTACGGCAGGAGCAGCACGTGCGCGCCGCCGCCGCCCCCGTCCCCGCGGGCGGCAGAGGAGGATGAAGAGGCCGTGCTTGTGCTGGCGCTCGTGCTCCCCATCGTTATCGCTTTGTGCTCCGGTGAAAGTGAATGTGACCCAGCGTCTCGGAGAGGATAAATAAATAAGGCGTTCTTTGCAGCGGAGCCGACAGCGGAGGAGTGGCGCGCAAGGTTCTTCCATTGGTAGGAAGCTCGGTGGTTTCTTCCATGAGCGTGGACTGACAGCGAAGCTTTGTTGACTGGCTCTCGATGTGGTTTGCATGTTTATATCATGTGCATGTCTTCTGTCTCTGTTGCTTCTTAAGACAACAATATACATCAGGCACACAGACAGGCGAACCTGCCTCAATCCGTTTCTTTATCAGTACTCCCTCGTCTTATAGGTGGTTTGATTTTTTTCATCAAATTTGATTGGTTCTCGTTTTATTCAAAATATTTATTAAAAATGTGAAAAATCAATTAATAGTTAAAATACGTTATATGCTAAACTAAATCACAATGTAAATAAATAATAATTGTGAATTTATTTAAATAAGGCAAGCAAATCAAATTTTGTGCCAAAAACTTAAACAATCTATAAATTGAGACGGAGAGAATACCACATTGAGAGAAAAAGGTACTGGTAGGACTACATAAACATCACTTGAGGTCATGTTTACAACGGAGGGTTAGTATAGATGGAGAAATCATAGAATGCGTAGAGATCGAATACGACTGCCAACGAAATGGCAAAACGGTGGTGTTAATTTGAAACGGCAAAGGGAATGAAAACGCTGGAAATGGTAGCTACGAGTATTTGTTGCAGATGTAGTTACACTTTTGAATAACATATTGCAATAAAAAGTAACTTTGACTTTAGAATATTGCAATGCTAGTTTAAAATATCAGATTTTGATCATTAAAATATATATATAATATTGTTATACCGTAAACATAAGCTTTTGTATCAAAATTTGAATTTTTTGAAAATAAATTTAAATAATTATGTTGGAGGGAAGTTGACTAAAATTTGCACTTCCATATCGTGAACTACTCTAATGGTTTAGAAATAAGCGGACCACTGTACCAGTAATAGAAGGTACCAAATAGAAGGATCCGATATAGAACCAGTACCCATATTTTTTATTTTTTATTCAACAAAGGACATAAATACCATTAAAAATAAAGAAAAAAGTGGCACGCACCTTTTCGATTATTGTAAAATCTCTCTAGTAACAGAGGTAAATTAGTATTGCCTAGTCCTTCAATTCTCCTTTCGAAATTGAGATTAATTTTCCTTTGAAATTATTTCTACGTTATAAACAGGGCCTAAATCTCCAAAGGAAAATCATACTATCAAGATTGCTTTCCGGGTTCTGAGTGGTGACTTCCACGTTCAAATCAACTTTGGGACTTCCAAATCCAAATTCAGTTTTGCAACGTAGAGATTGAAGAACGAACATCACCGTAAAAATGCAGTAGTAGGTCGATTGCTTCTTCCAAGTACGTGTACCACAAAACCAAAGTGTGGGCTGCAAGTCTCCAACCCATCATCCGGCACGTGATCCGAGTCCATAAGTCAACGCAGCAGCAATTTCTGACCTTTCGTCTCGACCGCCATGACGACAGCAGAACCTTGGGCGCCACTCCACTCAAGCTGCTCAGCAACCACACCTTCGTAGTATTTATCCTCCCCAAACCAAAGCAAAAAGCCACACACACAGCGCTGCACGCTCCGGCAACAAGATGCCAACCGAGCCAATGAGCCATGGGGAGCCCGAGCGCCGGCACCACCTCGCCCTCCTCCTCATCCTCCTTCGACGCCTCGAACCAGAGCCCTGGCGCGCAACGTCCGCTGCTCCGGCCGGTCCCAAGAGTGTAGTGCCACGCCAAGCCGATGCTCAAGTTCGGCCAGCGCCCGGCATGCCACGGCCTCCTCCCCACAGACGTCACCACCATCTTCGTCCTCCCCACCGCGCCGCACCTGCCCCCGTTCCGCCTCGCCGCCATTTCCGACGGCTTCAATGATCCTGGCCGGGCGGGGGGGGGGGGGGGGCGACCTCGCCGAACGCTGTCGCTGGCGCTCCAGGCAGTGGGCTGCAAAACCCTGTCTGTCACGGGTTCAGGTTCAGAGTGAGAGGAATTAGAAAGGCGCGATGTTATATATGCTTGTTGAACTAGCCAAGCTGGTAGTCAGGACCGGTAGTATATAAGCCGCCGGCATACGGTACTGTTTGTGGTTATGGAATCGAAAAAGAGAGAGGAACATTTCCTTCCAAATTTCGTTCCTGCCGCTTGGCGAGGAGATTGGGCTTGATGACGTGCCACGCGCTATTCTCGCCTCGAGACCAGATTGGTGTCTATTGCGATCACTCATACGTACTTGGAGGACGCCGGCCGATCAATAGATGGCATGCTTGACACACACGGTTTTCATCTCTTCAAGCACCAATGTGTCGTGTATGGCTTGGGCGCTTGGCTTCACAAGCAAGCTCATTGCTCCCCGTTGTCCTTGTATCCTATGGAACTGTCTCTAAATACAGCGAGACACGGTTAGAGGAGCTGGTGTCTGCAATTCAGAAAGATCACTCCTTTGGGTTGTGAGATCAAATGAGGGGCACAAGTTGTTGGTTCAACTCCGTGACATGTGCAACCGATGTGGTCTTATTGTACCCCTGGTGGCCTGTTTCCCCCGGCCCAACTCTAGGTCCTGGCACACTGTTGGCGCCAGTCGGACTTCCGCGACAACACACACAGTCGCAGGTACCAAGCCATGAACCTTCTATATCCAGTAGGCTGGGAGTAAAAAAGTAGTACAAAATAGGAATATGAAATAACAAATGGTGATATGATTCAGGATTTTTCGTATGTGGCATACATCACTACAACAACATTTGTATGAGTATATAAATGTGCAACTAAGTATCAACCAATGTATCTATAACCTCAACTTCCCACACATTATGATCCAAGGCATGAAGGGGCTTCATAGTTTGCTCATGGTCAGTACAGGGAAGTACCGCATTTGCAGCATTAGCACGAAGCATGTTGACAATCGATTGAAAACTGCTGAACATGGCGTCTATGCTCTCACTCGACTGCTAGGAGAAATTCTCATATTTTCGCCGGTGAGTCTTGAACAACCTAGACTTCAGCTGACTAGTCCCCTCATGAATTTTGTCTCTAAAGGTATGTCAACATATAGACCTTCCAATATGTGTAGTCCTTGCCAGTGGACCCTGGGACCTTGCCAGTAGATTGATCCATGATCGCCTTGGTGGATCACAAAACTAGGTATAGTGAACCTTAGTTTCGCTATAATACTCATTGAAGGACCAGAAAGAGAACTAGAGCGTGGCAAATAGGTCAAGCCTAAAAATTTCAACTCAAAAAACCCTCTCTTCTTGCACTGTGTAAGATCACACAGCAACTAGGGTGCTATTGACCTTATGGCATGACAATGAAAGCCAAGCAAAAGCACTCGCTCAAACGCCCAAGAGAAAGGACACAAAAGGAGACAAATCCTCCCTGCAGTACCATGCGAGGTGTCCCTACACGGCAATGTTTCCGGTATGTTCCTTGACACGTCCTAGGTGTAGTAGCATCTCTGTTTCTACATGAACTTGCACGGTGCAAGCAGAGAGGTTGGTAGTTTGAATTTTTAGGAGGCTCCTATTTACCCCCCCCCCCTCTAGTCGCCTTTTCCATCCTTCATGGCCGGACGGTCTGACATGCACACTGCCGGATGGTCCAGCGTGCACAAAAGGCTACTAAAAGTCTGGGCCTCATAAACTGTGGCCACAACCGAGTTACACAATAGAAGGTCTGGTGTGCTCACCATGGGACGGTTCGGTATGTACCAAAACGCAGCTCAAGCCTGGAACGAGGAAAGAGCCTGAGAATCCACAAGACAAGATCAAAACTTGCATCAATGAACTATAATCTACATGAAACTTTGCATGGATCTTGCCTAGGCCAGGCAGACACAATTTCTCGACGATCAACTCCAAAGGATCCAAGATTCTCCATGCATTGAAGTATCCATGAAGTAGAGTTCAAGGGCAATAAGAAGGCTCGAGGATGCTCGTGGATTCAAAGGATTTAACCTGACTATATTCTAGAACATTATTGCGATCTGAAGAAATAAATAAGTCCTATGTCAACACAGTAACTGTGAGATACTAAGAACACTTTAAAAATTATGTTAATAATGCAAACTCAAGCCGCAACCTAGAACATAATAGCATATAGTCAATTTCGTACAGATCTTATAGTCCACTTTAATCACACATACGTGCATATATAAACACTTGTGTAGGAGCCCATCATTGCATATTATCTCCATTTGTCAAGACATAGTATAGAAACCACGTATTTGCTTGCTGAGATTGCGATGGTCATGCAATATTATGGAAGGCAGGAGATTTACATCAAGCCTATCGAGAATTAGCAATTATGTAAGGTATGATAGTGCAAGTGCCACCAAGGCCTATTAAAGAAGGCAAGTGAATTATCCACTTTGTGTGGTGCCACGATTGGTTGTGTTGCCTTTGATCTCTTTTGGCCATCGCTCCTTTAATGATATTGTAAACCGATTCCACGATACGGTAAACCTTAGTGTTCTGTTGGAACAAGTCATGATAGTGGTAGGACAATGACATTTCAATGCATGGGCTGAATATGGAGTATCACCAATGTTTCTTCAAAGAGGCTAGTGAGCTATCCAAACTTTGTGGTGCCATTATTGGTTGTGTTGTTTTCAATCTATAGTAGGAGAGCCATGCCTCCATTGATGATGTCATAAACCGATTCCTTGATATAGTTACTCTCAGTGCCTATGATTTGGTGTGTGCAAGCAATGATAGGTCAGTGACAGATGTAGTCATTGGGATAATTATTGAGTACTTTGAGTGGAAACAGTCACAGGAGTCCACAAAACAACAAAGAAATTAGTCGAAACATGTGCTTGCAGTACTTATTTGTCACTAATAGCCAACAAAGAAATTAAACTAGATGTCACATCCACAAGGTGAGCTCAACCTAACAATAGAACCAATGAAGGCCCTATGTCTAACCCAATTCAAAAGAGTAGCTAGTTCGATGAGCATTGCCCTACCTCTATGTGATATTATAGGTTCTACATACTGTGCGACTATCTATGCGGAAGCAAAACTAACCATATCCCTGTCACACATTATCATGTCATTCCATTATTAATTTATGACAGTGCCATTAATAACTTGGCTATATTCTAGAACTTTGCTGTCCGAAGAAATAAATAAGTCCCATGTTAACACAATAAATGTGAGATATTACGAAAACTTTAAAAAATACAATTGTAATGGAAAATGAACATCGCAGAATTGTGTGGGAGGGCCTTTCACGAAAATTGACGGTGCTATCAGATGAAGATCATGAAGGCCAAGCTTCGTGTTTGCATGGTAGAGCTGCTTGCACGGTAGTTGTCGCCTTATTTAAATGGCGCAGGAGTTGTACTCCGTCCATTCTTCTTTATATGATGTGTGGTAGTTCATTTTCGAGTGATTTCAACATCATTTAAAAAGTATGGAGGTAATAGTTTCCTTGTCCAATATACAGCTGATGAGTGATGAATCATCAAAATCTCAGCATCATTTATTTTAAGGAACATGACATTTACATCTTTGGGCTTCCTCAGAATTTCAAAAGGTACAACGGTAAAACACTGGTGAAGGTGTGCTCAGAAACTAATTCTGTAGCAATAGATTTATTTTTTATTTGAATACTTTGCAGCAAATTCAGCAATATTGTTGTCGGAACTCCCTCCAGTTTGCATGGCTTCCTTAGCCTTTTGCATCCACCGGGCAGTATTTCTCCTATACTCGTCTTTCCTTTTCCCATCCATCACTTCCTTGATGCACCGTTCCACCTCGTCCCTTGTGACCAAACCATTCTTGTCCTTGTGCACTCGCAAGCCCATGCCCCACATACTCTCCATATATTTCGATATGGTTGGCTGATCCGCCCAATGTGGTATTGCAACCATCGGCACACCATTAGCAATTGCCTCCAGTGTCGAGTTCCATCCACAATGCGTGAAGAAACAGCCTGCATGTTCAGAAGTTGATTAATCATTTAACAAAAAATGTATAGCACAAATTTCGTCATAGATTGTTAGTTCAATTCACCTATTCTTTTTTTTTTGTTATGTTTTGCTTTATATTGATAGATAGATGGTTTATGATTTTGTACCTGTAGCCTTGTGTGCGAGGACCTCAAGTTGGGGGCACCAAGAAACAATAAGGCCATGCTCCTTGCACTTGTCACGGAGTTCATCAGACAACTTGTGTTCCTCATTAGACCGCACAACCCAGAGGAACGGTTTCCCGGAATTGCACAGGCCATTGCCAAGCTCTTCTAGCATTTTCTCATCATAGTCGGATACTGTCCCATAGGATACAAGGACGACAGAGCAAGGAAGCTGCTCATCAAGCCACTCCATACAGGACACGGTGCTGCTGAAGAGGTTGAAGCCATAACTCTTGTTGGATGGCAGACGGTCATCGTCCAGGTAGAAGGATGGCAATACTGGGCCGATTGTCTTTGCGCGCCATGTTAGCGCCATATAATCTGCCTCCTGCTCATGAGTTAACAAAACAAATGTGTTTGTGAAGAATTATTGATAGCGAAAAAACAAATCTTTTACTAGTCTGTATGTACGTCAGGGAAGCAGAGTATGGGAAAGCAGAACAGAAAAATTGACATGATCGACGCAAAACATCAAACAGTGGCGGGGCATGGTTGCCGTAAGCCTGGCTACCTTGGGTTCGATGTCGCGGAAGGAGTTGACAAGCACATCGTCGGCGTCCTCTAAGCCCTCGAACTGGTGCACGGTGGCCTTAATGAAGACCGGGTACCAGTCCGGCCTGGCGGCGAACGGCGGCACGTCGTCGGGCCCGAGCTCGACACCCAGCATCCCGCGCGCGAAGAGCTCCCTCCCATCCGTGACCGGCAGCGGCAGGCGGCCCGCCCAGACCTCCCCGTAGACGATGTCCACGGCGCAGGGCTGCGAGAGGAACGCGGCGGCCGGCACGCCGGCGGCCTTGGCGACCCGGCGCGCCCACGGCAGGTGCGGGTCGTAGACGAGCACGCGCACGGGCCGCCCGTCCCGCGCCTCCGCCGAGATGAGCGCCGCCAGCGTCTCGGAGCCCGCGGCCTCGAGCCGGCGGCAGTACTCGCCGAGGTCGGCGCACGAGGCCGCGCCCCCGGCGTCGAAACCGTCGGAGATGGCGGCCACCCTGAAGGGCTCCCCCGGGGGCGGCGTGGTCGAGAGCACGTACCGCGATGTGACGAGCGTGGGGCGGAGGCCGTGGTGCGCCAGGTGCCGGCCCAGCTGGAGCAGCGGGTTGGTGTGGCCCTGCGCGCCCGGGTACGGCAGGAGCAGCACGTGCGCGCCGCCGCCGCCCCCGTCCCCGCGGGCGGCAGAGGAGGAGGAAGAGGCCGTGCTTGTGCTGGCGCTCGTGCTCCCCATCGTTATCGCTTTGTGCTCCGGTGAAAGTGAATGTGACCCAGCGTCTCGGAGAGGATAAATAAATAAGGCGTTCTTTGCAGCGGAGCCGACAGCGGAGGAGTGGCGCGCAAGGTTCTTCCATTGGTAGGAAGCTCGGTGGTTTCTTCCATGAGCGTGGACTGACAGCGAAGCTTTGTTGACTGGATCTCGATGTGTTTTGCTCGTTTATATCATGTGCATGTCTCCTTTCTTTGTTGCTTCTGAGGGAAAAGTACACTAGGACTACGTAAACATCATTTGAGGTCATGTTTGCAACTGAGGGTTCGTATAGATGGAGGAATCACAGAAAGCACAGAAATCGACTACGGTTACCAACGAAATGGCAAAATAGAGGTGCTAATTTGAAACGGCACAGGAATGAAAGCGCAGGAAATGGTAACTACGAATATTTGTTGCAGATGTTTTGAATAATATATTGCAACAAAAAGTAAATTTGAATTTAGAATATTGCAATGCTGGTTTAAAATCTCAGATTTTGATCATTAAAAATTATTGTGATACCATAGACATAAGCTTTTGAACCAAAATTTGAAATATTTAAAATGAATTTAAAAAATTATGTTGGAGGGAAGTTGATTAAATTTTTTAGTTACGTCGTTTCCAAATAAAGATTGTAATTTTGCACGTTTCAGATACATAGATTCTGTACTACTTAAATCCAAAGAATCCAAAACAAGATATTATTAATTCATCCGTTCATTTTAAGAGAAAAATTAATTAAATTGGAGGGTATCCAAAATTACCACCAAAGGTCGCAATTTATTAGGACTAGTAGTCATGCACGTGCGGCACGCACGTAGACACCGAAAAAATATAATTTTTCGTTGAAAGATCTTTCCTTACCGTCAATTAAATTATGTAATTAAAAAAGTTAGATGATAATAGCAACAATAATCATACCGAACACAATGAGATTCAAAATTTGTAATTGAAAAAGTTGTGGAAACACAAAACCATAATAATTAATATGTTATAATAAATTGTAATGGTAGATATAATAATTCTTATGGTTACATGAAAACACAAAATGATATATAGAGAAACTACTAATTAAATCTATGATCATTTGGACACATCTTTTTATGTAGACTCTTGTAAGTATCTGGAAGAAGATGAAGATGATCATCGCGGCACACGGGACATGTGGGGCTACTCTGAAACCACGTCCCAATGCACAACTTGTGAAAAACATGGGCACAATCTGGCATGACCATGAGCTCAGATTTGCCCCCTAGTTTATGCCAGCATATAGGGCAAGCAGGTGCGGCCCTCACACATTCCCGCATCAGCGCCCGTACCTCATTGGATTGTAGTTGCAAGTCAATGCCAATAAACACCTCACACCTCCATGGACACCCGTCAATAATATCATGTATGTGAGCAGCAATGTCCAATTCAAGATCGCTCGGCACCAAATCATCACTTCGCAACCTGGACACTATGCTTGGCTCGACAAACTCGGCGAACCAATCCATTAACAATGCACAGATTACCTGGGAGATTCCATTGTTGGTTCCCTGTAGAAACTCAATGCCATCGTCAAGCAGTACCATGACCCAATCTTTTCTGATGACTTCGATTTGCTGCAACTGGCGATGTTTATGCTCGACTCCGATCCATTTATGGCTCTTCCGAACGTCGGCATGAATGATGAGCTCGTTTATTACGAAACCCGGAGGACATGACACGAGCTGCAGTAGATCGAGATCGGCCCCAATCACCCATTCATTTGCTGCAATGCCGTCCATGCTCCTCTTTTTCTCTAAAGGTCATATAATATCAGACAAATGGAATAGCCAATAGGAGATGTAAATGAAGTATAGAAAACGTATGCATACCGCAGATGGCCTTGCAGATGGACTCCGACGCAGGCTTCCTCACCGTGCACCAGGATGGCGAGTAAGTCGGCGGCCTTGAGATCCTTGATGGTAATCCGTACAATCGGCCGGGCGCTTCCGGAGCGGTGGACGTCCAGGCGTGCTAGGATCAAGTGGCCGGGCGCCGGCGTTGCATGCGAGCGGTGTAAGCGATCATCGATGATTAGGTATATATAGAAGTAAGCACCTAATCAGCCTGACCCATGATTTTCCTTCACATAGGTTGGTAGGAATATTTTATATTGTTAAAACCGGCAAGCTGACATTAAGTAAATTTTCAAAGAATCGATTAGCTTCCTTCTACAAGGCTCGTCGAGTAGCTTCATTAGCGGCAAGGAATAAAATGAGATTTTGATTTAAAAAATCGATCGTTTTACATCCTACTATTGACTTGCATGGAAACACACATGCATGGTACGTTGTGTTTTTTAATCGATGACCTGAGGTTGATTAGCGGAGCGGTGGTCAATTATTTTATTCATAAATGTAGTAAAGGGGAATTAATCAATTGTTTTCTTAACATAGGTTATGAACGTCGATTTTGAGTTTATTACTACCTCCATTCTTTTTCATTTGACAAATCTATCTATCTATATATCTATATCTATATCTACTCTATCTACTCTACACTATTCTATTCTATTCTACACTATAAAAGAGCGAGTTCTCGCAATACCATTTTTCGCCCAATAAAAACATTTATACATCTCACATTGGTCCAACTTGACAGGTTGAAAAGCATTAGGAAGTGTACCCACATAGAAGAAAATTGTTTTCACCCTTTGGCCTTTTATTTTCTCATCTCATTTTATACCCACACCCACCACATAATTTCCTTGCCTTGAAATGAATTAAAAAGAAATGATATCAATCAACTAGGTATCTTTACTTATTTATTCAATACGTGCACCTTTACGCTAGTTAGACAATAAAAAAATTAGACAATAAAAAAAGGGGAGAATTTCTCAACATATAGGTTATTATATTATGGTAACATATATATTTGCGTCGGTCAGAAAGCGTGCGCCGACGTACCCTTGATTTTGCCTTTTCTGCATGAACTCATTTGGTTTCGTGTCTGTCTCCAGAGCTTTACAAATTCACGTTGTTGAGTCGGAGAGAGCGATAAAAGTCAAATAAATAATTTTCCTATTATTCTCTATCTGCTTCGTATAAGTGAAATAAATAATGACTGTTAATATTACAAATACCGAGCACACACCATATATAGCATATAGTAGTAGTTCTAAAACGTTCAACCGCTGCATATGCACTCTGTCAGGCAGTGAATTATCGTATCAAATGTCGATGAATATTATCTCTTTCGAGCACCAGAGCACTTAAGATATCATCAGGTATCCTCTCTGCGTATTCATTCCGTTCTGAGGTTAGTGCATTAGCGAGTAACCACCTTCTTATGGTCAATGCATCGTGCAAATTATTTGCCTGCAACAGTGTGGCAAGTGAATATATGGTGACTAAGAACATAAGCATATGAAACAATTAATAGTGACCATGTGTGTGGCACATACCATGTTTTTGGGAGCATGTCCCAACATATGTTTCCCATTCCAGTGTAGCATGTAAACGATTACAGAAAATCCAGTTTGTTTCCTAGGCAACAAGACGTTAATACATGAGAACTAATTATACAAACATGTTTGGATACAAAGCATCTTACCAGTTAACCAACAGCGATGGATCATAGACAACCGTACGAGGCTAGTCATAAGAATCATCATTCCACTCATCCGATAACAATTCCATAACACGGTCAAACATGCTACATACTTTGTGTAACCTATCATTGTAGTATCGACAATACCCTAACGGTGCAGTTTGATCAATAGTGTTCGGTATATCCTGAACAATAGAGAGAACTCTCTTGTCAATGTCGAAGGAATAAAGGCAATATTTCCCGCAATGTTGAAATGGTACCAGAACCTGACATATTAGGCCAGTATTTATATTAGATAACATATAATAAAAAAATCAAACAAGCCTTGCATATGCTAATTCTGAACGATATTTAAGGTTAGACATGAAACCCTACCAGGCTGCTCGTTGTCGCTTCAACACAAGTCACAGGGTTGGGAGCAAAAATCTCCTTTGCTTGTTTATCATCGAGTCTTTTTTCACGGTTCTTATACCATCCTCGGTAGTTGCATTGCAGCTAGAAAACAATACATTAAATGAGAAACTGAATTCATCATTTCATCAAAATGGTAAATGTATGGAGGTATTCATAAACATACGCATAGCTGTAGATCTGCGAGATAGCACAATGGGTCCCTGTGTAACATAATGTGTTCTTGGCTCGAGAACATGCGCACCGCAAAATTGAAAAAGTCAACTCCCATACATTTATCTAACCGAAGCACATCTTGGAGCGCTTCTAGTGTTAATTTTATGGGGTATGGCTTAGAGTTTAGCACCCATTCTTTGCTGAAATGCATGCCACCTGTTAGAAGACACCAACGAAAAAGAAAATACATGTGTAGCAGCTGCAATAAAACCATAAAATACAATATACGTACCGAGCGACATCTGGATCTGTGACTTTCAAGATATAACTATAGATATCACCATCACTTTTAATATAGTTCATGCATGAAAGCTCAAGCTTAGAGCTGGCAAGTCGACCACGATTTGTTGTGGGCTTTGGTGTGTCTATAATCACACACGCATCTGGATCCTCCTCTCCGTCTTCAGCGCTAGAGTCCACATCTTTACACCCTCTCCTTTCATTAAGAGGAGAGGCAAGAAAGATTGCCGCTAGTTTCAGTCTGAAGTTTTCCATGTCTTTCTGCAAATTAAAAAACAATTGTAACCATGCCTTATCACCAAATCCAACAATTATGCAATTTTGAGTTAAATTACCTGGGTAAAAGTATCGGTCAAGACATCACCGTTCCAGTATTCAATGTAGTTTAGCATAAACAGTCCGCACGACACCCTTAGTGGATACAATTATTTCATTAATAAATATATATAAATAGTAAAAGGTAGGGAAGTATAATGAGTGAAAAGAATAAGGAGTTTTACACATCGTGCTGCATCATGTGTTTAAATTGCTCTACAATTGGCCACGAGATCACACGTAGGTCTGGCCATTTGTGCAAGGTAATGTCCATAATATCATTTACAATGTCAATATATCTCTGCATTCCATGTAGCTGATTTTGCACCGGACAAATGAGCAACGATAAACAATTAAATTCATCATTATAGCACATAATGCAAACACCTATCGTTATTACAGATAATAATGTAAACTCACCGTGTAATTTAATTCAGCCCGACTGTAATTTTCCAAGGAGTCGAGAACTTGAACTTCCCGTTTTTTCGCATTTATCACGGCAAGGTACCAGTGACAGCCGGGGATGTTTATAGGGACGAACACCTGTTTGTAATCAATTTATAGTGAGGACATTTTGTAACTTAGAAACATTGTAGAACAAGTGACATGATTGTTATTGTACGTGTCTTACCATGTCATGTTGAATATAATCAGTCACCCATTCTACTATTCGATTAACTGATAATGTAGGTTCATTTTGATTCAAGCTACAACCATCGCCGTGGATATAAGAATAGTCAGTAGTACTAAGTATCCGCACTGTCATCTCATTCCTAATCAGCAGATGTCCTTCAGACTTAATGAGTGCAATGTACGTGTCAACAATCTGCATTGAAATGAATAATATCTTAGAGATACAGATACGTATATAGCTCATGTATTTTGAAAATTTGGTATGGAAAATAAAAAAAATACGTATTACAACTAACCTCCCCATCTATATGTGCACCCGGGTCCAATAGGCGTTTGAAGCTATAGAATTTAATTGGTTGATTGTCAATGAGAACAACAGTTCTCTTATCGTTTGAATTTGCTACTGATCGAATGATGGCCATGTCTGCTTCATCGCAAATGTAGTCTGCAGAAAAAAATGCACATATTAAATAAGAGAAATCATTGATGACACATAGGGGAAAGGCAAAAAGAATACTAACGGGTCCAACCTTGGGATTCCACTATACTGACGTCAGGTTTTTTTGGCTTCTTATGATCGTACCATGTTTGTGGCCAAGGCGTAGTATCAATACATATAGGAGCCTACACCAGAACATGATGTATCAAATATACGTGGTAGGAAGATAAATTCATATATATTAAAAACAGTATGTATTGTAGCATACCATGTTAGCATGAGTCCTTTCCTTCGGATGTTTCGATGAAGAACCCATGTCTGCGACTTCTTCATGTTTTATGATTTTGACGGTGTCAGACTCTCCTAATACAGAATCAGTGACATTTTTATCAAACGTGCCACATTCTGAGACATTTGTTATGTCCGGAGACTTAGACTGTTGCACCGATGAAATCATCTCTTCATTTTTGTTAGGCGCATCCATCTCCTGCACACAGGATTGTGCCAGAAAGGAAAAAGGAATTAATAAATACAATATGGTAAATAGCTCTAAACCCTAAAACTGCATAATAAAATTTAATTTTTTCAGATATATATTCATGGATGGGAGGAACACCTTTGCTTATCTTTTAAAAAAATAAAAGTACATAATA
This sequence comes from Paspalum vaginatum, assembly GCA_030272315.1. NCBI lineage: Eukaryota > Viridiplantae > Streptophyta > Magnoliopsida > Poales > Poaceae > Paspalum > Paspalum vaginatum. Next base: position 36,976,230 of record CM059017.1, on the reverse strand, counting down.
AATCTTACGCATGAATATAAAAAAACCAACGGCACTGCGTGGTTGCCAATTACGGAAGCACCGGTGGAGCCATCCGCCGCTAGAATTCAAAGAACGTAGGAACTACGACTCACTTAAACCATGTTCGGACGGCCGGCGCAGGTGGACAGGCGGTGCAGATTTCCGAGGCGTTGGGCGGCGGCGGCGAGTGGCGCAGGTTGCCGACGGCCTGCGTTTTTGCAGTGCTTGCTGGTATAATCAGCCGGAACGGGGATCCGGACATAGGAGGTTCAGGCTTCTAGGGAGCCGGACGTCCGTATCTCTCGTGAAGGAATTATAAAGAAGTAAAGCTCGGTCATGTGAAGGACTTATATAAAGAAGTAAAGCACTTTAATGACATCAAGTATTTTGGGAAGAGGATGGTTCCTGCCTTCTATAAGCCTGGTCGATTAGCTTCCTTGTATAAGCCTGGTCGATTTGTGGAGATCAGCCGCAGGTGCAATAGTCGAATTTCACTTTAGAAAGCAGGATCGTTTATTTCCATACATATCTTATATTTCCATAGTCGCTCAGAAAATGAATACAGCCTCTTGACTTGGATGGAAACACAGATACCTGGTACGTATGAATTATGAACTCACCAAAACCGTGATCGGACGGGCGTCCTGGCGAACAGTGCAGATTTCCGCGGCGATTGGCGGATGTAGGCGGATGAGGATTTTGGGGATCCGGACGTCGCGATTGCAAAGCAATTACGTGTGTCACCATATTCCTTCCATAAGACCCTCCATTTTCGTGTAGATTATTGTAAAATCGGCGAGATAACGCTAAGTATTTTTTAAAACAAAATTTTTCCTTATATAATCTTGTATATTCCTTATACAAGATTATATTCATTATACAAGATTAAATACAAGAATAGTGGCAAGTAAAATCTTATATATTTTAGAAAGATGGATCGTTTGTCGCCATATATTGTATTACCGTATTTTTTCGAGCAATTATTAAACAGTATTATTACAATATTGTATTACCATATTCATTCAGAAAAATATAACAGGTTCATTAGTTTTGTATGGAAACACACGTGGCTGGTACGATGTCATTTTTCCAATTTGGATTGGCGCCATGAAATTGATTCGCATATCGGCTAACTATTCTTGTTTTTAAAATGATAGACCGTTTCTTTCCATATATTGTATATTACCACTTTTTTTGAGCAGATATTAAACAATATTTTGTTACCATATTCACCAAGAAAAATACAACAGTTTCGTTAGTTGCATACAAACATACATGGCTGGTACGAAGTGCTGTGTTTTCCACTTTGGATTGGCGCCATGAACTTGATTCTCGGATCGTCTAACTATTATAGACATACGTAGTGAGGGAGATTAATAAAATCGTCCACAGCACAGCATGAAGAAATCGCAGGTTGCTCAATATTTTATTTTATGATCAACGTACATATACCATAGGTAACGAACGATGAAGCTGAAGTTCTTGTATTACAACCGATGAAAACCATGCTCACACTTAAAATTACATGTAAAACTATGTCGATACAGTCACTTGCAATTCATTGTCCACGCTTGCTAGATACAAGGTCCTATTATAAACTGCTTTTTTTATTGTCTCCCGTAGATCCGGGTCGAAACGTACGGCAAGTCGAATAGCTGCAGAAAACATAGCATTAGAAAACCCATAGATGTAATATAATTTTGGATTGTAAAAAAAAACTCGAAACCGTATGGTCTAGGGGTGTTAGCCACGGGGCGCCTTCAGTGTCGATAAAGGTGAGGGAAGTGTGTTGCGATCGTTCCAAACAGGCTATATGAATATATATATATATACATCATAGGATACAGACAATGGCCATGCAACTTAGAAAATAGCAAAGAACTCACGAGTATCATGGTTGACGATGACCCTAGTTGCGACCACGATGTGATTACCAATCTCAGCCTCCATATAGAGTCCACGGTGCTCATCGCGCACAGATCTTTCCACCCGAAGAAAAGCTATGCGGTTGCTATTTTTGCAGCAAGACAATTGTCATCAAGTATTGGAAATAAATTAGTACGAAATAAATAAAGGATGAAAAGAAGAATGAAACCTAGTATCTTTCAGGCAAAACTCCCTTGAACCACCAGCACCATGATTGATACCAATCTCCAAGTGGCTAACATATGCAACAACAGCTACCACATCAACCGCTGACCCATGATCCCTCCCCATCGCTTGTTCCAGCGACACCATAGAAGCTCTGGAAATCATTGTAAATGAGTACAGGAGGTGGAGGGAGTCCTCGAATTGTCTTGAGGAGAGACGAACGTACTGGCTTTGTTAAAAAATATATATAGTACCCCGGCATAGTTTATTTAAGGAAAGCTATATTTTGCTGCCACATAGAACGCGGATCTTTCAATTATGTTGGTGGCACCTACTAAATTTAGGGTGGCCGGAGCGCTGGACGTCCCGGCGTGTTAGGATTAGGTGTCCGGGCATCGGCCTTGCATGCGAGCGGTGTAAGCGATCTTCGATGATTAGGTATATATAGAAACAATAAAGAAGCAAAGCACGTAATCAGCCTGCCCCAAAAGATTCCTTCTAATACATTGGTAGGAATATTTTATATATTTATTGTTAAAACCGGCTAGTTGACATTAGCTTCCCTCTACAAGGCTCGTCGAGTAGCTTGATTAGCAGCAAGGAATAAAATGAGCTTTTGATCCTAAATTATATTACTGTATGCTAGGGCCGTACATATATGATCCTAAATTATATTACTGAATATAATAAATAAATTACGTCCTATCATCTTCATGGTAACTGAATATTGAATGACCATTACGTCCGCAGAAGTAATTGATAATTGATAAATAAAATAAATAAATTTACAAGAGATGTTTTCAACGCACATAAATGTTGAAATTGACATGAGCGTGCATGAACATACATAAATAGACAATTTTTCTCGTTCCTCCCTGAATGCACACGCAAAATAAATAGCCATACAACGATCATGTATCTAACACTTCCTTAAAGACAATGTTTTTTGTACTCTTCCCGGTTGGGTCACCATTAACGTTCGTTTTCGCCAATACCCATGTACTATGCTGAGACACACCTCTGGACAATGCAACATATAATTGACCATGAGAAAACACCGGTTCAGGTAGGTAAATACCGACATTCGGTATAGTCTGGCCCTGAGCTTTGTTTATAGTCATTGCAAAGCTCAACCGTAGTGGAAACTGCTTCCGCTTGAACTTAAATGGCAAGGATAGGTCTTCTGACGGAGACATAGGTATCCGTGGTATAAAAACTCTATCACCAGCGTGCTGTCCATTAACTATCTCTGCATCAATCACATTATTTTGAAACCCCCTCACAACCATCCTAGTGCCATTACAGAGGCCATTGTGAGGATCAAGATTACGCAGCAGGATAACTGGGCAATTTTTTTTAACCTTGAGCTGGTGGGAAGGCAAACCATTTGGCGTGATCGAGTTCAGAAAGTCCAGTGGGTAGTTATTTCTGGTGTCATCTTCTACCGAGTCAAAGCTATAAAATATATGCTCTTTACCTGGGAACCGATCAATCATAACAGCATTCACAGAGTCAACGTGCTCATTCCTTGTCGATAGGATTGCCCTCTCTCGCATGTACGCTGACGACATGCAATTTTTAGACAATTCTGGGAACACCCGGTCAATCAGTCTGTCAATGGGCGCAGCTTTCGTGCCTAGCTGTTTATCACCATTATTATCATCCGAACCCCATTCTATTACTACATCATCCGGTAGGTGGACATAGTCGTCCCCAAATGTTTCCTCAGTTCCATTTCTGATTCTAAGCAAGTAATCAGCGAACCAGGTGTCAGACTGAGCCCTCATGTTCTGAGTAAGCTGAATCCGTCTTACACCTTGCCATATGTAAGACCTCAACAATGTAGCATCTGTGATTTGGGCTCCAGTACCACGAGCCACCACTGGAAGAACCTGTCTGAAATCACCACCAAACAACATCACCTTACCACCAAAAGGTTGATCAGACCCCATGATATCTCGCAGTGTTCTTTCAAGTGCCTCGACTGCTTGTCTCTTTGTCATAGGGACCTCATCCCATATCACCAGTGCAGCCCTCCGAAGCAACTCTGCAGTGGCACTCTGCTTCGTGAAGCTGCACATCGTGCTGTCATCGAGTCTAATAGGGATCTTAAAACGTGAGTGTGCAGTTCGGCCACCATGCAGAATAGAAGCTGCTATACCCGATGTAGCAGTAGCAATGGCAATATGACCCTCAGAACGAATCTTAGCTAGTAAAGCTCTATAAAGATACGTCTTCCCAGTTCCACCTGGGCCATCAACAAAAAACACTCGTGGCCGAGCATGCTGCACATGGCCCGTTATTTCATCAAATGCCATCCTCTGTCCAGCATTCAGTGTGCCCACAATTTTGAGGTCATCTTCGTCAAACCCAATTTTCAATTCTTCGTTCAACTCCCTGTAATAGTCTCTTGAGGACATTTCATCTGCAAGTTTGAGGAAAAAATCTTGATATAACCAAAAGTGCATAGCATGGAATAAAGTCTTATTCTTGCGTCGCTTCTCAGCATTAACATGATCGTTTGAGGATATAGAAAAACTTCATATAACCAACAGTGCACAGGAAGGAATAAAGTCGTATTCTCACGTCGCTTCTCAGCATTAACATGAGCTTAAAAAATGTGAAACTTGGGAGAAAAATGCATGCAGTGTCGAGTCAAGTAGCCTTATACAAACATAATATGTTCAGCACACACATGAAAATAAATTGTATTCAGTTTTAACAATTTATGGCGTGCACTGTGTTGTAGCATGGCAAAAAAACTTGGACGGCTGATTAATAAATAAAATGGATTCAACTAATTTATTTTATCTTAGAAGCGTTCTGTTGTAGCATTACCTGAGTCCTCTAGTTGTGGAAGTCCGTAGTCTCCAATTTCCTTGCCCATAGAAGTGAGATGATATGAAAGGTCTCTAAGCAGCATCTGCTCAACCATTGCGCGGCTCACAATATCCCGACGGTAGTCCTCAACCATTGGATTAAAATACCTGTCATATAAAGCACGGGCATTTGCGCACTCACGAAAAACCAAAATCGTAGCGTACAACCTCCTGATAGCACACGGCATTCTTGTATCTGCAGCCTCAGCCAAGCAACCATTGATAGCTTTATCCGTCTCCACAAAACCCATTGCCTCACAAGCCTCCCTGAACGTATGATACGTGACACCCCGATGTGTCTTAAGGTCCACATAAGAAGTAGGACCCTTGACATGGTTCAGGAGCACACGAAGGTAATACCTCTCACCCTCTGCAGGGTGTGCATGGACAAACCTCCCGATCTGAATCCTTTGTTTCCTAGGTACCCACTGCTTCTTAGCTTTGATCCACCTAAAGTGCTCAGGGAATTCTCTGTACAGATACTTAACAGCTCCTGGATTTTCATGGTTCACCCGAAAAAAATCTGTCAGCATGGAACGTTGAGACTTCTCCCTCTGAACAACATCATTTATGTCCTCATTGGGGTTAAAAGCAACCATGTGCATTCCTGGCATATGAACCTGCATCTGCAATACTGGTGGAGACATAGAATATAAAGGGAAACCGAAAAGCCGATAGCAAGCTTCAGGCGCGGTTATCATCCTTGCATTTCTGTAATTTTTTACCTTTTGGAATTTGCACTTCCATGCTGTGAACTACTCTGATGGTTTAAAAATAGACGGACCACAGTACCAATACTAGAAAGTACCAAATAGAATGGTCTAATACTAAAAATGGTGAGACCGATACCCATATTTTTTTATTCCACGAATAATATCAAAGACCATAAAAAATAAAAAAGTGATACTTCCTTGTACTAGTACGTACCTTTCCAACTAATGCAAAATCTCGAAACTAGCAAAGGTAAATTAGACTTGCCTAGTAGAAGATGTTAGTATTTATATTCAATTCGCCATTCGAAATTGTGATTAATTGCTGTCCGAAACTAAAAGTCCTACTTTATACATGTCATAATCTAAAATACAATAAAAAATTTGGGTACGTATCTGAAGGAACCGATTTTCATTTCGAAAAAGAATGAAATACTAAGGCTAATTTCCAACCTCAAAAATGTGAAATAGAATTTGAATATCCAATACTTCTAAATTGTTGTGTGAGCGCATGCGTTGTTTTTCTCAAAAAAATTGTTATTTTTAAAGGTTAAGGCCTTGTTTGTTGGGACGGAGAAAAAATTTCATATTTCTAGGTTTTTTCCTCTAAAATTACTAAACAATTCTGAGAAATTTCTATGTTCTAAATGGGGACTAAGTCTCCAAAGGAAAATTATAGTATCAAGATTTCTTTGGGGCTTGTGACTTCCACATTCAAATCAATTTTGGGACTTCCAAATCCAAATTCAGTTCCGCAATGTAGAGATTGAAGAATGAACATCACCACAAATTTCGGTAGTTAGGTGGATTGCTTCTTCCAAATACTTGAACAACAAAACCGAAGTGTTGGCTGCAAGTCTTCAACCCATCATGCGGCACGTGATGCGAGTCCACAAGTCAACGCACGCAGCAACAATTTCTGACCTTTCGTCTTGGCCGCCGTGACGACAGAAGAACCTTGGGCGCCACTCCACTCGAGCTGCTCGGCAACCACACCTTCGTACTACTGGTATTTATCCTCCCCAAACCAAAGCGAAAAGCCACACCGCCCTCAGTTCTAGCAACAAGATGCCAACCGAACAAGTGAGCCATGGGGAGCCTGAGCGCCGGCACCACCTAGCCCTCTTCCTCGTCGTCCTCCGACGCCTCCAACCAGAGCCTTGGCGCGCAGCATCCGCTGCTCTGGCCGGTGGGGGGGAGTGTAGAGCCATGCCAAGCCGATCCTCCAGTTCGGCTAGAACCTCGCGTGCCACGGCCTCATCCCGACGGTCATCACAACAAGCCTTCGTCGTCCGCACCGCTCCACACCGGCCCAGCCCATTCCGCCTCACCGCCATTTCCGACGGCTTCAATGACCCTAGGCCTCGACCCTCGCTGTGGGCTCCAAAATCCCTGCCTGTCGTCACAGGTTCAGGTTCAGAGCGAGAGGACTTGGAAAGGCGGGAAGTTATGTTTGTTGAGCCATGCCAGTCATGTTTGGTACTAGTAGTATATAAGCCGCTGGCTTACACTGTTAATGTTGTGGAATAAAAAAAAGATAGATGAACATTTGTTTTCCGAATTTCGTTCCTGCGTGCCCCACGGCGAGGAGATTGAGCTTGACGACGTGCCACACGCTGTTCTCGCCTCAAAACCAGACTGGTGTCCTTCCGGTCACTCATACGTATTTGGAGGACGCCGGCCGATCAACAGATGGCATGCTTGACACATATGGTTTAGATCTCTTCAAGCATCAATGTGTCGTGTATGGCTTGGCCTGACAAGCAGGCTCCTTGCTCCCCATTGTCCTTGTGTCCTATGGTACTGTCTCTGAATACAGCGAGACACGGTTAGAGGAGCCGGTGTCTGCAATTCAGAGGGATCACTCCTTTGGGTTGCGAGATGAAATGAGGGCGCAAGTTGTCGGTTCAACTCCGCAACAAGTGGATCTCGATGTGGTTTGCTTGTTTATATCATGTGCATGTCTCCTTTCTTTGTTGCTTCAGAAGCCAACAATATCCATCAAGCACACAGACAGGCGAACCTGCTTCAATCCGCTTCTTTATTATTACCACATTGGGAAAAAAGTACACTAGGACTACATAAACATCATTTGAGGTCATGTTTGCAACTGAGGGTTCGTATATATGGAGGAATCACATAAGGCACAGAAATCGACTACGACTACCAACGAAATGGCAAAATAGAGGTGCTAATCTGAAACGGCACAGGGAATGAAAGCGCAGGAAATGGTAACTACGAATATTTGTTGCAGATGTAGTTACACTTTTGAATAATATATTGCAACAAAAAGTAACTTTGAATTTAGAATATTGCAATGCTGGTTTAAAATCTCAGATTTTGATCATTAAAAATTAGATATAGTATTGTGATACCATAGACATAAACTTTTGAACCAAAATTTGAAATATTTAAAATGAATTTAAAAAATTTATGTTGGAGGGAAGTTGACTAAATCTTTTAGTTACGTCGTTTCCAAATAAAGATGGTAATTTTGCACGTTTCAGATACATAGATTCTGTACTACTTAAATCCATAGAATCCAAAACAAGATATTGTTAATTCATCCGTTCATTTTAAGAGAAAAAATAATTAAATTGGAGGGTTCCAAAATTACCACCAAAATTATAGTATCAAGATTTCTTTGGGGCTTGTGACTTCCACATCAGTACCTAGTCTCTGTTTCTCTGCCGAACAGTCTAACAGTGCCCTCACCCGATGAGAGTCGTCCGATCCGCGCATCCGACGGCCTGAAACGCTCCCCCGCACTACAGTCCTACAGTCCTCCGTGCCTAAATATCTCACCCGCGCACACAGCCGCTGCCCCAACCCGTCACAGCGCCCTGCCTTCACCGCTGCCGTTGCGCTGCCCCCACCCCCGCCGCGGCCGGGGGCTACACGCCGTCCTCCACCTCCTCCTCCTGTCCGCTGCACCCGGCGACGGAGGCGCGGGAGGCCGCAGGGTGCTGCCCGGCGAAGGAGCCGCGGGAGGCCGCCGGGTGCCGACCCACGGGGCGCCGCCGGGGGAGGAGCCGCGGGAGGCCACCGGGGCGCCAGCCGCCTCTCCCGGGGCCCGTCCCCGCCGTGTCGCTCCCGCCCCAACCCCACGGCCGCCACCCTCTCCCTCCCCAGCGCTCCCACGCTGTCCTCCTCCTCCTCCTGTCTGCTGCACCCGAGGACGGAGGCGCGGAACGCTGTTGGGTGCCAGCCGGGAAAGGAGCCGCAGGAGACCGCCGGCCGCCGGCCAGGGGCTGAGCCACGGGGTGCTTCCGGGGAAGGAGCTGCGGGAGGCTGCCGGGGCGCGGAAAAGCACCTCCGCGCCTCCTGTGCCGCGCCACCGCCGGCAGCGACGACGAGCCATTCGTGCTGCGCCACCAGGCGGACCAAGCGCGCTGCCTGCCCCCGCTGGACCCATGCACGGCCAGCTCACTCCCGCGAGAGCCCCGCGCTGCCCCACTGACCCCACGCGCGGACACGCCGCTCCACCCTCGCCGAACCTGGTATGCTGATGCCCGCGCAACGCACAGGCGCTCGGCTAGTTCAAATCAATTTTGGGACTTCCAAATTCAAATTCAGTTATGCAACGTAGAGATTGAAGAATGAACATCGCCACAAATTTTGGTAGTTAGGTGGATTGCTTCTTCCAAATACTTGAACAACAAAACCGAAGTGTTGGCTGCAAGTCTTCAACCCATCATGCGGCACGTGATGCGAGTCCACAAGTCAACGCACGCAGCAACAATTTCTGACCTTTCGTCTCTGCCGCCGTAATGACAGCAGAACCTTGGGCGCCACTCCACTCAAGCTGCTTGGCAACCACACCATCGTAGGATTAGTATTTACTATTTAGGGCAGCCGTGATGGGCCGATAGCAGCTTTCTATAGAGCTTCCAACTCTGCATGCTCCGGCAACAAGATGCCAACCGAACCAATGAGCCATGGGGAGCCCGAGCGTCGGCACCACCTTGCCCTCCTCCTCGTCATCCTTCGACGGCTCCAACCAGAGCCACGGGCACAACATCCGCTGCTCCGGCCGGTCCCGGGAGTGTAGGGCCACGCCAAGCCGATGCTCCAGTTCGGCCAGCACCATGCCACGGGCCCGACCTCGCGTCCGACGACTTCAATGACCCTAGGCACCGACCTCACCAAACACGTTGTTGACACGTTTTCATACTAAACACCCAAAGCACCCTAGGGTTTGCTCACTGTTGCAAAACCCTTGGGTTGCCATGACCACGCCAAACAGTTCGGCGTGCCTCACCGGACAGTGCGGTGAGGGTAGATGCTCAGGTAGGACCTAGATCAAAGCTCCCGGGAAGGACCCCGTTAGGGAGGATAGATGCTAGGGTTTTCTCTAGCATCGGCAGGCCAGCTAGAGCTCTTCTGGTCAGCGTAGAGTCGAAAAAAAAGGAAGATTAAGGGTTGGAGAAGAGAATTAAGGTTTGGGAAAATAGATTTGCATATAAGTAGACAAAAATTAATGATTGATTCGATTGTGGAATCGGTCGGGCCCTTTATATTTATAGAGAAGGGTGGTCTTGAACCTAGCTCAAGTCAAACTCCACGAGATCACTCAGAAATTACCGGATTCATCTCGGACTCGACCCTACCGGACTGTCCGGTACGTGCTACCGCCGGACAGTCCAATACATGCCACCTGTCCGGTGGCTGTGGCCAGTGCAGGCCTACCCAAATTGGTGCTCAACACATGCACCCTGCCTTTTAGTGAAGGCCATGAACTAAAACCACCAGAACTATTTACACCTTTGAGAATCAGTAGATTTCTCATGACATAACAATTTCGAAGCAAACAATTCCTCCGATGCGACACATCAGCCTTTCACAAGCATCTTGCCACATACTTGGGTAATATCTCTTCAAGAAGTGTCCATTCAATACTTTGGGCAGTTCGTTACCTTGCAGATTTTCTAACATATAAGCATTACCAAGAACTACCCGTATCACCTTGAAAGGACCTTCCCAACTTGGAGACCACTTGCCGAATCTCCTATCCTTGGTCCTCAATGGCAACACTGTCTTCCACATGAGCTCTCGAATCTGTAAAGACTTAGCCTTTACCTTCTTGTTGTATGCCTTGGCAACCATGAGCTTGTCCTTCTCGATCTCTTTTAAAGCCATCAATCGCTTATCGGTCACCTCATCAATATTGTCCATCATTAGGTCATGATATTCACCGATATCTAAATCATTCTGTCTTTCAAACCTGTATGCATCCAAATTTACCTCTATAGTAACATAGCATCATGACCATACACAAGCTCAAAAGGAGAAACTTCATTAGCACGATGTTTAGATATATTATGAGCCCATAAAGCTTCAGACAAGACCTCATGCCAACGTCGTGGGTGATCCACTGATTTTTTTGATAAGACTGATAACCACATTATTACTAGACTCAGCCTGACCATTGGCCTAACCATAATATGGAGAGGAATTGAGCAACTTAATCGTATAAGATTCAGCAAATTCACGCACCTCTTTAGACTAAACGAGGCACCTTGATCTGTAGTTAAAGTTCGAGGATTACCGAGTCTATGAATGATATGCTCAGTAATGAACTCCATTAGCTCTTTCCGCGTCATTTTCTTCAAGGCAACGGTCTCAGACCACTTGGTGAAGTAATCTGTAGCCATCGACACAAACCAATGCCCCTTGGAAGATGACGGATGAATCTCCCCAATAAAATCCAGGCCCCATCCTCTGAGCGGCCAAGGCTTGATAATGGGATGCATTTTGGCAGCAAGAACCATTTGTAGATTTCCAAACTTCTAGCACACCTGACATCCTTTGTAATACTTGAAACAATCGGCAACCATAGTAGGCCAATAAAACCCGACCCTTCTCAAAAGCCACTTCATCTTTAACGCCGATTGGTGAGTACCACAAACACCTTCATGTACCTCCACCATAGCCAGTTCAACATCATCAGAACCTAGACACTTGAGCATAACACCACTAACGGTTCGATGGTATAATTAATCATTAATCAAAGTATACTTAAAAGTAGCTCACTGAACCTTTGTATCTGTTCTAGCACTTGGATCTCACAAATATATAACAAAAGGCTTCCTCCAACCATTCATATCGGCTACTACTTGCTAAGTCATCCAAAGCCAAAATTAGAATCTTCTCCGTTGCACCAGATAGTCCGGCACTTCCTATCGGACAGTCTGGCACGCTACCGGACAGTCTGGTACATCCTACCAGGACAGTCCGGTGTGCGCAGCCTCAGCACACAAACCTCTCCAAGCAACCGTGTTTCAGAAATATGAAACTTCCCTTTGGATATACAATAACCAGATGCTCCCCATGCCAAATCATTAGCCCTGGAATTGTCAGTTCTAAATATGTGACAAATTCCAAATTCATCAAAAGAATGAATGATATCCCAACATCGTTAGAGATAAGAATTCAGAATTCCATCAAAGCATTGATACTCACCCGAAACCTGCTGGACTATCAACTAAGAATCTCCAAAGGCTTGAACATGCTTTACCCCCATGGATTGTAATAACTCTAAACCGAATAACAATGCTTCATATTCAACTTGATTATTAGTTCATTGAAATTCTAATGGGCTAGAAAAATCAAAAGTAGCACCTTCAGGTGAAACAAGCACTACACCAACACCTCGCACTTCATCACAAAACGATCCATCAAAGTAATGTTTCATGGAGTAGGAGTAATATAAGTTGTATCTAGTTCACAAGAATCATCAATATGATGTTCTACTATAAAATTAGTTAAACTCGCCTTTCATAGATTTTAAAGGTTCATAAGCCAAGTCATATTCTATCAAAGCATAAGCCCACTTTCCAATTCTTCCACTCATGATGGGATTACGCAACATACATTTAATAACATCGGCTTGACAAGCAACTACACAAGAACTAGATAGCAGGTAATATCTCAACTTGGTACACGCATAAAACAAACATAAACATAACTTCTCAATGAATGTGTACCTTGTTTCGGCATCAATCAAACTTCGACTCAAATATGTGACCACATGCTCCTTGCCTTCGGTTTCTTGAGTCAAAACAGCACAAATAACTTTATATTCAGCAGCAATATATAATTTGAAAGAAACACCACTCCGAGGAGCCTTAAGCACCGGCACCGAAGATAAATACTCCTTGATTTGCTCAAAAGCCCTCTCCTGTTCCGTCCCAAGTAAAATCAGCATCATTCTTTAACCGAAAAATAGGAGTGAAAGCATCCACCTTACCGGCAAGATTAGAGATAAACCGCCGTAGATAGTTCACCTTACCAAGAAACTTTTACATATCAAGTTTGCATATTGGAGCTACAACTTTCCGAATAGCTTCAACACGATTACGATTAACCTCTGTGCCATGCTCGTGAACGATAAGGCCTAAAAACTTTCCAGCCAACACACCAAAAGCACACTTGCGTGGGTTCATCTTCAAACCATACTAGGGCCTCTTCTCAAAGACTTTGCGTAAATCAGCTAAATGAGAATTAAAAGCTGCCGATTTAACAACTATGTCATCAATGTAGACTTCTAGGATGATTCGTATCAACTCATGGAAAATAAAGTTTATAGCCCTTTGATAAGTAGCATTACCATTCTTTAAACCAAATGCCATAACAACCCACTCAAACAAGCCAATAAAGCCAGGACATACAAATGCCATTTTAGACGTATCTTCTTCGGCCATAAAGATTTGATTATATCTAGCATTACCATCAAGAAAGCTAATGACTTTATTACCAGAAGTACTATTGATCAACATGTCGGCTATGGGCATAGGATACTCATCTTTGGGGGTAGCCTTGTTCAAATTGCGGAAGTCAATGCACACCCTAAGCTTGTCAGAGACTTTCTTCTCCATCGGCACGATGTTAGGCACCCAATCAGCGTACCTACAAGGTTCTAATTATTGGCGTTTCTTAGCCTACTGAGATAAATCCGCAAGTGCACGGAAACACGTTGTAGCTTTTCACCCAAGAGTATTCCAGGCTATCGAAATCCACGAGGAACGAGGACTAACACAACGTCGAACAGACAGGACCGAACAGTAATGCCAGCAATTGTAGAAATAAATAACAAAGTATGGCAGGATCACTTCTTTAAATATAACAACTTAACTTTACTAAACAAACCAGAACTCTCGGTTTACTTGGACACCGAGACTGTAGAACCACTTCCGGGCACCAGAGTGCTGATAACCCAGACAAGAAAGGCGGGTGCTACAGAACTCAGCTAGGCATCGATGACTACTTATCTGAACGATGGGGTTAGACTACACATGACACACACCTGCTGTCACCAGGTGAGACTACCAACCAAAACTGCATGGGACAAAACACCTTCCAAGGCAAACTCTAGTCTAGACACCACGTCTACACAAATGAGTTTACTACTGTACTGGTTCGAAGCTTAAGAGCAAGCACAACTGTATAGTTAAACTAAACAGAGCACACTTAGCACCCATAAACTACTAAGCAGGGGACTGAGAATGTAAATAAAGTAAGTATGAAATATATAAAGAAGAGAACAAGGAACTTTACTCAATCCTGGGAAAGGATATCCTTCGTCTAAAATAAAGAATTTCGGAAGCAGAATACCAAAGGCAACTCTAGCTCCTTCACTCTTCACTCACCACTCTCTCTGGGGACGTATGTGGCTCTTTCTTACAATGCCAAGGGTGGCCCTACTACAATACTCTACACCTAAATACACAACCACACTTCTATTCTAATGAACCACCACACCTTACAAGTGACCTCCCAAGGGGTAATTATAGCTTGGAGGCCGAGGGGAGGGGGACTTGCAGGCGTGCTAGGTCGGTAGTGAGCAAAAGTCGTTGGTTGGGTGACCGGGGAAGGTGGTCGGCTGACCAGGAGGGGTGGTCGGGCGACCACCTAATTAGCCGACTTTGTCGATCCTGCGGCTGAGATGCATTCCCCAAGTCAGTTGTCGGTTGAAGTAGTTGATACACGTGCAAAACGGGGTCGGTGCATGGTCGGGCGGCCACATCCTATGGCCGGACGACCACCTGATTGGCTGCATGTAACTTCCCCTAGATTGCTAACGTCATCAATCCCTAGTATGATGGTCTTCTGATGCTTGGATGCACTGGATGCTTGATCCAACGATTGCATTTTACATTGTTTGTGTTACTTTGCATGCAGGTCGAAGACGTGTCAAGTGACATGGTCGGGCGATCGGGCAATATGGTCGGGCGACCATCCACTTTGGGTTGAAAAGGTTGCCTTGGCTGCCTAGTGGGCTGCCCAACCTTCCTGGTGGCCGGGCGACAGAGGGAGGTGGTCGGCTGGCCATGCCAATTTGGCCCATTGCCTCTCCCCTTGCCACATTGCCTCTGTTTTGCTCATTCCTCCTTTGTTTTGAATGTGAAAAGCTCCTGCATACAACTTTCATGCACAACTCGTGCAACTAGTTAATAATACATGAAAACATGGTAAATTATACTCTCAAACATGAAATGTTGGTGACCGAAATGGGTTTTATCGACCGCTAACTCCCCCCCACACTTAAACCTTTACTCGTCCTCGAGCAAAGAATAGAGTTTAGTGTTGACGGCACTTAAGCACGGCAAACCTTATACTGCAAGCGACAATATCGTGTGTAGCTTTTCCCTAGGATGAGTATCATGGGTTTTGTCAATCCAGGAAATTAACTAATTGAGAACTAATTAACAAGAGTTTAAGGTAAACTAAGGGTAAAAAGGGTATCTGATCTATCTCTAAACAAATCCTTATTCTAAATTAGATAAGTTATATATATATATATATATATATATATATATATATATATATATATGTATATTTGGAGCCCTGGGCTCCCTTTAGCTATAGAAAGCCCCAGCCATCCGACCGAACCACACCTGCTCAGGGGTCAACCCGTCGACTAGACCAATCATGGTCCCCACCCCGTGACCCAACCGAGCCCGAGATTATCGTATCCCACCTGGCCCGAGATTATTAGGCATCCTCCGTCGGATAGAGCAACCGACCCCCCCAAATCTTCCATTCCATATCCATTCGCATAAACCGCCGCCTACTCCTCCCTACGCCGCCGCTCCACACCCCGTGGCCGACGCGCGCTGTCGCCCTGTTCGTCCCCAACTCGGGCCGACGCGCGCCGCTGCCACCGCCGGCGACCTCCTTCGCCTCCTCTCCCACCCCTCTCCGCATCGACCTCCTTATCCGGCAACGCCTTCAGCTCCACCTCGACGCAGCGCACCTTCTCCACGCCGCTAGCACCGCCGTCTCCGTCGAAGAGAAGCCCCACCGGATCTGTGACAAAAGCAGCGCCATCCAAAAAAGTAAGATCAATCTCTCAACGTAACTTGTATTTATTTATCAATCTACCCTTCAATGATTTGATAGTTTAATCTGTCGTGATCGACCTCAGTAGTTGTATTTATTGGTTTGACCTCTGTCTGTTGTGAATCGAGATTTGCTACATATGGTATTTATTGATTTTTGTCAATATTCACAACAATAGCAATTGCAGCAAGGGTTTTATGCACTTCCACATAGCTATTTATGCATCTCAACTCTAAAGCTAATGCGTGGATGATGCTGGCAGTGATAAAAGGGATGACAATTAGTTGATTTTTAACAGATTCTATGATTTTTATTACATATTGTTAAGAGTTTATGCACTTTTTATAGACGATTATGCATTCTATCCAAAACCATCGCCCGCGGTGATAAAGGGACCACTATTATAGATTTTTGGCAGATTATACGACTTTTATTACATATTGTTTAAAGTTTTATTCACAATTGCATAGATGTTTATGCATACTGTTGAAACCATAACATGTCTGAAATCATCAAGTTATTTGATTTATGCATACACAAACAAGTTTTTATGCGTCACTTTGTTTGTCTATGCATATAAATGCCTGACTGTGTTCTATGTTTATCAATTATGCATTTTCATTGTCAATTATGCTTTTCAGATACTACTGTCACTTCTACATTATGTCTGATTCATTGTCCACAGAGGCTTAATGTGAGATACAATCCTCATAATGTGCTTGTAAACATATGGATCATGAGTGACATGGAGCAGGAAGCCATAGCGAGGAAAGGGTTCTCCAACATCCTTTGCATAGTTGCAGATGAATAGCTCAGGACAAGACCACTACGCCCAAGCATATCAATTCTTATGTATTGAAGAGAAACATTTTATGCTTGTATAGATATTATACATGATTGTAAAGTTGATGATTGAGATTATATTTTGGCCAATTGTGCACAGAACAAGATCCCTATTACTGTCATGATGAAATGTTTATGTTAAGTGCAATAACTTATCTGTGATCCTGTGTTTATGTTAACTGAAATGATGACATGTCATATGTGTCCGAGACGATGTGCGCAACCCAATCCCTGTGCACATGCTTGTTATGCTGATTTATATCTAAACGTCAATTTACAATACTTCTTACTGCGTTTTACGGTACCGGCAAAAGCACAGAGCAAATCCTAGGCTCACGCGTCCTGGTGCGCAAAATCTACGTGATTTATGCATATCACAACACCAATTTACCACAAATCTTCCTATGTTTTTACGCTACCCAAAGTGGGTGCAATATCTACGTGATTTATGCATATCACAACACCAATTTACGACAAATCTTCCTACGTTTTACACTACCCAAATTGTGGAGCGAATCCGAGCTGCACGTAGCGCGCCCCACGTCCACCACTTGAAAGCGGCACTCACGGAAACCGCCTGCCAATCACGCGCGCAGTTACGCCCGAGACGTGGATTACGCAACGTCGTCCAAACGGCATAAAAACCTGAATTTTACGCAGATCCATACTCTTATTTATGCAGTTGTGAATAACTATATTTACGCTGTTTCATAACTCGCACCCGGTTGGACCGTTTGCGGTCCCTCAGGCTGACTCGACCGGGAATCTAGTCAAGAGGGCCCCACCCACGCCTCGCTGCTCGGTTCGACCACCTCACGGGCCGACCCCCGCTGGCCTGGTCCCCCTGGCTCGGGGGGGAGGCCCGGGGCTTCCTGCAACTAATGGTAGCCCTGGGCTTCCTTTATACCGACCCTATATATATATATATATACATACATATATATATATATATATACATATGTATATCTATGTATATACATATATATATATATATATATATGATAAACAATTAGAACAACATTAGAGGACTAATCAAAGGGTATTGACTAGATGCTAATCAAGCTCTAATTGGATCCAAGACATACGCGATATGGGTGCCGCAACAAGATTAGTGCAGCGAGATAACCTGTAGCTCAAGGTAAATAAGCATGTTCAAGCATATTCATCGTAGCATGATTAAATCAAGATCAACTAATCTAATCTCCTAGATCGAGTTTAACCTTTCCCCGGGCTCTACTGTCACCAGTAACCAGGTAATCGACGAGAAACTCTCAACATGCATACATAATTAGAGAACGTGCTTCTAATTACTTCACAGAGTCTAATAACATAATTAGAGCAACTAGAACTTCTAATCACCATGATTACAAGAACTAGAAACACAACCATGTAATTAGTAAACTAGATTAGAGATCAAGAACGCTAGATGAATAACACCCTTAATGACATGATCTAATTAGCAAACATCTAGACCTAAAATTAATTAGAGCTGGAACATGCATGATTAGGGCAAGAATATGATAATTAGACAAGAACAATGCTTCATTAGTAAATTGTATCAAGAATACAGCCATGATCATACCTTCTCTTGATGATACAATTAGACCTCTAGAGCTAGGTAATTAGAGCACCGTGCAAGGCCTCTAATCACCTCCAGGAACTAAAAGAACTCTAATCCTAGAGTGGAAACTCGACCCTCTACTCTCCTCTAGTTGGGGTTCCTCTTGTCGCCATCTTCACGCCTTGATAATGAATTGGATGCCCGACCTCAGGGCCTAGGCTGGCTTTATATAGTCCAGAGATGACGTGGTAGAAAAGGAAACTCAAACCGACTTAAGGAGTCCCTTGGTCGGCCGACTTGGGGGGGGGGTCTGGTCGGCCGACCAGGACTCCTCCCTCTCCCAATCGTTTCCATCTTTTGCGGGGACGTTGCTTGGTACTTAAGAAATATAATTACGGAGGATCTCGGACACTTGGGATTCTGTAATCTTCTATATTCTCCTAGATTTGTCGAATCCTTCTAGTTTTGGACTTGATTGAAATACTTTTGCCATATATTCTTCTATGAACTTGTAGCACTTGATGTCTTCTAGAAGCTTCTGGTTAGAAAGCCTTGATTTGACTCAGAGGGGGGACATAAGTCAACCAAGCCTTCCTCGATCATCATCTTCATGAAATAACATCTCAGAGGTCTTTTCTTGCTCGAGGTAGATTGTGGTAAATTTCGCGAAAAATTGGTCAAAAACCTGTAAAAATCACATATAGCATATTTCCAAGACAATATTGCAAAATCCATAATAATCGGTGATAATTGTTAGTAAAAGATATAGTTGACGCATGAAATAAGTGAAAAACCATATAAAATGATGCAAAATATTCGTTCAAATGTCGCGTCAACATTAAGCATCAATGGAAAGGGCATAACATCAACATTCACCATAGCAAGCACTAGATTACTCCCAACTATTTCATCCTGCCTAGGATTTCAATGGTGTCTACACTCAGTTTTGGAATGTTGAAACATGGAACAAGAATATATCGGAGTTAACTTCAGGCTCCCTCGTCACACGAGTTAAGAGGTTTTCAAGGTTTTCAAAAGCAAGGAATACCAACTCTTTTGATCTCAAGTCCAACTCTTGGTCACTCAATGGACAAAGTGTCCTTGCCAAAATCTTGCATTCCTCACATTCCTAAACTACCAAGGCTTTTTATGGAGCTAAGGTGGCTTGGAGAATGAGGCTTTCCTGTCATGTTTATGTTGTCGGATCAAATCAAGTCTCAAGAAAGAATTCACAATCAAGTGAGATTTGGCCGAGTGCAAGTGTAGTGTAAGGGTTTGTCTCTAGTCGGCGCCTTATTTGAATCGCATGTTTGAGCAGAGGGCATGGAGTTCTTCTTTCTTTTCTTTTCCTATTTTCTCATAATTTTTTCCTTCTATTTTTTTCGAACCTCCATGCCTCCCTTTCATTCAAATGAAACTTGAATGGGATCATTGACATTTCATTGCACAACTTTTTGAGAGACTTTATTTCATGGAATGTGCATGCGAAGGCCAAAATTCTCAACTGATTTCAACTCTTTTAATGGCACGAGACTTGATAAGACTCAAAACAATCAAGGAAGCGCAAATGTATAAGGTTTGTTTTCATATGTGGCACTGGTGGGACAAAGGATAGGCACTTGAGACCATCCAAGATGGAGCCCTCTTTTTGTTTTCTTCAAATAAAACTCATAACTCGTGTGGGAGGTTCCTTTAGTTTTCTCCAATTATCTCATCTCTCATGAATCAATAGACTAAACCCAAGTGGTTCCCTATCCATGATAGTATCCATAGGCAAGATTAATCTAGCATGAGGAATAAAATGGTGCAAGCACAAGTTAAATGTGACATTATGATCATGTAGAGCATGATTTAGCAAGGTTTCATGTGTAGAGCGCAACAAATTTGGTGGTGTACAAAATAAAGCATGTGTACCTGACCTCCTAGTGCGGGTTCGTTGCAAAAATGGGCTAGCCAGCACACCAACATGGCCGGGCGACCGAGCCTCTCGGTCAAGTGACCAAGCCCACTAGCCGGGCGGCCATGGGTGTGGTCGAGCGACGGGTGATTTCCACATTCGACCTGTGCACTAGTTCTTTTCTGCTGATGGAGTCTCTAGGGATGTGACAATGTCGCGTGACATGTTTTTGTGAAAATGGTAGGGTCGGGCGACCGAGCCTCTCAGTCGGGCGACAAATCCCACTGGCCGGGCGACCATGGGTATGGTCGGGCGACCGGGCGATTTCGCCGAATTCCCTTGAGCGGAGTGGTGATACCCAGCACAAGTTGTTTCTTGCATGGTTTCTGCAGGGTTAGTGATAGGAGGTCGAATGGTTTGGCCATTCTACCCACACTCATTATTCAAAAAGGGAAAATATCCTACCTTTATTGAATCAATAAAATTGGAGGCGCTTGTTGCAAAAGGAAATTAAACAAAACAAAACAAAATTTTCCCTAGAATTAAGAGCTAAAGTGCCTAAGATAACTAGAAGCACCGGGCGTCTATGGTGCGGGAGGATCATAGAGATCGGGACACCCGATTGCCTCCGTGAGGTGGCGGACTTTGGCGGACAGCCGTTTCCTAAGTACATCAACTTTGTTATCTATTTCCATCCACCAAAGCTCGCCTTCAGCACAGTGCTCTTCTAAGTTTCGAAGTTTTGCCTTGAGCGCTGCGTTTTCCTCCATAAGGGAGGACACCATGTCTTCTCCTTCATCAGATGAGTCTTCGAAACGTCCCGGTAGTCCCCTAATTGGAGGAGGGGCAGCCACCCTCTTCACTGTTCTCCGTGGTGGAGTCAAGTCAGTAGACTCATCTATGAAGTTGTTCGGCATAGGGATCCTAGGCACAAACACCTTATCATAACCAGTGGGGGTTTTAACCCCACGGAGGGTGTGGGTGAATGCACTAGGGATCACTGGGTCCTCGGACAGGCCTGCAGCCTTCTCCTGGAAGAGGCTCTTCTCACACTTCATGGGCATGATCACCCCCAAAGTAGGACATGGGGATGGATGTGCCACCTTTTTAGCAATCGTCCTCATGGGGGACTGACCACGAGGGGGTCTATCCACACTGAGGGAACACTGAGGAGAGGCCGGGCGGCCATCGCGGGAGGCCGGCCAACCACAGGGTGTGTCCAGGCGGCCACCTTCCATGGTCAGGCGACCCTAGGGACTGTGTTGGTGGTGATCTTCTTAGGGCTCAGGGACTTATGGGTCATGGTGATCCCTCGGAGGTTGGTGAGTAGGTTGCAGTGGTGCCCGAGGTGATGGATATGGTGGCTTTGCCCTTGCTAGTAGATGAAGGGAGTGCCATGGTTGATGTGAGAATGAGAGGAGTGTAGATGGGAAAGGAAGAAGAAAACCCTTCTCCTTAAACAATTGAAACTCACGATCTCATCCACTCAACAGAACCATAAAAGAAGGGAAAAGCGCTCCAAAACTCAAAACTTGAATTTTGGGTGGTTGGGCAGCCATGGGATATGGCCGGCGAACCGGACCCTAGGTTGAGCGACCAGACCCGAAGGTCGGCCAGCCACACTAAGGGTCGGGTGGCCAGGTCTTGTGCCGGGCGACCGCACCAGGGTGCCGGGCGGCCAGGCCCAAAGGCCGACCTGCCACGCCAGCTTGGCGGGATGTGCCAATAGTTGGGGATGCCCCTTTTTAGTGTGCTTAAGGCCCAATTTCGTAGGTGGAACATCGGTTCTATTGAGATTTTTAGCAAAAGGTGACATTAGATGGAATTTTAAGGGAGGAAAGTAATTAGTGTACATGGATTCTTTTAAGGTCTGAGCTCGACCATGGATGTGTTATCAAATTACCTCATGTTGCTCGAAGACATCCATTTCTTCGAGCGGAGGCATTTCGAGCTCAAGAAAGATTTTAAGGCGTTGTCCGTTCACCTTGAAAACCCTTCCGTCATCGTCTTGGAGGGTAATGGCACCATGATCGGTGGCTTCAAGGACCATGAAGGGTTCTTCCCACTTACTTCTAAGCTTCCCATGACCAAATAAATGAACATGAGAATTAAAGAGTAGTACCTTGTCTGCCGGTTTGAATGTTTGAATCTTGATTCGCATATCATGCCATCTTTTAGTGCGCTCCTTGTATAGCTTAGCACTGTGGTACGCCTTTTCCCTCCATACCTCTAGCTTGGCCAGTTGAATTTGCCTTCTTACGCCTACCGACTGGAGATCCATGTTTCACCTCTTCACCGCCTAATGAGATTTAAATTCTAGTTCCACTGGAAGATAACAAGTCTTGCCGTACACCATTTGATATGGTGTCATGCCAATGGGAGTCTTGTATGCTATGCGATATGCCTAGAGAGCATCAGGTATCTTGGATATCCATTCTTTTCCCATAGCTTTGACCGTCTTTTGCAATATGTTCTTGATTTGTTTGTTTGACGTCTTAGCTTGGCCACTTGTCTGCGGATAGTAAGGGGTGGCGACATGGTGGTCCACACCGAGTTTAGTGAGACACTTCCTGAAGCGCTTGTCAATGAAGTGTGCGCCCCCATCACTGATGATGACCCTTGGCACTCCAAAATGAGGAAAGATAGTCTCCCAGAACATCTTAATGGAGTGTCTTGAGTCCACTGCAGGACACGGTATTGCCTCTACCCATTTTGACACATAATCCATTGGAACGAGAATGTACTACTTGTCTCCATTCTTGGGAAAGGGTGCCATGAAATCTATGCCCCATACGTCGAATATGTCAAGTTGAAGATTACTTGTGAGTGGCATAGCATCTCTTGAATTTATATTCCCTTGGCGCTGGCACCTTGGACACCGTCGCACGAACTCTTTTGTGTCTTCGTACATAGTGGGCCAGTAAAACCCACTGCCAAATCTTCACATGAGTCTGATAAGCCCCATAGTGGCCTCCATAGGAGGACGCATGACATCTATCAAGGACTTGCGGTGCTTCATAAGCTGGAATGCAGCGACGTAGGAGTCCATCTGCGAAGAGTTTATGTAGGTTCCCAAAGATAGAATCGACTGTCGTGGGCCAATTTCTTCTTACCTACTCCTTCGGGGACGTAGCTAGCAACTATGTAATTCACCAGATTGGCATAGCATGGTTGGGCTGTCGTAACTTTTAGGAACTGATCATCTCTCATATAGTCATCGATCGGCAAAGGCAAAGTTTCTTTGAATTCATCCTTGAGAGATGATCGGCAACTGAATTATCTACTCCCATTTTATCTCTTATCTCAATATCAAATTCTTGGAGTAGCAGCACCCACCGGATCAATCGTGGTTTTGCATCTTTCTTGGTTAGGATGTACTTGAGAGCTGCATGATCTGTATAGATGATTACTTTTGATCCTACCAAGTATGATTTGAACTTATCATTTGCAAATACCACTACTAACAGCTTTTTCTCAGTGGTTGAGTAATTCAGTTAGTGGGCCAGTGAGCGCTTTGCTTGCATAAGAATTGGCAAGATGCTTTTTATCCTTGGTTTGACCCAGTACTGCTCCAACTGCGAAGTCGCTAGCATCATACATGATTTCAAATGGTAGGTTCCAGTTGAGCAGTTGAATAATTGGGGCTGAGACCAGTGCTTTCTTGAGCGTGTGAAATGCTTCGAGACACTCCTCATCGAACACAAAGGGTACATCCTTAGCTAACAGGTTGGTTAGAGGCCAGGCTATATAGGAATTTTTTTTGATAAATCTCCTGTAGCACCCTGCATGGCCTAAAAAGCTTCGGATGGCCTTTATGTTGGTGGGTGGAGGTAGTTGTTCAATGAGCTCGATCTTTGCCTGATCCACCTCTAAGCCTCTTTCAGAGATTTTGTGTCCCAGGTACGATTCCTTCTCTAACCATGAAATGACACTTCTCCCAGTTTAGGACAAGATGAACTTATTTGCACCTTTGGAGAACTTTTTCAAGATTCTCCAAGCATCCATCAAAGCTTTTGCCATAGGCTGAGAAATCGTCCATAAATACTACAATGATATCTTCGATGAATTCAGAGAATATTGCCATCATGGACCACTGGAATGATGCTGGAGCATTGCATAGCCCAAACGACATTCGCCTGTATGCGAAAGTTCGGTATGGCCATGTGAAGGTCATCTTACTCTGGTCCTCCAGGAGAATCAGAATCTGGTGGTATCTAGAGTAGCCGTCGGGGTAGCAGAAGAAGTTTTTGGCCAGCCTTTCTAACATTTCATCAATGAAAGGAAGAGGAAAGTGATCCTTCTCAGTGGCGGTGTTAAGTTTCTGTAATCGATGCACATCCTCCAACCGGTGACAGTTCTTTGTGGGATTAGCTCATTATTCTGATTTTTGACGACTATCATCCTTCCCTTCTTTGGCACAACTTTACTGGACTGACCCACTCGCTGTCACTCACAGGGTAGATAATGCCCGTGTGGAGTAGTTTTAATACTTCCTTCTTGACAACCTCTCTCATCGCGTTATTGAGTCGAAGCTGAGGTTCCCTTGTTGGTTTGTGATCCACCTCCATAGTGATGCGATGAGTGCATAGGTTGGGATTGATTCCTTTCAGATCTTGCAGAGAGTTTCCAAGCACAGATCTATACTTCTCTAGAACTAAAAGTAGTCACCGGCTCTCACTCTCTATCAGCTTGTCGCTGATGATTACCGGTGTGTCCTCATTCCCATGGAGGAAGGCATACTTTAGACCAGGCGGTCGTTGCTTTAGTTCTATCTTCGGAGCTTCGGGCCGTAAGGATTCACCTAGTTCTTCGAACTTCCATGGCTCCCCTACCTTACTAAAGTCGCTAAAAGCCTCTTCCTCTAGGCTATCTTGACCCATTTCCTCAAGTGAAAGGCTCATCACTTCTTCAATAGGGTCGATCTCTGGCTTTGCCCCAGTTTTAGCATTGAGTGATCTATCGATGTTGACATTAATTTCCTCATTGCCAAGCTGAAGCTGTAGTCTCCCTCTGTATATATCTGAGCTAGTGAGGGCAGCGATTGGGATCCCAACCACAATCAATGGTGGTGACCGCTCAGGGATGTCAAAGACGTGGAAGTCTAAGAACACCTGAGTATCCCACAAGGTTGTTGGAATTACCTGTAGAACACCTTCGCATTTCAAATAGCTACCATTTGTCCATTGCAGACGCATGGCTGATCTTGATAGCGGCTGTGTTGGGTAGTAGTAGTCCATTACATGCTTTGAAATTATGTTGACTCCTACCCTTGGGTCATATATAATGTCTTGCGGTTGAAGCCTTGATACTTGGCTAGGGATGATGCTGGGTTCCGAATAAAATTTGATTGCTTTTGTGTACAGACATCTCTCCTCTAGCCAATCCCGATTGATAGCAGTTGAAAGCCAGAGCAGGTCCTCCTTCATTCGTTCTATTTGATCTGGTAGTATGTGTGCTGGTTGTGAGGTCCTGATGAAGCATCAATTTTCATTGGGCAACCGAGAGGCATCGCCAAAGTCTATGAATAGTTCATCCTCGAAAGAGAACGGAGGTACCGATGGAGGAACCGTCAAGGCCAGACTGACCCTCTCGGTTTGCCTTGATGATGGTTCTGGGATCTCCTCGATTCAAGGGGGTGATGGTGGAGATGGGTGTGATGGTGTTTGTCTCTCTTCATATTCAGGTGTCTTGGGTGGCTTCTGTGGAGGTGGTTCTTCTAGTGTTCCAAGGTCAGAAGCCTTCTCGAGGATTTTGTCGAGAATTTTCTTCCCTCAGAGGATTTTAGGTATGAGAAGAACCCTCCTGAGGCTAGGTCGAGATCAGCTCCTAGTGTAAGTGCTCGGACGAAGTGCTATAACAACATTGCCTCTGGAATAGTCAAATCTAGCCCTGAGGAGACCAAATGGTTGAAGTGTGCCCAAGCTGCCCCAAAGATTCTCTTTCTCATTGTCGAAATGAGAGAACTTCGCAACAGAGATCGACAACCTTATATTACAGAAAGAAATGGAGACAAAAACCGGTCTTTAGGTCCGCCCAACTCCCTTCTACTTTGCCAACTGTCTGCTTGCACCAGATTTTCGTCTCCCCCGTTAGTGAAAACGGGAAAAGCAACCATTGAAGTTTTTCGCTAGACATTCCCGAGATGACCAAACAGCTGCATAACTGCTTGAATTCCCAGAGGTGTGCATAGGGACATTCTGATTCTTATCGCTGGAATGATTGGTCCTGAACCATGGCTATCAAGCCAGGACGTAGCTGATAGCCTTCTGTGGTGATAGGTGCGGATGATGGTGGAGGCTCCAAATAATCGCCCTTTGGAGTGGCGAGTTGAAAGATAGGCGTGGAATCCATGTGGTAGATGATATGTGGTATTTAGTGGGGATATATGTATATGGTGGTTGTGTATGGTGTGAGTATGGACGGCCTAGGTTCTAGTTGAATTAGCTACCGTTCTTTGGCAACGGCCGCAGAAAAGCTTGTTGGCGTTTCTTAGCCTACTGAGATAAATCCGCAAGTGCATGGAAACACATTGTAGCTTTTCACCCAAGAGTATTCCAGGCTATCGAAATCCACGAGGAATGAGGAGTAACACAACGTCGAACAGACAGGACCAAACAGTAAAGCCAGCAATTGTAGAAATAAATAACAGAGTATGGCGGGATCACTTCTTTAAATATAACAACTTAACTTTACTAAACAAACCAGAACTCTCGGTTTACTTGGACACCGAGACTGTAGAACCACTTCCGGGCACCAGAGTGCTGATAACCCAGACGAGAAAGGCGGGTGCTACAGAACTCAGCTAGGCATCGATGACTACTTATCTGAACGATGGGGTTAGACTACACATGACACACACCCGCTGTCACCAGGTGAGACTACCAACCAAAACTGCATGGGACAAGACACCTTCCAAGGCAAACTCTAGTCTAGACACCACGTCTACACAAATGAGTTTACTACTGCACTGGTTCGAAGCCAAAGAGCAAGCACAACTGTATAGTTAAACTAAACAGAGCACACTTGGCACCCATAAACTACTAAGCAGGGGACTGAGAATGTAAATAAAGTAAGTATGAAATATATAAAGAAGAGAACAAGGAACTTTACTCAATCCTGGGAAAGGATATCCTTCCTCTAAAATAAAGAATTTCGGAAACAGAATACCAAAGGCAACTCTAGCTCCTTCACTCTTCACTCACCACTCTCTCTGGGGACGTATGTGGCTCTTTCTTACAATGCCAAGGGTGGCACTACTACAATACTCTACACCTAAATACACAACCACACTTCTATTCTAATGATCCACCACACCTTACAAGTGACCTCCCAAGGGGTATTTATAGCTTGGAGGCTGAGGGGGTACTTGTAGGCGTGCTAGGTCGGTAGTGAACAAAAGTCGGTGGCTGGGTGACTGAGGAAGGTGGTCGGCCGGCCAGGAGGGGTGGTCGAGCGACCACCCGATTAGCCAACTTTGTCGATCCTGCTGCTAAGATGCATTTCCCAAGTTGGTTGTCGGTTGAAGTAGTTGATACATGTGCAAAACAGGGTCAGTGCATGGTCGGGCAGCCACATCCTATGGCTGGGTGACCACCTGATTGTCTGCATGTAACTTCCCCTAGATTGCTAACATCATCAATCCCTTGTATGATGGCCTTTTGAAGCTTGGATGCACTGCATGCTTGATCCAACAGTTGCATTTAACGTTGTTTGTGTTTCTTTGCATGCAGTTTGATGGACGTGTCAAGTGACATGGTCGGGCGACCAAGCAATATGGTCGGGCAACCATCCACTTTGGGCTGAAAAGGTTGCCTGGGCTGCCAAGTGGGCTGCCCAACCTTCTTGGTGGCCGGGCGATCGAGGGAGGTGGTCGGCTGGCCATGGTGGTTGGCCGACCATGGTGAGTGGTCGGCCGACCATGCCAATTTGGCCCATTGCCTCTCCGTTGCCACATTGCCTCTATTTTGCTACATTGCCTCCATTGTTTTGAATGTGAAAAGCTCCTGCATACAACTTTTATGCACAACTCGTGGAACTAGCTAATAATACATGAAAACATGGTAAATTATACTCTCAAACACGAAATGTTGGGGGTTGAAATGGGTTTTATCGACTGCCAACACTAATAAAGTTGGCTTCCAAGAGCTGGTGAATTCTCATCTTTAATGCGAGGGTAAATATCAAGACTGAAATGCCACGACTTTTGCTTAGAAGGTCAAAACCCAGGCTTAATAGGCAGCCGATGTACACAGATCAATCTAGGCATTTCAGTGTAATTCCAAGCAAAACAGTCAGCATACTCTCAGTAACAACCTGATCATTTTAATCCTAGAATCTGATATCAGGTTCTTGTTTACAAATGTTGGCCTTATAATAGTACCATCACCTATATCTACCTCTTCTAAAGGATCAACCGATGTAAACCCCTGTCCTAACTTATCTAAGTCTTTAAACTCTTCTATTACAAAAGAACCAAAATTAAGATTACAGCCAACTTTCTGGCCTTCACCAAACTATCCAGTGGAACCTACCGGACTGTCCGGCACATCACCGGAGAGTCCGGTAGCTGCTACCAGACTGTCTGGTGTCGGTGCAGGGGCTGCCTTGCTGCCTGGACTCCGTCATGTCTTCTTTCTTGTTGCCATCTCCTACTGATGTATATATTGGCTTTACATGACATGATTTAGCTAATTTTCAACTGGCTCTAACATCACATGAACAAAGAATTCCTTGGACACACTTAGAAATTGGTAATCTGAGAGATCGCTTGTCATATGCCCAAATCACAGGAGCATCAGTCGTAGCAATGCAGGCCGATGGATCAGCATGTACCACTTCAACCTCATCGCCAACATATTGATTGGCATGGATCCAGTCTCTCCCAAGAATTAAGATGAAATTACCTTCTTCATTGGCGATAAAGAATGCAGTGGTGATTGTCTTCCTCCCAATGGTGAGCTCCATGGAAGCAACTCCTTTAGCCTCAATAGGGTTCGCCCCCCACACCGCTAAGCGTTATGTTGTTCTTCACCAGCTCAGAATATAGTTTCCCAAGCTTGTACAATTCATACGCATCAAGTTGACCACCGCACCGCCATCGACCAACATCTGGGAAACCGTGGCTCCATCAATATGACCCGCACATAGAGTGGTTTCAAATGCTTAAGTAATCCTACTGGCTTTGTGAATACAACATCTATTGGTCCAAAGTTAAACTAAGCCATCAGCTATTCATCTTCACTGACAATGTTGTAGTCAGCGGATAAAGCAATTAAATTAATATCCATACCTAGATGTTCTGGAGAAGCTTCATAATCAACCATCTCTTTCTCTGGAGCCTCCTCTTGTGGAATAATAGGTGTGGAAACTTTCCGTGACCATTGGTGTGGACCCTGAACTTGCGACTATTGCTGTTTCCTAGGCATTGGACAGTCTAGTACGAGCCACCGGATGGTCCGGTGCACCGGATAGTCTGGCGTTTGGAGCTAGCCCTGGTCAGCCACTTGAGCAGGAGCATTGATGACTTTTGGCTTCCATTGCTTGGGCAGGAAGACAGGATGTGTTTCGTTGAAGATCCTCTCTGCTTCCTTCTCCTTTTTCTCCTTGGCTCGCAAGCACTGCAACTTCCTTTTTTTGAGAGTGAGTCAAGCCTGATGGACACCATTGGGGCATAGAGTACTTTGGATCTAGCTATGGTTTGTTGGTAGACTTGGTAGAGCCTGCTTCATGATCATTAGCCAAAGCTACATTAGATGGTTCTTCCTTTGACATAACATTGGCGGATTTTCCGAAAACCATAGGGACCTTGCAATTTTCGTTGAAGGCTACATTTTTTCCTCCAATGTTAACATTACCAGCTGTAGCTCAAGGTGCCTGTGGCATTGCTGGTTGAGCCGGTGGTGCCACTGGTTGAACTGATACTAGAGAAATTGGAACATCGGTGGAGGTTGCTGAAAATTTTGAGTTGGGGTACTACAAATCTAGGTGATTGTCCCCCGTGCCCCCTTGCCAGATTTGTCGGCATTGGAGGCCGATAATTGCGGAACCTGTTGCTGATTTTGCATCCACGAACTGTATTGCAGCATATTCAATCGGTCATGTACTGAGGGTGCTAACCTGTCAAAAATAGAATGATGTGGTGCCACCCAGCCTTGGTAATCGCTCCAAGCATGGATTTGGTAGAAATTCTTACGGAGGTCCCCATAGCATAGGTGGATTAACATGCCCTAGTGGCACTAGCTGAACCACATGCTGAGCCATTTCTGTCAGCTTCTTGTTTTGAATGTACCTTGCTTCCCGTGGTGGTGACTTTGGTCGCATGTACGACTGATTTTTTGAAGCAGCCTTCCTTACGTATTTGGAAAGCAATTGATTAAATGTTGGACCAGATCTGTATGGCTTACTGGAGGTCCTTGCTTGATGCTTCTTCCATGTTCCCACCTCCGGCTGCCTCAGCTTGAAGGTCCTCGGGTTCTACTGGGGTTCACTAGACTGTCCGATAGACACTACCGGACTGTCTGATGCATTGGGCTGTCTGACCCTGAGCACCAGACTGTCCGACGCATCAGACTGTGTGACCCTGAGCGCCAGACTGTCCGGTAGTGCTGCCTTGGGGTGTTCTTGTGGGTTCTACTGCCCCCCGGCGCTAACGAACTTGCTGATGATCTTCAATGTTTTCTTGCCATCTGGAGCCTTCTGCTTGATCAGCTCCCTGGACAAAACTTTAGTACTTTCATCGATCACTCGAGAGCTACCGATGACCACAATTTTGACTTTGCTTGCATCGGCCACTTCCGGCCGAACCAAGACCTTCTTGCTATTCCAATCGAGGGTGTTCATGGGAAATTGGCTACTTGTCTATCTGCATCTCAGGAAAACTCCAACTGCCTTCATTGACAGCCGATTGTACCTGCCGTCGGAAAACATTACAATCATTAGTTGCATGAGAAAAAAGAATTATACCATTTGCAATATGCCCTCTTCTTTAACTCAGCTGTGGAAGGAATAGTTTGCGACAATGTAATGTTTCCAATTTTAATCAATTCATCAAAGATTTTATCGCACTTAGCAACATCAAAAGTAAATCTAACTTCTTCTTGCTGATTTTTGTTAATCGGTCGCAAAGATGTGTAGGTAAAAGGTTTGGCCTGAGCTGCATAAGCTTCATTAGTCTCATTACCAGAACTAGCCGAGTCATATTCCACAAGATTTACATTATGACAGGCGACCTTTTGATTCTCTTTACTTCGGCTTTCAACAGCCAAAGCATGCTGGTGTAATTGGGCTAAAGAAAAGAAACACACTAATTTTTCCTTAAGATATGTTCTTAACCATTTAGAAGCCAGTCCAGCTAACTGCTTATCTGATGTAGTTAAATCAAAGCATCAGTTCCTGGCCTCTCTAAACCTTCTAAGAAAGTCATGAATCGATTCCTCTCGTCCTTGCCTTGCCAGATCGACTAGCTCCAGCTCATAATCCTCTAAAAAGAAGTATACATGGAATTTTGCCTCCATCTCATCCCATTTGCTAATAGAGTTCAGAGGTAATGAGGAATACCATGAGAAAGCACTACCGGTAAGAGAAAAAGAAAATAGCCGAACCTTAAAGACTTCTCTATTGGCTAAATCTCCTAATTGGGACAAAAATTGACTAATGTGCTCTCTAGTACTCTTACTGTCGCTACCGGAAAATATTACAAAGTACGGCACTTTAAAACCAGGAGGGAAAGCACAAACATCAAATCAGCAATCATGGGGTTTTTGATAGGAAACACTAGGCCCTGATATGCTAACTCCTAGTTTGCTTTTAAAAGCCTCGGCCATCTCTCGCCAAATCATCTCTCTAGTTACCCATGGTGAGTCGTTGGTCTTTTGATGCGACACCGGCGGTGGCCTAGGTGCGTTATGCTGGCTGTCCTGCCATAAGCGAGTATAAGTTGCTTCTGGGATGGGTCCCATGGGCACACCGGAACCGATCGGTGGGGTCCGTCCCGTGCCGTATGCGACTGTGGTGAAAGGCAGGACAAAATTTTCTAATTCTTGGGGCGGTGTGAAGTATTCTACTCCTGCTGTCCTTAGAACAGTTCTTCGGTTAGGATCTACCAAATTCGAGGGAATCGATGTGCGCAAAGGGGCCATGATAGGCCCTATATGAGGCACACATGATAGTCTGGTGTAACACCAGACTGTCCAGTGGGAGCAACCTATTGGGTCAGTTTGCTCAACAATGAGGGTGGGGGCTGTGGTTGTCTTGGATGGAAGTTGAGAGGCGTATCGTAAGTCGGCTGGATCTGCTGAGACCCAATTGGTTCCGATGAGCTAGGTGTAACCGATTCTACGCTATTCTCGTGTGAGGTAAAGGTAGGCGCAACCTTGAGCATGCATGATTTTCCTATATAGGGATCCCCCATATCCCCGAAAGAACTCATGAACCGATCTTCAAGTTGATCGATGTAATTCTTAAGAGATTAAAAACGTTGCACGGATTGTGAGTCGCTTATAGTGGGGTGTTGATGTCTCTTAGTGTAACAGATTTTACTCCGCAAGCGTATGGAGATTCGATGTAACTTTTTTACTCAGAGTATTCCGAGTATCATAAAAATCCACAGGGAAGGAAGGGCGAATTGGTGGAATGATATGTCAAACTTTCATCAGTATTGTATAACTTAGATAAAAACAGCTATCCTTACATCGGGTGTGAGATAAATAAGATAGTGTACTGTGGTGTGAGAGGACAAGGACCAAAGTAGTCAACAAACTAGGTATAGTTACCTAGGAGGACAACGAGTGAGATTAAGATATCCAAACTCTACTCCTTAACTTTTGCATAGGAATATTCGTGGCCGAACTAAGTTACTGGAGCACAAACTAGGGTCTTGCATCGACTGAAATTCCAGACTTCATCGAGGAGGCACGGGGGTAGATAGATGGCCAACCGAATGGAAACTGGCTAACGTCTACGGGCTTACCGAACGACGGGGTCAGAATACAGAGGCTCCCTAATGCTGCCACCAATAGGGGCTACCAACCAGATTTGCGCGGGTAAGATGGCATGCTAAACTAGTGATCAAATGAGAACTTGATCACTAAAG
Source organism: Paspalum vaginatum (assembly GCA_030272315.1). Classification (NCBI taxonomy): domain Eukaryota; kingdom Viridiplantae; phylum Streptophyta; class Magnoliopsida; order Poales; family Poaceae; genus Paspalum; species Paspalum vaginatum. The sequence goes on along the minus strand of CM059017.1, from coordinate 36,942,818 downwards.
CCCATCCTTGATGGAGGGTGAGAGCTAACTTAACCTTAGATCAGAGCCTAAGGCAAGTTTATAGGACCCGGAAGTCTAGCGAGACTCAAATAACTTAAGAACAACACAAACCTAAGACTCAGACTCAACTCTAACTCCTAGGACAATCCTATAAGACTAAGACAATGGTGTGTTTCACTCAACTTCCACACTTTACAAATGAGCTACCGGGGAGTATTTATAGCTACCAAGTGAGTGGGTGTTCTTATAGGGTTGGTATGGAGGTTACAAGGACAGGTGGAAGGCTGAGCGGCCTGGTAGGAGGCTAGGCGGCCCTACCCTAGGCCGAGCAGCCTAGGGGTCCCTTAGATCCACTGCCATACTCCATCCTACAGTCCATCTTGCCTCCCCAAGTTGGTTGCATGGTAGTTTAGGCGGTTATCTTTGTGCTCTTCCCCGGATCATTAGATCTTCAATGTGTTTCTTCCTTAGCCGCTGGATTGAGGTGCCCAGGATTGCTGATGTCACTGATCCAAGTGCCGAATCGATGAAGTGGCAAGCCTTCTAGTAGTTTGCTTGCAGTTTGTGTGGCTTACACATCGAAGTTGTGTTGACATGGCATGGATGTGCATGCAGGTCGAAATTGGTGCCATTTGGGGACACTCACAGGCCGAGCGGCCTGCATGTGGGGTTGGCCTACTAGGGGGTTAGCCAGGTGGCTAGCCTCCTCCCAGGTTTGGCTCGATTTTGATATGTTTAAGTGCATTTGTCACCTGCATTCAAATATTTCAACACAACTAGTGGAAATGCGTCAGTAGCAAGGGTTAGTCTACACTTTGATGTATTTTCCATCATGTTCATGGATAGTTGACAGTCGAAGATAGTGCAATAATGACCGTCAACATGGGAATTGGCGCCAATGATGATGAAGGTACCATCGCATTGAGGTCGACCTCCATTCCATGGTGACCTTCTCATGACGACCCTTGTCGAAGTTGGACATGAACTATTGCTCCAATTCTTCGTGGATCTTGGCTTGGCATTGCTGTGCTTCATCATCCAGCTTCTTCATGTGATCTTGGAACGCCTTCTGGTCAGTAACAGGACCGGCCATTGGAGCCGATCTTGGATCAGTAATCTTCTTCTTCCCCAGCGGAATCACCAAAAAGTGTGTTGACACATTTTTGTGCCAAACACCCAAAGCACCCTTGGGTTTGCTCTCTGCTGCAAAACTCTTGGGGTCACCCTAGCCATGCCGGGTAGTCTGGCGTGCCTCATCGGACAGTCCGGTGAGGGGCAGAGGCTCAGGTAGGACCTAGATCAAAGCTCATGGGAGGGTTAATGCTAGGGTTTGCTCTAGCATCAGTAGGCTACCTAGAGCTCTTCAGGTTGGGGTAGAGTCAACAAGAAGCGAAGATTAAGGGTTGAAGAAGAGAATTAGTGTTTGGGAAAATAGATATGCATAAAAGTAGACAAAAAGTAATGATTGGTTCAATTGTGGATGCTTTAATCAGCCTGGCCCCTTTATATTTATAGGAGAGGGTTGTCTTGACCCTTGTACAAGTCGAACTCCATGAGATCTCGCACAAATCACGGGATTCATCTCGGACTCGACCATGCCGGATAGTCTGGCAAGGCCCACCAAATAGTCCGGCGCCACCGGACTATCCGATACGTGCCACCGGACTGTCCGATGGCTGTGGCCAGTGCAGGCATGTCCAAATTGGTGCTCAACACACGTCTGACATCACTGGCGCTCTAGGCAATGGGCTCCAAAATCCCTGTCGGACACGAGTTCAGGCTCAGAGCGAGAGGAATTAGAAAGGCGCGAAGTTATGTTTGTTGAGCCAGCCAAGCTCGCATCAAGAGTACTTTCTCCCTCCTAATTTATAGGTTGTTTGATTTTTTTACACTAAGTTTGATTTACTTGTCTTGTTAAAAATTTTATAATTATCATTTATCTCGATTGTGATTTAGTTTATCATATAATATACTTCGACTATGAATTAAATGTTTCTACATTTTCACAAATATTTTGAATAGGACTAAGTGGTCAAACTTGGTGCTAAAAAGTCAAACAAACTATAAATTGAGACGGATGTAGTATATAAGCCACTGGCTTACACTGTTCGTGGTCATGGAATAAAAAAAAGAGAGGAACATTTCCTTCCCAAATTTTGCTCCTGCCGCTTGTCGAGGAGCTTGGGCTTGATGACATGGCACGTGCCGTTCTCACCATGAAACCAGACTGGTGTCTTTGCAATCACTCATATGTACTTGGAGGACGCGAGCCGATCAACAGATGGCATGCTTGACACATATGGTTTTGATCTCTTTAAGCACCAATGTGTCGTGTATGGCTTGGGCGCTTGGCTTAACAAGTAGCCTCATTGCTCCCTGTTGTCCTTGTATCCTATGGAACTTGTCTCTGAATACAATGAGACACGGTCAGAGGAGTTGGTGTCTGCAATTCAGAGGGATCACTCCTTTGGGTTGTGCGATCAAATGAGGGGCACAAGTTGTTGGTTCAACTCCGTGACATGTGGAACTAATGTGGTCTTATTGTTCCCCTGGTGGCCTACTTCCCCCGGCCCAACTATAGGTCCTGGTACACTATTGGTGCCAGTCGGATTTCCACGACCACACACACAGTCACAGGTACCAAGCCATGGACCTTCTATATCCAGTAGGCGAGGAGTAAAATAATAGTATGAAATAGGAATATGAAATAACAAACGGCGATGTGATTCATGATTTTTCATATGTGGTGTATATCACTACCATAACATTTGTATGATGATATAAATGGGCAACTAAGTATCAACCAACATATCTATAACCTCAACTTTCCACACATTTTGATCCAAGGCCTAGAGGAGCTTCATAGTTTGTTCATGGTCAGTATAGGGAAGTACCCCATTTGCAGCATTAGCACAAAGCATGTTGACAATCGATTGAAAATGGCTGAACATGACGTCTATGCTCTCACCTGATTGCTGAGAGAAAATCTCATATTTTCACTGGTGAGTCTTGAACAACCTAGCCTTCACCTGACTAGTCCCCTCATGAATGTTGGTGAGGGTAGTCCAGATCTCATGAGCCGTGTTCAAATGACACACATGATCCAAATCAGAACGACTTAGGGCTATGAGCAGTACGCTCATTGCTTGTTTGTTTGCCTCATGTTCCCCATGTTGCATAGGGTTTACTTGCACATCGAGCACCTCATGTCACAAATGGAAGAATGTTGGCTCTGAAGGTATGTCAACATGTAGACCTTCCAATATGTGTAGTCCTTGCCAGCGGACCCTGGAACCTTGCTAGTAGATTGATCCATGGTCGCCTTGGTGGATCATAGAACCAGGTATAGTGGACCTTTGTTTGGATCTAATACCAAATGAAAGACTAGAAAGAGACTTAGAGGGTGGTAAATAGGTCAAGCCAAAAAATTTCAACTCAAAAAACCCTCTCTTCTTGCACTGTGTAAGATCACACAACAACTAGGGTGCTATTGACCTTATGGCACGGCAATGACAGCCAAGCAGAAGCACTCGCTCAAATGCCCAAGAGAAAGGACACAAAAGGAGCCAAAATCCTCCCTGTAGTACCATGCTAGGTGTCCCTGCACAGCAATGTTTTCGGTATGTTCCTTGACGTATCCTAGGTGTTGTAGCATCTCTTCGTGAACTTGCACTGTACAAGCAGAGAGGTTGGTGGTTGAATTTTTGAGAGGCTCCTATTTACCCCCTCTAGTCACCTTTTCCATCCTTCATGACCGGACCATCTGACGTGCACTGCCAGATGGTCCAGCGTGCACAAAGGCTACTAAAAGTGGCTAGGCCTCGTAAACTCTACCCACAGCCGAGCTACACAACAGAAGGTCTAGTGTGCTCAGCACTAGGTGGTCCTGTGTGTACTAAAATGCAACTCAAGCCTGGAATGAGGAAACAACGAAAGAATCCATAAGACAAGATCAAAACTTGCACCAATGACCTATAATCTACATGAAACTTTGCATGGATCTTGCGTAGGCTAGGCAGACACAATATCCTAAAGATCAACTCCAAAGGATCTGAGATTCTCCCTGCATTGAACTATCCATGATGTGAAGTTCAACGGCAATAAGAAAGGCTCAAGGATGCTCGTGGATTCAAAGGATTTAACATGGCTATTTTCTTGAACTTTGCGACCTAAACAAATTAATAAGTCCCATGTTAACACAGTAATTGTGAGATATTAAGAACACTTTAAAAATTATGTTAATAGTGCAAACTCGAGACGCAACCTAGAACATAATAGCATATAGTCAATTTTGTACAGATATTATAGTCCACTTTAATCACACATATATGCATATATAAACACTTGTGCAGGAGCCCATCATTGCATATTATCTCCATTCGTTAAAATTTAGTCTAGAAACTACGTATTTGCTAGCATAGATTTTGAAGGTTAAGGAATCTTACGGAAGGCAGGAGATTTACATCAAGCCTATCGAGAATTAGTAATCATGTAAGGTATGGTAGTGCAAGTACCACCTAGGTCTATTAAAAAAGGCAAGTGAATTATTGTTGCACCCAAATACTGGCGGACGGCGAGGTTCGGGCGCAGAGCACAAGGGAGCTGGGGATCGCGCTGCTTCTGCACTCGTCTTCCTGTCGCGTGGCTCTGATCGGCTTCAGCGGGGAAGCCGATCTTAGTTGTGCGTGGTGATGCGGGCATGCCACCTGGCTTGACCTTGAAGGTAGAAAGGTGAGTTGGTCGCGGATGTTGGCTCCTGTTCTCCCTGTAAAGCGTACACAACAGATCTAAACGTTAAGTTCCTACCTGATCGCTAGGATCGGCAACCACGAGATGTCAGGTACTCTATTCGGCCGATGCAGAAACATCAGATAGCCCATCAAACGTGCATGGATAAATAGAGTAAAAGCGAAAACCATGTCCAAAGATGAACATATATGAAAGCCCTAACTAAAAATATGATATAACATATCTGTATAATTAAATTGGCTTCGAACCAGGACCTCCAAAGAAGTCCATCTAACTAAACAGATACAAATTATGACAAGTATAGCTGGGGTGCTTGAGCTACTGCTGCTCTATCGGTAGGTCGCTTGCACACGCTGTAGCGGCATGTCGTGGATTGTAACAAGCGAGTAGGTAGCGTAACATGAGCTACATGAAGATCGATCTACTACGTGAAGCATAGATATATAAATAGATCGATAAACATGCAAAGGTAAAGACGGATCTCACGCCAAGACAAGCTTACCGTGACATTCTTCGAGGTAACTAATGGATCTCGTGTCGGGCTAGGCTTGACATGAGATTCATCAGGATAACTAGCGAATCACGCCATCAAAAACGCTTCAGTACACGGTTCACCATATGGCTCATGCCTTATTGCCCTAACGCATCTAATGAAGCATTAGAGCAGTATGACGATTACCTTGGAAAAACCCTAGTTGCTAGGGGTGGCGATGCACAAAGAGAAGTTGGAGACACGAGTTACTGGAAACATATGTCGTCAATTTTATTACGTAGAGTATGGGTACATATTTATAATCCATAGACTTGGACGTTAAGTCTGACTCTTTCTATATCTAAAAACCCTACTTCAAACTGAAATACACCTAATTCGAATAAAAAATGAAAGATACATGGCCTACTGGCCTTTGGAATCTCCTCTTCCTTAGGCGATCAAATTCAGCCAATCGGGCCCAAATACCAATCGGCTAAATTTCGGTGATAACAATTATCCACTTTGTGTGGTGCCATGGTTGGTTGTGTTGTCTTCGATCTCTGGTAGGGCCTTCTCTTTTGGCCATCGCACCATCAATGATATTGTAAACTGATTCCACGATACGATAACCCTTAGTGTCCCTGATTCGGTTGGCACAAGTCATGATAGTGGTAGGACAGTGACATTTCAGTGCATGGGCTGAATATTGAATATCGCCAATGTTTCTTCAAAGAGGCTAGTGACCTATCCACACTTTGTGGTGCCATGGTTGGTTGTGTTGTTTTCAATCTATAGTAGGAGAGCCATTACTCCATTGATGATTTCATAAATCGATTCCTTGATACAGTCACTTTCAGTGCCTATGATTTGGTATGTGCAAGCCATGATAGGTCAGTGACGGATGTAGTCATTGGGGTAATTATTGAGTACTTTGAGTTGAAACAGTCACAGGACTCCACAAAACAATAAAGAAATTAGTCGAAACATGTGCTTGCAGTACTTATGTGTCACTAATAGCCAACAAAGAAATTAAACTGGATGTCACACCCACAAGGTGAGCTCAACCTAACAATAGAACCAATGAAGGCCCTAGGTCTAACCCAACTCAAAAGAGTAGCTAGTTCGGTGAGCATTGCCCTACTCTATCTGATATTATATGTTCTACATACTGTGCAACTATCTATGCGGAAGCAAAACTAACGATATCCCTGTCACACATTATCATGTCATTCCATTATTAATTTACGACAGTACCATTAATAACTTGGCTATATTCTAGAACTTTGCTATCTAAAGAATTGAATATGTCCCATGTTAACACAATAAATGTGAGATATTAGGAACACTTTAAAAATTACAATAGTAATGCAAAATGGAGCCACAACCTAGAATACATAGCATATAGTCAATTCCACACATATCTTATAGTTCAGTTTAATCACACATATGCGCATATATAAACTATTTGTCTAGCAGGCCATCTTTGCATATTATCTCCATTCGTTAAGGCTTAGTATACAAACCACATATTTGCTTGTAGGAGATTATGAAGGGCAAGGAATCTTAGCAAAGGCAGGAGATTTAGATCAAGACTATTGGGAATGAGCAATCATGTAAGGTATGCTAGTGTAAGTGCACCAAGGTCTATTTAAAAAGGTAGGTGAATTATCCAATCCTTGTGGTACCATAGCACGATTGGGTATGTCATCTTTGATCTCTAGTAGGGCCTTCTCTTTTGTCCATCGATCCTTCAATGATGTTATAAATCGATTTTTCGATACGGTAACCCTTAGTGTCCCTGATTCGGTTGGTGCAAGCCATGATAGTGATATGATAGTGACATTTTGAGTCCATGGGATGAATATGGAGTTTAACCAATGTTTGTTCAAAGAGGCTGGTGAGCTATCCACTCTTTGTGGTGCCATGGTTGGTTGTGTTGTCTTCAACCTCTAGTAGGGGAGCCATCCTTGCGTTGATGATGTCATAAACCGATTCCTTGATACTGCCACTCTTAGTGCCATGATTTCGTTGGTGCAAGCCATGGTAGGTCAGTGATAGATGTAGTCCATGAGATGAATATTGAGTCCATGGAATTGAAACAATCACTGGAATCCTAAAGTCAACAAAGAAATTCATCGAAACATGTGCTTGCAATAATTATGTGCCACTAATGGCCAACAAAGAAATTGGTGCAGATCTCATATCCATAGGGTGAGCTCAACCGAACAATATGACCGGTGAAGGCACTGGGTGTAACACAACTCACAAGAGTAGTTGTTTGGGTGAGCATTTCCCTACAACCATCTTATACTATAGGTTCTACATACTGTGTAATCATCTAAATGGAAGCAAAACGAATCACATCCCCTATCACACATTATCATTTCAATCCATCAGTAATGACAGTACCATTAATAACTTAGATATATTCTATAATTTTGCGATATGAAGAAATAAATATCATGTTAACACAACAAATTCGAGATATTTGGAACACTTTATAAATTAAAATAATAACGCACAATCGTGCCGCAACGTAGAACATAACAGGGAACATCACACATATGTGCATATATAAACACTTGTGTAGCAGACTATCATTGCATATTATCTCGATTCGTTAAGACTTAGTATAGAAACCACATATTTGCTTGCAGGAGATTCTAAAGGGCAAGGAATCTTATGGAAGGTATGAGATTTAGATCAAGCATATCGACAATGAGCAATCATGTAAGATATGCTAGTGCAAGTGCCACCAAGGTCTATTCAAAAATTCAAGTGAATCATACACTCTTTGTGGTGCCACGATTGGTTGTGTTGTCTTCAATCTCTGGTAGGGCCTTGTCTTTAGGACATTGCTCTTTCAGTGATGTTGTAAACAAATTCCTCCTAATCCTTAGTGTTCTGGTTCGGCTGGTGCAAGCCATGATTGTGATAGGATAGTGACAATTCAGTCCATGGGCTGCATGTGGATTTCACCCAATGTTTCTTCAAGGAGGATAGTGTGCTATCCACTCTTTGTGGTGTCACGGTTGGTTGTGTTGTCTTCAACCTCTAGTACTTAAGCCACCCCCTGTTGAAAATGTCATGAAACAATTCCTATATACTCTTACTCTCACGATGCCGATTTGGTTGGTGCAACAATCAGCAACAGATGTGGTCCATAGGATGGATACTGAGTACATGGAGTTGAAACAATCACTGGAATCCTCAAAACAACAAAGAACTTAGTCAAAACATGTTCTTGAAGTACTTATGTGCCACTAATTACCAACAAAGAAATTAATCTAGATGTCACATCCACATAGTGAGCACAACCGAAAAATATAACCAATGATGGCCCTAGGTCTAACACAACTCACACAAGTAGCTATTCGGGTTGGCATTTCCCTACCTCCATCTTATATTATAGGTTCTACATATAGTGCAACCGTCCATATGGAAGCAAAACTAACCATATCCCCTGTCACATATTATCATGTCATTCCACCATTAGTTTACAACAACGCCGTTAGTAACTTGACTATATTCTAGAACTTTGTGAACTGAAGAAATGAATAAGTCCCATGTTTACACAATAAATACGAGATATTAGGATCAATTTAAAAATTACAATAATAATGCAGAATCGATCCACAACCTAGAACATAATAGGGAGGACAAATCTCATTGCCCAATTAATCACACATATGTGTATATAAAAACACTTGTGTAGCAGACCATCATTGCATATTCTCTCCATTCGTTAAGACTTAGTATAGAAACTACATATTTGCTTGCAGGAGATTGTGAAGGGCAAGGAATCTTATGGAAGGCAGGAGATTTAGATCAATCCTATCGACAATGAGAAATCATGTAAGGTATGCTAGTGCAAGTGCCACCATGGTCTGTTCAAAAACTCAAGTGAATTATCCACTCTATGCCACGATTGGTTTTGTTGTCTTCGTTCTCTAGTATGGCCTTCTCTTTTGGCCATTGCTCCTTCAATGGTGTTGTAAATTGATTCCTCAATATAGTAACCATTAGTGTCCCTAATTTGGTTGGCACAAGTCTTGGTAGTGATAGGACAGTGACATTTCAGTCCATGGGATGAATATGAAGTACCACCATTGTTTGTTCAACAACAGTAGTGAGCTATCCACTCTTTGCGGGGCCATAGTTGGTTGTGTGTCTTCAGTCTATAGTAGAGGAGCCATCTCTCCGTTGATGATGTCATAAACCGATTCCTTGATACGGTCACTCTCAGCGCCCCTGATTCGGTTGGTGCAAGCCATGTTAGGTATGTGACAGGTGTAGTCCATGGTATGGTTGTTGAGTACTCGGAGTTGAAACAGCCACTCAAGTCCACAAAACAACAAAGAGTTTAGTCTAAACATGTGCTATCAACACTAGCTAGATCTAATAGATCTAAACAAGCTTAAAAGAAGATTATAACTATTCTAATTATACTCTAATTATGGTCTAATCTATAGCATAAAATGATAAAACTAAATTTAGACTAATAAGCGAGAAAGATATGAATTTATCATAGCGAAAGGATCCACAAGAGATATGAGACAAACAACTTATATACTAAGAACCACCTTGAAATAAGATCTAACATTAGGCAAAGATTAAGCATGATCTTGAATGTCAAAGGCTTACTCGAACCTTTCTCCAGCTCAACTGTCACTAGAACTAGTTAATCGATGAAATAGTAAACCCTAATCATCTCTAAGCATAATCAACTAATTAAAGTAAAAAGATCTACTAAAAGAATATGAAAATGTTTAAACCCTGGCCAGGCAACACGTTGGAATTAAGCATTGCAAAGCTATGGAGCATAAATCATGCATAAACAAGATGCTAAGTCTAAAAGACAAACTTTATTGATCGAACTCAAGGTTTCATCAAAGTAACTTAAGAAGTACTGAGAAATTACACGAGATACATCGTAAACTTGAAGCATATTTGTCGAGATCTGGGAAGCTCCTAGGTCGGCCGACCAGACCCCTAGGGGTAGGTAGACCACCTCGGCTCCTGCCTCCTCACGCTTCCTCCTTTCTCCGAGATCTCCTTCTCGTCAAGTTGAGCGACTTTGGACCCCGAACTATTCCCTAGACGCTCGACTTACAATGAATTGGCGCAGTTTTGATTGGTGATAGATGTCTCCTCCCCTTGGGAGGCTCTACTTTTATACCTCGAAGGGTGTCCTATACATGGAATCTAATAGGTCGGTTATAAGAGTCCTAAAAGACCTATTTCTATGTATATACAAGTATCTAGAAGAATCTTGGGCGTCCTTATATTCCTTTGCTTGGAGAAGAAGTCTTTATCCTTGTCCTTCCCGAAAATCAAACTCTCCATAATCTGCAGCCTGTAGTATTTCAACCATAACTCCTTCATCCGGATCCAAATAAGGCAAACTCAGACTCCAAAATGGAGAGCTCAAAGAGATCTACAACTTTGGTATATTAACTTTCTTCATTTGATGTCGTTAATGTCTCCGAATTGGGCCCACAAGGTGCTGCTATCATGAATTCCGAGAATATTTTAGGATTTAGCCTTTCAAGCAATCTTTATCTTCTAGAACCTCCTCAATATTGGGCTTCGACTTTCAGTTGGGCTTTAATTAGTCCTTATTCCAAAACCCACTCTTATTTAGCATAAATCCTTTCTTTGAGAAATCTCCAAAATTATCACTAATTATACCTATTTTCCTGCAAAAATCAATATTGCACAAAAACAAAGAGCATTCTCGAAAACGGGGTTATTTGTTAGCAAAACAAGACTAAATCATAAGATTAACTTCTGAAAAAGCATAAAATCATGTAAAAATAGAGCATAAATTTAGCCAAAATCTTGCGTCCACATGCATATATAAACACTTGTGTAGCAGCCCAACATTGCATATTATCTCCATTCATTAGGACTTATTGAAGAAACCACCCATATTTGCTCGCATGAGATTGTGAAGGACAAGGAATCTTACGGAAGGCAGGAGATTTAGATAAATCCTGTCGAGAATGAGCACTCATTTAAGGTATGCCAGTGCACGTGCCACCAAGGTCTGTTCAAAAAGGCAAGGGAAATATCTGCCCTTTCTGGTGCCATGGTTGGTTTTATTGTCTTCGTTCTCCAATAGGGCCTTCTCTTTCGGCCATCGCTCCTTCAATGATGGTGTAAACCAATTCCTCAATACAGTAACCATTAGTGTCCCTGATTTGGTTGGCACAAGTCTTAGTAGCGATAGGACAGTGGCATTTCAGTCCAAGGGATGAATATGGAGTACCACAAATGTTTGTTCAACAAGAGTAGTGAGCTATCCACTCTTTGCGGTGCCATAGTTGGTCGTGTTTCTTTAGTCTACAGTAGGGGAGCCATCTCTCCAGTTGATGATGTCATAAACTGATTCCTTGATATGGTCACTCTCAATGCCCCTGATTTGGTTGGTGCAAGCCATGTTAGGTATGTGACAATTGTAGTCCATGTTATGATTATTGTGTACTTGGAGTTGAAACAATCACTGCAATCTACAAAACAACAAAGAAGTTAGTGTAAACATGTGTTGTCAATACTTATGAGCCACTAATTGCCTATGAAGAAATTAATCTAGATGTCACATCTACACAGTGAGCACAACCGAAAAATATAACCAATGAAGGCCTTGGGTCTAACACAACTCACAAGAGAAGTTGTTCAGGTGAGCACTTCCCTATATGCAACGAAAACTAACCCTATCCCCTATCACATATTATCATGTCGTTCAATCATTATTTTCGACAAACCATTACTAACTTGACTATAAACTAGAACTTTGCAACCTAAAAAAAATTAAATAAGACCTATGCTAACACAATAATTGCTATATAGTTGGAACAATTTAAAAATCACAATAATAACACGAAATTGAGCCGCAAAATAGAACATAAAAGTGTAGGAATATCTTAGCCCACTTTAATCACACATATGTGCATACATAAACACTTGTGCAGCCCATCATTGCATACTATATCCATTCGTTAAGACTTATTGTAGAAACCACATATTTGCTCGCAGGAGATTGTGAAGGGCAAGAAATCGTATGGAAGGCAAGAGATTTATGTCAATCCTATCAAGAATGAGCAATAGTGTAAGGTATGCGTGTGCATGTGCCACTAAGGTATGTTAAAAAAGGCAAGTGAATTATCCACCCTTTCTGGCGCCACGGTTGGTTTGGTTGTCTTCATTCACTGGTTGGGCCCTCACTTTTGGCCATCGCTCCTTCAATGTAGATGTAAACCGATTCCTCAATACAATAACCATTAGTTTCCCTGATTTGGTTGGCACAAGTCTTGGTAGTGATAGGATAGTGACATTTCAGTCCATGGGATGAACATGGAGTACCACCAATTTTTGTTCAACAAGAGTAGAGAGCTATCCACTCTTTGTGGTGCCATAGTTGGTTGTGTGTCTTCAATATATTGTAGTGAAGCCATCTATCCGTTGATGATGTCATAAACCGATTCCTTTATATGGTCAGTTTCGGCAACCCAGATTCGGTTGGTGCAGGCCATGTTAGGTATGTGACAGTTGTAATCCATGGTATGATTATTGAGAACTTGGTGTTGAAACAGTCACTACAATCCACAAAACAACAAAGAAATTAGTCTAAACATGTGCTGTCAATACTTATGAGCCACTAATTGCCTACGAAGAAATTAATCTAGATGTCACATCCATAGGGTGAGCACAACCAAAAATAATAACCAATGAAGGCCCTGGGTGTGATGCCCTAGGCATCTCCCGAGCATTATCATGTGCATACTTTGTTTAATTACTTCTCATAAGCATCATCTCATCTCATGGTAGTGTACATTTGAATCATATGAACAAACATGATGAAAATAGCTTAGTGATACACTCAGTTTTGCAAAAATGACGCTATAAATGTGAGCATAACTTAAATCCTATGGAGTTTTAGGTGAAACTTTTTATACCAAACGTGTAGGTCTTGAAGTGGTAAACAACTTTGTCAATTAGAGCTTGGGTGGAAAATGGGTTTAACTTAGTGTAAAGAGACTTTTGGTGTCAGCAAACAAACACACTCCAAATCTGAAATATTTAGAATTTTTCATTTTTTCTATATCCTACAGTCCTTTTCATGCAAAGGTCCAATTAAGAAAGTTGTAGTCCATGAAATTTTGAACAGCTTTGTCAAAAAGGCTTTTGGGAGAAAATGGCTAGAAATAGGACATTTGAATTATCTAAGGAAAACAGTTCTCAGTCCAAACTGAGGGCTGATAGTTAAATTCAAATTTAAATCAAATTTACATCCAGAATTTGAACTTGGTGCTTTTTACAAAGTTGTAGATCTCAAAGGGTACAACATTTCATTCAATTGGGTCCTTTTCAAATTCGGCTCGTAAATTGGTCAAATTTGCAAAATTCAGAAATCTGGTTAGTGGTCAAACCCCATTTTTCATTTTTCGGGATTTTCTTTTTCTCATGAGCCTATGACAAGTGGGTCCCACCTGGCAGGGCTGCAGGTTCCCGCCCGACACCCGCAGCTGTGGGCCCCACCCGGCTCCCTCGCTCCATGAACCCGGTCCATGCGCCTTGCTCTTCATTCCGGGACTTGGCCCCACTTGTCAGTCTCACCTGTCCATGGACTCAGTCCACCCGCGCGCCTCTCTCCTCTCTCCCCGTCCGGCCGCGCCCACGCGGCGCTGGCCTTCTGGGCGCCGTGGCCACGCGCCGGCCTCCCCGACCGCCGTGGCCACGCGCCGCTGCCGCTCGCCGACAGCGCTCGGCGCGCCTTCAAGGCGGGGGCGAGGCCCCGACCTCCTTTCCCCGAAGCCCCATTCACGCGCTCGGCCTCTCCGTCTTCCCCGCTCATCCTCGCGCCGTCCGCCATTGATAGAGCTCACTCGAGCTCGCCCCCAGCCCCTTCCGCCCTCTCCCGAGCTCAACCATCACCGCGCCGAGCTTCGCCGCCCTCGACTCCACCTTTCCGCCTAGACCTCGTCGCCCGAGACCCCTCCACCCCGGCGTATTGCACCGCCGAACCCCGCCGACCAGAAGCGCTCGTCGCCGTCCCTCCCCGCAGTCTCCCCCGCCGTTTGAGGTAGTGGGTGAGCTTCCCCATCCTCCTCTCTCTCTCCCCGGCACTTCGCGGTGAGCCTCCATGCCCCGCAGGGCCGGATTGGCCGCGCGCCACCGTCGCCGTTCCTCCCGTCGCGAGGAAGAAGACGACGGGAGGAAGAAGACGACGGATTTGCAGATCCGACCCCGCGGTATCGGGATTTTTCGTTTTAGTCCAACGCGCTGTATGCTGAGTCTTGCAAGTCTTACGTACTAGCCCCTGGGGTTTCGAAACAATCACGATCTAGCCCGTGGATCTAATGGTTTTTCCTTTTTAATTAATTATTTCGGCAGAAACCTTTGAAAAATCATAGAAAATTCAATAAAAATCAAAAAAATACCAAACTAGTTGCATTGTAATCCTTTTGAATAGATCTGTCTGGTGAATATGATGGTTGAGTAGGAAAGTACCAATTTGCCCCTGATTTTATGCAAGCATGTAAATCCCTAATAAATAAGAAATGTGGACTAAATGATCTCCAAAAATTGCCAAATTTGAACAGCAGGGTATTTAGGGTATATAGGCTCACTATGATTTTGGTAGCTCAAAGGTTCCCTGTTTAATTACCATTTTGCCCCTGTATGTATTTTTAACATAGAAATAATTGAAGAAATGATAATTACATAGAAGTTATGCTCTAAATAGTTTTACACATTTTATTTGTGCTCCCTGTAGTATAAATGGCTCACTGTTGAAATGGGGTACTATGCATGTCAAGTTTAGTTAGTATTTTGAAAATAATGAATTCATGCATGAATAACTTGATAAATAGGAAATGTGGTTTAAATGAGGGCCAAATATTCTAAGGCTTGGGCAGAAGCCTTACTAGCGTACCTAAGCTTAGTATAAAATTTGATAGCCCAAATGCTTATTGTTTATTTACTGTTTTACCCTTGCCTAGTAATTAAGCTTATGTTTAGCAAAAGACAAGGGGTCTAAATAAAAATTAAGCCATAGGGGGCTTCGTAGTATTTATTTGGATTCTAGATTGTTGAAAGTAGCTCACCGCTGAAAACGTGAGGCTATGCATGTAAGGTTTGACCCTATTTCGAAAATGGTAGACATAAAGCCTATTTAAGTAAATAATAGAAATTATGAGACTAGTACATTAATAAATGCCACCATGGGTCATATTTGGAAGCATAGGAGTATGTAAACCTTAGTCGTTGTTTTGGGATGCAATGTAGGTTTTCACTACGGTTTTAGAAATGCATGATGGTAACGCTAAGCTAGCTAGGGTTAAGTAGGGTTCAAGTAGCTTCGGCCGTTTCATGTGAATCGATGCTACCCCGTCACACCCCCACATTGTTTTATGTGACAAGCTAAGTTATCATAGGTGATGGCTTGTATGATTTCTTAAAGCTAAACAAGTTTCATCACGAAAATACATAATGTTATTCCATAAACCCTGATTTCTTGCATTGCACTCGCATCCTGAAGCAAGCATTGCACTAATACATGCTCCAATTGCACCATGTCATGCATATAGATTCCGCGAACGAAGAAGAATCGCGGAACCAACCCGTCGCGGAGGAGCCCGAGGAGGAGCTGCACCAAGAGCCAGAGGACCAACAGCAGGGGCCCGACTCCGCTCAGGAGGCAGCTACTGACTCTAACGAGGAAGGTAGGCAGGACCATACTCAACCCAGCAAACAAATTATACTTAATGATTACGCATATGCATTAGGAGTTGCTTGGAACCAATTGCATTAGACTCCCTGGCCGCCCTGGCCCTAGCACCTATACATAGAATTCGTAGGGCGAGTATGCCTAGAAATTGCTAGGTACGAGTAGACACGAGTGTGTGGACTCGTCACGTAGGTGTTTTCAAAAGTTACAAAAGCTTACAGTTATATCATTTATTATCGTTGCTCATGAATTAAATGGAGACCGGGCGGAGATTTATTTCAATATATACTTTTCGTAAGGTTGTACTTTGGACTCCGTCCGAGTCGTTTAAGGCCCGCCCGCTGTTCGTCTGCTGATTGGCATAACATTGCTAGAGTGCTTAACCGGGAACTGGGACCGGTGAAGTCTTACCTGGGTTTGTCCGGAGTTTTCGAGGCTCCGCCCATCCACTTGCTAGAGGCCGATGGGCCCGGGGGCGCTTGTACTCGAGGGAGGGCTGACCCAGAGAACTGTGGTATCGCTCCTGAGGGGGCACAACCCGGGGGTTAGGTGGGGGCGCTTTGAATCTTGGGACAAGACAGGTGGAGATGGAGACTATATGTGGGAACGCGATGGCTAGTAAGCATATACCCCTGGCATGATAGTTATTCCCGGGAATTAAAAATCGATTCGAATCGCTGATGCCTACCAGGTGTGGGAATACCAATATCACTGTCGGGCAACGTAGTAACTACTTAAACACTCTGGATTTAATACTCATGTTTTTGGAATACTACATGTTTGAGCTGAGTCGTCACCTTCCTGTAATTTACTATTATGTTGGTGATTATTCAGATGTTGAAAACTTGATACTTATGATACACACTACACTGTTTAAAACCAAAGGCTAAGGATCCACTTGCTAGTAAGCAGCTTTGGGTCAGCCGTAAGCCAAATCCATTAAGCCCTATTGAGTAATTAGTACTCAGGGTTTGCCCCCGTATTTTGAGCGCAGGTATGGAGTTCTTGGTTTGCACATGTATTGGAGGTGGTGCATGCCCCCACTTAGGGTGAACCGGCATGAGTGAGACAAGGACAACGTCGGTGGGCTCGATGTTGTTACTTCTAAATGCCATTCTTTTGTGATGTCATGATGACCTCTGAACTCATCAATCCGCTGCGAGAAACTGTTGAACTTGCTATGTTAATACCTTATGTTGGACTTGAATTTTATTTGAAACCGGTTTGTAACTAAATCTATTATTCTGTTATTCAACTGCCTGTGATGATGTATCTGTTGTGGCTCCATCGTGGGCTGGATGTGTATGATGTCGGTTCTTCTGGGAAAAGGTAATATCGGGAGCCGAATGACTCTCGACGGACGACCGGGTTTAGTTCGGTCTAATCGCACTGCAAGCCAGAGGTGGCAGGTGTGCTTAGCCCGGATTAAATTGGCGGTTCCGCCACAGCTGGTATCATAGCCGATCATACACAGACAACAGACATATCATCCAGTTTTGATTTGCAAACCTATTTTCGAAAACCCTTTCCGAAGTATATGAAAAAAATGAGAGTATCGATATGCCCATATTAAGGATGTTAGTGTAATACCAGGTGACATCACTAACATTCTGACCTAGATAGAACTCATATGCATATTTGGTGCTTTGGGAAGCAACATTTCGGCCAAAGCCATCCCCAGTACTGGTGGAGCGCTATTGGGATTTGCGGACTGTTGTGAACCCTGCATTCATGCTGATAGGGCAGAACTCTTTAAGGGGGGTGGTCACGCCGTTGGGGTATTTCGTCACCACTTTTCCTTCAACCAAAATTATAGCTAGATCTTGTTGGCCACCGTTTCTCTCCCCAGCAATTCTCCAGTACTGGAGGAACGTTGGGTGTGTTGAGAGAAATGGCGCCACTATGTCGTCCACCAGACGTAGCTTAAAGAAATTCGTGGATGCCACTTTTTAGGGATTAGAGTGGTAATGTTTGGTGATGGTGAGGATGTTGGTATGAGCATGCATTTTTCTGCAGGTACACTAACCACGTGCGAAATTAAGAACGAGTAGAGAACGACTAGTTGCATTAGGGAGTGCCGTGCAAATATGTCACCGGATACTCGCTAGATATATAAATTATACATAAGGTGTGTGATGTGAGATCGAATAGGACGAGTCATGCATCATGTTTACTTTCATTGTTCATACTTGGGGGATTATTACTGAAAGTCAAATAAAGTAAAACGAAAATCCAAAGATATTTCCTGCACACATCACCCTCTTAACCGTTGAATTATATGCAACTAATGCCTATCACTGATTAAAAGTCTCTTATTTAAAAACAGATGGCCAGGACCAAGCAAACCGCCCGCAAGGCCACCAGTGCGAGGGGACTCCACTTACAGGAGGGAAGGGCTGCTCCCCTTCCACCAGTGACCCAAACCCCTCCTCAGCTTGAGAACGGGATGGTCCACACCCGTTGCCGTGAGGAGAACGGCCTCGCGCAGATCCTTTGTCGGGCTCTGCGTGAGATGAGGCGCAGACCGTGCCCTTTTTTTTCTGTGCAGACAGTGCACGCGGAGGGACACTGCATGGCCAGTGTTGTCCTCCCCTCGAGCCACACCGCGGTCCGGCAGACGATCACCGTCTACGGGGCCAATGAGGAGGACGCTTACGACAAGGTCACCTTGGCAGCCATCACCTCACTCAGCTCCTCAGGTGCAGCAGGGATGTCAGTGCTGCGCTACCTCCCCACCGACGGCTACGATGACGAGTGGCTCCGTCGTCACAACATGCTGGAGGAGCGGATTGACACCAGGCCCTATGCTGCGACCATGCAGTTTGCTCACAGCATACACGGGATGTACCTCCGTGCCGAGGACCGTGTCTCCCACTACCGCGACCAGCATATGTATGCGCAGGACCGTATTGAGGAGCTGGAGGCAGAGTTGGCCGAGGCACAGCAGCGCCTGGCGCAGTACGAGCAGGACCCTTCTGTTGCCCCTGTGGTGGAGGATGAGGACAGCATGGTGTCTGACGCGCGTAACGGGCGTTAGAGAGTTTGATGGTAGCAATGTATGATGAAGCTTTTTTGTAAATGGTGCACGTTATGAGCGATGTTTTGTATTATACCGCTCCGTGCAATTTGCCATGACTGTACTAAACATTGGTGAGGTCGAGAGAACTCATTTATGTACGTCATGTAACCCGATGTTAGGACCTTAGGCTGGTGTTTCAATGTGATGGACGAGATGGCCCACGTATGTACTAAGTAAACCCTTAGTTTGTTAAGACCCTATAAGTATGGTTGTAGTAGTTGTTGGACGCGCATGGACAATGTGGAATGATGCAATGCCTTTAAGCTTGGAAAATGGCACCCGAATCTCAACTTGGTTGCGATTTAGAACTCGGGAGTCCAGCAGCTTCTATTGTGCATAGCATAAAAAAAAATTCAAGATGACTTTTCTAATGATGATAAGATCTAGTCGGTCGTTTTGGTAATCAAATTATTAAAAGTCAGAAGCTGCTGCTTATACACGCGAAACTGCACGACCCGGTGACAACGGGCTATTGCTTGGCCTTGCGAGACAGAAGCTAACTGTTTTGTTACAAGTTTACCTGTACTCACAATATGCCTATAGTCCTATGATCTTTCTATCACCGCATCTTTGCGCAAGGGCTATTGGACTGAACCCATATGGCTCCATTTTGCAGATGGTGAACACTCGCAATGGTCAATCATCGGGGCAGTCAGCGCAAGGCGCTCCACCCCCGCCGGAGTTGGCCACTCTGGTGGTCCAGCAGGCTGAGCTGATTCGTTTACTAGCAGAAGACCGCCAGGCCCGTGGGCAACAACAACCACGGGAATACCGGCCACGTGGCATCACCTACCAAGATTTCGAGGGGCTGCGACCCCCAGTTTTCACCAACTGCCCCGAGCCACTGGCGGCGGACGACTGGCTTCGCACCATCCAGTCCAAGTTCACCCTTCTGCCAGGGATCACCGAGCAAGAGAAGGCTTGATTTGCTGCTCAGCTCCTTCATGGGCTTGCGAGGGCATGGTACGCCACTTTCCTCAGCCATGCAAGAAGAGGGCCACGAGCCCACATGGGAGGAGTTCCGTCAGGCTTTCCGGGCCCACTACATCCCGGCAAGTCTGATGGAACAAAAGCGTCGTGAGTTCCGAGACCTCAGGCAGGGTAATAGGTCCGTTATGCAGTATGTGCAGACCTTTATCCACCTCTCTCAGTACGCTCCAAGAGACATTGCTACCGAGCCAGAGCGAGCCGAGAGACTCCTAGAGGGCCTTGACCCTACCCTCCAGGACTCACCTGGCACGGTGCTACCAGAGCTTCACTGAGCTGGTAGACACTGCTCTCAACATGGAGAATCGTCTCCGTGCCGCTAACGAGGATCAGAAGCGCAAAAGGCTAGCCAACACATCAGTGACTGGCTCTTCACGGAAGCAGAAGACGGCATACAAGCCTCAACAGCAAAATTATCAACAACCTCGCTATGTGGTCCGACCCAACCAACCAAGGTGGATCCATCGGGTGACACCGCTAGCAACAGTACCCCACCTATCGAGCACCCGTACAGCTGCCAGCTCCCCGCGCTCCCCTCGTTCCGGGGCCGGGCGCTCCCTGCTACAACTGCGGCAAGATCGGCCATTTCAGCAAGGACTGCAGGGCGCCTCGCAGGATCTAAGGTCCTATTCCTGCGGGTGGTAACCAGCAGAGCAAGCCGAAGGGGTTCGTACCCAAGACAGGTCGGGTGCACTATGTGCACATGGAGCAGATCCCTGCAGGAGAGCCTGTTCTCGCCGGTACGTTCATGGTCAACGGTCAGCCGACCGTCGTGTTATTCGATTCAGGGGCTACTCATACTTTCATTAGTCAGTCATATACATCTAAGCACGGGGTAAAGACTTCACGTATAAAAGAGAAATATCAAATCACCGCGCTTGGGAACCCGATAAATACAAATCTGATAGTGAAAAAGCTAAGGCTGAGTATAGGAGAGGAAGATTTCACAATCAACCCTGTGGTGCTGCCACACCGGGGGATTGATATCATCTTAGGGATGAATTGGATGACAGAAAACAATGCAGTCCTGGATATTGGCAGCAGGACAGTGCAGTTAAGGTCTAGTGTCAGCGGCAAGATTCTACAAATACACATGCCAAACCAAAAACACATGACCCCCACAGTTAATGCGGCTGAACTACAAGAGGTTAAGAAGATACCGGTAGTGTGTGAATTCCCGGATGTGTTTCCGGAAGAACTTCCTAGACTACCACCAAATCGGGATGTGGAGTTTGCCATTGAACTCGTTCCAGGCACGTCACCTGTGTCAAAAAGGCCATACAGAATGCCGCCTGATGATCTGAAGGAATTAAAAACACAGCTACAAGAACAATTAGACAAAGGGTTCATTAGGCCTAGTTCATCACCGTGGGGTTGTCCAGCTCTCTTTGTTGAGAAAAAGGATCATGGTGGGAAAAGGCTGTGTGTTGACTATCGGCCACTGAATGCAGTGATCCTCAAAAACAAATACCCATTGCCACACATCGATATTCTATTTGATCAGTTAGCTGGAGCTAAGGTCTTTTCTAAGATTGACCTAAGGTCTGGCTACTATCAGATAAAGATTAGGGAAGAGGATATACCCAAGACAGCATTCTCTACAAGATACGGCTTGTATGAGTATTTGGTCTTGTCGTTTGGGTTAACCAACGCACCGACTTTCTTCATGTATATGATGAACTCGGTGTTCATGAATGAACTCGATAAGTTCGTGGTGGTATTCATAGATGACATACTGATCTACTCCAAAAATGAAAAAGAACATGAAGAGCACTTAAGGATCGTACTCACCCGGCTTAGAGAGCACAAGCTTTATGCCAAGTTTAGCAAGTGTGCGTTCTGGCTGAAAGAAGTGGGCTTCTTGGGTCACATACTATCTGAGAAGGGAGTTGCAGTTGACCCTAACAAAGTAGAAGATGTGCTAAATTGGAAGCAACCGGAGACCGTGACTGAAATCCGGAGTTTTCTTGGTTTAGCGGGCTACTACCGCCGCTTTATCAAAGATTTCTCCAAAATCGCAAAACCCATGACCTCATTGACCAAGAAAAATGCAAAATTAATTTGGAATCCGAATTGTGAAGAAGCTTTCCAAACATTGAAGAAATTGTTAACCTCAGCACCAGTGCTAGCTCAACCAGACATTACCAAGCCATTTGAGGTGTACTGTGATGCCTCCGGCAATGGACTTGGCTGTGTCTTGATGCAAGAAAGAAGAGTAATTGCTTATGCCTCCCGTCAATTGAGAAAACATGAAGCAAACTATCCGACACATGACCTTGAGTTAGCCGCAGTCGTTCATGCACTAAAAATATGGAGACTCTATCTGTTAGGCAACACATGTCACATCTACACTGATCATAAGAGCCTCAAATACATTTTCACACAACCCGAAATCAATATGAGGCAGAGACGATGGTT
The DNA here is from genome assembly GCA_030272315.1 of Paspalum vaginatum. Taxonomy (NCBI): domain Eukaryota; kingdom Viridiplantae; phylum Streptophyta; class Magnoliopsida; order Poales; family Poaceae; genus Paspalum; species Paspalum vaginatum. The sequence continues at coordinate 36,920,381 of CM059017.1, read as the reverse complement.
AGAGTTGATAAAAGACTATGATCTGGAGATACACTACCACCCAGGCAAGGCCAATGTAGTGGCCGATGCCTTAAGCCGCAAAGCCCATTGCAATGTGATAGAAGCCCGACCTATAGCAAGAGTGATCTGCTGTGAGATGAATGACATTGAAACACCTCCGGAACAGCATGCAGAACTTTATAATATCATTATTGAGCCCACAATCAAAGCACAAATCATAGAAGCGCAGAAGCAAGATAAGGGCATGGCATATATTCGTGAGGGCATTAGTGAAGAGAAGAGGGCATGTTTCACGCTTGATGAACAAGGCGTTCTGTGGTTCAAGAATCGTCTAGTGGTACCTAAGGACATGGAGTTGAGGAAGAGAATACTTGACGAAGCGCACACCTCAATGCTCACGATACATCCGGGCAGCAATAAGATGTATCAAGACTTAAAACAAAAATTTTTGTGGACCCGCATGAAACGGGAGATCGCCAAGTACGTATCTGAGTGCGACGTGTGTAAGAAAGTAAAAGCTGATCACCTAAGGCTCACCGGGATGCTTCAGCCGCTTGATGTTCCAGCATGGAAGTGGGAGGATATACACATGGATTTTGTTGTGGGTTTGCCGCGTACCCAAAAGGGATATGATTCTATATGGGTGATTGTCGATCGGCTCACCAAGTCAGCACACTTCTTACCCGTCAAGACCCATTATACTGCCGCCACCTATGCAGAGCTATATATTGCACGAGTTATCTCCCTACATGGGGTGCCCAAGACTATCACTTTCGATCGAGGCTCGCTATTTGCGTCCCGCTTTTGGGAACATTTGCAATCCGCTCTCGGAACCACTGTGATTCGAAGTTCAGCATATCACCCTCAAACCAGTGGTCAAGTAGAAAGAGTAAATCAAATCCTAGAAGATATGTTAAGGGCTTGTGCACTGACCTATTCCGCCAAGTGGGATGAATGCCTCCCCCTGGCGGAGTTCGCTTATAACAACAGCTACCAAAAGAGCTTAGAAATGGCTCCTTTCGAGGCTCTTTATGGTAGGAGATGCAGAACACCACTAAACTGGTCCGAACCAGGAGAGCATGTTACCTTTGGCCCTGATTCAGTGACAGAAGCCGAAGAACAAGTGAAACTCATACACCACCATCTCAAAAGAGCACAGTCCAGACAGAAAAGCTACTCGGATAGAAGGAGGAGGCCACTAGTCTTTGATGAGGGGGATCATGTGTATCTCAAAGTATCTCTGATGAAAGGGATACAACGGTTTGGGGTGAAAGGGAAGTTAGCACCAAGGTACGTCGGTCCATTCAAAATCATTGAGAAATGCGGAGCCGTCGCTTACCGGTTAGAGCTACCACCACATCTGGCTGCGGTTCACGACGTGTTTCACGTCTCACAACTAAAGAAGTGCTTAAGAGTGCCGGAGAAAGTTGTAGATACCTCTCAAATTCAAATTGAACCAGATCTCACATACGAAGAACATCCCATAAAAATCCTCGATCAAAAGCAAAGATCCACCCGTCGAAAAATAATCAACTTTTACAAAGTTCAATGGAATAACCACTCCGAAGAGGAAGCCACTTGGGAACAGGAGGAGTATCTACGCACTAAGTATCCTGGTTTTCTACCGTCCACTTCCAATCGGTATGTTATGACAGTTTAATTTCAGAATCTACACTCAACACAAACACAAAACACAAACTACAATCAACTTAACCACCCACATCACATCAGAAATCTCGGGACGAGATTTCTTTAAGGGGGGTGGGTTGTGATGCCCTAGGCATCTCCCGAGCATTATCATGTGCATACTTTGTTTAATTACTTCTCATAAGCATCATCTCATCTCATGGTAGTGTACATTTGAATCATATGAACAAACATGATGAAAATAGCTTAGTGATACACTCAGTTTTGCAAAAATGACGCTATAAATGTGAGCATAACTTAAATCCTATGGAGTTTTAGGTGAAACTTTTTATACCAAACGTGTAGGTCTTGAAGTGGTAAACAACTTTGTCAATTAGAGCTTGGGTGGAAAATGGGTTTAACTTAGTGTAAAGAGACTTTTGGTGTCAGCAAACAAACACACTCCAAATCTGAAATATTTAGAATTTTTCATTTTTTCTATATCCTACAGTCCTTTTCATGCAAAGGTCCAATTAAGAAAGTTGTAGTCCATGAAATTTTGAACAGCTTTGTCAAAAAGGCTTTTGGGAGAAAATGGCTAGAAATAGGACATTTGAATTATCTAAGGAAAACAGTTCTCAGTCCAAACTGAGGGCTGATAGTTAAATTCAAATTTAAATCAAATTTACATCCAGAATTTGAACTTGGTGCTTTTTACAAAGTTGTAGATCTCAAAGGGTACAACATTTCATTCAATTGGGTCCTTTTCAAATTCGGCTCGTAAATTGGTCAAATTTGCAAAATTCAGAAATCTGGTTAGTGGTCAAACCCCATTTTTCATTTTTCGGGATTTTCTTTTTCTCATGAGCCTATGACAAGTGGGTCCCACCTGGCAGGGCTGCAGGTTCCCGCCCGACACCCGCAGCTGTGGGCCCCACCCGGCTCCCTCGCTCCATGAACCCGGTCCATGCGCCTTGCTCTTCATTCCGGGACTTGGCCCCACTTGTCAGTCTCACCTGTCCATGGACTCAGTCCACCCGCGCGCCTCTCTCCTCTCTCCCCGTCCGGCCGCGCCCACGCGGCGCTGGCCTTCTGGGCGCCGTGGCCACGCGCCGGCCTCCCCGACCGCCGTGGCCACGCACCGCTGCCGCTCGCCGATAGCGCTCGGCGCGCCTTCAAGGCGGGGGCGAGGCCCCGACCTCCTTTCCCCGAAGCCCCATTCACGCGCTCGGCCTCTCCGTCTTCCCCGCTCATCCTCGCGCCGTCCGCCATTGATAGAGCTCACTCGAGCTCGCCCCCAGCCCCTTCCGCCCTCTCCCGAGCTCAACCATCACCGCGCCGAGCTTCGCCGCCCTCGACTCCACCTTTCCGCCTAGACCTCGTCGCCCGAGACCCCTCCTACCCCGGCGTATTGCACCGCCGAACCCCGCCGACCAGAAGCGCTCGTCGCCGTCCCTCCCCGCAGTCTCCCCCGCCGTTTGAGGTAGTGGGTGAGCTTCCCCATCCTCCTCTCTCTCTCCCCGGCACTTCGCGGTGAGCCTCCAGTGCCCCGCAGGGCCGGATTGGCCGCGCGCCAGCCGTCGCCGTTCCTCCCGTCGCGAGGAAGAAGACGACGGGAGGAAGAAGACGGCGGATTTGCAGACTCGACCCCGCGGTATCGGGATTTTTCATTTTAGTCCACCGCGCTGTATGCTGAGTCTTGCAAGTCTTACGTACTAGCCCCTGGGGTTTCGAAACAATCACGATCTAGCCCGTGGATCTAATGGTTTTTCCTTTTTAATTAATTATTTCGGCAGAAACCTTTGAAAAATCATAGAAAATTCAATAAAAATCAAAAAAAATACCAAACTAGTTGCATTGTAATCCTTTTGAATAGATCTGTCTGGTGAATATGATGGTTGAGTAGGAAAGTACCAATTTGCCCCTGATTTTATGCAAGCATGTAAATCCCTAATAAATAAGAAATGTGGACTAAATGATCTCCAAAAATTGCCAAATTTGAACAGCAGGGTATTTAGGGTATATAGGCTCACTATGATTTTGGTAGCTCAAAGGTTCCCTGTTTAATTACCATTTTGCCCCTGTATGTATTTTTAACATAGAAATAATTGAAGCAATGATAATTACATAGAAGTTATGCTCTAAATAGTTTTACACATTTTATTTGTGCTCCCTGTAGTATAAATGGCTCACTGTTGAAATGGGGTACTATGCATGTCAAGTTTAGTTAGTATTTTGAAAATAATGATTTCATGCATGAATAACTTGATAAATAGGAAATGTGGTTTAAATGAGGGCCAAATATTCTAAGGCTTGGGCAGAAGCCTTACTAGCGTACCTAAGCTTAGTATAAAATTTGATAGCCCAAATGCTTATTGTTTATTTACTGTTTTACCCTTGCCTAGTAATTAAGCTTATGTTTAGCAAAAGACAAGGGGTCTAAATAAAAATTAAGCCATAGGGGGCTTCGTAGTATTTATTTGGATTCTAGATTGTTGAAAGTAGCTCACCGCTGAAAACGTGAGGCTATGCATGTAAGGTTTGACCCTATTTCGAAAATGGTAGACATAAAGCCTATTTAAGTAAATAATAGAAATTATGAGACTAGTACATTAATAAATGCCACCATGGGTCATATTTGGAAGCATAGGAGTATGTAAATCTTAGTCGTTGTTTTGGGATGCAATGTAGGTTTTCACTACGGTTTTAGAAATGCATGATGGTAATGCTAAGCTAGCTAGGGTTAAGTAGGGTTCAAGTAGCTTCGGCCGTTTCATGTGAATCGATGCTACCCCGTCACACCCCCACATTGTTTTATGTGACAAGCTAAGTTATCATAGGTGATGGCTTGTACGATTTCTTAAAGCTAAACAAGTTTCATCACGAAAATACATAATGTTATTCCATAAACCCTGATTTCTTGCATTGCACTCGCATCCTGAAGCAAGCATTGCACTAATACATGCTCCAATTGCACCATGTCATGCATATAGATTCCGCGAACGAAGAAGAACCGCCGAACCAACCCGTCGCGGAGGAGCCCGAGGAGGAGCCTGCACCAAGAGCCAGAGGACCAACAGCAGGGGCCCGACTCCGCTCAGGAGGCAGCTACTGACTCTAACGAGGAAGGTAGGCAGGACCATACTCAACCCAGCAAACAAATTATACTTAATGATTACGCATATGCATTAGGAGTTGCTTGGAACCAATTGCATTAGACTCCCTGGCCGCCCTGGCCCTAGCACCTGTCATAGAATTCGTAGGGCGAGTATGCCTAGAAATTGCTAGGTACGAGTAGACACGAGTGTGTGGACTCGTCACATAGGTGTTTTCAAAAGTTACAAAAGCTTACAGTTATATCATTTATTATCGTTGCTCATGAATTAAATGGAGACCGGGCAGAGATTTATTTCAGTATATGCTTTTCGTAAGGTTGTACTTTGGACTCCGTCCGAGTTGTTTAAGGCCCGTCCGCTGTTCGTCTGCTGATCGGCATAACATTGCTAGAGTGCTTAACCGGGAAATGGGACCGGTGAAGTCTTACCTGGGTTTGTCCGGAGTTTTCGAGGCTCCGCCCATCCACTTGCTGGAGGCCGATGGGCCCGGGGGCGCTTGTACTCGAGGGAGGGCTGACCCAGAGAACTGTGGTATCGCTCCTGAGGGTGCACAACCCGGGGGTTAGGTGGGGGCGCTTTGAATCTTGGGACAAGACAGGTGGAGATGGGGACTATATGTGGGAACGCGATGGCTAGTAAGCATATACCCCTGGCATGATAGTTATTCCTGGGAATTAAAAATCGATTCGAATCGCTGATGCCTACCAGGTGTGGGAATGCCAGTATCACTGTCGGGCAACGTAGTAACTACTTAAATACTCTGGATTTAATACTCATGTTTTTGGAATACTACATGTTTGAGCTGAGTCGTCACCTTCCTGTAATTTACTATTATGTTGGTGATTATTCAGATGTTGAAAACTTGATACTTATGATACACACTACACTGTTTAAAACCAAAGGCTAAGGATCCACTTGTTAGTAAGCAGCTTTGCGTCAGCCGTAAGCCAAATCCATTAAGCCCTACTGAGTAATTAGTACTCAGGGTTTGCCCCCATATTTTGAGCGCAGGTATGGAGTTCTTGGTTTGCACATGTATTGGAGGTGGTGCATGCCCCCACTTAGGGTGAACCGGCATGAGTGAGACAAGGACAACGTCGGTGGGCACGATGTTGTTACTTCTAAATGCCATTCTTTTGTGATGTCATGATGACCTCTGAACTCATCAATCCGCTGCGAGAAACTTTTGAACTTGCTACGTTAATACCTTATGTTGGACTTGAATTTTATTTGAAACCGGTTTGTACCTAAATCTATTATTCTGTTATTCAAGTGCCTGTGATGATGTATCTGTTGTGGCTCCATCGTGGGCTGGATGTGTATGATGTCGGTTCTTCTGGGAAAAGGTAATATCGGGAGCCGAATGACTCTCGACGGACGACCGGATTTAGTTCGGTCTAATCGCACTGCAAGCCAGAGGTGACAGGTGTGCTTAGCCCGGATTAAATCGGCGGTTCCGCCACACTGGGTCTAACACAACTCACAATAGTAGTTGTCCAGGTGAGCACTTCCCTACGTGGATCTTATATTATAGGTTGTATGTATTGTGCAACCATCTATATGTGAGCAAAACTAACCATATCCGCTATCACACATTACCATGTCATTCCATCATAAATTTACGGACAACACCATTAGTATCTTGACTATATTCTAGCACCTTGCGACCTAAAGAATTAAATAAGTCCTATGCTCACACAGTAAATGCTATATAGTTGAAACAATTTAAAAATCACAATAATAATACGAAATCGAGCCGCAACCTAGAACATAAAAGGGAAGGAATATCTTAGCCCACTTTAATCACACATATGTGCATACATAAACATTTGTGTAGCATCCCATCATTGCATAGTATCTCCACTCACTAAGACATAATGTAGAAACCAGATATTTGCTCGCAGGAGATTGTGAAGGGCAAGGAATCTTATGGAATGCAGTAGATTTAGATAACTGCTATCCAGAATGAGCAATCATGTAAGGTATGCTACTACAAGTGCCACCAAGGTCTGTTAAAAAAGGAAAGTGAATTATCCATCCTTTCTGGTGCCACGGCTAGTTTTGTTGTCTTCATTCTCTGTTAGGGCATTATCTTTTGGCCATCACTCCTTCAATGATGCTGTAAACCGATTCCTCAGTGTCGTAACCATTAGTGTCCCTGATTCGGGTGGCACAAGTCTTGATAGTGACAAGAAAGAGACATTTCAGTCCATGGGATGAATATGGAGTAGCACCAATGTTTGTTCAACAAGTGTAGTGAGCTATCCACTAGAGCCCACAAAACAACAAAGAAATTAGTAAACATGAGCTTGCAATACTATTGTGCCACTAATTGCAAACAAAGTAATTAATCTAAATGTCACATCCAGAGGGTGAGCACAACCGAGAAATATAACGAACGAAGGCCCTCGGTCTTACACAACTCACAAGACTAGTTGTTTTGGTGAGCACTTCCCTACCTAGCATTTTATATTATAGGTTCAACATATAGTACAACCATCTATATGCAAGCAAAACTAACCTTATCCCCTGTCACACATTATCATGTGATTCTATCATTAATTTATGACAATAACATTAGTAACTTGACTATATTCTAGAACCTTGCGACCTGAAGAATTAAATAAGTCCTATGTTAACACAATAAATGCTAGATATTTGGAACAATTTAAAATAACGATAATAATGCGAAATCGAGCCGCAACCTAGAACATAAAAGGAAACGCATAACATATAGTCCACTTTAATCACACATATGTGCATATATAAACACTTGTGTAGCAGCCCATCATTACATATTATCTCCATTCGTTAAGACTTATTCTAGAAACTACATATTTTCTTGCAGGAGATTGTGAAGATCATGGACTCTTATGGAGGGCTGGAGATTTAAATCAAGTCTATCAAGAATGAGGAATCATGTAAGATATGCTAGTGCAAGTGCCACCAAGGTCGGTTAAAAAAGGCAAGTGAATTATCCACTCTTTGTGGTACCCTGATTGGTTGTGTTGTCTTCGATCTCTGTAGGGCTTTCTCATTAGGACATCGCTCTTTGAATGATGTTGTAAACCGATTCCTCCATATAGCAAGCCTTAGTGTTCCTGATTTAACTATTGCATGCCATGATAGTGATAGGAAAGTGACAATTCAGTCCATGGGCTGAATATGGATTCCCGCAAATGATTCTTCAAAGAGGCTAGTGAGCTATCCACTCTTTGTGGTGCCATGGTTGGTTGTGTTGTCTTCAACTGCTAGTAGGGGAGCCATCCATCAGCTAAACACGTCATAAACTAAATCCGTGATACTGTTATTCTCAATGCCCTAATTCAGTTGGTGCAAGTGTCAGCGACAGATGTAGTCCATAGGATGAATACTGAGTACATCGAGTTGAAACAGTCACTGGAATCCACAAAACAAAAATAGTCAAAACATGTGGTTGCAATACTTATGTGCCCCTAATTACAAACAAAGAAATTAATCTAGATGTCACATTCACAGGGTGAGCACAACCAAAAAAATATAACCAATGAAGGCCCTAGGTCTAACACAACTGCACAGGAGTAGCTGTTCAAGTGAGCTTTTCCCTACCTCCATCATATATTATAGGTTCTACATAATATGCAACCATCTATATGGAAGCAAAACTAACCATATCCCTGTCACACATTATCTTGTCATTCGATCATTAATTTATGACAATGCAAGTGCCACCAAGGTCTACTAAAAAAGGCAAGGGAAATATCCACCCTTTTTGGTGCCATGATTGGTTTTGTTGTCTTCATTCTCTAGTAGGGCCTTCTCTTTTGGCCATCGCTCCTTCAATGATGTTGTAAACCGATTCCTCAATACAGTAACCATTAGTGTCCCTGATTTGGTTAGCACAAGTCTTGGAAGTGATAGGACAGTGACATTTCAGTCCATGGGATGAATATGGAGCACCGCCAATGTTTTTTCAACAAGAGTAGTGAGCTATCCACTCTTTGTGTTGCCATAGTTTGTTGTGTGTCATCAATCTATAGTAGGATGAGAGCCAATGGACCGGCCTCATTGCTCTCCTAGTGTGATGAGTGATTGTCAATGTGTCCAAGCCTTCCGATGGACAGGAGGCCCTCCGATGGACAGGAGGTAGAAGATGAAGACCTAAATGGACATAGGCAGAAGACCTCAATGGACTGAGGCAAATGCTCTGTGTCAGTCAGTCACGGGAGCTTGGTACATGGAGAGGCGGATCGTCAACGGTGGTGTAAGTCCTCTGATGGACCACGAGGCAGCTCTGATGGACTAGAGAAGCTGGTTGCATCCGTGTTGTTCCAACCCGAGTGCGTGGTGAGAAGACGTCCGAGAAGGGCTTTGGCGGCTTTGGTTCAAAACCGCCTCCCAAGTTACCCAAGACTTGGGGAGTGGGCCTAAACTCATCGAGATAGAAGAACGGGCCCAGACCGGGCCCAAGAAGCCCACGGAATAAAGTTTGACGGTTTCTGACTTCAAAACCGGGGAAGCTTCTAGACTACTGGCTAGGTGGCGCACATCCAAGCGAGGCGTGGAGAAGAAGAAGATCAAGCCATCATCGTAGTCGTCTGATTGTATCATTTTCATTTCAGCCCCTATTGGCATTTGTGGCATAAGGGTCTTAGTGTAAAACTGTGTCGTTAGGCCTTGGGTATAAATACCTAAGTGGCTAGTCATTTAGGTGACTCTTCCACTTCTATTATCCCTAGGCTTAGATTTCCAACCAACCAAGAGCTTAGAGAGAAAACCTGGTGCTAATTCAGGATTTGGAGTCCCCTAAAGCTAGTACTTTGCATTAGTGGGAGGATGAAGGGTGGTAGGCTGTGAGGAACCTTGTAAGAACTCATTTCCACATCTAATTGAAGGAAGATTCGTCCCCCATGTGTGCAGCCATCTCCTTCCCCCTCTCTTGTTTGGTTTTTGGATGAAAATCAAGGGCTTTTGGTGATTTGCTTTGACCGTGAATTAATTCATGTTCTATTGGCTCTTTTGGACTTGCAAGGACATGGAGATTATGTCTTCGAACATCTGAATCTTGCAGGATTGCCACGAGCAAGTCGTTCTTGAGTTTCCCCTTTCGTGCCCAAATATCGCCTTTCTCACGAGATTTGAAATTTCTGCTAATCCTATGGTCACTTTGAGTTGATCTTTTGGGAATAGCTTTGGAATAGGGTCCAGATATCCTGTGCAAAATCTCATGAAGATTGGACAAGATTTGGTCAGATTTGGGTTTGAAAACCCTTTTTCTGCGACTTTACCGGACTATCCGGTAGAGCTATCGGATTACCCGGTGGAACCAGACTATCTGGTAGCTCCCACCAGACTATCTGGCATCGGTAGCCGGGTAGGGCCTTTACTGGACTATCTGGTGGCCTCTGTTGGACTATTCGGTGGAACCAGACTCTCCAACCCTGGCACCGGACTATCCGGCGTGTCCAGAAGTGGAGCCGTGTTTTCATGATTTGCTTCTTTCGCTGTGTTTTTGCTTCGGATTTGCTTTCCTCATAGTCTGACCATACTTTTTACTTGCTGTATACCAGTGAGTCGCATTTCGGTGCGGTGAGTGTCGAGTGGTGGACTTGCAGGTTTTGTTGCCTCGGTGAATTGCCATCTTGTGATCATTGAGTTGCTCGTTGTTTTCTCACTTGGTGCGTATCCTTTCACGTGGTGCGCTACTAGGCATGTATCCATTCAGTGGATGGTATCTAGTTTCTGTTCTTGAGCACCAGTCTTTGGGGTTTGTGAGTCTAAGTTTTATGTGCTCCTATTCACCCCCCTCTAGTCGCATGTCTCGGTCCTACAATTGGTATCAAAGCCAGTTAGGTTTCATCATACCTTTACCGGTGAGGAACCAGTAGCGTCTATGACGCACTCCGGGTAGGTTTTGGTTCTCGGCTAAGATGGCTATGCCTATTGGAAGGGTAGGATGAAGGCTTTCTTGCTTAGCCAGAGTGAGGACAAATGGGACGCTACTCAGAGTATGACTTTCGTGGTGCTTCCGTTCGCTGAGCGTACCACACCAGAGCTCGTTGCCCAGCACGAGGCTCACTACAAGGCGGTGAACTTTCTCTTCTCTAGATTTGGTCCAGCGGACTATGAGAGGGTAAGCCACCTTGATACAGCCCGTGAGATTTGGTCCCTGCTCAGTGCACACCATGAGGGTACGGTGATAGTCAAGGGCCGTCTCTTTGAGACCTACACGCATGAATATGAAAATTTCATTCAGAAGCCTGGAGAGTCTATGGATGCCATGTTTGGTCGCTTTCAGTCGATCATCAACAAGCTCTGTGTCAACTCTGCCCCCCACTATACTCCCATACACTAACCATCAGCAGGCTGTCAAGCTGTTGTATGCCTTGGACAGGAAAGTGTGGGAGATCAAGAAGAACTCAATTCTTGAGTCAGCAGGGTATGACACTTTGTGTGCAGTGGGGCTCTATAGCAAGCTCAAGGCCACAGAGGTGTATTACAGATGAGAGATTCTCTCGATGGTACTGGCTCCAAGAGCCTGGCCTTGGCTTCTAGCTCTAGAGAGGCCGTTGCTAACCCCTTGCTTCACAACTTCTCGTTTGCTGCTTTGATGTCTGTGATAGAGGTGCAGTTGGTGCTTCTGGGGGACGACGAGCTTTGTGCGGTGTCTAGCCATTTTTAGCGCACCTATGATAACTACATGAGGAAGAAGAAGGGTGAAAGGCCAAAGTGCTTCAAGTGCGGAGAGGTCGGCCACTTCATCGCCGAGTGCCCTAACAAGAACAACGACTACTACAACAAGGACAAGGGCAGCTGGGGCGACTTCAACAAGTACCACTCCCGTGACTCCCACAAGTACCGCTTCGACTGGCACAACTCCAGCAAGCACCGCTCCAGCAGGAAGGCGAAGGACTTTCAGAAGGCTTTCAAGAGCTACCGTAAGGAGAGCCGCAGGCAAGAGAAGGCCTTCCTCGCCAACCTGAGAGGCGGGAGCAGCGGATCGTCTTCTTCCTCTTCGTCCTTGTCTAGCTCAAGCGATGAGGAGATCGCCACCAAGTGGGACAAGAGGAAGGATCAAGGTGGTCTAGCTAGGCCTTTGCTTCGTCTCCACCCAGTCCAAGCGCAAGCACAAGATGAACCGCAAGTCGATTTGCTCCATGGCACTGCAGGACAACGATGACAGTGAGCACGACAGTAGCTCCTCCAATGATGAGGTAACTCCTGATGAAGCTCAATTCCTAGAGTTGCTGGAGGGGAATAGCCATACCTTGAGAGCCTAGGATAAGATGTTGGAGAAGGTTGTCAAGAAGCAGCAGAAGTTGAAAGCCAAGCTTGCTGATGCTTTGGCTGAAATTGAGAGGTTGAGGAGTGAGCGAGCCCAGTCTAGTGAGGTTGAGTGCCGTACCTGCGAGTCTCATGGTTGATCTTTGCATGCACAAGAGAAAGTATGCTTGTCAGGTAGAAGACGGATAGGCTGAAGTGCAAGTTAGGCAAGCTCCGGTCCAAGCAGGATGAGCCTACTTTGCTCGAGGTGTCTAAGTGTGAGTCTTGCCCCACCTAGCTGTTGACATAGCTGAGCTGAAGGTGAAGTGTGAGGGGCTAGCTCAGGGAGCTGGAGGAGCTTAGGGATAGACCTGTGCTTTTGGGTGTGTGTAGGGTTTGTCCTACCTTGAGAGCTCAGGTTGAACAGTTGAGAGCTGACCTTGAAGTGCTTTTAGCACCTCCTGACACGTGTGAGAACTGTCTCACTTTGAGGTTGCAGCTGGTGGAGAAGGAATGCCACCATTAGGAAGCTGGAGAAGTCAGCTGCCCCCATTTCCTCTTTAGAGTGTGAGTTTTGTGTAGCTCAGTCAGTGATGATCGAGGGTTTGAGAGGGGACAAGCTTGACTTAGATGATGAGAACGCTCATTTGCGTGAGATGCTGAGTTGGGTGTATGCGAGGCAACCCCAACTAAGGATGATCATAGAGAGCACCAAGAGAGCAGAGGGTGACATGAGTGGCGTTGGGTTTGGAGAGTGCAGTACCTCAGGTGAGAAGAGAGCCCCAACCAAGCTTAAGAGTGTCTCTCCCTAGCCTACTACTGACGGGGTTTTCCACGATCCACCTAGGGCTGCCCCAAAGAAGAAGTTTTTGACACCCAAGCCCTCATAGGCTAAGCTGGATAGGATTGTGACTGAGATTCTCAAGTTTCCTAGCAGCAAGGAGAGGACCCAGCAGCCTGCACCACCCAAGACCACTAGAGCCACCACACCAGCAGCCCAAGACATAGCTGAGAGCTAATGGACCGGCCTCATTGCTCTCCTGGTGTGATGAGTGATTGTCATCGTGACCAACGTCCTCCGATGGACAGTAGGCCCTCCGACGGGCAGGAGGTAGGAGATGAAGTCCCAGATGGACACGGGTAGAAGACCTCATTGGACTGAGGCAGAGGCTCGGCGTCTGTCGGTCACGGGAGCTCGGTACACGGAGAGGTGGCTCGGCGACGGTGGTGTAAGTCCTCTGATGGACCGCGGGGCAGCTCCGATGGACTGGAGAAGCCGGTTGCGTCCGCGGTGCTCCAAACCGAGTGCGTGGCGCGAAGACGTGCGAGAGGTGCTTTGGTGGCTTCGACTCAAAACCGCCACCCAAGTTACCAAGACTTGGCGAGTGGGCCTAAACTCGTCAAGATAGAAGAATGGGCCCAGACCCGGACCAACAAGCCCGCGAGAATAAAGTTTGCCAGTTTCTGACTTCAAAACCGTGGACGCTTCCGGACTACTGGCTATGTGGCGCACATCCGAGCGAGGCATGGAGAGGAAGAAGATCAAGCCACCATCGTAGTCGTCCTATTGTATCGTTTTCATTTCAGCCCCTCCGGGCGTTTGTAGCATAAGGGTCTTAGTGTAAAACTATGTCGTTAGGCCTAGGCTATAAATACTTAAGTGGCTGGTCATTTAGGTCACTCTTCCACCTCTACTAGCCCTAGGCTTAGCATTCCAGCCAGCCAAGTGCTTAGAGAGAAAATCGGGTGCTAGACTAGGATTTGGAGTCCCCTAGAGCTAGTATTTTGCATTAGTGGGAGGATGAAGGGAGGAAGGCTGAGTTGAACCTTTGTATGCACTGATTTCCTTTTTGAAACTAAGTCATTTTCGTGATCATGTGTGCAGCCCTTTCTCTCCCTCTCCTCTTTGGTTTTTGGGTAAAACTCAAGGGCTTTTGGTGATTTGGTTTGCCCACGAGTTAATCCCTGCTCTATTGGCTCTTTTGCACTTGCTAGGACATGGAGATAATTTCTTAGAACATCTCAATCCTGCTGGATTGCCACAAGCAAGTCGTTCTTGAGTTTTGCCCTTTCTTGCCCAAATTTTCCCCTCTTCACGAGATCTGAAATTCCCGCTAATCCCTTAATCTTTTTGAGTAGATTTTTTGGGAATAGCTTTGGAATAGTGCTAGGATAGCCTGTGCAAAATTTTGTGAAGATCCGAGAAGATTGGTTCAAGTTTGAGGTTTGCAAACTCAAAGTCCGAGGCTGATTTCTGGGCACACCGTACAGTCCGGTGCAACTTCATTAGATAGTCCGATGGACTTAACAGTCTCCAAATGGGCTGATTTTTTAGTATGTTGTCAGCCTGTGGTTAACATTTCATGATTTTTGGAGTCCGTTTGACTGGGTTTTGGTATTTTTCTTTGTAGCCTGGTCTACCTGAAAAAGTCCTGTCAGACTATCCGGCTCTATCGGATAGTCCGGTGTGGATAGGGTTTTAGGCCCCGGATTTGGTTTAAATTGTTCCTAGGGTTTGTGGCTTGTTCCGGTGGTTTTGGGGGTGCCTAGGGTCATTCCTAAGGTCTTTAGCACCTCATTTGCTAAGAGATCTTGGCGATCGTTAGGTGACTGCTTTTGTGTTGTTTGGAGGCTTCTGCTTTGATTGCTTTGCTTCGACCTTGTGTTTTCCCACTACTGACCAAACTCTTTGCTTACTGTGTTCCTAGTAAGTCGCATTTTGGTGCGGTGAGTGTCGGGTTGTGAACTCGTAAGTTTCGTTGCATGCCGTGACTTGCGATCTTTGTGGTCGTTGAGTTGTGTGCTCTTCCTCGCCTGGTGCGTACCCTTTCAGTGGACGGCACCTTGTCCTTGCTAGACACGTATCCGTTCAGTGGACGGTGTCTAGCACGATTCTCTTGTGAGCTTCCACTACACCAAGTTTGGGGGTTGTCATTTTGAGTTTTCAAGTGCTCGTATTCACCCCCCTCTAGTCGCATGTCTCGGACCTACAATAGCCCCAACCTATGCCCAAGAGACCTGTCTACCACTGTGAGTTTTGCCAGCGGAATGGTCACTTGGAGGAGTTTTGCTTCAGGTGGAAGCGGGTTGAGAGACAAGAGAGGGCTTGGGGGAACAAGGATCATTTCTACTTAGGTTGGTAGGGAAGATCCTCCCTGTACGGTGAGTCGAGAGCGCGCTTTGCTGGTGGTGAGTGTTGACGCCTCTTAGCGTATCAGATTTTACTCCGCAAGCGCACGGAGATTCGCTGTAGCTTTTTCACCCAGAGTATTCGAGGTATCATAAAAATCCACAGGGAAGCAAGGGCGAATAGGTGGAATGAATTGTTGAACTTCAAGCGGTACTATAAGTTAGATAAACACCAGCTATTCTTACACCGGGGGTAAGATAAACAAGATAATGTATGGTGGGAAGAGTAAACAAGGACCAAAGCAGTAAACAACTAGGTAGTTGCTTGGGAGGACAACGAGTGAGATTAAGATATCCAAACTATATTCCTTAACTACTGCATAGGAGTATTCGCGGTTGAACTGAGTTAAACAAACACGAACTAGGATCTTGCATCGAGCGAAATTCCAGACTACACCGAGGAGGCCAGGGGGTAGATAGGAGGCCAACCGAACGACAACTGGCTAACACCTACGGGCTTACCGAACGACGGGATTGGAATACTGAGACCTCTAAAGCTATCACCTAGAGAGGCTACCAACCAGAGCTGCGTGGGTAAGATGGCACGCTAAACTAGTGTTCAAGGTGAGAACTTGAACACTAAAGTCCGTCCTTGATCAGAGGGTGAGGACTGACTTAACCTTAGATCAGAGCCTAAGACAAGTCTATAGCACCAGCAAGTCTAGCAAGATTTAGATAACTCAAGAACAACACAAATCTAAGCCTTGGTCTAGTATGCAATAAGGTACACCACACTAGGAAAGTGTAAGAAATAAAGTAAAGTATAACTCAAAAGATAGATCAACAATGTATATTATACTGGAGTAACAAGAGTACAAAGATAGAAAGATACAAGAGCTTTACCAGACTCGAAGCTAACTCTAGAATCCCTGAGGCAAAGACTCAGACTCAACTCTAACTCCCAGGACTATCCTAGTGCTACTAACTAGACAATGGTGTGTTCCACTCAACTTCTACACTCTACATGTGAGGCCTAAGGGGGTATTTATAGCTCCCAAGGTCGGTGAGGCAGTTAAGAGGCGGTTACCAGGCATGGAGCCAGGCGACCCCACCATGGGCCGAGCAACCTGGGCAACCGTGAGATCCACCACCTCTTTTGATCCTAGGGTCCATATCCACTCCCCAAGTCGGTTGCATGGCGGTTAAGTCGGTTATCCTTGTGCTTTCTCCCAAACCATTGGATCTCACTTGTGTTTCTTCCTTAGCCGCAGGATTGGAGTCCCTCGGATTGCTGACTTCACCAATCCAAGTGCTGGATCAATGAAGTGGCAAGCCTTCCAGTCCTTTGCATGTTGCGTTCATGGCTTACACCTTGCAATTGCGTTGACATGGCATTTATGTGCAAGCAGGTCGAAGTTAGTGCCAATTGGGCCCAGACACAGGCCGGGCGGCCTGGAGGTGGGGCTGGGCAGCCTCTGGTGCGGCCGGCCAGCCATGGGACTTAGCCTTGTGGCAATTTTTTACCATGTTTGAGTGCATTTTGTCACCTACAACCAAATATTCAACACAACTTGTGGAACTATGTTAATAGCAAGGGTTAATCTACACTTTCATGTATTTCCCTTCATATTTATGAATGGTTGATGGTCGTAGATAGTATAATAACGACCGTCAACAGCCCCCCAAGCTTAGACCTTTGCTCGTCCTCGAGTAAAGCCAAGATGGGTTAGGGATCAGGTGTTGCTGCAAATATAAATGTTCGAGAATAGAGACTATACATAACCAACACTCATGCTCTTATTTCAAACCTTAGTGTATGCAATGATTACCTTTTCCATACCTGTGGTGCATTTTTGACTTACCATGTCTTGGGAAGTTGAGAGAAAGAATGACTCAGTCGCGGGCTCAGCTCAAAACACTTCTTTTGGGACTCCTGTCTCATGTATTTTTTCAGATTTTCAAAATAAAGCAAGTTTCCCCAGAGGTACTCTTGATCGCTCATAAGTGTATCCTCACCATTAAGGCCAAGATTCCTATACTAAGGCTTATGTGGAGCTTAGGGTATGGAAGAACTCAGCTTACTTAGGTCATTTATTTTGCAAAGTCAAAGATAGGACCAAGGAGATGTACTACATCTACCAATCATGTTCATCATTGGAGCTTATTTGTTGGCTGGATGGATGGATCTCCTTGTTTTCCTTTCCTTTTCCTCCTTTTTATTTGATAGGTGTGAGTATGGAGCCTTTTCATATTTTTTTCTCTTTTTGCCTTTCTCACTAGATCTAAAATTCCTGCTAATCCTGTGGTCACTTTGAGTTGATATTTTGGGAATAACTGTGGAATAGGGTCCAGATATCCTATGCAAAATCTCGTGAAGATTGGACAAGATTTGGTCAGATTTGGGTTTGAAAACCCCTTTCCTGTGACTTTACCGGACTATCCGGTAGAGCTATCGGATTATCCGGTGGAACAAGACTATCCGGTAGCTCCCACTGGACTATCCGGCGTCAGCAGCCGGGTAGGGCCTTTACAGGACTATCCGGTGGCCTCTGTCGGACTATCCGGTGGAATCGGACTGTCCGGCCCCAAGCACCGGACTATCTAGCGTGTCTAGGAGTGGAGCCGTGTTTTCGTGATTTGCTTCTTCCACTGTGTTTTTGCTTCAGATTTGCTTTTCCCTCTGTCTGACCATACTCTTTACTTGCTGTATACCAGTGAGTTGCATTTCGGTGTGGTGATTGTCGAGTGGTGGACCTGTAGGTTCCATTGCCTCGGTGACTTGCGATCTCGTGATCATTGAGTTGCTCACTGTTTTCTCGCTTCGTGCGTAACCTTTCAGTGGATGGCACCTTGCACTACAGGCACGTATCCGCTCAGTGGACGATATGTAGTTTCTCAGCCTGTTCGCTTGAGCTACTTTCAGCTTCTTTGCAGCTGTAGAACAGTATTTTTCTCTCACAACCATTCAGCAGGAACAGTGTTTTCAGTGCAGCTGTAGCTGCAGCGAACAGGCCGTCTGTTCTTGGGCACTAGTCTTTGGGGTTCATGAGTTTGAGTTTTTAAGTGCTCCTATTCACTCCTCTCTAGTCGCACGTCTCGGTCCTACATAGGGGAGCCATCTCTTCGTATATGATGTCATAAATTGATTCTCAGCGCCCCTAATTTTGTTGGCGCAAGCCATGTTAGGTATGTGACAGGTGTAGTCCATGGTATGATTATAGAGTACTAGGAGTTGAAATAGTCACTGGTGTCCACAAAACAACAAAGAAATTAGTCTAAACATGTGAAGTCAATGCTTATGAGCCACTAATTGCGTACAAAGAAATTAATCTAGATGTCACATCCACAGGGTGAGCACAACCGAAAAATATAACCAATGAAGGCCCTAGGTCTGACACAACTCATTAGAGGAGTTGTCCAGGTGAGCACTCCCCTACGTGGATATTATATTATAGGTTGTACGTACTGTACAACCTTCTATATGCGAGCAAAACTAACCATATCCCCTGTCACACATTAACATCCATCATTAATTTACGACAATACCATTAGTATCTTGACTATATTCTAGCACCTTGCGACCTGAAGAATTACATAAGTCCTATGCTAACACAATAAATGCTATATAGTTGGACCAAATTAAAAATCACAGTAATAACGCGAAATCGAGCCACAACCTCGAACATAAAAGGGAAGGCATATCTTATAGCCCACTTTAATCACACATAGGTGCATATATAAACACTTGTGTAGCACCCCATCATTGCATATTATCTCCATTCATTAAGACTTATTGAAGAAACAACATATTTGCTTGCAGGAGATTGTGAAGGGCAAGGAATCTTAGGGAAGGCAGGAGATTTAGATAAATCCTGTCGAGAATGAGCACTCATTTAAGGTATGCCAGTGCACGTGCCACCAAGGTCTGTTCAAAAAGGCAAGGGAAATATCTGCCCTTTCTGGTGCCATGGTTGGTTTTATTGTCTTCGTTCTCCAATAGGGCCTTCTCTTTCGGCCATCGCTCCTTCAATGATGGTGTAAACCAATTCCTCAATACAGTAACCATTAGTGTCCCTGATTTGGTTGGCACAAGTCTTAGTAGCGATAGGACAGTGGCATTTCAGTCCAAGGGATGAATATGGAGTACCACAAATGTTTGTTCATCAAGAGTAGTGAGCTATCCACTCTTTGGGGTGCCATGGTTGGTTGTGTTTCTTCAATCTATAATAGGGGAGCCATCTCTCCGTTGATGATGTCATTAACTGATTCCTTGATACGGTCTCTCTTAGTAGCCCTGATTTTGTTGGTGCAAGCCATGTTAGGTATGTGACAGTTGTAGTCCATGGTATGATTATTGAGTAATTGGAGTTGAAACAGTCACTGCAATCTACAAAACAACAAAGAAATTAGTCTAAACATGTGCTGTCGATACTTATGAGCCACTAATTGCCTACGAAGAAATTATCACATCCACAGGGTGAGCACAACAAAGAAATATAACCAATGAAGGCCCTGGGTCTAACACAACTCACAAGAGTAGTTGTTCGGGTGAGTACTTCCTTACGTGCATCTTATATTGTAGGTTTTACACATTGTGCAACCATCTATATGCAAGCAAAACTAACCTTATCCCCTATCACATATTATGATGTCATTCCATCATTACCTTACGACAAAACCATTAATAACTTGACTATATTCTAGAACTTTGTGACCTGAAGAATTAAATAAGTCCTATGCTAAGATAATAATTGCTATACAGTTGGAACAATTTAAAAATCATATAATAACGTGAAATTGAGCCGCAAAATCATATAATAACGTGAAATTGACCTAGAACATAAAAGGGAAGGAATATCTTACCCACTTTAATCACACATATGTGCATACAAAGACACTTGTGCAGCAGCCCATCATTGCATATTATATCCATTCATTAAGACTTATTGTAGGAACCACATATTTCCTCGCAGGAGATTGTGAAGGGCAAGGAATCGTATGGAAGGCAGGAGATTTATGTCAATCCTATCAAGAATGAGCAATCATGTAAGGTATGCTAGTGCATGTGCCACTAAGGTTTGTTCAAAAAGGCAAGTGAATTATCCACCCTTTCTTGTGGCACGGTTGGTTTTGTTGTCTTCATTCTCTTGTAGGGCCTTCTCTTTTGGCCATCGCTCCCTCAATGATGATGTATACCGATTCCTCAATACAGTAACCATTAGTGTCCCTGATTTGGTTGGCACAAGTCTTGGTACTTATAGGATAGTGACATTTCAGTCCATGGGATAAATATGGAGTACCACCAATGTTTGTTCAACAAGAGTAGTGAGCTATCCACTCTATGCAGTGTCATAGTTGGTTGGGTGTCTTCAATCTATTGTAGTGGAGCCATCTATCCGTTGATGATGTCATAAACCGATTCCTTGATATGGTCACTTTCAGCACCCCTGATTCGGTTGGTGCAAGCCATGTTAGGTATGTTACAGTTGTAATCCATGGTATGATTATTGAGTACTTGGAGTTGAAACAGTCACTGCAATCCACAAAACAACAAAGAAATTAGAGTAAACATGTGCTATCAATACTTATGTGCCACTAATTGCCTACAAAGAAATTAATCTAGATGTCACATCCACAGGGTGAGCACAACCGAAAAATATTACCAATGAAGGCCCTGGGTCTAACACAACTCACAAGAGTAGTTGTCTAGGTGAGCACTTCCCTACGTGGATCTTATATTATAGGTTGTACGTATTGTGCAACCATCTATATGCGAGCATAACTAACCATATCCTGCTATCACACATTATCATGTCATTCCATTATTAATTTATGACCATACCATTAGTATCTTGACTATATTCTAGCACCTTGCGACCTAAAGAATTAAATAAGTCCTATGCTAATACAATAAATGCTATATAGTTGGAACAATTTAAAAATCACAATAATAGTGCGAAATCGATCCGTAACCTAGAACATAAAAGGGAAGGGATATCTTAGCCCACTTTAATCACACATATGTTCATACATAAACAGTTATGTAGCAGCCCATCATTGCATAGTATCTCCATTCGCTAAGACTTAATGTAGAAACCACATATTTGCTTGCAGGAGATTGTGAAGGCCAAGGAATCTTATGGAAGGCAGGAGATTTAGATAAATCCTATCGAGAATGAGCAATCATGTAAGGTATTCTACTTCAAGTGCCACCAAGGACTGTTAAAAAAGGCAGGTGAATTATCCATCCTTTCTGGTGCCACGGTTGGTTTTGTTGTCTTCATTTTGTGTTACGGCATTATCTTTTGGCCATTGCTCCTTCAATGATGCTGTAAACCTATTCCTTAATGCCGTAACCATTAGTGTCCCTGATTTGGTTGGCACAAGTCTTGGTAGTGATAGGACAGAGACATTTTAGTCCATGGGATGAATATGGAGTAGCTCCAATGTTTGTTCAACAAGTGTAGTGAGCTATCCACTATTTGCGGTGCTGTAGCTGGTTGTGTGTCTTCAATCTATAGTAGGGGAGCCATCTCTCCATTGATGTTGTCATAAATCGAGTCCTTGATACGGTCACTCTCAGTGCACCTGATTTGGTTGGTCCAAGCCATGTTAGGTATGTGATAGGTGTAGTCCATTGTATGATTATTGAGTACATGGAGTTGAAACAGTCACTAGAGTCCACAAAACAATCAAGAAATTACTCTAAACATGAGCTTGCAATAATTTTGTGCCACTAATTGCCAACAAAGAAATTAATCTAAATGTCACATCCAGAGGGTGAGCACAACCGAGAAATATAGCCAACGAAGGCCTTGGGTCTTATACAACTCACAAGCCTAGTTGTTGCTGTGAGCACATCCCTACCTACATTTTATATTATAGGTTCTACATATAGTGCAACCATCTATATGCAAGCAAAACTAACCATATCCCCTATCACACATTATCATGTGATTCCATCATTAATTTACGACAATACCATTCGTAACTTGACTATATTCTAGAACCTTGCGACCTGTAGAATTAAATAAGTCATGTGTTGGGGTCTATCTAACTTCGAACTCAACATGAGATGAAGCTTCGGACTCAAGCAAAGGATGCCAACTTTGAACTTGGCACAAGGTAAGAACTCACTTCGAATTTATAGAGGGAAAGCCAGTTCAAAGTTAGAGAGAGAGAGTGCTTCAGATTTAATACCAACATATACAGTGCACGGTCCGAGAGGGAGAGGGAAGAAGATCCATCATTCCTTCATCCAACCAACCTCCTCCCTCTTTCACACCTCCTCCCCTTTTATAGGAAACAAGGGGAGGCACTCACTTAGAGAGGCAAGGTGGGACTAAACATGTAGTACAAGTGTTACATGGGCCTCTTGGGCCTTTTTCCCTGATGGAGGAAAGGCACATTTTATTCTTTCCCCCAACAGTAGCCCCTCATCTACTAGGTTTTGGCGGTACAACAAGACCTAGTAGATGCTCAAATAGGGAAAAAGGCCTAACTATTGTACAACTCGAGTTGTGAGATGAGGTTCTCACAACCTCCAACTGTGTGCCTCGTTAAAAACTCCACCCCAAAAACCCAATCGGAAAAAAGGGTGTGGAGGAAAGAGTACACACATCTGGTGGGCCAAACTGAACATGGTATATCTCTATGAGGCTCCCTCATGCTTCGCTTTGTTTTCCTTCGTCTTGACGTAGTTTTTGTGTCCTTCAAAACAGCTTCATTTGCAATGTCAAAGTTGCTTTAGCCTCCTCCGTCTTGATGGAGCCTTTGAATCCTCTGATCTTTATGCCCGAACTTGTTCTCGTGCAACATTGACGTAGATGATGTAGATGAAGTAGATGTCCTTATCTTCATGTGGTCGATGTAGTTGACGAAGGTGTAGTCGAGATAGTCGATGAAGCGTTCTTCACTTACGGTCTTCGGACAAGACCAAAGAATCAGCCCTCCGGTGCTCCCCTAGCCCCTCTTGGCCAGAGAGCGTGAGTGAAGACGTTGAGGATGTTTGATGTAGCTGACGTTGAGGTGACTTGAATCCTGCAAAGCTGCACCGAACTTTTGTATCGAGTGTTGATTAATTGCCAACCTACATAGAACTGTGCTGCAAGGTTTTTGCATGATATCGATGCAAATTATATATGTTATGATTTCTATAATGATAACTGAATGCATGTAAGATTCGAAGCTTATTTCGAATATTTGGAAAGTTTTGGTTTTCTTTGTCCCTGTAAAGACTTGTGGTACAAAGTTAATTGTGGTATTTAAATAAACTCAAATCTCTCCCTTGAGAGCTCTGGCCATGGCCATTTTTTCACTGCACAACGATGCATGTATAATATGTTTGTAAGAAGAACACATATGTACGAACCAAGTGAGGAATTCATATAGATGAAGTTATGAAACTTTGGTATGAGAAACTGTGGATAGAGAAAGGAATACTTACAATGTTGAGAACCTGCAAGGTTAGTGAATGCAATATATATTACTAATGATTTAAACACATGCAAAGGAACAACTACAAAGGAAAAGAATACTCATATTTATGGACTTGTATGGTTAGTCAGAAGAGATATTTTGACAGAATAACAGTGAGGGTTTAAACAAGTGCAACAAGGTAACTTTGAAGGGAGAGTATACTCACACTTAAGGGAGAGCTGCATAGTTAATGAAGAGAAATAATACAATGCAATAGTAATGTATATGAGGACATAATATGACTTTCACAATGATAAATTGAACAATTGCCTTAGCGTTGTTATTAAAGAGAAGACAATACTCACATTGGTGATTGGGCTCTTCATAATGAGAACATTGGTGAAGCCTGAGCCCCTCAGCCCCTAAGGCCGATTCAACATGAAGGAACACCAAAGACCTTGGAACTCCGAAGTTAGATTTTGCACCTCTTGGTGCTAAGCACTGAAGTTTCCTTGCATTCTGCAAGGAATCTTCCAAGTTTTGTAGTCGATATCCACTCTTATGAATGTTTCGAATTTCATTGAATATTACAATGGTTGTGGTCCTTGTAAGAAAAAATTATGATATCTAAAAGGATGATATTGATCAATATATGGGGCTTTTAGCCAAAGACGCGCGTTTTTGCAGCGCTCACTGCGACCTCGACCGACTCCTGTGAGATATTCACCTTGCAAGGTCTTTTATGAAGTTAACTTCTCCTTGTGGGAGAAGGTAAAGAAGACAGAAGCTTTTATTACAAGATGAAGTTAATTTTCTCATCATGGGAGAAGGTAACAAAGAAGAAGTTAGCTTCTCCTCATTGGAGAAGTAAAACATGAAAACAAGGAAACAAGGAAGCAAGGAAGAAGTTACCTGCAAGAAAAGTTAGCTTCTCCTCATGGGAGAAAGTAAACAAGGAAGAAGTTAGCTTTCTCCTCATCGGAGAAGTAAAATATGAATGGAACTTTTTCCTACAAGAAGAAGATAGCTTCTCCATATGGGAGAAGGTAAGAAGAAGCTTTTTCTTGCAAAATGAACTTAGCTTAGAAGGTACACAAGAAAGAAAATTCCTACAAGATGAAGTTAGCTTCTCCTCGTGGGAGAAGGTAAAACAAGGAAGAAACTTCTTCCTGAAAGAGAAAGTTAGCTTCTCACATGGGAGAAGTTAAACAAGGAAGGAAATTCTTCCTGCAAAACGAAGTTAGCTTCTCCACAATGGAGAAGGTAAAACGAGGAAGGAATTTCTTCCTGCAAAATGAAGTTAGCTTCTCCACAATGGAGAAGGTAAAACGAGGAAGGAATTTCTTCCTTCAAAACGAAGTTATTTTCTCCACAATAGAGAAGGTAAACAAGACAGAAACATGTGTGATGAGCACTTAGTGAAAATTTTCATCCAAATAATTATTTTGAAGTTAATACCCTGAAGGTAATATCCAAAGGGTAATACCCAATGTGTAATACCCAAAGGGTAAGAGCCGAAAGTATTACCTGACTGATTCTAATAATATCTGAAATATAATATCCGAAGAAAATATCCAAAGGACAATATCCGAATGGTAATACCCAAAGGGTAATAGATCCGAAGATCCCCAGCTGATTTGATCCTGAAGCAATTGTCCGGAAGGTAATATCCGAAGGGTGATTCCCGAAGGGTAGTAAATCCAAAGCTAGTATCCAGCTGATTTGATCCGAAGCTTTTGTCCGAAAGGTAATATCCGAAGGGTAATACTTGAAGGGTAATAAATCCAAAGCTTGGAAAGAAGTGCACCAGTCATGATATAAATCATGCATGATATGAAGTTTCCTAACTGAAAGATTCGAAGTTCACGAGTAAATGCAAAAATTCGAAAGCTCAATGTTAGATGCAATATTCAAAGCTTCATGCTAAATGCAAGATTCGAAGCTTATATGAAATACATCTTCCACATTTTAACTTCGTAGTTTGGCTAAAAGGTTTAGCCGTGAGAGAGAAAAAATGGGAATGAACTTCGTATCATACCTGGAGCCCCTTTAGCACTTCGAAGCTCAAATTCTAAAGAGAAACGAAACTTTCTTCGGACCAAACTAGGCCAAATTTTGTACTTCGAAGTTAGATTTCATTATTACTTCGAAGCTCATGTTCTAAATAGAGAAAGGAAGATAGAACCTTCTCGCCATGCCCCCCTCAAGCCGAAGCACGGTGGGCGCCAAATGTTGGGGTCTAGCTAACATCGAACTCAACATGAGATGAAGCTTCGGACTCAAGCAAAGGATGCCAACTTCGAACTTGGCACAAGGTAAGAACCCACTTCGAATTTATAGAGAGAAAGCCAGTTCGAAGTTAGAGAGAGAGAGTGCTTCGGATTTAATACCAACATATACAGTGCACGGTCCGAGAGGTAGAGGGAAGAAGATCCATCATTCCTTCATCCAACCAACCTCCTCCCTCTTTCACACCTCCTCCCCTTTTATAGGAAACAAGGGGAGGCACTCACTTAGAGAGGCAAGGTGGGACTTAACATGTAGCACAAGTGTTACATGGGCCTCTTGGACCTTTTTCCCTGAGGGAGGAAAGACACCTTTTATCCTTTCCCCCAACAATATGTTAACCCAATAAATGCTAGACATTTGGAACAATTTAAAAATCACTATAATAATGCGAAATCGAGCCGCAACATAGGACATAAAAGGAAATGCATATATTATAGCCCACTTTAATCAAACATATGTGCATATATAAACACTTGAGTAGCACCCCATTATTGCATATAATCTCCATTCGTTAAGACTTATTGTATAAACTACATATTTTCTTGTAGGAGATTGTGAAGGGCATGTGAGAGCCAATGGACCGGCTCCATTGCCTCTGGAGTGATTTGTGATTGTCAACAGTAGCAAGACCCAAAAGGACTTGGGCACAAGACCTCCGATGGACAGGAGGCCCTCCGATGGACTGGAGGTAGAGGAAAGTCCTCCGAAGGACTGGAGGCACGCTCGGCGTCTGTCAGCCATGGGAGTTCGGTAAACAGGAGGAGCGGCACGGCGACGGCAGGAAGTAAGTCCTCCGAAGGACTGTGAGGCTGCCCCAATGGACAGGGGATGCCGGGCGCCACCGCGGTGCTCCAACCCTAATGCGTGGCGCGAAGGCGTGCGAGGGAGGCTTTGGCGGCTTCGGCTCAAAACCGCCACCCATGCTACCCAAGCCTTGGTGAGTTGGGCCATGACTTGCCAAGAAAGAGACGATGGGCCAAATCCGGCCCAAGCGGAGACTTCCTAAAGTTTCCCGGTTTCTGACTTCAAAACCGGGGGCGGATCGCGGATTGGACTACTGGCCACATGGAGAGCATCCGAGGATTACGTGGAACTTACAAAGATCAAGACTTCATCGTGGTCATCTGTCCCGAAATGTCCTGTAATCTTTCATTTGAGTCCTTAGGGTTTCTCTAGCTATAGGAACCTAAGTGCAAAACTATCTTAATAGCACTCAGGTATAGATAGGTCTATGGCAGGTCATTAGAGGGGACTCTAGGCTGCTAGGATTAGTCTTCACTTGGTGATTTTCGTCCTTAAGCTTTGAGCTGCATTGCTGAGGGGGTTAGAGTAGGATTTAGCCTCCTAATCTTGAGGGAAGCTGAGGGTGGTTGCTCGGGACTGAATTTCTGCTTGTATGCTGAATCTTTAGACCCATCTTGGGCACTTAATCGAAGCAAATTCGTGCAGCAACCTTGTGTTCTTCTCCTCCCCATCTCTCTTTAATTTTTGGGTTCAATCCTTGCCTTTTGGGTGTTTTTGTTGGCCAAGCTTGAATCCCTTTCCTTGCTGATGTTCTGGACTTGCTAGGACGTGGAGATCATGACTTAGTTCATCTCAATCCTGCTGGATTGCCACGAGCAAGTCTCTTTTGTATTTTCCCCTTTCTTGTCCAAGGATTGCCATTTCACGATATCTGAAATTCTTACTGATTCCGTGGTCACTTTGAGTTGATCTTTTGGGAACAGCTTTGAAATAGGGTTCAGATAGCCTGTGCAAAATTTTGTGTTGATTGGACAAGATTTGGTCAAGTTTTGGGTCTGGAATAGTCCTTCAGCGACAACGCCGGACTATCCGCTGGACCACCGGACAATTCCGGTAATACCGGACTATCTGGCAGCCTTCACTGGACAATCCGGTGGCAGCAGTCCATCCGGCTGCCACACCGGACTATCCGGTGCTTGACACTGGACTGTTCGGTGACATCGGACTGTCCTGTGCAGACCATCGGACTATCCGGTGCTGCCTGATGCAGTTTGCCAATCTTGTGTATTGTCTCTTCCGCTGTGTTTTTGCTTTGGATTTTTGCATTCACCCTTTTAAGACCATCCTCTTTACTTGCTATGAGTCAGTGAGACGCACCTCGGTGCGGTGAGTGTCTTGTGGCGGTTGTTGCAAAATCCGTTGCCCCGTTGTCATTCTTGGTCGGATCTTGAGTTTTCCTGCATTGGTGCATATCCTCACAGTGGACGGCACCCTTGCGCTGCTAGGCAAGTATATGTTCAGTGGATGATGCTTAGTTTCGGATTCTATTGAGCTTTACAGAGCATCCTACTTGGGGTTGTGATTTTGAGTTTTCAAGTGCTCCTATTCACGCCCCCCCTCTAGTCGCACATCTCGGTCCTACAATTGGTATCAGAGCGAGTTAGGTTTCTTCGTACCTTTACCGGTGAGAAACCAGTAGCGACTATGACTCACTCCGGGAAGATTTCGGTCCTTGGTTCCGATGGCTACTCCTACTGGAAGGATAGGATGAGAGCTTTCTTGCTTAGCTAGGGCCAGGACATATGGGATGCTACTCAGAGTGCGAACATTGTGGTGCTTCCAGTTGCTCAGCGCACTACCCCAGCGATTGTGGCTCAGCATGAGGCGAACATCAAAGCTGTTAACTTTTTCTTCTCAGGACTTGGTCCAGTTGATTATGAGAAAGTGAGACACCTTGAGACTGCCCGTCAGATCTGGTTCCTGCTGAGTGCACACCATGAGGGCACTGCTACTATCAAGGGGCATCTCGTTGAGACTTACAGGCGCGAATATGAAAATTTCGTTCAGAAGCCTGGTGAGTCCATCGATGACTTGTTTGGTCATTTTCAATCGATCATCAACAAGTTGCGCGTTAACTCTAGCCCTGAGAGGATCCCATACACCGACCATCAGTAGGCTGTCAAGTTGCTGTATGCGTTGGACAGGAAGGTATGGGAGATCAAGGTTAACTCGATCATCGAGTCTGAGGCCTATGACACAATTGGAGTGGAGACTCTTTACAGCAAGCTCAAGGCCACAGAGGTGGATTACAAGTCGAGAGATTCTCTCGCTTGTACTGGCTCCAAGAGCCTGGCGTTGGCTTCTCCCTCCAGTGAGGCCGTTCCTAACCCCCCAGCTTCACAACTTTTCTTTTTCTGCTCTTATGTCTGTTACAGAGGAGCAGTTGGCGTCACTTGGGGATAATGAGCTTTGTCTGGTGTCTAGCCGCTTTCAGCGCACCTATGACAACCGGATGAGCAAGAAGAGGGGCAAGAGGCCCAAGTGCTTCGAGTGCGGAGAAGTCGGCCACATCATTGCCTGAATGCCCAAACAAGCAGAACGACTACTAGAAGAAGGGCAAGACCACTCCCGCGACTCCAACAAGTACCACTCCGGCAAGCGCGACCACACCAAGCACCGCTCCGGCAAGATCAAGAACTTCTGGAAGGCTTTCAAGAGCTACCAGAAGGACAACCGGAAGCGGGACAAGGCCTTCTTCGCCGAGCTTGGTGGTTTGTGTGGCGGATCGTCTTCTTCCTCCTCATCTTCGTCAAGCTCAAGCGATGAGGAGATTGTCACCAAGCGGGACAAGAGGAGGGACCAAGAAGGTCCAGCTGGACTCTGCTTCATCTCCACCAAGTCCAAGCGCAAGCACAAGATGCACCGGAGATCCTTTTGCTCCATGGCGCTTGAGGACAAGGACGACAAGGGCAATGACAACGACTCTTCTGATGAAGAGGGAACTCCTGAGCAAGCTGAAATTCTTGAGATGTTGGAGGCAAATAGTCATGAGTTGAAAGCCTAGGATAGGTTGTTGGAGAAGGCAGCCAAGAAGCTGCAGAAGCAGAAAGCCAAGTTGGCTGATGCTTTAGCTGAGATAGAGAGGCTGAAGAGTGTGTCAGCCTAGCCTATTGAGTCTGAGTGTCCTACCTATGAGACTTTGATGAGAGATCTTTGTGAGCAGAAGAGCAAGTATGCTCATTAGGTAGAAGAGACGGATAGGCTGAAGGTAGAGTTAGGCAAGCTCCAGTCTAAATTGGATGTGCCTATTTTGAGTGATGTGCCTAAGTGTGAGATGTGCCCCCACCTAGCTGTTGATATAGCTGAGCTGAGAGTGAGGTGTGAGGGACAGCTTAAGGAGTTGGAGGAGCTTAGGGCTAGACCCACGCTTTTGGGTGTGTGCATGGTCTGTCCTACCTTAGAGAGTGAGCTTGTGCAGTTAAGAGCTGACCTTGAGGTGCTTTCAGCGCCCCCTAACACTTGGGAGAACTAGTCTCACTCTGAGGTTGATGTTGGTGGATAGGGATGCCACCATTAAGAAGTTAGAGAAGTCTGCTTTCCCCATTCCCTCTCTAGACTGTCCCACTTGTGCTGCCCAGACTTTGGTTCTAGAGGATCTGAGAAAGGAGAAACGGACTTTGGTGGATGAGAACAACCGGTTGAGAGAAGTGCTCAATTGGATGTATGCTAAAGAGCCCCAACTTAGGATGATCTTGGAGAGCACCAAGAGAGCTGAGGGTGATATGAGTGGACTTGGGTTAGGAGAGTGTAGTACTTCAGGTGAGAAGAAGAGTTCCCCAATTAAGCTTAAGACTGCCTCTCCTCAGCCAAGCCCTACTATTGATGGGGTTTACCATGAGCCTCTCAAGGCTGCCCCAAAGAAGCAGTTCTGGACACCCAAGCCCTCACAGGCTAAGCTGGACAGAGTCGTGACTGAGATTCTCAAGCCCTTAGTAAGCAAGGAGAGAGTCCAGCAGCCTGTTCCACCCAAAGCTACTCCACCTAAGCCCAAGGCTCAGTCTAAACCCACTCCCAAGAGGCCTGTCTACCACTGTGACTTTTGCCAGTGGAATGGCCACTTGGAGGAGTTTTGCTTCAGGAGGAAGCGAGTTGAGAGGCAGGAGAGAGCCTGGGGGAACCAGGATCAGTTCTACCAGGGTGGTAGGCAGGATCCTCCCCGTCGCGGTGAGATGAGAGACCGCTTTGCTGGTGAGAGAGGAGGTGGCTTTCAGGACCGTGCTCCTGGTGGAGAGAGACGCTTTCCCGTTCGAGCTTCTAGTCATTTTTAGCGCGGCCATGGATCTTCTAACTGAGGCTTTGGAGGTACAGGGTTTGAGAGCTCACGCTCTAGAGGTCGTGGGTACCTAGGTAGACGTGATGCTTACTTTGACTGTGCTTACCCCACTTTTGAGCAGATGGCTCGGCACTGGTTTAGCAGTTACACTAACCCCAGAGCCGGACTATTTGCTCACTCTCGCTTTCCTTGATTTTGTAGGATCGAGGCCTGGAGGACATATGGATCATGGACTCCGGCTGCTCTAGGCACATGACAGGGCACCACAGATGGTTCTCCAGCCTCAACCCCGTGAGCACCAAGGAGTACATCACATTCGGGGATAATGGTCAAGGTAAAGTGTTGGGTGTTGGTTCTGTTGCTCTTTCTAGCAAGCTTTCCCTGAGAGAAGTTGCTTTGGTGAGGAATTTGGGGTTCAATTTGGTTTCTGTCTCGTAACATCTCAAGGAAGGGTTTGAGGTTTGTTTTAAGGAGGGTTCTTCTTGTGTGCTTGTTGCTAAGGAAAACCTTGTGTGTCAGATTTTGCCCTATGGGCGGGTTTTTAAGGTTGATCTTGCATTTGTTTCTGGTCCTCCTCGGTGTTTGGTTGCTAGTCCTTCTGCTGATATTTGGAAGTGGCATAGGAGGGTTGGCCATTTGAGTTTTGATCTGCTAGCCAGGTTGAGCTCGATGGATCTGATCCAAGGACTGCCCAATTTGAAAGCAGAAAAGGACTTAGTATGCGACCCCTTGTCGTCATGGCAAGATGGTTGCCGCTTCTCTTACACCTGTCAACCAGGTGATGACCTCTTACTCGGGTGAACTGCTGCATATGGACACGGTTGGTCCGGCTCGGGTACAGTCGGTCCGTGGGAAGTGGTATGTGCTTGTAGTTGTGGACGACTTTTCTCGCTATTCGTGGGTGTTCTTCATGGAATTCAAAGATGAAGCTTTTGGTTTTGTTCGAGATCTGGACTTGAGGTTAAGGAATGAGAGTCATAAAGCCATGAGGGCTATCCACAGCGACAATGGCGGAGAATTTTGTAACTCTCGTTTTGAAACCTTTTGTCGTGACCTTGGTCTTGATCACCAATTCTCATCTCCTTATACCCCAACGCAGAACAGTGTTGTGGAACAAAAGAACCGCACACTTGTAGAGATGGCGCGGACGATGCTTGATGAGCATAGGACTCCGCGACGCTTTTGGGCTGAGGCTATGAATATGGCTTGTTACATTGCCAACCGCATCTTCCTGTGAGCTTTCTTAGGGAAGACTTCGTACGAGCTACGGTTTGGTAGGCAGCCTAGCGTCAAGCACCTGTGTGCATTTGGCTGTAGATGCTTTGTGCTCAAAAAGGGGGGGCATTTGGACAAATTTGAATCTCGTTGCTTGGATGGTATTTTTCTTGGGTACGCCTCTAGCTCTAGGGCATATAGAGTGTGGATCCTTGACACTAGACAAGTGGTTGAGACCTGTGAAGTTTCCTTTGATGAATCTATGCCTTGCACAACCCCTGCATTTGAGCTTTCAGGTGATGATGAAGAAGGCGCTCCCATCTTTGAAGATGAGGAAGGCGAAGTAGATATTGGTGATGCAGGAGCCACTGCACCGGCTGTAGCTCCTGCCCCCTCTGCTACGAGCTCTAAAGATGAAGGAGGACCCTTGCCTACGACTTCCTCCTCACTTCCCCGACCACAAGATCAAGCAGAGGTTGGCCCCGCTGAGGACGCAGGGGAGGTGACTTCCGAGATTGTTCCATCTCGGCAAGTCTAGCGGGATCACCCTCCAGACAGGATGATTGGAGATTTACACCAGCGTGTCACACTGCTCTTCGGTGAACTCTCTAGCCTTTTTCTGTCACTCCGCATTTGTTGCTTCTTTCGAACCCCGGGATGTGTCACATGCATTATCTGATCCTAGTTGGGTGAACGCCATGCATGAGGAGTTGGAAAACTTTGAGAGAAACCATGTCTGGGATTTAGTTGAACCTCCACCAAACTGCCACCCAATAGGAACCAAGTGGGGTTTCAAGAACAAACAGGGTGAGGATGGGATGGTTGTGAGGAACAAAGCGAGATTGGTAGCCCAGTGTTTCTGTCAGAAGGAGGGGATAGATTATGAGGAAACCTTTGCTCCTGTAGCTCGTTTAGAGGCTATTAGGATTTTGCTTGCCTTTGCTGCCTCTAAAGGCTTCAAATTGCAGCAGATGGGTGTCAAGTCAGCCTTTCTAAATGGTTACATAGAGGAGGAGGTATATGTGAGACAACCTCCTGGCTTTGAGAGTACCAAGTTTCCAGACCGGGTGTATAAGTTGAGAAAAGCCCTGTATGGTCTGAAACAAGGTCCAAGAGCTTGGTATGCTAGGTTGCAAGCTTTTTTGCTCAAGTCTGGTTTTGTGATGGGTTCAGGAGACAAGACCTTGTTTCTGTTGAGTCGTGGCGGTGACACCCTTCTAGTTCAGATATATGTTGATGACATTATCTTTGGTGGTTCATCTCACGCTTTGGTGTCTAAGTTTGCTGAACAGATGAGCAGTGAATTCGAGATGAGTCTCATGGGTGAGCTTCAGTTCTTTCTCGGGCTTCAGATCAAGAAAGGCCCAGAAGGAACCTTCGTCCATCAAGCCAAGTACACGAAGGACATTCTGAGGAAGTTTGACAAGGGAGATGTCAAGCCCATGGCGACTCCCATGTCAACACAGACGGCTCTTGATGCTGATGAAGAAGGGGAGGTGGTGGATCAAAGAGAGTACCGAGGGATGATCGGCTCACTTCTGTACCTGACGGCAACCAGGCCGGACATTCAGTTCGCGGTCTGCCTCTGTGCGCGTTTTCAGGTCTCACCAAGGCTATCACATCGTCAAGCGGTGAAGCACATCTTCAGGTAGCTGAAATACACTCCTGAGCTTGGTCTTTGGTTCTCTTCAGCTTCGTTGCTCTCTCTCAGAGGGTATTCGGATGCTGACTTTGCGGGTTGTCGGCTGGAGCGCAAGTCTACTTCCGGCACCTGCCAGTTTCTCGGTTCTTCTCTTGTCTCTTGGTCCTCACGCAAGCAATCTAGCGTAGCCACTTCCACCACAGAAGCTAAATACATTGCTGCTGCTAGTTCCTGCTCCCAGCTGCTTTGGATGAAGTCCACCTTGAGTGACTTTAGTCTCAATTTTAGGAAGATCCCTCTCCTACTAGACTCTACTTCTGCTATTTCTGTAGCTAAGAACCCCGTCCTGCACTCCAGAACCAAACACATAGACGTGAGGTTTCATTTCTTGAGAGATCACTATGAGAAGGGAGATATAGACTCGATCCATGTAGAGACTGAGAACCAGTTGGCCGATATCTTCACCAAGCCCTTAGACCTTAGCATATTTGCTCGCTTGCATGGGGAGCTTTGTGTTTGTTACCCCTTTTAGGCTGGGGTAACTTTGGTATAATTTAGGTTTTTTGTTTTGCTTTTCCTTTGCTTTTCTTTGCTTCTCTTGCATTTTGTATCATACCATGCATTGAATTGTAACATATGCATTTTCACTTACACTAGCACTAGAGCTCTTCTGGTATGACAAGGTAGTACTTGCTTGTGCTAGATTGTACAGTTGCTTGCATGATCATGGTTGGCTAAGCTCCTTGAATCTGTCTAATATATTTTGTGAGCTTAGTCACTTTTGTTTCTTCAAAATCAAAAACCATGATCACCACTTGACTTGGCCACCTAGCATGTGTAGGAATGTTGAATGCTATGCTATCTTTTCATGCTTGGATATGCTGGTTGTATACCTGTGTTACACTGATGCCTTAGCATTTATGGCACCTTGTTTAAATCTGAAATCTGAATGAATGTTGTTTACAAGTTGTGTCCTATGAGCTAAATTGAAAAGATCCAGGAGGGTTCACTTGTCACACTGATCTAGTTTGAGATAGCTTGTCTTTACACTTTGGCATGAACTTGGACTAGGCTGTGTATGACCAAAACCTTGTCTTAAGCTTCTGATGGTTTTCTGAACCTAGGCTTGGCATTGGTTGGTAAGAAGTGGCAACGACAAGTGAATAACCCCTGGCACATGATCTGATTTGCTTAAAGTACAATATTGCTAAATCTGAAATTTGCACGTCTCTAAACTGCTTATGGCCTGTTGTAGATGCCTTGGTTGAGAGTAGCACACCTTGTATGTTTTGCTAGCATCTTGCTGTTCATGCCTACCTTGCTAGATGCCATTCATGTTGGTGATGCTTTCTTTTCAACAACTCTAGTAAAATATGCTCCTGATTTGTATAAGATAGATTCATTTGAGCTTGTTTGCATGCTACCTAGCCCTCACTTGCTCTATATGCTAGAACTTGTATTTACTAGCTTTTCATCCCTGCTAAGCTCTTCATGGTACACTTCCTGCATTTCATGGCATATTTTGAGGGGGAGTTGTCCACTTCAGTGGGAGTTGAGTTCTATGAACCCTTGATGTGTCCATTGTCAACAAGGGGGAGAGATGTTGACCCTTGAGGAGAGAGATATTGGACAAAGGGGAGGACTCTGTAGAGATCTAGTTGAGGGGGAGTTTGAGCTTTTAGCATGCTCTTGCATTGGTGTGTTGAGTTTTTTGCCTCTCTCTGGTGGAGCCGATGTTTTTGCCTTAGCATGACTGTGTTGAGCCAGTTTGCCTCTTTCTTGAGGGGTCATGCTTTAGTTTGATCGACTGCGTTGAGCGGTTTCCCTTGTCTTAGGGGGTCGATTTTTGGCTTTGTTTTTGTTGTCTCAATTTGCCCTTTTCTGCTAGTATTTGGCTTTTGGGCATCTTGAGCAACTTCTTCTTTTTCTTCTTTCTTTTCGGTTTTACGCTTTTCTTTTTGTCTTTGTTCTATTTCAGGTTACAGGTTGAAGGTGTTGACAATGCACTCATCAAGGGGGAGATTGAGAGCCAATGGACCAGCTCCATTGCCTCTGGAGTGATGAGTGATTGTCAACAGTAGCAAGACCCAGAAGGACTTGGGCACAAGACCTCCGATGGACAGGAGGCCCTCCGATGGACTGGAGGTAGAGGAAAGTCCTCCGAAGGACTGGAGGCACTGCTCGGCGTCTGTCGGCCATGGGAGTTCGGTATACGGAGGAGCGGCACGGCGACAGCAGGAGTAAGTCCTCCGAAGGACTGCGAGGCTGCCCCGATGGACAGGGGATGCCGGGCGCCACCGCGGTGCTCCAACCCGAATTCGTGGCGCGAAGGCGTGCGAGGGAGGCTTTGGCGGCTTCGGCTCAAAACCGCCACCCAAGCTACCCAAGCCTTGGTGAGTTGGGCCATGACTCGCCAAGATAGAGAAGATGGGCCAAATCCGGCCCAGGCGGAGACTTCCAAAAGTTTCCCGGTTTCTGACTTCAAAACCGAGGGCAGATCGCGGATTGGACTACTGGCCATGTGGAGAGCATCCGAGGATTGCGTGGAACTTACGAAGATCAAGACTTCATCGTGGTCATACGTCCTGTAATATCTTGTAATCTTTCATTTGAGTCCTTAGGGTTTGTCTAGCTGCAGGGACCTAAGTGCAAAACTGTCTTAATAGCACTCGGGTATACATAGGTCTTTGGCAGGTCATTAGAGGGGACTCTAGGCTGCTAGGATTAGTCTTGACTTGGTGATTTTCGTCCTTAAGCTTTGAGCTCCATTGCTGAGGGGGTTAGAGTAGGATTTAGCCTCCTAATCTTGAGGGAAGGTGAGGGTGGTTGCTTGGGATGAATTTCTGCTTGTATGCTGAATCTTTAGACCCATCTTGGGCACTTAATCAAAGCAATTTCGTGCAGCAACCTTGTGTTCTTGTCCTCCCCATCTCTCTTTAATTTTTGGTTTCAATCCTTGCCTTTTGGGTGTTTTTGTTGGCCAAGCTTGAATCCCTTTCCTTGCTGATGTTCTGGACTTGCTAGGACATGGAGATCATGATTTAGTTCATCTCAATCCTGCTGGATTGCCACGAGCATGTCTCTTTTGTATTTTCCCCTTTCTTGTCCAAGGACTGCCATTTCACGAGATCTGAAATTCCCACCGATTCTGTGGTCACTTTGAGTTGATCTTTTGGGAACAGCTTTGAAATAGGGTTCAGATAGCCTGTGCAAAATTTCGTGTTGATTGGACAAGATTTGGTCAAGTTTTGGGTCTGGAACAGTCCTTCAGCGACTACGCCGGACTATCCGATGGACCACCGGACAATCCAGTAATACCGGACTATCCGGCAGCCTTCACCGGACAATCCGGTGGCAGCTGTCCATCCGGCTGCCACACCGGACTATCCGATGCTAGACACCGGACTGTTCGGTGACATCGGACTGTCCTGTGCAGCCCATCAGACTATCCGGTGCTGCCTGGTGCAGTTTGCCAATCTTGTGTATTGTCTCTTCCGCTGTGTTTTTGCTTTGGATTTTTGCATTCACCCTTTTTCGACCATTCTCTTTACTCGCTGTGAGTCAGTGAGACGCATCTCGGTGCGGTGAGTGTCTTGTGGCGGTTTTTGCAAAATCCGTTGCCCCGTTGTCATTCTTGGTCGGATCTTGAGTTTTCCTGCATTGGTGCGTATCCTCACAGTGGACGGCACCCTTGCGCTACTAGGCAAGTATCTGTTCAGTGGGCGCTGCTTAGTTTCGGATTCTATTGAGCCTTGCAGAGCATCCACTTGGGGGTTGCGATTTTGAGTTTTCAAGTGCTCCTATTCACCCCCCCCCCTCTAGTCGCACGTCTCGGTCCTACAGCATGGAATCTTATGGAAGGCTGGAGATTTAGATCAAGTCTATCAAGAATGAGGAATCATGTAAGATATGCTAGTGCAAGTGCCACCAAGGTCTGTTCACAATGGCAAGTGAATTATCCAATCTTTGTGGTATCACGGTTGGTTGTGTTGTCTTTGATCTCTTGTAGGGCTTTCTCTTTAGGACATCGCTCTTTCAGTGATGTCGTAAACCGATTCCTCCATATGGCAAGCCTTACTGTTCTTGATTCAGCAATTGCAAGCCATGATAGTGATAGGACAATGACAATTCAGTCCATGGGCTGAATATGGATTCCCTCCAATGCTTCTTCAAAGAGGCTAGTGAGCTATCCACTCTTTGTGGTGCCATGGTTGGTTGTGTTGTCTTCAACCTCTAGTAGGGGAGCCATAGGATGTAGTCCATAGGATGAATACTGAGTACATCGAGTTGAAACAGTCACTGGAATCTACAAAACAACAAATAGTCAAAACATGTGCTTGCAATACTTATGTGCCCCAAATTACCAACAAAGAAATTAATCTAGATGTCACATCCACAGAGTGAGCACAATCGAAAAATATAACCAATGAAGGCCCTGGGTCTAACACAACGCACAAGAGTAGCTGTTCAGGTCAGCATTTCCCTACCTCCATCATATATTATAGGTTCTACATAATGTGCAACATCTATATGGAAGCAAAACTTACCATATCCCCTGTCACACATTATCTTGTCATTCGATCATTAATTTATGGCTGTTCCATTATTAACTTAGCTGTATTCTAGAACTTTGTGATCTGAAGAAATAAATGAGTCCCATGTTTACACAATAAATGTAGATATTACGATCACTTTAAAAATTACAATAATATTGCGGAATCGATCCGTAACCTAGAATATAACAGGGAATAATCACAAATATGTGCATATATAAACACTTGTGTAGCAGCCATCATTGTATATTGTCTCCGTTTGTTAAGACTGTATAGTAACCACATATTTTGATGAGCACAACACTCCTATTGTTATGCAAGGGCTAGTTACAAGAGCACATGCGTGACAATTGAATCACCAGGTGAGCTTGTTCCTAAGTGCCCATACATATACTTGTGAGGATGGTATGCTACCTAATGATATTGTTGATTATATTGTACTTAGGAACTTCAAAGAGGACCATGAAGGCCTTGGAAACTTGCTCAGACCAGGAGGACGGCAAGGAGGGCGTCCAACTGAAGTTGGAGGCCCAATTCAACTTGGAGTTGACTTCCTCGGCCTCCAGGACTAGTGTGCAATAAAATCATCGCTCAGGCCACAAATGGGCTCCGATTTTCACGAGCCACATATGCCTAAATTGCTAAGAACTTGATCTCTCCAATGGCACTAGTTTAAGGTCATTTAGACTTGGAGTCTATAGGAATTCACATCGCAATTGGGCGGACAGAATTTGTCCAGGGTGCTGGCCGCCTTTCTGGGTTGTTGGCCCACGTATCGTGTTGGAGTCCATCGTGGATGCATTTAGGGATTGTTGGTCGAACTTATGTCCCATGTAAACAACACCACCGCTCAAGTTAGGGTTTGGGTTTTGCTTGTAGGACCGAGACGTGCGACTAGAGGGGGGGTGAATAGGAGCACTTAAAACTCAAAATCACTTCCCCCAAAAACTGAATGATCACGAGCTGAAACTAGACACCGTCCACTGAATGGATACGTGTCTAGCAGCGCTAGGTGCCGTCCACTGAACGGATATGCACCAAGCAAGAAACACAGCAAGCAACTCTACGATCACGAGATCGCAAGTCACCAAGCACGACAGAATCCGCTAAGTCGGCACTCGACACTTACCGCACCATGGTGCGACTCACTAATGATAAGAGAGCAAAGAGTATGGTCAGACAGTGGGAAGTGTGTAGCCAAAGCAAAAACACAGCGCAAGAACCAACACACAGAAAAACAGACTGCAACCAGGTAGCACCGGATAGTCCGGTCGGCAGCACCGGATAGTCCGGTCCCACCGGATAGTCCGGTATGGCAGCCAGATGTACTGCTGCCACCGGATTGTTCGGCGATGGATGCCGGATTGTCCAATTCTACTGGATTATCCGGTGGTCTACCGGATGAGAGCCAATGGACCGGCCTCATTGCTCTCCTGGTGTGATGAGTGATTGTCAACGTGACCAAGTCATCTGATGGACAGGAGGCCCTCCAACGGGCAGGAGGTAGGAGATGAAGTCCCAGATGGACACGGGCAGAAGACCTCGACGGACTGAGGCAGAGGCTCGGCGTCTGTCGGTCATGGGAGCTCGGTACATGGAGAGGCGGATCGGTGACGGTGGTGTAAGTCCTCTGATGGACCGCGGGGCAGCTCCGATAGACAGGAGAAGCCGGTTGCGTCCACGGTGCTCCAACCCGAGTGCGTGGCGTGAAGACGTGCAAGAGGTGCTTTGGCGGCTTCGGCTAAAAACCGCCACCCAAGCTACCCAAGACTTGGTGAGTTGGGCCACGACTCTCCAAGATAGAGAAGATGGGCCAAATCCGGCCTAGACAGAGACTTCCTAAAGTTTCTAGTTTTCTGACTTCAAAACCGGGGATCGATCGGCGGATTTGGACTACTGGCCACGTGGACGTCATCTGGGAGATAGCGTGCAAGACAAGAAGATCAAGACTCCATCGCGGTCGTCCATCCCCGAGAAAGTCGAGTCTTTTCCAGTTTGGCCCCTACGGGCGTTTCTGTAATATAGGGGTCTTAGTGTAAACTGCGTCGTTAGGCCTAGGTTATAAATACCTAAGTGGCTGGTCATTTAGGTGACTCTTCCACCATCTTAGAACAATAGGCTTAGTTTTCAACCAGCCATATGCTTAGAGAGATTATTGAGTGATTAGTCTAGGTTTGGAGTCCCCTAGGCTAGCACTTTTCAAAAGTGGGAAGGATGAAGGGTGGTAGGCTGAGTTGAACCTTATAGCTACAAATTTCCTTGCATAATCAAGTCAAGATTCATCTCCATTTCATGCTCATGTGTGCAGCCCCCTTCTCCCTCTCTTTCTAGTTGGATTTTGGATGAAACTCAAGGGGTTTTTATGATTTGCTTTGCCCGCGAGTTAATCCCTGTTCTATTGGCTCTTTTGCCCTTGCTAGGACGTGGAGATAATGTCTTAGAACATCTCAATCCTGCTGGATTGCCACGAGCAAGTCGTTCTTGAGTTTTCCCCTTCTTGCCCAAAGTTTGTCACTCTCACGAGATCTGAAATTCCCGCTAATTCCTTGGTCACTTTCAGTTGATCTTTTGGAAATAGCTTTGGAATAGAGTTCAGACAAACATGTGCAAAATCTTGTGAAGATTGGACAAGCTTTGGACAAGTTTTGGGTTTGGGAGCTCAAGTTTGTGGGCTGAGTCCGGTGACACCAGAATATCCAGCAGAGCCTACCGGAACATCCGGCGGCAACTACCGGAATATCTGGCAGAGCCTACCGGAACATCCAGTGGCTCAGCATGGCCAGTGCCCACCGGAACATCCGGTAGAGCCTACCGGAATATCCGACGGTGCCCACCGGAACATCCGGTGACACCTACCGGAATATTCGGTATCCCAGGCAGTCCTGCCTTTCTTTGGTGTTTTTCGTATTCTTGATCTTTCGCTGTGTTTTG
Source organism: Paspalum vaginatum (assembly GCA_030272315.1). NCBI lineage: Eukaryota > Viridiplantae > Streptophyta > Magnoliopsida > Poales > Poaceae > Paspalum > Paspalum vaginatum. The sequence continues at coordinate 36,879,143 of CM059017.1, read as the reverse complement.
CTTCGGCTTCGCACTTCCCACTGTCTGACCATACTCTTTACTCTCTGATCATCAGTGAGTCGCACCATGGTGCGGTGAGTGTCGAGTGGTGACTTAGCGGATTCCGTCGCGCTTGGTGACTTGCGATCTCGTGATCGTTGGGTTGCTTGCTGTTTCTCTTGGTTGGTGTGTACCCGTTCAGTGGACGGCACCTAGCGCTGCTAGACACGTATCCGTTCAGTGGACGGTGTCTAGTTTCAGCTCGTGATCGTTCAGTTTCTAGGGGAAGTGATTTTGAGTTTTAAGTGCTCCTATTCACCCACCCTCTAGTCGCACATCTCGGTCCTACAATTGGTATCAGAGCCAGTTAGGTTTCTTCATACCATTACCGGTGAGAAAACAGTAGCGACTATGACGCACTCCTATAAGGTTCCGGTTCTCGACTCGGATGGCTATGCCAACTGGAAGGGAAGGATGAAGGCTTTCTTGCTTAGCCAGAGCGAGGACATATGGAATGCTACCCAGAGTACGACTTTCACAGTGCTTCCCCTCGCCGAGCGTACCACCCCGGCGCTCATTGCTCAGCACGAGGCGAACTACAAGGCGGTGAACTTTCTCTTCTCTGGACATGGTCCGGCGGACTATGAGAGAGTTAGCCACCTTGATACTGCCCGTGAGATTTGGTCCCTGCTCAGTGCACACCATGAGGGTACAGTGACAGTCAAGAGCCGTCTTGTTGAGACCTATAGGCGAGAGTATGAGAACTTTGTTTAGAAGCCTGGAGAGTCTGTGGATGCCTTGTTTGGTCATTTTCAGTCGATCGTCAACAAGCTCCGTGTCAACTTTGCCCCCACTCGACTCCCATACACTGACCATCAGCAGGCTATCAAGCTGTTGTGTGCCTTGGACAGGAAAGTGTGGGAGATCAAGAAGAACTCCATACATGAGTCGGCAGGGTATGACACTTTGGGTGTCGAGGAGCTTTATAGCAAGCTCAAGGCCATAGAGGTGGATTACTAGATGAGAGATTCTCTCGATGGTACTGGCTCTAAGAGCCTGACCTTGGCTTCTAGCTCCAGGGAGGTTGTTATTAACCCCATGCTTCACAACTTCTCGTTTTCTGCTTTGATGTCTGTGACAGAGGAGCAGTTGGTGCTTCTGGGGGATAACGAGCTTTGTCCGTTGTCTAGTCACTTTCAGCGTGCCCATGACAACCGCATGAGCAAGAAGAGGGGCGAAAGGCCTAAGTGCTTCGAGTGCGGGGAGGTTGGTCACTTCATCGCCGAGTGCCCGAACAAGCAGAATGACTACTACAAGAAGGGCAAGGGCAGCTCGGGCGACTCCAGCAAGTACCACTCCCATGACTCCCACAAGCACGGCTCCTACAGGCACACCTCCGGCAAGCACCGCTCTAGCAGGAAGGCGAAGGACTTCCGAAAGGCTTTCAAGAGCTATCGGAAGGAGAGCCGTAGGCAGGAGAAGGCCTTCCTCGCCAACCAGATGGGCGGGAGCAGCGGATCGTCTCCTTCCTCTTCGTCCTCGTCGAGCTCAAGCGATAAGGTGATCGCCACCAAGCGGGACAAGAGGAGAGACCAAGGCGGTCCAGCTGGCCTTTGCTTCATCTCCACCAAGTCCAAGCGCAAGCACAAGTCGGTTTGCTTCTTGGTGCTGCAGGACAAGGGCGATAGTGACCACCACGACAGCGGCTCCTCCGACGACGAGGTAACTCCCGATGAAGCTCAAGTCCTAGAGTTGTTCGAGGAGAATAGCCAGACGCTTAGAGCCCAGGACAAGATGTTGGAGAAGGTGTGGCGGAACCGCCGATTTAATCCGGGCTAAGTACACCTGCCACCTCTGGCTTGCAGTGTATTTAGACCGAATCAAATCCGGTCATCCATCGAGCTACCCAAAAGGGCACTCGATGTAACCATCACCCAGGGATGCCGACATCACACACGTTAAGCCCTCGAAAGAGCCACAACAATTACAACAACCCATCATTTCATACAAACATAGATTGATTTGTTTAAGAATATTTACTCAAAATGAGATACAGTCACACTGAAATAGAGTTCCAAAATAACCTCGCAGCGGAAACCGTAACGTAATACCGATATACTCTTGCAGCGGAAAATAAAACATCGAGCCATGACATTGAGCCCACCATTGTCATTCTCGATCATGAAGTTCCTGAAATAAAAATATCAACAACGTAGGGGTGAGTACGTGAGGTACTCGTAGGACTTACCCGTGGGCGGTTTCAACCCGACACATTTGAGAGTATGCAAGGCTTTTTGTGGACTTGACTCTAACCCGCGCAAGCTTACTAGAAGTAAGTCCTTGCTTTCAAGTATCATTTATTTTTAAAGTATAAGCCTCATTTGATTCATTATAGTTATTATCATCATCCATAACTCATATATATCATCATCCCAACACATATGTCATCATAAAGGAGCTTGCGGAAATGTAAACATACAAGTACAAACATGTAATATAAAAAGCATGATTAAATGAACAAGATATTAAAGTTATTACTACGTTGCCCGTGTGCGATACTAGCATTCTCACACCTGGTGAGCATCAGCGATTCGAATCGATTTTAATTCCCTGGAATAACGTTCATGCTAGGGGTATATGCTTACTAGCCATCGCGTTCCCACATATAGCCCCCATCTCCACTCGTCCCATCCCAAGTTCGATTCAATCCCGCCATTCCCCCGGGTTTTGCCCCCTCAGGAGCGATACCACGGCCGCACCGGGTCAGCCCTCCCTCGAGTACAAGCTCCCCCAGGCCTAACTCCCTCCAACAAGAATGGTAGGAACCTGTCTCTGTTCTTCGGATGGCACGAGTAAGACTTTCACCGGTCCATTATCCCGGATAAGCACTCTAGCAATATTATGCCGATCAGCAGGCGAACAGCGAATCGGGCCTTAAACGACTCGGGCGGAGTCCACCAAACCATCCTCATCATTTTTCATCGTAATATGCCCATATCTCCGCCCGGTCTCATCTTTTCATCACATCATATCATATTTCTCTCGTATTAAATTTTTGTAAAACATTTTGAGTCCTATCATCTCGCGAGTGAATATCTTCACTCGACTTCTACCGTCTAAGCATGGCTAAACACAGACTTCGACCTATCCATTCTAACTAGGATATCAGGTATTTATGCAGGTGGGGTTTCAAACAACTTCTGAACGTAAATGCACAATCAAATAAAGGGTGGTGAGATTCCCTAGGTAGGTGTATATGCCTAAGGGGCCTACCTTTTGTTGTTGATAACTTGAACAAACTAAACTAAAGTTAGTTTGCCGGGTTGTGAGGCTCTGCCCCAGGCAACCCCTTGATCACTTGGACAGCTCCTCCTTCCAAATACCACTTCAGGGGCCTCCAGGTGGTATTTGGGTCTTAGTTGGTCTTCTGGACCATCGTGGCTTGATGTAGCTCAACGCACTTGCTCCATGATCACGTATCTGCAATAAGCGTTGCTATATGAATGCTATGGATGACATAGTGAATGAGATGCACGATCATCAAGCATACAACTGATTAAGCAAAATATGAGGCAAACATCTAGTTACGCATGTAATGGATTACTAGCTCAATCAAAACATCCCGACTGGCACTAGCATTAATATTACTTTTATGGACTCGAAGCAATCGTGTATGTGCAATCTCACAAGAACACATATACAAAAATCAAGTTGTCAATCATAAAGCTAACATGGTGATGTGAGCCGATAAAACATGCAATAGTTATTTAGTCATTAAGATTACTATGGTAAGTGTGGGGGTTTTTATTGGATATACTAGTCTCACATTTTCTATTATTTACGTAAATTTGCATTATTTCTACCATTTTCGAATCAGAGTCAAAACCTTACATGCACCACCTCCTACTCTAGCAGTGAGCCATGTTCATAACCTAGAGCTCATATCAAGCCCCTAAAGTCACTTGGAGCATTTTTTCACCATAGCAAACTTTTCTTAAAATAAATATATGCTTAAATATAAGACAAGGGCAAAATAGTAATTAAACAGTCAATGCTAGGGCTACCAAAATTTATACAGAACCTACACATGTTAATAAGGCCTCTGCCCAAATTTCATAATTTTTGAAGCTCATTTTACCCACATTTCCTATTTATTAAGGTTTTTCATGCATGTTCATTAACAGGGGCAAAAAGGTCTTTTCATACCCAACCCTCATATCCATTCTGTAGATCTACTTAATAGGAGTACACTGCAACAAAGTTTGTATTTTTTTGATTTTTATTTGATTTATTACGAATTTCCAAAGTTTCAGCTGAATTACCAAAGTTAAATCGAAAAAAAAACTAGGTCCAGGACTAATCCGTGAATAGCCCTAACTTTCAACGGCTAGAACGCAAGATCCGCAAGACTCAATGCACAGTAATCAAACAGGGCACATAAAAATGAAATATGACAGGGGGATTTTTGTAAAACAACCATCTTCTTCAGCCTTCTTCTTCCTCGTTCGACCGACGCGCAGGGAGGGGGAGACGGCGGTTGCGCCGCATCATGGGCGTCGCGGCGATCTGGGAACGCGTTCCCGGTGGAGAGGATTCGTTCCCCCCAGGTCTTGATCGGTGGGGAGGCACGCAGAAGCGGGGAACGGCGGGTGAACTGGCGATGAACCGGGTGTAGAGCTTGGGGGCGGCGGTGACTCGATCCGACGTCACCGGTGGCGGGAGGAGCCCTGAAAGGGCACTCGAGCTGCGCCGGAAGGTGACGCATAGGGAGAACGGGTTCTGGAGGTAGGGGGAACGCCGGAAGGTGGTTCTTCACGGTGGCCGTCGGTAGCCATGGGGGTGGCGAGCAGCGCTGCGTGTGGGGTGGCACTCAGAGCGGCAACGGGTCTTGGCCCCTTGGGGAAACTGAAGGGAAGGGAGCGGCACGGCGGGTGCTCGAGCTATCGCGACCAGGGAAGGCTCAGGGCGGCAGTTCTGTGAGCTCGCCGCCGGAGCTCGACTGGCAGCCATGGCGGGCGACGAGCTCGCAGCTCGGGGCGGCAGAGAGGAGTGGCAGGGAGATAAGCAGGGAATGAGAGGGAGGTGGCTTCGACCTCAAGGAAGCCGGGGTGAGGGGCAGGGCAGGCCGGGTGGGGTAGGTGGCGCGTGGCCGTGGCGTGGCGTGCTGGCGCCCATGGCGTCGGCGTGCGCAGGTCCAGCCTGCCGCGTGCGCGCGAGGGAGGGGGAAAAGAAGGGAGAGCGGGCAGCGTGGACCGGGTCCAGTGAACCGGAGTCAATGACCGGTGGGGCCAAGGCTGGGAAGGGAGACAAAGGTGCATGGACCGGGTCTACGAAGGCGTGGGATGGTGGGGCCCGCAGCGAATCCGTCCTCAGCCGGAATCCGAGGACCTTCCAAGTGGGTCCCACGCGTCAGGGAGACAAAAGAGAAAAAGAAATTCGAAAAATAGGAAAACCCCTGTTGACTGCAGGAAGACCTGTTTGAAACTCGAGTTTTTGGGTATTCTAGATTCCGAATTTGAAAGGACCCAATTTAATGAAACGTTGTACCTTTTAGGATCTACAACTTTGTCAAAAGGAGTAATATCAGATTCCAAGCTTAAATATGATTAAATTTGAATTTAACCTGCTGACTCCAGTTTGACCAAGGTTTAATGCAAACTTAGAAATTCTTAAAGTCTATTTTATGCTCATTTTCAGAGAAAGAGTATTATACCAATGTTGTGTAGTTTTTAATTATCTACAACTTTCATATATGATGTTTTGCATGATAAAGACTTTTGTTCCTTTGAAATTTGAATCTTTCTTACCGATCAAGTTTAGCCAGATTTCTGCTTTTTCATTAATCGACTCAAAACTCCACCTAAACCTTTGTGCATGCTACCACACTCAATACCAAAGTTGATCCACATAAAATTGTCTACAAGTTTGCTATAGAGAGTTTGGTCCAAAACACATTATATTTTGAACTATAGTCACAAGTGCACTCAGGGGTTTTGCATATTCCACTAGAAAATTTTTGACTTCGTGATTTACTAGCCTAGTTGTTGCTCTTCTCTAAACATTATTAAGCCAAATCCTTGACTACCGCAAATCTAATCGCGTGTTAAGACTTTCGAGATGCCGGGGGCATCACAACCCACCCCCCTTAAAGAAATCTCGTCCCGAGATTTGTGTGAGGTACGGGTGTGTTACCTATCGCGTATTGTAAGGAGTATGGCATCGTGGTTCGTGCCTTTTCGAGTGCACATGGTAATATCCCAATTTTTCACTCGTTGGCTTTGTGAACTAGCTTGTGAATGGTTAGTGCCTCTTTAACACAAGTAGTCACAGAGCGTCATCTATTATGCCAGGGTGGTCTCTCTAAGATACTTGACGAGTCGTGCCATATATGAGAGCGAATGAACAAACCATATAGAGAATGTGGTCAGTGAGCAAGTGACTGTGATTGAAGCAAAGGAATGGAGTCATTTCCTGACTTTGATACTAATATTTGAAACATGGCAAGTACCTGATTTATTCAAATAATGAAAGCAAAGTGTACACAGTCGGAAATTGAATAAGGCAGGGTCTTTTGATTGAAAGGAGTATCATCGGATGCGTTTTTGAGAGACACATTCATTTTATTTGACAGGGACTGTGTCCACATATAAAATTCCAAGTCAAGGGGTTTCAAGGAGTAAGATGTGGCGAAACGTAGCACATTCTACTCATTAGGACAAGAAAGGCACAAGAGGGAGAAGATAGACTGTATTCGCCTAAACAAGGTGATGATTTGTATGATTTCTTAGCGTTGGTCCTGATTGATCAAGAAAATGGCAGTAGATGACGTGTTCTTATTAACGAAACAAAATGCTAGTAAGCTCCCCTCTAAGAGGAAGAAAACCACTCATAGATAAATGACGATAAGACAAGAGCACTGGCCGAGGACAAAAGCTAGTGTGGAGGATGTTCGTAAAGTACACCCTCGGGAATTAAGGTTCAACAAATGGGTAGAAAATATCGACGGAGTTAGTGAGAACGAAGTTGACTGTTCCCACTAATCTTCGGAGGCAAGGTCAAACATGGATATGAATTAATATGAACAAGTCGTGGGGTTGAGGCGGATCATCCCCACTGGTCAAGGAGGTAAGGTGAAACAAGGCAATGGAAGGATGTCATGAGATGGTGGAAATGAGGCTGATCACTTCCACAGAAACAATGAAAATGTGTGGACAAGCAGTGGGTGGAGATTGGCTACTCCCACACTCAAGAAAGGCAAGGTGAAACAAGGCAATGAGATGATATATACAGGATAGTGGAAAATGAAATCGATCATCCCCACGAATCAAGAGTAGCGAGATCAATTGAAGATAAAAACCGATTATGAATGTTCCACGATTGAAGCGATGTCATGCCTTCGCATGTCCTAATGCCAGCGCGAACCTAGTAGCACAACCATGTGACGGCCGTACACATAGGACTCTAGGTCCCGTCGAGGCATCCAAGACTGCCTAAGGAGAGATCACAACAAGAGTGGTTCAATCATATTAGTTGTAGGATCATGAATATTACAAGGTCGTGACAAGAAATGAACAAGGAGATTGGAGCACATGAATCTCAATGTATGGAGGATATGAACCAAAGAGCTGAAAACACATTGACTTTGATGGTTTGGAGCATCAGAATCACGAGAACTAGAAACACCTGGCCAATCAGCATTGCTAGGGATATGCAAGCGAGGGTTAACTTTCGACTGAGGTATCTTCTGAACTCTTTCCTGTCTTGGTGGAGCCTTACTTCGTGTGTTGGTGTAAAAGTTGACGTTGCGTACGTCAATGTTTATTGGAGAAATCTCTTTCTGCTTCAGCGGTGTGGTGTTGAGAAATCTTTATTTGACCGCTTTGAGATAGTAGGGGAATTTGTACATTGTCTTTGTAGTTGTAGGCATGCCTATTAAGTTCCATCAAACTAGCACCTAGATGTTAACATGTTCGAACTATCTTGACTTGATCTTCGGGCTTGGCGAATCCCTTCAGCAGATTGATCCCGGACTGCAGATGTTGAACGGAGGCCGTGTCGTTGGAATGCTCTTCAGCTTTGTCTTTCTTCGAACTGTCTTCTTGTGGTAGCTTTGATGAGGCTAAAAAGGCCTAGGCCAACGGCAATTTGGCTTCCACCCTTGAAGGACTTGGGTTTATGTTATATTTACGAGTTTATAGGTCATCTTTGACAGCATTTCTGTAGTAAGATCAATATACAAAGGTTGTTGTTTCGTTATGGATTACAGATTTGATATAAAAAGTTTTACTAAAACCATTTAGATTAGCCACAGATCTCAGATTTCTATCAGTGGGTCATCGTGGTGCAGACTTTTAGCTTGGTCACAATTCTGTATTTACTTGACGTTATAAGCACTTTTAGAGTTAGAGTTCTATAACGAAGTGATCACAATTTACAAACTCTATTAGTATCGTATTTAAAGTTTCTGATGGTTGTATTTGCAGTTTGATCTACTTCAAAATGGTAGCAACACTCATACAAATCTCATGTGAAATTTGTTACTTTCAAACAATTACGTGTATGAACATAATATGGATCTAGTTACTTTCAATCAAACACACATAGCAAAGCACGTGAGATGAGATGAAATGATGCATGATCGTCCTATCCGTCCTCACAAATCCTTACTTTTATAACTAACGATATTCCGGTGGCATATATGCATGTGCTCTCCCTACATGCAACTAGCCGAATTCTAGTCGTCCATGCTACGCATTTCGTGGTTAGTGTACCTGCAAGAAAAATGCATGCTCATAAATTACCACCTAGTGTGGTATCCACGCGAATTCTCACGCTGCGTGGACAACGTTGAGTGGGCCGCTGCACCTTCTTCTCAAAACCTGTCTTTCCACCAGTACTGGGGATTGTCGAAAAGAAGATGGATCCCAAAACCGAATATAAGTGTGGTGGGCATGAAAGCTCCAAAGCATGCCCACCCCCCTTAAAAGCTTTACCTAGGCAGCATGTATGCAAGGTTCACAATGAATCGCAAATCCCGATAGCGTTCCACCAGTACTGGGGATAGCTATGGCCGAAACATTGTTTTCCAAAACGCCGAATATGCACATGAGTTGCTATCTTAGTTATTCAAGTCAGTGATGCCACCTGTATATATAAGCTAACATCCTTATAATGGGCATATACGCGATACTCTCGTTTTCGCAAATACTTCGAAAAGATTTTGGAAATAGGCTTTCGAAATCAAAATAAAGTTGTTATAATTGTTGTTCGTGTATGATCGGCTCTGATACCAGCTGTGGCGGAACCGCCGATTTAATTCGGGCTAAGTACACCTGCCACCTCTGGCTTGCAGTGTATTTAGACCGAATCAAATCCGGTCGTCCGTCGAGCTACCCAAAAGGGTGAGAGCCAATGGACCGGCTCCATTCCCTCTGGAGTGATGAGTGATTGTCAACAGTAGCAAGACCCAGAAGGACTTGGGCACAAGACCACCGATGGACACGAGGCCCTCCGATGGACTGGAGGTAGAGGGAAGTCCTCCGAAGGACTGGAGGCACACTCGGCGTCTGTCGGCCATGGGAGTTCGGTATACGGAGGAGCGGCACGACGATGGCAGGAGTAAGTCCTCCGAAGGACTGCGAGGCTACCCCGATGGACAGGGGATGCCGGGCGCCACCGTGGTGCTCCAACCCGAATGCGTGGCGCGAAGGCGTGCGAGGGAGGCTTTGGCGGTTTCGGCACAAAACCGTCAACCAAGCTACCCAAGCTTTGGTGAGTTGGGCCATGACTCGCCAAGATAGAGAAGATGGGCCAAATCCAGCCCAGGCGGAGACTTCCTAAAGTTTCTCGGTTTCTGACTTCAAAACAGGGGGCGGATCGCGGATTGGACTACTGGCCACGTGGAGGACATCCAAGGATTGCGTGGAACTTACGAAGATCAAGACTCCATCGTGGTCGTCCGTCCCGAAATATCCTGTAATCTTTCGTTTGAGTCCTTAGGGTTTGTCTAGCTGTAGGGACCTAAGTGCAAAACTGCCTAAATAGCACTCGGGTATAAATAGGTTAAGGGTAGGTCATTAGAAGCCCTCTGGGCTGCTAGGATTAGTTTTTACTTGGTGATTTTCGTCCTTAAGCTTTGAGCTCCATTGTTAGAGAGGTTAGAGTAGGATTTAGCCTCCTAATCTTGAGGGAAGGTGAGGGTGGTTGCTTGGGATGAATTTCTGCTTGTATGCTGAATCTTTAGACCCATCTTGGGCACTTAATCGAAGCAAATTCGTGCAGCAACCTTGTGTTCTTCTCCTCCCCCTCTCACTTTGGTTTTTGGGTTCAATCCTTGCCTTTTTGGGTGTTTTTGTTGGGCAAGCTTGAATCTCTTCTCTTGCTGATGTTCTGGACTTGCTAGGACGTGGGGATCATGACTTAGTTCATCTCAATCCGGCTGGATTGCCACGAGCAAGCCTCTTTTGTGTTTTCCCCTTTCTTGTCCAAGAATGGAGGTTTCACAAGATCTGAAATTCCTGCTGTTTCCGTGGTTACCTTGAGTTGATCTGTTGGGAATAACTTTGAAATAGGATCCAGATAACCTGTGCTGAATTTCGTGAAGTTTGGACAAGGTTTGATCAAGTTTGGATTTGAAAACATCTTTTCTGCGACCCTACCAGACCATCCGGCAGAGGCCACCGGACAATCCGGATCCACCGGATAGTCCGGCAGCGCCCACCGGACTGTCCGGCGTGAGGTGTTGCCCGGGCAGTGCCACCGGACATTCCGGCGTCAGGCATCGGATAGTCCGGTCCCATCGGACAATCCGGTGTTGGACACCGGACAGTCCGGTCCTGTCAGGAAGCTGCTGTGTTCTTCCCAGGTTAGTTTTTCCGCTGTGATTTTGCTGCTGATTTTCGCATCCCTCCCTTAAGACCATTCTCTTTGCTTACTGTAAGACAGTGAGACACACCTAGGTGTGGTGAGTGTCTTGTGGCGGAAATTGCAAAATCCGTTGCTCTGCTGTCACTCTTGTTCGGATCTTGAGTTTTCTCACATTGGTGCGTATCCTCACAGTGGACGGCACCCTTGCACTACTAGGCACATATCTGTTCAGTGGACAGTGCTTAGTTTTTTGTTTCACTTGGGGGTTTGTGATTTTGAGATTTCAAGTGCTCGTATTCACCCCCCTCTAGTCGCACGTCTCGGTCCTACAATTGGTATCAGAGCCGGTTAGGTTTCTTCATACCTTTACCAGTGAGAAACCCGTAGCGACTATGACTCATTCTGGGAAGATTCCGGTCCTTGGTTCCGATGGCTACTCCTACTGGAAGGGTAGGATGAGAGCTTTCTTGCTTAGCCAGGGCCAGGACATATGGGATGCTACTCAGAGTGCGAACTTTGTTGTGCTTCCAGTTGCCCAGTGCACTACCCTAGCGATTGTGGCTCAGCATGAGGCGAACGCCAAAGTTGTTAACTTTCTCTTCTCAGGACTTGGTCCAGTTGATTATGAGAAAGTGAGCCACCTTGAGACTGCCCGTCAGATCTGGTCCCTGCTGAGTGCACACCATGAGGGCACTGCTACCATCAAGGGGCGTCTCGTTGAGACTTACAGGCGCGAGTATGAAAATTTCGTTCAGAAGCCTGGTGAGTCCATCGATGACTTGTTTGGTCGTTTTCAATCGATCATCAACAAGTTGCGCGTTAACTCTAGCCCTGAGAGGATCCCATACACCGACCATCAGCAGGCTGTCAAGTTGCTGTATGCGTTGGATAGGAAGGTATGGGAGATCAAGGTTAACTCGATCATCGAGTCTGAGGCCTATGACACAATTGGAGTGGAGACTCTTTACGGTAAGCTCAAGGCCACAGAGGTGGATTACAAGTTGAGAGACTCTCTCGCTTGTACTGGCTCCAAGAGCTTGGCCTTGGCCTCTCCCTCCAGTGAGGCCATTTCTAACCCCCAGCTTCACAACTTTTCGTTTTCTGCTCTTATGTCTGTTACAGAGGAGCAGTTGGCGTCACTTGGGGATGATGAGCTTTGTCTGGTGTCTAGCCGCTTTCAGCGCGCCTATGACAACCGGATGAGCAAGAAGAGGGGCGAGAGGCCCAAGTGCTTCGAGTGTGGAGAGGTTGGCCACTTCATTGCCGAATGCCCAAACAAGCAGAACGACTACTACAAGAAGGGCAAGAACCACTCCCGCGACTCCAACAAGTACCACTCCGGCAAGCGTGACCACACCAAGCACCGCTCCGGCAAGATCAAGAACTTCAGGAAGGCTTTCAAGAGCTACCAGGAGGACAACCGGAAGCGGGACAAGGCCTTCTTCGCCGAGCTTGGTGGTATGTGTGGCGGATCGTCTTCCTCCTCTTCGTCTTCGTCGAGCTCAAGCGATGAGGAGATCGTCACCAAGCGGGACAAGAGGAGGGACCAAGGCGGTCCAGCTGGACTCTGCTTCATCTCCACCAAGTCCAAGCGCAAGCACAAGATGCACCGGAGATCCTTTTGCTCCATGGCGCTTGAGGACAAGGACGACAAGGGCAACGACAACGACTCATCCGATGAAGAGGTAACTCCTGAGCAAGCTGAAATTCTTGAGATGTTGGAGTCAAATAGTCGTGAGTTGAAAGCCCAGGATAGGTTGTTGGAGAAAGCAGCCAAGAAGCTGCAGAAGCAGAAAGCCAAGTTGGCTGATGCTTTAGCTGAGATAGACAGGCTGAAGAGTGTGTCAGCCCAGCCTAGTGAGACTGAGTGTCCTATCTGTGAGACTTTGATGAGAGATCTCTGTGAGCAGAAGAGCAAGTATGCTCATCAGGTAGAGGAAATGGATAGGCTGAAGGTAGAGTTAGGCAAGCTCCAGTCTAAACTGGATGAGCCTATTTTGAGTGATGTGACTGAGTGTGAGATGTGTCCCCACCTCGCTGTTGACATAGCTGAGTTGAAGGTGAAGTGTGAGGGACAGCTCAAGGAGTTGGAGGAGCTTAGGGCTAGACCCACGCTTTTGGGTGCGTGCATGGTCTGTCCTACTTTGGAGAGTGAGCTTGTGCAGTTGAGAGCTGACCTTGAGATGCTTTTAGCATCCCCTGACACTTGTGAGAACTGTCTCACTCTGAGGTTGATGTTGGTGGATAGGGATGCCACCATTAAGAAGTTAGAGAAGTCTGCCTTCTCTATTCCCTCTCTACACTGCACTACTTGTGCTGATCAGACTTTAGTTCTGAAGGATCTGAGAGAGGAGAAACAGATTTTGGTTGATGAGAACAACCGTTTGAGAGAGGTGCTCAGTTGGATGTATGCTAGAGAGCCCCAACTTAGGATGATCTTGGAGAGCACCAAGAGAGCTGAGGGTGATATGAGTGGACTTGGGTTAGGAGAGAGTAGTACTTCGGGTGAGAAGAAGAGTTCCCCAATTAAGCTTAAGACTGCCTCTCCTCAGCCTAGCCCTACTGTTGATGGGATTTACCATGAGCCTCTTAAGGCTGCCCCAAAGAAGCAGTTCTGGACACCCAAGCCCTCACAGGCTAAGCTGGACAGAGTAGTGACTGAGATTCCCAAGCCTCCAGTGAGCAAGGAGAGAGTCCAGCAGCCTGTTCCACCCAAGGCTACTCCACCTAAGCCTAAGGCTCAGCCTAAACCCACTCCCAAGAGGCTTGTCTACCACTATGACTTTTGCCAGCGGAATGGCCACTTAGAGGAGTTTTGCTTTAGGAGGAAGCGAGTTGAGAGGCAGGAGAGAGCCTGGGGGAACCAAGATCAGTTCTACTAGGGTGGTAGGCAGGATCTTCCCCGTCGCGGTGAGCTGAGTGACCGCTTTGCTAGTGAGAGAGGAAGCAGTTTTCAGGCCCATGTTCCTAGCGGAGAGAGACGCTTTCCCGGTCGAGCTCCTAGTCGTTTTCAGCGCGGCTATGGTTTTTCTGACCGAGGCTTTGGAGGTAGAGGGTTTGAGAGCTCACGTTTTAGAGGTCATGGGTACCCAGGTAGACGTGATGCTTACCTTGACTATGTTTACCCCACTTTTGAGCAGATGGCTCGGCACTGGTTCAGCGATTACACTAACCCCAGTGCCAGACCATTTGCTCACTCTCGCTTTCCTTGATTTTGCAGGATCGAGGCCTGGAGGACATATGGATCATGGACTCTGGTTGCTCTAGGCACATGACAGGGCACCGCAGATGGTTCTCCAGCCTCAACCCCGTGAGCACCAAGGAGTACATCACATTCGGGGATAATGGTCAAGGTAAAGTGTTGGGTGTTGGTTCTGTTGCACTTTCTAGCAAGCTTTCCCTGAGAGAAGTTGCTTTGGTGAGGAATTTGGGGTTCAATTTGGTCTCCGTCTCGCAACTTCTTAAGGAAGGGTTTGAGGTTCGTTTTAAGGAGGGTTCCTCTTGTGTGCTTGATGCTAAGGATAACCTTGTTTGTCGGATTTTGCCCTATGGGCAGGTTTTTAAGGTTGACCTTGCATCTGTTTCTGGACCTCCTCGGTGTTTGGTTGCTAGTCCTTCTGCTGATATTTGGAAGTGGCATAGGAGGCTTGGCCATTTGAGTTTTGATCTGCTAGTCAGGTTGAGCTCAATGGATCTGATCCGAGGATTGCCCAATTTGAAAGCAGAAAAGGACTTAGTATGCCACCCCTGTCGTCATGGCAAGATGGTTGCCGCTTCTCATGCACCTGTCAATCAGGTGATGACCTCTTACTCGGGTGAGCTGCTACATATGGACACGGTTGGTCCTGCTCGAGTACAGTCGGTCGGTGGGAAGTGGTATGTGCTTGTAGTTGTGGATGACTTTTCTCGCTATTCGTGGGTGTTCTTCATGGAATTCAAAGATGAAGCTTTTGGTTTTGTACGGGATCTGGTCTTGAGGTTAAGGAATGAGAGTCATAAAGCCATGAGGGCTATCCGCAGCGACAATGGCGGAGAATTTCGTAACTCTTGTTTCGAAACTTTTTGTCGTGACCTTGGTCTTGATCACCAATTCTCATCTCCTTATACCCCACCGCAGAACGGTGTTGTGGAACGAAAGAACCGCACACTTGTAGAGATGGCGCGGATGATGCTTGATGAGCATAGGACTCCGCGACGCTTTTGGGCTGAGGCTATGAATACGGCCTGTTACATTGCCAACCGTATCTTTCTTCGGGCTTTCTTGGGAAAGACTTCGTATGAGCTACGGTTTGGCAGGCAGCCTAGCGTCAAGCACCTACGTGCATTTGGCTGCAGATGCTTTGTGCTCAAAAAGGGGGGGCATTTGGACAAATTTGAATCTCGCTGCTTGGATGGTATTTTTCTTGGATACGCCTCTAGCTCTAGGGCATATAGAGTGTGGATCCTTGATACTAGACAAGTGGTTGAGACCTGTGAAGTTTCCTTTGATGAATCTATGCCTTGCACAACCCCCGCATTTGAGCTTTCAGGTGATGATGAAGAAGGCGCTCCCATCTTTGAAGATGAGGAAGGCGAAGTAGATGCTGGTGATGCAGGAGCCACTGCACCGGCTGCAGCTCCTGCCCCCTCTGCTACGAGCTTTGAAGATGAAGGAGGACCCTTGCCAACGTCTTCCTCCTTACTCCCCCGACCACAAGCTCGAGCAGAGGTTGGCCCCGCTGAGGACGTCGGGGAGGTGACCTCTGAGATTGTTCCATCTCGGCAGGTCCAGCGGGATCACCCTCCAGACAGGATGATTGGAGACCTACACTAGCGTGTCACACGTTCTTCGGTTAACTCTCTGGCCTTTTTCTGTCACTCCGCATTTGTTGCTTCTTTCGAACCCCGGGATGTGTCACATGCATTATCTGATCCTAGTTGGGTGAACGCCATGCATGAGGAGTTGGAAAACTTTGAGAGAAACCATGTCTGGGATTTAGTTGAACCTCCACCAAACTGCCACCCTATAGGAACCAAGGGGGTTTTCAAGAACAAACAGGGTGAGGATGGGATGGTTGTGAGGAACAAAGCGAGATTGGTAGCCCAGGGTTTCTGTCAGAAGGAGGGGATAGATTATGAGGAAACCTTTGCTCATGTAGCTCGTTTAGAGGCTATTAGGATTTTGCTTGCCTTTGCTGCCTCTAAAGGCTTCAAATTGCAGCAGATGGATGTCAAGTCAGCCTTTCTAAACGGTTACATAGAGGAGGAGGTTTATGTGAGACAACCTCCTGGCTTTGAGAGTGCCAAGTTTCCAGACCGGGTGTATAAGTTGAGAAAAGCCTTGTATGGTCTGAAGCAAGCCCCAAGAACTTGGTATGCTAGGTTGAAAGCCTTTCTGCTCAAGTCTGGTTTTGTGATGGGTTCAGTAGACAAGACCTTGTTTTTGTTGAGTCGTGGCGGTGACACCCTTCTAGTTCAGATATATGTTGATGACATTATCTTTGGTGGTTCATCTCACGCTTTGGTGTCTAAGTTTGCTGAACAGATGAGCAGTGAATTCGAGATGAGTCTCATGGGGGAGCTTCAGTTCTTTCTCGGGCTTCAGATTAAGCAAGGCCCAGAAGGAACCTTCGTCCATCAAGCCAAGTACACGAAGGACATTCTGAGGAAGTTTGACAAGGGAGATCTCAAGCCCATGGCGACTCCCATGTCAACACAGACGGCTCTTGATGCAGATGAAGAAGGAGAGGTGGTGGACCAAAGAGAGTATCGAGGGATGATCGGCTCACTTCTGTACCTGACGGCGACCAGGGTGGACATTCAGTTCGCGGTTTGCCTCTGTGCACGTTTTCAGGCCTCACCAAGGCTATCACATCGTCAAGCGGTGAAGCGCATCTTCAGGTACCTGAAATACACTCCTGAGCTTGGACTTTGGTTCTCTTCAGCTTCGTTGCTCTCTCTTAGAGGGTATTCGGATGCTGACTTTGCGGGTTGTCGGCTGGAGCGCAAGTCTACTTCCGGCACCTGCCAGTTTCTCGGTTCTTCCCTTGTTTCTTGGTCCTCACGCAAGCAATCTAGCGTAGCCACTTCCACCACAGAAGCTGAATACATTGCTGCTGCTAGTTGCTGCTCCCAGCTGCTTTGGATGAAGTCCACCTTGAGCGACTTTGGTCTCAGTTTTAAGAAGATCCCTCTCCTAGTTGACTCTACTTCTGCTATTTCTGTAGCTAAGAACCCCGTCCTGCACTCCAGAACCAAACACATAGACGTGAGGTTTCACTTCTTGAGAGATCACTATGAGAAGGGAGATATAGACTTGATCCATGTAGAGACTGAGAACCAGTTGGCCGATATCTTTACCAAGCCCTTAGACCTGAGCAGTTTTGTTCACTTGCGTGGGGAGCTTGGTGTTTGTTATCCCTTTTAGGTTGGGGTAACCTTGGTATAGTTTAGGTTTTGCTTTGTGTTTTCTTTCTTTTCCTTCTTTGTTTCTCTTTGCTTCTCTTGCATTTTGTCTCATACCATGCATTGCATTGTAACATATGCATTTTCACTTTCACTAGCACTAGAGCTCTTCTGGTATGACAAGTTAGTACTTGCTTGTGCTAGATTGTACAGTTGCTTGCATGATCATGGTTGGCTAAGCTCCTTGAATCTGTCTAATATCTTTTGTGAGCTCAGTCACTTTTGTTTCTTCAAAATCAAAAACCATGATCACCACTTGACTTGGCTACCTAGCATGTGTAGGAATGTTGAATGCTATGCTATCTTTTCATGCTTGGATATGCTAGTCGTATGCCTGTGTTACACTGATGCCTAAGCATTTATGACACCTTATTCTAATCTAAATTCTGAATGAATGTGGCTTACAAGTGGTTTCCTATGAGCTAAATGGAAAAGATCCAGGAGGGTTTACTTGTCACACTGATCTAGTTTGAGATAGCTTGCCTTTGCACCTTGGCTTGAACTTGGACTAGGCTGTGTATGACCAAAACCTTGTCTTAAGCTTCTGATGGTTTTCTAAACCTAGGCTTGGCATTGGTTGGTAAGAAGTGGCAACGACAAGTGAATAACCCCTGGCACATAATGTGATTTGCTTGAAGTTCAAAATTGCTAATTTTGATATCTGCAAGTCTCTAATTTGCTTATGGCCTATTGTAGATGCCTTGGTTGAGAGTAGCACACCTTGTATGTTTTGCTAGCATCTTGCTGTTCATGCCTACCTTGCTAGATGCTATTCATGTTGGTGATGTTTTTTCAACAACTCTGAAAAACATGCTCCTGATCTGTATAAGATAGATTCAATTGAGCTTGTTTTGCATGCTACCTTGCCCTCACTTGCTCTGTATGCTAGAACTTGTATTTACTAGCTTTTCATCCCTGCTGAGCTCTTCATGGTACACTTCTTGCATTTCATGGCATACTTTGAGGGGGAGTTGTCCACTTCAGGGGGAGTTGAGTTCTATGACCCTTGATGTGTCCATTGTCAACAAGGGGGAGAGATTGTACCATGGGGGAGGACTCTATAGAGGTCTAGTTGAGGGGGAGATTGAGTTTTTAGCATGCTCTTGCATCGGTGCGTTGAGTCTTTTTTTTTTTTGCCTCTTTCTGGAGGAGCCGATGTTTTTGCCTTAGCATGACTGTGTTGAGCCAGTTTGCCTCTTTCTTGAGGGGTCATGCTTTAGTTTGATCGACTGCGTTGAGCGGTTTCCCTTGTCTTAGGGGGTCGATCTTTGGCTTTGTTTTTGTTGTAGTCTCAGTTTGCCCTTTTCTGCCAGTATTTGGTCCTTGGGCATCTTGAGCAACTTCTTCTTTTTCTTCTTTATTTTCGGTTTTACGCTTTTCTTTTGTCTTTGTTCTATTTCAGGTTACAGGTTGAAGGTGTTGACAATGCACTCATCAAGGGGGAGATTGAGAGCCAATGGACTGGCTCCATTGCCTCTGGAGTGATGAGTGATTGTCAACAGTAGCAAGACCCAGAAGGACTTGGGCACAAGACCTCCGATGGACAGGAGGCCCTTCGATGGACTGGAGGTAGAGGGAAGTCCTCTGAAGGACTGGAGGCACACTCGGCGTCTGTCAGCCATGGGAGTTCGGTATACGGAGGAGCGGCACGACGACGGCAGGAGTAAGTCCTCCGAAGGACTGCGAGGCTACCCCGATGGACAGGGGATGCCGGGTGCTACCGCGGTGCTCCAACCCGAATGCGTGGCGCGAAGGCGTGCGAGGGAGGCTTTGGCGGTTTCGGCACAAAACCGTCAACCAAGCTACCCAAGCTTTGGTGAGTTGGGCCATGACTCGCCAAGATAGAGAAGATGGGCCAAATCCGGCCCAGGCGGAGACTTCCTAAAGTTTCCCGGTTTCTGACTTCAAAACCGGGCGCGGATCGCGGATTGGACTACTGGCCACGTGGAGGAAATCCGAGGATTGCGTGGAACTTACGAAGATCAAGATTCCATCGTGGTCGTCCGTCCCGAAATATCCTGTAATCTTTTGTTTGAGTCCTTAGGGTTTGTCTAGCTGTAGGGACCTAAGTGCAAAACTGGCCTAAATAGCACTCGGGTATAAATAGGTTAAGGGTAGGTCATTAGAAGCTCTCTTGGGCTGCTAGGATTAGTTTTTACTTGGTGATTTTCGTCCTTAAGCTTTGAGCTCCATTGTTAGAGAGGTTAGAGTAGGATTTAGCCTCCTAATCTTGAGGGAAGGTGAGGGTGGTTGCTTGGGACGAATTTCTGCTTGTATGCTGAATCTTTAGACCTATCTTGGGCACTTAATCGAAGCAAATTCGTGCAGCAACCTTGTGTTCTTCTCCTCCCCCTCTCACTTTGGTTTTTGGGTTCAATCCTTGCCTTTTTGGGTGTTTTTGTTGGGCAAGCTTGAATCTCTTCTCTTGCTGTTGTTCTGGACTTGCTAGGACGTGGGGATCATGACTTAGTTCATCTCAATCCGGCTGGATTGCCACGAGCAAGCCTCTTTTGTGTTTTCCCCTTTCTTGTCCAAGAATGGAGGTTTCACAAGATCTGAAATTCCCGCTGTTTCCGTGGTTACCTTGAGTTGATCTGTTGGGAATAACTTTGAAATAGGATCCAGATAACCTGTGCTGAATTTCGTGAAGTTTGGACAAGGTTTGATCAAGTTTGGATTTGAAAACATCTTTTCTGCGACCCTACCGGACCATCCGGCAGAGGCCACCGGACAATCCGGTTCCACCGGATAGTCCGGCAGCGCCCATCGGACAGTCCGGCGTGAGGTGTTGCCTGGGCAGTGCCACCGGACAGTCCGGCGTCAGGCACCGGATAGTTCGGTCCCATCGGACAATCCGGTGTTGGACACCGGACAGTCCGGTCCTGTCAAGAAGCTGCTGTGTTCTTCCCAGGTTGGTTTTTCCGCTGTGATTTTGCTGCTGATTTTCGCATCCCTCCCTTAAGACCATTCTCTTTGCTTACTGTAAGACACTGAGACACACCTAGGTGTGGTGAGTGTCTTGTGGCGGAAATTGCAAAATCCGTTGCTCTGCTGTCACTCTTGTTCGGATCTTGAGTTTTCTCGCATTGGTGCGTATCCTCACAGTGGACGGCACCCTTGCACAACTAGGCACATATCTGTTCAGTGGACAGTGCTTAGTTTTTGGTTTCACTTGGAGGTTTGTGATTTTGAGATTTCAAGTGCTCCTATTCACCCCCTCCCTGTAGTCGCACGTCTCGGTCCTACAAAGGGCACTCGATGTAACCATCACCCAGGGATGCCGACATCACACACGTTAAGCCCTCGAAAGAGCCACAACAATTACAACAACCCATCATTTCATACAAACATAGATTGATTTGTTTAAGAATATTTACTCAAAATGAGATACAGTCATACTGAAATAGAGTTCCAAAATAACCTCGCAGCGGAAACCGTAACGTAATACCGATATACTCTTGCAGCGGAAAATAAAACATCGAGCCATGACATTGAGCCCACCATTGTCATTCTCGATCATGAAGTTCCTGAAATAAAAATATCAACAACATAGGGGTGAGTACGTGAGGTACTCGTAGGACTTACCCGTGGGCGGTTTCAACCCGACACATTTGAGAGTATGCAAGGCTTTTTGTGGACTTGACTCTAACCCGCGCAAGCTTACTAGAAGTAAGTCCTTACTTTCAAGTATCATTTATTTTTAAAGTATAAGCCTCATTTGATTCATTATAGTTATTATCATCATCCATAACTCATATATATCATCATCCCAACACATATGTCATCATAAAGGAGCTTGCGGAAATGTAAACATACAAGTACAAACATGTAATATAAAAAGCAAGATTAAATGAACAAGATATTAAAGTTATTACTACGTTGCCCGTGTGCGATACTGGCATTCCCACACCTGGTGAGCATCAGCGATTCGAATCGATTTTAATTCCCTGGAATAACGTTCATGCCAGGGGTATATGCTTACTAGCCATCGCGTTCCCACATATAGCCCCCATCTCCACTCGTCCCATCCCAAGTTCGATTCAATCCCGCCATTCCCTCGGGTTTTGCCCCCTCAGGAGCGATACCACGGCCGCACCGGGTCAGCCCTCCCTCGAGTACAAGCTCCCCCAGGCCTAACTCCCTCCAACATGAATGGTAGGAACCTGTCTCTGTTCTTCGGATGGCACGAGTAAGACTTTCACCGGTCCATTATCCCGGATAAGCACTCTAGCAATATTATGCCGATCAGCAGGCGAACAGCGAATCGGGCCTTAAACGACTCGGGCGGAGTCCACCAAACCATCCTCATCATTTTTCATCGTAATATGCCCATATCTCCGCCCGGTCTCATCTTTTCATCACATCATATCATATTTCTCTCGTATTAAATTTTTGTAAAACATTTTGAGTCCTATCATCTCGCGAGTGAATATCTTCACTCGACTTCTACCGTCTAAGCATGGCTAAGCATAGACTTCGACCTATCCATTCTAACTAGGATATCAGGTATTTATGCAGGTGGGGTTTCAAACAACTTCTGAACGTAAATGCACAATCAAATAAAGGGTGGTGAGATTCCCTAGGTAGGTGTATATGCCTAAGGGGCCTACCTTTTGTTGTTGATAACTTGAACAAACTAAACTAAAGTTAGTTTGCCGGGTTGTGAGGCTCTGCCCCAGGCAACCCCTTGATCACTTGGACAGCTCCTCCTTCCAAATACCACTTCAGGGGCCTCCAGGTGGTATTTGGGTCTTAGTTGGTCTTCTGGACCATTGTGGCTTGATGTAGCTCAACGCACTTGCTCCATGATCACGTATCTGCAATAAGCGTTGCTATATGAATGCTATGGATGACATAGTGAATGAGATGCACGATCATCAAGCATACAACTGATTAAGCAAAATATGAGGCAAACATCTAGTTACGCATGTAATGGATTACTAGCTCAATCAAAACATCCCGACTGGCACTAGCATTAATATTACTTTTATGGACTCGAAGCAATCGTGTATGTGCAATCTCACAAGAACACATATACAAAAATCAAGTTGTCAATCATAAAGCTAACATGGTGATGTGAGCCGATAAAACATGCAATAGTTATTTAGTCATTAAGATTACTATGGTAAGTGTGGGGGTTTTTATTGGATATACTAGTCTCACATTTTCTATTATTTACGTAAATTTGCATTATTTCTACCATTTTCGAATCAGAGTCAAAACCTTACATGCACCACCTCCTACTCTAGCAGTGAGCCATGTTCATAACCTAGAGCTCATATCAAGCCCCTAAAGTCACTTGGAGCATTTTTTCACCATAGCAAACTTTTCTTAAATTAAATATATGCTTAAATATAAGACAAGGGCAAAATAGTAATTAAACAGTCAATGCTAGGGCTACCAAAATTTATACAGAACCTACACATGTTAATAAGGCCTCTGCCCAAATTTCATAATTTTTGAAGCTCATTTTACCCACATTTCCTATTTATTAAGGTTTTTCATGCATGTTCATTAACAGGGGCAAAAAGGTCTTTTCATACCCAACCGTCATATCCATTCTGTAGATCTACTTAATAGGAGTACACTGCAACAAAGTTTGTATTTTTTTATTTTTGTTTGATTTATTACGAATTTCCAAAGTTTCAGCTGAATTACCAAAGTTAAATCGAAAAAAAAACTAGGTCCAGGACTAATCCGTGAATAGCCCTAACTTTCAACGGCTAGAACGCAAGATCCGCAAGACTCAATGCACAGTAATCAAACAGGGCACATAAAAATGAAATATGACAGGGGGATTTTTGTAAAACAACCATCTTCTTCAGCCTTCTTCTTCCTCGTTCGACCGACGCGCAGGGAGGGGGAGACGGCGGTTGCGCCGCATCATGGGGGCCGGGATGGGCGTCGCGGCGATCTGGGAACGCGTTCCCGGTGGAGAGGATTCGTTCCCCCCAGGTCTTGATCGGTGGGGAGGCACGCAGAAGCGGGGAACGGCGGGTGAACTGGCGATGAACCGGGTGTAGAGCTTGGGGGCAGCGGTGACTCGATCCGACGTCACCGGTGGCGGGAGGAGCCCTGAAAGGGCACTCGAGCTGCGCCAGAAGGTGACGCATAGGGAGAACGGGTTCTGGAGGTAGGGGGAACGCCGGAAGGTGGTTCTTCACGGTGGCCGTCGGTAGCCATGGGGGTGGCGAGCAGCGCTGCGTGTGGGGTGGCACTCAGAGCGGCAACGGGTCTTGGCCCCTTGGGGAAACTGAAGGGAAGGGAGCGGCGCGGCGGGTGCTCGAGCTATCGCGACCGGGGAAGGCTCGGGGCGGCAGTTCTGTGAGCTCGCCGCCGGAGCTCGACTGGTAGCCATGGTGGGCGACGAGCTCGCAGCTCGGGGCGGCAGAGAGGAGTGGCAGGGAGATAAGCAGGGAATGAGAGGGAGGTGGCTTCGACCTCAAGGAAGCCGGGGCGAGGGGCAGGGCAGGCCAGGCGGGGTAGGTGGCGCGTGGCCGTGGCGTGGCGTGCTGGCGCCCATGGCGTCGGCGTGCGCAGGTCCAGCCTGCCGCGTGCGCGCGAGGGAGGGGGAAAAGAAGGGAGAGCGGGCAGCGTGGACCGGGTCCGGTGAACCGGAGTCAATGACCGGTGGGGCCAAGGCTGGGAAGGGAGACAAAGGTATATGGACCGGGTCTACGGAGGCGTGGGATGGTGGGGCCCGCAGCGAATCCGTCCTCAGCCGGAATCCGAGGACCTTCCAAGTGGGTCCCACGCGTCAGGGAGACAAAAGAGAAAAAGAAATTCGAAAAATAGGAAAACCCCTGTTGACTGCAGGAAGACCTGTTTGAAACTCGAGTTTTTGGGTATTCTAGATTCCGAATTTGAAAAGGACCCAATTGAATGAAACGTTGTACCTTTTAGGATCTACAACTTTGTAAAAAGGAGTAATATCAGATTCCAAGCTTAAATATGATTAAATTTGAATTTAACCTGCTGACTCCAGTTTGACCAAGGTTTAATGCAAACTTAGAAATTCTTAAAGTCTATTTTATGCTCATTTTCAGAGAAAGAGTATTATACCAATGTTGTGTAGTTTTTAATTATCTACAACTTTCATATATGATGTTTTGCATGATAAAGACTTTTGTTCCTTTGAAATTTGAATCTTTCTTACCGATCAAGTTTAGCCAGATTTCTGCTTTTTCATTAATCGACTCAAAACTCCACCTAAACCTTTGTGCATGCTACTACACTCAATACCAAAGTTGATCCACATAAAATTGTCTACAAGTTTGCTATAGAGAGTTTGGTCCAAAACACATTATATTTTGAACTATAGTCACAAGTGCACTCAGGGGTTTTGCATATTCCACTAGAAAAATTTTGACTTCGTGATTTACTAGCCTAGTTGTTGCTCTTCTCTAAACATTATTAAGCCAAATCCTTGACTACCGCAAATCTAATCGCGTGTTAAGACTTTCGAGATGCCGGGGGCATCACAACCCACCCCCCTTAAAGAAATCTCGTCCCGAGATTTGTGTGAGGTACGGGTGTGTTACCTATCGCGTATTGTAAGGAGTATGGCATCGTGGTTCGTGCCTTTTCGAGTGCACACGGTAATATCCCAATTTTTCACTCGTTGGCTTTGTGAACTAGCTTGTGAATGGTTAGTGCCTCTTTAACACAAGTAGTCACAGAGCGTCATCTATTATGCCAGGGTGGTCTCTCTAAGATACTTGACGAGTCGTGCCATATATGAGAGCGAATGAACAAACCATATAGAGAATGTGGTCAGTGAGCAAGTGACTGTGATTGAAGCAAAGGAATGGAGTCATTTCCTGACTTTGATACTAATATTTGAAACATGGCAAGTACCTGATTTATTCAAATAATGAAAGCAAAGTGTACACAGTCGGAAATTGAATAAGGCAGGGTCTTTTGATTGAAAGGAGTATCATCGGATGCGTTTTTGAGAGACACATTCATTTTATTTGACAGGGACTGTGTCCACATATAAAATTCCAAGTCAAGGGGTTTCAAGGAGTAAGATGTGGCGAAACGTAGCACATTCTACTCATTAGGACAAGAAAGGCACAAGAGGGAGAAGATAGACTGTATTCGCCTAAACAAGGTGATGATTTGTATGATTTCTTAGCGTTGGTCCTGATTGATCAAGAAAATGGCAGTAGATGACGTGTTCTTATTAACGAAACAAAATGCTAGTAAGCTCCCCTCTAAGAGGAAGAAAACCACTCATAGATAAATGACGATAAGACAAGAGCACTGGCCGAGGACAAAAGCTAGTGTGGAGGATGTTCGTAAAGTACACCCTCGGGAATTAAGGTTCAACAAATGGGTAGAAAATATCGACGGAGTTAGTGAGAACGAAGTTGACTGTTCCCACTAATCTTCGGAGGCAAGGTCAAACATGGATATGAATTAATATGAACAAGTCGTGGGGTTGAGGCGGATCATCCCCACTGGTCAAGGAGGTAAGGTGAAACAAGGCAATGGAAGGATGTCATGAGATGGTGGAAATGAGGCTGATCACTTCCACAGAAACAATGAAAATGTGTGGACAAGCAGTGGGTGGAGATTGGCTACTCCCACACTCAAGAAAGGCAAGGTGAAACAAGGCAATGAGATGATATATACAGGATAGTGGAAAATGAAATCGATCATCCCCACGAATCAAGAGTAGCGAGATCAATTGAAGATAAAAACCGATTATGAATGTTCCACGATTGAAGCGATGTCATGCCTTCGCATGTCCTAATGCCAGCGCGAACCTAGTAGCACAACCATGTGACGGCCGTACACATAGGACTCTAGGTCCCGTCGAGGCATCCAAGACTGCCTAAGGAGAGATCACAACAAGAGTGGTTCAATCATATTAGTTGTAGGATCATGAATATTACAAGGTCGTGACAAGAAATGAACAAGGAGATTGGAGCACATGAATCTCAATGTATGGAGGATATGAACCAAAGAGCTGAAAACACATTGACTTTGATGGTTTGGAGCATCAGAATCACGAGAACTAGAAACACCTGGCCAATCAGCATTGCTAGGGATATGCAAGCGAGGGTTAACTTTCGACTGAGGTATCTTCTGAACTCTTTCCTGTCTTGGTGGAGCCTTACTTCGTGTGTTGGTGTAAAAGTTGACGTTGCGTACGTCAATGTTTATTGGAGAAATCTCTTTCTGCTTCAGCGGTGTGGTGTTGAGAAATCTTTATTTGACCGCTTTGAGATAGTAGGGGAATTTGTACATTGTCTTTGTAGTTGTAGGCATGCCTATTAAGTTCCATCAAACTAGCACCTAGATGTTAACATGTTCGAACTATCTTGACTTGATCTTCGGGCTTGGCGAATCCCTTCAGCAGATTGATCCCGGACTGCAGATGTTGAACGGAGGCCGTGTCGTTGGAATGCTCTTCAGCTTTGTCTTTCTTCGAACTGTCTTCTTGTGGTAGCTTTGATGAGGCTAAAAAGGCCTAGGCCAACGGCAATTTGGCTTCCACCCTTGAAGGACTTGGGTTTATGTTATATTTACGAGTTTATAGGTCATCTTTGACAGCATTTCTGTAGTAAGATCAATATACAAAGGTTGTTGTTTCGTTATGGATTACAGATTTGATATAAAAAGTTTTACTAAAACCATTTAGATTAGCCACAGATCTCAGATTTCTATCAGTGGGTCATCGTGGTGCAGACTTTTAGCTTGGTCACAATTCTGTATTTACTTGACGTTATAAGCACTTTTAGAGTTAGAGTTCTATAACGAAGTGATCACAATTTACAAACTCTATTAGTATCGTATTTAAAGTTTCTGATGGTTGTATTTGCAGTTTGATCTACTTCAAAATGGTAGCAACACTCATACAAATCTCATGTGAAATTTGTTACTTTCAAACAATTACGTGTATGAACATAATATGGATCTAGTTACTTTCAATCAAACACACATAGCAAAGCACGTGAGATGAGATGAAATGATGCATGATCGTCCTATCCGTCCTCACAAATCCTTACTTTTATAACTAACGATATTCCGGTGGCATATATGCATGTGCTCTCCCTACATGCAACTAGCCGAATTCTAGTCGTCCATGCTACGCATTTCGTGGTTAGTGTACCTGCAAGAAAAATGCATGCTCATAAATTACCACCTAGTGTGGTATCCACGCGAATTCTCACGCTGCGTGGACAACGTTGAGTGGGCCGCTGCACCTTCTTCTCAAAACCTGTCTTTCCACCAGTACTGGGGATTGTCGAAAAGAAGATGGATCCCAAAACCGAATATAAGTGTGGTGGGCATGAAAGCTCCAAAGCATGCCCACCCCCCTTAAAAGCTTTACCTAGGCAGCATGTATGCAAGGTTCACAATGAATCGCAAATCCCGATAGCGTTCCACCAGTACTGGGGATAGCTATGGCCGAAACATTGTTTTCCAAAACGCCGAATATGCACATGAGTTGCTATCTTAGTTATTCAAGTCAGTGATGCCACCTGTATATATAAGCTAACATCCTTATAATGGGCATATACGCGATACTCTCGTTTTCGCAAATACTTCGAAAAGATTTTGGAAATAGGCTTTCGAAATCAAAATAAAGTTGTTATAATTGTTGTTCGTGTATGATCGGCTCTGATACCAGCTGTGGCGGAACCGCCGATTTAATTCGGGCTAAGTACACCTGCCACCTCTGGCTTGCAGTGTATTTAGACCGAATCAAATCCGGTCGTCCGTCGAGCTACCCAAAAGGGTGAGAGCCAATGGACCGGCTCCATTCCCTCTGGAGTGATGAGTGATTGTCAACAGTAGCAAGACCCAGAAGGACTTGGGCACAAGACCACCGATGGACACGAGGCCCTCCGATGGACTGGAGGTAGAGGGAAGTCCTCCGAAGGACTGGAGGCACACTCGGCGTCTGTCGGCCATGGGAGTTCGGTATACGGAGGAGCGGCACGACGATGGCAGGAGTAAGTCCTCCGAAGGACTGCGAGGCTACCCCGATGGACAGGGGATGCCGGGCGCCACCGTGGTGCTCCAACCCGAATGCGTGGCGCGAAGGCGTGCGAGGGAGGCTTTGGCGGTTTCGGCACAAAACCGTCAACCAAGCTACCCAAGCTTTGGTGAGTTGGGCCATGACTCGCCAAGATAGAGAAGATGGGCCAAATCCAGCCCAGGCGGAGACTTCCTAAAGTTTCTCGGTTTCTGACTTCAAAACAGGGGGCGGATCGCGGATTGGACTACTGGCCACGTGGAGGACATCCAAGGATTGCGTGGAACTTACGAAGATCAAGACTCCATCGTGGTCGTCCGTCCCGAAATATCCTGTAATCTTTCGTTTGAGTCCTTAGGGTTTGTCTAGCTGTAGGGACCTAAGTGCAAAACTGCCTAAATAGCACTCGGGTATAAATAGGTTAAGGGTAGGTCATTAGAAGCCCTCTGGGCTGCTAGGATTAGTTTTTACTTGGTGATTTTCGTCCTTAAGCTTTGAGCTCCATTGTTAGAGAGGTTAGAGTAGGATTTAGCCTCCTAATCTTGAGGGAAGGTGAGGGTGGTTGCTTGGGATGAATTTCTGCTTGTATGCTGAATCTTTAGACCCATCTTGGGCACTTAATCGAAGCAAATTCGTGCAGCAACCTTGTGTTCTTCTCCTCCCCCTCTCACTTTGGTTTTTGGGTTCAATCCTTGCCTTTTTGGGTGTTTTTGTTGGGCAAGCTTGAATCTCTTCTCTTGCTGATGTTCTGGACTTGCTAGGACGTGGGGATCATGACTTAGTTCATCTCAATCCGGCTGGATTGCCACGAGCAAGCCTCTTTTGTGTTTTCCCCTTTCTTGTCCAAGAATGGAGGTTTCACAAGATCTGAAATTCCTGCTGTTTCCGTGGTTACCTTGAGTTGATCTGTTGGGAATAACTTTGAAATAGGATCCAGATAACCTGTGCTGAATTTCGTGAAGTTTGGACAAGGTTTGATCAAGTTTGGATTTGAAAACATCTTTTCTACGACCCTACCAGACCATCCGGCAGAGGCCACCGGACAATCCGGATCCACCGGATAGTCCGGCAGCGCCCACCGGACTGTCCGGCGTGAGGTGTTGCCCGGGCAGTGCCACCGGACATTCCGGCGTCAGGCATCGGATAGTCCGGTCCCATCGGACAATCCGGTGTTGGACACCGGACAGTCCGGTCCTGTCAGGAAGCTGCTGTGTTCTTCCCAGGTTAGTTTTTCCGCTGTGATTTTGCTGCTGATTTTCGCATCCCTCCCTTAAGACCATTCTCTTTGCTTACTGTAAGACAGTGAGACACACCTAGGTGTGGTGAGTGTCTTGTGGCGGAAATTGCAAAATCCGTTGCTCTGCTGTCACTCTTGTTCGGATCTTGAGTTTTCTCACATTGGTGCGTATCCTCACAGTGGACGGCACCCTTGCACTACTAGGCACATATCTGTTCAGTGGACAGTGCTTAGTTTTTTGTTTCACTTGGGGGTTTGTGATTTTGAGATTTCAAGTGCTCCTATTCACCCCCCCTCTAGTCGCACGTCTCGGTCCTACAATTGGTATCAGAGCCGGTTAGGTTTCTTCATACCTTTACCGGTGAGAAACCCGTAGCGACTATGACTCATTCTGGGAAGATTCCGGTCCTTGGTTCCGATGGCTACTCCTACTGGAAGGGTAGGATGAGAGCTTTCTTGCTTAGCCAGGGCCAGGACATATGGGATGCTACTCAGAGTGCGAACTTTGTTGTGCTTCCAGTTGCCCAGTGCACTACCCTAGCGATTGTGGCTCAGCATGAGGCGAACGCCAAAGTTGTTAACTTTCTCTTCTCAGGACTTGGTCCAGTTGATTATGAGAAAGTGAGCCACCTTGAGACTGCCCGTCAGATCTGGTCCCTGCTGAGTGCACACCATGAGGGCACTGCTACCATCAAGGGGCGTCTCGTTGAGACTTACAGGCGCGAGTATGAAAATTTCGTTCAGAAGCCTGGTGAGTCCATCGATGACTTGTTTGGTCGTTTTCAATCGATCATCAACAAGTTGCGCGTTAACTCTAGCCCTGAGAGGATCCCATACACCGACCATCAGCAGGCTGTCAAGTTGCTGTATGCGTTGGATAGGAAGGTATGGGAGATCAAGGTTAACTCGATCATCGAGTCTGAGGCCTATGACACAATTGGAGTGGAGACTCTTTACGGTAAGCTCAAGGCCACAGAGGTGGATTACAAGTTGAGAGACTCTCTCGCTTGTACTGGCTCCAAGAGCTTGGCCTTGGCCTCTCCCTCCAGTGAGGCCATTTCTAACCCCCAGCTTCACAACTTTTCGTTTTCTGCTCTTATGTCTGTTACAGAGGAGCAGTTGGCGTCACTTGGGGATGATGAGCTTTGTCTGGTGTCTAGCCGCTTTCAGCGCGCCTATGACAACCGGATGAGCAAGAAGAGGGGCGAGAGGCCCAAGTGCTTCGAGTGTGGAGAGGTTGGCCACTTCATTGCCGAATGCCCAAACAAGCAGAACGACTACTACAAGAAGGGCAAGAACCACTCCCGCGACTCCAACAAGTACCACTCCGGCAAGCGTGACCACACCAAGCACCGCTCCGGCAAGATCAAGAACTTCAGGAAGGCTTTCAAGAGCTACCAGGAGGACAACCGGAAGCGGGACAAGGCCTTCTTCGCCGAGCTTGGTGGTATGTGTGGCGGATCGTCTTCCTCCTCTTCGTCTTCGTCGAGCTCAAGCGATGAGGAGATCGTCACCAAGCGGGACAAGAGGAGGGACCAAGGCGGTCCAGCTGGACTCTGCTTCATCTCCACCAAGTCCAAGCGCAAGCACAAGATGCACCGGAGATCCTTTTGCTCCATGGCGCTTGAGGACAAGGACGACAAGGGCAACGACAACGACTCATCCGATGAAGAGGTAACTCCTGAGCAAGCTGAAATTCTTGAGATGTTGGAGTCAAATAGTCGTGAGTTGAAAGCCCAGGATAGGTTGTTGGAGAAAGCAGCCAAGAAGCTGCAGAAGCAGAAAGCCAAGTTGGCTGATGCTTTAGCTGAGATAGACAGGCTGAAGAGTGTGTCAGCCCAGCCTAGTGAGACTGAGTGTCCTATCTGTGAGACTTTGATGAGAGATCTCTGTGAGCAGAAGAGCAAGTATGCTCATCAGGTAGAGGAAATGGATAGGCTGAAGGTAGAGTTAGGCAAGCTCCAGTCTAAACTGGATGAGCCTATTTTGAGTGATGTGACTGAGTGTGAGATGTGTCCCCACCTCGCTGTTGACATAGCTGAGTTGAAGGTGAAGTGTGAGGGACAGCTCAAGGAGTTGGAGGAGCTTAGGGCTAGACCCACGCTTTTGGGTGCGTGCATGGTCTGTCCTACTTTGGAGAGTGAGCTTGTGCAGTTGAGAGCTGACCTTGAGATGCTTTTAGCATCCCCTGACACTTGTGAGAACTGTCTCACTCTGAGGTTGATGTTGGTGGATAGGGATGCCACCATTAAGAAGTTAGAGAAGTCTGCCTTCTCTATTCCCTCTCTACACTGCACTACTTGTGCTGATCAGACTTTAGTTCTGAAGGATCTGAGAGAGGAGAAACAGATTTTGGTTGATGAGAACAACCGTTTGAGAGAGGTGCTCAGTTGGATGTATGCTAGAGAGCCCCAACTTAGGATGATCTTGGAGAGCACCAAGAGAGCTGAGGGTGATATGAGTGGACTTGGGTTAGGAGAGAGTAGTACTTCGGGTGAGAAGAAGAGTTCCCCAATTAAGCTTAAGACTGCCTCTCCTCAGCCTAGCCCTACTGTTGATGGGATTTACCATGAGCCTCTTAAGGCTGCCCCAAAGAAGCAGTTCTGGACACCCAAGCCCTCACAGGCTAAGCTGGACAGAGTAGTGACTGAGATTCCCAAGCCTCCAGTGAGCAAGGAGAGAGTCCAGCAGCCTGTTCCACCCAAGGCTACTCCACCTAAGCCTAAGGCTCAGCCTAAACCCACTCCCAAGAGGCTTGTCTACCACTATGACTTTTGCCAGCGGAATGGCCACTTAGAGGAGTTTTGCTTTAGGAGGAAGCGAGTTGAGAGGCAGGAGAGAGCCTGGGGGAACCAAGATCAGTTCTACTAGGGTGGTAGGCAGGATCTTCCCCGTCGCGGTGAGCTGAGTGACCGCTTTGCTAGTGAGAGAGGAAGCAGTTTTCAGGCCCATGTTCCTAGCGGAGAGAGACGCTTTCCCGGTCGAGCTCCTAGTCGTTTTCAGCGCGGCTATGGTTTTTCTGACCGAGGCTTTGGAGGTAGAGGGTTTGAGAGCTCACGTTTTAGAGGTCATGGGTACCCAGGTAGACGTGATGCTTACCTTGACTATGTTTACCCCACTTTTGAGCAGATGGCTCGGCACTGGTTCAGCGATTACACTAACCCCAGTGCCAGACCATTTGCTCACTCTCGCTTTCCTTGATTTTGCAGGATCGAGGCCTGGAGGACATATGGATCATGGACTCTGGCTGCTCTAGGCACATGACAGGGCACCGCAGATGGTTCTCCAGCCTCAACCCCGTGAGCACCAAGGAGTACATCACATTCGGGGATAATGGTCAAGGTAAAGTGTTGGGTGTTGGTTCTGTTGCACTTTCTAGCAAGCTTTCCCTGAGAGAAGTTGCTTTGGTGAGGAATT
This sequence comes from Paspalum vaginatum, assembly GCA_030272315.1. NCBI lineage: Eukaryota > Viridiplantae > Streptophyta > Magnoliopsida > Poales > Poaceae > Paspalum > Paspalum vaginatum. The sequence goes on along the minus strand of CM059017.1, from coordinate 36,846,210 downwards.
TGGGGTTCAATTTGGTCTCCGTCTCGCAACTTCTTAAGGAAGGGTTTGAGGTTCGTTTTAAGGAGGGTTCCTCTTGTGTGCTTGATGCTAAGGATAACCTTGTTTGTCGGATTTTGCCCTATGGGCAGGTTTTTAAGGTTGACCTTGCATCTGTTTCTGGACCTCCTTGGTGTTTGGTTGCTAGTCCTTCTGCTGATATTTGGAAGTGGCATAGGAGGCTTGGCCATTTGAGTTTTGATCTGCTAGTCAGGTTGAGCTCAATGGATCTGATCCGAGGATTGCCCAATTTGAAAGCAGAAAAGGACTTAGTATGCCACCCCTGTCGTCATGGCAAGATGGTTGCCGCTTCTCATGCACCTGTCAATCAGGTGATGACCTCTTACTCGGGTGAGCTGCTACATATGGACACGGTTGGTCCTGCTCGAGTACAGTCGGTCGGTGGGAAGTGGTATGTGCTTGTAGTTGTGGATGACTTTTCTCGCTATTCGTGGGTGTTCTTCATGGAATTCAAAGATGAAGCTTTTGGTTTTGTACGGGATCTGGTCTTGAGGTTAAGGAATGAGAGTCATAAAGCCATGAGGGCTATCCGCAGCGACAATGGCGGAGAATTTCGTAACTCTTGTTTCGAAACTTTTTGTCGTGACCTTGGTCTTGATCACCAATTCTCATCTCCTTATACCCCACCGCAGAACGGTGTTGTGGAACGAAAGAACCGCACACTTGTAGAGATGGCGCGGATGATGCTTGATGAGCATAGGACTCCGCGACGCTTTTGGGCTGAGGCTATGAATACGGCCTGTTACATTGCCAACCGTATCTTTCTTCGGGCTTTCTTGGGAAAGACTTCGTATGAGCTACGGTTTGGCAGGCAGCCTAGCGTCAAGCACCTACGTGCATTTGGCTGCAGATGCTTTGTGCTCAAAAAGGGGGGGCATTTGGACAAATTTGAATCTCGCTGCTTGGATGGTATTTTTCTTGGATACGCCTCTAGCTCTAGGGCATATAGAGTGTGGATCCTTGATACTAGACAAGTGGTTGAGACCTGTGAAGTTTCCTTTGATGAATCTATGCCTTGCACAACCCCCGCATTTGAGCTTTCAGGTGATGATGATGAAGGCGCTCCCATCTTTGAAGATGAGGAAGGCGAAGTAGATGCTGGTGATGCAGGAGCCACTGCACCGGCTGCAGCTCCTGCCCCCTCTGCTACGAGCTTTGAAGATGAAGGAGGACCCTTGCCAACGTCTTCCTCCTTACTCCCCCGACCACAAGCTCGAGCAGAGGTTGGCCCCGCTGAGGACGTCGGGGAGGTGACCTCTGAGATTGTTCCATCTCGGCAGGTCCAGCGGGATCACCCTCCAGACAGGATGATTGGAGACCTACACTAGCGTGTCACACGTTCTTCGGTTAACTCTCTGGCCTTTTTCTGTCACTCCGCATTTGTTGCTTCTTTCGAACCCCGGGATGTGTCACATGCATTATCTGATCCTAGTTGGGTGAACGCCATGCATGAGGAGTTGGAAAACTTTGAGAGAAACCATGTCTGGGATTTAGTTGAACCTCCACCAAACTGCCACCCTATAGGAACCAAGGGGGTTTTCAAGAACAAACAGGGTGAGGATGGGATGGTTGTGAGGAACAAAGCGAGATTGGTAGCCCAGGGTTTCTGTCAGAAGGAGGGGATAGATTATGAGGAAACCTTTGCTCATGTAGCTCGTTTAGAGGCTATTAGGATTTTGCTTGCCTTTGCTGCCTCTAAAGGCTTCAAATTGCAGCAGATGGATGTCAAGTCAGCCTTTCTAAACGGTTACATAGAGGAGGAGGTTTATGTGAGACAACCTCCTGGCTTTGAGAGTGCCAAGTTTCCAGACCGGGTGTATAAGTTGAGAAAAGCCTTGTATGGTCTGAAGCAAGCCCCAAGAACTTGGTATGCTAGGTTGAAAGCCTTTCTGCTCAAGTCTGGTTTTGTGATGGGTTCAGTAGACAAGACCTTGTTTTTGTTGAGTCGTGGCGGTGACACCCTTCTAGTTCAGATATATGTTGATGACATTATCTTTGGTGGTTCATCTCACGCTTTGGTGTCTAAGTTTGCTGAACAGATGAGCAGTGAATTCGAGATGAGTCTCATGGGGGAGCTTCAGTTCTTTCTCGGGCTTCAGATTAAGCAAGGCCCAGAAGGAACCTTCGTCCATCAAGCCAAGTACACGAAGGACATTCTGAGGAAGTTTGACAAGGGAGATCTCAAGCCCATGGCGACTCCCATGTCAACACAGACGGCTCTTGATGCAGATGAAGAAGGAGAGGTGGTGGACCAAAGAGAGTATCGAGGGATGATCGGCTCACTTCTGTACCTGACGGCGACCAGGGTGGACATTCAGTTCGCGGTTTGCCTCTGTGCACGTTTTCAGGCCTCACCAAGGCTATCACATCGTCAAGCGGTGAAGCGCATCTTCAGGTACCTGAAATACACTCCTGAGCTTGGACTTTGGTTCTCTTCAGCTTCGTTGCTCTCTCTTAGAGGGTATTCGGATGCTGACTTTGCGGGTTGTCGGCTGGAGCGCAAGTCTACTTCCGGCACCTGCCAGTTTCTCGGTTCTTCCCTTGTTTCTTGGTCCTCACGCAAGCAATCTAGCGTAGCCACTTCCACCACAGAAGCTGAATACATTGCTGCTGCTAGTTGCTGCTCCCAGCTGCTTTGGATGAAGTCCACCTTGAGCGACTTTGGTCTCAGTTTTAAGAAGATCCCTCTCCTAGTTGACTCTACTTCTGCTATTTCTGTAGCTAAGAACCCCGTCCTGCACTCCAGAACCAAACACATAGACGTGAGGTTTCACTTCTTGAGAGATCACTATGAGAAGGGAGATATAGACTTGATCCATGTAGAGACTGAGAACCAGTTGGCCGATATCTTTACCAAGCCCTTAGACCTGAGCAGTTTTGTTCACTTGCGTGGGGAGCTTGGTGTTTGTTATCCCTTTTAGGTTGGGGTAACCTTGGTATAGTTTAGGTTTTGCTTTGTGTTTTCTTTCTTTTCCTTCTTTGTTTCTCTTTGCTTCTCTTGCATTTTGTCTCATACCATGCATTGCATTGTAACATATGCATTTTCACTTTCACTAGCACTAGAGCTCTTCTGGTATGACAAGTTAGTACTTGCTTGTGCTAGATTGTACAGTTGCTTGCATGATCATGGTTGGCTAAGCTCCTTGAATCTGTCTAATATCTTTTGTGAGTTCAGTCACTTTTGTTTCTTCAAAATCAAAAACCATGATCACCACTTGACTTGGCTACCTAGCATGTGTAGGAATGTTGAATGCTATGCTATCTTTTCATGCTTGGATATGCTAGTCGTATGCCTGTGTTACACTGATGCCTAAGCATTTATGACACCTTATTCTAATCTAAATTCTGAATGAATGTGGCTTACAAGTGGTTTCCTATGAGCTAAATGGAAAAGATCCAGGAGGGTTTACTTGTCACACTGATCTAGTTTGAGATAGCTTGCCTTTGCACCTTGGCTTGAACTTGGACTAGGCTGTGTATGACCAAAACCTTGTCTTAAGCTTCTGATGGTTTTCTAAACCTAGGCTTGGCATTGGTTGGTAAGAAGTGGCAACGACAAGTGAATAACCCCTGGCACATAATGTGATTTGCTTGAAGTTCAAAATTGCTAATTTTGATATCTGCAAGTCTCTAATTTGCTTATGGCCTATTGTAGATGCCTTGGTTGAGAGTAGCACACCTTGTATGTTTTGCTAGCATCTTGCTGTTCATGCCTACCTTGCTAGATGCTATTCATGTTGGTGATGTTTTTTCAACAACTCTGAAAAACATGCTCCTGATCTGTATAAGATAGATTCAATTGAGCTTGTTTTGCATGCTACCTTGCCCTCACTTGCTCTGTATGCTAGAACTTGTATTTACTAGCTTTTCATCCCTGCTGAGCTCTTCATGGTACACTTCTTGCATTTCATGGCATACTTTGAGGGGGAGTTGTCCACTTCAGGGGGAGTTGAGTTCTATGACCCTTGATGTGTCCATTGTCAACAAGGGGGAGAGATTGTACCATGGGGGAGGACTCTATAGAGGTCTAGTTGAGGGGGAGATTGAGTTTTTAGCATGCTCTTGCATCGGTGCGTTGAGTCTTTTTTTTTTTTGCCTCTTTCTGGAGGAGCCGATGTTTTTGCCTTAGCATGACTGTGTTGAGCCAGTTTGCCTCTTTCTTGAGGGGTCATGCTTTAGTTTGATCGACTGCGTTGAGCGGTTTCCCTTGTCTTAGGGGGTCGATCTTTGGCTTTGTTTTTGTTGTAGTCTCAGTTTGCCCTTTTCTGCCAGTATTTGGTCCTTGGGCATCTTGAGCAACTTCTTCTTTTTCTTCTTTATTTTCGGTTTTACGCTTTTCTTTTGTCTTTGTTCTATTTCAGGTTACAGGTTGAAGGTGTTGACAATGCACTCATCAAGGGGGAGATTGAGAGCCAATGGACTGGCTCCATTGCCTCTGGAGTGATGAGTGATTGTCAACAGTAGCAAGACCCAGAAGGACTTGGGCACAAGACCTCCGATGGACAGGAGGCCCTTCGATGGACTGGAGGTAGAGGGAAGTCCTCTGAAGGACTGGAGGCACACTCGGCGTCTGTCAGCCATGGGAGTTCGGTATACGGAGGAGCGGCACGACGACGGCAGGAGTAAGTCCTCCGAAGGACTGCGAGGCTACCCCGATGGACAGGGGATGCCGGGTGCTACCGCGGTGCTCCAACCCGAATGCGTGGCGCGAAGGCGTGCGAGGGAGGCTTTGGCGGTTTCGGCACAAAACCGTCAACCAAGCTACCCAAGCTTTGGTGAGTTGGGCCATGACTCGCCAAGATAGAGAAGATGGGCCAAATCCGGCCCAGGCGGAGACTTCCTAAAGTTTCCCGGTTTCTGACTTCAAAACCGGGCGCGGATCGCGGATTGGACTACTGGCCACGTGGAGGAAATCCGAGGATTGCGTGGAACTTACGAAGATCAAGATTCCATCGTGGTCGTCCGTCCCGAAATATCCTGTAATCTTTTGTTTGAGTCCTTAGGGTTTGTCTAGCTGTAGGGACCTAAGTGCAAAACTGCCTAAATAGCACTCGGGTATAAATAGGTTAAGGGTAGGTCATTAGAAGCTCTCTGGGCTGCTAGGATTAGTTTTTACTTGGTGATTTTCGTCCTTAAGCTTTGAGCTCCATTGTTAGAGAGGTTAGAGTAGGATTTAGCCTCCTAATCTTGAGGGAAGGTGAGGGTGGTTGCTTGGGACGAATTTCTGCTTGTATGCTGAATCTTTAGACCTATCTTGGGCACTTAATCGAAGCAAATTCGTGCAGCAACCTTGTGTTCTTCTCCTCCCCCTCTCACTTTGGTTTTTGGGTTCAATCCTTGCCTTTTTGGGTGTTTTTGTTGGGCAAGCTTGAATCTCTTCTCTTGCTGTTGTTCTGGACTTGCTAGGACGTGGGGATCATGACTTAGTTCATCTCAATCCGGCTGGATTGCCACGAGCAAGCCTCTTTTGTGTTTTCCCCTTTCTTGTCCAAGAATGGAGGTTTCACAAGATCTGAAATTCCCGCTGTTTCCGTGGTTACCTTGAGTTGATCTGTTGGGAATAACTTTGAAATAGGATCCAGATAACCTGTGCTGAATTTCGTGAAGTTTGGACAAGGTTTGATCAAGTTTGGATTTGAAAACATCTTTTCTGCGACCCTACCGGACCATCCGGCAGAGGCCACCGGACAATCCGGTTCCACCGGATAGTCCGGCAGCGCCCATCGGACAGTCCGGCGTGAGGTGTTGCCTGGGCAGTGCCACCGGACAGTCCGGCGTCAGGCACCGGATAGTTCGGTCCCATCGGACAATCCGGTGTTGGACACCGGACAGTCCGGTCCTGTCAAGAAGCTGCTGTGTTCTTCCCAGGTTGGTTTTTCCGCTGTGATTTTGCTGCTGATTTTCGCATCCCTCCCTTAAGACCATTCTCTTTGCTTACTGTAAGACACTGAGACACACCTAGGTGTGGTGAGTGTCTTGTGGCGGAAATTGCAAAATCCGTTGCTCTGCTGTCACTCTTGTTCGGATCTTGAGTTTTCTCGCATTGGTGCGTATCCTCACAGTGGACGGCACCCTTGCACAACTAGGCACATATCTGTTCAGTGGACAGTGCTTAGTTTTTGGTTTCACTTGGAGGTTTGTGATTTTGAGATTTCAAGTGCTCCTATTCACCCCCTCCCTGTAGTCGCACGTCTCGGTCCTACAAAGGGCACTCGATGTAACCATCACCCAGGGATGCCGACATCACACACGTTAAGCCCTCGAAAGAGCCACAACAATTACAACAACCCATCATTTCATACAAACATAGATTGATTTGTTTAAGAATATTTACTCAAAATGAGATACAGTCATACTGAAATAGAGTTCCAAAATAACCTCGCAGCGGAAACCGTAACGTAATACCGATATACTCTTGCAGCGGAAAATAAAACATCGAGCCATGACATTGAGCCCACCATTGTCATTCTCGATCATGAAGTTCCTGAAATAAAAATATCAACAACATAGGGGTGAGTACGTGAGGTACTCGTAGGACTTACCCGTGGGCGGTTTCAACCCGACACATTTGAGAGTATGCAAGGCTTTTTGTGGACTTGACTCTAACCCGCGCAAGCTTACTAGAAGTAAGTCCTTACTTTCAAGTATCATTTATTTTTAAAGTATAAGCCTCATTTGATTCATTATAGTTATTATCATCATCCATAACTCATATATATCATCATCCCAACACATATGTCATCATAAAGGAGCTTGCGGAAATGTAAACATACAAGTACAAACATGTAATATAAAAAGCAAGATTAAATGAACAAGATATTAAAGTTATTACTACGTTGCCCGTGTGCGATACTGGCATTCCCACACCTGGTGAGCATCAGCGATTCGAATCGATTTTAATTCCCTGGAATAACGTTCATGCCAGGGGTATATGCTTACTAGCCATCGCGTTCCCACATATAGCCCCCATCTCCACTCGTCCCATCCCAAGTTCGATTCAATCCCGCCATTCCCTCGGGTTTTGCCCCCTCAGGAGCGATACCACGGCCGCACCGGGTCAGCCCTCCCTCGAGTACAAGCTCCCCCAGGCCTAACTCCCTCCAACATGAATGGTAGGAACCTGTCTCTGTTCTTCGGATGGCACGAGTAAGACTTTCACCGGTCCATTATCCCGGATAAGCACTCTAGCAATATTATGCCGATCAGCAGGCGAACAGCGAATCGGGCCTTAAACGACTCGGGCGGAGTCCACCAAACCATCCTCATCATTTTTCATCGTAATATGCCCATATCTCCGCCCGGTCTCATCTTTTCATCACATCATATCATATTTCTCTCGTATTAAATTTTTGTAAAACATTTTGAGTCCTATCATCTCGCGAGTGAATATCTTCACTCGACTTCTACCGTCTAAGCATGGCTAAGCATAGACTTCGACCTATCCATTCTAACTAGGATATCAGGTATTTATGCAGGTGGGGTTTCAAACAACTTCTGAACGTAAATGCACAATCAAATAAAGGGTGGTGAGATTCCCTAGGTAGGTGTATATGCCTAAGGGGCCTACCTTTTGTTGTTGATAACTTGAACAAACTAAACTAAAGTTAGTTTGCCGGGTTGTGAGGCTCTGCCCCAGGCAACCCCTTGATCACTTGGACAGCTCCTCCTTCCAAATACCACTTCAGGGGCCTCCAGGTGGTATTTGGGTCTTAGTTGGTCTTCTGGACCATTGTGGCTTGATGTAGCTCAACGCACTTGCTCCATGATCACGTATCTGCAATAAGCGTTGCTATATGAATGCTATGGATGACATAGTGAATGAGATGCACGATCATCAAGCATACAACTGATTAAGCAAAATATGAGGCAAACATCTAGTTACGCATGTAATGGATTACTAGCTCAATCAAAACATCCCGACTGGCACTAGCATTAATATTACTTTTATGGACTCGAAGCAATCGTGTATGTGCAATCTCACAAGAACACATATACAAAAATCAAGTTGTCAATCATAAAGCTAACATGGTGATGTGAGCCGATAAAACATGCAATAGTTATTTAGTCATTAAGATTACTATGGTAAGTGTGGGGGTTTTTATTGGATATACTAGTCTCACATTTTCTATTATTTACGTAAATTTGCATTATTTCTACCATTTTCGAATCAGAGTCAAAACCTTACATGCACCACCTCCTACTCTAGCAGTGAGCCATGTTCATAACCTAGAGCTCATATCAAGCCCCTAAAGTCACTTGGAGCATTTTTTCACCATAGCAAACTTTTCTTAAATTAAATATATGCTTAAATATAAGACAAGGGCAAAATAGTAATTAAACAGTCAATGCTAGGGCTACCAAAATTTATACAGAACCTACACATGTTAATAAGGCCTCTGCCCAAATTTCATAATTTTTGAAGCTCATTTTACCCACATTTCCTATTTATTAAGGTTTTTCATGCATGTTCATTAACAGGGGCAAAAAGGTCTTTTCATACCCAACCGTCATATCCATTCTGTAGATCTACTTAATAGGAGTACACTGCAACAAAGTTTGTATTTTTTTATTTTTGTTTGATTTATTACGAATTTCCAAAGTTTCAGCTGAATTACCAAAGTTAAATCGAAAAAAAAACTAGGTCCAGGACTAATCCGTGAATAGCCCTAACTTTCAACGGCTAGAACGCAAGATCCGCAAGACTCAATGCACAGTAATCAAACAGGGCACATAAAAATGAAATATGACAGGGGGATTTTTGTAAAACAACCATCTTCTTCAGCCTTCTTCTTCCTCGTTCGACCGACGCGCAGGGAGGGGGAGACGGCGGTTGCGCCGCATCATGGGGGCCGGGATGGGCGTCGCGGCGATCTGGGAACGCGTTCCCGGTGGAGAGGATTCGTTCCCCCCAGGTCTTGATCGGTGGGGAGGCACGCAGAAGCGGGGAACGGCGGGTGAACTGGCGATGAACCGGGTGTAGAGCTTGGGGGCAGCGGTGACTCGATCCGACGTCACCGGTGGCGGGAGGAGCCCTGAAAGGGCACTCGAGCTGCGCCAGAAGGTGACGCATAGGGAGAACGGGTTCTGGAGGTAGGGGGAACGCCGGAAGGTGGTTCTTCACGGTGGCCGTCGGTAGCCATGGGGGTGGCGAGCAGCGCTGCGTGTGGGGTGGCACTCAGAGCGGCAACGGGTCTTGGCCCCTTGGGGAAACTGAAGGGAAGGGAGCGGCGCGGCGGGTGCTCGAGCTATCGCGACCGGGGAAGGCTCGGGGCGGCAGTTCTGTGAGCTCGCCGCCGGAGCTCGACTGGTAGCCATGGTGGGCGACGAGCTCGCAGCTCGGGGCGGCAGAGAGGAGTGGCAGGGAGATAAGCAGGGAATGAGAGGGAGGTGGCTTCGACCTCAAGGAAGCCGGGGCGAGGGGCAGGGCAGGCCGGGCGGGGTAGGTGGCGCGTGGCCGTGGCGTGGCGTGCTGGCGCCCATGGCGTCGGCGTGCGCAGGTCCAGCCTGCCGCGTGCGCGCGAGGGAGGGGGAAAAGAAGGGAGAGCGGGCAGCGTGGACCGGGTCCGGTGAACCGGAGTCAATGACCGGTGGGGCCAAGGCTGGGAAGGGAGACAAAGGTATATGGACCGGGTCTACGGAGGCGTGGGATGGTGGGGCCCGCAGCGAATCCGTCCTCAGCCGGAATCCGAGGACCTTCCAAGTGGGTCCCACGCGTCAGGGAGACAAAAGAGAAAAAGAAATTCGAAAAATAGGAAAACCCCTGTTGACTGCAGGAAGACCTGTTTGAAACTCGAGTTTTTGGGTATTCTAGATTCCGAATTTGAAAAGGACCCAATTGAATGAAACGTTGTACCTTTTAGGATCTACAACTTTGTAAAAAGGAGTAATATCAGATTCCAAGCTTAAATATGATTAAATTTGAATTTAACCTGCTGACTCCAGTTTGACCAAGGTTTAATGCAAACTTAGAAATTCTTAAAGTCTATTTTATGCTCATTTTCAGAGAAAGAGTATTATACCAATGTTGTGTAGTTTTTAATTATCTACAACTTTCATATATGATGTTTTGCATGATAAAGACTTTTGTTCCTTTGAAATTTGAATCTTTCTTACCGATCAAGTTTAGCCAGATTTCTGCTTTTTCATTAATCGACTCAAAACTCCACCTAAACCTTTGTGCATGCTACTACACTCAATACCAAAGTTGATCCACATAAAATTGTCTACAAGTTTGCTATAGAGAGTTTGGTCCAAAACACATTATATTTTGAACTATAGTCACAAGTGCACTCAGGGGTTTTGCATATTCCACTAGAAAAATTTTGACTTCGTGATTTACTAGCCTAGTTGTTGCTCTTCTCTAAACATTATTAAGCCAAATCCTTGACTACCGCAAATCTAATCGCGTGTTAAGACTTTCGAGATGCCGGGGGCATCACAACCCACCCCCCTTAAAGAAATCTCGTCCCGAGATTTGTGTGAGGTACGGGTGTGTTACCTATCGCGTATTGTAAGGAGTATGGCATCGTGGTTCATGCCTTTTCGAATGCACATGGTAATATCCCAATTTTTCACTCGTTGGCTTTGTGAACTAGCTTGTGAATGGTTAGTGCCTCTTTAACACAAGTAGTCACAGAGCGTCATCTATTATGCCAGGGTGGTCTCTCTAAGATACTTGACGAGTCGTGCCATATATGAGAGCGAATGAACAAACCATATAGAGAATGTGGTCAGTGAGCAAGTGACTGTGATTGAAGCAAAGGAATGGAGTCATTTCCTGACTTTGATACTAATATTTGAAACATGGCAAGTACCTGATTTATTCAAATAATGAAAGCAAAGTGTACACAGTCGGAAATTGAATAAGGCAGGGTCTTTTGATTGAAAGGAGTATCATCGGATGCGTTTTTGAGAGACACATTCATTTTATTTGACAGGGACTGTGTCCACATATAAAATTCCAAGTCAACGTGTTTTCAAGGAGTAAGATGTGGCGAAACGTAGCACATTCTACTCATTAGGACAAGAAAGGCACAAGAGGGAGAAGATAGACTGTATTCGCCTAAACAAGGTGATGATTTGTACGATTTCTTAGCGTCAGTCATGATTGATCAAGAAAATGGCAGTAGATGACGTGTTCTTATTAACGAAACAAAATGCTAGTAAGCTCCCCTCTAAGAGGAAGAAAACCACTCATAGATAAATGACGATAAGACAAGAGCACTGGCCGAGGACAAAAGCTAGTGTGGAGGATGTTCGTAAAGTACACCCTCAGGAATTAAGGTTCAACAAATGGGTAGAAAATATCGACGGAGTTAGTGAGAATGATGTTGACTATTCCCACTAATCTTCGGAGGCAAGGTCAAACATGGATATGAATTAATATGAACAAGTCGTGGGGTTGAGGCGGATCATCCCCACTGGTCAAGGAGGTAAGGTGAAACAAGGCAATGGAAGGATGTCATGAGATGGTGGAAATGAGGCTGATCACTTCCACAGAAACAATGAAAATGTGTGGACAAGCAGTGGGTGGAGATTGGCTACTCCCACACTCAAGAAAGGCAAGGTGAAACAAGGCAATGAGATGATATATACAGGATAGTGGAAAATGAAATCGATCATCCCCACGAATCAAGAGTAGCGAGATCAATTGAAGATAAAAACCGATTATGAATGTTCCACGATTGAAGCGATGTCATGCCTTCGCATGTCCTAATGCCAGCGCGAACCTAGTAGCACAACCATGTGACGGCCGTACACATAGGACTCTAGGTCCCGTCGAGGCATCCAAGACTGCCTAAGGAGAGATCACAACAAGAGTGGTTCAATCATATTAGTTGTAGGATCATGAATATTACAAGGTCGTGACAAGAAATGAACAAGGAGATTGGAGCACATGAATCTCAATGTATGGAGGATATGAACCAAAGAGCTGAAAACACATTGACTTTGATGGTTTGGAGCATCAGAATCACGAGAACTAGAAACACCTGGCCAATCAGCATTGCTAGGGATATGCAAGCGAGGGTTAACTTTCGACTGAGGTATCTTCTGAACTCTTTCCTGTCTTGGTGGAGCCTTACTTCGTGTGTTGGTGTAAAAGTTGACGTTGCGTACGTCAATGTTTATTGGAGAAATCTCTTTCTGCTTCAGCGGTGTGGTGTTGAGAAATCTTTATTTGACCGCTTTGAGATAGTAGGGGAATTTGTACATTGTCTTTGTAGTTGTAGGCATGCCTATTAAGTTCCATCAAACTAGCACCTAGATGTTAACATGTTCGAACTATCTTGACTTGATCTTCGGGCTTGGCGAATCCCTTCAGCAGATTGATCCCGGACTGCAGATGTTGAACGGAGGCCGTGTCGTTGGAATGCTCTTCAGCTTTGTCTTTCTTCGAACTGTCTTCTTGTGGTAGCTTTGATGAGGCTAAAAAGGCCTAGGCCAACGGCAATTTGGCTTCCACCCTTGAAGGACTTGGGTTTATGTTATATTTACGAGTTTATAGGTCATCTTTGACAGCATTTCTGTAGTAAGATCAATATACAAAGGTTGTTGTTTCGTTATGGATTACAGATTTGATATAAAAAGTTTTACTAAAACCATTTAGATTAGCCACAGATCTCAGATTTCTATCAGTGGGTCATCGTGGTACAGACTTTTAGCTTGGTCACAATTCTGTATTTACTTGACGTTATAAGCACTTTTAGAGTTAGAGTTCTATAACGAAGTGATCACAATTTACAAACTCTATTAGTATCGTATTTAAAGTTTCTGATGGTTGTATTTGCAGTTTGATCTACTTCAAAATGGTAGCAACACTCATACAAATCTCATGTGAAATTTGTTACTTTCAAACAATTACGTGTATGAACATAATATGGATCTAGTTACTTTCAATCAAACACACATAGCAAAGCACGTGAGATGAGATGAAATGATGCATGATCGTCCTATCCGTCCTCACAAATCCTTACTTTTATAACTAACGATATTCCGGTGGCATATATGCATGTGCTCTCCCTACATGCAACTAGCCGAATTCTAGTCGTCCATGCTACGCATTTCGTGGTTAGTGTACCTGCAAGAAAAATGCATGCTCATAAATTACCACCTAGTGTGGTATCCACGCGAATTCTCACGCTGCGTGGACAACGTTGAGTGGGCCGCTGCACCTTCTTCTCAAAACCTGTCTTTCCACCAGTACTGGGGATTGTCGAAAAGAAGATGGATCCCAAAACCGAATATAAGTGTGGTGGGCATGAAAGCTCCAAAGCATGCCCACCCCCCTTAAAAGCTTTACCTAGGCAGCATGTATGCAAGGTTCACAATGAATCGCAAATCCCGATAGCGTTCCACCAGTACTGGGGATAGCTATGGCCGAAACATTGTTTTCCAAAACGCCGAATATGCACATGAGTTGCTATCTTAGTTAGTCAAGTCAGTGATGCCACCTGTATATATAAGCTAACATCCTTATAATGGGCATATACGCGATACTCTCGTTTTCGCAAATACTTTGAAAAGATTTTGGAAATAGGCTTTCGAAATCAAAATAAAGTTGTTATAATTGTTGTTCGTGTATGATCGGCTCTGATACCAGCTGTGGCGGAACCGCCGATTTAATACGGGCTAAGTACACCTGCCACCTCGGGCTTGCAGTGTATTTAGACCGAATCAAATCCGGTCGTCCGTCGAGCTACCCAAAAGGGTGAGAGCCAATGGACCGGCTCCATTGCCTCTGGAGTGATGAGTGATTGTCAACAGTAGCAAGACCCAGAAGGACTTGAGCACAAGACCTCCGATGGACAGGAGGCCCTCCGATGGACTGGAGGTAGAGGGAAGTCCTCCGAAGGACTGGAGGCACACTCGGCGTCTGTCGGCCATGGGAGGTCGGTATACGGAGGAGCGGCACGACGACGGCAGGAGTAAGTCCTCCGAAGGACTGTGAGGCTATCCCGATGGACAGGGGATGCCGGGCGCCACCGCGGTGCTCCAACCCGAATGCGTGGCGCGAAGGCGTGCGAGGGAGGCTTTGGCGGTTTCGGGACAAAACCGTCAACCAAGCTACCCAAGCTTTGGTGAGTTGGGCCATGACTCGCCAAGATAGAGAAGATGGGCCAAATCCGGCCCAGGCGGAGACTTCCTAAAGTTTCCCGGTTTCTGACTTCAAAACCGGGGGCGGATCGCGGATTGGACTACTGGCCACGTGGAGGACATCCGAGGATTGCGTGGAACTTACGAAGATCAAGATTCCATCGTGGTCGTCCGTCCCGAAATATCCTGTAATCTTTCGTTTGAGTCCTTAGGGTTTGTCTAGCTGTAGGGACCTAAGTGCAAAACTGCCTAAATAGCACTCGGGTATAAATAGGTTAAGGGTAGGTCATTAGAAGCCCTCTGGGCTGCTAGGATTAGTTTTTACTTGGTGATTTTCGTCCTTAAGCTTTGAGCTCCATTGTTAGAGAGGTTAGAGTAGGATTTAGCCTCCTAATCTTGAGGGAAGGTGAGGGTGGTTGCTTGGGATGAATTTCTGCTTGTATGCTGAATCTTTAGACCCATCTTGGGCACTTAATCGAAGCAAATTCGTGCAGCAACCTTGTGTTCTTCTCCTCCCCCTCTCACTTTGGTTTTTGGGTTCAATCCTTGCCTTTTTGGGTGTTTTTGTTGGGCAAGCTTGAATCTCTTCTCTTGCTGATGTTCTGGACTTGCTAGGACGTGGGGATCATGACTTAGTTCATCTCAATCCGGCTGGATTGCCACGAGCAAGCCTCTTTTGTGTTTTTCCCTTTCTTGTCCAAGAATGGAGGTTTCACAAGATCTGAAATTCCCGCTGTTTCCGTGGTTACCTTGAGTTGATCTGTTGGGAATAACTTTGAAATAGGATCCAGATAACCTGTGCTGAATTTCGTGAAGTTTGGACAAGGTTTGATCAAGTTTGGGTTTGAAAACATCTTTTCTGCGACCCTACCAGACCATCCGGCAGAGGCCACCGAACAATCCGGTTCCACCGGATAGTCCGGCAGCGCCCACCGGACAGTCCGGCGTGAGGTGTTGCCCGGGCAGTGCCACCGGACAATCCGGCGTCAGGCACCGGTTAGTCCGGTCCCATCGGACAATCCGGTGTTGGACACCGGACAGTCCGGTCCTGTCAGGAAGCTGCTGTGTTCTTCCCAGGTTGGTTTTTCTGCTGTGATTTTGCTGCTGATTTTCGCATCCCTCCCTTAAGACCATTCTCTTTGCTTACTGTAAGACAGTGAGACACACCTAGGTGTGGTGAGTGTCTTGTGGCGGAAATTACAAAATCCGTTGCTCTGCTGTCACTCTTGTTCGGATCTTGAGTTTTCTCACATTGGTGCGTATCCTCACAGTGGACGGCACCCTTGCACTACTTGGCACATATCTGTTCAGTGGACAGTGCTTAGTTTTTGGTTTCACTTGGGGGTTTGTGATTTTGAGATTTCAAGTGCTCCTATTCACCCCCTCCCTCTAGTCGCACGTCTCGGTCCTACAAAGGGCACTGGATGTAACCATCACCCAGGGATACCGACATCACACACGTTAAGCCCTCGAAAGAGCCACAACAATTACAACAACCCATCATTTCATACAAACATAGATTGATTTGTTTAAGAATATTTACTCAAAATGAGATACAGTCATACTGAAATAGAGTTCCAAAATAACCTCGCAACGGAAACTGTAACGTAATACCGATATACTCTTGCAGCGGAAAATAAAACATCGAGCCATGACATTGAGCCCACCATTGTCATTCTCGATCATGAAGTTCCTGAAATAAAAATATCAACAACGTAGGGGTGAGTACGTGAGGTACTCGTAGGACTTACCCGTGGGCGGTTTCAACCCGACACATTTGAGAGTATGCAAGGCTTTTTGTGGACTTGACTCTAACCCACGCAAGCTTACTAGAAGTAAGTCCTTACTTTCAAGTATCATTTATTTT
This sequence comes from Paspalum vaginatum, assembly GCA_030272315.1. Lineage (NCBI taxonomy): Eukaryota > Viridiplantae > Streptophyta > Magnoliopsida > Poales > Poaceae > Paspalum > Paspalum vaginatum. The sequence goes on along the minus strand of CM059017.1, from coordinate 36,830,192 downwards.
TAAAGTATAAGCCTCATTTGATTCATTATAGTTATTATCATCATCCATAACTCATATATATCATCATCCCAACACATATGTCATCATAAAGGAGCTTGCGGAAATATAACCATACAAGTACAAACATGTAATATAAAAAGCATGATTAAATGAACAAGATATTAAAGTTATTACTACGTTGCCCGTGTGCGATACTGGCATTCTCACACCTGGTGAGCATCAGCGATTCGAATCGATTTTAATTCCCTGGAATAACTATCATGCAAGGGGTATATGCTTACTAGCCATCGCGTTCCCACATATAGCCCCCATCTCCACTCGTCCCATCCCAAGTTCGATTCAATCCCGCCATTCCCCCGGGTTTTGCCCCCTCAGGAGCGATACCACGACCGCACCGGGTCAGCCCTCCCTCGAGTACAAGCTCCCCCAGGCCTAACTCCCTCGAACAAGAATGGTAGGAACCTGTCTCTGTTCTTCGGATGGCACGAGTAAGACTTTCACCGGTCCATTATCCCGGATAAGCACTCTAGCAATATTATGCCGATCAGCAGGCGAACAGCGAATCGGGCCTTGAACGACTCGGGCAGAGTCCACCAAACCATCCTCATCATTTTTCATCGTAATATGCCCATATCTCCGCCCGGTCTCATCTTTTCATCACATCATATCATATTTCTCTCGTATTAAATTTTTGTAAAACATTTTGAGTCCTATCATCTCGCGAGTGAATATCTTCACTCGACTTCTACCGTCTAAGCATGGCTAAGCACAGACTTCGACCTATCCATTCTAACTAGGATATCAGGTATTTATGCAGGTGGGGTTTCAAACAACTTCTGAACGTAAATGCACAATCAAATAAAGGGTGGTGAGATTCCCTAGGTAGGTGTATATGCCTAAGGGGCCTACCTTTTGTTGTTGATAACTTGAACAAACTAAACTAAAGTTAGTTTGCCGGGTTGTGAGGCTCTGCCCCAGGCAACCCCTTGATCACTTGGACAGCTCCTCCTTCCAAATACCACTTCAGGGGCCTCCAGGTGGTATTTGGGTCTTAGTTGGTCTTCTGGACCATCGTGGCTTGATGTAGCTCAACGCACTTGCTCCATGATCACGTATCTGCAATAAGCGTTGCTATATGAATGCTATGGATGACATAGTGAATGAGATGCACGATCATCAAGCATACAACTGATTAAGCGAAATATGAGGCAAACATCTAGTTACGCATGTAATGGATTACTAGCTCAATCAAAACATCCCGACTGGCACTAGCATTAATATTACTTTTATGGACCCGAAGCAATCGTGCATGTGCAATCTCACAAGAACACATATACAAAAATCAAGTTGTCAATCATAAAGCTAACATGGTGATGTGAGCCGATAAAACATGCAATAGTTATTTAGTCATTAAGATTACTATGGTAAGTGTGGGGGTTTTTATTGGATATACTAGTCTCACATTTTCTATTATTTACGTAAATTTGCATTATTTCTACCATTTTCGAATCAGAGTCAAAACCTTACATGCACCACCTCCTACTCTAGCAGTGAGCCATGTTCATAACCTAGAGCTCATATCAAGCCCCTAAAGTCACTTGAAGCATTTTTTCACCATAGCAAACTTTTCTTAAATTAAATATATGCTCAAATATAAGACAAGGGAAAAATAGTAATTAAACAGTCAATGCTAGGGCTACCAAAATTTACACAGAGCCTACACATGTTAATAAGGCCTCTGCCCAAATTTCATAATTTTTGAAGCTCATTTTACCCACATTTCCTATTTATTAAGGTTTTTCATGCATGTTCATTAACAGGGGCAAAAAGGTCTTTTCATACCCAACCATCATATCCATTCTGTAGATCTACTTAATAGGAGTACACTGCAACAAAGTTTGTATTTTTTTGATTTTTATTTTATTTATTACGAATTTCCAAAGTTTCAGCCGAATTACCAAAGTTAAATCGGAAAAAAAACTAGGTTCAGGACTAATCCGTGAATAGCCCTAACTTTCAATGGCTAGAACGCAAGATCCGCAAGACTCAATGCACAGTAATCAAACAGGGCGCATAAAAATGAAATATGACAGGGGGATTTTTGTAAAACAACCATCTTCTTCAGCCTTCTTCTTCCTCGTTCGACCGACGCGCAGGGAGGGGAAGACGGCGGTTGCGCCGCATCGTGGGGGCCGGGATGGGCGTCGCGGCGGTCTGGGAACACGTTCCCGGTGGAGAGGATTCGTTTCCCCCAGGTCTTGATCGGTGGGGAGGCACGCAGAAGCGGGGAACGGCGGGTGAACTGGCGATGAACCGGGTGTAGAGCTTGGGGGCGGCGGTGACTCGATCCGACGTCACCGGTGGCGGGAGGAGCCCTGAAAGGGCACTCGAGCTGCGCTGGAAGGTGACGCATTGGGAGAACGGGTTCTGGAGGTAGGGGGAACGCTGGAAGGTGGTTCTTCACGGTGGCCGTCGGTAGCCATGGGGGTGGCGAGCAGCGCTGCGTGTGGGGTGGCGCTCAGAGCGGCAACGGGTCTTGGCCCCTTAGGGAAACTGAAGGGAAGGGAGCGGCGCGGCGGGTGCTCAAGCTATCGCGACCGGGGAAGGCTCGGGGCAGCAGTTCCATGAGCTCGCCGCCGGAGCTCGACTGGCAGCCATGGCGGGCGACGAGCACGCAGCTCGGGGCGGCGGAGAGGAGTGGCAGGGAGATAAGCAGGGAATGAGAGGGAGGTGGCTTCGACCTCAAGGAAGCCGGGGCGAGGGGCAGGGCAGGCCGGGCGGGGCAGGCGGCGCGTGGCCATGGCGTGGCGTGCTGGCGCCCATGGCATCGGCGTGCGCAGGTCCAGCCTACCGCATGCACGCGAGGGAGGGGGAAAAGAAGGGAGAGCGGGCAGCGTGGACCGGGTCCGGTGAACCGGAGTCAATGACCGGTGGGGCCAAGGCTGGGAAGGGAGACAAAGGTGCATGGACCGGGTCTACGGAGGCGTGGGATGGTGGGGCCCGCAGAGAATCCGTCCTCAGCCGGAATCCGAGGACCTTCCAAGTGGGTCCCACGCGTCAGGGAGACAAAAGAGAAAAAGAAATTCGAAAAATAGGAAAACCCCTGTTGACTGCAGGAAGACCTGTTTGAAACTCGAGTTTTTGGGTATTCTAGAGTCTGAATTTGAAAAGGACCCAATTGAATGAAACGTTTTACCTTTTATGATCTACAACTTTGTCAAAAGGAGTAATATCAGATTCCAAGCTTAAATATGATTAAATTTGAATTTAACCTGCTGACTCCAGTTTGACCAAGGTTTAATGCAAACTTAGAAATTCTAAAAGTCTATTTTATGCTCATTTTCAGAGAAAGAGTATTATACCAATGTTGTGTAGTTTTTAATTATCTAGAACTTTCATATATGATGTTTTGCATGATAAAGACTTTTGTTCCTTTGAAATTTGAATCTTTCTTACCGATCAAGTTTAGCCAGATTTCTGCTTTTTCATTAATCGACTCAAAACTCCACCTAAACCTTTGTCCATGCTACCACACTCAATACCAAAGTTGATCCACATAAAATTGTCTACAAGTTTGCTATAGAGAGTTTGGTCCAAAACACATTATATTTTGAACTATAGTCACAAGTGCACTCAGGGGTTTTGCATATTCCACTAGAAAATTTTTGACTTCGTGATTTACTAGCCTAGTTGTTGCTCTTCTCTAAACATTATTAAGCCAAATCCTTGACTACCGCAAATCTAATCGCATGTTAAGACTTTCGAGATGCCGGGGGCATCACAGAAGGCTGCCAAGAAGCAGCGAAAGCTGAAAGCCAAGCTTGCTGATGCTTTGGCTGAGGTTGAGAGGTTGAGGAGTGTGAGAGCCCAGCCTAGTGAGATTGAGTGCCCTACCTGCGAGTCTCTCATGGTTGATCTGTGTGCGTAGAAGAGTAGATATACTCGTTAGGTAGAGGAGATGGATAGGCTTAAGGGCGAGTTAGGCAAGCTCCAGTCCAAGCTGGATGATCCTACTTTGAGTGAGGTTCCTGAGTGTGAGTCTTGCCCCCACTTAGCTGTTGACATAGCTGAACTGAAGGTGAAGTGTGAGGGGCAGCTCAGGGAGCTGGAGGAGCTTAGGGCTAGACCTACGCTTTTGGGTGCGTGTATGGTCTGTCCTACCTTGAGAGCTGAGTTAGAGCAGTTGAGAGCTGACCTTGAGGTGCTTTCAGCACCATCTGACTCTTGTGAGAACTGCCTTTCTCTTAGGATGACCTTGGTGGATAGGGAAGCCACCATTAGGAAGCATGAGAAGTCAGCTGCCCCCATTCCCTCCTTAGTGTATGAGTTTTGCTTAGCTCAGCCTGTTGTGATCGAGGGTCTGAGGGGAGACAAGCTTGATTTAGAGAGTGAGAACACGCGCTTGAGAGAGGTGCTCAGTTGGGTGTATGCTAGGCAGTCCCAACTGAAGATGATCATGGAGAGCACCAAGCGGCGTGAGGGTGACATGAGTGGCAGTAGGTTTGGAGTGTGTAGCACTTCGGGTGAGAAGAGAGCCCCGACCAAGCTTAAGACTGCCTCTCCCCAACCTACTGCTAATGGGGTTTTTCACGAGCCACCTAGGGCTACCCCAAAGAAGCAGTTTTGGACACCTAAGCCCTCACAGGCTAAGCTGGACAGGATAGTGACTGAGATCCTTAAGCCTCCTAGCAGCAAGGAGAGAACCCAGCAGCCTGCTGTGATGCCCCTGGCATCTCGAAAGTTTTAACATGTAATTAGATTAGCGGAAGTCAAGGTTTTGGCTTAATAATGTTTAGAGAAGAGCAACAACTAGGTTAGTAAATCACGAAGTCAAAAATTTTCAGTGAAATATGCAAAACCCCTGAGTGCACTGGTGACCTTAGTTCCAAATAAAATGTGATTTAGACCAAACTCCCTATAACAAACTTGTAGACAATTCTAGGTAGATGAACTTTGTTATTGGGTGTGGTGACATGCATAAAGGTTTGCAAGATGTTTTAGCTCCTTTTCTATCTTCTAGTGAATTCTGTCCAAATAGACCTGAATGGAAAATTCAAATTTTGAGCAATTAAAAGTCCCTATCATGCAAAACATCATATAAGAAAGTTGTAGATAATTAAAAACCACACAACATTGGTATAATACTCTTTCTCTGAAAATGAGCATAAAATAGACTTTAGGAATTTTTAAGTTTGTATTAAACTTTGGTCAAACTGGAGTCAGCAGGTTCAATTCAAATTTGATCATATTTAAACTTGGAATCTGATGTTTCTCCTTTTGACAAAGTTATAGATCTGGAAGAGTAGAACAACTTTGGTATTTTGGGTTTTGTCAAATTCGGCCCCTAGGATGTTCAAAAACAACAATTTCTAAAACATGTCTCAGCAGTCAAACAGCATTTTTCAATTTTCCGAAATTATTTTTCCACCCTGCGGTCACTGACGAGTGGGGTCCACTCGCCAGCCCGCCACGCGGCGCCGGCGCCCGGCGCTGCCGGCCACGCGCCGCTCGCCACCGCGGGCGCGCGCCGCCAGCACACCGCGCCGAGGCCACGCGCCGCCTGCCCGCGCCTGGCCTGCGTTTTCCCCTGCCGCGTGCCCCGCGCCTCTCTCTCACTCGCCCCTCCGCTCTCCTCTCCCTCCCTCTTGCTCTCTGCTCTCGCGCAGCGGGCCGCCATTACCGGCCGACCACTGAGCTCGCGCCCCGCCTCCTCCGGTGCTCCTCGCGTTCAACGGCCGCAAGCACCACACCCACGCCACCGTCCTCCGCCGATTTCCCCTACCCGAGGCGCCGGTCCCCCACTCCCCCACCAGATCGAGCCGCCGCCCCGTCCTCCGCGTCGCCCGGCTCCACGTCCGGTTCACCGGCGTTCCTCGCGCACTCCGGCCTCCTCTCACGACGCCGTCTTGGGGGAAAGGAACCCCTACGCCAGGAACACCTCCCCAGACCCGTTCGGCTCCAAGCGCGCGCCCCCACACGACGCGCCGCGCGCGAGAACCCCGGCGGCCGCGCGCCTCTCTGTCGACCGGAGGTAGAAGAAGCCCCTTTTCCGATTTAACCCCTGGACTTTGCCGCTTTCATGTTTCCGTCTCCGCACTATTTACTGAGTCTTGCGGATCTAACGATTCAGCCCCTGATGTTAATAGATAATCATGTTTCGGTCCCTGACTGTTATGATTTTCGATTTAATGTGTTTTATTAGGCTAAAAACTTTGGAAATTCATAGTAAATTGTAGAAAAATGCTAAAAATATAAACTTTGTTGCATTATGTTTATTTTTAGTATGTCTACAGAATGGCAAAAAAGTAGATCCCTAAAATGACCTTTTTGCCCCTGTTAATGTGCATGCATGAAAAACCTTAATAAATAGGAAATGTAGGTAAAATGAGCTTCAAAAATTATAAAAATTGGGCAGAAGCCTTGTGAACATGTGTAGACTCTGTCTAAATTTTGGTAGCCCTAGCATTGTCTGTTTAATTACTATTTTGCCCTTATCTTGTATTTAAGCATATATTAATTTAGAAAAAGATTGCTATGGAGAAAAATGCTCCATGTGACTTTAGGGCCTTGATATGAGCTCTAGATTATGAACATAACTCACTGCTAGAGTAGGAGGTAGCTTTTATAAGGTTTTGGCTCTGACTTGAAGAGGGTAGGAATAATGCATATTTAAGTAAACAGTAGGAAATGTGAAACTAATATATCCAATAAAAACCCCACACTTACCATGTTAGGTTTATGATCGACAACTTAACTCCTGTATATGTTCTTGTGAAATTACACATACACGATTGCTTCGGGTCCATCAGAGTAGTATTAATACTAGTGCCAGTCGGGAGATTTTAGTTGAGCTAGTAATCCATTACATGCGTAACTAGATGTTGCCTTATATTTTGCTTAATCAATTGTATGCTTGATGATCGTGCATCTCATTCACTGTGTCATGCATAGCATTCATATAGCAACGCTTATTGCAGATACGTGATTGAGAAACAAGTACGGGAGCTACTTTAAGCAATGGTGTTCCAGAAGATCAAGTAAGCCCCAGACACGACCTGGAGAGCCCATCAGTCGTGTTTGGAAGGAGGAGTTGTCCAAGTGATCAAGGGGTTGCCTGGGGCAAAGCCTCACAACCCGGCAAACTAACCTAGTTTAGTTTGTTGGCTGAGTAAGAATAAGCAAAGGTAGGCAGGACCATACTCAACCCAGCAAACAAATTATACTTGTTGATTACGCATATGCATTAGGAGTTGCTTGGAAACAATTGCATTAGACTCCCTGGCCGCCCTGGCCCTAGCACCTATATATAGAGTTCGTAGGACAAGTTGCCTAGGCTCTGCTAGGTGCGAGTAGACACGAGTGAAAGGAGTCACTCGTCACGTAAGTGATTTCAAAGGTTACAAAACTTTTACTATTGAGAAAGTAATACTATGCTCATGATTTAAATGGAGACCGGGCGGAGAATAATTTTATTATGAGGTGTGCGTTTGGCTCCGCCTGAGTCGTTTAAGGCCCGTCCGCTGTTCGTCTGCTGATCGGCATAACATTGCTAGAGTGCTTAACCGGGAAATGGGACCGGTGAAGTCTTACCTGGGTTTGTCCGAAGTTTTCGAGGCTCCGCTCATCCACTTGCTGGAGGCCGATGGGCCCGGGGGCGCTTGTACTCGAGGGAGGGCTGACCCGGTGCGGCCGTGGTATCGCTCCTGAGGGGGCACAACCCGGGGGTTAGGTGAGGGCGCTTTGAATCTTGGGACAAGACAGGTGGAGATGGGGGCTATATGTGAGAACGCGATGGCTAGTAAGCATATACCCCTGGCATGATAGTTATTCTCGGGAATTAAAAATCGATTCGAATCGCTGATGCCCACCAGGTGTGGGAATGCCAATATCACTGTCGGGCAACGTAGTAACTAGTTGAATATATTATGTCCGTTACTCATGTTTTCAAATACAACATGTTTGTATTGTATTGCTTACATTTCTACAAGTTATTATGGAGTTATATGCAAAAGATGAATCTTGATATTTTATATTGATATACCACTGTTTAAAATCAATGGCTAAGGATCCAAAAGTTAGTAAGCAAGCTTTGCGTCAGCCGTAAGCCAATCCATTAAGTCCTACTGAGTAATTAGTACTCAGGGTTTGCCCCCACCTTTTGAGAACAGGTACAGGCGACATCTGGACAACTGCTTGGAGAAGGGTAGTACCGGTGGGCTCGGTGCTGCTCGTCTCGATCAACGTTGCTTGAAGACTAGTAAAGTATTTCTTCCGCTGTGAGACGTTTTCAAATTCGCTTCCGCTATCTGATTCAAACTTGCCTTTCGTATGGTAATATGTTGAAACTTATGTTATTATTTCGAATCGGTTTGTGAAATAAGTTTATATATGCTATATTCAACTGCCTGAGATGATGTATCTGTTGTGGCTCCATTGTGGGCTGGATGTGTATGATGTCGGTTCCTCTGGGAAAAGGTAATATTGGGAGTCGAATGACTCTCGACGGACGACCGGGTTTAGTTCGGTCTAATCGCACTGCAAGCCAGAGATGGCAGGTGTGCTTAGCCCGGATTAAATCGGCGGTTCCGCCACAGCTGGTATCAGAGCCGATCATACACAGACAACAGACATATCATCCAGTCTTGATTTGCAAACCTATTTTCGAAAACCCTTTTCGAAGTATTTGAAAAAAATGAGAGTATCGATATGCCCATATTAAGGATGTTAGTGAAATACCAGGTGACATCGCTAACATTCTGACCTAGATAGAACTCATATGCATATTCGGCGCTTTGGAAAGCAACATTTCGGCCATAGCTATCCCCAGTACTGGCGGAGCGCTATTGGGATTTGCGAACTGTTGCGAACCCTGCATTCATGCTGATAGGGCAGAACTCTTTAAGGGGGGTGGTCACGCCATTGGAGTGTTTCGTGACCACTTTTCCTTCAATCAAAATTATAGCTAGATCTTGTTGGCCACCGTTTCTCTCCCCAGCAATTTCCCCAGTACTGGAGGAACACTGGGTGTGTTGAGAGAAATGACGCCACTACGTCGTCCACCAGACGTAGCTTAAAGAAAATCGTGGATACCACTTCTAGGGTTAGAGTGGTAATGTTTGGTAATGGTGATGAGGTTGATCTGAGCATGCATTTTTCGGCAGATACACTAACCACGTGCGAAATTAAGAACGAATAGAGAACGACTAGTTGCATTAGAGAGTGCCGTGCATATATGTCACCGGATACTCGCTAGTTATATAAATTGCACATAGGGTGTGTGATGTGGGACCGAATAGGGCGAATCATGCATCATGGCATCATGTCTTATTTCACATGCATTGTTTTTGTTACTTCAGAGTGACTAGGAGCATATTGCATTGAGTGTGTGTTACTATTGTGTTGATACGTAGCTCAAAGTACAAATAGGACTACTAGAAGCCAAGCAAGCGACTCGACTAGTACGCTTAGGTTGTCGCAATTTTTCTGTACCTAATTCATTCTAAATATGAAACATTTAATAAATGCAGGTCAAATACAATAAATATGTCGATCGGTCCAAAAATCAAACCCGTCTCGAAGTTACCGATGCCACACGCGTTAGAAACATACCATAGCCGTGTGCCATCGTTTTGCGAAAAATCACTTATCGGCGTATTTTCTAAACACGTAAACGCGGAAAACACTATGCCCACACCAAGTTTTCAAAACCCTTGAACTTACGGAAGCCTTGTTTTTCCTGCCACAGATGTCGCAGCCTTTTGACTTATGTCCTGATCACCCCGAGCCCACGAAGGCTAAAACAACAGCCCCTGCAAGTCTCAAGAAGAAGAGAAAAATGGGAGAATCTTCTACTAATACGGCTTCAGTTCAACATCTGCGACCTGGTCTGGTTTTATTGAAGGGATTCGTCAAGCCTGAAGATCAAGTCAAGATAGTTCGTACATGTCGACAACTAGGTATTGGTCCAGGAGGATTCTATAAGCCTAGTTTCAAAAACGGAACCAAGATGAAGTTATGGATGATGTGTCTAGGGAAGAATTGGGATCCAACTACAGGTCTCTATGGGCCAACGCATCCATGCAATGGTGCCCAAGTCCCTGCGATACCAGAAGCTTTCAAGACAATTGCTCAATCTGCAAATTCAACTGTAAGCGAATTTCCTCAAATCAATCCTGACATATGCATCATTAACTACTACAACAACGTCGGGAAGCTCGGACTCCATCAAGATAAGGATGAATCAGGAAGAAGCATCAATCAAGGTCTACCTATCATCTCAATCTCCCTAGGTGACACGGCAGAATTTCTGTTCAGCGATACTCGAGACAAGGATAGAGCGACCAAGGTCAACCTCGAATCCGGCGATGTCCTTATACTCGGTGGAAGATCCAGACTACTGTTCCATGGCATTTCCCATGTGAAGCCTAACACTGCACCGACATGGCTAAAAGAAGAAACCGGTCTTCGTCCAGGACGCATCAATCTCACATTTAGGCAGTACTAGCTGGGTACCAATTAGTACGATAAAGTTTGGGGACAAGCTTATGTATCAGAAGGTTTTAACAGGCGTAAATCAGAAAGACCTCAGGTGTCCGACTCTATAGAGTCAACTTGTATCTCATTCCTATGGTTAGATGTACTCCTAGTCTTATAGTGATAGCACATTGAGCTTTGGTAAATTTTTCTTTAAAACCCTTGTCGTTCATGCGTTTCGAACCCTTGTGATCAAAGGAATCCTAGTCTATTTGCACTATATTCCACTATTCGTTAATTACTTGCTCCAAAACTTTGCAAATCAAGGAACTTCTTTTACCATGGGATTCAAGTGCCCTAAGCTCTTATATCGCATCGGACTTACTCTTTATTTAAAACCTTATAGTGATTATGACTCTGTAAGTGGAATGATTGAGCCACTCTTGTTGTGATGTCTCCCTAGGCAGTCTTGGATGCCTCGACGGGACCTGGAGTCCTATGTGTACGGCCGTCACATGGTTGTGCTACTAGGTTCACGCTGGCATTAAGACATGCGAAGGCATGACATCGCTTCAATCGTGGAACATTCATAATCGGTTTTTATCTTTAATTGATCTCACTACTCTTGATTCGTGGGGATGATCGATTTCATTTCCACTATCCTGTATATATCATTCCATTGCCTTGTTTCACCCTGCTTTCTTGACCAATGGGGATGATCCGTCTCAACCCTATGACTTGCTCGTATTAATTCATATCCATGTTTGACCTTGCCTCCGAAGATTGGTGGGAACAGTCAACTTCGTTCTCACTAACTCCGTCGATATTTCTATCCATTCGTTAAACCTTATTCCCCGAGGGTGTACTTCACGAACATCCTCCACACTAGCTTTTGTTGTCGGCTAGTGCTCTTGTCTTATCGTCATTTATCTATGATTGGTTTTCTTCCTCTTAGAAGGGAGATTGCTAGCATTTTGTTTCGCTAGTAAGAACCCGTCAGCTATTACCATTTTCTTGATCAAACATAACCAACGTAGAATGTGCTACATTTCACCACATCTTACTCTTTGAAGACATGTTGACTTGAAGTTCTATATGTGGACACAGTCCCCATCAAATAGAATGAATGTGTCTCCTAAAAACACATCCAATGGCAATCCTTTGAATCATAATGTTCTGCTTTGCTCGATCCCCGGCTGGGTACACTTTGTTTTCATCGTCTGGATAAATCAGATACTTACCATGTTTCAAATATTAGTATCACAATCAGGAAATGACTCTATTCCTTTGCTTCAATCACAGTCACTTGCTCGCTGACCACAGTCTCTTCATGGTTTGTTCATTCGTTCTCTTATATGGCACGACTCGTCGAGTATCATAGAGAGACCACTCGAGCCTAACTTAGAGGATGCTCTGTGACTACTTGTGTTAAAGAGGCACTAACCATTCACAAGCTAGTTGACAAAGCTAACAGTTAAAGATTTGGATGCTTCTACGTGAATTTGAAAAGACATGAATCCACAATGCCCATACCCTTTGTAATGCACGCTAGGTTATACCGCCGTGCCTCATTCAAATCTCGGGACGAGATTTCTTTAAGGGGGGTGGGTTGTGATGCCCCCGGCATCTCGAAAGTTTTAACATGTAATTAGATTAGCGGAAGTCAAGGTTTTGGCTTAATAATGTTTAGAGAAGAGCAACAACTAGGTTAGTAAATCACGAAGTCAAAAATTTTCAGTGAAATATGCAAAACCCCTGAGTGCACTGGTGACCTTAGTTCCAAATAAAATGTGATTTAGACCAAACTCCCTATAACAAACTTGTAGACAATTCTAGGTAGATGAACTTTGTTATTGGGTGTGGTGACGTGCATAAAGGTTTGCAAGATGTTTTAGCTCCTTTTCTATCTTCTAGTGAATTCTGTCCAAATAGACCTGAATGGAAAATTCAAATTTTGAGCAATTAAAAGTCCCTATCATGCAAAACATCATATAAGAAAGTTGTAGATAATTAAAAACCACACAACATTGGTATAATACTCTTTCTCTGAAAATGAGCATAAAATAGACTTTAGGAATTTTTAAGTTTGTATTAAACTTTGGTCAAACTGGAGTCAGCGGGTTCAATTCAAATTTGATCATATTTAAACTTGGAATCTGATGTTTCTCCTTTTGACAAAGTTATAGATCTGGAAGAGTAGAACAACTTTGGTATTTTGGGTTTTGTCAAATTCGGCCCCTAGGATGTTCAAAAACAACAATTTCTAAAACATGTCTCAGCAGTCAAACAGCATTTTTCAATTTTCCGAAATTATTTTTCCACCCTGCGGTCACTGACGAGTGGGGTCCACTCGCCAGCCCGCCACGCGGCGCCGGCGCCCGGCGCTGCCGGCCACGCGCCGCTCGCCACCGCGGGCGCGCGCCGCCAGCACACCGCGCCGAGGCCACGCGCCGCCTGCCCGCGCCTGGCCTGCGTTTTCCCCTGCCGCGTGCCCCGCGCCTCTCTCTCACTCGCCCCTCCGCTCTCCTCTCCCTCCCTCTTGCTCTCTGCTCTCGCGCAGCGGGCCGCCATTACCGGCCGACCACTGAGCTCGCGCCCCGCCTCCTCCGGTGCTCCTCGCGTTCAACGGCCGCAAGCACCACACCCACGCCACCGTCCTCCGCCGATTTCCCCTACCCGAGGCGCCGGTCCCCCACTCCCCCACCAGATCGAGCCGCCGCCCCGTCCTCCGCGTCGCCCGGCTCCACGTCCGGTTCACCGGCGTTCCTCGCGCACTCCGGCCTCCTCTCACGACGCCGTCTTGGGGGAAAGGAACCCCTACGCCAGGAACACCTCCCCAGACCCGTTCGGCTCCAAGCGCGCGCCCCCACACGACGCGCCGCGCGCGAGAACCCCGGCGGCCGCGCGCCTCTCTGTCGACCGGAGGTAGAAGAAGCCCCTTTTCCGATTTAACCCCTGGACTTTGCCGCTTTCATGTTTCCGTCTCCGCACTATTTACTGAGTCTTGCGGATCTAACGATTCAGCCCCTGATGTTAATAGATAATCATGTTTCGGTCCCTGACTGTTATGATTTTCGATTTAATGTGTTTTATTAGGCTAAAAACTTTGGAAATTCATAGTAAATTGTAGAAAAATGCTAAAAATATAAACTTTGTTGCATTATGTTTATTTTTAGTATGTCTACAGAATGGCAAAAAAGTAGATCCCTAAAATGACCTTTTTGCCCCTGTTAATGTGCATGCATGAAAAACCTTAATAAATAGGAAATGTAGGTAAAATGAGCTTCAAAAATTATAAAAATTGGGCAGAAGCCTTGTGAACATGTGTAGACTCTGTCTAAATTTTGGTAGCCCTAGCATTGTCTGTTTAATTACTATTTTGCCCTTATCTTGTATTTAAGCATATATTAATTTAGAAAAAGATTGCTATGGAGAAAAATGCTCCATGTGACTTTAGGGCCTTGATATGAGCTCTAGATTATGAACATAACTCACTGCTAGAGTAGGAGGTAGCTTTTATAAGGTTTTGGCTCTGACTTGAAGAGGGTAGGAATAATGCATATTTAAGTAAACAGTAGGAAATGTGAAACTAATATATCCAATAAAAACCCCACACTTACCATGTTAGGTTTATGATCGACAACTTAACTCCTGTATATGTTCTTGTGAAATTACACATACACGATTGCTTCGGGTCCATCAGAGTAGTATTAATACTAGTGCCAGTCGGGAGATTTTAGTTGAGCTAGTAATCCATTACATGCGTAACTAGATGTTGCCTTATATTTTGCTTAATCAATTGTATGCTTGATGATCGTGCATCTCATTCACTGTGTCATGCATAGCATTCATATAGCAACGCTTATTGCAGATACGTGATTGAGAAACAAGTACGGGAGCTACTTTAAGCAATGGTGTTCCAGAAGATCAAGTAAGCCCCAGACACGACCTGGAGAGCCCATCAGTCGTGTTTGGAAGGAGGAGTTGTCCAAGTGATCAAGGGGTTGCCTGGGGCAAAGCCTCACAACCCGGCAAACTAACCTAGTTTAGTTTGTTGGCTGAGTAAGAATAAGCAAAGGTAGGCAGGACCATACTCAACCCAGCAAACAAATTATACTTGTTGATTACGCATATGCATTAGGAGTTGCTTGGAAACAATTGCATTAGACTCCCTGGCCGCCCTGGCCCTAGCACCTATATATAGAGTTCGTAGGACAAGTTGCCTAGGCTCTGCTAGGTGCGAGTAGACACGAGTGAAAGGAGTCACTCGTCACGTAAGTGATTTCAAAGGTTACAAAACTTTTACTATTGAGAAAGTAATACTATGCTCATGATTTAAATGGAGACCGGGCGGAGAATAATTTTATTATGAGGTGTGCGTTTGGCTCCGCCTGAGTCGTTTAAGGCCCGTCCGCTGTTCGTCTGCTGATCGGCATAACATTGCTAGAGTGCTTAACCGGGAAATGGGACCGGTGAAGTCTTACCTGGGTTTGTCCGAAGTTTTCGAGGCTCCGCTCATCCACTTGCTGGAGGCCGATGGGCCCGGGGGCGCTTGTACTCGAGGGAGGGCTGACCCGGTGCGGCCGTGGTATCGCTCCTGAGGGGGCACAACCCGGGGGTTAGGTGAGGGCGCTTTGAATCTTGGGACAAGACAGGTGGAGATGGGGGCTATATGTGAGAACGCGATGGCTAGTAAGCATATACCCCTGGCATGATAGTTATTCTCGGGAATTAAAAATCGATTCGAATCGCTGATGCCCACCAGGTGTGGGAATGCCAATATCACTGTCGGGCAACGTAGTAACTAGTTGAATATATTATGTCCGTTACTCATGTTTTCAAATACAACATGTTTGTATTGTATTGCTTACATTTCTACAAGTTATTATGGAGTTATATGCAAAAGATGAATCTTGATATTTTATATTGATATACCACTGTTTAAAATCAATGGCTAAGGATCCAAAAGTTAGTAAGCAAGCTTTGCGTCAGCCGTAAGCCAATCCATTAAGTCCTACTGAGTAATTAGTACTCAGGGTTTGCCCCCACCTTTTGAGAATAGGTACAGGCGACATCTGGACAACTGCTTGGAGAAGGGTAGTACCGGTGGGCTCGGTGCTGCTCGTCTCGATCAACGTTGCTTGAAGACTAGTAAAGTATTTCTTCCGCTGTGAGACGTTTTCAAATTCGCTTCCGCTATCTGATTCAAACTTGCCTTTCGTATGGTAATATGTTGAAACTTATGTTATTATTTCGAATCGGTTTGTGAAATAAGTTTATATATGCTATATTCAACTGCCTGAGATGATGTATCTGTTGTGGCTCCATTGTGGGCTGGATGTGTATGATGTCGGTTCCTCTGGGAAAAGGTAATATTGGGAGTCGAATGACTCTCGACGGACGACCGGGTTTAGTTCGGTCTAATCGCACTGCAAGCCAGAGATGGCAGGTGTGCTTAGCCCGGATTAAATCGGCGGTTCCGCCACAGCTGGTATCAGAGCCGATCATACACAGACAACAGACATATCATCCAGTCTTGATTTGCAAACCTATTTTCGAAAACCCTTTTCGAAGTATTTGAAAAAAATGAGAGTATCGATATGCCCATATTAAGGATGTTAGTGAAATACCAGGTGACATCGCTAACATTCTGACCTAGATAGAACTCATATGCATATTCGGCGCTTTGGAAAGCAACATTTCGGCCATAGCTATCCCCAGTACTGGCGGAGCGCTATTGGGATTTGCGAACTGTTGCGAACCCTGCATTCATGCTGATAGGGCAGAACTCTTTAAGGGGGGTGGTCACGCCATTGGAGTGTTTCGTGACCACTTTTCCTTCAATCAAAATTATAGCTAGATCTTGTTGGCCACCGTTTCTCTCCCCAGCAATTTCCCCAGTACTGGAGGAACACTGGGTGTGTTGAGAGAAATGACGCCACTACGTCGTCCACCAGACGTAGCTTAAAGAAAATCGTGGATACCACTTCTAGGGTTAGAGTGGTAATGTTTGGTAATGGTGATGAGGTTGATCTGAGCATGCATTTTTCGGCAGATACACTAACCACGTGCGAAATTAAGAACGAATAGAGAACGACTAGTTGCATTAGAGAGTGCCGTGCATATATGTCACCGGATACTCGCTAGTTATATAAATTGCACATAGGGTGTGTGATGTGGGACCGAATAGGGCGAATCATGCATCATGGCATCATGTCTTATTTCACATGCATTGTTTTTGTTACTTCAGAGTGACTAGAAGCATATTGCATTGAGTGTGTGTTACTATTGTGTTGATACGTAGCTCAAAGTACAAATAGGACTACTAGAAGCCAAGCAAGCGACTCGACTAGTACGCTTAGGTTGTCGCAATTTTTCTGTACCTAATTCATTCTAAATATGAAACATTTAATAAATGCAGGTCAAATACAATAAATATGTCGATCGGTCCAAAAATCAAACCCGTCTCGAAGTTACCGATGCCACACGCGTTAGAAACATACCATAGCCGTGTGCCATCGTTTTGCGAAAAATCACTTATCGGCGTATTTTCTAAACACGTAAACGCGGAAAACACTATGCCCACACCAAGTTTTCAAAACCCTTGAACTTACGGAAGCCTTGTTTTTCCTGCCACAGATGTCGCAGCCTTTTGACTTATGTCCTGATCACCCCGAGCCCACGAAGGCTAAAACAACAGCCCCTGCAAGTCTCAAGAAGAAGAGAAAAATGGGAGAATCTTCTACTAATACGGCTTCAGTTCAACATCTGCGACCTGGTCTGGTTTTATTGAAGGGATTCGTCAAGCCTGAAGATCAAGTCAAGATAGTTCGTACATGTCGACAACTAGGTATTGGTCCAGGAGGATTCTATAAGCCTAGTTTCAAAAACGGAACCAAGATGAAGTTATGGATGATGTGTCTAGAGAAGAATTGGGATCCAACTACAGGTCTCTATGGGCCAACGCATCCATGCAATGGTGCCCAAGTCCCTGCGATACCAGAAGCTTTCAAGACAATTGCTCAATCTGCAAATTCAACTGTAAGCGAATTTCCTCAAATCAATCCTGACATATGCATCATTAACTACTACAACAACGTCGGGAAGCTCGGACTCCATCAAGATAAGGATGAATCAGGAAGAAGCATCAATCAAGGTCTACCTATCATCTCAATCTCCCTAGGTGACACGGCAGAATTTCTGTTCAGCGATACTCGAGACAAGGATAGAGCGACCAAGGTCAACCTCGAATCCGGCGATGTCCTTATACTCGGTGGAAGATCCAGACTACTGTTCCATGGCATTTCCCATGTGAAGCCTAACACTGCACCGACATGGCTAAAAGAAGAAACCGGTCTTCGTCCAGGACGCATCAATCTCACATTTAGGCAGTACTAGCTGGGTACCAATTAGTACGATAAAGTTTGGGGACAAGCTTATGTATCAGAAGGTTTTAACAGGCGTAAATCAGAAAGACCTCAGGTGTCCGACTCTATAGAGTCAACTTGTATCTCATTCCTATGGTTAGATGTACTCCTAGTCTTATAGTGATAGCACATTGAGCTTTGGTAAATTTTTCTTTAAAACCCTTGTCGTTCATGCGTTTCGAACCCTTGTGATCAAAGGAATCCTAGTCTATTTGCACTATATTCCACTATTCGTTAATTACTTGCTCCAAAACTTTGCAAATCAAGGAACTTCTTTTACCATGGGATTCAAGTGCCCTAAGCTCTTATATCGCATCGGACTTACTCTTTATTTAAAACCTTATAGTGATTATGACTCTGTAAGTGGAATGATTGAGCCACTCTTGTTGTGATGTCTCCCTAGGCAGTCTTGGATGCCTCGACGGGACCTGGAGTCCTATGTGTACGGCCGTCACATGGTTGTGCTACTAGGTTCACGCTGGCATTAAGACATGCGAAGGCATGACATCGCTTCAATCGTGGAACATTCATAATCGGTTTTTATCTTTAATTGATCTCACTACTCTTGATTCGTGGGGATGATCGATTTCATTTCCACTATCCTGTATATATCATTCCATTGCCTTGTTTCACCCTGCTTTCTTGACCAATGGGGATGATCCGTCTCAACCCTATGACTTGCTCGTATTAATTCATATCCATGTTTGACCTTGCCTCCGAAGATTGGTGGGAACAGTCAACTTCGTTCTCACTAACTCCGTCGATATTTCTATCCATTCGTTAAACCTTATTCCCCGAGGGTGTACTTCACGAACATCCTCCACACTAGCTTTTGTTGTCGGCTAGTGCTCTTGTCTTATCGTCATTTATCTATGATTGGTTTTCTTCCTCTTAGAAGGGAGATTGCTAGCATTTTGTTTCGCTAGTAAGAACCCGTCAGCTATTACCATTTTCTTGATCAAACATAACCAACGTAGAATGTGCTACATTTCACCACATCTTACTCTTTGAAGACATGTTGACTTGAAGTTCTATATGTGGACACAGTCCCCATCAAATAGAATGAATGTGTCTCCTAAAAACACATCCAATGGCAATCCTTTGAATCATAATGTTCTGCTTTGCTCGATCCCCGGCTGGGTACACTTTGTTTTCATCGTCTGGATAAATCAGATACTTACCATGTTTCAAATATTAGTATCACAATCAGGAAATGACTCTATTCCTTTGCTTCAATCACAGTCACTTGCTCGCTGACCACAGTCTCTTCATGGTTTGTTCATTCGTTCTCTTATATGGCACGACTCGTCGAGTATCATAGAGAGACCACTCGAGCCTAACTTAGAGGATGCTCTGTGACTACTTGTGTTAAAGAGGCACTAACCATTCACAAGCTAGTTGACAAAGCTAACAGTTAAAGATTTGGATGCTTCTACGTGAATTTGAAAAGACATGAATCCACAATGCCCATACCCTTTGTAATGCACGCTAGGTTATACCGCCGTGCCTCATTCAAATCTCGGGACGAGATTTCTTTAAGGGGGGTGGGTTGTGATGCCCCCGGCATCTCGAAAGTTTTAACATGTAATTAGATTAGCGGAAGTCAAGGTTTTGGCTTAATAATGTTTAGAGAAGAGCAACAACTAGGTTAGTAAATCACGAAGTCAAAAATTTTCAGTGAAATATGCAAAACCCCTGAGTGCACTGGTGACCTTAGTTCCAAATAAAATGTGATTTAGACCAAACTCCCTATAACAAACTTGTAGACAATTCTAGGTAGATGAACTTTGTTATTGGGTGTGGTGACGTGCATAAAGGTTTGCAAGATGTTTTAGCTCCTTTTCTATCTTCTAGTGAATTCTGTCCAAATAGACCTGAATGGAAAATTCAAATTTTGAGCAATTAAAAGTCCCTATCATGCAAAACATCATATAAGAAAGTTGTAGATAATTAAAAACCACACAACATTGGTATAATACTCTTTCTCTGAAAATGAGCATAAAATAGACTTTAGGAATTTTTAAGTTTGTATTAAACTTTGGTCAAACTGGAGTCAGCGGGTTCAATTCAAATTTGATCATATTTAAACTTGGAATCTGATGTTTCTCCTTTTGACAAAGTTATAGATCTGGAAGAGTAGAACAACTTTGGTATTTTGGGTTTTGTCAAATTCGGCCCCTAGGATGTTCAAAAACAACAATTTCTAAAACATGTCTCAGCAGTCAAACAGCATTTTTCAATTTTCCGAAATTATTTTTCCACCCTGCGGTCACTGACGAGTGGGGTCCACTCGCCAGCCCGCCACGCGGCGCCGGCGCCCGGCGCTGCCGGCCACGCGCCGCTCGCCACCGCGGGCGCGCGCCGCCAGCACACCGCGCCGAGGCCACGCGCCGCCTGCCCGCGCCTGGCCTGCGTTTTCCCCTGCCGCGTGCCCCGCGCCTCTCTCTCACTCGCCCCTCCGCTCTCCTCTCCCTCCCTCTTGCTCTCTGCTCTCGCGCAGCGGGCCGCCATTACCGGCCGACCACTGAGCTCGCGCCCCGCCTCCTCCGGTGCTCCTCGCGTTCAACGGCCGCAAGCACCACACCCACGCCACCGTCCTCCGCCGATTTCCCCTACCCGAGGCGCCGGTCCCCCACTCCCCCACCAGATCGAGCCGCCGCCCCGTCCTCCGCGTCGCCCGGCTCCACGTCCGGTTCACCGGCGTTCCTCGCGCACTCCGGCCTCCTCTCACGACGCCGTCTTGGGGGAAAGGAACCCCTACGCCAGGAACACCTCCCCAGACCCGTTCGGCTCCAAGCGCGTGCCCCCACGCGACGCGCCGCGCGCGAGAACCCCGGCGGCCGCGCGCCTCTCTGTCGACCGGAGGTAGAAGAAGCCCCTTTTCCGATTTAACCCCTGGACTTTGCCGCTTTCATGTTTCCGTCTCCGCACTATTTACTGAGTCTTGCGGATCTAACGATTCAGCCCCTGATGTTAATAGATAATCATGTTTCGGTCCCTGACTGTTATGATTTTCGATTTAATGTGTTTTATTAGGCTAAAAACTTTGGAAATTCATAGTAAATTGTAGAAAAATGCTAAAAATATAAACTTTGTTGCATTATGTTTATTTTTAGTATGTCTACAGAATGGCAAAAAAGTAGATCCCTAAAATGACCTTTTTGCCCCTGTTAATGTGCATGCATGAAAAACCTTAATAAATAGGAAATGTAGGTAAAATGAGCTTCAAAAATTATAAAAATTGGGCAGAAGCCTTGTGAACATGTGTAGACTCTGTCTAAATTTTGGTAGCCCTAGCATTGTCTGTTTAATTACTATTTTGCCCTTATCTTGTATTTAAGCATATATTAATTTAGAAAAAGATTGCTATGGAGAAAAATGCTCCATGTGACTTTAGGGCCTTGATATGAGCTCTAGATTATGAACATAACTCACTGCTAGAGTAGGAGGTAGCTTTTATAAGGTTTTGGCTCTGACTTGAAGAGGGTAGGAATAATGCATATTTAAGTAAACAGTAGGAAATGTGAAACTAATATATCCAATAAAAACCCCACACTTACCATGTTAGGTTTATGATCGACAACTTAACTCCTGTATATGTTCTTGTGAAATTACACATACACGATTGCTTCGGGTCCATCAGAGTAGTATTAATACTAGTGCCAGTCGGGAGATTTTAGTTGAGCTAGTAATCCATTACATGCGTAACTAGATGTTGCCTTATATTTTGCTTAATCAATTGTATGCTTGATGATCGTGCATCTCATTCACTGTGTCATGCATAGCATTCATATAGCAACGCTTATTGCAGATACGTGATTGAGAAACAAGTACGGGAGCTACTTTAAGCAATGGTGTTCCAGAAGATCAAGTAAGCCCCAGACACGACCTGGAGAGCCCATCAGTCGTGTTTGGAAGGAGGAGTTGTCCAAGTGATCAAGGGGTTGCCTGGGGCAAAGCCTCACAACCCGGCAAACTAACCTAGTTTAGTTTGTTGGCTGAGTAAGAATAAGCAAAGGTAGGCAGGACCATACTCAACCCAGCAAACAAATTATACTTGTTGATTACGCATATGCATTAGGAGTTGCTTGGAAACAATTGCATTAGACTCCCTGGCCGCCCTGGCCCTAGCACCTATATATAGAGTTCGTAGGACAAGTTGCCTAGGCTCTGCTAGGTGCGAGTAGACACGAGTGAAAGGAGTCACTCGTCACGTAAGTGATTTCAAAGGTTACAAAACTTTTACTATTGAGAAAGTAATACTATGCTCATGATTTAAATGGAGACCGGGCGGAGAATAATTTTATTATGAGGTGTGCGTTTGGCTCCGCCTGAGTCGTTTAAGGCCCGTCCGCTGTTCGTCTGCTGATCGGCATAACATTGCTAGAGTGCTTAACCGGGAAATGGGACCGGTGAAGTCTTACCTGGGTTTGTCCGAAGTTTTCGAGGCTCCGCTCATCCACTTGCTGGAGGCCGATGGGCCCGGGGGCGCTTGTACTCGAGGGAGGGCTGACCCGGTGCGGCCGTGGTATCGCTCCTAAGGGAGGGCTGACCCGGTGCGGCCGTGGTATCGCTCCTGAGGGGGCACAACCCGGGGGTTAGGTGAGGGCGCTTTGAATCTTGGGACAAGACAGGTGGAGATGGGGGCTATATGTGAGAACGCGATGGCTAGTAAGCATATACCCCTGGCATGATAGTTATTCCCGGGAATTAAAAATCGATTCGAATCGCTGATGCCCACCAGGTGTGGGAATGCCAATATCACTGTCGGGCAACGTAGTAACTAGTTGAATATATTATGTCCGTTACTCATGTTTTCAAATACAACATGTTTGTATTGTATTGCTTACATTTCTACAAGTTATTATGGAGTTATATGCAAAAGATGAATCTTGATATTTTATATTGATATACCACTGTTTAAAATCAATGGCTAAGGATCCAAAAGTTAGTAAGCAAGCTTTGCGTCAGCCGTAAGCCAATCCATTAAGTCCTACTGAGTAATTAGTACTCAGGGTTTGCCCCCACCTTTTGAGAACAGGTACAGGCGACATCTGGACAACTGCTTGGAGAAGGGTAGTACCGGTGGGCTCGGTGCTGCTCGTCTCGATCAACGTTGCTTGAAGACTAGTAAAGTATTTCTTCCGCTGTGAGACGTTTTCAAATTCGCTTCCGCTATCTGATTCAAACTTGCCTTTCGTATGGTAATATGTTGAAACTTATGTTATTATTTCGAATCGGTTTGTGAAATAAGTTTATATATGCTATATTCAACTGCCTGAGATGATGTATCTGTTGTGGCTCCATTGTGGGCTGGATGTGTATGATGTCGGTTCCTCTGGGAAAAGGTAATATCGGGAGTCGAATGACTCTCGACGGACGACCGGGTTTAGTTCGGTCTAATCGCACTGCAAGCCAGAGATGGCAGGTGTGCTTAGCTCGGATTAAATCGGCGGTTCCGCCACACCTGCACCACCCAAGACCACACAGCCACCACACCAGCAGCCCCAGCCTATGCCCAAGAGACCTGTCTACCGCTGTGAGTTTTGCCAGCGGAATGGTCACTTGGAGGAGTTTTGCTTCAGGAGGAAGCGGGCTGAGAGGCAGGAGAGAGCTTGGGAGAACAAGGATCAGTTCTACCAAGGTGGTATGCAGGATCCTCCCCTGTGCGGTGAGACGACAGAGCGCTTTGCTGGTGGTGAGCGAGGAGGCGGCTTTCAGGCCCGTGCTCCTGGTGGTGAGAGACGCTTTGTCGGTCGAGCTCCTAGCCATTTACAGGGCTCCGAGGCTTTGGTAATAGAGGGTTTGAGAGTCCATGCTTTGGAGGACGTGGTTACCCTAGTCGTCGTGATGAGTACTTTGGCTTTGCTTACCCCACCTTTGAGCAGATGGCTCGGCACTGGTTCAGCAGTTTTACTAACCCCAGTGCCGGACCGTTCGCTCACTCTCGCTTTGACTGATTTTGCAGGATCGAGGCATGGAGGACATTTGGATAATGGACTCCAGCTGCTCTAGGCACATGACAGGGCACCGCAGATGGTTCTCCAGCCACAACCCCGCGAGCACCAAAGAATACATCACATTTGGGGATAATGGTCAAGGTAAAGTGTTGGGTGTTGGATCTGTTGCTCTTTCTAACAAGCTGTCCCTGAGAGAAGTTGCTTTGGTTCGGAGTCTTGGCTTCAATTTGGTTTCTGTTTCACAACTTCTCAAGGAAGGGTTTGAGGTTCGCTTTAAGGAGGGTGCTTCTTGTGTTCTTGATGCTAAGGAAAACCTTGTTTGTCGGATTTTGCCCTATGGGCAGGTTTTTAAGGTTGGCCTTGCATTTGTTTCTGGCCCTCCTCACTGTTTGGTCGCTGGTCCTTCTGCTGATATTTGGAAGTGGCATAGGAGACTAGGCCATCTGAGTTTTGATCTGCTAGTCAGGTTGAGCTCTATGGGTCTAATCCGAGGATTGCCCAAGCTTAAGGCAGAGAAGGACTTAGTGTGCCATCCTTGTCGTCATGGCAAAATGGTTGCTGCTTCCCATGCTCCTGTTAATCAGGTTATGACTTCTTACCCGGGAGAGCTGTTACATATGGACACTGTAGGTCCAGCTCGGGTACAGTCAGTCAGTGGGAAGTGGTATGTGCTTGTCGTAGTAGACGACTTTTCTCGCTTCTCGTGGGTGTTTTTCATGGAGTTTGAGGATGAGGCTTTCGGTTTTGTTCGGGATCTGGTCTTGAGGTGGCATCCCTATCCACCAAGGTCATCCTAAGAGAAAGGCAGTTCTCACAAGAGTCAGATGGTGCTAAAAGCACCTCAAGGTCAGCTCTCAACTGCTTTAACTTAGCTCTCAAGGTAGGACAGACCGTACACGCACCCAAAAGCGTAGGTCTAGCCCTAAGCTCCTCTAGCTCCCTGAGCTGCCCCTCACACTTCACCTTTAGCTCAGCTATGTCAACAGCTAAGTGGGGGTAAAACTCACACTCAGGAACCTAACTCAAAGTAGGCTCATCCAGCTTGGACTGGAGCTTGCCTAACTCGCCCTTAAGCCTATCCATCTCCTCTACCTGACGAGTATATCTACTCTTCTGCGCACACAGATCGACCATGAGAGACTCACAGGTAGGGCACTCAATCTCACTAGGCTGGGCTCTCATACTCCTCAACCTCTCAACCTCAGCCAAAGCATCAGCAAGCTTGGCTTTCAACTTCCGCTGCTTCTTGGCAGCCTTCTCCAACATCTTATCCTAGGCTCTAAGCATGCAGCTGTTCTCCTCCAACAACTCTAGGACTTGAGCTTCATCAGGAGTTACCTCATCATCGGAGGAGCCGCTGTCGTGGTGGTCGCTGTCGCCCTTGTCTTGCAGCGCAATGGAGCAAACCGACTTGCGGTTCATCTTGTGCTTGCGCTTGGACATGGTGGAGACGAAGCAGAGGCCAGCTGGACCGCCTTGGTCTCTCCTCTTCTCCCGCTTGGTGACGATCTCCTCATCGCTTGAGCTCGATGAGGATGAAGAGGAAGAAGACGATCTGCAGCTCCCACCCTTCAGGTTGGCAAGGAAGGCCTTCTCCTGCCTACGGCTCTCCTTCTGGTAGCTCTTGAAAGCCTTCCGAAAGTCCTTTGCCTTCCTGCTGGAGCGGTGCTTGCCAGAGGGGTGCCTGTCGAAGCGGTACTTGTGGGAGTCGCGGGAGTGGTACTTGCTGGAGTCGCCTAAGCCGCCCTTGCCCTTCTTGTAGTAGTCGTTCTACTTGTTTGGGCACTCGGCGATGAAGTGACCAACCTACCCGCACTCGAAGCACATGGGCCTTTCGCCCCTCTTCTTGCTCATGCGGTTGTCATAGGCGCGCTGAAAGCGACTAGACACCGCACAAAGCTCGTCGTCCCCCAGAAGCGCCAACTGCTCCTCTGTCACAGACATCAAAGCAGAAAACGAGAAGTTGTGAAGCATGGGGTTAGTAATGACCTCCCTGGAGCTAGAAGCCAAGGCCAGGACCTTGGAGCCTGTACCATCGAGAGAATCTCTCATCTGGTAATCCACCTCTGTGGCCTTGAGCTTGCAATAAAGCTCCTCGACACCCAAAGTGTCATACCCTGCCGACTCAAGTATGGAGTTCTTCTTGATCTCCCACACTTTCCTGCCCAAGGCAGACAGCAGCTTGACAGCCTGCTGATGGTCAGTGTATGGGAGTCGAGCGGGGACAGAGTTGACACGGAGCTTGTTGATGGTCGACTGAAAACGACCAAACAAGGCATCCACAGACTCTCCAGGCTTCTGAACAAAGTTCTCATACTCTCGCATGTTGGTCTCAACAAGACGGCCATTAACTGTCACCGTACCCTCATGGTGTGCACTGAGCAGGGACCAAATCTCACGGGCGGTATCAAGCTCATAGTCCGCCGGACCAAGTCCAGAGAAGAGAAAGTTCACCGCCTTGTAGTTCGCCTCGTGCTGAGCAACGAGCGCCGGTGTGGTAAGCTCGGCGAGGGGAAGCACTGTGAAAGTCCTACTCTGGGTAGCATCCCATATGTCCTCGCTCTGGCTAAGAAAGAAAGCCTTCATCCTACCCTTCCAGTAGGCATAGCCATCCGAGCCGAGAACCCGAACCTTCCCGGAGTGCATCATAGTCGCTACTGGTTTCTCACCGGTAAAGGTATGAAGAAACCTAACCGGCTCTGATACCAATTGTAGGACCGAGACGTGCGACTAGAGGGGGGTGAATAGGAGCACTTGAAAACTCAAAATCACAAACCCCAAACTTGGTGCAACGGAAGCTCACAAGAGAATCGTGCTAGACACCCTCCACTGAACGGATACGTGTCTAGCAAGGACAAGGTGCCATCCACTGAAAGGATACACACCAGGCGAGGAAGAGCACACAACTCGACGACCACAAAGATCGCAAGTCACGGCAAGCAACGAAACTTGTGAGTTCACCACCCGACATTCACCGCACCAAAATACGACTTACTGGAACACAGCAAGCAAAGAGTATGGTCAGCAGTGGGAAAACACAAGGTCGAAACAAAGCAATCAAAGCAGAAGCCTCCAACCAACACAAAAGCAGTCACCTAGCGATCGCCAAGATCTCTTAGCAAATGAGGTGCTAAAGACCTTAGGAATGACCCTAGGCACCCCCAAAACCACCCGGAACAAGCCACAAACCCTAGGAACAACTTAAACCAAATCCGAGGCCAAAAACACTGTCCACATCGGACTATCCGATAGCCTCTATCGAATAGTCCGATAGGACTTTTTCAGGCAGACCAGGCTACAAAAAAAAATACCAAAACCCAGTTAAATAGACTCCAAAAATCATGAAATTTTAACCAAAGGCTTATTAAAACATGTGGAACAACATACCAAAAAATCAGCCCATTGGGAGACTGTTAAGTCCACCGGACTATCCGGTGAAGTTGCACCGGACTGTCCGGTGTGCCTAGAAATCAGCCTCGGACTTTGAGTTTGCAAACCTCAAACTTGACCAAATCTTCTCGGATCTTCACAAAATTTCGCACAGGCTATACTAGCACTATTCCAAATCTATTCCCAAAAGATCTACTCAAAAAGATCAAGGGATTAGCGGGAATTTCAGATCTCGTGAAGAGGGGAAAATTTGGGCAAAAAGGGACAACTCAAGAGCGACTTGCTCACGGGAATCCAGCAGGATGGAGATGTTCTAGGACATATTTACCACATCCTTGCAAGTCTAAAGGAGCCAAATGAACATGATTTACTCACGAGCAAAGCAAATCTCCAAAAGCCCTTGAGTTGCATCCAAAATCCAACTAGAAAGAGAGGGAGAAGGGGGCTGCACACATGAGCACGAAATGGAGATGAATCTTGGCTTGATTATGCAAGGAATTCAGTAGCTACAAGGTTCAACTCAGCCTACCACCCTTCATCCTTCCCACTTTTGCAAAGTGCTAGCCTAGGGGACTCTAAACCTAGACTAATCACCCGATTATCTCTCAAAGCATGTGGCTGGTTGGAAACTAAGCCTAGGGTTCTAAGATGGTGGAAGAGTCACCTAAATGACCAGCCACTTAGGTATTTATAGCCTAGGCCTAACGACGCAGTTTACACTAAGACCCATATATTACAGAAATGCCCGTAGGTGCAAAACTGGAAAAGACTCGACTTTCTCAGGGACGGACGACCGCGATGGAATCTTGATCTTCTTGTCTTGCACGCTATCTACCGGATGACGTCCACATGGCCAGTAGTCCAAATCCGCCGAACGACTCCCGGTTTTGAAGTCAGAAACCACGAAACTTTAGGAAGTCTCCGTCTGGACCAGATTTGG
Source organism: Paspalum vaginatum (assembly GCA_030272315.1). NCBI lineage: Eukaryota > Viridiplantae > Streptophyta > Magnoliopsida > Poales > Poaceae > Paspalum > Paspalum vaginatum. The sequence continues at coordinate 36,802,002 of CM059017.1, read as the reverse complement.
CCCATCTTCTCTATCTTGGCGAGTCGTGGCCCAACTCACCAAGGCTTGGGTAGCTTGGGTGGCGGTTTTTAGCCGAAGCCGCCAAAGCACCTCTCGCACGTCTTCGCGCCACGCACTCGGGTTGGAGCACCGCGGATGCAACCGGCTTCTCCTGTCCATCGGAGCTGCCCCGAGGTCCATCGGAGGACTTACACCACCGTCGCCGATCCGCCTCTCCATGTACCGAGCTCCCATGACCGACAAACGCCGAGCCTCTGCCTCAGTCCATCGAGGTCTTCTGCCCGTGTCTATCCGGGACTTCATCTCCTACCTCCTACCCGTCAGAGGGCCTCCTGTCCATTAGAGGACTTGGTCACGTCGACAATCACTCATCACACCAGGAGAGCAATGAGGTCGGTCCATTGGCTCTCAACCGCGAACTGAATGTCTGGTCTGGTCACCGTCAGGTACAGAAGTGAGCCGATCATCCCCCGATACTCTCTCTAGTCCACCACCTCCCCATCCTCATCAGCATCAAGCGCCATCTGTGTTGACATGGGAGTAGACATAGGTCTAGAGTCTCCCGTATCAAACTTCTTCAATATGTCCCTCGTGTACTTGGCTTGATGGATGAAGGTTCCTTCAGGGCCTTGCTTGATCTGTAGCCCGAGGAAGAAATGAAGCTCACCCATGAGACTCATCTCGAATTCACTGCTCATCTGTTCAGCAAACTTAGACACAAGAACGTGAGATGAACCACCAAAATAATGTCATCAACATATATCTGCACTCGAAGGGTGTCACCGCCACAACTCAACAGAAACAAAGTCTTGTCTTCTGAACCCATCACAAACCCAAACTTGAGCAGGAGCTACTTCAACCAAGCATACCAAGCTCTAGGAGCTTGCTTCATATCATAAAGGGCTTTCCTCAACTTATACACTGGTCTAGAAATCTAGCACTCTCAAAGCCAAGAGGCTGTCTCACATACACTTCCTCCTCTATGAACCCATTCAGAAAAGCTAACTTGACATCCATCTGCTGCAGTTTGAAGCCTTTAGAGGCAGCAAAGGCAAGTAGGATTCTAATGCTTTCTAATCGAGCTACAGGAGCGAAGGTCTCTTCATAATCTATACCCTCCTTCTGACAGAAACCTTGGTCTACCAATCTAGCTTTGTTCCTCACTACCAACCCATCCTCACCCTGTTTGTTCTTGAAAACCCACTTCGTAACTATAGGGTGGCAGTTTGGTGGAGACTCAGCTAAGTCCCACTATTCCCTTCCGCAGACATTCTTTTATAGTCGACATGTTTTCTCTCAAAGTTCTCCAACTCCTCATGCATGGCGTTCACCCAACTAGGATCAGATAATGCTTGTGACACATCCCGGGGCTCAAAAGAAGCAACAAATGCAGAGTGGCAGAAGAAGGCTAGAGAGTTAACCGAAGAGCGTGTGACACGCTAGTGAAGTCCACCGATCATCCTGTCAGCTAGGTGATCCCACTGGACCTGCCGAGATGGAACAATCTCAGAGGTCACCTCCCTTGCGTCCTCAGCGGGGCCTGCCTCTACTTGAGTGTACAGTCGAGGAATTGAGGAGGAAGCCGTAGGCAAAGGTCCTCCATCATCATCAGAACTCGTAGCAGAGGGGGCAGGAGCTGCAGCCAGTGTAGAGGCTCCTGCACCACCAACGTCTAGTGCACCTTCCTCATCCTCAAAAATGGGAGTGCTTTCTTCATCATCACCTGAAAGCTCAAACGTTGATCGTCAGCTCAAACCCTGCCGACTCAAGTATGGAGTTCTTCTTGATCTCCCACACTTTCCTGTCCAAGGCATACAGCAGCTTGACAGCCTGCTGATGGTCAGTGTATGGGAGTCGAGCGGGGGCAGAGTTGACATGGAGCTTGTTGATGATCGACTGAAAACGACCAAACAAGGCATCCACAACTCTCCAGGCTTCTGAACAAAGTTCTCAAACTCTCGCCTGTAGGTCTCAAGAAGACGGCCCTTGACTGTCACCGTACCCTCATGGAGTGCACTGAGCAGGGACCAAATCTCATGGGCGGTATCAAGATGGCTAACTCTCTCATAGTCCACCGGACCAAGTCCAGAGAAGAGAAAGTTCACCGCCTTGTAGTTTGCCTCATGCTGAGCAACGAGCGCCGGTGTGATACGCACGGCGAGGGGAAGCACTGTGAAAGTCGTACTCTGGGTAGCATCCCATATGTCCTCGCTCTGGCTAAGCAAGAAAGCCTTCATCCTACCCTTCCAGTAGGCGTAGCCATCCGAGCCGAGAACCGGAACTGTCCCGCAGTGCATCATAGTCGCTACTGGTTTCTCACCGGTAAAGGTATGAAGAAACCTAACCGGCTCTGATACCAATTGTAGGACCAAGACGTGCGACTAGAGGGGGGTGAATAGGAGCACTAAAAACTCAAAATCACTTTCCCCAGAAACTGAACGAGAATGTGCTGAAACTAGACACCGTCCACTGATCGGATATGTGTCTAGCAGCGCAAGGTGCCGTCCTCTGAACGGATACGCATCGAGTGAGAAAGCAGCGAGTAACTCGACGATCACAAGACCGCAAGTCACCGAGGCAACGAAGATCGCTAAACCACCACTCGACACTCACCGCACCGAGATGCGACTCACTGATATGCAGCAAGCAAAGAGTATGGTCAGACAGCGAGGAAAGCGAACTCGAAGCATAAACCACATCGGAAGAGACAATACACAAGACGACAAACTGCACCAGGCAGCACCGGATAGTCCAGTGGGCTGCACCGGATAGTCTAGTGTCACCAGATAATTCAGTGTCCAGCACCGAATAGTCCGGTGTGACAGCCGGATGGACCACTGCCACCGGATTGTCCAGTGACGGCTGCCGGATAGTCCGGTGATGTCGCTGAAAGACTGTTCCAGACCCAAAACATGACCCAATCTTGTCCGATCAAAGCGAAATTTTGCACAGCCTATCTGAACCCTATTCCAAAGCTGTTCCCAGAAGATCAACTCCAAATGATCAAGAGAACGACGGGAATTCAGATTTCGTGAGAGGGGAAATATTTGGCCAAGAAGGGGAAGACTCAAAAACGACTTGCTTGTGGCAATCCAGCAGGATTGAGATGTTCTGAGACATTATCTCCACGTCCTAGCAAGCGCAAAAGAGTCAATAGAACAAGGATTAACTCGTGGGCAAACCAAATCACCAAAAGCCCCTGAGTTTCATCCAAAAACCAAAGAGGAGAGGGAGAGGGAGAGGGCTGCACACATGAGTACGAAAATTCCTTGGATTAGAAGTGGAAATCAGTTTTACAAGGGTTCCTCACAGCCTACCTCCCTTCTTCCTCCCACTAATGCAAAGTGCTAAGCCTAGGGGACTCCAAATCCTAGTCTAGCACCCAATTTTCTCTCTAAGCACTTGGCTGGTTGGAATGCTAAGCCTAGGGCAAATAGAGGTGGAAGAGTCACCTAAATGACCAGCCACTAAGGTATTTATAGCCTAGGCCTAACGACACAGTTTACACTAAGACCCCTATATTACAGAAACGCCCAGTAGGGGCCAAATTGGAAAAGACTCGACTTTCTCGGGGACGGACGACCGCAATGGAGTCTTGATCTTCTTGTCTTGCACGCTATCTGCCAGGATGACGTCCACGTGGCCAGTAGTCCAAATCCGCCGATCGACCCCCGGTTTTGAAGTCAGAAACCGGGAAACTTTAGGAAGTCTCCGTCTGGGCCGGATTTGGCCCATCTTCTCTATCTTGGCGAGTCGTGGCCCAACTCACCAAGGTTTAGGTAGCTTGGGTGGCGGTTTTTAGCCGAAGCCGCCAAAGCACCTCTCGCACGTCTTTGCGCCACGCACTCAGGTTGGAGCACCGCGGACGCACCCGGCTTCTCCTGTCCATCGGAGCTGCCCCGCGGTCCATCGGAGGACTTACACCACTGTTGCCATCCACCTTTCCGTATACCGAGCTCCCATGACCGACAGACTGCCGAGCCTCTGCCTCAGTCCGTCAAGGTCTTCTGCCCGTGTCCATCTGGGACTTCATCTCCTACCTCCTGCCCGTCGGAGGGCCTCCTGTCCATCGGAGGACTTGGTGACGTTGACAATCACTCATCACACCAAGAGAGCAATGAGGCCGGTCCATTGGCTCTCAACGTCCATGTGGCCAGTAGGTCCAAATCCGCCGATCGACCCCCGGTTTTGAAGTCAGAAACTAGGAAACTTTAGGAAGTCTCCGTCTGGGCCGGGTTTGGCCCATCTTCTCTATCTTGGCGAGTCGTGGCCCAACTCACCAAGGCTTGGGTAGCTTGCGTGGCAGTTTTTAGCCGAAGCCGCCAAAGCACCACTCGCACGTCTTCACGCCACGCACTCGGGTTGGAGCACCGTGAACACAACCTGGCTTCTCCTGTCCATCGGAGCTGCCCCACGGTCCATCAGAGGACTTACACCACCGTCGTCGATCCGCCTCTCCATGTACCAAGCTCTCGTGACCGACAGACTCTGAGCCTCTGCCTCAGTCCGTCAAGGATCTTCTGCCCATGTCCATCCGAGACTTCATCTCCTACCTCCTGCCCGTTAGAGAACTTGGTCACGTTGACAATCACTCATCACAACAGGAGAGCAATGAGGCCGGTCCATTGGCCCTGATTGCTTAGATTATTATGACCACGAACAGATTCGCCATCATCGGTTTGTGGAACCCAACTTGTGCAATTCAGTTCTTGATTGTGTTTCCCTGTTCCTGCTTGTGTTCTCTCGGTTGCATTTGCAGGGATCAGTAGCCTTCTAGGCGAGGTCAATTGCGCGCATTCCACAGTCGATAACCATCAGAGCAGTGGTGTAGTGATTGCAAGGATTCAAACTTTCACCCGGAGCCTTCTTCACCAACGTCGAGTTCTCCACTCCTAAACCTTCTTATCTATCGAAGAATCGGACATATTCTTATCAATTGTTATCAGATTACAGGTTGCCTGTTTGATAACTTCGTTTATCCCTAGTGCTACAATATTCGTTTTTAGTTTGCTTTGTTGAGTTTTCATCCTCTATGATTGACTTAGCTACTTGTTTAATTTTGTTCTTTGTCATCATGCTTGTGTTTCCACCACTATCCATACATACCACTTTGTTCCACCCCACGTTGTCTTTTCCGCCGCCATGCAAACCCTAATTGGAGGATTCATCAATAAAATGGCCATAACATTGTCATCCATACTCGGAATTGGGCAAACAAATACATTTCAGAAATCTACTAAAAAATTCGCATCTCATTCTCCACCGGACTGCTAGGTTTGCTGATTTTAGTTTTGTGAAAATTGGCTAGGAAAATCGAGTTCTCGAGCCCCAAAGTTTCTGTACGCTTGTGTTTGACGTGCTTGTTCTCATAGTTTTGCTCCACAGGCCACATCCTGATTCCGTTTGTTCTGAAATGTTTGTTCTAAAATTTTTGTGGCACTTCCTGGTGAGTGAAGAAAAGAAAAAAGTAAAAAAAAAGAGATTTGCAATAAAAAAGAACAAAAGAGAACAAAAGAAAAGAGAGACGTGTAGCAGGGAAGGAGCTTTGGTTGCAGTTTTCAGCCTCCCCGACCTTCCACCTTTGACTTGTCACACCTTTTACACTCGGGTGCTTCAATTTTGAATAGCTTTTAGCCAGCAACAAACACATGCTTTGGATCATTATTCAGTTTTGCAAATCTGTTACGATATTATTTTTGCTTAGCCACATATTGAGCCATCCCAAGCTCTACTCTATTTTCTCTTGAGTGGTACAGGTTGGTCTTGCAATCATCCCAAGCTCTAGGTGTGTTACAACTCTTGGACGTCGTTGCCTCTTCTAGGTCACCATCGTCTTGTTGCTATGTACGGTAACAACATTTGCAAGCGCTTTGTAAACGCTTCGAGTGAAGAGATCCCACATGCCTACTAGATAAGGATAATCTTCTCTTGTTCTCTATGTTTTGTATTACACTAACCATGGCAGGTGATGCTTCCCCTTAAGGCTTCAATGAATGTGTCTTAGAGGACGAGCTACCCCCAAACTTATTGCTGTGCAAAACAAGTTTATTAGTGATTTCAGGGTGGAAATTCCTTCAGGTCGTAAATGATCTGCACACCACGGTAAATAATTTGGTGACTTAGCTCGAAGCTGTTGAGATCAAAGTTGCTACCTCTAGTGCCGCTTCTTCAACATCCGAGGAATCAGAGGCATCTAGGGAATCCAGTGAAGAAGATGATGAGGCATATAGTAAACAGGACTAGCGCTCAGGTACTAAGGGTAAGCGACCACATCGACCACCACCATCTCCACGTCGTGGTAACAAAGGTAATAAAGGTGATAATGATAACAAGTTTGGTAGGGTGAAATTTAAAATTCCTCCCTTTGATGGTTCATATGATGCTGATGCTTACTTAGACTGGGAGATGACTGTTAAACAAAAATTTAATTCTCAGATGATTCCTGCTACTCAACGTGTTCGATATGCTAATAGTGTTACTGGTTACGTTATACTTGGTGGAATGACTTCGTTAAACATGGTCAAGACCCTTCCACATGGTCTAAGCTAAAATATTCTATGCATAGCCATTTTATTCCTCCTTCTTATAAGCGTGATTTGAAGAAGAAAATACAACGTTTTGATCAAGGATGTTGCCATGTTGCGTTGTGATATTAATGCGAAATATGATGATACTATGACTCATTTTTGTTCTGGTTTGTGCAAAGATATTCAAAACATTGTTGATTATAAAGATTATAACACCATAGATAAGTTGTTCCATATTGCTGTTTTGGCAGAACAAGAATTGTAGGGCCGTGTACAACTTTCATGCAATACTATTGGTGTCTCCTCTTCTTGCAGGTTGCATTCGAGCAAGGGATGAGTAGCACCAGCTGACAACTAACACACTCTACCAGCAACACCAGCGACGCCAACTAAGCCCGAAAATAGCAAAGACCGACAATGCTATCCCTACTACCCCATCAGCAAACATTGTGTGCCATCAGTGCAAAGGCATGGGACATGTAATGAAGGAGTTCCCAAGCAAGCGAGCCTACATTGCTGCAGATGATGGTGGTTACATCAGAACTAGTGATGTTGAAGATGAGCAAGTTGCTAAGGAGGATGCCTCGGCTTATGGCGAAGATGATGCAGATGACTACACGCACAATGGCACCTATGTTGTCGAGCATGTTTTGAGTGCATAGTGGAGCATGAGGACAAGCTTTAGTGGCATAATCTATTTCAGATTTATTTGATCATCAGCAAGTGCCGTGCTCATACTATAATTGATGGTGGGAGTTGTAATAATTTGGTGAGTGCTGATTTTGTCAAAAAGTTTGGTCTTTCAACATGTGCTCACACTCATCCATATCATATTCAATGGCTTAACAACAGCGGTAAGGCAAAGGTAACACATACTGCACATGTACATTTTTCTATTAGTACATACCACGACTATGCAGATTGTGATGTTGTTCCCATGCAAGCATGTTCTCTTTATTGGGTAGACCTTGAGAATTTGATACTAATGCAGCAAATCATGGTAGAACTAATACTTACACATTCATGCATAAAGGCCAAAAAATTATGTTGCTTCCTTTGACTCTAGCTGAAATTGTCAAATGTGATAGGGCCATAGCTAAAACTGCAAAGTGTGACAAGGCTTTAGCTTTTGAAAATTAGCATGCTTCAAAATCTGTTGTGCCCCTTAAATCTGAACCATCCACACCTACTACTAGTTCTCATGCTATTAAATTAAAATGTGGTGTTATGCTTACTAAAAAGTCTGAATCTTGCTGCTTGTGCTACCGATGATGCTTTTGGTTATGCTTTGTTGTGCAAAAGGGTTATGTTTTCAATTGATGATATGCCTCCCTCGTTGCCGCTTGCTGTTTCTAACCTTTTGCAGGAGTTTAAGGATGTCTTTCCTACTGAAATTCCACCAGGCCTACCGCCTTTGCGAGCGATTGACCATCAAATTGATTTGATTCTAGGTGCTATTTTGCCCAACCGGGCAGTAAATAGCACCAATCTAGAGGAGACTAAGGAGATCTAGAGACAAGTCCAATAGCTATTGGACCATGGGTTTGTACGTGAGAGTCTTCGTCCTTGTGTTGTTCCTGTCGTTTTGCTTCCAAAGAAAATGTTACGTGGCATATTTGTGTTGATTGTAGAGTCATTAATGATATGACTATTTGTTATCATCATCATATTCCTTGTTTAGATGACATGCTTGATGAATCAAGGGGCTATGTCATGTTTACCAAAATTGATTTGCATTGTGGCTACCATCAAATTTGAATGAAATTAGGTGATGAATGGAAAACTGCTTACAAAACAAAGTTTGGCTTGTTTGAATGGTTAGTCATGCCTTTTTGGTTAACTAATGCACCTAGCACTTTCAAGCACTTAATGAATGAGGTTCTCTATTCTTTTATTAGAAAATTTGTGGTGGTTCATTTGATGATATTTTGATCTATAGAAAATCTTAGGAGGGACATCTTGATCACCTACGTGTTGTTTTTGTTGTTCTACGCTATGCACGCTTATTTGCCAACCTTGAGAAGTGCACCTTTTGCACCGATCGAGTTAGATTTTTTGTCTATGTTGTTAATCCACGAGGAATTGAAGTGGATGAGGCGAAGATTGATGCCATTATGAGCTGGCCAACACCAACAACTATCACACAGGTGCGCAATTTTCTTGGTCTTGCGGGATTTTATTGACGCTTTTGAAAGATTTCAGGACAATCACTACCCCGCTTAATGAGTTGACGAAGAAAGGTGTGACGTTCAATTGGGGTCCAACACACAAAAAAGCATTCAACACGCTAAAAGATAAGTTGACATATGCACCTCTACTACAACTTCTAAATTTTGGTAAGACTTTGGAGCTTGAATGTTGATGCGAACATGTCAAGGATGCATAGAACCAAGGCCCATGAGGGGATGGAGTTTGAAACCCAATCTGAGTTGAGGTCTAATTTATTCGCAAGGCCAGTTCGGACTGCAGGAGCAGCCCTCACAAAAACGGACACCCAGACGGACTCCATTTGGGACATTTTACATATCGTTGGAAAGAATAGAACATAAACTTTCCAACCTAGCTGGTCCTACATCATAATGCCCACGAAGTCAATGGGAATCGTCGAAACAAGATAACGTCCAAAATCTACCAGGGTGCTGCTGGACCGGTTTTTGGGCCCGCTGGCCTTGTACGCCCTAGGGTTTCTCAGCCACACCCTTTGCTGCCCCTAGACCTCTCTATTGTACATATTCTATAGCCGTCATTAGATTAGATGAGTTTTAATCAGATGAATCTATTATCAAATAATTTTGCCGTCAACGGTTTGTGAAAATCCAACTTGTGCAATTCAGTGTGTGATTGCATTTCCTCGTTCTTGCTTGTCTTCTCTCGTTTGCACTTACAGGTATGATAGCCTTCTTAGTGAGATCTATTACGCACATCACGTGGTCGATAACCATCAGGGTAGTGGTGTAGTGATTGCAAGGATTCGATCTTTCGCTCAGAGCCTTCTTCACCAACGTCGAGATCTTCACCCCTAAACCGACTTATCCATACCTCTCAGAAGATCAGGACACCTACTCCCCATCAATTGGTAATCAGAAGTTTTAGTTTCCTGTGAGGTATATTATCGTGTGTCTCTTAGTTTGAGTGATTTATATTCCTAAAGTCCAAAAAAGCCATTAAAAATTAGGGTTTATAGTTCATCTTGTCCTACAACCACGTTTAGCCATTGCAATTTCATTTTCAGGGTTCGTATTGTTGAGTTTGTGTCCATATTCATGGTCTTGTTGCTCGTTTAGATCGTATTCTTAGATTAGTTTGAGTTTTGCATCATCAGTCATGTCCTTTTCCATATCATCATCAAGTCCGCTTCGGAATCCTCTCTGCCCAGTTTGGTATTTCGACGATATCTCCCCCTTCTGAATTTGGTTTTTTTGTGTTCTACCACTTGCTGGAAAGCTTGTGAAACTAGCATAGAGGTACGTGCTACATGCACGTGGTAAATCCAAAATGTTGAATAAATAGAACGAACCAATCTGCAATCAGAGGAGGAAAAAGAAAGAGAAATAAGGAAATTAAAGAAAGGAGTCCTGTTTGATTGATGTCCTTCCTTTTTCAGTAATTTCAAAGCAAAGAAACTACCTAGTGTATGGGTACAAAAAGAGGTAAGAAAATAAAAGACCAAAGGGTGAAATCATTTTCCTTCTATCAGTTTTAGGCCTTTTCCAACCCTTTCCAATGCTTTCCAACCTGTCCAGTAGGGCCAATGTCAGGCGTACAAATGTTTTTCTAAGGTGAAAAATGGTATTGCGAAAATTCGCTCTTTTGTAGCATAGATTATCTACAACTTTGTCAATTGCGAGATTTCTAGAAAATGAAGTTATCATGGCGTAATATCTGTTGGAAGCAAACCCGTTTATGACCCAAAATTTTTTGAGTCGTCAGTATTTCGGGGACAATTATCTTCTGCTTCCATTATCCAAAAGAGACCTACAACTTTGCTATTTTGATTTTAGGCGTTTCAGGCCTCTAAATTTGTCAAACAGTTTGTAGAAGTTTGTGTAGGAAATCTATAATATACAGACGAGAGTTTTATAATAGTGTGAAGTTGTATCGTGCTCTTACCGTACTTTTGAGAAAAAAGAAAGAAATAAAAAGTCAAGTGCACGAAAATAGAGCCGCACAAAAAAAGAAAGAAAAGAAAGAAAGAAAATAAAAAAATTAGAAGGGCTTGCATCCTTTGTGATTCGATATATCTTTTCCTAGCTTAAACTAGTTCAAGGATGCATTTAGGCCAGCAACTTTGAAGTACTTTGGACATTTATTCAACTTTGCTATTTGATTTTGAATTTTGCTATTACTTTCTACATATTGTGCCTTTCCAAAGATCCACATATATATACTCTAGAGCAGCACAGGTTGGTCTTGCAATCATCCCACGCTCCAAGTGTGTTCTCGGCTCTTGGCCGCCGTCGCCTCTTCTAGATCGACATCGTCTTCGTGCTGTGTATGGTAAGAACATTTGCAAGTGCTTAGTAAACGCATGGAGTGTGAGAGATCCCACCTGCCTACTATCATTAGATAGGGTTAACCTTGATTTGTTTTTTTTTTTGTGTTTCATTGTTTTTTTCTAACAATGATAGGTTACACCACCGCACGTGTAAGGATCAAGAAAGGAGTCAAAAAGACATTGAAGAGCCAAATAACTTTGAAAACATCTCTATCGAAAAGTCTAGGTTGTGTCCTTCCAGATCTTCTTTCTAATGATGGTTTTGTTAATGATGCTTATATTGATTGGGAAATAGCTATGGATGAATTTTTTTTCCAATATTGTTTGAGTGATAGAGGAAAGGTCAAGAATACTGCTAGTACTTTAAAAATGTGCTTTTAAGTTAGTGGAAATATCTATGTTATTGATGAAGATCCACAAAATTGGAGAGATATAAAAAGACTTATGACGAATGAATTTGTTTTAGATTCTCTTTCTATAAAACTAATTTGTGATCTACAATTTCTACAACAATATCAAAAAACCGTTGTGGAGTATTATAATGAGCTACATACATACTTTGTTGTTGCGTTGTGGTTTACTTGAATCGAAGAAAGAAATTACAATAAGATTTTTAAAGGGTCCTGATAACGACGTTCATGATATTATTGTTGGTATGTAATATAAATCTCTCTATAAATTGTATACTCTTGCTTGTAAGATTGAGAATAAAATTAGATATGAGAAACAAAAATTTAATAAGATTGAATATGATGCATGCCTTGCCGAAATTAACATCATGACACATGACATATGGAGGTTCCCTTTGCTACTAACCATACACAGGATATTGAGAGTAAAGATGAACGACAAAACGCACCAAGGAGAACGAACATGAGTTAGCTTATTTTCTGCGCTTGCCATCGTGCACCGATCATGTAAACAACGGTAATGCTATGATCCCTCAAGAACAAGATCGATTTCAAGAAGGGAAGCATGCATGGATGATTTCACAAACTGTTGCAACTACTTCCACGAGTATCGACGAATTTGAGTTCAGGATGACTCAGAAACAAGAAGGAAAGAATGATGCGAACATGTCAAGGATTCATAGGATCAAGGCCCAAGAGAGGATGGAGTTTGAATCCCAATCCGAGTTGAGGTCCAATTTATTCGCAAGGCCGGTTCGGACTGTAGGAGCAGGACTCGCAAAAACAGACACCCAAACTATATAAGTTGGAAAGCTAAAGGACATAACCTTTCTAGCCCAGCTGGTCTCATGTCAAAATACGCTTGGAGTCGATGGGAATCGTCAAAACAAGATGGCATCCAGATGGTGCTGCTCGATCGGTTTTTGGGCATGTTTACGCCCTAGGGTTGCTCAGCCACCCCTTTAGCTACTCCCGAGACCTCTCTCTTGTATATATTCTGTAGCCTTCATTAGATTAGATGGGTTTTGCTTAGATTAGTCTTTCGTCGAACAGTTTTAGCGTCATTGGTTTGTGAAACCCCAACTTGTGCAATTCAGTTTATGATTGTGTTTTCTCATTCCTGCTTGTGTTCTCTCGGTTGCACTTGCAGGTATGATAGCCTTCTTGGTGAGATCGTGTGTCCCTTAGTTTGAGTGATTTATATTCCTAAAGTCCACAACAAGCAATTAAAAATTAGGCTTTATAGTTTATCTTGTCTTACCACCACGTTTAGCCTTTGCACTTTCATTTTCAGAGTTCGTATTGTTGAGTTTGCGTCCTTATTCATGGTCTTGTGGCTGGTTTAGATCATGTTCTTAGATTAGTTTGAGTTTTGCATCATCACATCATGTCTTTTTCCATCCCATCATCAAGTTTGGTACAGAATCCTCTCTATCCAGTTTGGTATTTCGACGGTATCTCCCCCTTCTAAAAAATTGGATTTTTGTGTTCTCATACTTACTAGAAAGCTTGTGAAACTTTCTACAACTTTGTCTATTTTGAGATTTGCAGAAAACGTAGTTATCAGGGCGTAATATCTGTTGGAGTAAACCTTTTTATGACCCAGAACTTTCTGTGTAGTCTGTATTTCAGGGACAATATCTCATGCTTCCTTTATCCAAAAGAGATGTTCCATATATTAAAATTAAAGAAGAAAAGTAGACCTATAACTTTGCTGTTGTGATTTTTGGTGTTTGAGACCTCTAAAATTGTTAAACAGTCTGTAGAATTTTGCATAGGAAATCTATAATACACAGACGAGAGTTTTGTGATAGTGTGGTGTTATATCGTGCTTTTATGGCACTTTTGAGAAAAAAAGAAATGAAAAGGCAAGTGCATAAAAAAAAGAGCCGCACAAAAAGAAATAAAGAAAATTAAAAAAATCAGAAGTGTTTGCATCCTTTGTGTCATTTGTGCATCGGTATATCTTTTGCTAGCTTAAACTAGTTCTAGGACCCGTTTAGTCCTGCAAGTTTGACAAGTACTTTGGACATTTATTCAGCTTTGCTATCAGATTTTGAATTTTGCTATTCCTTGCTATATATTGTGCCTTCCCAAAGATCCACATATATACTCTAAAGCAACACAGGTCGGTCTTGCAACCATCCCACGCTCTAGGTACGTTTTTGGTAGTTGGACGCTGTCACCTTTTCTATATCGCCATCGTGTTCTTACTGTGTATGGTAAGAACATTTGCAAGTGCTTAGTAAATGCTTGGAGTGTGAGAGATCCCACCTACCTAATGTCATTAGATAGGGTTAACCTTGATTTGTTTTTTGTATGTTTCCTTGTTTGTCTTCTAACAAGGACAGGTTACACCACCGTACATGAAAGGATCAATCAGACATTGGAGAACCAAACAAGTTTGAAAACATCTCCCTACAAAATTCCAGGTTGTATCCTTCTAGGTCTTCCTTCTAATGATGGTTTTGTTAATGATGCTTATATTAATTGGAAAATAGCTATGGATGAAAAGTTTCCCAATATCGTTTGAGTGATAGAAGAAAGGTTAAGAATGCTGCTAATACTTTTAAAAAATGTGCTTTAAGTTGGTGGAAAGATCTTTGCATTTACGATGAAGATCCACAAAATTGGAGAGACATGAAAAGACTTATGAGGAATGAATTTGCTTCAGATTCTCTTTCTATAAAACTAATTTGTGATCTATAATTTGTACAACAATATGATAAAACTGTTGTAGTGTATTATATTGAGCTACAAACTTTGTTGTTGCATTGTGGTTTACATGAATCGAAGAAAGAAATTAGAATAAGATTTTTAAAGGGTCCTAATAATGACGTTCATGACTTGGCTCGATCTGGTGCCTTGGCTACCAGATCTGTGGCACAGCGGCGTGCGACAGGCCATGGAGCGGCAGCGCGACGGGCCTTAGCGTGTGCTTCGGTGGCATGGGGATGAGCCGCTGTCGCCTGGGTTTTGGGCCTGGGTCGTCGGACTCAGGCCTCTAAGGGCCTGATGTGCCTCCCTCCCCCCCCCATGAGCTCAAGTTGATGGTAGCTGTGGGGACCCATGAGGGTGTGGCTATGGCAAGGCCTTGGCGAAAGCTGTGCATGACCTTCTTGTGGCTTCCGGTGATGATGACGGCCATGGCCTCCATGTACTCCCTAGGGGGGGCGTCGCCATCACTACGCCCCATCCATACCACTTCGCACCTCTGAGTGAAAACATAGTTCGGCTCCGTTGGACGTGCGGCGGCTTCGCCCTTGGCGTCGCTTTCCTGCCCGCATGCGTCGCATCAGAGGTTCTTATGGCTGCGTAGGTCTATATGGATTGCGTCTGCATTTCTTCTCCTCCGTTTTGAGTGCAGGTGCATCGTTGGAAGTTCAACGTGGGCTTGCCTCGAACTCATCTTTTTCGTCATCGGTCTTCTTGTTGGTGGTGCCAAATCGAATTCCGGGTGCGCTCTCCCCTCGAGGGGTGGCCGACCCTCCCTCTTTCGAGGCATTCTTACTGAGAGCCAATGGACCGGCCTCATTGCTCTCCTGGTGTAATGAGTGATTGTCAGCGTGTCCAAGTCCTCCGATGGACAGGAGGTAGGAGATGAAGACCTGGATGGACACGGGCAGAAGACCTCGATGGACTGAGGCAAAGGCTCAGCGTCTATCGGTCACGGGAGCTCAATGCACGGAGGGGCGGATTGGCAGCGGCGTTGTAAGTCCTCCGATGGACCGCGAGGCAGCTCCGATGGACTAGAGAAGCCGGGTGCACCCGTGGTGCTCCAACCCGAGTGCGTGGCACGAAGACGTGTGAGAGGGCTTTGGCGGCTTCAGCTCAAAACTACCACCCAAGCTACCAAGACTTGGCGAGTGGGTTGAAACTCGTCAAGATAGAAGATTGGGCCAAGACCCAGCCCAGAAAGCCCGCAGAATAAAGTTTTCCGGTTTCTGACTTCACAACCGGCGAAGCTTCTAGACTAGTGGCTACATGGCGCACATCCAAGCGAGGCGTGAAGAAGAAGAAGATCAAGCCATCATCATAGTCATCCGATTGTATCGTTTACATTTCAGCCCCTCCGGGCATTTGTAATATAGGGGTCTTAGTGTAAAATGGCGTCGATAGGCCTGGGGTATAAATAGACTAGTGGGCTGTCTTAGAGAGGTCACTTGGCTGGTTTAGAACCCTAGGCTTAGCACTTGCATGCAGCCAAGAGCTTAGAGAGAAAATCGAGGATTAGAGCTAGGTTTTGGAGAGCTTAGTGCTAATCATTTGAATCAAGAGGGAGGATGAAGGGTGGTAGGCTGTAGGAAGCTTGTATGAACTGATTTCCCATCATAATCCAAGCAAGTTTCGTCCCAAATTCGTGAGCATGTGTGCAGCCATCTGCTTCCCCCTCTCTAGTTTGGTTTTTGGATGAAACTCAAAGGCTCTTGGTGATTTGCTTTGCCCGCGAGTTAATCCTTATTCTTTTGGCTCTTTTGGACTTGCAAGGATGTGAAGATTATGTCTTAGAACATCCCAATCCCGCAAGATTGCCACGAGCAAGTCGTTCTTAAGTTTTTCCCTTTCTTGCCCAAAGATTGCCTTCTCACGAGATCTGAAATTCCCGCTAATCTCGTGGTCATTTTGAGTTCATCTTTTGGGAATAGCTTTGGAATATGGTCCAGATAGCCTGTACAAAATCTCGTGAAGATTGGACAAGATTTGGTCAAGTTTTGGGTTTGGGAACTCAAGTTCCCCGGCAATACCGGACTATCCGGTACTGCTGCCAGACAATCCGGTGTCATCGGACTATCCGGCAGCTGGCACCGGACAATCCAGCGTTGGAGCTGTCTAGGGTGCTCACCAGATAATCTGGTGGCCTCTACCTGACTATCCGATGGGACCGGACAGTCTGGCTCCTAGCACCAGACTATCCGGCGTGCCCAGGAGTGCAGCGCTGTTTTTGCATTTGCTTCTTCCGCTGTGTTTTTGCTTTGGATTTGCTTTTTCCACTGTCTGACTGTACTCTTTACTTGTTGTGTTTCAGTAAGTCGCATTCCGGTGCGGTGAGTGTCGAGTGGTGGATTTGCAAGTTTCGTTGCTTCGGTGACTTGCAATCTTGGTGATCGTTGAGTTGCTTGCTCTTTCTTGCTCGGTGCGTATCCTTTCAGTGGATGGCACCTTGCGCTGCTAGGCACGTATCCGTTCAGTGGACGGTGTCTAGTATTGGTTCTTGTGCACCAAGTTTGGGGGTTGTGATTTTGAGTTTTCAAGTGCTCCTATTGGTCCTACACTTACTGGAAAGGTGTAGGTGAGCGGTAGGTAGGGGTCCGAATGTGCTGCCGTGGTGCTACTAACCCCAAAGAAGATCGGTGTTCCCTATGATGTTGTGATTAGTGTGCTCCTCCTGCTCTTAGTCCCCTCTCTACTGTGGCGGTCCCTCAATCCTTCGGGTCTCTCTTTTCCTTCCTCTCTTTGGATATTGGAGGGTGGCAGTAGCGAGGCATGGCCATGAGAGGTGGCGAGGTAGGACAATGATCTTTGCAGAATGGGCATGTATGTCGTTCGGTTGTAGTGCTTGCAGAGAATGGTGATGTTGTGCTCTGTTTCCTTTTCCTTTTAGGTTGTGTTGCTGTCTTCTCTCCTCACCTGCTTGTAATTCTGCAGCTGTGACATGTTGTAATCTTTGTTCTATTCCCGGCCCAGTTCAGCATTTGTAGCATATATATTCAGGTGGGGACTTTTCGTCCCCCGGACTATTTTGGGAAATTACAAAAGTAAACGACTACCATGTGTGGGATGCCTTGATGTTAAACATGGTTTCAGCAAACATCTATGTTGAAGGGTCGCTCTTTATCGTCTATATAAGGTCTCGATTGTTGTTTCATCTTTCCTAACCGATTAGAGTACAACCACGTGACGTTGTAATGGCAATGCTTGGGGCAATGCCATGATGCGGCTAGAACTATGCGAGGATTTGTGTGGGACGATCATGTTGAGCCAAGGGGGTTCAGACTTATGGGAAAAGTGTATACCTCTATGTAGAGTCTAAAATATGTTCTATTTGTATATGTGCACAGTCTAGAACGGCTATCGTATAGTTCCAAAAACTATTTGGATTCTTTGGGCATGCTTTCAGTAAAAATGTTAGTTCTGTAAAAATTATGTTTTGAAGAGAATGGTGGTCCCTGGTGATGATGGTTTTAGTGAAAACCAGCGTGATCTATTGAGACCGACATGGATGGAATGTCGCCTAGCATTTTTTGATAAAAAATGGAAAAAATTTCAAAGAGCTCCCTCACGGGAAATTTTGTGCCTTCTGGAAATAACGACTTGCAAAACTAAGCCCTGCATATAGAATTGGCTTTCGCGAAATCCCAAGCTCCACTGCTCCAATGCATGTAGTGTGCAGCCCATTTCTCGTCCGTGAAGCTAGGTTGGTTGGTACATTAGTATTTACCTTTGCTTTATTGTTTTTTTTTCACAAAATAGTTCGGCGATTGGTTCATAACCACCTATGGCACTTGGGCCCTTGTGATATCTATACTGCATATAATGACTTTCTCCTACAAGTCCTCATTGTATATTTCATATTGCCTATATTGGGTCAGCTCTTAGAGTTGATGATCTGCTACTAGGAAGTATCTGATGTTTAATTTTTTTTTTTACTAGTCTCATCTCCCAAGACTAGTATTTGTGTCACATTTAGTCTTCGTATCAGCAACCAAACTCGTTGCATCTCAAGTGTTTCATCTACAAAATTAAAGCTGACACAATTGCTAGAAACAGTCCTCTATTCATTCGTGGGTGAGAGTGAGAGGCCTTCTCCATCCCTTGCTGACCTACGGCCGACCTGCCAGTAAAAATTATTGGGTATGATAGTGGAGGTGATCTTAGCTAGATCACCACTGTCAATCTCTTCTGTGTTAGGACATATGTTTGGATTAAGGCCTAGGTAATAGACCTAATATTAGACATGCCCGGCAAATTTGGAGAGCGTTTGGTCTAAGGACACAATTTGGCCAAGTTCATCAAAACATAGCCAACCAACAGCCTAGAGTTGGCTAATGTTTGCCATAGGCATAACTTTGGCAAAGCAATTCAACTTCCAACCAACCTACACTTAGTTAGTCCGTTATCGATTTTTAACTAAAGTGGCCCACTACTAAAATCCCGTTTAGTAGGGCTCTGGCTCCTCAAAAATGGCTCGCTTATACTTTTCTAGTGATACGGCTTTTCTGGTAAAACTAAAACCAAATGAAATTTTTTTTGGCAGACACGTGAAGCTACTTTTTTCGTTTCTCCTCTCTAGTATAATTGTTTTGCTATTTGTAAGGGGGTTTTATGTGAAACTATTTATTTTAAGTCCTGCCAAAGTGGCTCTAATATTTAAAATAGAAAATGAACTGGAAAATTGTTGAGTTGGCTGCCTTGGCAGCGATAACTTCAAGAAAACCTTAAGAAAAGTCCTGCCAAAGTGGCTGTCTTTTCAGCTTGAGACATAAAATGTAGATTCTAAATTAAGTTAAATTGATATATAGGTATGTGTAAGAATAAAAACTTTACTTTTGTGCCAAATATGAAGAGGCTAAGAGCCTACGACGCCCAAAATTTAACTATTAGAACAAAGGGAAAATTGCATAACTACCTTTGGTTTACAACTTTAACTCTACGTTTGCCCCTCCTGCTTTTCAAGCCCCAAGCATCCGTTTGCCCCTGTTTTTGGAGCGCCGTGAGCTAAGTAGCTTTTACGGAATAAATAATAGAGGAAAATAAAAAATTTAGATGAAAAAATCTTTTTTACCCTGGCCTTATCTGCTGGGAAGCCATCCTCGCTTTCTCATATTCCCTACCTCGCGGGGTGAGGGGCCGGCGGCGCAAGGCTAAGGGGCGAGTGAGAGGCGCAAGCTGCTCATGGCGGGGCTCAGCCGCGCGCCGGTGGGGTCGCTCGTGGGAGCCAGTCCGCGCACCCGCGCCATTCGCTCGCAGGAGCCAGGCCCCGCGCGATGCTCGCGGCGGTGGCTGGGACCACGCACCTGCTTGGGGGAGGGCAGGGGCCACAGGACCGCTTGCGCTGCCCAGCGCCCACCGGCCAGCGCGTTCGCTTGCAATTGCTGGTTTGCTTTGTTGGAGAAGGAAAAGGAGGAGGCTTGCAAGGGAAGGAGAAGATAGACTCGTTAGGACGCGGATGTAGCAGCCGTTACTGCAGCTCTTGTCGTTCCTCACGTGGGCTGGGGCGAACACCTGCAGGATTGAGGGAGGAGCGGCTCGAGCACTCGCTGCCTCCCATGGTGCCCGATCGGCCATTCCTGCGCAGGGACATTGCAGCCGCGGATATGTGTTGTTTTTTAAGGTGTAGATAGGGAATTTTGCTAATATTCGATGGCACTTTTATCTCGAAATATTCCATGTGATATGTATGTCATTTGGTAGAGAAATTATTATTATTAGTTATTATAAATGTGTGCTGATATTTGCTTCAAATATACCCAAAACAGTTTCAGTTACGCAAATTGCTATACATTGAAGGGCCATTCACGCCCAAGGGCATATATGTCCTTTCAACCTTAATTTAACACTGTTACCTGCCCTTAACAGAGTAAGGGTACCGGCAAGCTTCAGATTTAAAAAACAGAGGCAATCATGCAAAGTCCAAAAAAGAGGGGCAAACATGCACTTAGAGAGGCAAACAAGAACAGTTTTGCAATTGGCCCTAGAATAAAAATCAAACACATGTAGGTGGAGCTACGCTTTGGTTAATAAAATAAAATGTCCAAATTTGACGTAGCTGAGCCACCCTAAATTGCATTAGCTCAGAAGGTGTTTGAATAGTTAGGGATAGAGAAAGGGAAAGAGAAAAGAAAAAAAAAGATGGATCTCAAATATGTATAGTGCAAGCTTTCTACTCACACTCATATTAACCCTCAATCTGAACAAGAGATTTAATCCCATCATTTATATATCTATCGCATCCCTTATTTTCCACGATGCAAATGCCACCTCAGAGCTCGGTCACTGATGGAGTGGAAGAAGAACCGGTGGTCGAACCACCCAGTCAGCGTCGACTCTGCGACGCGCTACATGTTAGTGGCATGTTGCTTTCAGCTGCCGCTGTGGTAATCTTTATAAGCTCGCCAGTTGGACAACACTCTGGATCACAACTATTGGTAATTATAGTGGACGGTTCCACTCAAACTCAATATGCGAGTGCGACACAAATAGTGATATGAACCCCATGTATTCCTTCGTACTCATGACATCAACAGCAACAAAATACATCAAGGGAACTGGCCAACGGTAACCAGACTTTTCACTTATATAATTAGAACCTTCTTGGTCCAATCTAATCGCTTTTATATCTAAATCAGTCACTAGTCATGACCTTCACGGTATATAAATTTCATCAGGCTTGACTATTGGTAAGTATAGAAACCATGACCATTCTTCTGAAAAAGCATCACTGTAAGCTTGCCGCATCGAGGACAGAGGTGAGGAAATTTGGACCATATGGACAAATAGTCGCGGTGCACCTTCCTCCACGCAACTGAATGTAACCACAGGAACTTTCTGTCCTCTCTTCAGCAGAATTTGTTGGCATGCGCGTAAAGAATTCGGCCAATTGTCATCGTTGAAAAGTTCAAAGCCGTGTACTATTACTAGTACACCACAGGGAGGGTGTCGCTTGTCGTCGGGTCAAGTCAACGAAGAACCATGAAACAAAACAGGAGAGGCATCTTAAGTTCGCCATCACATGTAGGAACTGAGGCAGCTGAGCAAACGAAGCCATGGCAGCAGCTCTCCTGCTCCTGCCCTTGCTCCTTCTGCTGTCCTCTGCTCCTCTTCAAGCTCAACAGAACGTCACCTTGGGCTCATCCCTGACGCCCCAGGGGCCATAGCAGCTCTTGGGCCTCGCCGTCCGGCGACTTCGCCTTCGGCTTCCGGCCAATCGAGGGCAACACATCCTGGTACCTGCTCGCCGTCTGGTTCAACAAGACCAGCGACAAGGCAGTAGCTTGGTACGCCAAGACCAGTGACTCAGATCCAGCGCTGATACAGGTCTCATCCGGCTCAAGCCTCCAGCTCAGCTCCAATGGGGGGCTCTCGCTGCAGGATGCCACTGGCACACAGGTATGGACTACCCAAGGTGTGGGTGTAGCCTACGCCGCCATGCTCAATACTGGAAACTTTGTACTCGTTGGTGCAGATGGCTCTACCAAATGGGAGAGCTTCAATAGCCCTGTGGACACCATCCTGCCGACCCAGGTGCTCATCCCAGGAATGACGCTCCGCAGCCGGATCATCCCCACAGACTACTCCAACGGCCGGTTCCTCCTTGACCTGAAAACTACTGGTGTTTTTCTTTATGCCGTTGCCGTTCCATCAGGTTTGCAATATGACTACTATTGGTCCCAGCCTGGTAACACCACAAGTCTTGTGTTCAATGCGACGACTGGTGCGGTATTCATCACCTTGGATGGTGGCAGCCAAATTAAATTCACATCCGGGGTGATCAGCACCATGTCAGATTACTACCATCGTGCCACACTTGATTCAGATGGCGTTTTCCGGCAATATCTGTACCCAAAGAAGGCCAGCAACCTTAGTAGTAAGGCATGGTCAGTAGTGGATTTCAAGCCCCCAAATATCTGTCAAGCACAACTAATGGAAAATGCTGGGAGCGGTGTTTGCGGGTTTAATAGTTACTGCTTGTTCAACAGCGCAAACAACCAGAGTACCTGCATGTGCCCAGAGCAGTACTCGTTTATTGATCAGGAGAGGAAGTATAAAGGCTGCAAGCCTGACTTCCAGCCACAAAGTTGTGACTTGGATGAAGCAGATGTCAGGATGCAGTTTGAGTTTATTCTGATGAGCAGTGTGGATTGGCCTCTAGCAGACTATGAGCAATACAGTCCCATAAGCAAGGATCAGTGCCAGCAACTCTGTCTCACAGATTGTTTCTGTGACGTTGCTGTATACCATGACCAAGATAATACATGCTGGAAAAAGAAGATGCCTTTGTCAAATGGTATTATGGCTGATAATGTGGAGAGGACACTTTTCGTCAAGGTACCGAAGAACAATAGTACACAGTCTGAGCTCGTTGGTTCCAACAAATGGAAGAAAGACAAGAAGTATTGGATCCTTGGAAGTTCATTGTTTTTGGGAAGCTCTGTATTGCTGAACATTTTGTTGATCTCTATTATACTACTTGGAACTTACTTTACAGTCACCATAAAGGAAGTCCCTTCTGTGCAGTCGTCAAACAATATAGGATTGCCATTGAAAGCCTTCACTTATGCTGAGCTTGAGAAGGCAACCAGCAGATTCCAGGAGGTGCTTGGCACCGGTGCTTCTGGTATTGTGTACAAAGGCCAGCTGCAAGATGATCTCGGTACCTACATTGCTGTCAAGAAAATTGACAAGCTTGAGCACGAAACAGAGAAGGAGTTTACCGTTGAAGTCCAAACTATAGGACAGACACACCACAAGAACTTGGTCAGGCTGCTAGGATTCTGCAATGAAGGAAAAGAAAGACTATTGGTGTATGAATACATGACCAATGGATCGCTGAACAGATGCCTGTTTGGTGATATCAGGCTTCAGTGGAACCTTAGGGCTCAGCTTGCTCTCGGGGTGGCAAGGGGGCTGCTATACTTACATGAGGAGTGCTGCACACAGATCATCCATTGTGACATAAAGCCCCAGAACATACTTCTTGATGACAACTTCACAGCAAAGATCTCAGACTTCGGTTTAGCTAAACTGCTCCGAACCAACCAGACACAGACAAATACCGGTATCCGCGGTACCCGAGGATACGTTGCCCCTGAGTGGTTTAGGAACATCGGGATCACTGCCAAGGTGGATGTTTACAGCTTTGGGGTCATCCTCTTGGAGCTCATTTGTTGTCGGCGAAATGTTGAGTCTGAGGTGGTAGACGAGGATCAAAAAATCCTGACTTACTGGGCAAGTGACTGTTATAGGGGTGGCAGAGTTGATTTCCTGGTGGAGGGTGATGATGAAGCAATTTCGGATTTGAAGAAGGTGGAAAGGTATGTAGTAGTTGCTTTGTGGTGCGTCCAGGAGGACCCAACTATGAGACCTTCAATGATGAAGGTGGTACAAATGCTTGACGGAGGATCTTCTATTCCAGCGCCTCCTGATTCTTCCTCATTTTTCCAATCGCTTCCATAGTGTCCCTCCAGCCTATTGTAACCTTAATATATGTGTTTCAACCAACATAGATGCATGAGAAATTGGATGTAGCTACATGCTGGGACTATATACTGAATGTTATTGTTATTGATACAACAAGAGCATTGTGCCAGACTCGGCAGCGTCAAAACTAATATCACACACCCGAATAAACGTGTTTTAAAATTACGTCTGTGATGAGAGGTCGCATCTGTGGTAACAATCATCATAATGGGTCCACGTGGCGAACATGTCTGTGCTGATTGATATCATAGATGTGTCTTTGCATAGGCGTGTTTGTGACGGAAATTAATAGAAATCCAGATATATTTACAGATCCGATGCGTGTGCTTAATCTGTATGACTGTATCTATATTTGCAGAGATTTGATTGTAGTTCTCGGCAAGTCAAACAAGAGCTAAATAACTCTGCCCCGTTTGGTTCCTGCGGGCCTAGTGCAAAACGGGCTAAATTTGACCCCAAAACGAGCTAAAGTAGCCAAACAGGAGGGCTAAAATTAGGCTAAACTGCTCATTTCGACTGGCCCACAAAAACGAGCTTCTTTGGGCTAAAAGGGGGCTGGACACCCCATACCCCTCTGGTCCCCACCTCCCATCCCCTTCCCATGTCTTCTCTCTCTCGGTCTCTCTCTCCACCGTGCCCGCGCCCAGGCTGAGGCTGCTGCGCCTGCGCTCCGGCGTCGGCGTGCGGCCGGGGCGGCGGAAGGGAACGGCTGCTAACCTTTGCGAAGCGCGAGAGAGAGCGCTCGACGAGGAAGCAGGCGGCGACCATGAGCGTGGTGACGGTGGCCACGGACCAGGTGGGCGTCTCGGCCAGCGACCGCCCCAGCTCCGCCGCCATCCTCTCCTCTCCTCTCCTCGCCCCGCCCGCCCGGAAGAAGTCTCGGCTCATCTCGTCTCCTCCGCCGCGTCCTTGTGCTTCTTCTTGGCACCGGCCCGGCGGCGGTGCCTGCGGGCGCGGAGCGCGGTGGGCACGCGCACGGCCGCCAGCACCACGAGCTCCACCACGGCGCAGGGGAAGCAGCAGCACACGGCCGCGCTCTCCGCCGTCGTCCCACCTGCCACCTCCCCGCACCGCGGCTGCTCGCGCGCGCCTCCACGGGCGGGGACCGGCGCAGACGCCGCTCCTCCGCCTCCGCGGCGGCCGCGGCCTCGGCGGGGGACGGGGACGCCGACGCCGAGCCCCGGTGCTGCCGGCACCGCCGCTGCTGCTCGTGCTGGCGCTCGTCGTCCGCGGAGGGAAGGGACGGCCGGGGCGAAGGCCCGCTGCATCCGCGGCTTCATCTGCTGCAGGAACTCATCGGCGATGGAGTGGGGGCGCGGAGGCAGAGCGGAGGTGGGAGGGCCGGAGCAGGGGTGGGCATTGAGGTCATTTTGCATCCTAATAAATGTTTTAGCCCAAGGTCTAGCCCAAAGAACCAAACAGGGGTGGGCTAAAGTTTAGCCCTCCAGTTTAGCCCGTCTAGTTTAGCCCAAGGAAACCAAACAGTCTCTCTATGTTAGCAGTTAACACAGTTTACCTAGCCTTGACTATTGTCAGTTGGAGCAGCCCAACCATAACTAGGAGCGATAGTGGGACAATTGTTGCGACCTACATTCGTGTCCAAGGTTGGTTATTTGGTCAATAGCTAGTCATATTGGGCCTTGGTTGGTTGTAACGAAAATGGCCTCTTTTGCCACATTTCTATATATATATGTTCTCGTGATTGATTGACAAACAATACTTGGACAGATAAACTTCAAAACTTGTATGCACATTGTGAGGTGCTTAGGTCCAAGGGATGAGAAGAAGAAAGCCTAAAGGGCTGCCCTAAGAGGGGTTCCTAACTGGTGTTTTTTTAGGACCAGAAGGTTTGATCTCTTATGGTCGAACTAACTATCGCACTAATTCTGCCGAAGGGGCTGAAAGTTAGATGTCTCGCAATATATGAGAACAAAAAGGTCCGACCATCTAAGATTTGTGTAGAGTGGACCTTTGTTGCAGAGGAAGCTGAAGCGAGAATAAAAGGACCTGAAGGTAAAACCCCTAAAGATCAAACTAAGGTGAGACGATTGGTCGGACCTTTGGAGCGTAATGGCTAATTCAACAGCTAATTGGCAAGTACAATAGACCAGAAGGTCCGATGTATGCCAAAAGGTGTTGGTTGGACTATCCGGTCCATACACTTTATGGCCGCCTTTACAGCTAGTTCGAGTTTATGTGCTACCTCACTCGGTCATACGAAGGTAATTCGAGCTGCTGAAAATCACAACAAGTGTAGAGAAGTATTCCAAATATATCATCCACTCCGACCATCTCAAAAGTGTTTAGTGCTTAATCTAAGCTAGATTAGAGCTGTGATAGAGTGAGCTTGCAAGCTCTTGTAGCTCCTGTGTAAGCTATTAGGAAGACATGGCTACATTGTAACCGTTACTGGCGATGAAGCTTATGCGTCTACCATAGATTGATGCCATTAAGTCTTGAGCCGAAAGAAAGGAATATTGGCATCATATTTGACCCGTTGACGTCGATTCAAGTTTTCCATTTAGTGTTGGTGCTAAGCATGGCAAAATCAGGTGAAGACAGTAGTGCATGTGAGGGACAATTGAGGTGGTGGAGGAAGTGCACATGTGTGGATATGCGGATTTTTATAAGGGCATCTCCAACAATATAATAAAATGGAATTGCTAGTTGACATTGCAGTAAAAGAAAAACAGAACACCCAAAAACTCTCTCCATTTTAGTGCATGGGGAAAAACGTGCAAGACAAGAGCCTTTTCCATATGCTCTCCTATCCACATGGACAAAAACAATATATCATCTAGCAACATCGTTGTACATTGAGGCCACCCTGATAGGTGTGTCGTGTGTGGTACTTCATGGCACCCATGCCAAGGGGCGGCGGACATGAGGACCCAAGGCAACGCCGATTGCATTGTGGTTTGGGCTAGACCTGTTTCATGGGTATAAGGCTATCACCAACGGAGATCGACAAAATGAGGATTCTAACACTGTTTCAAACTTTTTTGCACTGTTTTGACATTGTCAGAGTGGAGTTTGAAATGAGAAATGTGGATAGGAATCCCTGCTGGAGACACCCTAGTAGGGCTAGTGTTTATAGTATCCAGAAAAATATTTAGCTCAATAACAAAGGCAGAGAAATCTTGAAGGGTTTTAAATTATGAAATACAGTATATCTTTGAGTTTCTGGTCGCAATTAACTTAAATATAATATTTGGACCTCATAAAAAGGTTTCCAGAGACTTCTAATAAATAGATTTTAATTCTAAATATGTATTTATTTAGAAAAGTGTTCACACTCATAAGCAATAAATGCAACCAATATAACCAATAACTTATGATAGATGATCTTTTTGTGAATTCTTGTTAATATGATTTATAACATAGTTCTTCATTCATACATCAAATGTCTTGATAAATATAAAAACGTTTGAAATTTCTAAAAATATACGAATTTTTTTATTTATGTTTTTTCACATCCCAATATTAAATGTTTTAGGGTGTGACGTAAGATTAGGATAGGCTCCATGCAACTGACGATGGCAGAAGTACATACTCCCTCCAGACAATAATAGCTGCCGTTACAATAACTGAACTAGTTTTAATTTACTTTTCATTGTCCCTAACGTCAACTAAATGCAGCTAGAACAACCAGTGTGACCAGCAGTCACCACTCTTCCGATGGTGCAACGCGGTGAATAAAACGAGGGATGCTGGTGGGTGTTCCTTTCAATAGGTGAACGTTTCAGTCAATGTGTGACAAGTATAACCGGAAGCATCCAGGGGCGAGTGAAGACTTAAGGATCTTATGGACAGAAAGTCATTGTGTACTTGCCTTCACGCTACCGTCGTCAATGCAGCCACAGGAAAAATCTGTCTTCTGTCCTATCCTGTGAAACTTGTAGGCCGGGGAATGAGAAAATTGAGCCTTTGACAGAACAGGAGGGACAAGGACCAAGGCGTGTCGACGAGCAAGTTGTAATATTTGACCAGTTCAAAGCTGCTTACTGTTACACCACATGACAGTTGTGATGACAACCAATTAACTCTGAGGTTAAGTCAACCAAAACTCATAAAACCAAGAGATGCAAGAGTTTTTCATCTGATCGGATGCAGGAAATGAGAGCCAACGAAACGAAACGACGATGGCAGCTCTGCTTCTCTTGCCCTTGCTCCTGCTGCTGTCCTCTACTCCTCTTCAAGCTCAAGAGGACATCATGCTGGGCTCCTCCTTGACGCCCCAAGGCCCGAACAGCTTTTGGCTCTCGCCATCGGGTGACTTCGCCTTCGGCTTCCGGCCCGTCATCGAGGGCAACACCTCCTATTACCTCCTCGCCGTCTGGTTCAACAAGACGACCGACAAGACAGTGGCTTGGTATGCCAAGACAGCTGATCCAGATCCGGATCCAGAGGTAGTACAAGTTTCACATGGTGCACGCCTCCAGCTCAACTCCAAAGGGGCCCTCTCGCTCCAGGACTCCACCGGAACAGAGGTATGGAAATCGAAAGTTCAGGGTGCAGCCTATGCTGCCATGCTCGATACTGGAAATTTTGTACTGGTTGCTGCAGATGGCTCTACCTTGTGGGGGACCTTCGACACCCCAACAGATACCATCCTGCTCACTCAGGTGCTCACCCCAGGAATGACGCTCCGCAGCCGGATCATCCCCACAGACTACTCCAATGGCCGGTTCCTCCTTGACATGGAAAGTGAATATGTTGCCCTTTATCTCGTTGCTGTGCCATCTGGATACAGAGAGGACTACTACTGGTACATTCTTGGGAACATCACAAAGCTGGTGTTCGATGCTGCAGGCAGGGTATATACCGCCATGGGTAACGGCACAAACATCACAATGACATCTGGGGTTCCCGGCTCCATGGCAGAATACTACCATCGCGCCACGCTCGACACAGATGGTGTGTTCCGACAATATGTGTACCTAAAGGACAGCGGCCAGTGGTCTCCACCAGCATGGGCAACTGTTGGTTTCCAGCCCCCAGATATCTGTCAGGCAACGTTATCTCTCGGCAGCGGAGCATGCGGGTTCAACAGTTACTGCAAGTTCGATGGTGCAATCAACCAGACATCCTGCTTCTGCCCACCGCAGTACTCGTTCATAGATGAGGACAGGCAGTATAAAGGCTGCAAACCGAACTTCCAGCCACAAAGCTGTGACATGGGTGAAGCTTCTGCCATGATGCAGTTTGATCTGACATGGGAGAACCATGTGGACTGGCCTCTAGCTGACTACGAGACATACCAACCCATAACTGAGAACCAGTGTCGGAATCTTTGCCTCAAAGATTGTTTCTGCGCGGCTACTGTGTACCAGGAAGCTACCAGTACATGTTGGAAGAAGAAGTTCCCATTATCAAATGGCAGAATGAGGTATGATGTGGACAGGAAATTTCTTCTCAAGTTACCAAAGAGCAACAGTTCGCAGATTGACCTGCCAAAGGAAAACAATCGTTCACAGACTGAGCTCGGTATATCCGGCGGCAAATGGAAGAAAGAAAAGACGTACTGGATCCTTGGAAGCTCAATGCTTTCTGGAACCTCTGTCCTGGTGAACATTCTCCTGATTTTGGTTCTCGTCTTCAGTACTTACCGTACTGTCACCAGAAACGAAGTCCATGTCCAGCCACTCCAGTCCTCATTTAATAACCTAGGATTACCTTTGAAGGCCTTCGTTTATGCTGAGCTTGAGGAGGCAACCAATGGGTTTGAGGAGGTGACTGGAACAGGTGCGTCTGGTATTGTGTACAAGGGTCAGTTACAAGATGAGGTCAGGACTTGCATTGCTGTAAAGAAACTTGACAAGATCCAGAAGGAAACAGAAAAGGAGTTCACCGTGGAAGTTCAAGCTATTGGACAGACCAACCACAAGAACTTGGTCCGCTTGCTAGGATTCTGCAGTGAAGGAACTGAAAGACTACTAGTTTATGAATTCATGACCAATGGATCACTAAGCAGATTCCTGTCTGGTGATGTCAGGCTTAAGTGGAACATTCGTGTTCAGCTTGCTCTGGGCATAGCAAAGGGGCTGCAATACTTACACGAGGAATGTAGCACACAGATCATCCATTGCGACATAAAGCCCCAAAACATTCTTCTCGATGACAACTTCACAGCAAAGATCTCGGACTTCGGATTAGCCAAATTGCTCCGAACTAACCAGACACAGACAATTACAGGTATCCGGGGTACGCGGGGATATGTTGCCCCTGAGTGGTTCAAGAGCTCTGCTATCACTGCAAAGGTGGATGTTTACAGCTTTGGGGTCATCCTGTTGGAGCTCATCTGTTGTCGGCGGAATGTTGAGATGGAGGCTGCAGAAGAGGATAGAAAAGTACTGACTTACTGGGCAAATGACTGTTATATGTATGGCAGGGTTGATTTGCTCGTGGAAAGTGATGATGAAGCCATTTCCCGTCTGGAGAAGGTGGAAAGGTTTGTGGCAGTAGCATTGTGGTGTCTCCAGGAGGACCCCGCGATCAGACCAACAATGCTGAAGGTGACACAAATGCTTGATGGAGCATCTGCCATCCCGACTCCTCCTGATTCTTCTTCCTTTGTTCGTCCATTTCCTTAGAATCCTTCCAATATATTGTCTGTAACATTAATATATGTACATATGAACGAACGTAGGTGTATGATAATTTGGATACAGTTATATGCTGAATGTTAGTGCTGCTGGTACAGCAACAATGGTATGGCCACTAACACAGCAGTGGTACTATTTAAGTTGGACATTATGGTGTAGGTTTACAGCAGTTGGCTTATATGAATGTTAGTAAGGCCTTATCATCGCCAATGAGAATATGTAATTGTGAAAAGTAAGTAGTTTTGCAGGGCTAGTTGATCATATCTGATTTTTAATTATTTATGTTAGCTTTGCTCATGAACTTGAGCCATAAGCAGAGGTCGAGGTGAGTGGTTTTCTGCTGGATTAAAAAGACCCCAACTAGAATTTACTTCACAAAATGAACTAGTTGTTTATGTACTAACGACAAATAAAAACAAATGGAGGTAGTACTATATAGCATGATATGTAGTGACGACCAGAGTCTGCTGCTGCGTGGCGCTGGACTGCTGGAGCAGAGGCGCGGCCCTGCTGCCGGTCGAGCGCAGGCACAGGTGCCGGCGAGTCGTGGTCTCGCGGAACAGGGCCGCAGCCCCGCCGACGATGGCCGGAGGAGAGGAGAGCACAGAGGAAGAGAGCGAGGGACGTGGCTGCTGGACGCCGGAGCCGGACTGCTGGACGGCTGGTCTAGTTCTCCTAGTGCTGGAGACCCGGACTCCGGAGCATGTGCGGCGGCGGGCGCTGGCTTAGGTTCCCGGTGCCGTATTGTTGTGGCCCCTAGCGACAAAAGCCCGATTGCTAAAAAAAATCGAAAGGGCACAGATATTAAAAAAAAAGACAGGTGCGTACGACAATAAAAAAATGCCATATAATTATTTTATAAATGATACAGATATTTAATTTATTATGGTATTTTTGTATAATATTTTAATAGAAATACGACATGATGTTTTTATATGTATAATAAACTGTTTTAACTATAATATTAGTTTCATCATTATATAAAGCATGTGTTGTAAATTATGTTTCCATAAGTCCGTAATGTATAACAGATGAATTTTAACTATAATATTATTTTATTATATAAAAATATTCATAAAAATTTATTTTATTATGGAGGAATAAAATATATTATTATATTTATTTTGAATATAGCTCAGTGTTTGAGCAGCTTGACTATAGCATTCCAAATATATTATATTCTTATCAGAATATTAGCTGCAATTTTATATTATTTTATATTATATATTCAATATGTGTTGTAAATTATATTTTTTATGAATTTGTAATGTATGATAAATGTATTTAAACTAAAAGTATCCGTGTAGCTTTAGATTGATTTATATAGTGATTCTGTACGCGACACCGTATATATCGATAAATTTATTTTGTAATGGAGAAACAAAATATGATATGATATTTTATTTCTAATATAGCTGAGAGCGAGCTTGAGCAACTTGAGCATAACATCCTAAATACGTTATAATTTTTACAAGAATATCTGCAATGGATAATATTACCAGACTCCAACTACTATTGGTACTATGGCACATCTAAAATTGCCCATTCACGTCCTCCTTTGAACTTCCAGCTGGCGCAAGAGCCAGTGAGACCAAATCATCAATGTAGACAGCAACTAGTAAAGGTCCATTATGGTTGCCTTGCCAATAGATGGCATGCTCGTTCTTACTCCTCTCAAATCCAATCACCTTGAGAGTGGCATCTAGCTTCATATTGCATGCCCGTAGAGCCTATCACAAGCCATAGAGCACCAACCATGATCACCTAGACGGCTTGTGAGTCATTTCTTTTGGTGAGTTTCTAAGAGATTGTGGAAAAAAACAAGAGAAGGCATTGCGTGGGCGTGGTTTGGGATCCACTGTTGGAGGTCATCACAACCATTTCAACCACCAACCATATGGCATCGAGCGTCCGATCATCATGTCGTCCGTAATTACATCCTCCATCTCAGAAAGATCAATTCAACCAAGTCGAAACCTGTATGTGTCGTCAGACACACCATCACTCCATGTTGCAGGGTTGTCAATGCTTCCTTGAACCACGCCTTGGGGATCAAGGTCCTCCTGAGGTACCGAAGGACAAGAAAGTACTTGTATTGAAGCTTGCCAAGAGTCCTCGGGGCATCTGCAGTCTTAGTCCCACGAAACAGGTAACATATCTGGTCAAGTATAGGAGCCTGTCCAAGGTACCCTTAGAAAGGTGGGAAATGGTGTCGTGGATCATAGAGTGTACTGGACATGCCTCTAGTCAGAATCCCAACAGTTGTGCTATCCTCTCTTGTACTGAATGAACTGCCTCTCATATCCAATGTATAGGGTGGCATATGTGCACCCCGTCGAGCATCCTCGACTGTTGGTGCGCACTATGCTTAGAAGCTCATCCAACCCTATGTACTGAGCAAACAATGGCCTCAAGTCTCTGCTTACAGTTGCTCTAAATTTGCCAATGTCTATCACTCCATGTGGCATCAACTTGTGCCCCCCCTCCTCTCAGAGCACTCTCATAAAGACTAGCATGTAGAATGGTCCAAAACCTTTGGTCAATCCTCTGTCTCGAGGAAGGGGAAAGAACTCATTTGCTGGCATCTCGTACATCAAGGCCTTAATCCGCTTGGCCTTCTTAGCCCTCATGTCAATCAGTTTAAGATCCTCTAAAGCTGTAACTGGTTGTGGCCATGAGGGCAGAGCCTGTGCCTGCTGTTGCTCTCCCTCCTGAGCCTCCTCCTGTCGAGTGTGATGGCTCGAAGTGGGTGTACCATCCCCACGAGTATGAGGACGTGTTGAGCTGGGTGGTGTGTTTTCCTAGTGAGACCTCGGCTGCCTCCTACCAACAATGTGCAACCCTACTCCTGTCTATACTCTATCAACTACATCTGCAACCCTAAGCATTGCCTTAGCCTCTCTCTTAGCCCTCGTCTTCCTCTTCTTCTTCGATGGCTCCTTTCAAGCCGACTCCTTGCCGTTCCTCTTGTCACCTACCATCTAAGATTCAAATGATCACAAGATAGACAAGAAGAATTGAGAAGAGTATATGAGAATTCTAAACTGAAGGTAAGACCCAAAGCTAAAGCAATTAGAGTTATGATAGCCTAGCCATGCAATTTTTTAAATCTTAGAAATTTTAGTAAAAATTGCATGACCATCTCACAATTAGAACCATATTTTTTGGTCCATACTTAATTGATAGAGGAACTTGATTCAAGAAAGATTATCATTCTAGGGCTATCAAGAGAAAGATGATCCCTCTAAATCCATGCAACAAAGAGTGAAAACTTGTTTCAAATTATCAAACTTGGTCCAACATTCAAGAATCTCTGAGATTTTTCACAGGTTCACCTTGAACCCTAGGATATTTCGGGAACAGGTAAATTTTCTCACCAGAGATGGGAATGAGGTGGATGGCGGTGGTGGAGCAGGGCAGTGGTGACAATGCGGCAGTGCACGGCAAAGCAGTGAGCAGCAACCTGGAGGAATGATGAAGCGGCTTAGTAGCGGCACGGATGGATGGGGATGCAGCTGCAGTGGCTGGCGGAGAGTAAAGGTGAGTGGCAACCAACAGTGAATTGTGGCGGCACAAGATGACTGGCCCAAGATAAAGGTCGGTCCGTTAGGATCCAGGCCGAAAGGAGTGTTATCATGGGTTGGGATTGGGAAAGACTCAATCTGTTTCAACTTCATATCGAGTTAGTTAAGTTAGGTTTCCTTTATTTGCAAGCCTATGGGGCTTTAAATATGTACATGTAACATAACTTAAGGGACAATCATCAACGATTCTAGAAGTTCGGTGCTTCGCCACCCCTGTTCTAGGGTTTTCTCATAAGCGCCATGTTGTCCTAATAGATCTATCTGGGTCTATTAGGGCAATTTAGTGCTTGCTTTATCCATAATAGACCTTGTATTGAAGCATTTTTGATGGCAAAGTTTTTGTGATACCCCATTTCTCTAAGTGCATTTAAGCATGTCATCATATGCATAATTTTAAAACTTGTGCTTAATATTTAAACTTCTTCCAATTTAGTTTGAAGTCAAATTCTTCAAAATTTTGGAGTTAAGATTTTAAATTCTTTTAATCAAATTTGAATTCAAAACCTTTTCAAAAATTATTTTATCCAAGAGCAAAAGTGCAAGGTAATAGTATAAAATACCCCTTCCACTTTTGTAATTGGACCTATGAGTACTTTTGCTTGAATAAAGGGTTAAAAATGAAAAAGTATTTTGTCAAAAAAAAAGAGAAGAAGAAGAACAGGGGGAGCTGGTGGCCCAAAGCCACAGGCGGCCCAGCCCCCGATTTCCCCTCGGCCCGCTGCCTCGCGAGCTGACAGGCGGGGCCCGCCTCGCCTTCTTCCTCATCCGGCCGAGGGAGAGGCGAAGCCGAACTCAACCGCCGCCACCGTCATCCTCATCCGCTCTCCCTGCCTTGCTCCGCCACGCGCCCCGCAGCACAGGCCAAGCCGCGGGCTGGCGCTGGCCGCGCCCGAGAGCGCCACCAAGGCGAGCCGTGGGTCTGCGTTGCCCCGCCCCTTGTCTTCTCCGCGGCGCCCAGGGAATTCACCGCCGCCGCAGTCGCTGTCCTCATCCACCACCGCCCTTTCACCGCCTCTCGGCTCTATTTAATCCGCGCTCGAGCTCTGCCTCGCCACCCTCAACCCCAACTACCATTCACCGACCTGCTCCGCCGCTTGTGCTCTGTTCTTGCCCACGAGCGAGGTCGCCGCAGCGTTCTCCGCGCCCCGGCCACCTCGGCTCGATTGCTCTGACCATGACCACCTCCCCCACCTCCTCTACCCTCGGCCGCCAGCAATTTCTGCTCTATTTGCTCGACCCGAGCCGTCCACGAAGCTCCCGAGCTCCTCCCATGGCCGGCCCCGTTCCGCACCTCTCCGCGAAGCAAGAACCACCAAAGATGAATCCCCACCACCTCCTCTCACTCCCCATATCAGCGGATTGATGAACGGTGACCGGAATCGCTGCTCAAGTGAGCCGTGTCGGCTGCTTGCGGCGGCGCGAGACGAGCAGCCCAGCAGCAGCGCCGCTCGGCCTGCCTCTGCTCTGTTCTCCCTTCCCGTGGACTCCTCTCCCATGCCTATGACATGTGGGCTAGCCCCCTTGATGCCCATCAGTACCATGCTAGCAGCCGCGCCCTGCTGATTAGCCACTAGCTAATCACGTGAAGCTACAACCCGAGCTAGCATGTTCAGCTTTATACCATTCTTTTCTCTTGTCCATTTATTTCCCAAATAAATTCCTTGACCATTCAAACTCCGATCACACATTGATTCTTCTTTCTAAATTTATCTAAAATCGATATCTATCATCGGGATTATCGTCATGATTTTAGGAAGTTTCCTAGGACCCGCCTACAAGCCGGTACCATTTTTGACATAGTAGGCGTGGATAGTTGACACAAGTACAAGCCTCTGCTCACGAGCAATCCGGAAATATTTTCCGTTTCTCCAGAATCCAAAGATACAGTCTTATTCTTTAGATTCCTAGATATTCGGATTTTGAAATATTCTGGGAATATTCTTTTCTCTTTTCTTTCCCATGACACACAGCACCAATCGATATCTTCTCCATTCCGACTTTGATTCATGCAATTCCTGCGCATAAATTCTCCATAAATTAAGGCTTTTCAAAATGTATAAAAATATTAGAAAATATTTTAAATCTAGAAAAATTATTTTAAAACTCTGAAAATTATCTAAGCTTTGAAAGAAGCATGGATAATGATTCAGTGCCCCCACCTTTTCTATTTAGAAACTTCTATAATTCTTTTTATAACAGGCTGATCATCCTCATACTTATGCATT
Source organism: Paspalum vaginatum (assembly GCA_030272315.1). Classification (NCBI taxonomy): domain Eukaryota; kingdom Viridiplantae; phylum Streptophyta; class Magnoliopsida; order Poales; family Poaceae; genus Paspalum; species Paspalum vaginatum. The sequence goes on along the minus strand of CM059017.1, from coordinate 36,765,958 downwards.
ATTCATATCATGCATTTAGATACGATAAGTCGAATAGATCGCCAATAAAAGAGATCAATGAGAAGTCCAAAAGTCAAGCTCTACAATGCGACAACAGTACTAGGAGGAGCATTACTAATCAAGATACTAACTTTCTGTGCCTCAACCCTTGGAGTAATCCAGGCAAGCCCCGGTGCATTTACCTATTTTATTTTGAGTCATTTAAATTAAATACGGGTTATGTTTGTGCATTAGAGTTATGCGTTGATCGAAACCCTAGTGCATATAATTTCCGATTCAAGCATATTATATCCTATACGTATTAGAATAAATGCTTAATTAGACTTTTGATAGGTCACATTTATTTTAAAAGGAATCCAAGATAGAATATGTTACTTTGAGAGGAATCCAAGATAGTTTTACTGAATTAATTAATTCGAGACATTGGGCAGGAATGGTTTGGTATTTCAAAAATGGTGGCTTGTATTCCTGCCTATGTCGCATGAGGCCGTGCCGATGTTGGCCATGTTTTCGGTTTTCGAACGCGCCTCTTTCACTTGTCGTCCTCGTCACGGGCTCCGATAAACCTTTCATTCTTTGTACCTAAGAGTCGGAACTGTGGTGAGACCAACTGGTGGGAGACAGGCGGGTGTCGAAGTGACTGTACTCCCGGGTTCGGTAAGGGCAGTTCCGATTAGGCAATGGGAATGTTAGGTTGTCATATGGAAGGTCGTCGTACATGCATATGACTGGTGATTGGGTACTATTCTCGGGAGTATAAAATCGATTCGAATCGCTGGGCTTACCAGGTGTAAGAGCTGAATCGTCACCAACACGTAGTTAAGAAGAATAATACTTTTGTTAAAGAATGATTTTACAAAGTGTTTGCCTTGCCTGATAATAGAATAGATATAACATAGCATAAATAAGTTAAACTAAAACAATGATTACACTTAAAAGCTAAGGACTCAATTATAGGCCTGCCGCGTGTGAGTTAACCTAACCAGTTTCTGCCATTGGTTAGAAAGTCGGGTTTATACCCAGTGGTCAGATAAATCTTGCTGAGTAATTAGTACTCAGGGTTGTGACTTTGACTCTTTTTAGGCATGAGGTCTTTAGCTCATCTCTCTTCTGCGAGAAAGCATCGAAGCAAAGTGTTCTCCCGACGGTTTCTTTATATCTCTTAAAGTTGAAGAAATAAAGGAACCAGATGCTCAAGCTCCTTACTATTCTTAGATTCGTCTAAAATGAAACGACACCGGTGAGCTCGATGTAGATTTCATGTAATATAACAGGGTTCCATCATTTAGATGTTGTTTCCGCTGTAAGTTTTTACACTTTTGTCTTGTAATCTATAAAAACTCTTGTTTTATTAAAATCTATTATTAGAACTTCTTGTATTGGAATAATCCAAGACTCTTAGGGGTCACTTGGTGTATATCGATCATGTTTTGGCGTAGTCAGGGCCTTTTTAGGACCTGACGGACTACCGGGCTTAATCCGGTTTAGGCGCAAACTCGTGTTTTGTGTGTAAACTAGATTAAGTTGGGCGGTTCCGCCACAGTTTTCTTTGGTTGCAAGTCTATGGGAGCTATTGCTAGAGAATATTGGATATTGAAACTATAACTTTGCTAATAATCGGCTGAGAATAAGAACTCCTAGAATTTATTTATCATTCAGTACCGTATCAATTGTTGGGTTGCTCATGGTACTTTGGAAATTTATATTGCTGCTGATTTTATATGCTGAATGATTATATTTTTGGTATGAAGAAAAATCTCGCTCTTCCTGGAGTTATGATATTATGAGAGATGATGGCTCTATCGATAAATATGGTCTTACTAGGAAAAGTAAGCGTGTGCCAAGGCTGTATACAACATCTTCTCCATCAGAGTATTATGAATGGGAGGGTTCGATACTGGATTTTGTTTAGGGTGGTGACTTACCATCCATCCAGTTGGTAAATTAGCTCACCAGTGTTTTGCAATGGCGTATGAAATTTCAGCACAGTGATGATCATGGGACATCATGGAAATCTATGAAGGATGTGTTAAAGCGCCGTTATAACCCACCACTTGAGAAGTATATCTATAAAACAAGAAAAGTTGCTCCTCCTTGTGCCCTCCCCCCCCCCCCCACACACACAAATATACTAGAAACAAGACTGTAGCTGCAAGATGTTCTTCCCCAAAGAAGCAGGTTTCCGCTACAGTTCAAGGTAGTGTTGGTGAGAAAGTGAATGATTTTCAGCACTAGATTAGTCCATAAATAATATTGTCGATGGTTAGCAAAATTCACTAGTCCTACGAAGAAGACAGAAACTAATGGCACTATTTTTTCCTCTCAAGAGTCCATTCACGAAGCTTCTAATGTTGTTGTTGATGCATCGACTGGCTTATCGATGATGGCTCATGAAGTACAGTCCGATGGTATTACTGTTGATGTCAAAGGGCAGCGCTCCAGTATTCTTCAGTACAATGCAAAAGTAAAGACAAGGTATGCAAGTTAATTATTGATGGCGGTAGTTTTACAAAAGCCATTAGTCCAGATTTAGTACATTCAATGTCCTTGTCTACGCGCCTCCGCCCCCACGTTATATTCAATGAATGAACCAAAGTGGCATGCTGAAATTACTCATAAGGATAGAGTTAAATTTTCTATTGGCAATTATATCGACACCGTTGATTGTGACGTTGCACCCAAGAGTGCTTGTCATTTATTGTTGGGTAGACCATGGCAGTTTGATCTTAATGCTTCACATGGCGGACGTACCAATTGCTAATTTTTTTTGCGCACAAGGGAGTTCCTCATGTGCCAAAACCAATGGCCGAGAGTGCTATAGCGATAGAGGTGTTTGCTAATGTAAAAAAAGAAGAAAACACAGCCAGTTGAAATTACACCAAAGCCGAGGACGACTTTGAGGGAGAGAATGGTGTGGCCAGATATCCTAGAATTATTTCATGCGAGAACTCAAACGGAAGTTTATTTTTGGCAACCAATGTTGAGGTGCTGGTGGCTTCAACTAGCAGAGAATCATCCAAGGAAAACTCAAGGGATGTAATCAATCTTCAGTGGTGAAAAACATGGCTGCCGAAGAAAAGGTGTCGTTGGCTACGTCAAAGTTGAGGACGAGTTTGTTTGAAGGGACAGAGGACGATGAGCCCATGGCTCCTCAGAATATTCATGGAGAAAATTCTTGTGTTACTGCCAGTAGTAAGAGGTCTGGTTTTTCTTAGAAGAGTTCTTCTCTTCACTTTGGTGCTATTTCTTGTGATGAAAAATATATCAAGCAGAATGAGAAAATATTCACTGCTGCTGGGTTAGTTTAAAAACTCAGTTTTAGAGGTGCTCACATTGGCAAAAAGAAGGAAGAGAAGTTTAGAAAATATATTCAGATTGGCTGTGTGCAAGTGGAAGTAACTGATTTGCTGCCGACTTAATTTCTGCTATAAAATGGTATGGAATTGTCCATCTATGGTCATCACTACAAGCTCAGGCATAATTCATGCAGCATCTACGCAAGTGCAAGTTTGCATGCTTGCCAGAATATTTTATTCCAAAATGCTGTTTTCCTATTGCTAGGCTCTGCGTAAGTGGTCAAGTAAATTAATTAGCTTGTGGTCTAAGCCGAGTCAATTATTTCTGTCTAGTGTGGTTCGGTTAGGTTAATTAAAGTTGAGTCCGAACCATCTTTTGTAATGGAATTTGAGTTAGGGTCTGGTTCGGTTTGCGTGGCTGGCCTGCGAGCCATATGGACAGGGCCTTTCGGCGCTTATTATTTGCTTGCGTCCTCGTCCCCCCCCCCCCCCCGGAACACCGAGAAGGCGTCGCTTCTCATCGACCCTGCCGATCCTTCGAGGATTGCGAAGAGTACGCGATTGAGTTGCTGAAGCCTGGTTGCGCCTTGGATTCCTACCGGAATTCCCCATCTTCTGATCGTGGTTTCGTCTCCGCGGGTGGAAGAACACATCTAGGGTTTGGTTTACATCTCTTGTAAGCTGATCCCACTATCGGGCATCTGCCTATCATTTGCTACTTGGTTTGATCAGTCAAACTTACTTGTTCCATCTGGATTATTGAATTGTTTGCGGAACATAATTTTCTCTTTATATATCGGTTTAGATTTGCTCTTGAGGACTGAACTCTTGCTGTGAGATTACCTGTTGCTCGTTTGATGTGGCCGTATATAATATGGCGCATTTCTCCAAACTGAACCGCCAATTTTTTGAGGTGCAAAGGACCCTTTGGATGCTGATCATTGGATCCGAACAATGGAACAAAAATTTGGCCTCCTTGCATGTGATGAGTATGAGAAGGTTAACTTTGTGACGCACCAACTCCATGATGCCACTGGTGCTTGGTGGCATGGGTATTTATCCCAACATTGAGCTGACCATCTGGTGACATGGACTGAGTTCAAGAAAGCTTTTCGCTCATTTCATATCCCTGAGGGTATCATGGAGATTAAGGCGGACGAATTCTGCAAGCTCAAGCAAGGCAACAAATCTGTGATGGAGTATGTCAATGCCTTCAACTATTTAGCTCAATATGCTCCAGATGAAGTCTCCTCTGATCCTAAGAAGTGTCGTTGGTTTAAGAATGGTCTTTCTTTGAGGATGCAAGCGAAGCTCTCAATTGTTAAGTTTGATGATTTTAATGATTTGGTGAGCTCAGCAATCACAGCAGAGCACATGATGAATGAATTGGATACGGAGAACCGTAAGGGTGTTGTTCCTTCCTCTCAAGGTGGTGCTTCCTCCCAACGCCCACGCACGGGGGCAAACTCCTCCACCTCGCGTGCCGGGTTATGGTACACCGCAGCCTATGTGGATGGTACGCCGTCAGCCAACTCCGCAAGGGCAGCCACCTCGTCCTATGGGACAGCAATGGACTGGGGGTGAAAATACTCAGAAGGGCCCGTGTTACACCCGTGGTGAGCAGGGACATATCTCTCAGGAGTGTCCTACTCCCAAGATGGGTGGAACCAACAATGCTCCTTGGCCACCAATGCCTCCTCCACCACAATCAATCCAAGGCAACAAAAATGTGCAAGCTTTCAAGAAACGCATGGTCAATTACATAAAAGCAGAAGAAGCAAGTGGGGATGTGCAAGTGCTTGCCGGTATGATTTCAATTAACTCTCATCTTGCAAGAACCTTATTTGATTCTAGTGCATCACACTCTTTCATTAGCAAGAAGTTTGCATTGCAACATCAATTTCCAATCCGTGAAGTACAAGTACCTTTCCACATAGATGTCCTAGGTTAATCACTAAACAAGTAGTCAACGTGGCAGAGGTTGAGATATCAGGAATTCAATTCTTAGCACATCTCATAGTCATTAATCTTGAGCGCTTGGATATTATCTTGGGCTTGAATTGGCTTACTAAGCATGATAGTATTATCCGCTGCAATCCACGTCAAGTTGAGCTCAAACATCCCTCTGGGCAGTGGGTGATTCTTCAACAGTACTCAGCTCTATTCCTTAAATGCCACCATATTACCGGAATTAGAGGCAATTCTCGTGGTTTGTGACTTTCCATATGTCTTTCCGGAAGAATTACCGGGGATGCCTCCCGACCGGGTAGTGGAGTTTGTCATTGAACTACTCCCCGGAACGGCCCCAATATCCAAGCGACGTTATAGAATGCCTCCAAATGAGTTAGCTGAGATGAAGAAATAGTTGCAAGAGTTACTCGTTAAAGGATTTATTCGTCCGAGCTCCTCACCTTGGGGATGCCTGGCCATTTTTGTGGAGAAGAAAGATCATAACTTGAGAATGTGTGTGGATTATAGAGCGTTGAATGAAGTGACGGTGAAGAATAAATATCCTCTTTCTAGGATTGATATTTTTTTTATCATTTTACTGGTGCAAAATTCTTCTCTAAAATCGATCTTCGGTTGGGTTACCATCAAATAAATATCTGAGCTAAGGATATTCCTAAGACAGCTTTCTCAACTAGATATGGGCTCTATGAATACACGGTCATGTCTTTTGGTTTGACTAATGCCCTAGCCTACTTCATGTATCTCATGAATTCCATATTTTTCAAAGAGCTTGATGTCTTTCTGATAATCTTCATTGATGATATTCCCATCTTTTCCAAAACCGAAGAGGAACATGCTAAGCATCTCCACATTGTTTTCCAAAAGCTTCGTGATCACCGCCTCTATGCCAAGTTTAGCAAATGTGAATTTTGGCTGAGAGAGATATCATTTCTTGGTCATGTTCTATCTGATAAGGGTGTGGCTGTAGACCCAAGCAAGGTACAAGAGGTGCTCAATTGGGGTCAACCACAAAATGTCACCGAGATTTAGAGTTTTCTTGGGCTTGCAGGTTATTATCTCTGGTTCATAGAAAATTTCTCCAAGATTGCTAAACCCTATGACCGAGTTGCAAAATAAAAATGTAAAGTTTGAGTGGACTCAAGAATGTGAGGAAACTTTCCAAACTCTTAAGATTCACCTTACCGCTGCACCTATTCTTTCTCAACCCGATATCACTAAGGGATTTGATGTCTATTGTGATGCTTCTAGAACCGGCCACGGTTGTGTTCTTATGCAAGAAGGGCGGGTCATTGCTTATGCTTCTCGCCAATTGAAGCACCATGAAGAACATTATCCTACCCATGATCTAGAGCTTGCTACGGCGGTACATGCTCTTAAAATTTGGCGTCATTATCTTCTTGGTAATCCTTGCAATATCTTCACCGACCATAAGAGTCTGAAATATATTTTCACTAGTCCGAACTTAATATGAGGCAAAGGAGATGGCTTGAGTTAATCAAGGATTCTTAACTTGAAGTTCACTGTCACCCCGGCAAGGCGAATGTAGTTGCCGATGCACTAAGCCGGAAGGTGAGGTATAATTGCTTGCAAATTTCCTCCGGAATTCGCACCCTTTGTGATGACCTTCGAAAGCTCAACATATCTATGGTTGAGCATGGTTCGCTTGCTACTCTCCAAGTCACCTACAATCTCTGTGACCAAATTAGAAGCTCAAAAGAAGGATAAAGGTATGGCCAAAATTCGATTAAAAATGGCAGAAGGTAAAGCTAAATGCTTTACATTGGATGATCAAGGTGTTTAATGGTTTGGTAAGCGCTTGGTGGTTCCTAAGAATTTTGAACTTAGGAAATTGATTCTTGATGAGTCTCACAACTCTCAGTTTTCCGTTCATCCCGGAAGCAACAAAATGTATCAAGACTTGAAGCAAAGGTTTTGGTGGACTCGCATGAAGAGGGAAATTGCTCGCTATGTGTCAAAATGTAATGTTTGCCGACAAATGAAGGCCGAGCATCTTAAGCCGGCTAGAACTCTTCAACCTCTCCCTATCCCTTCATCGAAGTGGGAAGAAATCTCCATGGATTTTATCACCGGAGTACCCAAGACTCGAGGTGGGTACAACTCTATTTGGGTCATTGTTGACCGACTAACAAAATCTGCTCACTTTCTACCGGTCAAGACCTCTTACACCATAGAAAATTATGCCAAGCTTTATCTCACAAGGATAGTTTGCCTCCATGGTGTTCCAAACTCAATCGTCTCCGATCGAGGTTCTAAATTCACATATAAATTGTGGGAAGCTCTTCATGATGTTATGGGCACCAATATTCTCCATAGCACCGCATATCCATCCTCAAACCGGTGGACAAACAGAGAGGGTAAATCAAATACTTGAGGATATGCTTCGCTCATGTGCTATTATCTATAGTGAATGTTGGAACATGTCTACCATTTGCATAATTCTCTTACAACAATAGTTATCAATCAAGCATTAGAATGTCTCCTTTTGAAGCATTGTATGGGAGAAATTGTCGAACCCCCCATTGATTGGTCGGAATCGGGAGAACGAAAAATATTTTGGTGGTGATCTTGTTGTGGAAGCTGAAGAGAAAGTAAGAGTGATACGAGAACGACTCCAAACAGCTCAAAGTCGCCAAAAACATTATGCAGACAGAAGAAGACAAGAATTGTTCTTCAATAAGGGTGATCATGTCTATCTCAAGGTGACACCATTTTAAGGCACTCAAAGGTTTCAAGAGAAAGGCAAATTGGCTCATCGTTATGTTGGTCCGTTACGGATAGCAGCGAAAGTAGGGGCTGTAGCATATCGTTTGGAACTTCCATTGACTCTGTCCACCATTCACAATGACTTCCATGTCTCACAATTGAAGAAATGTCTCTGGGTTCCCACCGAGGTCACAAATGTAGAAGAAATTGATCTCCAACCAAATCTTGCCTACAAGGAGCATCCAATCCGCATTCTTGATCAAGCTAACGAAGTTTGTGAAAGTTCAATGGAGTCGTCATTTGGGAACAAGAAGATTGACTTCGACAATCTTATCATAATCTCTTCATCGATTTGTGAGTTTCTTAGTATCTTAGATATACCTCTTGTTTTCATGTTGCCAAGTCTTGTAGTTCACTTACGCACCAAACATTTCTCTTCCAAGAAGCATTTTGTTATGGCTTAGCTAAATCTCAGGATGAGATTTTGTTTAAGGGGGGTAGATTTGTAATGACCCAAGTTAATCAAACATGACATGGAGCATGCATGTGCATCATATTCTTCATCCATGAATTATTTTGAGCATGAATGTGATTTTGAATAAAGCCCTTATCTTTAAAGGGATGCTTGTGAAGCAACTTTATTTTCCTCTATAAAACCTATGTTAACAAATTATATGATAAAATTCTACTTATCAAAACAAAAATTTAGATATCTTACTTGAATTTTTGGAGTGCGTTTGAGGGCTAGACAGCTTAGACGAAAGGTTAAAATTAGCAATTCAGGAAGATTTTTAATTTCAAAAAGATGAAAGTTTTGATTCCCAAATTAAATAAAATGGATTGTTCTTGGTTCAAAGTATTTACATGGAAATTTTAATGATTTTTGGAGACCTCTAAGTAACCTTTTTCATTTTAAGAAAATCGTAGTTGGGGAGAAAGGGAGATCGATTGAACTGGTGCTCACCTGCTGAACCGGTGGGCATATGGTTTCGGCACATTGGTCGTCAACCGGCGGTCCAGACTTTCTTCGGTGAAAAAGAAACGTCGTGAGTTCGCCGTTCCGTACGCCCGTTGTCGCTGCGTTGGCGAGCGTGGCGCCACGCACCCTCCCCTCAGCTCCTTGGCTCCTTCACCTGAGCCCTCTTCCTCCCCTGCTCCTTTCTCTCCGCTCCCTGCCTGTTCGTTCAGGCGGACAGAGGCCGAGCGGGCAAGCTCTCTACCCCCCTCCGTTTCCCGGTGTGCAGGCCATCCCTACGCCCGCTGCAGCATCTCCTGGTGAGCCTCCTTTTCCTTCCGGAGGTCTCAGCTTGTGCAATATGGTCTTCTTCCACCTTCCAGCCAAGAACGCTTTCGGAGACCCATCTCCTCCACCGGTGATCTCCTTTGACTTGGGACCACTCCAATCATCTTCGCTGCCCTAGGTGAGACTCCCATGGTGATTTGCTTTCGTTCCGTCGCGGTTCGAAGCTTGGCCACGGTGGTCATGGAAGCTCATCTCCATTGATGCTGTTCAAGCTCTAAATCTTTAGGTTTCCCTTAGTTGCTAAATCGGGTTGATATCTACTCAAATATGCTTAGGGATCGAACCGCTTTGGGATTGGTTGCGCGAATCGTTGTCAAACGCGTTCCCGGACACTTTTCCTTTTATTTACGTTTGTGCCACTAGCAGCCATTAGTGTTTTGAGCTAAGTCTTATTGAAAACTTATTTTCTAAAGGCTTATAAAATTTTGAAGTGTTATGGTAGGTGAAAATAATATTTCTTTCTTTTTAATGCATTTCGATGTCATACGCATCATTCTCGGGGCATTGGTTTAATTATTGCATCATATGCACTCGTGTAGGGACCGAGACACCAGGCAAGCGGAGCTTGAACCCGAACCGGAGCCCGCAACCGGCAAGGGTTCTAACCTGCAGCAAGGCAGGCACCTCTTTTCAACTTATTTTGGATCAAATTGAGTTATTATATATTGTTTGTGTATGGGCTTAGCTCTATTAGTTCATATGTGATGAGTAGAACCTATTGGGCATTTTCTTTAGCTCTAGCTTAATCACATAGATTGAATATGTTTGATAGGTGTCTCGATTAATGCTTAGCTATGCTTAATACCGGTACAAATCAAGAGGTGGCTTAGGTCACGTCCCCTCGCGAGATATAGGAGTTAATTTATTTAATTCAACTTACTAGTTGGAATGATTAAACACTTTAGTTGAGCAAATGTTGAATGTTGAAACGGGACTTGAGCAAGTGGTAGGGCCATTGGAGATGAAGTCCAAGGGGCATCGACTTGCTTTAGTTGGTTAAGGACCGTCTTCATGTTGCCGTGGTCATGAGCACTTTCTGTACAAACCACATACTTCATCTTTAGGAATTGTAAGCCCAGTAGCATAAGTTGCCGGATCACGCAAAGGATTTGGTGCGGGTTGTCTGAGATGTAGTTGGAGTCGCCTACGTATAAGGGGCTCAATGCACCTATTCACTCTGACCGTTTAGTGGGCGTTTGGGGCGGGTATGTGAAAGGTTGAGAGCATGAATCAACCTTTGCCTTTGTGCCAAGGTATGGAGGTTCAGTCTTGTGTCTTGTGTGAGGAAAGCTGTACACCCCGGCCGGGTATTAAACTATTCGAATAGCCGCGCTCTCGGTTAATGAGCACGCACAATGAAGTTGGACTTCAATGTAGAGTTTACATGAATGAGCTTATGGAAGATTGAGCTCTTGTATATGATCACTTTACTTATGCAAATGTTTGGTGCTTAATCTATAATAGAATTAGACACTATGTTTTCTGCTTATTATAACTTGGCCAAATGCTTCCGCTTTTACAGCATCCAAATTTAAATTGATAGAGCCTCTTACATCCACCATATTTATTTTTGGGATAAGTCCTGCTAATACGAAATGTACTAACGATACTGCCGTTAAGTTGATTTCAGATGAGCCAAATGCTATATATGGCTACTTCCTCCCCGCTGAGGGTGGTGATGGTGCGGAGTGATGGCCATTGGTTTATATGTGATTTTTCTTGGCATGATAAGGAACCACGTATTTTGCGCACAATGCTAATCGTATGATTGTGCGATGTTGAACTTTCCACTGGAAAAACTCTAAATCTTTTATTTTTATATAAACTTGAACCATGGTTTGTAAAACTTAATGATGCGTTGTGGTGATGTTTAGATTGCAACTTGGTTATGTTATGATCCTTGTTCTTGTGAGGTGTACCACGGTACATCAAGGAGAATACCGGAATTATTCCGATTAAATTGAGAGGGCCAATGGATGGGGCGGCTCCGTCACAAAAAGAATAATTATAATCGTACAACAACACTAATGCAGAAAAATGGTAAAACATTCTGAAAGGTTGATAAAGGTTCTGCCTCTGGTATGTGCACAGGCTGACATAAAAGTGGCCTGGCATGCACCCTTCACAGATTCCTTGTATGAAAGAACATCAGTTTAATTGTGTGGAAGCAATGGTTTGAGGAAACCACTTCAGTTTAATAGTGCGGTGCCAATAGCTACCATAATCATGGAAAATATCTAACTGACAGAAATTTCTAGTGAAGTTTTCTCGGAAATGAAAACATAATAAGATTATCCAGGAAATTTTCCGATAGTAACCATACTTTTCTATTGTATAATTTCATCCTCCTTGTTCCAATCTGATCGCTAGTACTCTAGGGGATAGGTAAATCAGATGCCTATTAGGAGGAACTTAATGGTATACTGTACTCCATCAATTTCAAATTACAGGTCACTTTTGCTTTGTCTTCGTTAACTTTGATCAAGTTTTAGAAAAATACATTAACATCCACAATATTAAGAGCACTATAGAGAAACTATTTTTATGTGAAAGATGTCTTTTGAGTAATTTTTATAAACTTGATAAAAATTAGAAGAATTTAACTTAAGACAAATTATAAAGCTAAAGTGACATATAATTTAAAACGGAGGAAGTACTAATTTCAATGAGCTTAACTATTAGTATGTTAGTAAGTGCTAAGTAATAATCATGACTATTATCTTGGAAAGATGAAGAATAACTAGAAGCATCCAGGGGATTGGTAAGAAATTAGGACCTTATGGACAAACAGTCACTGTGCACCTGCCCTCACGCAACCGTCAATGTACCCACTGGAAAACGCCTGTCTTCACTGCTATACAACTAGTAAGCATGTGAAAAAATCCAGCCTAACCAGAAGAGGAGCACCGTACAAAGCTCGCAAACTTCCAAAACCAAATAACAGCAAGGAAGACTGCCATGTGTGTGGACTGGAGCTGCCAACTGTCATGACTGACCGGTTCAAAGATGCTTACTGTTACCTCTCCTGAAAGTTCAGATGGTCCGTCAACTGTCAAGTCAAGACAACGATGCCTCATAGATGCCATATATAAGTTTGCCATGCATCAGAAGTAGGAGATGGTAACTAAACCAAAATAACTAATGGCACCTCTCCTCCTCTTGCCCTTCCTCCTTGTACTGCCCTCGCCATATGTGCAAGCTCAACAGAACATCACCTTGGGCTCCTCCTTGATGCCCCAAGGGCCTAGCAGCTTTTGGCTCTCTCCATCCGGTGACTTCGCGTTCGGCTTCCGGCCCATCGATGGCAACACCTCTTTCTATGTTCTTGCCGTCTGGTTCAGCAAGAGCAGCAGCAGCAACACAGTGGTATGGTATGCAAAGACTACTGATCCAGATCCAGCGGTGGTGAAAGTATCATCTGGTTCACGCCTCCAGCTCACCTCCAACGGGGCTCTCTCACTCCAGGACCCTACCAGCAGAGAGGTATGGAATCCCCAAGTTGTGGGTGCAGCCTACGCTGCCATGCTTGATACCGGAAACTTCGTGCTGGCTTGGTGCAGATGGCTCTAACAAGTGGGGGACCTTTGATAATCCAGAGGATACCATCGTGCACACTCAGGGGCTCAGCCCTAAAATGAAGCTCCACAGGCAGATCACGGCCACAAACTACTCCAGTGGCCGGTTGCTGCTCAACCTGCAAAATAATATCGATGAAGCAGATTCAACGATCAACAACGGACCTTGTGGGTACAACGGTTACAGCAGCTTGGATGCTACAAACAGCCAAAGCATCTGTGTGTGCCCACCACAGTACTCGTTTATTGATGAGGATAGGCAGGACAAAGGCTGCAAACCTGATTTCCAGCCACAAGGTTGTGACTTGGATGAAGCAGCTGCCACGGAAAAGTTTCAGTTCATATCCATGAGCCATGTGGACTGGCCTGGAGATGACTATGAGATGTACACCCCCATATCTGAGGACGTGTGCCAGCAGCTCTGCCTGACGGATTGTTTCTGTGCTGTCGCTGTGTTTAGGGATAGTGACAATACATGTTGGAAGAAGAAGATGCCTTTGTCAAACGGCAGTGAAGGGGTTAGTGTGCAGAGGACAGTCTTCATCAAGGTACCAAAGGGAAACAGTCCACAAACTGAGTTCGTTCACTCCAACAGATGGAAGAAAGACAAGAAGAACTGGATCCTGGGAAGCTCATTGTTTCTAGGAAGCTCTGTCTTGGTCAACATTCTCCTGATCTCTGCTATAATTTTTGGTGCCTACTGTACTATCACCATAAATGAAGTTCCGTCTGTGCAGTCGCCATTGAAAGCCTTCACTTATGCTGAGCTTGAAAAGGCAACCGGGAGATTCCGGGAGGTGCTTGGCACTGGTGCCTCTGGTATTGTGTACAAAGGCCAGCTACAAGATGATCTCGGTACCTACATTGCTGTCAAGAAAATTGACAAGCTTCAGGCCGAAACAGAGAAGGAGTTTAACGTTGAAGTCCAATCTATAGGACAGACACACCACAAGAACTTGGTCAGGCTGCTAGGATTCTGCAATGAAGGAAAAGAAAGACTATTGGTGTATGAATACATGACCAATGGATCGCTGAACAGATGCCTGTTTGGTGATGTCAGGCTTCAGTGGAACCTTCGAGGTCAGATTGCTCTGGGGGTGGCAAGGGGGCTGCTATACTTGCATGAGGAATGCAGCACACAGATCATCCATTGTGACATAAAGCCCCAGAACATCCTTCTTGATGACAATTTCACAGCAAAGATCTCAGACTTTGGTTTGGCCAAACTGCTCCGAACCAACCAGACACAAACAAATACAGGTGTCCGGGGAACCAGAGGATATGTTGCCCCTGAGTGGTTTAAGAGCATAGGTATTACTGCCAAGGTGGACGTTTACAGCTTTGGGGTCATCCTGTTGGAGCTGATATGCTGTCGGCGAAATGTTGAATTGGAGGTTGCAGAAGAAGATAGAAAAATATTGGCTGACTGGGCAAATGACTGTTTTAGGTGTGGCAGAGTTAATTTTCTGGTGGAGGGTGATGATGAAGCAATTTTCAATTTGCAGAAGGTTGAAAGGTATGTGGCAGTGGCATTGTGGTGTCTCCAGGAGGACCCAACTATGAGACCTACAATGCTGAAGGTCACACAAATGCTTGATGATGCAGCTGCAGTCCCCAATCCTCCTGATCCTTCTTCCTTCAGTTCAATTCCATAATATCACACCTGCATATCATAAGATTAGTATATGTATGAACCGACATAATATAATAATAATATGTATGTGTGGAGAGTGTGCGTGTATCTGTGTGTATGTGCACGTGCGTCTCTACAAAAGGCAAGTCACTTAGTGAAAGTTATTTCACATGTACTGTTAAGAGCACTTGTCGCAGAGTCTGTAGCAATAATGAGCCGCAGTACATAATAGGAAGGCTTCGTCTTCCAAACATGAGCATTTGTTTCCTTAACTTATTTTTCAAGGAAATGTATGTGGTATATCATCTATTGGTTGGTTAGGTTATTACCTGGTGACTACAGCCTACATTCATGATTGTTAGGACAGTCCTCTTGGGGCGGTAGCTGGTGAGGCCTACACGATCGTTATCCACTGGTCTCAGAACTTCTCACCATGGATATGGAAGAGCCAGCAAGCAGTAAGCTAAGGATAAGTCGTACCAGCCATGCACCATGAATTATGTGCTCAAGTGCATATTTAGCATTGAACTTCTTAAGGGAAACGAACCACCAGCAAAGTTTAAGCATAAATTAGAATGTATGTTTTAAAAGACAAGGGAAAAAACAAATATGGTTGCGGAAGTGCTCTGCGCTTTCTTTAAAGTTGTGTTACACTTAGATTACAAATGACATTTTCACTCGTATCCATCATGTAGGATTGCAGCTGGATGTGTTTATGTACTAAAATAGAAGTGGTGAAGTTGAATATTTTGGCCAGTATACTAAAGAAAATTTTAGAAAACAGAATGATGTTTTTGTTAGATAATCCAAGTGCTGCAGCTCCTAGTTTCTATGTTTAGTTCATGTACAAAATAGGTTAGCTGCTTAGTGGCTGAGCTCGCTGCATGTTGGCACGGGAGCCTGAGCCGGTCGTTTGTTTTTCAGTGGAGTTCGCGCGCGCTCAGATCGCGCGGGAACGCGTCGTGGTCACCCGGACTGCTCGGCACGTCGGAGGCTCGTGGGATGGCGTGAGCTGATGAACGTCGTGGGGAGTGGCCTGGGCGCAGTAGTGGCCGCATGGCCCTTGTTTATCTTCAGCTATTTATAGTTCAATGCATACAAGAAAACGCGGTTGCTTTTGCCGCACAAAACTCCCTGTCTCCAAGTGTTCGCGTGTGTGCAGGTGTTCCTGGGCATCCCGGCCATCTTCCTCGGCTCCGGCGCGTCGCCGGCGAGCGAAGAACAGCTCCTGCGGGTGGAGCTCGAGGCCGCGGATCGGACAACTGGTATCAGAGCCCGGTTCGCCCGTTGGAATCGCGATCGTGCGGTTGCTTGGGCGTTCATGCCTCGCCATCGGTCCAGCTCGCCGACCAGGCGCTCTCATGGGGAGAGCAGCGGCGGCTCGGGTGGCGGGCGCGACGGCGGTGGCCTGGTGATCCACCGGGTCACCAAGGAGATCAGCAGCAGCGGCAACTTCCCCACATTGACGCGCACCAACTACTATGATTGGGCGGCGTTGATGCGCGTGATGCTGCAGGCGAGGGGCCTGTGGCTCCCCGTGACGCTCGGGACGAACGACGTCACGGAGGACCGGATGGCACTGGAGGTACTCTCCAAGGCCGTCCCGGCTGAGATGATGGGGATGATCGCCAGCAAGCCGTCGGCAAGGGTGGCGTGGGAGGCGATCAAGGTGATGAACGTCGGCGTCGAGCGCGTGCGCAAGGCGAAGGCGGGCACGCTCCGGTGCGAATTTGACTCCCTCAAGTTCCGCGATGGGGAGACGGTGGACGACTTCGGCATACGGATTGGCCGCATCGTGACCCAACTCACGGTGCTAGGAGACGCCATCAAGGAGGAGCAGGTTGTACGCAAGTTCTTGCAGGCCCTTCCGCCGAGGTTCGAGCAGATCGCATCGTCGATCGAGACTCTGCTTGACCTCAGCGATGTCTCCATGGAGGAGCTGATCGGACGGCTCAAGGCCACGGAGGAACGGCACAACCTCGGCGGCTCCAACTCCATCGCCAGCCTGAACCTCACCGAGGATGAGCTGGTCGCGCGCCTTTCGTCGCGGCTGCAGCTGACCGGCGGTGGCGGTAGCAGCTCGGGTGGTGGTGGCTCGGGCCACGGCGGCTCGGAACGTGGGAAGGAGTCGTCATCGTTAGGCGGAAAAAGGGGCCGCGGTCGTGGCCGCGGCGGTGGGCGCAGCGGCGGCGGCAGATCTGGCCCGGATGGCGGGAACTTCGCCGGCAACGAGTGCCGGTACTGCGGCAAGAAAGGGCATTGGGCCCGTGAATGTCGCAAGAAGAAGAGGGACGAGGCGACCCACACAGCCCAAGCAGAGGAGGGGGGGTCTGACCAGGCCCTGCTGGTGGCCACGGCGACAGTCAACATGGGATCTTCCTCTCTTTCCTCACCGGCGGCGCAGCGGGAGCCGCCGGCGATCCACCTCGACGAAAGCAAGCTCTTCGTCCAGCTCGGCGACAAGGAGGAGCGGAGCCGCGCACAATGGATCCTGGACACAGGAGCCACGAACCACATGACGGGGGAGCGCACGTTCTTCTCCGAGCTCGACACTGGCGTCCATGGGACTGTCCGCTTCGGGGACGGGTCCGTGGTCGGCATCGAGGGGCGCGGCACCGTGCTCTTCAAGTGCAAGACGGGCGAGCACCAGGCGCTTACTGGGGTATACCATATCCCGCGCCTCACCGCCAACATTGTGAGTCTCGGGCAGCTGGAGGGAGACGGCTACAAGATCCTCCTGGACGGCGGATCCCTGAAGATCTGGGACACGCAGCGACGTCTCCTGGCAAAGGTGGCAAGGGCAGGCCAACAACCTCTACACCCTGAGCCTCGACATCGGCAAACCGGTGTGCCTGGCGGCGCAAGGGATCGAGCGCGGTGTGGCGGTGGCACGTGCGCTACGGGCACCTCAATTTCCGCGGGCTGCGGTGACTCGCGGAGCAGGACATGGTGCGAGGACTGCCGCAGATCGATCACGTTGATCAGGTTTGTGACAGTTGCCTGGCCGAGAAGCAGCGGCGACTGGCCTTCCCGTCCGAGGCCAAGTATCGTGCGGCGCAGAAGCTGGAGCTTGTTCATGGTGATCTCTGCTGGACCCAGTGACGCCGGCGACCCCGAGCAACAAGAAGTACTTCTTCCTCCTCGTCGACGACCTTAGCCGCTATATGTGGCTGATCCTGCTGGGCACGAAGGACCAGGCGGCGACGATGTTCACGGCGTTCCAAACACGCGCCGAGGCTGAAGCAGGGAGGAAGCTGGGGACTCTGCGCACCGATCATGGTGGAGAGTTCACGGCGCGCGCGTTCGTCGAGTACTGCGCAGCAGGAAGGCATCCAGAGGCACCTCACCGCGCCATACTCGCCTCAGCAGAACGGCGTGGTGGAGAGAAGAAACCAGACGGTGATGGGGATGGCCAGAAGCATGATGAAGGCCATGATGATGCCAGGCTGGTTCTGGGGGGAGGCAATGACCACGGCGGTGTTCATCTTGAACAGGTCACCCACCCAGAGTGTCGAAGGGAAGACTCCGTATGAGGTATGGTACGGGCACCAGCCCCCAGTTCATTTCTTCCGCACGTTTGGATGTGTGGCACATGTGAAAGCCGGCGGCAAGCCGCTGTCGAAGCTGGAGGACCGGAGCACGCCGATGGTGTTCGTCGGGTACGAGCAAGGCACCAAGGCATGGCGCTTCTACAATCCGGTCACGCGGCGCGTTCACAGTGTCGCGGGACGCGGTGTTCGAAGAAGACCGTCCCTGGGATTGGGGCGAGGGGAAGGGAGCGGGACCAAACGACGACAGCGAGCCGTTCTGCGTCGAGTTCATCACCATCGGGCAAGCAAGGCGTGCGGCCAGGGCTGTGGAGGCGCCACAGTCGCCATCAACGTCGTCCGCTCCAACAACGCCAGCTTCTGCATCAAGCCGCGCGGCAATGCCCACGTGCGGGTCTGAGCCTCACACACCGGCGGCTACTCCACCAACACCGACGATGATCCAATTCGCATCTCCACCGTCAGGGGACCCCGACCTCGACGATGATCATGATGAGGCGCCATTGCGGTTCCGGACTGTGGACAATGTCCTTGGTCCGGCGTCGCCCCCAGGGCAGGCTGAGAGGGAGCTCACGGAGGAGCTTCTGGCGGCGATTGGGGAAGAGCCTGCAACGGCGGAGGAAGCCAAGAGGATCAAGGAGTGGCGCATGGCCATGCTCGAGGAGATGGCCTCTATTGAAAGAGAACAAGACCTGGACCTTGGTCGACCTGCCCAAGGGACAGCGCGCCATCGGCTTGAAGTGGGTATTCAAGCTAAAGAAGGATGAACACGGCGAGGTAGTCAAGTACAAGGCTCGGCTCGTTGCAAAGGGCTATGTGCAGCGGCAGGGCATTGACTTTGAGGAGGTGTTTGCCCCCGTTGCACGCATGGAAACGGTGCGCGTGGTACTGGCCGTGGCGGCGAACCGCGGCTGGTCCGTGCATCATATGGATGTGAAATCCGCCTTCCTCAACGGTGAGCTGGCGGAGGAGGTCTATGTGGCACAGCCCCCTGGGTTCACTGCCGCTGGACACGAGGAGAAGGTGCTGCGGCTCCACAAGGCGCTTTACGGGCTGCGTCAAGCTCCCAGGGCATGGAACGCGAAGCTGGACTGCCAGCCTGTACGAGCTCAGGTTCACCCGGAGCAAGTGCGAGCATGGGCTCTACGTGCGCGGCGCCGAAGCATCAAGACTGGTGGTGGGGGTTTATGTGGATGACCTCATCATCACGGGGGAGATGAACAAGGAGATCGACTCATTCAAGCTGCAGATGAAGAAGCTGTACAAGATGAGCGATCTGGGGCCTCTGTCCTACTATCTGGGCATCGAGGTGAAACAAGGGGCGCGCGGCGTTGAGCTGCGACAGAGCGCATACGCGTTGAAGCTGCTCGAGAAGGCGGGGATGGGCGGCTGCAATGCTTGCGCGACACCCATGGAGGTCAGGCTGAAGCTGTCAAAGGCAAGCACATCGCCCCTGGAGGACGATCTGACCAAGTACCGCAGCATCATCGGCAGCCTGCGGTATTTGCTCCACACCCGGCCTGATCTCTCTTTCAGCGTCGGGTACTTGAGCCGGTTCATGGAGGAACCGAGGAAGGACCACATGGCGGCGGTGAAACACCTGCTTCACTATGTGGCAGGCACGATCAACTACGGGTTGTGGTACTCAGGAGGCGGCGGCGAGATAAGCCTGCTGGGGTACTCCGACAGTGACCTGGCCGGAGACATCGACGATCGCAAAAGCACGACGGGCGTGGTCTTCTACCTCGGCGCAAATCCCGTGTCTTGGCTCTCACAGAAGCAGCGCGTGGTGGCGCTCTCATCCTGTGAGGCGGAGTTCATCGCCGGCGCAGCAGCAGCGTGCCAGGCGACCTGGCTCGGGCGTTTGGTCGAGGACGTGACAGGAAAGAAGACGGCTCCACCGCGGCTGAAGATGGACAACATGGCCGCGATTGCAGTCAGTAAGAATCCTGTGCTCCATGATAGGAGCAAACACATCGACACCAAATTCCACTACATCCGCGAGTGTGTCGATCGTGGAGACATCACTGTTGAGTTCGTGGGCACCAACGAGCAGCTCGCGGACATACTGACCAAGCCTCTTGGGAAGGCTCCCTTCCAGGAGCTGCGGGAGAGGATGGGCGTCATCAAGCTTACCTGAGCAGCACATGAATTAGGGGGAGATTGTTAGATAATCCAAGTGCTGCAGCTCCTAGTTTCTATGTTTAGTTCATGTACAAAATAGGTTAGCTGCTTAGTGGCTGAGCTCGCTGCATGTTGGCACGGGAGCCTGAGCCGGTCGTTTGTTTTTCAGTGGAGTTCGCGCGCGCTCAGATCGCGCGGGAACGCGTCGTGGTCACCCGGACTGCTCGGCACGTCGGAGGCTCGTGGGATGGCGCGAGCTGATGAACGTCGTGGGGAGTGGCCTGGGCGCAGTAGTGGCCGCATGGCCCTTGTTTATCTTCAGCTATTTATAGTTCAATGCATACAAGAAAACGCGGTTGCTTTTGCCGCACAAAACTCCCTGTCTCCAAGTGTTCGCGTGTGTGCAGGTGTTCCTGGGCATCCCGGCCATCTTCCTCGGCTCCGGCGCTTCGCCGGCGAGCGAAGAACAGCTCCTGCGGGTGGAGCTCGAGGCCGCGGATCGGACAGTTTTTTCCCTTTTCCAGAATAACAGTGAAAACAAAAGATCCATTCTTGCAAGCTTAGAAGCTAGAAGTTCGAAAATTAGCTCCCTTGTTTATAAGTTTTATTCACAAATTACTTTCATATAAGTAGTTAATTGATTGCTACTAAATAAATCAAACTTTAAAGAACGCCCAGCTATAATTGGATGCACAGATGCCAAGAAGTACACAAGGATTAGGATGCTAGTTAACAAGAACAATATCGTAGAGTCATGGTTCATTTCAGATGATGAGTCTAGGGCTGATTGCATGGTTGCCCATACTCTGAAGTCTGAACACTAACTACTGATTTGCCCTCTTTTTATTCAACTTTGCATCATTGTCCACCATTTTCGATTTTGATCCTGTGACCTGGTGAGCATTGTACTGATTTAGGGGGGGAAAGAATGTATGAAAAGAAGATAATGAAATAGAAAAAGATTTGAGCAGAGGGAGTTTGCAGCACAGGGGCTCACGTGGGTCAGTGGGTGCACAGGGAGCCAGGGACGGGGCAGCAGGACGTGCGCAAGGGAGGATGAGCAGCGAGCCAAGAACCAGGGAGGTGGAGCATGGGTGGCGACCAGCAGCAAAGGCGGAGAGAGCGCAAGTGCCAGGGGCTGTGGTGCCAGCGCAGGCAGGCAAATCATTTTGGGTGCTGGATCTGGTAGAGTAGGCTGACAAGAGAAGTTCATATGTGCGGCAAAAGGAGCCAAATGAAGGAGAAGTACAAAAATGAGAGAACTAATGTTGTTCACCATCAACTGAAAACTAGAGGCATCAGATCTAAAACCAAATCGACTTTGAAGGGCTAACTAATTAGGTTGAACTCGAACCAGGATTAGGGATGTTCTAAGACAAATTCAGTGACTCATGTTGTCACTTCTTTAAATGTATGCAAAGTCAATCCGATTTTGTTGTCAAAATTTCATCGATTTTAAACACTACTCATGCAAAAACGAGATCAGGTATGGAAATTTCAAAGTGTTAAAAAATCAACCAAGTTAAACACTACTCATGATGTAAAAAGGAGGTCAGATATGCAAATTCCAGTGAAAGAGTATGGGCAGTGGTGCAAGAGCAAAAGTTTCTTTTGAGCACTGACTTAACACCATTAAATGGCTTAACAAAGTAGGGCCAAAGCAAATGCGCAGTTCCAAAAACTGGGGACAATAGAGCCGCGCAAAGTCGAAAAAAGAAGGGCACCATGGTTCTAGCACGTATTCCTCTCGTTTCTTCTGCTAGCGGGTCATATGGAGAACA
This sequence comes from Paspalum vaginatum, assembly GCA_030272315.1. Classification (NCBI taxonomy): domain Eukaryota; kingdom Viridiplantae; phylum Streptophyta; class Magnoliopsida; order Poales; family Poaceae; genus Paspalum; species Paspalum vaginatum. Next base: position 36,744,003 of record CM059017.1, on the reverse strand, counting down.
TACTCTTTGGTCACACTAGCTTTGGATTGAGATATGAAAACAAGATGCTGAAGTAGCTCCATTCAAAAACAATTCATTCTCAAGCCTCGATTGCAACAATATTTCTTCCACGTGCAATACTCTTTTACTGCAACAAACACTTAAATATTTCCAGGAAGGCCCTCAACTACACCAAAAAACATTAGGTGCCAACTGGATATAAAAATGTTTGCAGCACTGCGTCTAATTGTAAAACTCGTTTCTTACAAAGTCAAGGTATGTTGCCAGAATTATCAAGCACCTTACACTAGTAGAAGGTCCTACATAGCACTCATGCGTGTTCGAGAAAAAAAAACTAGTAGAAGATCCTTTCAAATGCAGCCCTGCTGAAAAGAATGTTTTGAAAAATAAATTTCTAGAGGAAAATACAGTTGGAGTTGGAGGTTGACGTATAGTCACTATTCATTAATAGGCAAAAAAACAATTTATAGGTTATTTTCCCGATAGAACATTACCAATCCTCACTAAATTGTCTACTCCCTCTGTCCCATAATATAGCTAGCTCTAGAATTTTTCAGCCAGATTAAGGAGAACGATTAAATATCTAAATTTCCCTTCATTATATACATGTGCCTGCCATATGTGTTTGCATGCTGCCAAATTTTAAAGGAAGCCTGTCATATTTGTTTGCGTGCCACCAAATTCAAAATCAAATCATGTGCTCCGTTGCTGCCATATTTATTTGCATGAGGGGTACCGTGGGCAGAAAGCACTGGCAGGAGGTCAAAAATATTTGTACTCTATGACAAAATTTGAAACATAAAACTATCTATATTCTTGGTACAGAGAGAGTATTAAATTTCAAAAAGAATTCTTGTGTGATAATGTCAGCAGAGAGTAAGTCCATTTTACAAGCATAATTTACCAGCCATAAAACCAGGCAAGCAAGAACAACAAGCACTGACCTTCTTCTAGGCTGATGCACAAAAAAATCAAAAAGTTAATATCAAATTCTGCGTACACGCCGAAAATTTCATTAGCATCATTCAGTTCAGTGCCAATCTATCACTAGGCAGATTTTGCTCCATGATTCGACTGGTTCAAACAGCGCTATGTTTCACTGCTCAATGGAGGGCAAAAAGAAAAAGAAACAGTACACCTCGGAGGGGAGCGGAGAGGACAGGGAGCGTACAGAATGCAGATACAGGGAACGACCACGTCACCTCGCAATGCGGCGAGCAGAGCGACGGCAGCGAACGGCGCCACTGCCTGGAACGCGGGTGACCTCGGGCGGCGGGACCGCGGGAGGGGTCATCTGGGACTGGGACGGTGGGACCGTGCGACCGCGGCTGGCGGCCAAGGATGAAGGGCAGGCGACGACTGGCGGCCATTGGCGTGGGAGGACGCGCACATACCAGCACGGCCCACTTGCGCAGGAAGGGAACGGAAGCAAAGCAGCCCAGGCGAGGTGAGGCACCAAAGCCCAATGGGGAAAGAGAGCAAAAAGCTTAGACTCTTCTCTCCGTTTACTACATTGTTTGTGTACATCTTCTTTGGTTTGTCAAGGTCCAAGGATGGTTTCATTTTCTTAAACATATTTCCACCGGTCAACGATTTAAATGGATCGGTTCCAAACATCCAAGAATTCAAAAGAAATCTTAAAAATACTAATTCAACATTTTCACGTCAAAATGTTGAAACCGTGTATTCAATTTTTTTTGAACTACTCCCTTGGTCATGAAAACTTATTGCCGTTAACTTTTTCTGATCTCTGTGTTTGAACTGCGTCCACTACTTTTTTTTTCTCATTGGAACATAGTATAGTATCTCAATAATGATATTATGAGAAGCATCTATCAAGACAAATGTACATGTATTTTTTTTTATGTTTCCGAATTAGATATTTAAAAGACCTTTTGTGGTCAAAGTTTGACTTGGTTTTAGTCCAAGCATCAAGTACTTGTGACTAGAAAAAGTAGTATTCCTTAAATGATTATGAAAAATTAAAATGACAGGGAGGCCCATCAACTAAAAAGGGGATGCCAATTAGGTTGACCGACTCTCCAAATACATTTCTGGACCCATAAATTTTATAAGTTGCTCGCCAATTAGGCTCATTTCTTCCCATTCCTCTCCGATCGGCATCTTCCTCCCCTAGTTTCTAGCTGGAACATTTTATCAACTAGGCAATACGCACCGGTATTCCTCCACCACATAGATTGTAGCCTCGATGCTATCAAGGGCTTCGCGTCTTGACGCCTACTAAGACACCAGACTCTTCATCGTGGTCCTTCTCCGGCTTGGAGAGAGAAGTTTCGGGTTTGTGTATTGCGCGGTGCTCCCTAGCGGCACCATGGTCGATGTCAATGCCTCCTATGCCATCATTATGGGGGGTGGCAACCTCTATTTTGCATCATACTGGTCTTTGTCTCCCAAAATGCACATTCTGGTCCCTAAACTTGCAGTGTTATGTCATCTAGCCCTCTAAACTTCTAAAGTGTAAATCCCAATTCTAAACTATGTTTGGGTCTCATATGGTCAAAAATGGGTCTCAATTTGTCTACATGTTTTGTTGACTCTGCGATGATATGTGGGGCCCACATGTCAAGTACATTTATATTCTTTCTCATCCCTCTCTCGCATGTTTGGGGACCGGGATGACAAAGCCTAGAGACCAGTAATTCATTTTACCCATATTTTTATGTAGACTCAAAGGAAAGTAAAATTATATGAAGAGACCTATAACTTTGATGCTTTGCATTTTTTTCATTTGATATACATTTCATACCACTAAAACAGAATTTCCATTTCCTCCCTCTCGATGCCCTGGGATAAGAAAAGGCTTAGCCAAATCCTGACTTTTGTGAACCTTTAGCCATGCTCGCTGTGTTCTAAGGTGGACCTTGGGTAGTTGGGGACAACAGGTGGCCGTGCCCCATGCTACCGTGCACGACCTTTGCCCCTGCCTCTGTACTTTTATTTTAGCCCAACACCACAAATCATATCACTCCTACAATGTTGGGTCTTGTCTCCACTCAGGTGCAATAGAAGTTGGACCTCAAGGTGAACACAGTATTCTATCACGGTAAAATACCAACAAAAAACAATCCAAAGCGGGCTAATAAATCGTTTTCACTTTCTTAGTGTTTTTATTTTTTTTCATTTTAGTTCATGTTTTCCTGATAAGTGTTTTGGTTTATCCCATCACCAGTAAAATAGAAAATTAACGTCTTTGTTTTCATCACTGCTTAAAATTATTCTTAGTAAGTTGAAACAAATTATTTGTGAGGTACTGTTTTTTCTAAAAAAAAAAGAATAACAAAATTGGCAGAGTTCACCCTAAAAGCATTTTAAGTTGAAATGAATTACTTGTAGATTGCGGTCTCGTAGATCAAGTCATGCGAAGTTTATCTAGCCTATATCTCAGGCTATATGCGTGTCATCTCTAGTATTTACCCATGCATGATGCATGTAGGTACCTCAGTAGCTGTGTGTTAACAATGGGACCTGAACCGGCCCATCGTTTTGAGAGCGCTCCCTAGTCTCTGGCCCTCTCCGTGCCCATCTCCGGCATCCTCACCGGCGGCAAAAGGGGAGGGCCGGCCTCTAAGACTCCCAATTAGGTAGTAGATCAGGATCTAGTATAGTATTAGAAGTGTCTGTATGAGCGGCGAAACTAGTTGCTGCCTCGGGTCTCCGTTGTTCCTGATGTCTTCGTCAAGATTCACATCGCCAGCAGGTTCTGATCTCAGGTGAGCCTAAATAGTAGCTCTCCACCGCTTCCCAAGCAGATCCGTCCATCCCCGCCTCCATCCAATGCATACGGATATGCTTTTAGTCAACACATCTCCCATGAACATGCTAGCCTCCACGTCTCTGGTTCAAGTTTTACCACTATGACAACCATTCCATTGTGTTTTAACACTGAATATTAACTTCTTACAGTATGCCTCGACATATCTGGACCAACCCCTAGGTCCGCCACTGTATCCATGGCCTTCAACCTCTGTCCATATCCCCCAAGTAGTAGTTCGGCATCAACTCCATCTTCAACACTAATGATTTCTTCCACGACTTCTCCAGCTCCATCTGGCAGATAGCTATCCAACCCTGGACGTGAAGTGTAACACCCCAAAATTTGACCCTAAGATTTTTTTTCTAAATCCCTCTCTCTCTAATTCAAAATTTGATTTTGAAAACCTTGTTTGTTTGTGTGTATGTTATGAGCTCAACAAAATCCTATAAAATCCTAGCTCCTTTTCCTTCTGAGTGCCTCCCAAATTCTTGGCAAATCTTCCACCAAAATTTCTCCCAAATTCCTTCCCCAAACATTCAAATTCGATCTCAAAATCCAAAAACAGAAAAAGAAAAACCCTTTCCCCTTCCCTCCTTCGGCCCAAGACGGCCCAGCCCCCTCCCTTCACTTGGGCCGCCGCCCAGGCCCACCACTCCCCTCCTCCTTCTACTGGGCGCAGCCCAACTCCCCCTCCTCCCCACCCCTCTCAATGACGTCTGGGCCCCGCCTGTCAGTCTTGTCTTCTTCCCCACCCGGAACACGCACGCGCGGACGACACCGCGCCTGGCTCCACTGCAGGCCCCTGCCTCGGAGTCCCCTCACCGCATGCGATTTTTGCACCCGGCCCCCTCCTTCTACTGTTCGGCAGCCGACACCTTCCTCGCGCAGAAACACCGAGCGGGCAGACCCCGGTCAAGTTACCCCCTGCACCGTTCACCTCCGGCCGCTCCTCCTCCACCAGCGTATAAATAGGACAGCCAGCGCGCTCGCCACCCTCGCGCAAAGCCGCCAAGCCACTCCGCTCCTCCGTCCGCTTCCTGTCCTCTCCCAATTTCGCCTTTCCCCGCTCATGCACAGAACGTGTGCTTCGTCGCCGTTCTCCACCCTCAAGCCACCTCGATCCTAATTAAACTGGTGGTGAGCACCACACCACCTCCCTCTACCCTCGCCCACCCTCTATTTCTATTTCGCTTGCTCGTGAGGAGCTCCCCGCGAGCACCAAAGGCCGGCGGCCGATGGCGCCCATGGCCGACCCACCTCTGCTCACCTCCTCATGGTCCGAACTGCCCGGACGGATTCTCCTTGATCTCCTCTTCAGCTCCGGTACCCTCGGATTCGCAAACGGAGGTCGGGAAGGTTCGTTCCGGCGAACTCTGGTGAGGTGGGCACGGTTCCGGCGAGGAAACAGGTGGGCGCCAGTTCAACCAGGTGACCCCGAGCTTCCCCCTGCGCCCCTGCCTCCCCTAGTCACGTGGGCTAGGCCAACCAGCCTCTTGCGCGCCCATGGGCCAAGCAGGCCCAGTGGAAAAAGAAGAAGAAAAGAGAGAAAAAAGAAAAGAAAAAGGCTATTGGGCCGAAATCCCACCGCTGTCCAAGAAGTTCACAGGGAAAGTTCTTTCTAACCCCTCAGACTCTTCCCAGTGAATAAATCTACCCCCTGTCGCTAAATATTCCATATCTTCCCTATTCTGACTCTGATTTAGTCGATCCTTGCGTCCTAAATTCTCCATAAATCAAGTTCTACACATCCGTGCACTTTCCACCACCTTTGCACTGCTTCCACGTGGGTTCGTTTAACGGGGCTACACTCAACCCGTTAAACAAACCATACGTGCTAACCCTTTTTCGGTAGGGCTAACCTGCCCTCCTCCCCATCACAACAATGGGTGACTATCGGGCTCCATTGTTGTGATGGGTGGTTTGAGAAGAAAACTTTTCCTCGGTCGCGCCAATGGTTAGCCGTCAGGCACCATAATTGCGATGGACGAAATGGTCTAGACTCTTGATCGGAAAATCGAGCCACTTATCCTATATCTGCTTCGTTTCTGCTAAACCCTATGATAATCGATCTCACGCTTCACCCTTGTTGTCCGCAAGACCCTTTCTCATCACCATGCAACCTCCTCGCTCCCTGCACCTGCGCCCTCGCTACAGCCATCCATACCCACGGCCATGGCACCTCTCCCTCGACCCCTATCAAGCCCAGCGGTGTGCTCAGCCCTCGGCTCAGTGCCTCGCCGTGCAGCGCTGAACCGTGGAGCAACTTAGCCCGCGTGAGCCAAAACCACTGGTACAATCCTTCGAGAAACCCTCTAATCTTTCTCTCAACACAAACAAATCCTCAGTTGAGCTCATATTGTGCCATGGTTGTTGTTTGCTCTGTTTACATGTGTAGGTTATACGGGAAATTTTGGTTGGCACGCCCCTCGCTAGGATGTTCGTGATGCTCGAAGAAAGCAACTGGCACCTGCAGCAGGTTCTGTACAAACACGCTACGTGGATGGCACACCATCGCGCCCGTTAGTAGGAGTTAGAGCGTGTTCGGTAGGGGGTGGTGCGCCAGCGTATCCAGGGGATGATGTACCCTCATCCCCAGTCGTGAGTGCCTCAGCGAGCCACAACAAAATAACCGGCAAGTCCACTGGAATCCCCACTCGATGCATAAATTACCCAGTTTTTACACACACAACCCATTGCCTTATTAAATGATAAAATATGCATGTTTTGCTTGCTAAGGTTAAACCTGGTTGGATAGCCACCTGAGCCTCTTTTAGATGTAGTGCGCTTAGGTGGATCGCTCACTTATTATCATATACCTTAATCTTGTTGTGAAACTTGGGTTGGAAACAGGTTGGTGTGCGTTTGCGAAAACATAGGGAAAGACCCCAGGGGTCGATCTCGATCGGCCATGCCACATGGTTGAAGGGTGGAGAGCCCAGGTACCGTCTCACGGTTACGCTGGGGCTCAGCCTCGCGGAGAGGACCGAGCGGTGTTTGAGGAAGCTCTGCCCTTCTAAGGACCGAGTTGGAGTCTCATCTTGCCTAACTCTTTATTGTGCAACCACTCGATGTTGTGTGCGGCAACACTAGGCCGGAACCCGCAAGGAACAACCTGCCGATACCCATAGGCTGGGAGCACTGTGGGACTAGGAACAGTGGAAGTCGTGTGTCTGCTGGCACTGAAGTGATTCCTCATGTCTGTTGGCACTGAGGCGACAGGGATCCCATGTCTCTCTCTCGGATGAGGTAGGGCAATACTTGCGGGGGAAAACCTTGAGAGGATTTACGTGATTTGGTCGCTCCTGTAACGTATCCGAACTTGTGGGTAAAGTGTGCACCTCTGACCAAAGCATAAACCTATCCGGATAGTCCGTTGTCCATCGGTATGGACGGGTTACGGCTTAGTTTCTACCACTAGTGTTTTACAAAATTGTGTGGGCTGGGTGAAAAACTGTGTGTTTTGGATGTTGCGGGACGTGGTCCCGTAGCGATGGAGAAAAACCCGTGGCCTATGTGCCATAAGCCACGGCAGACCGGCAAGGTCCATGTAACGCTCCAAAATTTAGCACCCAGAATTTTCTTCTAATCTCTCCCTAATTCAAAATCAAATTTTCGAAAACTTTGGATGTTGCTTATTTGTTTTGAGTGTGCTAATATGAGCTCAACAAAAATTCCAAATATCGCAAATACTCTCTAACAAAATTCTTTCCAAAATTCAATTCCAAAATCTCCGCGCCATTTGGACCCTCCATCTCCGCGCCATTTGGACCCCCCATCTTCGCGCCTGTTGGAACCCACATCTTCGCGTCACTTGGACCCCCATCTCCGCGCCACATGGACCCTCCATCTCCGCGCCACATGGACCCTCTATCTCCACGCCACTTGGACCCCCATCTCCTCGCCATTTGGACCTTCCATCTCCGCGACACGCCATCGGACTTCTCCCCCACCGGCTATAAATAATCCCCCAACCCCCATGCCTCCATCCACACCAAGCCCATCGCGGATGCCTGCTCCCAGCCTTCCCTCTCCTGCGCACGCGCAGCTCTCTGCTTCTCCTTCGTGTTCACCACCACAGCCACCAAATTCCTCGCCTACCGGCTGCCATAGCTCGATTGCTCTGACTGTGAGCACCTCCGCATCCACCACCTCCACCGCGCTGACAACCACCAGAGCTGAATCCTCTCGTCGTCCTCCTTCTCCTAGTACGCTCAAATCCTCTGTTGTTGCAACGGCGCAAGGTGAGAAACCGAGCAGCAGCACTGCTCTGTCTCTGGCCTAGCCCCACTCTGCTTCTGTCTCTATTATTTTCCACCTCCCGCCTAGCCTTTTGATCCCCACTGGCACCCATGTATGCTCTGCTCACACAAGCCACTAACTCAAAATGTAATTAGACTACCTCCTGATCACGTGAAGTTCATGCTAGGCAAGCTATGTACCAATCTTTTTCTCCTATCCATTTATTCCCGATTTAATCCCTCGACCATACGAGCTCCGATTCCATCGATTCATCTTTCTAAATTCATCAAAAATCAATATCTACCATCCACATTAATTTCATGATTTTAGAAACTTCCAGGGCCTACCTACAAGCCGGTGCCACATTCGACACCGTAGGCGTGGACCGTAAACATCAGACTGAAAATCTGCTTGCAAGCAATCTAGAAATATTTTCTTTTCCTCCAGAATCCAAAAACACGATTTTATTCTCTAGTTTTTAAATATTCAGATTTTAGAAATATTCTAGGAATATTCCTTTTTCCTTTTCTTTTTCCGAATATACAAAATTCGTATCTCCTCCGTTCCAACTCCGATTTGGGTGATTCTTTCGCCTAAATTCATCTAAAATCAAGCTATACCTGTCCATACACTCTACGTAATCTTTTGTCCTAGCCAGAAGCCGCCATCATGCTGCTATGACGCTGTCCTCCGCCCAGTCAATACTTCGCACCAGTCGCACAAACATTGTGAGCCTGGTGATCGATACCGTTGATCTCCTATTCTCCATAAATCCTAAAGGTTCCGGTCTTGGTCTGTCCGAGCCCTGAATTCAGATGATGACGATACCGAAAATCATCTAAGCATCACTGCTCTCTCAACCACTCCACAAATAGATCTTCTCCGGAACACCAACATGCGACCGCCACCACTTTGGCGTTGTCGACCCTGCATCTCGCATCCACCACCCCTAGCTTGGCGTCTCCGTAACTGTCGTTACCGAGCCCGCCAACTCGCTCGAAAACTCGCTACACCCCAACCACTTGGGGTAAAGAACCCAGCAGACTCTCATCTCCGTAATCCAAGCTCTGCACCACCAAACTTGTTGAGCTCATGTTATGTTTCGATTGTGTGTTTTCATTGTTTGTGCACTAGGCCTTACCGGAGAGTCCGTTTGGCCTACCCCTCGTGATATACTACGCGATGGTTTGCGCCCAATGCGTCCAGCAACTGTTATATTAACCGCCTCAACAAAGTGAAAGGCAAGTCCACTGCAATCCCCACTTGATGCATAAATTTCATATGTTTTGCAAACACAACCATTGGCCTGTTAATCACATAAAACTTGCATGCTCTGCTTGCTAAGGTAACCCAACAAAATATATAGCCTCCTAAGCCTATTTTAGATGTAGCGCGCATATGTGGGATCGCTCATTTAAATATCTATCATAATCTTGACGTTATGTTGGATTATAGATATGGAATGTGATGGGTATGGAAAAATGGATGTGTGGTGTGGTTTTTGAAATAAAATAGGGAAAAACCCCGGCAACCGACTATGTCGGAATACGGCTACGCGCCGAAACAGCCATAAGGGCAGTGTATGAACGGGTAACTTAGCAACTCGTGGTTACCCCATGTTCCGGGATTCGTGGAGAATACCGGGTAGATGGTTGCTCGCGGTGTCGAGCATTGAACAGTGGAAATGGTTCTAACTGAGCTCTCTGTAAGAATCGTTATGATTTTCATCTTGGCTAACTCTTTTAATACAACCACTCGCTCTGTATGAGACATTGGTCAGACCCAAGCTGGAGTGGATAGCCTAGTTGCTTCTATGTTGGTGCACAAAGGGCTAGGGGAAAGGTGGGTGTCAACGGAAGTACCGCGGGGTACTGGAGTGACTCGGATGCCCGAACCCCTAAAGTTCTGATAGGTGATGAAACAAATGCAACGGCTTGGTTTGGAATTCGAGCAGTTACGACGGTAACGCGCCACTGAGTTTAACTTGTGAGAATCAGTACAACCTCTAATCAGAGTAAAAACATATTCGAATAGTTCGTGTCCACCAGTATGGATGAGTTACGGCTTGGTTTTTCAGTTATCAGTTTTCATAAAATAAAATGGAATTAGTTTGGAACGGGATAAAATGGTTTTTGGTTCAGCAGTGGGTGCTGGATGTATGGAAAATGTATTGGCTGGAAAGCCATGTATCACTTTGGACCGGAAAGACCAGTGGCAAACCTTTTTGGGAAAAACTCAGTTTTCAAAAAGATTAAAACTTGACGAATATCTCAAACCCTACGTACAAATGCTTTTCTGCAAAACTATCTTAAGCATCGTATATATCCTTGCATATAGTGTTAGCCTTCTCAAAATTCCTTTGGAGAAAGGTGGGCTGCTGAGTACGTATGCACTCACACTTACTTTGTTGTTATTTTTCTCAGTGCTATGGATATATATTGGTTCGAAAACGAGTAAGGGTTACGATCTGCTTCCCAACTGTGGCGTGAGAAAGATGGGCTTACGTTTTAAATTCCGCTGCTTAGATTTTCAGGGCTGCGCCCATTTGTGGTCTGACCCGTTTATGGCGGATCTGTACCACTCTGATGTAAGAATGTAATTACCAAACCCTGAGATGGTAATAAAACATATTTTAGTCCCATTATGGAAACTATGGCACTTCAGTCCAGTGGCACCCCTTTTTGAAAAAAGGTATTTTCTAAATTAAAACTTGAACTACTAAATCTTGCATATGAAAATGTTTTCTAGCAAATTATCCTAAGCTCCAGATACGTCTTTTGCATGTAGTGATAGCCTTTACCCCAATTCCTTATAGAGGGAAGTGGGCTTGCAGAGTACGTTTCGTACTCACCCTTATTTTGTTGTTGGTTTACAGAGAAGGCGAAATCGTCGTGATCGTGAACGTGTAAAGGTTGCGGTCTATCCCTAACTGGTGTTGTGGGAAAGATTGGGTCTACGTTTAACTTCCGTTGCTGTGTTTTTCGGACTGCGTTCCGTTTGGTCTGTCCTATTAGAACGGATCTATACTACTCTGATGTAAGAATGTGATTACCATAAGCTTTTGGAACAGTAATAAAACACATTTTATTCCCATTAAAGATGTGGGGCGCTTCACGATAACACCCATCTACACTCCGATGATGCATTCCACCTCATCCGCTTAGCGCCGAACGAAGATGGCCATAGACGACGTCTTCCCCCAAATTCCTACCTCCACTGAGTGAGGCAAGTCCAGTGCCAAACGTCCGTGACACCTCTGGGACCTCCCTTCGGCTTTCTGCTTCCTGGCACTAGGGCCCTGTTTGTTTTCAATCTTTGGGGCCACGCGACTTGGGCGAGCGGTGACGAAGAGAATCGCGATTCGAGCCATGATACGAGAATCTTGATTACCAGTTCAACTCCGTGTCCGGCAACCCAGCAGCGATGGGGAGAAGCGGGCGTATCGCGAGGCGTTTGGCGGGATTATTCTCGATTCTCGCGTTCCTCCGCCACATCGCGGCTTTTAATCGGAACCAATCACGACGGCCCTAAGATTCGTCGATGGATTTCACGACTTGGATGGCCCACCCCGTGTGCGTTGTGTTCTCCGTGCTTGTGACCTAGAGCCATCTATAAAGATCTCTAAACGCGGTGAAGACCGTTGTTGATGAACAGCTTCCCTGCCGCTTCAAGACTCAGTTCCCTTGATCTGCAGTACCGTGCGTGTGTGTCGTTGGATCGTTGCTCCTTGCATCCGATGCCTGCCACGCTCCCGCTCAAGAGGCCACGTTCGACCCTGGCTCCTCGCTGCATCGTTCCCCGTAGCTTCCCAACCTTATCCTCTCCACATTCCTCCACCGATGAGAGAGAAAAAACAGCCCCATCGATCCATTCCTGTCAGCAGCCTGCCCCGCGGCCGACGCTGCCCCCACCCCGCCGGCGGCGCCTAACCCGCGGCCGGCCCCTCCACGCCTTGCGCTCCTCCTCCACCACGCATGGGCCACATGACGCACCACCCGGCACCGAGCGAGACCACCGCGCCATGGCCCCACGCCCGAGCGCCGCCGCCGGGAGCTCTGCACGCCCGGCTCGCCAGTAGCTCCGCGTGCCCGCTGTGGAGGGGCGCGGCGATGGCGGCGGCTGCGGAGGGAGGCGGCGACCATCCCATCCTCGACGCCGGCCCCTCCTCCGCCCGATGCGCCGCCGCCGGGCCCTTTCCCGCTCGACGTGCCGCCGACCGGCCCCGCATCCGCCCGACGTGCCGCCTCCCAAGGCCCAGCTGCCTGTAGATCCACAGTTCTCCTGCTCCATGCCCTCCTCCACGTGGCGGGCCGCCTAGGCGAGCGCATCGCCGCGCGCCATCCCCACGGCCCCGCCCTCTTTCCCACTACGGGCTGCCTCGGTGAGCATGTTGGCGTGCGCTGTCTCCACGCCCACACCCCCACCCTCCTCCGCACGACAAGGACTCGACCCTCGCAGGAGCGCGCCCGCGCGGCGCTCTCGTTCATGGCGAGCCTGCTTGCAGCAGCGCGGCGGTCGCCGATGACTCCGGCGCGGCCGCTCCGCGCAGGCGAGGCTGCTTCACCTGCTAGTTTTGGCTTGTTGCTGTAATTGAGTCTTCTTCGGGGCCTTTGTAAACTGCCGCTATAGCCTATAATATATATATGCTTCTTATTAAGGAAAACAATGGGACCTACATCGTCTAGGAGGCTAGGAGCACATATATGCAGATGGGATTGTCAGGTAGTATAACCTATGGGTACGAGGCATGTGATATTGTGATGCGATCCCCCGCTGAAATAATCCTAGAACTATGGCATGAATGATGTATCTCCAGAGGTCATGTGGACAGCACATGCATTGTTCACCCCGTAGCTATAGCCTGTAGGTCCTACAGCAGATCTGAAACCACTGATCGATCGCAGCTGGTTGCCAGCCAGCGGAATTGGGCGTCTCCCGTAGTGCATGGTGTATTCTATTAGGTTGAGCGCAGCATCACACAAATAGTTATGCATGTACTCTTTTTGTTTTTTTTGTGTGTCGCTTTTATTAGTTAAAAATGAACTAGCCGACAATAAATATTCGAGAACGGAGATAGTACGTAGTATATTATCGATTGGACAGTCAAATAAATTGTACATATGTATATTGAGAGAAAGAGCACATAAATTGAGGTGCCAGGCTGTGTAAAAAAAATAGACAACAAGATAGACAAACAAATTGTTGAAAATAACTTTAGAGTACTACTTGAAAGTATTCATTCTTCCGTCATCTCTAGCTCGCATCTTCTCTGCAAAATCAATCCCCTCTGCCACTATTGCTAATAAGTAATGTAATTTTCACACCGTTTGCAAATTATGAAGATTATTACGGATCTACGATGTCCGCGAGCAAATTTGTTGTAGCCTAGCTATGTGATTATGTGCATACGAATACCTAGTCAATACGGTACTTTGATAAAGCCAAGCTCCCAAAAATGTTTGCAAATAGATGTCAGCATAAGAGGGATGTAAACCGCTCAATGATTCACCACTGATCGACAGATTAATTAATAGGTGTAAAAGATGTATCAGATTTTAACACAACAGTACAGTGATTTTATTTTTAGCGTTCCCCATTTTATCTAGATTGTGACCTCAACAGTTAACTCGTTTAGTAGTTTATCCACACGACAGCTGCACTTAAGCTAAGTGAGACGCTGTTCGTTTTGAGTGCGGGAGCTGCCTACAAACAGTGAAACCATGTGTAAAATGGCTACTGTGCACGCTGCTCTGCAGAAAATGCAGAGTAGTAGTGGCCCGCCCCGCGTGCTCTAGAACAAATACACGGTCATCATTGTACTATTATATCTAAATACTGGATCAGATTCCTTATAAGAAAATACTGGATCAGAGTATGAAATGCTGTACAGCTGTAGTCATAGAGATGATCTGCGCGCGGCAACTCGATCGAACACGGAATGTGCCAAATACGTGCGCCGACACAGGCAGGTTCCAAAACCGGCGCTTAAATAACTAATAACCTGAATAATCAAGCGAAACTTGCATTGGTCGAAGAAACCTGATAACCTGACGTACTAGTGGTTATATATATATTTGTCTAGAAGCGGCTAGGCCGTTTGATTTCCTTCTTCATTCACACAACTAACTTTAGTTGCTTCTTCTTCTCCTTCATTCGTTTGTTGTACAAATAAAGAGAGGAAAAAACGACGACTTTTGTTGCTTCCATTCTCTGCAAACTCACTCCCAACAGGTCCCAGGGCAGGCAGGCATGGCAGCCTCATTTTTGCGTGAACGCTCTAGTCTGCGCGCCCTTTAGCAAGAGAGTTCTAGAGATCATCATCATCAGGTCAGGACGTCGGGTTACCGGTTGCCATCAGATCACAGCATGCTGTTAAGTTGTCATCAGGACGGGACATGTACACGCAGGTCCCAAGCGACCAACTTTATGTACAGCACAGATAATAATCATCCATCGAGTACGAGTCCAGTTTGCGTGCGTTATCCAGTCCTGTGTTTAGAAACGTATATGTATGAGTAATCAACAAAACAACTACTACGTACTACTCTCTTTTCCACAACACAAAATTAGATAAGCCTCAAGGACATGTTCTTTATCGCCGACGTATACTCTCTCCAACCATAAAGCATAAATACATTACATTTCGAAAGAAAAGAAAAAACCTACATAGCCCCTGAGCTATGCTACCCCGCGCACTTAATCCCACTCAAAAATCAGATATCTAGCACCTTAAACTTTAGAAAATATGATGTGATACTCCGTATCTTAACTATGCTTTGAGAGCATTTAGTCATGTCATCATGTGCATAATTTTAAAAATTTTGGGAGTTCAACATTTAATATTCTCAAATCGAATTTTAGTTCATATTCTTTCAAAATTTGGTTTTGTCCAAGGTCAAAAGTGCAAAGTGGTAGTTAAAATATGCCCTTTCATTTTTGTATTTGGACCTAAGTGAAATTCTGCTTTTATATGGGGTCAAAATTGCAAAAGTGTTTGGGAAAAAAAAAGAAAAAAGGGGCGGCGGGCCGCGTGCCACATGCGGCCCAGCAGGGCGGTCGGGCTGCGCTGGCCGCGCCCGCGCACGCCGCCGGGGCGGCCCGCTACCCCGCGGGTTGACAGGCGGGCCCCACACAGCCTCCTTCCTCCTCCAACCGCGCCGCCTCCTCGCCTTAGCCGACCGCCGCCGAAGCTCCGCTCCACCGCCCTCATCCTTGCCCTCGTCTCACCGCCACCGCTGCGCCGTCGCATAGCCCCCGCGTCGCGCGCCCTCTTCCGCCGCCGCCGCTCACTGCCGTCCGCCATCTCCGCCGCACCTTCGCGCCGCCGGAGGGTGAGGTCTCGCGTTCCCCGTCACTCTCTTCCTCCTCCACCTATCCTCGCCAAGGATTAGGCCGGCCCGAGCTCGGTTCGAGCTCGGTGCCCACCTATGGCACCAGCAGCCATGGCCACCGTGTGTCCGCGTTCCCCCACGCGCACAGGCCCCTCCGGGCTCCCAGCCACACGCACGAGGTGCGGGGCGGCCTTGCGCGCCTCGCACGGGCGTCCTCCGGCGCCGGTCCGGCCTAGCACCGCCGCGTGGTGTGGCAGCCAGCGCCGTCGTGCACCTCGTGCACGCGGTGTGTCGCGCGTGCCCGCGCCCGCGCGCTGGCTTGGGCCGCGCCACCGAGCGAAGCTCGGGTGGGCCGAGCCGGGTGGGCCAGAGAGAAGGAAATGGGGGAGCAGGCCGCTAGTTGGGCCAGTGGGCCAAGAAGAGAGAAAAAGGGAGTGGGCCGGCCTGGCTTGCAAGCTGGGCGAGGCTTCTTCATTTTTTTTTCCAACAATTTTTATTTCCTTTCTTTTGAATTGGTTAAATTAAGTTTTAAATTTTTAAAAGAGTTGTTTAGTATTGTTTTATATTAATTAGCTCAATAATTCCTTTTGGTAATTATAAATTGTTTTTCAAAATTAATAATTATTTATAAATATTAAATAATATCTTGTTTTATTTGGAAAATGTTAATTAATTCCTAGTAATTAATTTTGAGCTTTTAAATTACGGTAAAAATATTGTTTAATTATTTAAAAAGTTGGGGAAAGTAAATAAAACTTGAAGAGGAGGCTTGGATTCATATTCCGGGCCTCACCTCTTCTTTTAGAAAACTCGTTGATTACTTATTTTACAGGTTGATCATCCTTATACTTTCAAACTCCTGGATGTCATTCATACTAGGCACATTGGTTCTGTTCTTATCTTTCCAATTGAAGAGTCTTCCGAAGGCATTCCAATGTGACACCCCGAAGCTGAGCCTCCTGGACCGTCAGGTGTCCACTACCCTAATCCCCGAAGCGATTTCAAGACTCTGAGACCTTTTCTAAGGCAAGCCCCGGTGCATTACCTATTTTCTTTAAGTCCTTTAAATAAGAATGGGTTATGCTTGTGCATTAGAGTCAGGAGTTGGTTGAAACTCTAGAGCATGACTACCCAATGTCCTGCATGAAGATCCAATACTCAATAAATAGCTTAGGTGGCATAGGCCTAGAACGGAAATTCTTTTATTAAAGTTAATTGGGTAAGAATGAGAAGGATGTTAATAATTTGACAGGCATGCGGCGGGATCAGTTTCGCTTTCATATATTGCATATTGTGATTATTTCCATGGATCCTGATCCTACCTGTGTCGCATAAGGCCGTCCGATGTGTGGCCTGGTTGGGCCGAACGCGCCTCATTCACTTGTTGTCCTTAACGGGCTCCGGTAAACCTCTCGTCCTGTTGTACCTAAGCACGGAACTAGACGAGACCAACTGTAAGTAGGAGGTTGGGCGGATGTCGAAGGACTGACACCCGGGTTCGGTGAGGATGGTTCCGGCTAGGTGGCATTGGATGTTGAGTTGTCGTATGTTGGGTCAGTGTACACATATGACGAGTGTCTAAGTATCCCTCTCGAGAGGTGGAAAATCGATTCGAATCGTCTGTGGCTTCCCGGTTGCAAGCTGCCTGATCGCGACCCACGTCGTAGTAAGAAAATTGATCCTGTTGATAAAGAATGGTTTGGCAAAGTGTTTGCTCTTGTTTGTTAGTAGAATAAGTATAACTTAGTCTGGTCAGGTAATAACTAAAAAGAAAACCAATTCTAAGAGCTAAGGATTCACTATTAGTCCTGTCGCAGTGTGACTTGACCTAACCACCTCGGCTATAGGCTAGAAAGTCGGGTTTAGACCTAGTGGTCGGGTAAATCTTACTGAGTAACTAGTACTCAGGCTTCTTTGCTTATGTTTTTCTCAGGTGCTGAACACTTGCTGCAAGTGAGAGCTTTCTTCTATCGCTCCCCAGGTCTTCCTTTTGGGGTGAGCTGCATCATTGGGCAGGATGCAAGCTTCCTTCCCTGCAGTCATTTTGAATAAAAGATTGTACTAATCAATTGTTTGGTTGTAATAGTTTATTTCTTTTATGCTATGTATGAGATGTAAGATAATGTAATCTGTGGACTCCGTCGAGAGTCTGTACATGAGCTCGATCCAGATGGTAAGGCCAAGTCAGGATGCCTACGTCCTGAAGGACTACCGAGGTTAGTCCGGATCTGGTGTTTAAGCACTAAATCCGGGTTAATCTGGGCGGTTCTGCCACATATGACAAAACACTGCCGGGTGGTTTTGGAGGTTGGTTTTGCCACCGTGGCGCACATGTCATCGCCGCCTCAATGAACACGTAGCGCAGGCCCACATGTCAAGAGCCTTCCTTCTCTGTCTTCCCTTTTCTTCCCTCGTGAGCACAGCGCGCCGTCGGAGATAGATGCCATCAGCCAACGCCATGGGGGCTCCGCCGCTTCGGGCGAGCCGTGTCACCGCTGCTGCTCCAGGTGAGCAGGCAAGCCACTACCCTAGGCAATGGTGGACTCGCTCTGGTCGGTGGAGCTCATGCGCCTGCACCACTCCAGCATCCCAATCAACTCACTGTGTCGCCCCTACCGCCGCCGCCGCGGTCTCTGTGGAAGAGGTTACGCGTGACATCGAGGACGTCGGCTGGCGCGAGTGCCCCACCGGCTCCATCCTCTCGGTCCGTGCCGAAATACGATCGCTCGCAGCCGCCGAGAGGGAGGCAAGCTGAGCCACCACGCCGGCAAGCCATCGAGGGCGAGCAGGCGAGCCACCGTGGGGGCATCGGTGAGCCACCGCCGTTTGTGAGTTGGGAGAGAGGGGACAGCACTCGAGAGAGGGAGGAGAAAAGAAGAGATGCTCCTGATAGGTGGGTCCACGCCACGTGTCCATTAGGTGGTGCTAGCATTGCGTCACAGTGGCGAAACCACCTTCCAAAACCGTCCGGGGGTATTTTGTCCTATTTTCAAAAGTTTAAGGTGCTAGATATCTGGTTTTTGAGTTGAGAGAGTTAATTATACCAGGCAGTATAGCTCAGGGAGGTTATGTAAACTTATTCTGAAAGAAAAACGTAGTATATTGATAGAAGAAGATAGTGTCATATTGGAAAAGTCTATATAACCCCTTATATAGGGTGAAATACATCATCCTTGAACTACGAAAACTGATGTTCTGCCCCTTAAAGTATCAAAAACCGGCCATAATCCCCCTTAGTGGTTTTGTGGGTGGTTTTGATGACGTGGCATGCTGATGTGTTTAAATCAACCCTCCAAGTATTTCAGTTGGTATATTCTACCACTTGATAATTTTTTTTTGTTTCTTCGTTTGCAAATTGAATTTGAAGTTGAAATTTTGTAGGGTGATAGTTGGGGTCATGTTAGAAAAATAAATGGTGATTTTTTGTGATTATTTTACTTCACAATTTTGTATTAGCAAAGTTAATTTATTATCAAATGTCTAATTGATAAAAAATTATGATAAAATCACCGTAAATATTCCTAGCGTAAGCTGTATTGTGTTCCATAACCTTACAAAAGTTAAACTATAAAACTCAATTTGCACACATATATAGTGGTAGAATGGGATAGAGACTCAAAAATAATCTAGCTAAAAAGCTCTTCAACTTTGTAGTTGCATTAGGAGGTAATTAAGGCACCGCAAGTGGAAGCCTCCAAGCACCTGTAGCTACCCGCCTTCTCAGCAGGCAGGACATGAGCTTGGTGGTGCTGCCCGGCCCCTCTCAAGCGCAAAAGTCAGGGAGGATGAATAAGAGGTCCCACGGCCAGGCATATGTTTTTGTGTTGTTTCACAAATCACAAAACCGATAAAGCACACAACTGAGCACTGTTCAGGCCATATTTCAACTTTTTATGTACTCCATCTATTGATTAGAGCGGCATGTTTATGCGACTGGAAAAAGGCTTTTTTATTTTATATTAGTGAATAGTTTGAAGTAGAGTTACAGTATAAAGGACGAATGTCATTCCAACTTATCCAAGCGTATAGTTAAAATTGCAAAATAAATAAATACATTTTAGTCAGTGTTGCGATTTTGGGTCCGAGTCCATGTCCGAACTTCATTATAAGTGGAGAGATCATAACAAATGAAGATATTTATGGACGGGCCCAAATATTATTTGGACGGGTGACTCCTGTCCACCTAGGCGGCTACTTCTAGCTCAGCTCACAATATCCCAGGCTTTAGGCTTAGGGGTACAAATAATGCTATGGATATTAATAGTGCTCAAACGTGAATATATATGGTGTAGATATTCATCGATATCTAATCCAGTACTGCTGATATTAACTATATTAAATATGAAAAGAAAGTAACTATGTAATCTATTGGTATCCGCTAGTCTATGTTTTTGCACCTCTGCTCTAGTTTAACCCAAAATACCAATTCAATCGGTAAATATCGGTAGTCATGTGATGTGTGATTTGTTGTACTCTTTCTCTTAAGTCTAGTTTGACAATCTCATTTTTTTTAAAAATTTAAAAGAAATTAGAAAAATGAAAGAGAAAATAAACTAATTTTTCTTCCATTCCATCGAATCTCTCGAAGAAATATGGTTGTCAAATTGGCTCATGATGTAGGATAAAATAGATAAAAAATGATGTGATCCCAAATCATCACTATGTTTCTTTTTCACACAGCGAGCTGAGGCTCTCTGCAACAATACTCATCGTCTTAATACCTTAAATCTCACCTCTCTCTGCACGTCATATCAGTTACAGTGCAAAACAGTACAAAAGTGTCAGACATTGCGGACAACAAAATGCCCCGCTGTTCCCTTCTTCCACGTCGCCACCACCCGCCGCTGTGCCTCCCACCCCAAACCATGTCGCCGTTATATAAGCCAGTCCCTGTCCCTCCGCCTCCTCCTCACAATCCGCGCGCTCTGCTCCCTCCCTCCCTCCCTCTCGCCCACCACCGTTAAGCTTGGAGCTGACGACCGAGACCGAGAGGTGGGAGATGAAGAACTCGGTGTCCGAGCGGAGCTTCCTCATCGAGACCGACGAGGAGGAGGACGCTGCCGTGGAGGACGGGAAGCGTCGCGGCCATGGCAGCGGCGAGGACTCCGGGGACGACGGCAGCGGCGGGTCGGACTCGTCGTCGCCGTGCGACAGCCCGCGGGTGGTCGCGGCGCGGTGCAGCCAGCCGAGCTCCTACACCCAGCAATGGCCGCAGAGCTACAGGTAAGTCCTCCACCGCCCACCTCGTCCCCCGTGGCGCGGCGGCGGCACACGCAGGATGCGGGCGGCAGCCGCCGACACGCGGCGGCCAAACTTTTCCGTTTCCTTTTTTTTCTGAATTTTATTACTCTCTGCGCCTCAGTCTTTTCCAGTGCCGCGTGGCACTGCATACAGGAGTATGCTTAAGTAACAATAACGAGGAGTAATCACTAGCTTTACAGACTACAGAGTACTACACGTATGGGAGCTACAGTAATTAGAATGACATGCTAGAACCGCAGCTCATTCAAACTGTTTTGATTTTGGGCGACTATATCTCCAAGTAGAATGACAATGGCATAATGTGAGTAGATTTTAGTCGTTCAGTATATCAGTACAAATTGGTTGAAAATCATGAGCTTTTAAGACAGCTGAAAAATGTCGCTTATTTACGGAAAGGAGAGTAAACAATATACTTATACCAACTCGACACTGAGCGCAAGAAATAGTACCATTATTATCTCATTGGTACGACTATCGTTTTCATGGTTTAAATTCTGAAAGAGAAAATAATATATTCCCTGTATTGAATGAAAAATCAAAATACACCACATACTTTTTCCCCTTTGGCTGTACTAGTCGACTGTCCTACAGTGCCGTTTTTCTCTCCACAGACATGTGGCTTTTCAGTACTCAAGGGACATTTCTCCTTTCAAACATAATGAATATTTGTTTGTGTTGGATGAGGTCCCACTTCTGACATGTAGGACTCCTATTGGTGATGCACCAGTAGTATGCACAGTTGCCTGGTTTCCAGATGTCTCTCTCTATATACTGTGGTCCCAGTTATATTGGTCTACCACTCTACCCCGTGTCAAATTAAGTTGGTCTCATCGATTCAATCAAATATAGTCTGTGCATCAAAGTTCAAATGAATGAGAAACCAATTGGAAAGCCTATGAGATAAATTAACTGGAAATCACAATAGGAGATCTTATTGTTATCCTGTTTTTTGAATTAGGTTTACACCAGCTTACACACAGTTGCTCAATCTATGCTAAAGCTTATTTCAGTTCATCCATTTGGACAGAAGTGTTAAAATTCCTGGCATAAAATATGTAATTATTCCTGGTTAAATTTAACCCTTCTATGTGCATTCAGTATTTCAGTAACAAAAGTAGCAATTATGTTTTTCCTCTTGTACGAGCAGGCAATCTATTGACATGTACAGCAGCGTGCACTCACCTAACCTGAGTTTCCTGGGTACGCCATCACTGAGCCGGCTGTCCAACTCATTCCTCACAAACTCATTCCGGGGGAAGCCACCTGAGATCATCTCCAGCTTCATCAAGCCACTACTACCAACAAGCACTTCTCCCACTAGCGATGACCACCAGCAACAGGATGAAGACGTCCGGAAGAGCTCCCATTATTTCCCACCATCGAGGAAGGCGTCATCACTACAAAGGATCCCTGAGGACCATAAGCCTATGGTTGGGGGCCATGAGGTGGGGCCCTACCGGCAGTGCACCTATACCCAAGGGGTCATGAACGGTAAGTAGTATCACAAAGTTTATTGGTTTCAATTTTTAACTTATGGGCAATGCATGGTTATTAATATTTAAAATGAAGGCAGGAGCAAACCAATAGCTTCATGATGGAGAGGCCATGTAATTTTTGAGTCAATGGACACAATATGCCCCTATATTTGATTGAATGCCAGAGATCGTGGCCATTCCTTTTTAAGAAAAATGAAAGGAAAGAAAAAAGGATACATCAGTTTTAGGAAGATTTAGCGCTTATTTCTTGATGCATAAGTGCCATGTGGATTCTGATAATAGGAGGTTGATCTATTGTGATAATAGTTATGTAATATGATGTTGTGTCACAATCGTTAAAAAAGTAAGCAAACATGGTCAGAAAATTAGATAACTTATCAAGAAAAAAATACTGAAATAAAATTGGTGCTACTCACTACTAGCAAGGGTTGCATCATGGAGAATTTTATTATTTGGTCGAGTAATTCAACCCTTTTCTCTCATTCAAGAAACCCCTATCACCAAAGAGAATTGGTCAAACCTTGCAGATGTGAAAAGTTCATGGTAAAAGATCATAAGGCATTGTGTAAAGCCAAGAAACTTCACTAGATTTAATTATGAGTTGTACATTGAATTGCCATGTTGATTTGGGATGGCTTGTAGTGTCATCTTAAAGGATTCAGCCACTATTTAAAATGCCTAGTTCTGGTATGTATCACACCACTCACCACATAAATATGACAGAAATGGACATGTTGCTGCAGGGTTGTTATACATTATAGTTCACATGAGAATAGACAACTGATTATGGGATCCGAATTATTCATTCTATTTGCCATATGTATCGTCTTTTATTTTTTTAACCAAGGCAAATCCTCAGTGAACTTACACCAAAGTTTCAGCCTTCAGTGTTCAGATTATTTTCAGAACTAATTTTTCTCAAGATGCACCATGTGATACACTGTCAATTAGTTCATCAGCCAAATGCTTTCGAGGAATATAATATCGAATTCACTAGATTTAGCTTAGTAGAGAGTAGTCATGTTTGTTTCTTTGGTATATCTGCCCTCTGTTGTCATACCAAACCACAGGTCCATCTATTGTTTCTTTTTCTATTCTCAGTCTATGTATAACATAGATATCACATGGTTGGTGAGTCAGTACAGTCATGTGACAGGAACATGTATCATGGACAACTGGGCTATACTGTACACAGGCATATGAATTTAGATCTGTCTTTATCAAGTTGGAAGAGAAACCTTGTCCTAATCAAATCATGCAATATACTAATGTCCCTGCTGAAATTAGTACTAAATTACCCTGGACATGTGGATGAGATCTCTTCGATCATGAGAAATCTCTCTCAAATTTTTATTCTGAAGCATAAAAATCCTCATCTTTTAATTGCCCATTTTCGCTTTAACAGTTACAGGTGAAATCCTTGGATATATCTCAAACTGACCTCAATTAATTTCTTCTGCATATTCTAGGAAAAAAAATCAGTAGAATTAGTGTAAGTTTGGTTCTGCAGCTTCAGTTCCTCTGTTATATCTCAACTGTTGGACAAATCAGTCAGTGTAGAGAATGCCAAACTTGCTCCTTTCAGTATGCAAACTACATAATAGTGTTATGAATCTTAACATGTACTTTGATTTATGAAAGGCAAAGCTTTACCTCAGTTACCTCTTTGTCATATGCAGGAGTGAATGTCTTGTGTGGTGTTGGGATCCTGTCAACACCTTATGCTGTCAAGCAAGGTGGCTGGCTTGGACTAGTGATACTTGCGGTGTTGGGTGGACTGGCGTGGTACACTGGTATACTCCTGCGGCGTTGCCTGGACAGCAAGGAAGGCCTTGAGACCTACCCAGACATTGGGCATGCTGCCTTTGGCACTGCTGGCCGTATCATCATCTCAGTAAGTATTTTCCACGCTAGTGATGCCCATCTGTGAGAACATGGGCATATCACAGTGGTGGTGAGGCAAGCAGCGTTAGCCACAGGTCACTCGTTCTCATAAAAAAAATCCCCTCTGCTATTTCAGCGAAGTACGTGGTCCACTGACTGTTAAAGCGAGATACGTGGCCGCAAACATGTCCTGGCAGTCAGTGGCACATCTGGTAGCTGGGGTTCGGAGGGTTTTATTGGCCGGGATCTGTGGTAGTGGCGGACCCAGTATTTTTTTCATAGGGCGTGCCAAAGCCTTGTGCATAGATTATTTATTAATGGAAAAAAGGAAAACGGACATTAGAAAAATTATATAGAGAAAAAAGAGTGCCTGAGCAGAACACAACTATGGCAGGATTTGAACCTGCCCCGCGCAGCTGGGAATGGAGCGCCTCAACTATTTCAGCTAGCATTCTTTTGTGACATGTTATCTGCTTACATCATTTTTAGGGTATGCCTTGGCATACATGGACCACCCCCTGGGTCCGCCACTGATATGTGGTTCAGTCCTCTACTAAAGAAAAACCGGGAAGGGCAGTATTTCCCCTTCCCGAGTTTTTTTAGTGACTTTTAGTAATGCCCATCTGTTATTCTGTTTTGTATTATTTACACTATGCAATGCAATGAAGATTGGTCTTGTGCTAACTCTTCTGCTTTTGTATGTCTTTGCAACCTGCAGATAATCCTTTATATGGAGCTGTATGTAAGTACTTAAGATTCACCTTCTGGTTTGGTTCACTCTTAACACATAGTAGATCTCTTTTTCTGTACAATAAAAAACATGTCTGATGTATTAGTGGCTCAGCTGGATGCCTTGTACTGTATTGCTCTTTAGTTCTTATGATCATCTAACTATATGCTACCTTTGTTGAAGGCATGTTGCATTGAGTATTTGATATTAGAGAGTGACAACTTATCAAAGTTGTTCCCCAACGCTCACCTCACCGTAGGTAGCTTGACTCTGGATTCACATGTGCTATTTGCCATCCTGACTGCTCTTATCGTCATGCCTACCACTTGGCTTCGCGATCTCAGCTGCCTTAGCTTCATTTCAGGTGCCAACTCACTTGTTGCCTCCGATTTTTACCTCACCAAATACATTTATCTCTTTCTTAGTTAGCTGAAGAAACACAATCTTAGGGATCTCATCTTGTAATTTGTGTGTCTAGCTGGTGGAGTCATTGCATCTATCGTCATTGTCTCCTGCCTGTTCTGGGTTGGACTTGTTGATCACGTTGGTACAGTCAAGAGCGAAGGGACAGCATTGAAGCTTCCTGGAATCCCCATTGCCATTGGGTTGTATGGGTACTGCTACTCAGGCCATGGAGTGTTCCCTAACATCTACTCTTCTCTGAAGAAACGCAACCAGTTCCCTGCTGTTCTTTTCACCTGGTAAAAATAATCATGTACAAGTTCTAATTGTTTTCAGTTATTCATGATCTCATGTTTTGTTTATGTTTGTCGTCAGCATTGCTCTGTCAACCGTTCTTTTCGCTGGTGCTGCAGTCATGGGATACATTATGTTTGGTGAATCTACAGAGTCCCAATTCACATTGAACCTACCCCCAAATCTTTTGGCATCCAAAATTGCTGTCTGGACTACGGTAATTCTTCTATTCTAGAATCTAGATGTAAAGAAAGTTATGGCTTCTAGCAGAAGTTGACATAGTGCATTTTGATAGAGTATAATCAAGTCCAGTCACATTATGAGTACTAAAATGCTGTTATGTGGCAAATTATAATCTTCTGACACTGATTTTGTTTTTTCATGCAGGTAACAAATCCAATAACCAAATATCCTTGGCCTTGTATATTAGCTTTCCACGTACATCTATTTCCCTTACTTAACAAGTAGCATTATGTTATATCTTACTTCCTCGGATAACAAAATATTATTCCATCTAGGTTTGTCCTATGTTAAATTATTTTAACTTTGAGCTATCAATATGTATAAAATATATTATCTCAAATCAAAGTATATGTTATGAAAGTATATCTCATCATAAATTTAGCAGTGCCAATCTTGTGTTGTCAATTTATATAAAATACGTATTGACAGTTAAAGTTAAAAAGTATGTATTGGAACAAACATAGATGGACTTAGATTTGTGAGTGGACGGAGAATTATAACTCTCCTCCCCAAAGTATGCTATCAACTTCTAACACCTAATACACTTTTGATGAATAAATTTAGTTTAACTTTTGCTCTATGTTGTTTAATAGTTTTTCCATGGTTTACATGATCTGTCCTTAACTAATACCCACATATGGGCTAACCATGACTCCTCTTGCCCTGAGTTTGGAGGAACTGCTGCCTCCAGATCAGCAGACATACCCAAACATAGTAATGCTTAGATCTGCACTGGTGCTATCTTCCCTTATTGTTGCTCTGTCTGTTCCATTTTTTGGTAAGTTTGTGCTAGTTTATTCATCATTAGTGTTTGTTCTCATTGTCTGGGGATATTCTACTAAGTAGCTGCAACTGTTTGAAAGTTGCATAATAAGCTGCGAAAAATTTGCCTCTTTCTTTCTTTTTTTTATCTCTGACTTTCTATTTCAATGATTGTTGAGCCTTTTCAGGACTTGTAATGTCACTGGTTGGGTCTTTTCTCACCATGTTTGTGGTAAGTTCTCCACTCGCAATTTTCGAAGTCTTTGCTGGAATACAATTGTAGCTAATTTGTATTTCTCTCCAGGCCTATATTCTACCATGTGCCTGCTTTTTGGCTATCCTTAGGAGTAAAGTGACGTGGTATCAGGTAAATAATGTTTTTTGCTTGTGCATTAACTTTTTTTTTTTTGCTTAAACCATCTTTTTATTGAAAAAGTGCAAGAGTGCGAAAAGGCTTTTATATTAATTTCCAAATGGTTTTTCTGGCTTGAACACTAAAATATTTTGTTTCTTATTTACTCTCCAAAAGTGTTTCAATCAGAACTTTCGCTTCCTTGGATGCCAATCTTTGGGTAAAAATTATATGTTGAATGCATTCTTGATCGAGCTTATCATCCAAATACAAATAGTTACTAAAAGTTAGATGGTAGCATATGTAGATTTTAATGATGATTTCTTTGCAGGTAGTACTGTGTGTGCTCATCATTGTCGTCGGACTCTGCTGTGCTGGCGTTGGCACATACTCGTCTCTCTCTGAGATAATACAACAGTACCAATGAATGTCGCCCTAGAATTATTTGTGTACATGTATTTAAAGAACTAGGGTTTTTTTGTGGGTTTGTCGTGAAATTGTTGTCCCCATGAAACAAGTTGTAGAAAATAGATAAAATTAGGCAGGTTGTGTTATGTTCAATAGACGAAATCGGGGCCCAAAAGACTCGTGACGTCTCCCACCGTCAGTTTTGTTCTCAGGAATACTCCGAACCGTTGGATCATCGATATACGGTGGGAAGAATCTAGAGAGGAGACGAGCCTCGTGGCTTACTCGAGAAGAATCTAAGGCCGCCCGCTCCGGTACATCGGCAGCTCCGTATCCAAATCCGCCCTTGAGCTCATGCATTTTCTTCGTCTGAGGTCGACTCTGAGACAACCGAACCGACGGCTCCACCTGGCCCTGCCCGCACGAGAGGTTGCTGCTCCCGAGCGCAGTGGCCATGCGCTCCCCTCCTGCGGCAGCAGGCAGCAGCTTGGATACCGTCTTAAACTCTTAATCCGGTTGAGCCCAAACGTCCAGCGAGGACACCAAGGTCGGTGACAGCGTAGCGGCCAACGCGCCATCCCCACCCATGGCGCTAGCAACACCGGCCTCTTGCTCCCATCGTTCGGCCACCAGGCTTGACGAAGCTGACGACGCGGTGCTCTTGGCCTCTTGGGGATTGGGCCACAGAGCCGAAGAGCTCGTCGCGCTTCCTGGGAGTCTTCTTGCGGTTTCTACAGTGTAGCAGAGAAGAATGTTAGGACTCAGATTAAAATGCCATGATCTTAGATTAAAATGAGAGAACAAATAAATCCGGGGGGTCTCGCATAAGATTTACAAAACCCATTGTATAGTAAACAATATAAAGGAAAATGCGGGGGGATTTGAAAAATGACGGTCTTCTTCAACCTTTCCTCTTCCTTGCGCGGGGGGAGAGAGTGTGCCAGCCGACGCGGTGAGAGAGGGCGGTGGAGGCCGCTGCCGGCGGTGGGCTCGGCCGGAGGAGGCGGCAATGCGGCTGCTGGTGCGTGGCGCGGCACGTGCGGAAAACAGCATTCCGGACTTTCGGCCCTGGTGGTGGCGTGGCGCGTCGCCAGCGTTGTGCGGCAGAGTGAGGCGAGGACGGACTGGGGAGCGAGGCAGTGGAGGTGAGCGCCGGTGAAGTGTCCTCGCGATTTGAGCGGAGGAGGCGGACAGAGAGAGCAAGCGTTGTGCGGCTGTAGTGTCGAAGGTAGAGCGCGAGTTGTGCGCACTGAGCGCCTGAGAGGGTAGGCAAGAGATGCCGAGGATGGCGGAGTGAGGTGTCGTGGTGCAGTTGCACTGGCGCGTGGTGTCCACTCCACTGTCAGAGGTGACCGCAGTGTCGAGGCCAGGCGATGACGCGTCGGCGCGGTTCCTGTGGCATCGACCGCGTGGCATCTCCATTGCTAAACGGGGCAGTGTATCACGCGAATGCGATTCTTGTAGTCGGTAGGCGGCTCAGCGGCTGTCGCAAGCGGCAGGAGACTGGACAAGACACGAGAGGGCCAACTCATCAAGTGCATATTCAATCAGGCCAAGCTTCCGCCAAAACCACGCAGCGCAGGCTGCTACAGGAGAGAGCGGCGACTGAGAAAGCTCTTCGGTCCAGGTGCCTCCGCCGGCGAGTCCGCCGGTCTTCCTCGCCTCCAATGGCCTGTTGGCTTTGGGAGGAAGGGGAGACCGCAAATCTCAGCCCGGCATGGTAGGATAGGTTCTAGTTTTTCTAGGTTTATGTGTCCATATGGCGATGGTGAGGCGGTGACGGCATCGTCGTCGCGGAATAAGTCCTTTCGGCCTCTTCCCCGCCTCGTTGGTGCTCGCTCCGGTGCTGACGACGGGCCTGTGAAGGTGGAGTTCGGAGCCTCTAGATGCTCACCGGCATTGCTTCCTATGGAGGTAGTGGCGGCGACGAATTCCTTTTCCGAAGCCGAAGAGACAGTTGCGGGTTCTATGGCGACGCAGGAGAGGGTTCCGGGTTCGATCCATGCCGTTCTTCAATGGCGAACTTTGGCCCCGGGTCTGGTGAGCGTGGGGTGCTTCCCCAGCCGATGGTCCACACGTGGTGTTTTCTTCCCGTTCTCATTCTCAGGAGCGGGTTTCTTCTGCGGCTCCGGTCAAAGCCAAGGCGAGATGGCGCTCTTCCAGATCCTGGTGTGTAGTCGTACATGTTCTTGCTCCGCTGCCTGCTTGAGCCACGGTGGCGTAGCTCGACGATGGTGGATGACAGTGGTCGGCACAGTGGTCCTCTTGGACTTTCTTGTAATTTTCAGTTTTGTTGAGGTCCTTTGTGCAGTTTGGCTAGGACAGCTGTCCCTTCGGGTTGCTTCCAGCGGCTACCTGTATCTGGTCTTGTTTGCACTGTTTGTTTTCCTTATCTAATACAGGTACGTTGAATCAAAAAAAAAAAACTCATCAAGTGCAACTGACGAACAATGTAACAGCTCCTGCAAGTGCAGCATACATAGGAATAATATTCCTCGTTTCCTCATATCTATGCGCATTTCAAGTATAGTGTGAATAGCTACAACCTACGAACTCTTTGCTTAACTGCTCAAGAGAGGCCACATTTAATTTAACAACAAAACAATGTGTTGTTCTTCATTAAATTAATTTGATTTGCAAAGTCAATTTAAAAGCTTGAAGACCAAATACTACAACACTGTCAACACAAGTGTGCATAAGCAAGCGGTGCTTATTCACTAAATAAACAGGTCGTTGAGCTCCCATACTCTTCATGTATTTTCTACATTAATTCATGATCATATTCCCCCTATGTTTCCAACGCAAAATTCTAAAGGTCTAGAAACTCATGCAAAATCACCGTCAACAAGCTCCAACAAGGCGCGGCAAAGCCGTGCCATGGGTTTCTAGTGGAATGACTATTTTGTCTGAGGCTGTTTCCTGATGGGGTAGGTGGTGGACTGCTAGGGCGTCTTGCCTAGTGACTTTGACCCTGTATCACTTTTGTCGGTAACCTAAGGTCTATATTTTCAATTGCGATGTCTTTCTACCATCTTTCTAGAGAGATTAGTATCATCAAATATGATTTGTTGATTTGGTTTGGAGGTTTAGCGCTTGATGTGTACCCATACCAGGGGTACCCCCCGACGGCCGAAAACATCATGATGGGCCGAAAACATCACAAGGGGTCAGACATGCCCAAGGGCCGCAAGCCCCACAAGGCAGACACTGACCCGCGCATCATACGACCGACAAAGGTCTCACTTCTCCCCCTTTCTTCTATCTTCTGAGCGACTCGCAAGACCGACCGAGTGGCTCGAGGGTCAAGAACTCCTTGACGACCATTGGGCCGTTCCACGGTCCATTAGAAGGGATCGACAGCCAAGGACGGACACGAGGATCAAGGGCGTATCATGAGCGGCAGAAGGGACGGTAGGCGCGTGGCCTGCCCCTATGCCTGCATGCCCGATGTGTGGAGGCATGGTGCCTGGCGGAAAGGCGCTGCAGCACGCCATCCGCCATCATTATGGCGTGTAGTAGAGAGGCGCGACCTGTCACGTCCCCGTTGCTTCAGCAATTGAGATGAAGGCACCGGACGGCCGCGACGCCCTTGACCGAGCCTGGTTGGGATGGCGACAGAGGCTTAGGCTTACACGACCCCCGACCGATTGAGGTCATGCCCTCCCCACTCGGTCGAGGCCTCACGACCGCCGAACGAGGGGCCACAAGTCATCCCCACGGGAAGATGTATCTCCTCCGTTTTTTTCTCCTCTCTCTCCCTGTATGACCTCCGAAGGGCGCCTTTCCTCGGATATATAAGGTGGAACGGATGCCATGAGAGGAGAACGAACAGTATGATAGAGCACACATGCACGAGAAGCTCAAAGCTCTCATCTGTAACACCAAGAACAAGCAATACAAGCTCAGCATACATAGTGGACGTAGGAATTTCATCTCGAACCACTCTAAATTCTCGTGTCCACATCTCTTGTGTTCATATATGAGCGTCCAAGGCTAGGCCATTGAGTACCGATCACAAATTCACTTGACGTGGGCTCGAAACCACGACAGTTGGCGCGCCAAGTAGGGGGTTTGCGTGCAGCATTTCGTTCTCCGATGGCTCCGCTCACCCGCGGCGACATCATCGCACCCGGAACCAAGCTCTCTTTTGGGAGCTTGGACTTCGTAGCCACGGCAGAGGGCGAGCTACGGCTCATCACCAACCCCTCAGTGCTAGAAGAAGCGGCCGCCGCCACTCTAAGCAACGCCGTTCGTGGCATCACCCTAGGCGGACAGCCTCCCGTTCAGTCTCCCGAAGGCGGCCGCCAACTTCCAGCGCTCTTTGGCAGTGAGCACGCCCCCGGCCATCCCGAAACTCAATGTCGACGTCCTCGCCTGGCGAACCCAGGCCTATCTAGGGCCTCACCCCTCCGGCGAAGAGTCCACCTCGTGCTCTGCGCGCTTTCTGACATATTCGCCTAACTGACGAGCACGACGCCGGCTCGCCTAGACGAGTTGGCCGAGGAACTCGGCAGAACGACCACCTGATGGCCATAGACTGGAGTTCGTCACGTGACGGGCCACCAACACGCCTCCTTCCACGACTTGCTGGGAGACAACCCCTAGCGATGACTCCGTTGAATGCGACTACATGACTAGTGATCCCGCTTTCCATGCCTGTCATGACGTCTTAGATCCGGCAAGCGGTTCCACAATGCCACCAACACCGCCACCGCTGGGGAACAGCGCACCCCCAAGCAAGAGGCAGAGTACCAACGCGTCTGCACCGAGCAAGCACAGCAACGACGTGCAGAGCTCGAGGCTAAGAGGGCGGCTAACAAAACGGCGTGACTCGAAGCACTACAGCGGGAGCTAGAGCTCCAACGCAACGGGCATAGGAAATTCAGTGATGACAGGATCGGCACCAGCGGCGGCCTGCGCTTCTTCCCCAGGGCAAGCCACAACGTTGTGACGGCCCCCGTGATGTTGCACTCTATACCTGAGCCTAACGACCCAAGAGACCGAGCATGGTACAATGAACTTCACCAGCTCATCGAGCACGCCACCATGCAACACTCTAGCGAGGAGCATCGCCCCTCGATGTCGGCTTCGCTAGACAGCACCCGCCATGCAACCCACGACGGGCGGCCTCACGGGTAGGCCGACGCAAGTAGAGTCCCTGGTGAAGCAATGCCCAACCCAAGGATGCACGCCACAGGCGTCACACGCCCCAGTGCACCAACGTTTGGGGGATGGACGAGATGCTCGCACGATCCTTGATGCCCGCCGCGCGGCTGGAGAGCAGGCCGACGGCGTGAGAGGCGCCAGCAACAACGGTGGTTTGCACGACGGTTGGGAACTACGCCTTCAGGGGCGAGATCCGCAATGCGGAATTTCCCTGACGCTTCTAACCGCTGAACAACATCGCCAAATATGATGGATCCATGAACCCATCCGTCTGGCTCAAGGATTATCGTCTTGCCTGCCGCATAGGAAGTGCCGATGACGATATGCTCATCATCTAGTACCTTCCTATCTACCTCGCCGAGTCAGCTCGGGCTTGGCTTGAGTACATCCCCTAGGGGGTGCATCCAGGGGTGGACTGACCTTGAGAGGATCTTCGTGGGAAACTTCCAGGGTACATGCAAGCGCCTTGGCAACTCTTGGGATCTCAAGAGTTGCAAGGAATGCCCTGCTGAGAGCCTCTGAGACTACCTTCGTCATTTCTTGAAGAAATGCAATGAACTCCCCGACGTTAGTGACTGCTGACGTCGTGGGCTCCTTCATCCACGGCACCAGCAACAAAGCATTGGTCCACAATCTCAACTGCTCCAAGTCGAAAACCATCAGTGAGCTGATGGAAATCGCTGGCAACCATGCCTCTACAGAGAAGGCGGTGAGCGCCATCTTTAACGATCGAGGGAAGGCCCCTCGTGGCTCAGGCAACCGCGGCAAGGAGCTAAGGTCCTCACGCGACCGTGGGGAGATGGGGCAGTGTCGTGACGATCAGCGCTACAACAACCTCCCCTATCGCCGGGCGAAGGAAGTGGTCACCGCAACCGATTGACGGCCGCAACAACACAGTGCCCCGCACAAGCAAAACAACCGGTCACTGTGGCCGGCGAGCGATCAGTTCGAGAAGCTCATGGACGAGCCGTGTCCGCACCACGGCTACCCCGTGAGGCACAAGTTCGCAGATTGCAAAGTCATTAGGCGCTTCCTTGTTCGACGACAGCTGGGGATGCGGCGCCTAAAGACATCACGGAACCCTGCACCGAGCAGTTTCCAACGACAAATGGGTGCCTTATGATCTTCGGAGGACCCACTCTCTATGCCAGGAAATGGAAACTTATGACCAACGAAAGGTCAACCTCGCGGGAGTGGCGATGACCCCATGCTACCTCCGCTGGTCGAAGACGTCGATCACATTCGATGGTACGGACCATCCGGACTACATCCTGCAACTAGGCCGGTACCTGCACATGGTTGATCCCATCATCCAGAGCAAGCGTATTACGCGTGTCTTGATGGAAGGGGGCAGTGGCCTCAACTTGTCGTATGTCGCCACGTTCAACGCCCTAGGACTCTCCCGTTCAGACATCAAGCCGGTCAAGTCCCCGTTCCATGGGGTCCTACCGGTCGTTCAGGACAACCGACTAGAGAGGGTCAATCTGCCGGTCACGTTCGGCAACGTGGAAAATTTCCTCACTGAGACCCTCACGTTCGAAGTCATCGATTTTGCCGTGGCGTACGATGCCATCCTTGGTCGTCCATGCTATGCCAAGTTCATGGCTCTGCCAAACTATACGTACGTGAAGCTCAAGATGCCGGGCAAGAACAGCATCATCACCATGGGTGCTGGCTTCCAGGCAGCGTACAGTTGCGAACGTGACAATTGTGACTCAGCCGCCTAGGCCGCGACCGCAGCCGACCTTGGCAAGATCTGAGAACTGCATCCCTGAAACCGCATTATGGTGCTCAGAGTAGAGCCAGTTGCCATGCCAACTCCCCATGGAGGAAAGGAACGACACCGAGTCATACTCCCTGAGTCAGGAGTTGCGCAACTAGAAGGCAACATAGCCAACCCCGCCATGGCACGAACTCAAGTAGCGCCTGGAGCAGAGGTGCCACCACAAGTCCTAGTGGGCATTGATACTCAAGAAGGCCTCACAGAAGGTGATGAACGCAGCGATGAAGACCACGGTGTCGGGATTGAGATGATGAATCTCGCACCCATAGAAGAGCAACCCCCGCATGAAGAGGTGCAGCGGAAAGCCGAACCCGCGCTCAAAAAATGATGCAGGTACCATTACCTCGCTCTTTGTCAGCGCCGCCACTTCTGCACCGAGGGTGACTCTCCACCCCTCTGTTGGAAGAAAGCATCAGGTCAACTAGTGACTGCCCCCTCACCACTCCTGATGACGGAACATCGCCGACGATTGCCATCTACTACAAAATCTCTCTCTCGCCTTCTCTCTCTCTCTCTTGCGCAGGGAAGCAGGAGGCGAAAGGGGAAGGACGGAAATGACAATGGGACAAGAACACGAATGGACGCAAAAACCTGTCCCCAGATCGGGACTATAAAGCCACACAGCGAGCAACAGCTCCCGTGATGCGTGATTCCCGATGCGCCTATGACCCAGACGGTGGCGATGCTTCGGGCCCAGTGGCAACAACACACACAATTAAAGAGGACACGATAGGAAGGAACTGCTGCATTGCATGCCCTCCCCCAAGTCCTTCGAGAACCCTCACAACCCGTAACTTTTTGAGAGCCAATGGACCAGCTCTATTGCCTCTGGAGTGATGAGTGATTGTCAACAGAAGCCAAAGACCCAGAAGGACTTGGGCACAAGACCTCCGATGGACAGGAGGCCCTCCGATGGACCGGAGGTAGATGGAAGCCCATCGAAGGACTGGAGGCATGCTCGGCGTCTGTCGGCCATAAGAGTTCGGTACATGAAGGAGCGGCACGACGACGGCAGGAGTAAGTCCTCCGAAGGACTGCGAGGCTGCCCCGATGGACAGGGGATGCCGGGCGCCACCGCGGTGCTCCAACCCGAGTGCGTGGCGCGAAGACGTGCGAGGGAGGACTTTGGCGGCTTCAGCTCAAAACCGCCAACCAAGCTACCTAAGCCTTGGTGAGTTGGGCCTTGACTCGCCAAGATAGAGAAGATGGGCCAAATCTGGCCCAGGCGGAGACTTCCTAAAGTTTCCCGGTTTCTGACTTCAAAACCGGGGGCGGATCGCGGATTGGACTACTGGCCACGTGGAGAACATCCGAGGATTGCAGTGGAACTTACGAAGATCAAGACTTCATCGTGGTCGTCTGTCCCGAAATATCCTGTAATCTTTCGTTTGAATCCTTAGGGTTTGTCTAGTCGTAGGGACCTAAGTGCAAAACCGTCATATCAGCACTAGCGTATAAATAGGTCCAAGGCAGGTCATTAGAAGGCCTCTTGGCTGCTAGGATTAGGTTTTGCTTTGTGATTTTCGTCCTCAAGCCTTGAGCTCCATTGTTAGGGAGGTTAGAGTAGGATTTAGCCTCCTAATCAAGAGGAAAGGTGAGGGTGGTTGCTTGGGATGAAATCCTGTTTGTATGCTGAATCTTTAGACCCTTTTTGGGCATCTAATCCAAGTGATTTCGTGCAAGCAACCTTATATTCTTCTCCTCCCCCTCTCTCTTTGGTTTTTGGTTCCAATTCTTGGCTTTTGGGTGTTTGTTTTGGCCAAGCTTGGAATCCCTTCTCTTCCTGATGTTTTGGACTTGCTAGGATGTGGAAATTTCCACTGATCCCTTGGTCACTTTGCGTTGATCTTTTGGGAAAAGCTTTGAAATAGGGTCCAGATAGCCTGTGCAAAATTTCGTGAAGATTGGACAAGATTTGGTCAGGTTTGGGTTGGAAAATCCCTTGTCTATGACTCTACCGGACACTCCGGCAGAGGCCACCGGACAATCTGGTTCCACCAGATAGTCCGTCAGCGCCCACCGGAGAGTCCGGTGTGGGGCTCTGGCCGGGGCTTGCCACCGGATAGTCCGGTAGTAGCCACCGGATAGTCCGGTCCCACCGGATAATCCGGTGTTGGCCACCGGACAATCCCGGTCCTGCCAGGGAGCTGAGGTATTTTTCCTCTTTGGTTCTTCCGCTGTGTTTTTCGCATCGGACTTGCATTTTTCCACTTCCCGGCCATATTATTTACTTGCTGGGCATCAGTAAGTCGCATTTCTGTGCGGTGAGGTCGAGTGGAGAACTTGCAAGTTTCGTTGCTTGCGGTGACTTGCAATCTGTGTGATTGGCGAGTTGCTGGCTTTTCTTTGCTCGATGCATATCCTTTCAGTGGACAGCACCTGGAGTCTGCTAGGCATGTATCTGTTCAGTGGACTGGTGCCTAATTCTGGTTCTCTTGAGCTTTGCAGAGCACCTACTTGGGGGTTGTGATTTTGAGTTTTAAGTGCTCCTATTCACCCTCCCCTCTAGTCGCACGTCTCAGTCCTACACTTTTCAGTCTAGTCTTAACCGTCTTGACTGAGCGTAGGGACCCACGTGGCTGGCCCAACTAGGCCACAACATCGGGATTACCAGCGGACGATCGCCAGACGACCGATTGGGGTAAGCATCGACCCAAAGAGCGATGGTGTATATTGAGAAGGCCCACATTTTTGGAATGACTAATAGTTTGGGACGAGCGGAACCGACCAACTGCTCAACTACGCATCCGAGACGGTACCTAGCACTCCCCTGCGGAATCCCTCGGTAGGGGCGGGTCCCCGACCGCCCGCGCACCAACGAAAGGCCTGGGTCCAATCTGGATTGAGTAAGGAAGGGTTACTTACGAAACGCCCCCAGTGGGTTAGACACCTGCAACACATGACTGTCTTCCTAGGGTAGACCCCATTGTGACCAGGTCCCCAGGTTTCACTCTGATCATCTGTTTGAAGCTCGACGGATACGACATTCACACCAGAGATGGTAGGCGTCAGCATATCCACCCCCTCCATGTACCATGTTACCTGCAAACGGGGCGTATAATGGGAAATCCCACCTAGCTCGAGGCGTGAAAAAATCAAATAAAAAAAGGACCAAGTCTTTTCCCTACTAAGTTAAGCCCTTCCCGGCCCCCGTGGTCACACGAAGGCAGGCCCCGCTATGGCATGACCCCTTGACCGATCTCAAGGGATCGCTCGAGGGCTGCGTCCACTGGATGCACCGCCCGCACCGGTCAGACCTACGAGCTAATACCTTTAAAGGCCGCTCGGTCGCATGAAGGCCGGTCCCATGATCAAGCCCCCGACCAATCCCAAGGGATCGCTCGAGGGTTGCGTCCACCATATGCGTTCGCGTGCACCGATCGGACCTACGACCTAAGACCTTCAATGTCCGCTCGATCACATGAAGGCCGGTCCCACGATCGAACCCCCTGACCGACCCCAAGGGATCGCTCGGGGGCTGCGTCCACCGGACGCGCCGTGTGCACCTGGTCGGACCTACAACTTAAGACCTTCAACAGTCACTCAGTAGCATGAAGGCTGGTCCCACGATCGAACCCCACGACCGATCCCAAGGGATCGCTCAGGGGTTGCGTCCACCGGACACGCCGTGCACATTGGTCGAACCTACGATCTAAGACCTTCAACGGCCGCTCAGGTCGCATGAAGGCTGGTCCTACGATCCACCCCCCGACCGATCCCAAGGGATCGCTCGGGGGCTCAAGGCTGCGTCCACCGGACGTGCCGCATGCACCGGTCGGACCTACGACCTAAGACCTTCAATGGCCGCTCAGTCGCATGAAGTCCGGTCCCACGATCAGGAGTGACAGAGGGACGATAGGTGCGTGGCTTGCCCCTCTGCCCGCATGCCCGATGCGTGGAGGCATGGCGCCTGATGGAACGGCGCGCTCTAGCATGCCATGCGCCATCATTGTGCCGTGTAGTGGAAAGGCATGACCCGTCACGTCCCCATCATTTCAACAGTTGAGATGAAAGGACGGGACGGCTACGGCGCCCTCGACTTGAGCCAGGTTGGGATGGCGATAGAGGCTTACACGACCCCCAACCGATGGAGGTCGTGCCTTCCCCCCTCGGTCGGGGCCTCATGACCTCCGCAACTAGGGCTGGGCGTTCGGTCAGACCGAACAGTTCAGTTCGGTTACTTCGGTCCTCGGTTAGTTTCGATTTTCATAAACTCGGAACCGAACTAGCATCCAAGGAAAATGGAGACCGAACAGTTCGGTCTTCGGTGAGTTCGGTTCAGGTCTTCGGTCAGACCGAACTGACCGAACTAATATGCCACAGCAGACAATCAGCAGCTAAGTAATTGAAGTAGCAAAAAAATTGGGCAGCATAACCCCTATTTCAGGCACATACAGGCAATATAGCAAGACAATACATAAGAGTACATATGACCCAAGGAAAGCATAACATCCAGGATGTTCATGATACATGAAAGACATTAAGAGTTTAAGAAAATACATGAAAGTTGTTCATAATTTGGTTACTTCGGTTATCTCGGTTTTTCTCGGTTCGGTCATTTTGGTTTCGGTTAGTTCGGTCATTTGGAAACCTAAGACCGAAATTAACTTCGGTTTCGTTTGGTTCGGTCAGTTCGGTCTCGGTCATTTCGGTTCGGTTCCTCGGTTTCAGTTATTTTTGCCCAGCCCTATCCGCAACGAGGGGCCACAAGTCATCCCCACTGGAAAGATGTATCCCCTCCTTTTTTTTCTCCTCTCTCTCCTTGTATGACCTTCGAAGGGGCCCTCCCCAGATATATAAGGCAGGATAGACGCCATGAGAGGAGAACGAATAGTACAATAGAGCACACATGCACGAGAAGCTCAAAGCTCTCATCTGTAACACCAAGAACAAGCAATGCAAGCTCAGCACACACAGTGGACGTAGGGATTTTATCCTGAACCACTCTAAATCCTCGCATCCACCTCTCTCATGTTCATATCCAAGCCTCCAAGGGCTAGGCCATTGAGACGACAGCCCCCCGAAATCCCCCGTACCGATCACAAATTCACTTGTCAGTGGGCTCGAAACCACAATAGTGCTTGCTACATATGTCCATCAACAAACCAATAGTGCCTAAACATATTCTTTGTCAATTGCATATATCTGGCCTCTAATCTTTATTGTATGGCTGAAAGATGATCGACAACTTCTTGACCGGCAAGCCATCGGTAGAAAGGTTTACTTCTCTTGAACCTCGTCTTGGTCATGTTGAAAATATGTTTTCTATTGCGTCTTTTGTGGGATGCTGAATCTCACTCTGTCGCCACTAACGTTTTTGTAGAACCTTTTTCCCATAGTGCATGTGTTTTTCCACTAAAAAACTTTGGTGCCTTAGGTACAAAACTTGTTTAGATCCATCCAGATAAAAAAGGATGTGTCATTCAAGCATACTAAACATCGTGTCCTTCCTTTCCAGGGACGGAGAACAATGTTGGGATCCTGGGCAAACTCTGGATACATGTCATCGACTCCAGTATGTGCCATCACTAATATATTGAATCTTTTTATCATCGTTAGTCCGCTCAACGTGCCATTATCGCATCCGCGTTGCTTCCCTAGGGTTTATAAATACACATCTTAAGCGATCAATAAGTTTGAGGTACCACATAACCAAAGTTAGGGTTCTTCTCTACTTCTCATCAAGTCCTATGTAACTATTAGGTTGGTCATGTGGTTGGACAACCTTGTTTGCACCCTTATTCCTATTCTTTCGAACCGATGGATTTGGTCGAAGTCGCCACATAATATTTCATTGGCTTGTAGAGTCGCCACATAATATTTCATTGGCTTGTAACGATCATCACCACATGTCGAGCATTTATCCAAATCTTTGAATTTCTTCGCTCGGTATAGTCCTGGTATTGAGGAGTCGCTATACCCCCAAGTCGCAAGGATCACATGCTTTTTTAGCAAATGTCCTTCTTTGCTCTAGAGTGGTGGCGAACTCTAGAAAGCAGGTACCATGCCACGAGCAAACGCACCCACAACACTTACCATGCGAGGGTCTGGACCTACCACATGACAAGCTAGGTCTGCCCTTCTCATGCGAGGGTCCAGACCTACCACATGACAAGCTAGGTCCGCCCGCTCGCCTTGGACCTAGAACCCGTGTGTAATGCCTCGGACCTCCACCTAGTGGTATACACTGGTACAGATATTATTCGAACATCCAACCATCCAAAGAGCCTAATTACCCAAATGGATATTTTTATCGGATATTCAAAAAAATTGGATATTCAAAAAAAAATTAGATATAAATCCAGATGGTGCAATTCAGAATGTTGGATACAAATATGAGATGGCCAATATCATTGGATATCAAACATTTCATATCCACCATACTATCCGAATATTATCCGATGTGTCGCAGATCCGCAAGGCCCAATAGCCTAGTTTGGCTCCCATCACCTTGCTTGATAGCTCCCTCAGTCTGCTTTATAGCGTGTCTCCCCGTAGCCCGTTGTGTATCTTGGCAAGGTGGGACTAATGTCCTTCCGGTGCTGCGACGACTACTGACTACTGAGAGCCGCAGGAGGCCCAAAAAGAGTGATAGGCTATGCGGCTGTGGCATGAAGCCCACGAACGGCCACCTAGTCACCAAGCTTGGTCAAGTCCAAATACAAAAAGGCATACTAAAGATTGCATGCACGTAGTATGTTTTCTTTTCATATATTTTTTCTTTGCAGTTTAGTACTTCTATTTCCCTAAATATTTCATCATAATAAGGTATATACCTTGAAATAATATGAAATTAAAAGTGTTCAGAATAATTTTTTAAGAAAATTGGTCATAAGAATTGTTATTAAGCTATCATTTATTTTTAATTTACTTTTTAAGCACGATATATTTAGAATTTCGGTTCATGGAGTGTCTGAATGGTTACAACAAATGTTATATCTCTGGATGATGCTTTAATTCAATATCCAAGGAAAAATATTCGTTGCCGACATTATTCCGCATCCGGCTTGCTTCGTATTCGACATGTGGCTATTTGTATCAATAACCGAGACACGTGGCTATCTGTATCTGAATTCAAATCCGATAAAAAATATAAAAACAAATATAGAATCAACAATATCCAGTCTGTATCCTATCCGATTACACCCCTAGCTCCGCCCCCGAACCAAGTAGACAGGGCCAGAGATGAAAAGGCTAGTGGCAGGTGCTGGGTTGGGGCTTGGAGTGGGCCTTGGCATGCGTCTGCAAACAAAGAAACATTCAATGAAGAGATATGCTACAATACCGAATCCAACACGCCTTCAACACCGCCCCGGTCCAATGGAAGGCTCTGGGTACATTTAATGCACCCAGAGACAACGGGATGAAGTGGGGAGAGCCAGGCGAGATGGGACATGGCATGAGCAGCCCCTTATGACATGTGCACTCGAGTATGCTCAGAAAGAGAATGTCACATCATTTATTGTAAGAGTCAAGGCCGTTGTTGTAGTCACTCCGATACTTGTAGAGTATAATAAGTTCGCCCCATGCAAGGGTAGATATGACTTTTGGGACAACGCCAAACCCTAGCCAGGGTGCGGCACATGGGCGTCGCTCTCTTGGACTATAAAAGGGAGGAACCCCCATACTGTGTAAGGCTCAAGCTGCACAGGCTTATCCAAGCTCGCATATACATCACACAGAGGACGGATGGTATTACGCACCAGTAGCTCGAACCTCTCTAAACTCCTGTGTTCATCGTCTCCCATCTAGGTCCACCTCGTCGCAGGTTGCATGCCGACCCCTTTTACTCACAAAGGGGCCACTCAAGGTGACCTCATCTATCATTCACATGACAAACTCCAAACCACGTATAACGCCCGAAGGATCTTCTCTTGCTTCCTCCACAATCACCTGGAAGCTCACTAAGATGAATGACACACAAGCCATCTAGGTAATTAATATCACTAGGAGTAACAAGCTTTGGTCTTTACTTGATCAACCTCGAGCAAGAGGCAAACTTTCTCTCAAATCTCTTGACCTAAAGCTCAAAGGATTTGATGGATTTTCTGTTCTAGTGACCCTAGAAAATGTGTGTGTATTTGAGTATTTCCTATTGCCAAAGGTAGCAAACAAGGGCTGTGAGAGCCTTTAAATAGGAGGACACCCAAAAGAAGCCTTAGAAACACAATCCAAAATGAGTTTGTGCAAACTCATCGGTCGTTTCGGTGATGTGGTCACCGCACAATATGATGTGTAAAGTTCAAATTCTCCCTCATACAAAGGTCGGTACGGCACTAGCCGTTGGAACACAAGGCGATCTGGTGAGCGCGTTAAAAAACTCGGCCAAAAACACGTCCATGGTCTACTTCATCCGATGAATTCACCGAGCAGCTCGATGACAGGCTCACCTGAACGGTCCATTGTATTAAACAACAGAGGGACCAAGTTTCAAACTCCACATTTTACCTTATCCGGTGAGAATACCGGACAATCAATTGTGTCCTTGAGTTCGATTGCTTGTGAGCCGCCTTTAACATTTTAGATAGGCAACTCTAAAAATGACTTGTATACTAATGCGTTGTGGAGATGGCCTTCTTCTGCTACGATAGTAGATAATGAACATTTATGTTATTTGTTTTAGGCCATTTGTGCTTACTTTATAATTTTATATATCTAACTATCTACCTCTACCTATTTCTCTAACACGTATGAAGTTACATCATCTTAGGAGCTCACTAAGTTTTACCCCAAAGTCTCCATACACTGAGACCTCTATCGATATCTTACATCAATTTTCTGTGACATCATGCATGCAGTGTTTGTACGATTCCTACTTTTCACTTATGATACCGCTATACTATGTGAGTAAAATGTGGTTAGCAGTGTCGTTAAAGCAAGGTATGCCGTTCGACCAGAAATATGATTGTATCTAGGTTTGGTCTGACTTTAACTACTTTATTTGTGGATAGATTGAAAAATTATTACTGCTGTTACCTATGTAAAAATATACATTAGCTCTATCTAAATTGGCTTAGTCCAAAAAAGAATGTAAATAGGCTCCATATGGTTTTGTATATGGACAATCATTTGTCTAAATACATAGTTTTTGGGACGGATGTAATACTGTCTTTTTATAGATATTGCTAAGTTTTATTTTTAATCGGAAATAAAAATAGGAAACATCAAATTGCCGATGCCATAACGGCTTATATTTTCAATCGAAGGACAAAAATAGTAAACACCAAGGTTTCCTTTTCTCCCCCCTACTCTATCTATGCAGTTTGCTTTTATTTGTATATATCTTTATAAAAAGACTCGTATATACTAGTATTACAAGAGATGTACATACTGAGAACAAGTTCTAGAAAACAATCTTTAGGGCCTGTTTAGAATGTATGAATTCCACAAAAATCACTGCAGAAATTTTATAGAAAACTGATTCAACCTAAAAAACATAAAAATAGAAAAGGTCCTCTGTTCGAAACATCACTTAAA
Organism: Paspalum vaginatum; assembly: GCA_030272315.1. NCBI lineage: Eukaryota > Viridiplantae > Streptophyta > Magnoliopsida > Poales > Poaceae > Paspalum > Paspalum vaginatum. The sequence continues at coordinate 36,700,399 of CM059017.1, read as the reverse complement.
AAGATGACCAAAATGCTACACGCCCTTCAGCAAGCACCGCTGCCAAACGGAATTGCATTCCCATCCCCTGTTTTCCCGGCACCGGATCCTAGCCCCAAAGCCGGAATGTCCATCCCCTCCCGTTCCCGCCCCCCCTAAAACCCGCGAGCCCAAAACCCTGTAAACCCTAACCCTAGAGAAAGGGCGCCGCCACCCAACCCACTCGACCGGTTCACGCTACCCCACCCGGTCGTCCATTTGTTCCTCGCGCCCCCTGCGGGTGGTTTCGTTCAAACCCAACCCAATTTTTTCGCGAGCGCGCGCGGGGCTGCGAGAGGCGGCGGAGGAGATGGCTCCGTTCGGCGACGGCGCCGGGGGTGGCGATGGAGTCGAGCCTCTGCGGGGGTGGGACCCGCTGCGCAGCGGCAGCGCGCCGCCGACGATGGAGGGCGCCGGCGGCGGCAGGCGATGGCGGCGGAGGGGATGTTTGGCGGCGGCGGCGGCGGCGCGTCGTTCTTCTCCGGAATGGACGGGCTCGGGTTCGGCGCGAGGCTCGACGATGCCAGCAGGCGGCGCGGCGCGGCCGGAGCGCAGGTGAGTGGTGACCCTGGCCTCGAGCTCATCCGATGGTTTTGGTTTCCGTGGTGGACGTAGATTGGATCGGTAATGCTGGGATGCTCGTTTGATTCCTCCTCCGTCAAGGTCGATATAGGCTTGCCGATTTCTCTGACGCTGTGAAGATTAGAGATGCATCTCACGTTTGCTACTCGGATTCTTTTGATTTTTCTAGTTTTATTCTATGATGATGGTTCGGTTCGGGTACCGATTCGTATTTTTTGCCGGTTTAAATAGGCGTGAGATTTCCCATCTTCCAATCCCGAAAAAGATTGTATTTTGAGCGACGTTCTTTCACTTCTTTCATGTGTTGATTTTGTCTTTTAGATTAGATGCTTGGATTTCTGGTTTGTAGCTTTGTTGCCTTCTATATCTAGTAGGCTATTTGTGTGATTATGCTCAAAAGATCTGGACTTGCCGGATATACTGGCGTACGCACAAATCAGCATCAGTGTTGGACATAGCGCGAGCCACATGGTGCTCATTATGTTTGCTAATATCTTGATTGCCGGCACTTCGAGCAGCTCCAACGGTGCTAAAAGAGAACTCTCAATAATTTGGTTTTAGGATCTTGCAAAAAACTATTGAGATAGAAAATACCCTTTCCAACAATTCTTAAAATTTTGTGTAAAAATTGTCTATTGGCAATATATGCAAAGGGCGCAAATTGGAGGAGGGATGCTGGTTGTCTTCAGTGAGCAAAAAAATTGGGTGTTCGTTTTGTGAACTATTCGAGCCTTTGATTTGCTGTCATGTCCAAAATCAGGTTTTGGGAATGAGTTTTAGGCACTTTGGAGATGTACAAAATCAGTTTTTGGGAATGAGTTTTAGGCACTTTGGAGATGCTCTAAGGAACTGTGCTTGTCATACCGGATGGAATGGCTTGATTTGATTATAATATAACTTAACTTGATACTTTTTACAAGTAATTTGAGGTAAAAATGCCTCTTCCATGTTGCAAGAGATGTACTTCCAAAGGAGAGACTAGCTTTGAGCTATCCCCATCTTGCTGCTTACACTGCTCCGGCATGCCGCAGCCTGTTTACTACATTATCATGTCTGGACCATTTTTGGGGCCATGATTAGATTGACAAAGGTTGTGGAAGATGTAACAATATGTTTGGAGCGGAGCTGTGGAGGTTGTTTCGTTGGTGTTTTATTTATGCTACTTGCCCAAACTGGATGCGGAGTGACTCACCCTGCCACGTTGGCACAGGCAATGTTTTTTCATGTTCATGCTCTTTTAAGGCTCGATCACCAGTACTAACCCATGCATGTAGGTTTTTTTATTACTTAGGAAGGAAATCTCTTGCATGTTTTATATCACTTAGAACTGAATTTTCTGTTCTACAGCTGTGCTTTTCATGATAATCTATCCAACAATTCTTTGCACCACCTCTAATCCCCTTGATGGTTTAGTGATTATTTTTTGTGTATCTTTGGTATTTTGATTTTCTTTGCAAACTGTTGGAACTTGGAAGAACCTTCTCAATTCTTGTTTGCCAAACACCTCCCAGAAAAGAGAGCAATTTGCTATAATTCTATATTTTTTGCATTTTTGTTTTCAACTCTAGCCTATCAGAACTTGGTTGGGCTTAAAAGGCTTTGTTGTTGTATTCATTCAAAATAATTTTTGGGGTTTATATTTTTGCTTCAGGAACGTTTTGGTAATTCTGCCTCTTTACCTGTGGGACCACCAGGCCTCCTGTTTAATGGCACGGGAGACTTGGATGAGCGGCAGTTTGGACCGAACAGAGTTCATAGTGGTGGTGCAATGGTGAACTACCCTACATTTGACTCAGGTTCCCTTTGGACAGATATGGATCCAGAGAATGCAGAATATCGCAGAAATATCCAGAATCGCTTCATGTCAAATATAGAGAAGATGAATGCTTATGGCAATAGAGACCTTGATGCTTCCTACATGTCTGATTCTGATCTTTCAAATGCTTTATTGGGGTTGAGGCTGTCTAATAGTACAGTAATGGATGAAAGGAATGGGGAAGAGCTACTGGATGAGTTACTCAAGCATCAAAGAGATTTCTCTACTAAAATTGGTGATGATGACAGAACAACTTTGGTTGGTAATGCTTATCGCGCACCCAGGTCTGATGTGCGTCCACCACCAATACGTGCAGATGGTATTTTACGCAGGCAAGCCAGTGCATTAGATGGTTTCAATGTTTCAAGAATGAGTCACCATATTGATCACTTATTTTTGGCTGAACAACTAGCTATAGCGCGATCAGGCAACTTGCCTAGAGGAACCAATCTATCTCGCAATGCAGCTATGGCTAATATGATGAATTCCATGAGTAATAGATACAACAGTAGGGCGTTCCTTGAGGAGCTACTTGCACATCAATATTTGGAGGATGACCACCTGTCATATAATGATGGCCGGATCTATTATGATGAGCCTCGTTTTCCCAATTCAAGGATGCAAAGAAATGGATCCCATTTTCATCCAAACTCGGAGAACATTCTATATCATGGTGATAGGCAATCACGACTCTTCTCCTTTAATAGAAAGGCAACTGGTAGAAGTACCAGATCACAGATCTATCATGATAATACATTAGCAAACTACCTGGATGTGCCTTCTTTGGACGATGTTGATTCAGTTGAGCTGCTTCATGTGGTGGGCAAAGTTAAGGAAGTTAGGCAAGTATCTTGTCCATTCTGAAGCTTCTGTTTTCCCATTCAGATTTTCCTTGCCTCATCCATTTCTCTTATAATGCAGTATGGATCAATATGGAAGCCGGTTTATTCAACAAAAACTTGAAAAAGCATCACCTGATGACCGGGAGAAAATATTCCCAGAGATATTATCCAATGCAATTGCTCTGACAACTGATGTTTTTGGCAATTATGTCATTCAGAAGGTATATATCTTATCCTAGTTTGATTATTTTTATTTCTCCTGTAGTCCTGACATTCTACGATGTTAACAGTTTTTTGAGTTTGCCACGGATAGTCAGTTAATCCAATTGGCAGATCAACTCAAAGGTCACATTTTGGAACTCAGCCTCCAGATGTATGGTTGCAGAGTAGTTCAGAAGGTCAGTTCTATGTTTAATGGTTTATATATGTTATACAGCTATGGCCTTGAAACTGTGAACTAAATACATGTCTCTTCTGTACTTTGTGCCTTTTGTGTATCTTGAATGGTGTGAACGTGCTAGCAATGTGTTGTGCAATTGTTTCTAAGGGATCTTCTCCAAATATTAGTCTCTGCATTCAAAATTTGTAATTTTATTCTGTTGTTTTAAACCTGCAAATATATGATCTTTTCTCTGGATCTTGTACATATAAATTTCAATACTTTCTCTTGTATCTGTACTGTGTTCAAAACTTCAAACATATAAAACCGTCATTAATCTGGCTATGTTTTTTATCATATGAATGAATTTAATCTTCAGCCTACTTAGCAAGCATGAATGTTTTGCACAAGATTACCCATACAAAAGGGATTTGTTTATCGCATGCACATAAAAGCTTTGTCTGGGCAGTGGGCACATTGCGCCGCGATGCTTGTAATATTCCTCTTTAACCAGGAATCTTTTACCAAATTTCCTTTTCCTTTTCCCTATTAACGTCACAATTGCTAGTTTAGTTTCTCCTAAATTGATGTGATACAATTTTTATATCATTTACATTTACCAAATTAATGGGAGGCCTGCTTGTTTTTTTGTCTCAGGAGTATTCTGAGGCTGTCTCTTATGGGCCTGCAATTAATATTTGTGTAATATAAATAATAATTCGATTTTGGCATGTTTTAATTCATCTACTGTAGTAAATAAAAGGCTGCCAATTATTTTAATGCTTTACCCCCTCCATTTTAGAATACAAGATATAATTTGTACAAAACTAAAATACTTATGGTTTGACTCTCTGTAATGCACAAAGTTATAGTTTTTGAGTCTTTTAGGTAGTTATGAATGAAGTGAGTATTTGTCACAGTTCTTTCACATAGTTATTTGTTAGATTGCCTGAGACATTTCCTTGTTTGTAAACTGGAAAAAAAATGAAACTTCCTTTGGCCTTTATTTTTGCCATGATCCTTTTTGGCATGCATCTAATGTTTATAGTTTTATACATGAAAATGTCCCTCCACCAAATTACAGTGTACCCTAGTTATTTCACTATGTCGGTCTCCACATCAGTTGCACAGCCAATATGTTTATCATATATGGATTCAAGTTTCTTTGATTGGTGTGAGTTGGAGCCATGTTTTACTTCACCATGCTGCATATTTAATTGGAAATAATAAGCATTTTGTTTGTACCTTGCTAGGTTTTGTCATGACTTTTGACTGCCCAACTTTGAGCCCTGTCCTGCAACATTATTTCGTTCACTGTAGTATTATTGTTATTTCTAGTTAATCTTTAAACCTAGTTGCAAGTTGCCTCAGTTAGTCTTGAACAGCTTTCCATTTCAAATGTCATTACATTGTTATGGAAGTTTCATCTCTAACTATAGTTGTTTCTTGAAGCTCTATATGATTCATGTACTTAATTACTGATCTACCATTGGAAAACTCAAAAGGTCTAGCAGAGACCAGAGTGTTAGATGTCTTTTAGTTTGTGGATTGGTCTCACTCTAGGATGGTCTTGTTCATCATGGATAATCAAATGTTTATTTTGGTTGTTTCAGCCTCAGTTCTCACCCTCTATTGCCACTGTGGCCATGTCAAATGACATGGTGATGGCTAACTTACATTTTTCAACACTAACTAACAAACTTAGGCAGAGATCTTCTGGCTTTGAGCTCATGTCATTTTCCTTTGAGGCACTTTGCTTAATAGTGTATTTAGCTATAAAAATGAATTTCTGATGCAGATGAGTACACTTATTTTGTGAGTGAATTCGTGCTACACACACTAATTGGAGGAAATATTTAAAAACCACTGTTGGAAATCTCTGCTTATAGTTGCATTGATAACATGGTTTTCATTGCCAACTTAATTAATAACCCTGGCTCAAACGGAAGTCATCTTAAGTAGAAAGGCTTATGGGCAGAGGTCAGGTTCCACTCCTGAGGTTCGGGGGTTTTCTCGACTGTTAAGGTTTGGTGTCTTCTGCCTTAATTGCAAAGCTTGCGAAGCCATGGGGGCGGTTCTTCCCCACCGGTCATGTTTTTTTAACGGAAGTCATGTTTGTTACCTGCATGTGCTTGAATCGCTTAGTCTTTTTGTTCCCATTTAAGGATAATTATTATCATATTAAATTGTTACCATCTTTTTTAATCTCATAATATATAGTTTTGGGTTTTTGTATTTCTTCGGTTGATTTCCTGCATTTCCAGTGAAGCTTAATCCTTTGCTTTATGAGCTAATTGCTGGTGTTCAATATGAACAGGTTTTGGAGGTGGTTGATATGGATCGGAAGATCAATATTGTCCATGAGCTCAAGAATTATGTTCTGAAATGTATTGGTGACCAGAATGGCAACCATGTGATCCAGAAATGCATTGAGTGTGTTCCTGAAAACCGTATTCCGTTTGTTATAGAGCCTATTCTTTCACAAATTCTTGTTCTTTGTACCCATCAATATGGCTGCAGAGTTATTCAGGTACATAATGCAGCATTATGTTTCTTATAAATGAAATGTTGGATTGATTCCATGTAGTAACTACTTGATTGTTGCAGAGAGTCCTGGAGCATTGCCACGATCCAGCAACTCAAAGTGCTATCATGAATGAAATCGTTCAGCAGACTTTCCATTTGACAGATGATAAATTTGGGAACTATGTTGTTCAAGTATGCTAATTCTTTCCATTTCTGTGTGTATTTATTTGAACCTCTGAATTTTCGTTTCCACGGTACATAAATCCAACAACTTTTGCAACTAACTAGGACTGGTATTGGAATGTCCACTATGAAATTATAATTTGAATGATGGTTTGTCCCAATGTTGATTTTGTTGACCTTGATCTGCTTGGATGATGTTCATTGCCAGTTTGTAAAAGAAATTACATTTATACAACTTAAATAACTTGTTGTTTATTCTGGTTTTTGCTTACCATAACTACTCATACTAGTATCATGGGGTTATCTGATACTAGCGATACTTATAGCAGTGTTTAAAAGACTATAACTAGTAGTAGATTACCCTGAAGAAATACCCGAAACATATAACAAGTGATAAGGCAAAAGTAAGAAAATTATTAAGAACTAAAAGACATGGCTTGTGATTTCAATGCACTAGAAATTTAACCAGGTGTTGGGAAGTTTTGTCTCATGTTTGTGATTTCAATGACACTAGAAACCTAACCAGGAGTTGGGAAGTTTTGTCCCATGTCTTCTGGAATCTCTGTTCCTTTCAATTTACAGGTCTGTTATGTGACATTTCCTATTACTGTATTAATCTGTGTTACATGGATCTAAAAAAAGAATGTGAGTCAAGCAAGAAAGGATGGCATTACAGTTAAGATAAATTTTCGAAATGATGTTATGCAGTTTTCTGTCTTAGACATAAGAGCTTTTGTTGTTGGGTTGAATTAGAACACTGTAATACAAGTAATATGAATTTTGTACATTTTATGTCAGATTGATCAAACTTGCTAATAAATGTTGACCTTGTGAATTCTTGCACTCGATTGTGAACTATAACATAAAGAACAGGATGAACAGCTTTGGGGTTTCAGCATTCATTTTGGTTGCGAGAATGGAACTTTATGATAGTTTATTGTGTACACTTCATATGTTTATTATATTTGAGCATACTTATGCTCTCCTCTGTTCTGCTTTTGTATCCTGCATCCTTCACCTCTTTTGTACTTGTTAGTTTTTTGACGACCCTTGTTTCAACGTTCTTTAGCATGTGTTGGAACACGGAAAGCCAGAAGAGCGTTTGTCCATTATTCAAAAGCTCTCTGGGCAGGTGGTTATCTTAAGCAAGCAAAAGTTTGCTTCTAATGTCATTGAAAAATGTTTGGCATTTGGAACTCCTGAAGAACGTGATAGTCTTATTGGAGAAATCATTTCTTCTGGTCAAACATTTCAGGTTCGTCCTATTATGTTGCTAATCCTGGTACATTGCAGCATTCAAATTGTTCCACTTTTTTAAGCCTAGCACCTACTTTATTCACTGTGCTTCTGAGACACTAAAACTACATTTTTTTCATAATTTTTCGCTAATGCCTATGTATGTTTTTTTTCCAAACTAACAGATGGCATTCTGGCATACTTTTTTTCACACATCATTAGCACTGGTGGTTGTTTTTTCCTGTGGAGCTTGAATCCATTTCACTATGTTGCTATTTCATAAGAGACTTGTGGAATATTATGTGATCTGGGTGGTCCACTTGCTGATTTATTTTAAACTGACCCTGGTAGTGTGTATGTTCTTACCGCATACACATAGTGATTGATTTTAATTCTTTAGAATATGCATTTGTCTTCTTTTCGTAGCAGTTTAACAAGTCTAACATGCAATTGGAAGGTAATCTATGCAATTTTCATTCATGGATCATGACCTTTTTCCATATGTTTTGCAGGAATTGATGAAAGATCAGTTTGGTAACTATGTTGTACAGAGAGTCCTTCAGACATGTGATGACAAGTACCTAGACATGATCATTTCAAGCATCAAGTTGCACTTGAATGAGCTGAAGACTTACACATATGGGAAACATATTGTTGCTCGTGTTGAGAAGCTAATAGTTACAGGAGGTAAGCAGATAGCAAACATGTACCGCTATCTAATCGTTACACATCTGTTGAATTTTTCTGATCTCTAAAGCTTGTGCTTGATTTCAGAGAATCGAGCAAAGGCTTCCCTAAGTTGCAAGCATCAGCAGTCACCAAACTGTACAGCTGTAGATGCGCGCTAATCCCTTAAGCAATGGCGTTGATATAACAAGCAAGTGCTACAAGTAACGTGCCGATTTCGTTTCAATACATGGTTTAATACGGTACTTAGCAGATAATCGAGGAGTTAATGTTGCTTGTATATAATCAGGTTTCAGGTACTTGAGTAGCTAGACGAGGGCTAGGTTTCTGGCATTGTAAATCCTTTTGGCCATGTACAAGTTTTATCGTGGATAATAGATGTACATTGTGCTGGAGCGTTAGCTTTGTGTAGACTTGCGTCGGTATGCCAAGGCTTCTGTGTAAGATTTTTGTGTTGGTCTTCTGAGAGCGGCACAATCCAATTGAAAATCATTTGAGCTTCAGGGCTCTTGGCCCGCTGTGTTGTTGCTCAATGCTAATTTGGAGGGCCAGGTTTGTAGGAGCTCTTGCGTTTTTTTTTTTTTGCTTTAAGGGAACATGAGCTGGATCAGTAGGGATCAATAAAGGTTCTGCTTTTCCTAAAAAAAAGTTTCTGCTTTCTGCTATTCTCCATTGCTGTTGATGTGGCCGCCTATCGCAGGCCGTTCTTCTGCTGCAAAGTTTGGCTCTTAATGTATCTAATGCGCATGATGTGCCATAAGGCTAGGGCTGCCTTCTTATGAGGATTGTGTACGTATTCTGGTACTTGTTTTTTTTTTGTAATGTATTCTGGCACTTGTTTGGGTTGCCATTTTGGTTTCTATGCTTGTCACTCCAGTCGCAACAGAGCGTTGTTTTAACCTACTCCGTAGTAATTCCAGTTTAAAATTTATCCCATAAAATTATTTAGGCTATTCCAAGTGCATTTAGTACATGCCATGTAAACATTATTTTTTGGGATAGTGGGAGTATGTTAAAGCAGATTTGGATATTGTGACATATACGATGTATCAGCTGCCCCATATTTGATGAACAATCGGGCAATTCTTGCATAAATGCTAGGATTTTTCGTTGAGCTTTTGCAAAGAGTACAAATGGGATTATTGGGCCAATTTTTTCTACAAGTAATCAGACGTGAGATTTTTTTTATGAAGTAATGTCCATGCAAAGAATCTGCATTTTGTTTAGCTCTTGCGCTCAAAATAGGCGAAATCTTCATTTGATGAAGATATTTGTAAACTGAATTTGGTAAGCACTCTTGGGAATGTATTCTCCATCACCTGTCCATTTCCATCTTATCTCATGATCTCATCCTCGGCCTCCTCGTTTCTGTTTATTCTTTGAATTGTTTCTGAGAAGTTGACATACTCCAAATTGAGTTGTGAGTACCGGACTGCATAAACTTACCCAATAATTGTTCCTGAGTGCACGTTGCACTGAGATATGATTTTTTAACAATAAATACAATATTTTCCTTGTCCTTATTGGGCTAAAAAATTGGCTTTCTTAGCCAATGAAAATTGTTCTATATCGCCAACTATATTTTCATTGACTACGCTAGGCCCACCTAAATATGCTCTATTTTCGTCCAACTTGCTTCATTATCTAGATGAAAAGAGGGCTTTGAAAGATGGAAGTAGTAGTTTTCATCGGCCTTTGATTCACAAAAATATGTTGGATTCTTGTAATGTCGTCCTTGTAATAAAACAAATTAAACCATTGAATGTAGAGTAGCAGCAGTCACAAAGCTTGGAACGATCTTAAATCTTATCACTACGATTTAAGAAGAATTAGTATGAAAAACCCAGCGAATCAGAGAAATTAATTTACACGGGGGAGATCAGTGATTAGAACATTCGATGCTGTTACTAGGTCGTAAAAAAACCCCAAAGTTTTCACATCAGATAAACTGCATGGATGCATGGGGATGCAAAGCATATTTCCAACAGCTGTGAAAGAACATCACCATGGAGAGTAAGCACTAAAGTCTAGCGACATGTCTTGGCTATCCATTTTTATTTATAGCTTAATAAGGTACAACATGCATCCTGTCACGAAGTAGCTATATATAGCAAGCTACGGCGTGCTTATACATATAGAAATATACAGGATACTTGCACGGTACTGGTGTAGTTCGTTTGTTTGCAAATCAACTTCATGGATAATTATCGTCCCGCCTTCCAGGATTGCAAGGATCAAGATTGCAAGTTCTATGTGTCGTCGCTTGTACAGTGAGCTCAGCATGCTCCTTTTCTGCAGCCATCGCCGGGCGCATCTCTGCAGTGCAATTGCTGATGATAACAAGCATGAGAATGGCGCATAAAGCGATCTTCATTGCTCTTGGCGAACCTTCTGATTAACCTGGTATATAGCATACAAAAGGAAAAATTCATTAGTAAAGATGACATGATAATTAATCTACCTGTATGATTCGTTCACATGATCTACAAATTTGTTGCTTGCCGGGAAATGTATCTGAAAGATTATTCTTGACCGACTTACATATCATCACCATAATTAAGCTTTGTACTTAGTATAGTAAGCTCCTGGAACGGTAGGAGCATGCATAAAGAAGTAGTAGGACATGTTATACTAAGATAAGAAACAATATGTAAAAAAACTATATACTAATAATCAAATAAGCGGGGAAAAGCAGCTGCCGTTATATTCTTAGCATACCAGCAGGGTACTCGCTAGCAATAAGCTTTGGTTGGTTCAATATGTGCATTCATGGTACGCAATTTATAGAAGGCGTACGACTGTTTGAGTCTGCTACTTTTTGACGTATTCCTTGTTGCTGCTAGCCCACTAAATTGACACGATAAGCAATTGTGGGCTGCGAACGTTATCACATGAATTCGAAAAGACGGCATGCGATCAATTCTTGTCTACCCCCTCAGTAGACTAGTGGAGTCATGATGCTTCAGTCTGTTTACTGTAAATTTGCAAGATGATGCAATGGGGCAATATTTTGGCATACCGACGAATGATGGGATTGTAGATAGTTTCAGTAAGTTCATGTGCACAAAAATGTTCCTGCAAGGCTATCTTTAAATGGAAGAACCTAACTACTAGTGTGAACAACAAAAACAGCTCGTATTATTGTTCAGCATACCAGCAGTTGCTGGAGTTACTCTACTCCTTAACAGTGGTCGTTGGTTGGTTCAATCTTTACAATCTTGCTACGCAATATAGAAGGTGTAGAACTGTCGGAGTCCTTTTCACGCATTCCTTGTTGTTAGTCCAGTAAATTAACACGATATGTAATTGTGGGTTGCAAACGTTATCTCTTGAATTCGAAATGACAGGATGCAATCAATTCTTGTGTCCACTCTCAAACAGACACTGAAGTCATGATGTTTGAGTCAATTTACTGTGAATTTGCAAGATGATGACAAGAACCAATATGTTCACATACCTAATGATGAGATTGTAAATGGTTTAAGGGGGGATTTCGTGTGTAAAATTGTTGACTGATGAACAGTTTGGCGAGTAGCTAGAATGTATATAGTCGTTTATTAACAAAGCAAACTCATCTATATCTCTTATATTGGCCTCACTTGTTAAGCAACAGCGTAACAATCACTACTGGAAAAAATACCAGTGTCCCTCACATATTAGTATGGGTTCCTGTATTAAAGCTTCGTAAAAAGATGAAAATGGTTTACCCCTTGGGGTTTAAACCCAGGACCTAGCAAGCATCAAGTGTAATCTCTCCTCACCACCACACCAAAACATGTGGCCGCATAGGAGATGCTTTATTTTTAGTACATAGAGGATACCAGTATGAATACCGGAAGACTCATAAAGCATTAACACCAGTTAGTGTTAGGGTTCATAACATCAACCGATATTAATGTCCCTCTAGCGGTTACGACTGTTCCAACTGGTATTAATGCTAGGTTCTAATTTTGGCCAGTACTAAAGTTGAGAATTGAAGTATTTTCTCAAGTAATGAGTTTTGTGGAAAAAATATATTTTCTAACATGTTTTCTTGATAATTTGTTGTCACTTATGCTTACACCTTCCGTCCCAAATTATAGGTCATTTGACTTTTTTTTACATCAAATTTGACTTACTCACTTGTCATATTCAAAAAAAGTTATCATTTATTTTAATTGTGATGTAGTTTAGCACATAACATTCTTAACTATGACCTGATTTTTCCATATTTTTGTAACATTTTTTAAGAAGGTGAGTTGTTCAAACTTGGTGTCAGAAAAATCATACGACTCATAGTTTGGAACCGAGGATGTATTACCCACCCATGTGTACGTGCCCGCGCCCTCATCTCACATCTTAAGCAATTAAATGTTTTCTTAATTTTGATTTGACTTTATCTTACCTCCTCGTATATATCACCATGAGATAGTTTTACACTTTTATTTCCCTTAATCAGGTAATATGATTTTCCTTTGGCAGCAATCATGCTTCTTCCCTAGTCACGTGAGATGATTTCCTTTTGTAAGGATTGGATGCCCAAGAGGGGGGGGGGTGAATTGGGCTAATTTCAAATTCTAATCGAAAAGGTCCTTATCCTACCGAAGCTACCAATTAGTCCACCTTCACACTCTAAGCGAAATCTACACTAATCAACAAGAAAAATCACGTCTACTCATGCTAGTTATAGAAATAAACCTACTCATGCTAGTGGTAGAAATAAACTTACTCATGCTAGTAAGCACACATATAGTCAAAGCAAGGGAGATACTAGCCAAGAGTAAGCTAAGCATAGTGACTACTAGATCCATGAAAACAAGCAAGGAAGAGAAAGCATCAAGTAGAGAGACAAGGGGAAGAGACAACCGAATTTTTTCCCGTGGTGTCGGAGATTTGGCACCCTCCCCTAGTCCACGTTGCGGCACACCCTAGAGTGTTTTGCCGCCTCCCATGCTTGTGGGCGCTCACTAAGAGTCTCTGTTCGCTATCCCGGCAAGGTGGAGCTCAAGCCATGTACACCTTTGTTCTTCGGGCTTCCACAACTCCTTGGCAAGCTCTGAGAACGCACCCCGGTCACCAAGTCCTCCTAGGTGCTGCCAAACACCAAGAGTAACAAGCCTCCGGTCTTCACTTGATCTTGATCCTCACCAAGATGGATGCACACAAGCCTTGACCTTGATCTTGCTCTCAAAGGTGTGAATATGTAAGTGAATGAAGCAAAGAGTGAAGCATAAGTGGCTCTCTGAGTGTATACTGTTGCTGGAGTGTCAAAAAGCACGAAATGATCCTGGGGAGCCCATATATATATCCCTCAAACCAAGAGAGCCAAGAAGCTTGGCTGACCCAGTGAACCTCGGACAATCCGGTCCATAGCTTTTCCAAACATCGGACAATCCGGTCCATGTGCTTTTTCAACGGTCACTGACTCAATACGTCACTGTACTTCTGTCTAAAGCTTTGTCCGAGGTATTGTCTTCGGACAATCCGGTTCGTGTGAGGGATGGACTAAGGGAAACTAGCCGTTACTGTACGGGGCAATATTGTCTGGAGTTACGTCCAGTCTGCCACATCAGAGAATACGTTCTAGCTAGTACCTTGACTCCATTGAAATACATAGCGTTGGGTTTCTTTGTCTGCAAGTTTGTCTGGTCCCAACAAAGGTATTGGCCGGTCCTTTGTTTTGCTGATTTTGCTCAAGTGCATAGCTTCGGGTTTCTTTGTCCGGAGGTTTGTCCGGTTACACTAGAGCGAACAATCCGGACCTGCTAGATTTACATGACCTTGAGACCGGATAACTTCATCAAGCTTCTCCATTTGTCCGCTCCATTGTTTTTGCTCAGAGCGGACAGTCCGATCCATTCACACTTTTCTGATTTTCAGTTTTCTTCAGTGTATTGGTTTGGATTTTGAATTTCTTGGATCTTGAGTTTATGTAGCTTACCCCTTTGCTGTTCTTGATTGATTTGGCTTGTGTGTGCATTCAAAACTTGGCAAATCACTTGATCAAGCTACTAACCATTGACCCCCCCTTTATAGTGCGGACTCTAGAAAGCTATAAAGCCCTATCTAAGCAAGATCCTCCAACACCCATAATCCTTGACTCTAGAAGAGTCCTTAACCTTTGAGATACGGAAGAAAACCATGTCTGCATGCTTGAAATGAACCTTTGAAATTAGGGGCCATAATGTAGATCCAATGAGCAACTAAGATGTTCATATCATTAAACCTGCACTCACGAGCTTATTAATAACAATTAAACTCGTCATTCAATCACCGAAACTCACCTAAGGGCCTAGATGCTTACAATCTCCCCCTTTTTGGTAATTGATGACAAGTAAAAATTGGCAAGAATAGAGATGGTAAATGAAATAAGGACATCGTCAACTACTCTAGCCTTAGATAAGGAATAAAATCAAATAAAGCAAACGGAGCTCAAAGGCTCACCCAAAGTGAAATAGACACGATAAAAAAAGCGTGCATACACAGAAACCAAATGTCATGTCCATCAACACGACCCAAAAGATGCAAATATCATACAAACCAATGTCTAAGAGCATGTCTCTCCCAAAGGCCCACAAAGCAAAAGAGTTATCTAATTACCTACCCCTACCATCTCACTCCCAACCTATATCTCCCCCTTTGTCATCAAGGACCAAAGAGGGTCTCTAGTCACTTTAAGGAGGTGGAGGAGGGCGACGAGCTGAGAACTAGAAGTGGTCGCCGTCGTCGTCATCGCGGTCCTTTACGTCAGAGTCCGTTAACTCTGCAGCGACTTTGTCTACTGCTCTCAACGGTGACTCTGGAACTTCCGCTGTCTCTGTGGCCTTAGGTGCTGTGCCAGTCTGTGTACCAGCTGGCGGAAAACCCTCACGCTGAGTGACCTGCTCCTCAGGTGCCATGCCCATCTGTGTACCAGCTCGTAGAGAGCCCTCATGCTGAGTGACCTGCTCGAGAATGGGCTGCGCTGTCTGCTCAAGGATCTCGCTCCTGGAGGGTATGGCCGTCTCTGTCTGTCCAGAGGAGGTAGGAACTCCAGCTGAGACAGTCGGGCCCTGGATCGGTGTCTCAAATGTGAGTGTCATCGCTGGAAGAGGGGAGAGCACCGGTCGTAGGTCTATCTGCAGTAGTGGTGATAGAGGGAAGGTCCCTAGAATGGTGGCACCTGCTGCAAGAGGTGGAGTAAGCAAACGAGGTCCTGGGACTGACTGGTAGGGTAGTGGCTGTGACGAGTCGCGCAGTCCCGGAACTTCTGACCTCAGCTCTGCAATCTCCTGCTTGTACTCCTGCCTCTGAGAGGTCATCGCCGTGCGTATCTCCTCTAGAATCAGTGTCTAACGCTCTTCTGCTCTGTCTGCCCTATCGCGAGCCTCGCGCTGAAAGTCAAGCTAGGCCTGCTGCAAGGCCAGGAGCTGTTGAGTCTGCTACTGCTGTATACGTGCCTACTCTGCCTGCTGCTGTACCAATGTCTGAAGTATGGCCTGTAGCGCATCTGGCTGCGATACCTGGGCCTGAGACACCACTGGAGCTGGAGGTGGTGAAGGTGATCGTGGCTCACCTGAACCTCCGGCCTCGGCATCATGTGCAGCTGGTGGAAAGTAGCGAGATTGCTCCTCCTCATCATCATAGTCTGAGTTAGAGGTACTGGAGGTGTAGAAGTGAGAGAGAAATCCTACCTCTGCGGCCTCCAGCTCCTCGTCCTCCGCCTCCATCTCAGCCCTGTGCTCCGGAGGTATCTGCTTGCCGATGGCTCTGGCTGCCCTGCCACCTCTCCTCTGGTCATCTCTCATAGCTGGCTTGTAGTCAGGGAAGCGTGTCTGAGTGCCACGGTATAGGGTATGAAAGGCAGCGTCCTCCTCACCAAGATGATAGAGCATGTGAGTGATCTAGTGAGCATAGGGCATCTGCCTCTGTGTCGTCATCCCGTCTACAATCACATCCTCCATCTCTGCCAAGATGATATCCACTATGTCAAAGTTAGTGAAGGTAGTAAGACAGGTCATGACTGCTTGTTGTAAAGCTGTGAACCCCTCTTGAAACCCAGCCTTGGGTATCAAGGACCTCCTCAGTATCTGTAGCATAAGATGAAACTCTGGCCTAAGCCTGTCTGGAGTCCTTAGGGTGTCTGCAACCATCTCACCTCTGAATAAGTGTCGGACCTAGTCCAAAGGAGGTGTCGTACCTGTGTGACCCCTATAGGGTGGTGATACTCCATCGTAGATGACAGAGTGCAGTGAACGCTCACGCAGAGGCACACCAAGCAACTCAGCTAACCTCTCTCTATATAGTCTATGCTCCCTCCCAACAAACATGAACTGAATGAAATGCCTCTGGTCGGTGATGTAGAGGGTAGCATAGAATACCTAAACCCAGTCCTCGACGTACTTGCGTGAGCTCGACATCAACTCTGCCAACCCCGGGTAGTGATCGAAGTACTGTCTGATGTTGTGACCATTGACTGCCTCAGCCCTGTCAAAGTCAATCCCTGCCTAGGGCATAAGCCTGTGACCTCCCTGCAGTGCACTCTCGTATAGGCTAGCCTGTAGCACTGACCAGAAGCGGCGATCAATCCTGAAATCACGTGGCCTGGGGCAGAAGTCATCAACTGTCATCTCATACCAAAGGGCCTTGATGCCCTTGGTCTTCCTACTCCTTAGATCGAACAGGCGAGCATCCTCATTGGCTGTCACGCTGTGGGGTCCCGTGTGAGGTGGCTCACAAGCCTGCTCCTGGGGCTGCTCCTGCTCACTCAACTGTCCTATTGACGGTGTGACTCCTCCACGGGTGCGAGGACAGCCTCCACGAGAGCGAGCCATGCTCGGTGGTGTAGCTGTCTGTGGCGATGCCTGCTGCCTAGTGCGAGTGGACCTGTGCTGCCCTCTGATCTGTAAACCTCCACTAGCTCCCCTACCTCTGCTCTGTCGGCTGCATCTGCCATAGCCTATGCTCACTCAGCCTCCTTCTGGGCCTTGGTCTTCTTCTTCTTCCTTGGCTCCTCTGGAGCGGGCTCCTTGCCCTTTCTCTTCTCGTGAACCATCTGCTAAGCAAGCCACAAAGATAGGCAGGAAGAATGTGGATAAGTATACGAGATTCAACTAGACACATGAAAGGATCCTAAAGCATAGAAATGGAATACCATAGCCTAGCATGTCATGTCAATTGTCAAAATCTAAGAAATTTTAGCTAAAATTGCGTGGCAATCTCACAATTAGAGCCGAATTTCTTTGTCCATGCTTAACTGACATGAGGAGCTTAATTCCATTTACAAATTTCATGCTAGAGCTATGCAAGAAGACCTTAACTCCCCCTAAATCCATGCACATTGATGATTTATCCCTAAAGATAGTGCCAAAAGTCTCTAATTGATAGAAACTTGAATAAATTGCATGAAAATGGCTTCAATTTGATAAATTTCAAGCTAGGGTTCCATGAATTTGAGAAAACTTGGCCAAATCCTAGGTGGGAGATGGGGAAAGCTGGGAGACGGAGGCTCACCGCCGGAGAGGAAGAGGGGGGGGGTCACCGGCGACGAAGCGAAGAAGCCGGGGCAGGCGTTGAGGGTGCGGCGGTGCAGAGGACTGCGGCGGCGCGGAGGGGCAGCGGCGCTGTGGGAGGCGGAGCGGTGGCACGGGTGGAGGACGCGTGGCGGCGGCGGGACCGAAGCGAGAGCGGCGGCCCTGGAATGTGACGACGGCGAGGGCGCGAGGCGGCACGGGCTCGGGAGATTGGGGCGAGCATGAGGGTGGCGGCAGTGGATGAAACCAAATGAGGAAGAAGGCCAATGATTGGATGCCCCGCTGGGATATGGTCCCCACTTGTCGGATTTGGAACAGACCGGACTGGTCCATTTTGGAGGTTCGGACAAACCATCGGTCAAAGTAACCTGAGACTTCGGTATATGGATTGGAATTTTTCTTCTAAAGACTGGACAGTCCGCTTTTATCCAGAAGAACTGATCGGACAAATATCCCATCTTGTCCGGTCTCCATGTTTAAGCTGGTACTGGAACTCCGTCAGAACCTATAGTCTGATGTCATAAACCGGACAAACATTCAGCCAAAATAACCTGAGACTGTGTTTACTAGATCCTAGTCCTCCATCCCATAGACCGGACAGTCCGTTCAGAAATCTATGGCTTGAGCGGACAAATGACCAATGTTGTCCAGTCTTCTTTTGATGTTGCAAGATGAGAACTATAGACCGTATTGTCCGATGTTGTAGACTGTACTATCCTCTGTCTTATTTTTCCCGAAGCTTAGCATAACCAACTCAGAGACCAAAAGCACTGACCGGACAGTCTGTAACTAGCAGCATCCCATGGAGCGGACAGTCCGGTCTGAGGAGAAAATTTGAGACGAGGCTGAAATGTTATCCCACTTGGCCTTCCACATATAAGATTCGAATAAGCATATGTGTTGGGCTAGCAGGAGAGAAACCATCACCCCTCAAAGTAGTTTGCATTCACAATGCATATAGTTTTATTTTTGAAATTGGCAAAAGAGGATTCGATAAGAACCAATGGAAATGTACAAATCTTTTCCGAAGAGCTCTAGAGATTGATTGCTCCTATACTTCAGGAACATGACTCAATTAAATGTTAAGCGCTCAAAATACATTGATTTGCCCACTCTTATGAGTTGAAATAGTTGCATTGAGGGCAATACTTCTTTCTCACTTAGTGGCTCCTTTGTGACACTACCGTATGCAATGCCAAACAAGCTACCATGCAAGACAAGAATTAAATATGCGTGCACAACTACATGACAGGAAGCATGCATTGCAAGAATTTGAATCTAACTTGTCAAGTTTGAACCTCTCGCAAGCTTCCTCAGGGTGAGCCCAACTACAAGCCTTGAGCGAAACAACGCCCTCTGCTCCCGCGACGGCGCCGCTCGCTCCTCCCACAGCACCGCCGACCCCCTCTGCTACCGTGGTGGCGGTGGCCTCTCCTCCCGCTGTGCCGCCAACAGCCGTCGCCGCCCTCTTCTCCAGCAGCTTCGCCGACAGCAGCCGTCATTGTCTCTTCCTGCGTCGGTGCGATCCTCTGCTCCCCTTCTCGTTCTTGGATCTCGCTCCCTCGGTCCGTCTATGCTCCATCCCCGGTTCACCGTGAGCCTCCTCCATCCCTTCCTTTTCTCTCCTATTTGGCTGGACCCCTCTCCTTCTGCGCTCCATTGCTACGCCTCCGCAGGCCGACGCCGACAGCAGCAGCGAAGCACTGAAGCGGCGGGATCGAGCACTGGACCTTCAAGTGTCGGTCCCCCGCCGGGTTTCGGCGTCCCCGGCAGCTTCGGGGGCGGGTGGGGATTTGTACCCGCGACAGGGTTCGAGGCGGGTGCCGGTTTGAACTTCGGGTCTTGGGTGCGTGTCTGTGGATGCTCCACCCGCCCCATTGCCATCGCTATTGCCGGTTAGAGGATCAGATGCCTACGTCTTGCGGAATGTCATTTACAGTCTACTATGCTAACAACACATTAGCACATGTACTTTTTTTTTGTTTCATGTCCTGGCTTCTATTATAGATACATTAGTTGAAATGTTTGCCTATAGATACATATAAGCTGTGATACATACAAGTTGTGCACATTGGCAGCTTTTATTTTCTTCTATCTATATAAATATGATTTATACTTGTTTGTCTGATTGCTATTTTCTTATTTCTGGATTAGAGTCTAGATTACATGCTAATGATAATAGTTCTGCAACCACCACGGAATATAATGTTAACTGACGATTAATATTGACGTGGTCATGTTGTCACTTTCTACTTTGCAATAATTTTTTTTGAAGAACAGCTTTGCAATAATTTCACTTGCCTTTATTTTGCAGCTCTTTGTGCCCAGATGTACAGGATTAACCTTTGATCTTTTGTACAAGGAATGATTGCAGGTCTGTACCTCTGAACCTTTGATTTTTGTGTTCCCATCCATCTTCTCATTATAAATATCAAATATCCCTTGCAGTTTATTGGTAGAACAGACACTTTCTGGTAGTTACTAGTCTCATTCATGTATAGATATTTGCTTCCATATGCTCTCCTGTGGTTGTGGTAAAGCTTATAACACATTCTTCAGGGAAGATGGCCAACATTTCCTAGTTCCGTTTCTTCTTCCTTCCCGCGGCCGGTTGATGGCTAACCCTTTGTTTCGGTGGTGGGTGTGCAGGGAAGAAGGTGCTCGTGCCGCTCACGGCGTCCCTCTAAGTGCCCGGTTCGCTCGACGACGCTGAGAAGGTCCTCATCGATGTCGGCACCGGTTACTTCATCGAGGTAACCGCTTGATGCGTAGTCTGTAGACATGACTGGTAGATGAGTAGTACAGCTTGCTAGTATTGTTCAGTAAATTAGTAATACATTGTTATACGGATTCGGACCACTTTTTCAATTGTATGCCGGTCGACATTTCGATATCTAGGATGACTGAACTATCAGTATCATGTCATCAAGTGCAAACTGAATTTTAGTTGCTAGGTACAGCACTATATGCATCTTTCAGCCTTTCTGATGTAAAAACTATGTTGTATCCTGTAGGCGTCCAGTGAAGTCCTCATTGTTAAGTGTTAAATCGAAGGGAGGAAAAATCATGTTAATTTGGCCTAACACAAATATAAAATGCTTGTTTCCATGATTTGGGCTTTGGAGTGTAGATGTTTTTTGTATTAAACCTATTTCAATTGAGTGAAGTGATTAAACCTATTTCAGCCACTGTCTTTACTGTGCAGAAAACTATGGCTGAAGGCAAAGAATACTGTGAAAGGAAAATTAATTTACTGAAGTCAAATTTGATGAACTGCTTGAGGTACAGTTTTGCCAGAATACCAGATAACTATCCTCTTGTATGCATTGCTATTTCTTCCCACCTGAAGAAGAAAATGGTTTGTCCCATATTCACTGCATAGTTTACCCATTGATAACGTGCAAACATTCTATCTGATCTGTGCTATAGTCTATTCTGAGATTCTTGCTGTGACTTTGACGTACCGATAGCGGCCTGCCTTATGTCAGGGCTCAAGAGGGCCTGCGGCAGGAGCAGCAGGTGCACAGCTATTCAATCAAGTGACCAGTTCTATATTGAATTAGTTTTTACCTACTTGTGTATATGCTCAATTAAGTGATTCTTGCTAGCTGTACGCAATTATATGATGATGTACAAAGTTTCTATGAATTTTCTCAATTTTTCTTGTGCAGTTATATATTTTTGACGACTTGTTTATTTTTTTAATTAAAAAATAACTAATTTTCGGTGGCCAATATTAGCCGCCAAAAACAAGCTTTTTATTTTCAGCGGTTAATATTGGCCGCCGAAAATTAAGCCATCTGAGGCTCTCTAAAAATTAGCTTATTTTCGGCGTTTCACTTTTGGCTGCCGAAAATAGTAAAAGGCTTGTTTCCGGCGGTTTTTGGCCGCCGAAAGTTAAGACGATTCTTATAGTGAGTCCTAGTGTGCAAGAGATGGACTTTGGGGTACACACACCTTAAAGAAGTGTTTGAAGAAAATGAGAGAAGACCCAAGACTCCATCAAGGCGCAAGTGTGATGCACGACACATATTTCTGCATGCACCGGACGGTTTGGTGGAGCCCCACCGGATGATCAAGTGAGTAGAAGAAGCCTCAAGATGAATACTCAAGATCTAGTGTGATTTACATGCACCAAACGGTCCGATGGTTTACCACTGGACATTATAGGCAGATGGTGAAGGAGCGACCGAGTCCCAGTGCTTAACGCACTGGACGGTCTGGTAGTCCACCGTCGGACGGTCCGGTGTATCCACCAAACATTTTGGACCGAAGGCTACATCAACTCAAGACCACAAGCGGTAACACGCACTGGATGGTTCGGTGGTCACACCAGACTGTCCTGTGCTCACAACTATCGATTTGAAGTTATAACGGTCGACTCTAATGGCTAGTTGGGTGTATATGCATCGGACGTTCTGGTGTTGTACGCAAAGGACGGTTTGGTGGTCGTAGTCTGCTCAGCGCAGCTGCTCCCCAATGGCTAGTTTTAAGGTTTGAGCTATATATACACCCTTGCTCGGTCTTGCTTCTATGTTTGGTTACTCCTGGGTACATTCTAGTGTTGAGATACAAATTTGAGAACCCATTCCATAACAACAGCATAGAGATCATATCTAGGCATAGCCAAAGCTTGAGAGCTAGTTGCTTAGGCCTTGCGCATTGATCTTGATCGAGACCAAGTGCCTTTGTGACATTCGTGGCTACGAGCACGTCATCTTTGTAAGTATGAGGTTTATAGTCGTGCGAGACCCTCCAAGGTGTGGAGTGGTCGGCACCTTACTTGTGAGAGGGAGGGACCCCTCGGCGTTTTGGCCAAAATCTCACCTAGTGGAGATGGCGGAGAGCGTCTGTGAGAAGGCCTACGGAAGACTCCAGCAACCTTGCCGATCATCCATCCTTGCGAGGACAAGGCCATAGCCCTTGCACGGGCTACGCAAGTGCCAAGGCTTGCGTGGATGTGTACCGGGAATATCCGGAATTACCCGATCGGGTTGTTTGACCATCTCGCAAGTGATTGAGCCATCCTCTACCCTTGTGAGGGAGAGGTCGTAGTCCTTGTGCAGACTACGTGAGAGTGAGGTGTGTTGCATGGGTCACTTTCCCAGCCTTCTTACTTGCGAGGATCGAGGCCAGAGTCCTTATGCAGACTCCGCGAGAGCAAAGCCTTGCGAGGGGCACCAAACGAGGAGTAGATGGAGGCTTGCACACCTTCCTGATACCTCGGTACAAAATCGCCATGTCTCCAACTTGTGCCATCATCGCCATCGTCAACGAGAGTTTCCATTTACTCTACCCATCTCTTTGGCTTCCACATTTACTTCTTGCAATTGTGTGCTTACTTTCCTAGACTAGTTTGATAGGTTAGTTTCTAAGTAGAACTAGGTTTCAAGACTAAGTCACGGTAGAGTTAGCAGCACTTAGCAAAACCTTAGTGCACATATCGAGTTTTATCTTGCATCGTTTTTGTTGAGTAGTTGTAGTTTTTAGAAAGCCTTAATTTTAGAAATCCTAATTCACCACCTCTTAGGCATCGGTCCAACCTTCAGAAGATACTCTACTCAATGATCAAGCAAAGATCGCAAGACGAGCAAAGTGACAACTCTCGCACAAGTCCCCTACTAACCACTCATACACCAAAATTTTCCTCACTGGAGACCAACAAGTAAGAGTATGGTCATGCAGTAGGAAACCTAAAACCGAGGTCGAGGCAAAACACTTAGAGCACAAACACCAAAGAAAGGGACTCATGTACATCCCACGCACATACATCATTCTCTCTCACACACGCACATCCCACGTACACACATATACACTGTATATTACTAAGTACACCAAATATATACTTATTAGTGCCAATTTAGATAATTAGTATACTACTCGTATACTATAGCGTGGCTATATTTCTAGTATAGCGTGGATATTCCGCCAAGTTATATTTTGGTTTTCTAGCGTCGATTTAGCCGAATTTCTACTTCGGACACGGTATTATATTGTTAGTTGACTAGCATTGGTTCTCTTGATAACATGCAAGCTGTGTTAACACCCTAATTATTTTAAATCGTATGTCTATTTTCATAGTACATTTTTATTATCAGACTATTATGTACTTAATTTTTAAGTTGTGTTGCTTGTTTATTTTAGTATTATGCTCTATTTATACCTGCTTTTATGCTCGTATATATTTAAAATAAATATACTTTGTTTAATTATTCAAGATTAAATATTGCCAGTCACTAGTTTGGTAATTTTACCATCAGAGTGGTAGTGACGTGGAAATCGATACTAATTAAAGCTAGAAATGATTGGTGAAAGATCCAGTCAATGATGCAGGACGGTTATTGAAAGACATAACCTGTATTTTTCACCTATATGGTATAGCATGTGCAATTAAAAGTATCAATTATGATTATCCACAGGAAAGCTCTAATTTACGATACGGTTAATTTAGTAATCTTTTCAGAGTCTAAAAATAAGGAAAATAATATAAATTGTAAATATAATTACGAAGATTATTATTCAATTATTTCTTGCTGAGTATTTTATACTCATACTTGCTTTGGGTGTTACTTAACGCAGAATCAGAAGTACATGTTAAAAGCATCGCCAACTAGGACAAAGACAGGAGGAATTATGAGCGAAACTACTTGTATAATATATTATATTTTTGTTGTAGATAAATAAATAAATTGTATTCATAATTATGTATAATATAACAATTTGATATAAATAAAGTTTCTGCTAGTTACTCTGTATACCATTGGATTTATTGATGTAAATTTTAGCCTTAACATAGTTATTGATTGATAATTCATAATTACATGGCGGCTGTCGCGTGAGCCCAGTTTGGAGGCATGACAGTTAAAGTGGTACCTAGAGCTGTGGGTTACGTGGTTTGAGAAACGTCTAGAAAAATGTGCGATGCATTTTATTTATAACTAAGCATTTTTAATTTTCATTTTATGTATATTTTGTTAATCATTGGTAATACATTTTTTATTGTTATTCCTTCCGTAGATTGGCAGACATAATGGTTTATATAGCTGATTTTAAACAGTTATCGGTCACTGCTGACTTTGGTTTTCCAGCTTCATATTTTGGTTGTACACAAAATGCAGATACCTTTTAACGCTTTTGTTTATGTTCAATATCGGCCAAGAACCGATCCATTGGAGCATCCTTTTCATACCTTCTTTGGAACATACACTTTTGAGTCCGAAGCCATTAGAAAGGCTTCACTTGCCGCTATCCGTGAGATGTGCCATCATTTACCAATCCATTTAGATGATCTTCACTGTAGCGGAGTTTTGGAACTACGAAATGTTGTGGCACTGTATGACTTGTATGACTCATGTACTCAAAATATTCAGGAAAATCTTATTTCTATTGATAACTATGTAAATAATGTTCGAGAATGGCATGTACATGTTAGCAAGAAAGGTGCTCAAGTTGCACAAGATTTATATGAGCTTTATCAAATCCTTGAGCAACCAAATATCTTGCCATCAGATTCGGAGAATTCAGTCACTGTAAATCTAATAGATAATTCTGGCATCGAGGATGACTATATACAACTCTCGGATATTATTAATATTCAGAACGAAGAAGAGTATCCTGAGGAAGTTTTGTTTGACCTAAATAATTAATGAATGGTGTGTTTGCTAGTAAAAAAAAAGAAAAGTCTTCACAAAGAGGAATTTTAATTATTTATACATCTTTGTGCTTCTATAGTGTTTTCATATGCCATAACAAAAGAGAGAATTTTTGTTGTACGATGTCTCTCTCTAAAAGTGATATTATACTTTGTATATATATATAGTTTTATATAATATTATAAATTATCTATGTTTTCTTTTGTCACCCAAACTTATAATTTTATAATATTAAAATTAGATGGCCCAAGAACGGTTCACCGACAATAATAAGGACGAAACAACCAAAATGTCTGGACAAAATACACCAACTGAACATGGCGTCTCAAATTTCCTCGAAAATTTACCTACGGAAATAGCACAAATACCCCAAATGCTGATAACAATGTTGGGAAAGCAGCAAGAGACACAACAACAACAAAATACTTTGATTCAACAACTCAGCCAGCAAATTCTTCGAATGGATGAAAATTTTGGAGAACATCGCAATCACAATGCAGATTTTCACCGTCTTAAACCTCCTGTGTTCACTGGCACAACAGACCCACGCATTGTAGAAAATTGGATTACAGATATGGAAAAATGTTTTAACATTGTGAAATGTTCAGACATAGAAAAAGTTGCATATGCTACCTTCATGCTGATGCTGAGAGAAGGAGCTTTTGATTGATGGAATGTGTGGGGGATAGATATCTCTGAGTCCTCGTGAAGCGTATTCTTTACGTAGGCTGTCAGAAGGCCCAATCCAAGAGCCGACCAACCGACTCAGGCCCGAGGTGCAGAGCAATTTGGCACACAAAATAAAAACTAGACGTGTACGAGGAAGATCTAAGAAAAATCCTAGCAAAAAAACATAACCAATCCTAGTATGACTAGAACGCCTGGTAACCCAAGCTACGCTGGACTATATAAGGCGGGCTAGAGACCCTCCTAGATATCTCTCGCCCTCAAGATCAGAACTCGACACAACTCTCCAACTCCCTCGACCTCATACGCCTTAGCTGTAACCTCGAGAGCTCAAATCAATACAATTCGTCCCAAACAGGACGCAGGGTATTACGCATCTCGCGGTCCGAACCTATATAAATCGTGTGTTCTTATCTGTTGTCGTGTTTCACGCGAACCATCGAGTTATGGTCAGACTCGGCTGCCCCACAAAAACACTAGGTGAGGCATCCCGTGGTACACTGCCGGTACTAAAATCCGATAGTTGTCACACCAGGTAGGGAAGACGACATCGACATCCAACTAGTTCCATGGCCAATGTCTTCAACAACATCGCTAACTCCGTGACCGTCATCTTCAACAACAAATTCAAGATCCAATTGGAGGACATCCTGATTGATCAGCATCAAGCGAGTTCGGTGGAATTTGCCGATATCGACATCGCCACTGTCGTCACGCTCAAGGTCGTTGAGAAAGTTGAGAAGAGTCAAGTTTGGCAGATACAATCTGGAATTCGTTATCACGTTCAAGTTCGAGATCGGTTTTGCGTCCGAGATGATCCTCGGCTTCGGAAGGATGACTTTCGTGGCAAACAAGTCGGGCAATCTACATCGAATCGAGTCAAACTGATCAGCACCGGCAACTTCAGAATTAGTTATGGCTTTGCGCAGAATTAATTGCGTCATCATGGAGCGTGGGATCGTCGCATTCTGGTCCGGGTAGTCGTAACAGAATCAAACTCTGGCTCTTGGAACCACATCGTACAACCAGCAGCACAATTGCCAGGAGCAGGCAGGAAGCAGAAGAATCTGGATTAGACTCTGGATCTGGCCAGTAATCAGTTTGAGTTAAACACGAGGGTGCTAGCATCCTTTTGCCACGACATCAGGCTAAGATGGCTGCTCTGTTCGGACTTCAGAGGCGTATTCGGACAAACATCAATCGGCCACATGCAGAATTATTTTCAACAACATCTAGTACGTGAAGTAGGTTACCAACAATTAGCCACCATGACTAGAAGAAGACAGACGTAGCGTCCGGCTGCCGGTGGCGTGCACGCGCGGTGACATAGCTCCTACTCCAACTAGCTCGTCGGCGTACCTAAAACAGCTAAGACATTTTATTATGTATTTAATTACTGCTAATTATTTTCCGTCCATTCGACCATCTCGCTGGATCACTTCGACCGACATTATTTATATTCGAGTATTCTTTCTGCAAACAATACTACTCGCACTTATTCTCTGATTATTGTTTCAGGAAAATTATTTCGGCATGTTCATAAGCTTATAACTTCACGCTCGGGGGTTGCAGATTTCTGGACGTATTATTTTCGGAACGTTCAGATTATATTCAGTCGGATTGTTTTCAGATCACTTTATTTTCGGGATGTCGGATCACAATTGAATTATTTTTGAAATATCCGAGCTATTTGGACAATTAGATTATTTATGAATCACTCAGATTATCTATATTACCCATGAATTATCAAATTATCTTACTCATAGATCACTCGACTACTCATATTGTTTCAGCATCTGGATCAGTCATGATACTTCAGATCACTCAGATTATTTTCGGATCTCTTTGACTATTGGATCACTTGGATTATTTCTGTATCACCCAGGCTATGGATTATGCATACTATTCTTGGATCACTCGGGCTATGGATTATTCATATTACTTCTGTATCACTTGAGTATTGAATCTCTCAAATTATTTCTAAGTCGCTCAAACCGTGCTTTAAGCACCTCACTCTTCTATCACATCTCGTATTTCGCCGAGTTAATTCTTTTCAGTTGCATCTTGTGTTCCGCTGAGTCTATTCTTTTCAGTCGCGTCTCGTGTTTCGCCGAGACAACTCTTTTCTTTTGCATCTCGTATTTCGCCGAGCCAAATATCTTCTGTCACATCTTGTGCTTTGACAAGTCTCATTGTTTTTTTGGCAAAATCTCTACGTGCAACGACAGGGTAACTCTAAACCCTTCATACGGTGCAATCGGTCTCACCTACCGGTGTTACATGCCTTCACGTCCTCATAAAAAGGGTACAATCTGGTCCTCTTTACGGGGCAATCAGACTAGGTCGTAGACCGACAGCTGGTGTTACATGACTTCACGTCCTCGTTTAAGGGATACCTCTTGCCCTTCGTACGTGGGAGTCAGTCTGGCCCACCGATACTCTATATCTTCGCTATACTCGAAATTCAAACAAAGAGTTCAGTTTATGATGTACTATCAACTCAGGATTTCACTTCATGATGCACTATCGACATGGGGGCACCCCACTGCTTCGTCGACTCGGGGGCTGGGTTGTTGTCCGCCTCGCCGACTCCTTCGCTGACTCACTAGTTCGTCAACTCGGAGGGCTGGGCTACTGTCCGCCTCGCCGACTCACTGCTTCGTCGACTCGGGGGCTGGGCTTCTGTCCGCCTCGCCAACTCCTTCGCCGACTCACTGCTTCGTCAACTTAGGGGGTTGGGCTTCTGTCCGCCTCACCGAACTCACTGCTTTGTCGACCCGGGGGTTGGTCTTCTATCCGCCTCGCCAACTCACTGCTTCGTCGATTCGGGGGGGCTGGGCTGCCGTCCGCCTTGCTGACTCACTACTTCGTCGACTAGAGGGCTAGGCTATTGCCTGCCTCGCCGACTCGCTTCTTTATCGATTTGGGGGCTGGGCTACTGCCCGCCCTGCCAACTCGCTAATTCGTCGACTCGGGAGGCTACGCCACTGTACTCGTCGACTCGGGGGGCTACGTCATCGTTCCCGCTTCACCAAGATCACTCGGAGAAATAAGTTCCTTGGTCCCCAACCTGATTATGCAATCAGCTTGAGGCTCGGGGGCTGCATGGAGGATACCATCAGAAAATTTTTGAAGACCACGAGACAAGATATTCAAAAAGCTGATTTTTTGGATCTTCGAGCTAATTGTTAGTCAAATTAACTCAAAGTTCGGGGGCTACCCCATGGGGTGCACCTAGTCGGTGCAACCCATAAACAGTTTAACTCAGAAGGAGTTGCAGATTTTATTTGGACATTCAAGCTGACGGTTCTCAAGTCAACTTGAAGCTTCGGGGGCTTGTAGGGGATAGATATCCTTTGATTCCTCATGAAGCGTATTCTCTACATGGGCTGTCAGAAGGCTCAATCCAGAGCCGACCGACCGACTCAGGCCTGAGGTGCAGAGCAGCTTGGCGTACAAGACAAGGACTCGGCGTGTACAAGGAAGATCTAAGAAGAATCCTAGTAGGAGACGTAACCAATCCTAATAGGACTAGAAACTCCTTGTAACCTAAGCCACGCTAAACTATATAAGGCGGGCTAGGGACCCTTTCCAGATATCTCTCGACCTTCGGATCAAAACTCGACACAACTCTCTAACTCCCTCGACCTCATACGCCCTCACCGTAACCTCGAGAGCTCAAATCAATACAATTCGCCCTAAACAGGACGTAAGGTATTACGCATCTCGCGGCCTGAACCTATATAAATCGTGTGTTCTTATCTCTTGTCGCGTTTCACGCGAACCATCGAGCTACGATCGGACTCGCCTGCCCCCACAAAAGCGTTACGTGAGGCATCCCGTGGTGTATTGCCGGTATTAAACCCTGACAGAATGCTCATAGAAAATCATTCCCTGAAGGTACAAACTTCACATGAAAAATATTTAAAGCAAGCTTTCTATCAGAAGTATTTCCCAAATAGCATATTAAGACAAAAGAAATGAGAATTCCTAGATCTCAAACAAGTTAACAAAACGGTGGCTCAGTATGAAATTGAAATTTCAAAACTTATCAAATATGCTCCAGAGTTTGCTCAAAATAAAATTAAAAAGGCATACAGATTTGAGGAAGGACTCAATCCCATAATTCGTGGTTGTGTTAAAGTTTTTGAGCTTGATATTCTTCGTGAAGTAGTGAATAAAGCCCTTATTGCAAAACAGTCTTATCAAAATGAACGGACTGCTTATGAAGCAGAACTGAAACAAACAGTTCACAAAAGTATCAAGGATCCAACCAAGAAAGCAAATTTAAAAAGCCAAGAACATTTGGACAATTCAATGATACAAAATCAAATCAAAGATTCACTTACCCAAAGTGTAAGATTTGTTAAGGGAATCATTTTACACGACAATGTAAATATCGTCAAGGTAGATGTTTTGTATGTGGCCAAGAAGGACATCGATATTCTGAATGTCCTAACTCAAGTCAGATTCCGAATAATAACCGAAGTATCAAACCAAAAACCAACACCAGTAGGGTTAACAACCCCTCAAAAAGGTGTGTACCTACCAACACCACCGATAACGCAACAAGATACAAAAGGGAAAGCTAAAGGAAGTAATCAAGCTCGAGTTTACAACCTAACTATGAATGATGCTGAAGCAACAAATGACGTGATGACAGGTATACTTCTTATTGCCTCTCACTACGGGATATTACTTTTTGACTCTGGTGCATCGCATTCTTTCATATCAAAAAATTTTGTTGATAAACATAACCTACACCGTAAACTACTCTCTGCGGAAATTGAAGTTGAAACCCCTATGAAAACGACTACTTCAAGTTATATATATATAAATCATGCCTAGTAGAAATAGAAAGAAGGAAGTTTCTGGCTGACCTTGTGGTACTAAGGATGATATAATTTGATGCTATTTTAGGCATGGATTGGTTATCTAAGCATTGGGCATTCATTGATTATCATAGAAAAAGA
Source organism: Paspalum vaginatum (assembly GCA_030272315.1). Lineage (NCBI taxonomy): Eukaryota > Viridiplantae > Streptophyta > Magnoliopsida > Poales > Poaceae > Paspalum > Paspalum vaginatum. The sequence continues at coordinate 36,669,327 of CM059017.1, read as the reverse complement.
GTACTACTTAGACCGCCAAAACATCCTAAAATTGTCTATCAAGGAAACAAGAAGATAGCTAATCTCACCGCCATTAATATTGATCCAAACAAGAAGGATATAAAAGATATTCCTACAGTAAGAAAATACATGAATGTATTTCCTAATGAATTACCTGGAATACCACCCGATCGAGAAATAGAGTTTGGAATTGATTTAATTCCTGGAACAAGTTCGATTGCCAAGCCACCATATAGAATGACTCCAATTGAAATGCAAGAGTTAAAGAAACAACTCGCAGAATTGAAAAATAAAGGACAGTCTAGCATATCACCATGGGGAGCTCCTGTACTTTTCATAAAGAAGAAAGATGGTAGTCTACGACTTTGTGTAGATTATCGAGAATTAAATAAAGTGACTATCAAGAATAAATATCCATTGCCAAGAATCGATGATCTGTTTGATCAACTTGAAGGAGCCAAGGTATTTTCTAAAATAGATTTACAATCTGTGTATCATCAATTGAAAATAAAAGGCGAAGATGTTCCAAAAACTGCATTTCGAACAAGATATGGACACTATGAATATTTGGTAATGCCTTTTGGGTTAACAAATGCTCCACCAGCTTTTATGGATTTAATGAACCGAGTTTTCAAACCGTATCTGGATCAATTTGTAATTATGTTCATTGATGACATTCTAATATACTCAAAGAGTGAGGCTGAACACGAAAATCACTTGCGGATAGTTCTTGAATTATTACAACAGAACAAATTATTTGCAAAACTAAAGAAGCGTGAATTTTGGCTTGATAAGGTATCATTTCTAGGTCATATGATATCAGGAAATGGAATATCAGTAGATCCGTCAAAAGTACAAGCAGTGGTTGATTGGAAGAAACCAACCACGATAACAGAGATAAGAAGTTTTCTTAGATTGGCAGGGTAGGGTACTATAGACGATGTATTGAAAGTTTTGTAAATTTATCAACACCGTTAACAAAGTTCACACGTAAAGGAGCAAAATTTGAAAGGAATGAAAAATGTGAAAGATGTTTTGAAGAACTAAAGAAAAAACTAGTATCAGCTCCAATACTTACTTTACCTAAAAGTGGAATTGGTTATTTGATTTTTTGTGACGCATCAAAAATAGGCTTAGGCTCTGTATTAATGCAAGAAAATAAAGTGATTGCTTATGCATCTCGACAATTAAGACCCAATGAATTAAACTACCCTACACATGACTTGGAGCCTCAGACGTAGTATTTGCACTTAAAATTTGGCGTCATTATTTATGTGAAGAACATTGTAAAATATACACAGATCACAAAAGTCTAAAGTATATATTTACTCAAAAAAAGCTTAACATGAGGCAAAGACGCTGGCTGGAATTAATAAAGGACTATGATGTTGAAATAAATTATCATCTTGGAAAAGCCAATATTGTCGCTGACACTCTTAGCAGAAAAGCGTCATATAATTTGGCTACTGTGATCACTAATAAGAGAAAGCTATAGAGAAATTTGGAAAAATTGAAGATAATGGTGAAAATAAGTAACCCAAAAATTCAGTTGTATGCACTAAAACTTCAGCCAACACTTCAGAAAAGTATAAAATCAAACCAAGAGAATGATAAATTTCTACAGAAAATAAAGAAGAGGATTGAAATTGGTGAGGCTCTCGAATTCCAAATCCAAGAAGATGCATCAATCTGGTTTCGCAACAGACTATGCGTCCCAAATAATCGAAAATTAAAGGAAGAAATATTGAGAGAAGCGCATTCAACTCCTTATACTATGCATCCTGGTAATACAAAAATGAACAAAGATTTAATAAACGAATATTTTGGTGGAATAATATGAAAAGAGACATAGCAAAGTTTATCTCAGAATGCGATGCATGCCAACGAGTAAAAGCAGAACATCAAAGGCCATGCGGTTATTTACAACCTTTGGAAATCCCAGTTTGGAAATAGAAACAAATTGGTATAGACTTTATAGCCGGATTACCCCCTACATCAAATGGATATAATTCTATTTGGGTAATCGTGGATAGATTGACAAAAACTGCAATTTTATTCTAGTCAAGCAGACTTATTCATTGAAAAGACTGACAGAGCTATATATCAAGGAAATAATATCACTTCATGGAGTACCAATAACTATCGTTTCGGATAGAGATCCTCGTTTTATATCTAAATTTTGGAAAAGCTTACATAAATCATACTAATTTGGTTTAATTACCAAAAATGATTTTCTTATACTTGATGCTCATTATACTTTTAATAAATAAAACATTTTTGGCACTTGATATATATATTTTTATTAATTGATTGATATTTGCTTGTAATATACTACGGCTGTACCTTGGCTTATTCACTAGCACGTGGTAAAGGCTAACTCTACGTGTGCAAAATCAATTGGCTCCCGTAGTTTTTCAACCACCGACTAACAGTCCCATGGATTCTATTCCAACGGCCAGCACAAATACCAACAGCCGTATTATGTTTTGCCGAGGTCGGTAAGTAAACTTGTGAAGCTTCCATGTGGGACCATCTAAGGGCGCCTGCGGCTTTATTTACTGCAGCTGATAGATAACTGATAAGTGACTTGACGTGTGCATTACGTTTTTAGCTAACAAACAAATTTAATTTTCGTAGCGGCCAAGCTCGCTGCTACTATGAATAGCACCTTGGCCATTCACTACTAGCCATCGAGCGTACAAGCAATCCTTCTCCACGTACATACATCATTCTCTCTCACACGCACATCCCACGTACACACATATACACGTATACACTATATATTTCTAAGTACACCACATATATACTTATCAGTGCCAATCTAGATAATTAGTATACTACTTGTATACTATAGCGAGGCTATATTTCTAGTACAGCGTGGATATTACGCCAAATTATATTTTGGTTTTCTAGCAGTCGACTTAGCCGAATTTCTACTTCGGACAAGGTATTATATTGTTAGTCGACTAGCATTAGCTTTGTTAACACCCTAGTTATTTTAAATCATATGTCTATTTTTATAGTACATTTTTATTATCAGACTATTACGTACTTAATTCTTAAAGTTGCGTTGATTGTTTATTTTAGTATTATGCTCTATTTATACCTGCTTTTATGCTCGTATATATTTAAAACGAATATACTTTGTTTAATTATTCAGGACTAAATACTGCCCGTCACTAGTTTGGTAATTTTACCATCAGAGTGGTAGTGACGTGAAAATCGATACTAATTATAGCCGGAAATGATTGGTGAAAAATCTAGTCATGATGCCGGACGGTTATTGAAAGACATAACCTGTATTTTTCACCTATATGGTGTAGCACGTGCAATTAAAAGTATCAATTATGATTATCCACAGGAAAGCTCTGATTTACGATATGGTTAATTTAGTAATCTCTCCAAGTCTAAAAATAAGGGAAATAATATAAATTGTAAATATAATTATGAAGATTATTATCCAATTATTTCTTGCTGAGTATTAGCTTTGGGTGTTACTTAACGTAGAATCAGAAGTACATGTTGAAGGCATCGCCAACTAGGACAAAGACGGGGGAATTATGGGCGAAACTACTTGTATAATATATTATATTTTTTGTTGTAGATAAATAAATAAATAAATAAATTGTATTCATAATTATGTATAATATAACAGTTTGATATAAATAAAACTTTCGCTAATTACTCTGTATACCATTGGATTTATTGATGTAAATTTTAGCCTTAACATAGTTATTGATTGATAATTCATAATTATGTGAAGGCTGTCGCGAGGGCCCAGTTTAGAGGCGTGACAAGGGAGGAGACATGCCATGTGGTGATCTATACCGAGTCGAAAGGGTAGTGGGAAGGAAAGTGGGCTGGCCTAGGCCTGAAGGAGGGAAGAAAGGAGGTAGCTCTAGGCACGGGTTGAGCCAAAAACAGGAGTGGAAGGGAGTGAAGCTGAGGGAAAAATGATTGAGGGCAGAAGAGAACTTTTGCACGAGCTCTCATCCTTAACAGTTTTTGGAGAGATTTTTGAAAAGAAATTGTGAGAAATTTTGTGAAGATTCTCAAAATAAATCATTTCTTGGAAGGAGTCAATTTACCAAGGTTTTGTTGAGTGACACACCATTTGAGATACATTTTTTGAAGATCAATTTTGAGTTAAGGAAAGATTCAGAAAAAAATTATGGGAGTGATTTTTGGATGTGACACCACTATATGACAACGGCCAATGATGGCGTAGCCACTAGCCACTGAGCCCATGTCTAGGCTCTATGCTGACCATAGTTGTGTTTGGCCACCGAGTTGAATGATCATGCATCCAGCACAAACTGCATAAAACAATGCACACAACTACAGAACCTAGGTCTCATCCATATAGCCCTCCGCTCCAGCCTTGTGTCCACCAGGCACTGGCCTTCATTATTGCCAATGACAGAACACATGTCTAACACTTTCAACACGAATCGATTTCTGACTGATTTTTATCTTGTTTTAATGGAACTCTTGAGATGTTTAGACTGTAATCTGTTGATGTTGCAACTGTTGGAGATCGACGAGAAATAAACGCGGTGAAGAAGATCAAAAGTCATCACAGAGACACAAGGATTTAACGTGTAAAACCTTCCAAAGCGAAGGGAAAAACCACGGACACCAGCCAGCCACAACTTTCACTATTTTCTTGGAGTGTTTACAAAACGCCGTAATGTTTCCCGGCGGCTTACAAGAAAATTATATAGCAAATCCTAATTCATACCACTAGAAAATGACTTGCCGCTAGACCTTCTAGGCAGGCCGTTTACATCCCTATACTTGTGTAGCAAGTTATGTGTAAAATCTACCAACAACTCATGTACATAGGTTTTTGAAAAAAGTATCTTTATATTTATGAATAACTTGCTACATGGAATCCTTACATAATAAATTGATGAATTGTAACACATAAATATTCAATATTCTATTCATAACTTGCTATAAAGATACTAGATATAACTTAGTACATGACATCTACATATGTTGGTATTGTATGTAACTTGTTACACCCGATTTTATGTAGAGACACATTATGTAGATGTTTTGTAGCAAATCGGTAATACAGTACTCTGTATAAGTTGATTAATTGTATCCAGAAGCTATATTTTTTATAGAAATTTTATTAATAAGTTGTCTCTTAGTGTTGCACATAAATTTAATACACAATCTGCTCCATGGATAATATATAAATTACGCATATCCATACAAATCAACTTAATAGTATATATAATAGCAAGTTTAATGGTGACTTTATAATAATAACAACTTGCCGTTACTTTAGTATATAACTTTTCAACTAGATTCGTACATAACTTGTTCCTGTGTTAAATGTCATCAAAATATATGCAATATAGATCTCGTTTTGTAGATATTATTATAGAAAATATAATGGTAGAAACGGATTTGAAAACGGATACAAAATGAGAGAGCAGTGAGCAATGAAAGAAAACATATAATATTCATTCGCTTACGTCATCGTTGATGTCATCTTGAAAGTGACATGAGTCATAATAAAGTAGTTTTTTTATGACAAACCCAGCATAGAATTGGGGCTGCCCGCTTGCTGCGCTTAATGTAGAATTAGGGTCGCGCGCTTTGTATCCGCGCGACGTGTTGTCTTTTTTTTTTTCATTTAGTTAACGACCCGAACCGAGCCAGTTCATTAAACTAACAAACTAGCTTTAACCTTAGGCTGAATCCAAAGGTTTTTCATCCTCGTCTCTATTGCTATTTTAACTATTTTTTTATTTGTGTACGGTATAAGACAGTACCATAACAATACATCGTTTAATTTTGAGATCTATATTACAGGACATGCTTGGATTTAGATCTGGGTATAGGTTACCCGACCCGAGCAACCTGACCCAACCTGTCCGAAAAAACCCGACCCGAGCAACACGACGGGCGGGCGTGGACCGTATTTTTTGATTCGCAACCATCGATGGGCCGAGCACAGGTCATGATTTTTGATCCAAAACCTGACCCAATCTGAAAAAACTCGACCAAATCTGAAAAAACCCGACCCAACGTCTCTGGAGAACATGCACGGGCCAACCCGACCCGACTCGGTGTTAGGCGCAGGTCAGATACGGACCATCATACACGACCCGTGACCCGACCTCGATCCGACCCGACCTGACCGGACCCCACGGGATGAGGTGTACTTGGATTCAGTCTCACCGCTGCTTCGCTCTCCCCACTCAAAAGCGCCATCGGCCGCCACTACCCTGCGCGCCGCGACGCGCCCGTCCGTCGAATTCGTCCACCACCGAACGCCAAACCAGATCTGGCCCTTTCGACCTCCGCAGCCACCGCCACATTCGGTAGGCCTGCCCGGCGACAATGCGGAGAGGAAGACGAAGCAGGAGGCTAGAAGGCCTCGCCGGCTTCCACGAAGACGTCCTGAAGGAGATCCTGGTCCGTCTCCCGGCAAAGTCCGTCCTCCGCTGCCGCGCCGTCTGCCGGGAGTGGCGCCGCCTCACCACAGACCCCATCTTCCTCGTCGTGTACCACGCGCACCAACCCACGCTCCCCCTCATTAGCTCGTTTCGAACCACCGAAGACGATGCCTCGGGCCTCCTGCGCCTGGACGCCATCCACCTCCAGAGGGCAGAGCTTCGGCCTCCGGTATTCATGCCCAGATGGTGGTACCCGGTCGATGCCTCCTGCGACGGCCTGGTTATCATCAACGGCTACTACATCTGCAACCTGGCTACGCACCAGTTAGCGCCCCTGGTCCCGAGTGAAGGAGTTGAGATTGACAATCTCGTCGGCCTCTACCGACACCAACCCTCGGGAGAGTACAGGGTGCTGTTCTGGACACAATCAGACAACCCATCTGAAATGGACTGCCTAAATGATTATTGCATCCTCACCGTGGGCTCCAAGAAGCCGAGGCGCATCACTTGTTCGTTCTCGGAGCTGATAAGCTGGATGGGTCCATACATCCATGGGGCGCCGGTACACCTCCATGGAAACCTGCACGTGCACTGGAGGAAGCGATCGAATGTTCACTACCATAGGATCTTCGTGTTTGATACAGTGGCGGAGTCGTTCAGGCAGATGCGCCTGCCGGCTGTGAACCCCCAACATACTATGCAGCTGTTTGACATGGGCGGCAAGCTTGCTGCGTCCTGCAGCACGGACGCCTTTGTGGCGATGAGAATCTTCGCGCTTGAGGACTATGAGAGCCAAATCTGGTCATTCCAGTACAGGATCAAGCTGCCGGAGATGGAGATCCGGCGATTCCAGGAACAAGGAAATTGGTCAGCCAAGATTGTGTCGGGAGAGTGTGACCTGCTTATCAGCTGCTTTGGCTGGCTCTTGCAATGTGACAGAAATGGCAAGTTGCTTGCCAAATTTCAGTATGATGGTGATCTGCCTGTGGTGATTCCTCATGCGTTAAAAGAAAGCCTTATTCAGCTTTGATTTTTCCAAAAGAAGCGGAAGGACTGTGTCTGTGTGCTGGATGGCCTGCATCAAACATCATCATCAACTAGTGTGGGTCGGAGTCGGAGGCCCAAGAAACCCAACCCACGCGTCTTTGGGGATGAATGGGTGAATTAGCGTTTGCAGGTGTGCTTGGGCCATGTATCCAACACTATATAGAGTAAGGATGGGAGAGGCAGAGGGTGTGGAGAAGGTATGAACTAAACTACTTTCTAGGCTAATCATTCCCCTGTCCCTGCCTTCTTCGACCATCCTACCTCCTCTGCTGCTTTCTGTTGCATGGATCGCTATCTTGATTGCTAACAAACTGATTCTGAATGATCATCGCCATCAATGGCATGATAAATCTAAGTAGTTTCAGTGTTCTTACTCCTGTGTTCTATTTCCCTATTAGTTAAGTTAGATGTAATGCCTTGAACAAATAATATCATTATGCAAGCTATTCTGGTTTCAGACCAATTCACAAAATGCATATAAATTGGAATTTTAGAAATACTGCCCTATCTCTTTAGAGAATATTGTGCATTTCTCACCCGACGTTTCACCCTCTTACAATATCAATAATTGCAGGCTGCCTAATTCATTTGGTCCATGCATGTCTAGCTAGACCAATCTATTTTCTAGGGTGGTGGGGAAAAAGTAACTTTGACATTCCTGCTGATATAATCCATTGGTTCATATTAGTCTCTGAGGTTGGCTTTTTTTATCGGTTGGTTTTGAGTTGTAGTGATTCGATTGATCTTTTATCTAGAAATGTTTGGAATGAGATAGGTTACTTTTTTTCTTCTGAAAACTTCCGGTATTATTATTATTATTATATTGAAAAGTATCTTGCAATAGGCATTTTGTTAGCTTCAGTATTGGCATGTCAATTGCTCATCATGTGCTATTCCATCGCATTTGGATCATCTTTTTTTTTTTATAAAAAAAACAACACCTTAAATGAGAGAAAACTCATTCACAGTTTCACCATGCCAACAGTCAGATTTCTTAAATTTTGATCTATCTAAATCACATGAGACAGGTTACGTGATGATTTATGTTTTCTGCACCAAGAAGAAAAGTTTTGCATTGAATAGCTTCACATGATATATAACCTGTGCCTACTGCTATATGGTCTGACTTTTTAAGACTTAACAGGATACAGTTAAAACCTTAAATGGTCCTAGATCATGCAGTGTGCTATTAGTGTTAGCTTCAGTATTAGCATGTCAATTGCTCATCATGTGCTATTCCATCGCGTTTGGATCACTTTTCTTAAAAAACACAAAACCCTAAATGGGAGAAAACTCATTCACAGTTTCACCATGCCAACAGTTGGATTTCTTAATTTTTGATCTATCTAAATCACATGAGACAGGTTACGTGATGATTTATGTTTTCTCCAGCAAGAAGAAAAGTTTTGCATTGAATAGCTTCGCATGATATATAACTTATGCCTACTGCTATATGGACTAACTTTTTAAGACATAACAGGATACAGTTGAAATCTTAAACGGTCCTAGATAATGCATACAGTTCAAAATGAAATGGTCATGTGAAAAGCACTGAATTCTTATCAAGAGAGTGGATTGATACAGACACAGTTTTTGTTTCGGTTTTTCTTATTAGCTTGACCACCTCGCTCTATCTCAACACAATGCAGCGTCTTTTGTTGCATGTTGATATGAAGCAATGCACATCGCGTTTTAGGTATCGGACTAAATTGTATTATTTTGAGGCTAATTGCACAATTGTCCCTATTTTCAAGTCCTAACTACTCATTTGCCCTCCTTTTTTCACTTTGCATGGTTATTCACACTCTTTCCAAAAACGTACTTTCCATTTCCCCCCGGATTGTTTGTAAATTATAATTCCATTTTGAGACTGCTAAATAAAATGAATTAAAAATTAGCAACAGTTTGGCAAATGAGAGATAAATGGAATAGTAAAACAACCTCATATGTTTATGTACCCAATGGCCTTCTCCACTCTATCCTTACTTGCTGAACTCATCCTCACTTGGCGGCACCGGCAGTGGCTTGGATTGCCTGGCCAGGGAAGAACATCACATTGGTAGGAAGGTTCAAGGTGCTGGACTAGGGCAACTGCTCACTGCACAGAGAGGGTCGAGCCATGGTGCGCGTCGCAGTGGGATGGACAAGCCACTGCAGCTGAATTTATCTGATGAGCCATGGCGAGGAGTTGGCTTCAGTGCGGGGTTCAGATGGTACTATGGTGGATGTATTGTTCCTGAACCCCAGTAGTCTGATATGTTCTCGGCTCTGGGTGTTGTGAGGAATGGTAGCCTGAGTTTCCAGTTTGGCAGGTCAAAGCCTCAATCCAGTTTCCAGTTGTGAGCCAAGACAGTTGTTTTCTGTAATGGTTTTGCTATTAATTTGTCTATGTGCTTTGTGGTGCGACACCACAAAACTACTGGTGTGTGATGACAATCTTAGATTCTTAGTATGTTTCTACAATAGATGGAAGGTGCCAGTTTATTCCTTTTGTCATACGTATCAAATAAAGTGTTAATATATATGTTCTCTGCGTAAAATGGGCTCCTCTTTGTTTTGGTAACCAGAAATGATCGTTTTGTTGTATGATCCCTCTGCAGTTAGTTTAGTGAGATGGTGATCCAATCATTTCATAACTGGTATCTTTCAGTGATCATGATGATGAACATGAACATTTCAAGTTTATGTACTTCATACAACTATTTGATTTCCTACAATTGTGAACTGAAGCCACCTGTAATTCCCTTTGTTCTTTGTGTGTCATCACTTTTAGCTAACTCAAAAGAATGCCCGCCATTTTTGTTCATGCTAAACTGATATCGGCTCTCTTGCTTTCAGGTACTGAGATGGATCAAATACTTTCGGCTTAAGCTATTGAGCTGTGTTTGGGACGTGAAACTTTTTAGTAGATTTGGGTGTCCCTGTTTCTATTGGATTTGCCAAGTTTAGCTATGAATGGTATGTTTATGTTATTTTGGCAATGGAAAGGATTATGGCCAGAATTGGGAACAAAGCAATATATTGTATGTCCATAGATGGACGAGTAGCAGGTTCCAAGAGTTCATTCATTGTTGATTATGTGCTGCCCTTTGACCACTACAGAACCCCTCAAGTGCGCAGACAGGTTGTTTAAAGCGCATGGCAGGTTGTGATAAGGAACAAGTCCATTCAACCACCTTGAACTTAGGCTGTTATCTGATTTTGCTTTTTGAACAACAAAACCAGGAATGTTTTCACCCTGATCTCTTAAAATTGATTATTTTTGCAAAAATGGTTCAAATCACTACATACCTCCTTCATTTACTTATTTCACCTTTAACCAACCTACGACAAAGAACACGAGCATTCACTCCACTACACCAAAGTCCACTCTCTTGAGCTTGAATCTGGTGGGAGTTGGTGAGGATTTGAGAGAACATTCCAGACCTTTCCCCTTTCTCCCTCTTATTCCCTTGACATTTGGTGTCACCTCTTGCAACTTTGTGGATTTGTTACTCTTAGAGCATCATGCTCCTAGACGGCTTAGGCATTGTTTGTTGTAGCATCATTCCCTCTTGTGTAGTGGTGCTCTATGAAGTTTGTATCACTCACTCATTGAGCAACCATTGTAAGTGACCTCATCCTTAGTCTGTGATTGGTGAGAGGAGGATAGGTTTAGAAGAGACTCAGCTCTATGTGGGTGCCTAAACAGTAAAGTATGTCACATTTTGTGGTATGACCGAATCTTGAATATAAATCCTTGTCTCCATGTATTTGCTTGTGATTCTTGCTCTTCGTTTCATATTCTCACACCAGTGTGAAAAAAATGTGTTCTGATGTACTAGTTTTGTAGGTTTGGAGCTTACCACCTCTTAGATCTATAATCTCTTGCTTCAAGTAAGCCTTGGAATTGACCAAATTCATTTGGTTACACGGTTTGAAGATCAATTCAATTTAGTGTTCATCATCGGTTGAACCAGTCCTGGCGATTGAATCGACCAGGAGCAATTTGAACCACTTTGGACTAGTTCAACCGGTTATACTAAGTTTGTGTGGCAACTTCACCGGTTTTGGTTTTCAACCTATTAGTTTAGCAAAGAAAATTGCAAAAACCTAGTAGAATGAACTCCAAAAGTCATAACATTTTAACCACATGCTCATAAAACACAAAGGCAACAACACACCAAAACCCTGCTTAAAATAAGCAAGTTAGGTCCACCAGACAAATCCACCTTTAGAGATTGGAAATTCAACCAAGGTCGATCCAAACCACCTCCAAACCTTATGATTTTTTCCCACGAGTTGCTTATGTCATGGTGCAAGGTACTAGCACAAGACACACTTGAAAAGATCTAGGCTTCACCATGAATAAAAGAGATCCTCTTTCAACTTAGGGTATATATTGATCGTTCAGGAAAAAAAAGAAATAAACCCCTTTCTAGTGGCTTTTGGGCTCAACCCTTGATTGCAATATGTTCTACCGCATCATAGAAAGGTGCCAACTAATAAGAACAAGGAATTTCACCCTAGATTAAAAAACACCCACAAATGCAAGGAAATCAAGAAAAAACACTAAATAGAAGGGGGGGTGTGAGGAACTTTGGATTTTGCATAACTTCTCACGAATTTGGGTTGTGTATTGGACAAGGAATCTTATTTGAAACTTCAAGAGGTCATGTTGTACAAAACTCAATAGCCATCATCCTTCATCCTCCTCTATTTGGTGGAGAATCAAGGATTTGAGGTCATGTTCTACAAAACTCAATAGCCATCCTCCTTCATCCTCCTCTTACATGAAGCTCTTGGCTACCTTTAGTGGAAATAAAACTATAGTTCCAAGGCTTGATATTGCATGCTCATATTCCCTCTATGAAATACTAAGATACCCCCCTTCACTAGAAACTAACTCAAGAAGGCTCGTAGGTGCAACACGGAAAATATACATGGGATGTGATCGAATGGACATGGTGGCTTAAGCACTTAGTTTCACCTCAAAATAAGAAATGTGATGATGCCACATGCACGAATCTATGCCTCCACCTCTAGTTTTTGGCAAAGCTATGAAAATGCCATCTAGATGTAGTTTTTGAGAGAAAACCACCAAATCGTCCAGTTTCAACGTGTATCCTCCATGCTTTTCCTCAACCCAAGTATTCTTGCCTTCATAGAATCAACTCTACCATGCTCAACTAAACCATGCTACCAATTCTTTCTCTCAACACGTGTCCTCAACTTCTCCCCGTGCCATAAGAGGATCTCCTATGGTCTCACCTAGCATCACTTGGCCCAAGGCCTAAGCCTCCTTGGCAGCCTTTTCCTCCACATGGTCATAGACACAACCTTCCTGCTTGCCCTTATGCCACCACAATCCTAATAGCATGCATCACCCCTTGGCCTTAGTTGGTCATTGTCGCCGACCACCTACACAACACAATTTGAGTACCATGTGTCTCCTCGAAGACTTGCCTCTTGTGTTAGTCCAACCGGTTGAACTACACTGCAAAGACTTACCTTCCACCTTGATCTGGCCAAACCTACTACATGCATGACCACACTCCAGTTCCTCATCTCCACTCCTTGAGCTGACCTAACTTGCTCTAGGCATAGCCACACTCAAGTACCTCTATTGATCAATAACTCGTCACTGTAGGTTGAGTCCACATTGAAATCCTGATAGGGGCATTGCTACATCGATGTCATAAAATGCAGGCTTAGTTGCATCATTGAAGCTTGGGAGAGAGTGGCTCTCTCATGGGTCAATGAGCTGACCAAGAAGGATAGCAATGGTGTCTGGGGGAAATGAAAGATGTGTAGGAATATGAGAGCCCTAGGATGGTGACACAAGGATGTTATTCAAACGTAGGAGTCAAGGATGGAGGTGGTGGAGTTGTTAAGGTCACATCATCTCGGCTTGAAGTCCCATAGGAATCATAATTCTATTGGATCAAAAGCAGATGAATGTCAAGATCCAACTAAGTCCAAATTTAATAGAGTGCAACCGCCAAAGTTCAATTGTATTTTGGATTAAGTCAAATCCAATTCTAGGTACATCCACACTGTGACACATAAGCCTGTCGTCGCCAAAAGTCGACGGGTCGGGTCTGGCTTAGGCAGCCAACACACTAAGGAATTGGGAGGTACACTACCGCTATGGTCAATCCCTCCTAGCGGCGGTTCCGACCGCCTCCAGTCGATGGAGGCGGTGAGAGGGGGTCCTAGGCGTGCCACCTGGCTTGACCCACTAGCCAGGGAGGATGTAGAGGTCGGAGGATCAACCTGTAGATATACAGACAATCAAACAGTGTAAAATCATAGCTGGATCGCGTGAATCAGCTTAAGGCCTCCTAGTGGATCAGCTCACACGAGCCGATTGCCTTCTTGTTGTCAAGTGGGTCAATATATCAATAAAACAAAAGCAAGAAGATAAACCCTACTTAAAGCATGATCTAGACAATGTGATTCATCTAGATTGACGTGCTATGCATATAACCAGACAAAACCATCGATCACGTGCATGAACATAGATCCAAACCCCAAGGGGTTTATCTAGAAATAGAAGATATATCTAAAGCATGTAAAGCAGGGTGCCACGCATATATCGATCTCTTGAGTTGTGGTATGCACATGTTGTGGCGCATGTCATGGATTGTAATAACCGACCAAGCTATATACGCTTGGCTATATGAAACCGATCTATAACATGAACCATAAACTAGATAGTAGATCAATAACATGTAGGGTAACTAGGTAAATCTTGCCAACAAAGATGCTTAGTACAAGATCTACAATGGTAATCGCAAGACACCAACAAGCAGCCCTAACGCAATCTACTAGAGAAAACATTAAGACAGATCGATAGCATGCAGAATAACTAGCAAACCTTGCCATAAAAAAAATGCTTCAGTACAAGGTTCACGGATTCGGTGAACACTTTACTGCCCTAGCAGACCTAGGCGACTCCACTAGGGCATCATGACACTTAACTGGAGAGAATAATACTAAGAAGGGGTGGCGATGCACCGAGAGTTGTGTTGATCACGTGGATGATAGATTACATGATGTGCTTGGTTACATATTCATAGTCCAGATAATTTGACCCCCAAGACAGACCCATTCCTAGATAGACTCAAACTATTTCCTAGCTAATAGATCACAAATTAATAAGGACTCTACGACTAGATAACATGATCTGGACTCTTCCATCGGCCCAGATCCTCGTGAAGCTTCTAAATATCAGCCGAAACATGCTGTATAATCATTGCAGATTCTAGAAGTCCAATTGTTTCAGCTATTCCCATCACCTACGAGTGTATTTGAATGTGATTCTAGTTGTGTTAGAAAGTTTATCTCCTTATCTTTCCATCCATATGTAGAATGCCCCAAACGGAGTCTGTATGTGGCATGTGCGCCCATTTTTGTGCAGCCCACTCCTGCAGTCTGAACCAGTCTTGCGATTAAACTGGGCTTCAACATGGGTTAGGCTTGTGGATTCATCTTGGTTTGGGCCTTGGATAGACGTTTATCAGAATATTTGGCCAAACTTATGATATAAGCCTTGCCAAGTTAATTCCATCATTGCGATCTTTTTCTAACATTTTGGCCCAATTAGTCTTGGTCAAAATCTGGCGGCAACACATACCCTCTAAGTTTGGCCAAATATGACATAATCTTACAAACGTCAGCTACAAACAATACAAGAAACATAGGCTCTTCAACTTGTCTCCTCATGCTTTTGATCTTGCCCCTCGAGCCAATGGATCTACTATTCATTAGCTGACATTGTCGGTCCTTGACTTGAATCCTTAAGCATTATGATTTAATTTCATGGCTAATTGCTTGAACTAACCTTACGCCTTCTCTGATCTTCCGACTATTTGCTTGGACCGATCTCGAGCGTCCTTTTCTGAGGCTGGTGCCAAATTGCGGGATCACTCCCATGCTTCATCGGCTTAATATTTTTTTGGCCGATTGCTTGAAGCAGACCCAACCTTCTCCTTTGTGTCGAGATTAGCCAATGGCTTACAATTGTAAACGGTGGTGATGCCGATTGCAGTACTTCCTGCTCTTCAATCATTTAGCTGATTGCCGTTCTTCAGATAGGTAGTAGCAGACCGTTGGTTGTAACATGGCCACAACATTGACAACTCCATGGATCACCTGCAAAACAGTCGATTGTGGGGACATGTACTACAGTGAAGACTGTGAATCGGCTAAAAGCCGATTAATCTATTTGGTTTGGCAAAAGGTTGATGCAAGCCAGAACAATAGTAAGGATAAAAACTTCAAACCCCCCCCCCCCAAATATGCTTTGTCATGCAAAGAGTGTAAGCGAAAGCTTTCCATGTATGTCTAAAAGCATTTACAAGAGCTAACATGTACATGCAAAGAGGGTATAGCATAAAGGCATTGCATAGAAAAACTTAGGAAAATATATTTATATTAGAACATGAGCAAGTGGTTTAAAATTTACAAAATAAAAGCATCACCACTTAGCCTAGCCAACTAGCACGATAAAACATGATAAGCAAAAGCTAGCAAGTATAATCTACAAAATTGAGCTTCCCAAAATAAATATCTTTTAGCAAGCTTGATCACTCAATACCCCCCAGGTCTTGTAGGTTAAATACATTGAATTTGAATTTCAAGCCAGCCTTTC
Organism: Paspalum vaginatum; assembly: GCA_030272315.1. NCBI lineage: Eukaryota > Viridiplantae > Streptophyta > Magnoliopsida > Poales > Poaceae > Paspalum > Paspalum vaginatum. The sequence goes on along the minus strand of CM059017.1, from coordinate 36,653,229 downwards.
GCTACGTCCTAGGGGTTATTTGTTTGTCAGGCCACTTTTTACCAACCAATGCTAAGCCTAGGTCCATAGAACCATCAGAGGCTTAAAGCAAGGTTTTGGTCATTCACATCCTAATCCAAATTCTTGCCAAAGTGCAAAAGCCGACAGTCTCGAACTAGATCAGCGAGACAAAGCAAATCCGCCTGGATCATTTCATTTTAGCATACACATGGACATCATTTTAATTTTAATTCAATTCAGCACATGATTACCATGTAAGCATTTGATTCAAGCTGCATAATTGATTCCAAAGTAAAGGATCTAGCTACTAGACATGTACAAGATAGTAAAAGCAAAATCAACCTACACATACTACTAGACAAATAAAGCAGTGACCATATTTTAGATTTTCAAAGAATAAAAGCCATGCTCAAGATAGGATATTCAACATATTCAAAAGAGCTTAACTAAACATAGTCAAAGGCATCTACACCTCAAAGCACATATATGAAGCATAGGTAAAAGCTACTAACCATACAAGGCAGGCAGCTAGTGCATGTGACAAGTGCATATGACATGAGAATGTCACTGGGAGGTTTGAGTCTTACTGATTGAATCGTCTAGTGATGAGTCGATAGCAAAAAACCTTATCCAGTGAGCCGGAGCAGCCGATGATGATGGAGACGTAGGAGCATGGTGGCTGAATCTCTGGCCGAGATGACGGATGCTCCAGTGCAGGAGCCGAAGCAGCCAATGTCGATGGTATCGTAGGAACACTAGAGGCTGGATTGACCGACTGAGGTGATGGACGATCTGATGCGGAAGCTGAAGCAACCGATGTCAACGGTGGCGTAGGAGCCGGTAGTCGGATCAACTGGCTGATGTGACATATGCTTCGGCATGAGAGCTGAAGTAGACAATGGCGATAGCGCTGTAGGAACGCTGGTGGCTGAATCGACTAGCTGTAGTGATGTCGCCAGAGACATGAGGACTTTGTGGTGTTTTGCTTCATGGTCTTATTTCTTGAAGCTAATGGCTGAACATCAACACTGTTGTATGCACTTCACCCTCCTCATGCCCTTTTGATGTTCAGTACATAGCCGACAGCATTATGCTAGCCATTTCTTCACCTTTTTTTTATTTTCTTGAGGCAGTTTCCACTGCCCCTGAGCATAGTTGATGGCGCGACATTACTAACAGTGTGATTTTGATGCAACCAAAGAGTGTGCGTTGTAATATCAGCCGATTGCGCGTGGACTAGCCCCGACTGCTTCCGTTCTTGGGCATTTGAGGTAGACATTATTGATGAAGATCTTGGTGTAGGGTGTCCCACTATGGTTTGCTGTAGATAATAAATATGCTCTTTCTTCCCTCCGAGCAGAATAAAATATTTTGAGGAAAGCTGATTTTCTTGTTGATTTACACAGATGTACGTCGTGACAAATTCTGCACATTCCATTATTTTGGCAATTCCCATCAACTCCAAAACTATTTTGACTTGATTCTAGCGTCCTTGGAAAGTTTATCTCCTTAGCTTTCCATACATATATAGAACGCCCAAAACAGAGTCTATATGTGGCCTAGACGTTCGTTTTTGTACAGACCATCCCTGCAGTCCGAACCGGCTTCCCAAATAAATTGATCTTCGACATGAGTTGGGCTTGCGAATTCATCTTCACCTGGCAAAGATAACACCATATTAACTTCTCAACAGCCCGATTGTGGTCCCACTAGGCATGCCAAAAAATGTGTCATCACCAAAAGCCGATGGGTCAGGTCCGGCTTAGGCGGCCAACACATTAAGGAACCGGGAGATACGCTGCCACTACGGTCGATCCCTCTTAGCGCCAGTTTTGATCGTCTCTAGTCGATGGAGGCGGTGAGAGGGGATCCTGGGGGTGGCACCTCGCTTGACCCACTAGCCAGAGCGGATGTAGAGGTCAGATGATCGCCCTGCATATATACAAACAATCAAATGGGCGTAAAATCCTAGCTGGATCGTGTGAATCGGCTTAAGGCCTCTGAGTGGATCGGCTCACACGAGCCGATTGCTTTTGTGTTGTCGAGTGGGTCAGTATGTTAATAAAACTAAAGTAAGAAGATAAACCCTACTTAAAGCATAATATAGACAATGAGATTCCTCTAAATTAACGTGCTATGCATATAACCATATGAAACCATTAATCACGTGCATGAACACAGATCCAAATCCCCAATGGGGTTTATCTAGAAATAGAAGATATATCTAAAACATTTAAAGCAATGTGTCAAGCATATATCGATCTCTCGAGTTGCCGTATGCATATGTTGCGGCGCATGCCGTGGATTGTAACAACCGGCCGAGCTATATACGCTTTGCTACATGAAACCGATATATAGCATGAAGCATAAACTAGATAATAGATCAATAACATGTAGGGTAACTAGGGCAACAACTATGCTTAGTACAAGATCTACCATGGTCAACGCAAGACACCAAGCAACCCTAACGCAATCTACTAGAAAAAACATTAAGGCAAATCGATAGCATGCAGGATAACTAGCAAACCTTGCCATAAAAACATTTTAGTGCATGGTTTGTCATGGATCTGGTAACCACTTTACTGCACTAGCAGACTGATGACTCCACTAGGGAAGCATGTCGCTTAACTGGAGAGAATAATCCTAAGAAGGGGTGGCAATGTGCCGAGAGTTGTGTTGATCATGTGGACGATGGATTACATGATGTGCTTGGGTATATATGTTTATAGTCCAGATAATTTGACCCCAAGGCACACTCTTTCCTAGATAGGCTAAAACTCTTTTATAACTAATATATTATAATTTATATGATCTGGACTCTTCCTTCCATCGTTCTGGATCCTCACGATGCTTCTAAATATCAGCAGAAACATAGGTCCTTATAATCGTCGCAGATTTTGAACGTCTCATTGTTTTGGCTATTTATGTCACCCCCGAGCGTATCTGAATAATATTCTGGTTGTGCTGGAAAGTTTATCTCCTTGACTTTCCATCCATATATTGAACGTATCAGACGGATTCCTTATGTGGCATGGGTGTCCGTTTTCGTGCAACCCACTCCTATGGTCCGGACCAGTCTCGCGATTAAATTGGGCTTCAACGTGGATTAGGCTTGTAATTTCATCTTGATTTGGTCCTTGGGCATATGCGTATCAGAATATTTGGCTAAACTTACGATATAAGCCTTTCCGTGTTAATTCACAGTTGTGATCTTCTATTGACATTGTGGCCCAACTATTCTTGGTCAAAATTTGACGCTCAAGCATGCAGCCTGAAATTAAATTCATCTTAACACCTTGATTTGGTCTATTTAAAAAGCTTCCTTCACTCGACAGCTCCACACGTGGCCTTTTGTCTTGTGTGTCCTCGATGCGTGCCTTGTTGGGTGTTAAGGGGCAAATTGTGGAGTGTTGACGTGATTATAAGCATAACTCACCGTGTATTTATCTCAACATGCACATCATCTCCACATCACCATCCACTAAGGCCCTTTTTTAATGTCTGTAGTCGATTTTCTGTGACTTATAGAATGCATGCATGTGAGCTATTAGAGAAATGACCGACAGGGAGGCAATAAAGGCGCCTCTTGGAAGACGGCCTGCGGCCCGTCGGCAGCCTTGTAAGGGCTACCATGCTGAGGGAGGCCATCCAGTCCAACTCACGCGGAAGCAGCCGGGCCTCGCCCCGTACGGGCACACAAGGCGAGACGACCGAGCCTCGCCCCAAACTGTCAGGCGAGGCGGAACGGCCGAGCTTCACCCCGAAAGAGTGCGCGAGGCGAGACGAACGGTCAGGCGAGAGGGAACGGCCGAGCCTCATCCCGTACGACCATACGAGGCGGAACGACCGAGCTTCGCCCCGTATGGTCACGCGGGGCGGAGTGGATACAGCCTCATCAAGAGCTGAACCAACTGTGGGCCCAGCTGAAAGGACCACACATCGCCCCCCACGTCTGCTAACGTGCACGCTTGTACCTGCGGAGTAGGAAAATGAGGGAAGACATCATGGCCTACGCCAGTCGCGATGCGACACCTTCTCACCCAGCCCTCACGGGGGAGGTGGTGTCAGCAACGGACGGAACGGGACGTCCCTGTACCACAGTTGACCCCAAGAGGAGGAGGGGGCATTGTGCCTGGTACCCTCGTGACTGGCACGATGTGGCTGGAGGACCAGGAGGGACGACCGAGCCATGCCCTCAACGCCTGGCGCGGCATAGCTACATGACTTTGAAGGACGACCATACCGCGTGTGCGAGGGACGTGCCAAGGATGATCCGATCAACTGAAGGACTCCTGCCAAGAGGATCCCACATGTCATTCTTGCTTCTTTTTGCTTCTCTTCCTTCGTTCTCCTGCCATATCCCGATGCACTGTAAGCTCCCCCTTACGCCTACAAAAGGAGGGAAGCGCCTGCTGTAGAGGACAAGAGACAGAACCTCACAATCTTCACTTGCACCTTGTGTAACACTACCACGGGTCGAAAGACCTCTAGCAATATAACCATTCGCACTCACTGGACGTAGGGATTTCACTCCCGAACCAGTATAAATCTTTCGAGTCTCCCGGCTCTCTATTCGGAGCCAGTCCACGCTGTTTCCCTGCCGAACAACAAATCTACTGCTTGTGTCCCCCCGGTTCTTGGAACCACGACAGTTGGTGCGCTAGGTAGGGGGCTTTCAGCATGCCAAGCGACATCAGCGCTCTAATGACACCATCACACACCTTCACCGGCGGCGACGCCCGAGAGCCCGAGAGCCGCACCTCCTTCGGCTCCTTTGACTTCATCGCCACCGCCACCGGCGAGCTACGCCTCGCCGGCCCCACCTCGCCCATTGATGCCCTCACTCAGGGCATGGGTGGCCTCCGACTCGTGGAACCTTATCGCGACGTCATGATGACGGAAGCAGGATACCCTGCGCCCGCAAACCCCGACATTGAGACCCTCGCCGACTGCGCGGGCGCGCTCCTCCACCCGTGAGGATCGTGATCAAGTGCTCTATGCATTCACCAACGTGGTGACCCAGCTACATGGGAACCCCCCCCTGCTGGCATCCATGGCAGAGTTCCAGGACGACGTCCCGCGCTCGCTCCCCGCAACAAAGGTGGCCAGCCCACCAAAGCCGACGCCCACCAAAACCAAGGCGGAGAAGCAGCGCCGCAAGAGGCGTGCTACCACGGCCAGGCGGCGCCACTGCGCGTGTGCTGCTACTCCCCAAGAGGAGGCACCACATCCATCGGCCCTCGTGGCTATGGCAGGTCACCTTCCGACCTCTGTCCTCGACCTATTGGAAGACACTTCCAGTAGCGGATCCACCTCCGACCCAGACAAGAGAGTCCCTGTAACGGTTGGGAGGGCATGCCTCGTCGCAACCCCTCCCCTAGGGAACACTGGGGAGCAAGGGATGCCCAGCCAGGAATTGGAATAAAAGTGCGAGCGGCTCGCGTGCACTACGGCACGAGAGGAAGAGCTCCGCCAAAAGGAGAAAGAAATCAATGACCTTGAGCGAAGGCTCGATGAGCTCCACAACGAGGTGGAACGGTGCCAGCGCAAGGGCGAGGGGCCTCGCGGGCGCGAGGTCTACAACCAGCTCCTCCAAGGGAGCAACGGGACACCATACTTCCCTCGCCCCGATCAGAACATCGCCGCCGCCACGATGATGCTCTAGGCTATCCCAGAGCCCACCGAGCCTGCCGCCAGGGTCACGCTCCAGAACCTCCGCAACCTCGAACAGAGGCCTGCGGTGCAACAGGCCGAGCTGGCATCCCAGCTGTCGACCGACACCACCAGCCACACATTGCGAGATACATCTAGCAAAGCACGGCCTTCCGCGAAACCAAGGGCATCCCTCAGGGACCGCCTAGGCAACGTGCGCGATGCACGAAATATCCTCGACGCTCGCAGAAGAGAGTAGGGCAACCCCAGCTACTCACGCATCCATGACGTGAGAAACGAACATAGACGCGGCTCATCCGGGCCAGGACCGAAGGCGTTCGGGCCAGAAATCCACGAGGCGCAATTCCCGGATCGGGTTCGCGCCCCCACAAATCTCACTAAATACGACGGGACCACAAACCCGGGCGTATGGCTCGAGGACTATCGCCTCGCATGCCGACTACCGGGATCAAGGAATATTCCTTGATCATACAATACCTCCCTATCCATCACGGGGATGCACCCCGGGCCTGGCTCGAGCATTTGCCCGAGGATACCATTCACGACTGGGAAGACCTAAAAAAGGTCTTCGTTGGAAACTTCCAAGGGACGTACAAACAGCCCGGGAGTTCGTGGGACCTCAAGGGCTGCACGCAAAGGCCCGGGGAAAGCCTCTGAGATTACATCCGGAGATTTTCTCAGAAGAGAAATGAGCTGCCGGATGTCACCGACGCCGACGTCGTAAGCGCCTTCACCTACGGGATGACCAACGAGGCGCTCGTTCACGAGCTCGGCCGCGGTCGACCAAAGACCACCGCCGACCTCCTCGACATCGCGACGAAGTTCGCCGACGGCGAGGACGCTATCGGGGCGATCTTCCACAAGAGGAAAGCCTCCCGCGACAAAGGCGAGGTCACTAGCGGCGCCAAGAAAGACCGATGCGATCGCCGCGACAAGCGACTTCGGGATGATCGCCCGGGACACGGGAGAAACAAGGACGCAGCCGCCGACCGACCGCCCAAGATGCAATCAAAATCCAACGAGCATTTTCAAAAGCTCATGGATGGGTCGTGCCCAAACCACTAGGTTCCCGGTGCACCACAAGCTCAAGGAGTGCGAGCTACTCAAATGCTTCATTGGCAACCCCTCACAGAAGAGGGCAAACACGGAGGAAGCCGCCCAGATGGTGGAAACAAAGGACGGCGCCGCCGACACTTTCCCCGAGCCTTCAGGATGCCTCATGATTTTCGGAGGCCTGGAGGCGTACGACGACAAGCGCCGACTCAAGCTCGCGAGCCGCGAGGTGCATGCAGCATACCCCGCCGTCCCATCATACCTCCGATGGTCGGAGACACCCATCACCTTCGACCGGAATGACTACCCCGACAAAGTCCCGCACCTAGGGACATACCTGCTTGTCTTGGACCCGATCATTGGTTCCAAGCACCTCACCAGGGTCCTCATGGACAGAGGCAGCGGCTTCAATATCATGTACATCGAAACTCTCGACGCGCTGGGAGTCCCAAGGATAGATTTACGTCCCAACAGCGCACAATTTCATGGGATCATTCTGGGACAGCAGGCTTACCCGCTCGGGCAAATCACACTACCCGTTACCTTCAGCGATCCCTTCGAACTTCTGCACAGAGCGGTTGCAATCCGAGGTGGTCGACTTCGCGGGTTCTTACCACGCGATTTTGGGGCGACCATGCTATACCAAGTTCATGGCCATCCCCAATTACACCTATCTCAAGCTCAAGATGCCCGGTCCGCACGGGGTCATTACGGTGGGCACCTCCTTTAAGGCGGCTTACCAATGCGAGCGCTCCAATTGCGAGCTCACGGCGTCCCTTGTGGCATCCAGGGAGTTTGCCGACCTCAAGAAGGGTGCATCCCAAGGTGTCCCGAGGGCATTAGAAGCCGCCGACCACGGGGCCCCAGAGAACTCCAGGCCGGAAGGCAACGCCTTCAAGGCCACGGAGGACACGAAGGAGATATCTCTGGACCTCTCCGACCAGACCAAGAAGGTCCGGATCGGGATAGTGCTCCCTAGAAAATAGGAAAGCACGCTCGCCTGACTTCCTCCAAGCCAACCGGGACGTCTTTGCATGGAAGCCATCCGACATGCCAGGCATCCCCCGGGAGGTCGCCGAGCACTCCTTGAACATCCAACCGTCTACAAGATCGGTCGCCCAACGTCTCCGCCGCTTCAACGAGGAGAAGCATAGAGCCATAGGGAAGGAGGTTGCGAAGCTTTTAGTCGCAGGATTTATAAAAGAAGTGTACCACCCAGAGTGGATCGCCAATCCTATACTAGGTAAGAAGAAGAATGGAAAATGGAGGATGTGTGTTGACTACACGAGCCTGAACAAGGCGTGTCCAAAGGACCCTTTTCCTCTTCCCCACATCGATCAGGTGGTCGACTCCACCGCAGGATGCGAATTACTCTCTTTCCTAGACGCGTACTCCGGCTATCACCAAATCACGATGAAGGAAAGTGACCAGCTCGCCACATCCTTTATCACTCCTTTTGGTTCTTTCTGCTTCGTGTCTATGTCCTTCGGGTTGAAAAACGCCGGGACGACGTACCAGCGGCGTATGCTCATGTGTTTTGCCGACCAAATAGGACACATAATTGAAGTATACGTTGACGATATAGTCATAAAGACTAGAAAGTTCGGCGATCTCATAGTCGACCTCGAGGAGACCTTCGCAAACCTACGGAGATTCAACATCAAACTCAACCCCGAGAAATGTGTTTTTGGGGTACCCAAGGGCAAGCTCCTGGGGTTCATGGTCTCAGAGCGAGGCATCGAAGCCAACCAAGAGAAAATCGATGCCATCCAAAAGATGGGCCCCATCCGGAACATAAAAGGGGTCCAGCGTCTGGTTGGGTGCCTAGCCGCGCTTAGTCGATTTGTATCCAAGCTAGGAGAGCGAAGCATGCCGCTCTACAAGCTCCTCAAAAAAGGGGATCGCTTCTCTTGGACCCAGAGGCACAGGAAGCACTGGATCAAATCAAGACCTTTCTGATGATGCCTCCAGTACTGGCAGCGCCCCAACTGGGCGAGACATTACTTTTGTACGTTACCGCCACCGCGCAAGTGGTCAGTGCGGCGCTCGTTGTGGAGCGGCAAGAGGAGGGTCATGCCCTCAAAGTACAAAGGCCGGTGTACTTTGTCAGTGAAGTATTATCCGAATCCAAGGCTCGGTACCCCCAGATTCAAAAGCTCCTTTACGTCGTGCTCATCGCAAAAAGGAAGCTCATACACTACTTCGACCGCCACCCTTTGGTAGTCGTCTCCACTGCGCCTCTCGGAGAAATCATCCACAATCGCGACGCGACGGGTCGCATAGCAAAATGGGCACTTGAGCTCAATGGGCTCGACATCACCTATGTGCCGAGAACCGCGATCAAGTCACAAGCTTTGGTCGATTTTGTCGCCGAATGGATAGAGGCACAAGCGCCGCCACCAATCGAGGATCCCAAGTACTGGATCATGTACTTCGATGGGTCATACCTCAAGACAGGCAGTGGGGCTGGAGTCATTCTCATCTCCCCGCAAGGACACACCTTACGCTACGCCATACGTCTCCACTTCCCATCCACAAACAACATGGCAGAATACGAGGCGCTCGTCCACGGGCTCCGTATAGCGGCGGAAGTAGGGGCAAGATGCCTCCTCATATGAGGCGATTCGAAGCTCGTCGTCGACCAAGTCATGAAAGCCATCAAGCCCCGCGACCCAAGGATGTGTGCCTACTACAGAGAAGTGCGCAAACTTGAGGAGAAGTTCAAAGGCTTCGAGCTGGAACACAACTATAGACGCCTCAATGAAGACGCATATCGACTCTCGACCATCACTTCCGGGCGAGAACCCATCCCAGAGAGAGTCTTCTCTTCCAACCTGTATGAGCCATCCGTCAAAATCGAACAGCCAGAAGAAAAGGCGCCGCCGCTTTCGCCAGCACCAACCGAACCAGAGTCATGCACTCGGGAGATGGTCGCTACGACCGACAGCCTCGACTGGCATCCCCCCATTGTGAAAAGGCTCAGTACCGGTGACCTCCTCGCTGACACGACCGAAGCCAGGCGCTTGGCTCGCAAAGGGAAATCCTTCATTCTCATCAACGGTGAGCTCTACAGAAAAAGCGCCTCCAGGATAAAACAAAAATGCATCCTGTCTAGCGAAGGAAGACAACTCATTGTGGTGGAACCGCCGATTTAATCCGGACTAAGCACATTAGCCTCCTCTGGCTTGTAATGTGATTAGGCCAAACTAAACCCGGTCGTCCGTCGAGAGTCATTTGACTCCCGATATTACCTTTTCCCAGAGGAACCGACATCATACACATGTGACCCACGATGGAGCCACAACAGATACATCATCATAGGCAGTTGAATAGCATAAAATTAGACTTAGTTACAAACCAGTTTTTACATAAAATACAAGTCCAACATAATGTTATAAGGTAGCAAGTTCGAAAGTTTCTCGCAGCGGAATTTTAAGTTTCAGAGGTCATTATGATACCACCAAAAGATTTGCATTAGAGGTAACAACATCGAGCCCACCGATGTTGCCCTTGTGCCACTCATGTCGTTTCATCCTAAATGAGGACATGCTCCGCCTCCAACACAAGTGCAGACCATGAATTCCATACCTGCGCTCAAAATGTGGGGGCAAACCCTGAGTACTAATTACTCAGTAGGTCTTAATGGAGTTGGCTTACGGCTGACGCGAAGCGGCTTACTAGCAAGTGGATCCTTAGCCTTTAGTTTTAAACAAACATGTGTAACATAAGTAGCAAGTTTTCATCATTTGTATGACCTCCAACATAAAAGTAACTTGCGGTAAAGTAAACAGTTCAATTCAAACATTTGGTATTCCAAAATCATGAGTATTAAATACCAGAGTGTTTAAGTAGTTACTACGTTGCCCGTGTGCATTATCAGCAGTCCCACACCTGGTGGGCATCAGTGATTCGAATCGATTTTAATTCCAGGGAATAACTATCATGCCAGGGGTATATGCTTACTAGCCATCGCGTTCCCACATATAGTCCCCATCTCCACCTGTCTTGTCCCAAGATTCAAAGCGCCCCCACCTAACCCCCGGGTTGTGCCCCCTCAGGAGCTGATACCACAGTTCTTTGGGTCAGCCCTCCCTCGAGTACAAGCGCCCCCGGGCCCATCGGCCTCCAGCAAGTGGATGGGCGGAGCCTCGAAAACTTCGGACAAACCCAGGTAAGACTTCACCGGTCCCATTTCCCGGTTAAGCACTCTAGCAATGTTATGCCGAACAGCAGGCAAACAGCGGACGAGCCTTATGCGACTCGGGCGGAGTCCCAAGTGCACTCTTATGAAAAGCATATACTGAAATAAATCTCCGCCCGGTCTCCATTTAATTCATGAGCAACAATAATAAATGACATAACTGTAAGCTTTTGTAACTTTGAAAACACCTACGTGACGAGTCCACACACTCGTGTCTACTCGTACCTAGCAATTTCTAGGCATACTCGTCCTATGAACTCTATGTATAGGTGCTAGGGCCAGGGCGGCCAGGGAGTCTGATGCAACTGGTTTCAAGCAACTCCTAATGCATATGCGTAATCATCAAGTATAATTTGTTTGCTGGGTTGAGTATGGTCCTGCCTACCTTCCTCGTTAGAGTCAGTAGCTGCCTCCTGAGCGGAGTCGGGCTCTTGCTGTTGGTCCTCTGGCTCTTGGTGCAGCTCCTCCTCGGGCTCCTCCGCGACGGGTTGGTTCGGCGGTTGTTCTTCGTTCGCGGAATCTATATGCATGACATGGTGCAATTGGCGCATGTATTAGTGCAATGCTTGCTTCAGGATGCGAGTGCAATGCAAGGAATCAGGGTTTATGGAAAACATTATGTATTTTCGTGATGAAACTTGTTTAGCTTTTTGAAATCGTACAAGCCATCATCTATGCTAGCTTAGCGTTACCATCATGCACTTCTAAAACTGTAGTGAAAACCTACATTGCATTCCAAATCAACGGCTAAGGTTTACATACTCCCATACTTCCAAATATGACCCAGGGTGGCATTTATTAATATACTAGTCTCATGATTTCTATTACTTACTTACATAGGCTTTATGTCTACCATTTTCGAAATAGGTCAAACCTTACATGTATAGCCTCTCGTTTTCAGCGGTGAGCTACTTTTAACCATTAGAATTCAGATACATACTGTGAAGTCCCCTATGGCTTAATTTTTATTTAGACCCCTTGTCTTTTGCTAATCATAAGCTTAATTGCTAGGCAGGGGTAAAACAGTAAATAAACAATAAGCATTTAGGCTATCAAATTTTATACTAAGTTTAAATATGCTAGTAAGGCTTCTGCCCAAACTTTAGAATTTTTGGTCCTCATTTAAACTACATTTCCTATTTATTAAGTTATTTCTACATGAATTCATTATTTTCAAAATACTAACTAAACTTGACATGCATAGTACTCCCTTTCAACAGTGAGCCATTTATACTACAGGGAGCACAAATAAAATGTATAAAACTATTTAGAGCACAACTTCTATGTAATTATGATTTCTTCAATTATTTCTATGCTAAAACTACATACAGGGGCAAAATGGTAATTAAACAGGGAACCTTTGAGCTACCAAAAATCATAGTGAGCCTATATACCCTAATTACCCTGATGTTCAAATTTGGCAGTTTTTGGAGATCATTTAGTCCACATTTCTTATTTATTAGGGTTTTTCATGCTTGCATAAAATCAGGGGCAAATTGGTACTTTCCTACTCAACCATCATATTCACTAGATAGATCTATTCAAAAGGATTACAATGCAACTAGTTTGGTATTTTTTTGATTTTTATTGAATTTTCTATGATTTTTCAAAGGTTTCTGCCGAAATAATTAATTTAAAAGGAAAATCATTAGATCCTGGGGCTAGATTGTGATTGTTTCGAAACCCCAGGGGCTAGTACGCAAGACTTGCAAGACTCAGCGTACAGCGCGGTGGACCGATTTGCGAATATGGAAAAAGCAGGGGCCGGATCTAAAATTTGCCCGGCCCCCTTCTTTTTCCTCGCGACTGCCCGCGGCCGGGCGGGAGGAAGCGCGCGCGCCGGCGAGCCGGAGCTCGTCGCGGCCGCGACACGGGTTGGGGAGGGTGTTCCCCATTCGGGGCTTCTACCTTGAGGTGACGGCGTCGTCGAAGAGGGCGTGGACGAGGTGGACGGCGGCGGTGAACCGGAGGTGAACTGGCGCGTCGCGACGTCGAGGTAGGGGCTGATCTCGGCGCTCGGGAGGGGAATGGCGACGAGGTCTAGGGCGCGAGGTGCGCGGGAGCGAGGTGAAGGTCGCGGTGTAGGTGTGGAGGCACAGGGAGCGACTGGAGGGGAGGGCGCGAGCTCGAGCTCCGAGCTCGGCTCTAATGGCGAGTGCGCACTGCCGGGCGTGGGGAGCGAGGGAGACGAAGGCCGAACGCGTGAATGAGCTCGGGGAAAGGAGGCCGGGCCTCGCCCTCGCCTTGAAGGCGCGCCGTGCACGCTGTCGGCGGGCGGCAGCAGCGCGTGGCCACGGCGGTTGGGGAGCCCGGCGCGTGGCCACGGCGCTCAGAGGGCCGGCGCCGCGTGGGCGCGCCCGGGCGGGGAGGGAAGGAGAGAGGCGCGCGGGTGAGCTGGGTCTATGGACCGATGAGGCTGACAGGTGGGGCCAAGGCCGGGGATGAAGAACAAGGCGCATGGACCGGGTGCATGGAGCGAGGGAGCCGGTGGGGCCCACAGCTGCGGGTGTCGGGCGGGAACCCGCAGCCCTGACAGGTGGACCCATCTGTCATAGGCTCATGAGAAAAAGAAAATCCTGAAAAATGAAAAATGGGATTTGACCACTAACCAGGTTTCTGAATGTTTCAAATTTGATCAATTTACCAGCCGAATTTGAAAAGGACCCAATTGAATTAAATGTTGTACCCTTTGAGATCTACAACTTCGTCAAAAGCACCAGGTTCAAATTCTGGCTCTAAATTTGATTTAAACTTGAATTTAACTATCAGCCCTCAGTTTGGACTGAGAACTGTTTTCCTAGGATAATTCAAATGTCCTATTTCTAGCCATTTTCTCCCAAAAGTCTTTTTGACAAAGTTGTTCAATATTTCATGGCCTAAAACTTTCCAAATTGGACCTTTGCATGAAAAGGACTCTAGGATATATAAAAATGAAGAATTCTAAATATGTCAGATTTGGAGTGTGTTTGTTGGGTAACACCAAAAGTCCCTTTACACTAAGTTAAGCCCATTTTCCATCCAAGCTCTAATTGACAAAGTTGTTTACCACCTTAAGACCTACAAGTTTGGTATAAAAAGTTTCACCTAAATATCCATAGGATTTAAGTTATGCTCACATTTATAGCGTCATTTTTGCAAAACTGAGTGTATCACTTAACTATTTTCATCATGTTTGTTCATATGGCTCAAATGCACATTAGCATGAGATGAGATGATGCTTATGAGAAGTAATTAAACAAAGTATGCACATGATCATGCTCAGGAGATGCCTAGGGCATCACACTCATCGCCTACATTGATAGAGCTTGAGTGCCCGATCTTTCGGTGATGTCCTCATCATACATCCACGGCGGCACATGCGGTCATCACGCCGCATCCAGGGCCTTGGTGGGGAAGGCATTTCGACAAGGTTTCTATTGGCCCACCGCCATGTCGAACGCCGAGCAGGTGGCATGAACCTGTGAGGGCTGCCAATTCTTCGCTAGACAGACACACATGCCAGCACAAGCGCTACAGACCATCCCCATAACATGGCAGTTCATGGTTTGGGGTCTGGACATGGTCGGTCCTCTCAAAAAGGCGCCCGGGGCTTCACCCACTTGCTCGTCACCGTCGACAAGTTTACCAAATGGATCGAGGCCAAGCCCATCGCAACACTTAAGGCCGCAGATGCGGCCTCCTTTTTTCACGACATCGTCTATCGGTTCGGGGTACCAAACTCCATCATAACCGACAATGGCGTCTAGTTTACCGGTCGCGGTTTCCTCGAATTCTGTGATGAATTCAACATCAAGGTCGACTGGGCCGCCGTCACACATCCACAAACTAACGGTCAGGTCGAACGTGCCAACGGCATGATCCAGCAAGGCCTTAAGCCTAGGATCTTCAACAGGCTAAAAAGTTTGGCTCTCGATGGGCCGCCGAGCTACCAGCGGTTTTATGGAGCTTGCGCACGATGACGTCCAGAGCTACTGGATGTACACCCTTCTTCTTGGTGTACGACGCCGAGGCAATGCTCCCCACCGAGCTAACATATGGATCCCCGAGGGTCCAAGCCTACAACGGTGAGATGAACACAACGGACACTCAGCTCACGACCGACCTTCTCGACGAAGCTCGAGAAGCGATCGTCATCACCTCCGCCAAATACCAGCAAGACTTAAGGCGATACCACGATCGTCAGATCCGCAGCAGGTCCTTCAACGTAGGCGACCTAGTTTTGAGAAAGGTCGTAATCACCAAAGACAGACACAAACTTTCCCCACCTTGGGAAGGACCATATATCGTCGCCCAAGTCTTGCGCCCCGGGTCATATAAACTAAAAGACTCCGACGGCGACATCCTTGCCAATGCATGGAATATCGAGAATCTGAGGAAGTTCTACCCCTGAACGCAACTATCGCGCTTTCAGATAAGTTAGATGAACCAACCCCACGGTCGCTACGTCTAACTCGGGGGCTAGATGGAATGGCACACATACCAATCCGCGCACCCCGTGAACAGGGAAATTTCAAATAAAAGGAGAACGAAGCCCGAGTCATCAAGGGTGATACGGTGTCTGACAAGCCATAAGACATAAAACGATAAAACTACAAAGTCATTCCGCTTCCGGCCTTCGCAGAAGAGAGGCAAGCTCAACGCGGCTGGAGATCATCATGGCATGAGGCTAAACCTCTTCCTCAAGCCTTTCCACCTCCTCGTCACCCAAGCCGCCGGCGAAGCCCTCGGCTATCGCTCCAAGCACCGGGCGAAGCTCATCGAAATGAGAAACCGCTTGAGCGAGCGCCATGCTGCTCCCAAAGAAGGCGGCCTGCCACACGACACGGTCGACATGGCCGGGGAGCGCGGCCAAATGCTCCGAAAGCGGAAGAAGCGAGGGCGGCGTCAAACAAGCGCACGCCGCGCCAGCTGCATCCCGAAGATCTTGAACCTCCGCCCGGAGTTCTGAGAAACCACGAGTAAAAGATTACGACCGAACCTCGGTCAGAAACAAGGGTTATGGCAGGAGGAGAAACACCCACCGTGGACCGTAACACCCTAAGCGGCAAGCTCGGTGTTCACCCGCTCAAGCGATTCCGCCGACAGACACAGGGCCGATTCCGCGTCGGCGGCATGCTCCTGGCACAGACCCTGCGCACTCTCATCGGTGGCGTCACGCTCCCCGCGGAGCCGCTCCACCTCCCGACGGAGGTCCCCCACCTCCGAGCGGAGCAAGACCGATTCAGCGGATGCGCTATCCAAACGCATAGACAACGCGCTCGGCTACCGCACCGCCGCGACCCTTAGGCCCTCCAGGCGAGTGGCCTCTGCGCGCACCTGCTTTGTCTCGTCCCGCACGGCCGCCAGTGCAAAATTATGCTCGGCCGTGCGCGACATGAGAGCCTTCAATAAGAACGCACGCTCAGGGAAGGGGACCCACCGAAGCATGTACAATAGGGAGAAAACGTACCACTCCGTGCAGAAGAATACGCCCCATGATCGCCTCCTGAACATGACCGGCCGCCCCCAGGGCCTCCCGGAGGGAAATCAGGAGTGAACCGACCTCGGTGGCAGCCCTTGTAGAGGCCTTCTCCACGATTCCCCACTCTGTTACCTCCTGCCCAACAGAAGGGTCAAATGATCCTCCCCACTCGAACCAAAGCGGTAGGGAGGGCACAAATAGATGCACGGCGTCTGGCGGAGGAGGTCTAGGAGGAGGGAGCGGCAGCCTGACCAGCGCGGCGTCCCCCGATAGCTCAGTCACAACAATGTCCCCGCGGGAACATCCATGAACACCAGAGGGGACCGGCGCCAGGATCGATGGCACGGTGCGCCCCCACGTCACCTCGAGGTGTCACTTGAGCTCCTATGGAGGAAGACGGCACCGCCCACAGTGCCTACTGGCACGCAATCCTCTCGGCCTCCAACAATGACTTGTGGGGCATATGCATCCTGGAGAAGAGGGCGTCAAAACTCATGATCATGAAACCCAATCATGTCAGAGTAATATCAAAACCACATACCGAGAAGACCGCGGCACGGAAAAGGGCCGCCTTAGCGTGGGGGGAACCGCGGTACGAGTAGCACTCACCGACAAGACCAGCCCACCGGTAAGCGCCGCCCTCTGCCCGCTTCCACCGCTTGGAGAGGACGCTTGCACCGACGGAGGGGCGCTCGAAGCCGTGGATGCCACAGGTCCGCTCCTTGGGGATGGTTGCGACGCATCTCCTCCTAGCGACGTCGCAGGCACGACCGTGTCCGGGAGCGGCGACGCCACAAGCCCCGCCACGTCTGAAGACCCCGCCGCAGCTGTTCCTGCCACGACCGCATCCCCTTTCGTCGTCGACGCCGTTTGGCCCGACATCGACGCCATCGCCAGCGACGACGTCGCGCCCCGAACGTTACTCGACGACGCCCCGGGAACGTCGGCCCTGGATGGCGGTGGCCCCGCCTGTGCTCCCGAAGGATCCATCACCAGAAGAGCTTCGGGGAGGATGTTCGGATGAGAGCACTCCGCGAGCGGGACCGCCTCAGACGTTGCGTCCGAAGACCACTCCTTGTCAGATAGATCGGTGGGGGGCGTAGGCGAATCACCGCGTTCCTTCGCCCTCCGCGCACGCTCTGCCAGCTTTTGTTGGCGAACGCGCTGGTGGCGTTTCTCGCGCTGCTCTTCCGCATGTGCGTCTGCCTCCCTCTTCCACTTCCGGTCGGCCTTGATGGCTGTATCCTCTGGGAGAGGGGCAATGGAAGGCTTGAGATTACCAAGCCCCTGAGCGACGAAGAGGCAAAAATTTAGCACGAACAGAATCAACAAAAAAGCGGCTGCGAAGAAAGAATCTCACCAGGCCGCTCTTAATCGAACGATTAAGGGCCAGAGGGCCACCTGCAAAGGGCGCGGATGATGTCCCTTCGGTGACGATGACCAATCGAGACCAAACCTCCTTCGGGGAGAGTTCATCGGTCGAGCTCCGGTCCGGGTCGCCTATGCCGATGTAACCCCACATTCCGTGCTGGCGAAGCCACAGAGGTTGCACCCTCATGTGCAGGAAGGTGTGAACTAGCTTGGTGCCGGTCAGCATGCGGCGGCAAAGGGTGTCGATCTTCCCCAGAAGAAGCTCCACCTGGTTCGCATACCTCTTGTCCCGGCCCCATTCCCATTTGGCTCTTTTCAAGGGGGCACCGCCAGTAAAAACCGAAGCCCTCCCGACGTAACCCGGTGGCGGCACAACTCCGTTCGCCAAGGGAGGGTCACCGAGGATCTGCACATAGAACCACTCCCCTGCGTACCCATGGGAGGACGACGGAAGCGAGATCTAGAGGTAGTCCTGCTTGCGGCTGTTGCGCAGCTGAACCGCCACGCTGCCGACGAAAGACTGTCCACCTTGCCCCGGCGATAGTTGTGGCCGAAACAGGTAGCACCACAGCTTGAAGTGCGTCGCGATTCCGAGGAAGGCCTCACACAGCGTGATGAAGCACACCATGTGAAGGATGGCGTTGGGATTCAGATGCTGATTCTCCAACCCGTAGAAGAAGAGCAGCCCCCCGTACGAATGGATGCACGGGAAGCCCAAACCCGCGCTCATAAAACAGCGCGAGCACCACTACCTCATCACCACGAGGATCTGGCACTCGACCGATGTCCTCTAGCCTCCACCCCGACTCCGCCTGAGGGGGGAGGAAGCCCTTCCTCTCTAGGGAAAGCACGCGGCCCTACGAAGTAGTGCATCTGGGGAAGGACGCCATGAACGTGAGATGGGGGAGACCGGCATAAGCAAGGCGAGGGAGGACTCGGAACGCGCAAGGATGTCGAATCCTGGCGGCGAGAAGGCGAGATAGAGGGAACACACTAGGTAAGCATGAAAACACGAATCCCCCCAACCATCGGCTTTTATACAGGGAAAGGAAGGCGAGGCGGAGAAGGCCGGGCGAAACGACGCGGTCAGAGGACGGGCCCTACCACGACGCATGACTCCCCCAGTGACCGCCAACCTCGGGAGATGTGGACACGCAATTGATCCTCCCGGTTCTCCCTCGGACAACGAACCCAGAGTAGGGCACAGTGGTTCACTGCCCCACAAAAAGCGCAATCGTCATGCCACCTGACACGCATAAGAAGACCAAGGGATTCCCTCTCCCGCGACTAGACAGCTCCTCACCTTGGATAAAGCACCATGGGCTGAGGGCCCATTTATGGCCTGGACAAACTAGCGTGCAAGAGTGAGGGACGGTCGGTTGGCAAGCTCTGAGCGAGTTGCAAGCCAAGTGGATGGCATACGGCCCATTTGTCCCGACCATGTCCAAGGCCATACCTCAAATTCCCTTGCGGCAACCTAGCTGATGGGGTGGCCACGCGGCCCCTTCTTTGGAACGGACACCCGACCAAAGGGCCGAGACAAGGTCGAATAAGGAAAGGCTTTTTAATGAGATGCCCCCAAGAGGGTCGAGCCCCCCAGTGGGACCACTCGCCGTGACCATCCCGACCGGAGGGACCGTCGGATCTCACTTGGACAACCCACGATTAGCTCGACGGCCTCCAACTGCCGCACCACCGTGGTCGACTATGGGTGGCCCAACCCTCAAAAGGTGAAAGGACCTTCCGAGGGGGGACAGCGCGCGAGGCCCCACTCTTCCCCTAGCATGACGCTCGGGGGCTCCGCCTAAGGTCAGCAGAAGCTAGTCAACCCCACTCTTCCCCTAGCATGACGCTCGGGGGCTCCGCCAAAGGTCAGCAGAAGCTAGTCAATCCCAACACCAAGAAGCGCATACCAAAGCAACATAGCCCTAGGGCGTTTTGCAAAAATGCATGGGGGCTCAGGGGCTACATCCTACGGATGCAATTGTGCGCCCTACCACAACACGGCAGCCTCCGACCAATTCCAAAAATTGGGCGAAGGCTCGGGGGCTACTGACGGGGAGGCAATAAAGGCGCCTCCAGGAAAGACGGCCTGCGGCCCATCGGCGGCCCTGTAAGGGCTACCATGCTGAGGGAGGCCATCCGGCCCAACTCACGCGGAAGCAGCCGGGCCTCGCCCCGCACGGGCACACAAGGCAAGACGACCAAGCCACGCCCCCAACGGTCGGGCGAGGCAGAACGGACGAGCTTCACCCCGAACGAGCGCGCGGGGCGAGACGGACGGTCAGGCGAGAGGGAACGGCCGAGCCTTGTCCCGTACGGTCATGCGAGGCGGAACGACCTAGTTTCGCCCCGTACGGTCGCGCGGGGCGGAGTGGATAGAGCCTTGTCAGGAGCCGAACCGACTGTGGGCCCAGCCGAAAGGACCACACATCGCCCCCCACGTCTGCTAACTCGCACGCTTGTACCTACGGCGTAGGAAAACGAGGGAAGACATCATGGCCTACGCCAATCGCGATGCGACACCGCCTCATCCAGCCCTCACGTTCACCTGCCACCATGGCACGCGGGGAGGTGGTGTCAGCCCGTCAGGACGGACGGAATGGGACGTCCCTGTACCACAATTGACCCCAAGAGGAGGAGGGGGCTTCTTGCCTGGTACCCTCGTGATTGGCATGACGTGGCTGGAGGACCAGGAGAGACGACCGAGCCGTGCCCTCAACGCCTGGCGCAGCATAGCTACATGACTTTGAAGGACGACCATACCGCGCGTGCGAGGGACGTGCCAAGGATGATCTGGTCAACTGAAGGACTCCTGCCAAGAGGATCCCGCATGTCATTCTTCCTTCTTTTTGCTTCTCTTCATTCCTTCTCCTGCCATATCCCAAAACACTGTAAGCTCCCCCTTACGCCTACAAAAGGAGAGAAGCGCCTGCTGTAGAGGACAAGAGACAGAACCTCATAGTCTTCACTTGCACACTGTGTAACACTACCACGGGTTGAATGACCTCCAGCAATATAACCATTCGCACTCACTGGACGTAGGGATTTCACTCCCGAACCAGTATAAATCTTTCGAGTCTTCCGGCTCTCCATTCGGAGCCGGTCCGCGCTGTTTCCCTGCCGAACAACAAATCTACTGCTTGTGCCCCCCGGTTCCCGGAACCACGACAACGACTGTGTTCAATTATTTAAGAGCCGATATCTATGATGAATATGTTAAGTTATCATCTATAACGTTCTTACAAATATTATTATGCAATCACACAATTATTACCATTTTCAAATTTTACTCTAAAATTATTTTAGAAGTCCCGCAGCAACGGGCAGGGTATCATCTATTTTCAAAAGTTACTCACCCCATCCCATTTTATCTCTCTTTGATTTTTTTACCATTCCCTCCGTCCCAATTTATAGGTCGTTTGATTTTTTAGCACAAAGTTTGACCGGCTCGTCTTATTCAAAATATTTGCGAAAAAGTAAAAAATTTTAATTCATAGTTAAAGTATATTATATGCTAAACTAAATCACAATGAAATAAATAATAAGTGTGAGATTTTTTTAATAATACGAGCCGGTCACATTTGGTGTCAAAAAAAATTAAACGACCTATAAATTAAAACAAAGGGAGTAAATTTGACTTGCTTATCTTATTTAAAATTTTTCATAATTACCATTTATTTTATTACGATTTAATTTAGACATAATTTATTTTAACTACGACTTGAATTTTTCGATATTTTTGCAAACATTTTGGTTAAATTGAGGTAGCCTGATTTGATATAAAAAAATCAAACGACACAAATTAAAACGGAGGGAGTAACTTTTAATGTAATATAAACAAGTTTTCCTAAAAGATTGATCTAATCGGAAAGATGCCGTATAAACGGGAAAGGATTCGTTTAAAAAATATTACGGCCCAATACTTAATTACCCATGAGTCCCCACCAGCAGCCTATATAACCTCTGGTCGGTCCGTCTCCATTGCCCCACCAGCAGGCACGAGCGGCCCCACCTCGCAGCCCCAAAATCCCCTTCTTCCGATTCCAAATGTCTTCCTCCGAGCTCGTCCTCTGCAATCTCGTCCCGGCCCCCCAAACCCTAAACCCTCCCCCTCCCCACGCCCCCACCGCCGCCGCTGTCTCCGGCGACCTCTCCATCTCCGCTGCCGTCGCGGCGACTCCCCGCGGCCGGGTGCGCCGCCCAGTGGGGTCCTCCTCCGCCGACCGCCACGCCAAGGTCGCCGGCCGCGGCCGCCGAGTCCGCATCCCGGCGATGGTGGCGGCGCGCGTTTTCCAGCTCACACGCGAGCTCGGACACCGCTCCGACGGAGAGACCATCGAGTGGCTGCTCCGCCAGGCCGAACCCTCCATCATCGCCGCCACCGGCACCGGCGTCACGCCCGAGGAGGCGCCCCCGGCTCCCGTCACAGTGTCCCCCGTCAGCGCCACAGCATCTCTGATGCCTGTCCCCTACTACACGGCGCTCCTCATGCAGCCGCCGCCCGCCGCCGCATCTGTCTCTGGCACCGCCGGGGAGGAGAATAAAAGCTAGGCTTGGTAGAAGTGGATTCTAAGAGGGCAGTCGGTACGGTTAGGGCTATAAGGTTAGTTAGTAGATTAGATTTCTTATGTGTGATCAGTAGTCTTGGATTCCCCCCCTCAATAATTAACTTGTTACCATGTGGGGAAGCCACGGATTGTGTTCCTTAGATTATGAGGGATTTAGGTAGAGAATAGATTGAGATGGTAACAACAGAAGAGGACAAAAAGACATCAGTTGTTCTACCGATGTTGGGAACAAAGTATGATTATGACCTATTGTGAATGGTCAAGTGCTGAGCTTAAGCCAGCATCTGGATGTTCTTTTTCTTTCCGTACATGTTTAGTTACTTTTGTATTTGACTAGAAGCTGGATTTGGTCTCACCATCTAGGAATTTGTCATGGTGCTTGGTTCATAAACAAGGGCCAGGTGGTGGTGCAAGTTTGAAAGGTATCAAATTGTCTTGTTGCTTACAGTCCTGATGTCTATATCTTGTTATGTGCATTTTCCAAATGTATTGCAGTGACTGGACAATAGTGGTTTAGCTGCAGTTTTGTTTTGATGGTGGTTCAAACTTTAGTGCCAAGTCATATGTGCATGTGCTATGTGGTCCTATTTTTTTTCATCCTACAAAAGGGAGCAGTATGTATTTTTGCATGTTTACTTTTCTTGTCTGGATGCCAGGTTAGACAGCTGTACTTCTCTTTAAGGGGGAAAACCTCATATAAACGTCTGCAAAATCAGTTATCAGTCAGGCAAATGGGTGTCTTTTAACTGTAAGTATGCTGTTACCTATCTACATGTACCTTGAATCATGTAAAGTACTTATGCAACTGAAAATATTAATGTAATGATTCTGCCATTTCTTCTGCAGATTGACTTTATAACCATTTGGTGTGAAGTGTTCCCTACCGACCCAGCTAGCATCTTGACATGAATGCTTGTGCAGTTGATATGATTTGGACTCATCAATGTGGCTATAATCATAGTCAGGTATAAATGATTGGATTTGAAGTTTAGTTAAGTTGTTGTCAGAACTAGCAGTGGCATATGAACTTGCTAAATTCAGCAAACCTTCAGATTTTTCTTGGGTCGACAATTTTCTAGTGTTCGTCAGGTGCCTGGCAGTTAGTGATTTGTCAAACTTGTCATATTAATGAAATCATATTTTTTACTAAAAAAATAAATAGCTTGACTTGAGAGTGGAATATACCAGAAAAACTTTCTTTGGCTACTGGCGCATGAAATTCGCAATCCATGGGCCGAAACCATAGCCTAGGCTTTCAGCCTCCTTTTACTATTATTGCTATCACTAGTACTTTTACTATCTCTCCAGTGGTACTCCTGTTGGGTTTCATCAATAGCCTATACTAGTCCCACCTTGCATAGCATTAAAAGTTGTTTCTGTTACAAACATGACCATGCTACAGTGTTGAGTCATTATTTTGATGCTGCAGTGAAAAACTGTTTCTTATCTGCAACTTAATGCAGTATGAAACTATGAAGTTTGTGGTTCTAGTATGATACTTTGGCATTTGTTTCCGTCTAAATATGTGTACTAGCATGGATTTTTCATGAATTCTTTCATACTATTTTGGAATCAACTTTCAGCAGAATATTTTGATTGATTCAGTGACCTAGTTATGTTTGTCTGAGTTTTAAAGGTAGTACCTGTTGCACTACTGATGCTCGCTCCCAAATTGCCTACGATTGCAAGTTTGGCCACATGATAAGTGGTAATATCGATCCAGATGGAATCATGGAACTCTGCATGTTGCTCTTGCTACTATGTAATTGTATCTGCTTTGTAGATAGCATGTACCTCTTTCACTGTTTTAGTCATCACTATAAAAGAGAGCGAGCTTTAGCAAAATCGTTTTTACCTATGATGACCCCAGTGTACCTCTAGCGTTGGTTTCACTCGCAGATTGAAAAAGTTGGAAATGGTCCATAACCAATAGAAGAAAAATGTTTCAACACTTTGGTCTTTTATTTTCTCGCATCATTTTTTTGCCAATACCTACCTGTTATTTTCCTTGTGTTATAATTAATGGGAAAGAAAGGATGTCTATCCAGCATGTCTCATTTTTTTAATTCTTTTTTTCTTTTCCTCCCTTCTATTGTCTGATTGATCATCGCACAACACGTACGTGTTGTACGTACGTCTATGTTATTCTATCCTATTCTATCCTATAAAAGAACGAAAAACAATTTTCTACTTTAATGGCTTTCTACCCATCTTAATCTCCACCATTGATCTAATTTAGATTAAAGATCTGATGATAATCAAAGTGGGTTTAGGTGGGCCCATGTTACTCGCGGTATCGGAGTATCAGCCCCTTCAGCTCCCATTCTTTTTTCACCTAAAATTGTACCCATCCCTAGATCCAAATCTTGGTCATATAACAAAGATATGCCACAACCTAACTTGGGTCTACCAGGACACGATATGGATCCACCGTAGCCCAACTTATGAAGGAATAAGTGGAAAAAAAAACATAGGAATATCATGTCATAATCCCACATCGCCCATAGAACCTAAGATTTGTGTACTCATAATACATTAACATGACCTCCAAAACAAGCGGCTGTTCAAGAAAAATGCATGTGCAGCAACAAACGCGATCTAGGAAGAAGGGGAAGAGAGAAGAGAGGAGGTCAACGTATTAGACTGCAGGTCGGCATGGTGGCGAAGGACCGACGGCGATGGATACACGACGACGCATAGGAAGGAAGAAGAGGAGGATGCTGACAGTGGGTCCTTCCATGCCCGGCGCGGAGGAGAGGAGGCGAATGCGACTGCGGAAGAAGGGGTGGGCACGCACTCGTCGGCGAGAGGTCACGCAGGCCGCTTCACCGTCTCGTCGTTCTTTCACTAGGGGCGGGGGAGTGAGGACCGAGAAGGTGACCTAGGAAGGCGGGGTTGAATAGGTCGAGCCTAAAAACACAAACCCCCATAACCCTCCCTTCTCAAAATGTGCAAGGTCGCGTAGCAATGCAGAGCTACCAATCTTAGGACACGCTGTGGAAAGCTACGCGGAAACACTCGCTCAAACATCGATGAAAAACGACGCAAAATGAGACAACTTGCCACCAACAGCTTGCACCATATAGTCCGGTGTGCACAAGCTATGAGGACAAGAAACGGCCAAGTTGACATGCACCAGACGGTCTGATGTTGATCACTGAACGGTCTGACGGTCACACACTGGACGGTCCGGTGCAACCATCAGAGGGACTATGAAACCCTCAAGAGCACTGGACGGTATGATGGTGAACCATCGGATGATCCTACGTGTACAAAGGCCCTAGGTGGCTGGACCTCGTAAACTCCGCCCACTCACCGAACAAACAATTAGACGGTCCAGTGTACCACCGAACGATCCGATGCGTACAAAAGTCATGGCCTGAGTGAGAGTGAGAGAAAACAGCCCGTGAATCCACAAAACTCTAATAAAATCTTGCTCCAAAGATCTCCAAACCTCACGAAACTTTGCATGGATCTTGTCTAGGCCATGGAGAAACTTTCCTAAGAGAATCACCCTCTCAAACTTTGGGATTCTGCACGGATTTGAGTATCCAAGAGGTGAAGAAAGGGCAATAACAAAAGAACTCGGGGTTGCTTGTGGATTCAAAGATTTGGCACACCACAACTACAATCTCTCCACGTCCTAGCAGTCAAAAGCACCGGCAAGAGAAAGATCTCAAACTTGGTCAAGCACAAACGCACCAAAAGACCAAGAGATGAGATCAAAAGCCAAATAAGAAGAGAGGGAAGTAAGCACACACAAGGAGCTGCACGAAGTCCATCTATTAATGCCTTTAAAGAGGTCTCAAGATTCAATTACATGATGGGAAAATCGTTCTCCAAGCAGCCACTCTCTCCTACCCACTAACTATGGGAACTAGATCACTCTAATCTCACTTTTATTGAAGTCCTTTGCTTGGATGACCAAAATCTAGGGTTTCTAAGCCCTAAACAAGAGTCTAACAAACCAAAAGAGAGAACTAATGGCATCCTACTCTCTTATTTATACTACAAGATCTAAACCTAGGTAGTTTTGCAACTAGACCCCTATATTACAAACACTTAACACTAGAAGGCCTATAGAGGCTAGAAAAGACCGCCAGTAACTTAGACGGACGAACACGATGGAGTCCTTATCTTCTTACCCTCAAAGCAATCTCCTGATGTCCTCCATGTGTCAAGTAGTCCATCCCTTTTTGGAAAACTTTGGTTTTGGCGAAACCGTCAACCAGCCCCTGGTTTAGACGGTGTAACCAGGAAAGGCTCTTGGGCCCCATTTTTGACGCTTCAACCGGGAAACGATTGTTGGGCTTCTCATCTTGAGTAATTTTACGGCTCACGACACCGTCCCAGGCCCAAGGTCACATTTATGGGTCGAGCCTAACTTGGACCGCAGCCCAAGCCACATGTCAGTCCACTAGGAAAGAATTTTGTCACGCCAAGTCCACTTTGGCACCGCCTCTCAATACACTCGAGAGGACTTTCCTCCATATCATACTTAGGAGGTGCCTACTAGTCCATCAATAGGTATTTGGTAGTTAACAAGTGCTCATCACATCTAGGACGAAGGAACAGACTCGGTACACTTGAGTCCCTCGAGGAGACGTAGGAAGCAGAGAGAAGAGAACGGCATGCGGCGCGGGGAGAGAAAGGAATGGCTAGGGTTTTCCACTCGGCCCCTGATTTTTCGGCATTGTATATAATGCTCGAGTGATTGCCGGCCATTAGATACGATCCAACAATGGTGATTGAGGCGTGGGAGAGATCGGGCCGCGGTGGGCCGCCAGGAGGACACGGACCGGAATTGCGCGCGGGCCGAGCGCGGCTATGGGTCGTTTCTGCGAGATGAACAGAGAACATAATGTTTTAATTGGATTGAGTGTTTGTGTCTTTGTTTTTTGCATTTAAGATATGATTAGATTTATAGAAAACAATCATATGGCTTTAGACCTTTATATAGAAAACGAGAAGCCACAATTGAGAAAGTCAAAGAACCCAATTCAGATGGTATTTGTTCGAGTGAGCAAGCTTTGTATGAAAACTTTCTAGATGATGATGCAAAAGCAATCTATAAATTCCATTTGGAAGATTGAAGAGCGACATGTGGACTGAGTGTAGAAAAAGAATGGTTTATACTCTGCCAAATTTGCATATCGCCTAATGTCCCTCTCAACACATATGATGGGACAAAATAAAATGAATAATGCAATTTTTCACTTAGTGAGGAGAATCCATTTAGGAAAAAATATTTGGCATCTAAAAGTTCTGCACAAGGTGAAAGTTTTCTGGTGGCGTGTAATTCATAATTACATAGCTGTGAAAGAAAACTTGATGCAAAAACACATGGAAATACAAGGTACTTGGCCTGAATGTGGTTATGCTTATGACACTATTTGTCATGCCTTAAATAAATGTACTTTTGCTTCTATGTTTTGGCAATCTTTTAATAAATTCTACAATATCAAAATGCCAAAGCTACATCCTCTGCTACGTGGTGCTATGATTTACTAGACAAATTCATTTTGTCCTGCTGCATTTTGTGGCCCCCATATTATGTAGAATGTGGGCAGTTTGGACCAGCACACAATTAAAAAAACCATGGCAAATAAAGCTGAATATCCTGTGAGCTTGCAAGTGGTCAAGATAAATTGTTTCTGATTTAATTGCTTCTGATGAATCTATTCCAGGAAAGAAGGATGACTAACAAGTTCTGAATTAAAGAACGCCTCTAGTAGATGGTGTGAAGATTAATGTGAATGCTGCTTTCAATTCAGAAAATCAACAAGGTGCTGCTAGTGTGGTTATGCGAGATGAAAAAAGCCACGTTATAGCAGCTAAATGCAAATCATATGCTTCTATCCAAAATATTCTCACCGGCACATGATGACGCTGGTTTGTTGAACAATTTGAATTGGCCGAGGGCTGTCATGGATATAGACAATTTAGAGTTGAGATCATTACGGAGAACCGGAGCTGAGAACAGGAACTGGTTTTCCTGTTTTTAAGTGAAATTCAATAGCTTATAGAGAGGTATGTTTTTGAGCTAGCTCATCTCAAGAGAGGCAAACACATCAGCTCACAATCTTGCCAAGTTCGCATCTTTATCATTTCCTGAATGTGCTTGATGTATGAAACGCCTGAAGGTATTCTCCCATGCATCCAACATTATTGTAAGGCTGATGTTTAAATATTATAGAGTAAAATGTACCGTTATTCCATTTACTTTTTTGATTGTATTAGTTAGGTTCATCAATTTTCAAAGTGCATTTTAAATCCATTAATTTTTTAAGTGACCGTAGTTTCATACCTATTTGTTTTATGTTTTCTTTTTTATTTAACCCTTCTGAAATATTCTTTCTTTTCCTACCCACACAGTTCCCTCGTCCTCTTCCCTCACCTCCCTCCCTCATCCCCCGCACAGGCACTGGGGCTGCACTGCCGCCACCACTGCCGCACATAGGCGTGTGGGCGCAAGCGGGCGGGCACCGCCGCGGACAGACGTGCATGAGCACACGGGCGGGCGGGCGTCGGGGCTGTGCTGCCCCCGCAGAGCACAGACGTATGGGCGCAGAGGCTGCTCCACCGCCGTTGCGCATAGGCGTGCGGTGACATGCGGGCGGGTGGGCACCGGGATTGCGCCGCCGCCGCCGCCATTGGCGTGTGGGCGCATAGGCAACCGGCCGCCACTACTGAGCACAAGCATGTGGGCACTGGTGCCGCGCTGCCGCCATTGACATGGCCGTAGGTGGGTGTGCGCACGCGCGGGCGCTGGGGTCGTGCCGCCGCTGCCGTCTACTCGCGGGCGCTCCGTTGCCGAGCCGGCCGCGACCTATGCGCTTATCGTCCTCAACTAGCGCCTCCTCCACTTCACACCGCTCGTCTAGTCGTCTGGGCCACGTTGACGCCCTTCTCCCTCCCCCTCATTCCCTTTTGCCATCGCTAGATGGCTTCCGGTTCGTCTGATCGATTTCCGCCGTGCCTGACTCTGACTCTGTTCGTTCTGCTCAAGGCAGCATGCCTGCACGTGTGCGCGGACCGGGGAGCCAACCACGTCTTCGATGGCATGACGTAGCTGCTACCAGGCGAGGACCCCACCAACGTCCGCACCAGGTGATGCAAAATCTCATATTTTCTCCCTCTTTCTCCTGCTTGCTCATCTCGTGCGTTGTGTCGAGTGTCGTGTCTCCCTCGTGCATGCTTTCATCAAATGCTCGTCGTTTTCTCGATGGAATGCACCGATGGTGATTCTGCCCTCTGCTTGTGCACGGAGCCGAGCCGGACGCGGGTGGGCGTGCGGCTGCATCATGCAGCCGGTGCGTGCGGGCAGGCGCAAGCGATGTGGCTGTGCACGGTGCCACGGTGGCGGTGTTAGAAAACAAGTACTCGGAAACGCCCATGAATCGATATTGATATTCATGGACAATCATGTACAACATCAGAGGCACGGTATTTATTAATAAGGTTTCCGAAACCTACATAGCCGAGGCATGATTACTGGGCATTCCTCTCCATTATCGATATCTATGCCGACATCCGGTTATCATCACGGACAACACCGTATCCCCATGCCAAGTCCATCCAGTCATTTTGGTTAGAACAACAACACTCCCATCATATTTATTTGGAGGTCCGTGCTATAGGGTTGACAAGCATTCTACCCTATACCGCTAATACAACTTAAAATCCTGTCGTAATCGGACTCGTATAAATATTCGACACATCTGACAAACTTCACCATGGCGAAGCTGTCATGTGCTGAACCTCCAGTGTACACCAGACTTGAGTCTTCGTCTTCGACCTGCTTAAATAAACAGCCATGAGCTTGTGCGAAATCCGTCCATTCAGAACGCACCGCTTTCACAATTTCGTCTCTTATGACTCCACCTTTAACGATGTACCTTGCAGCTTTTCCGAGTGTAAACTTCTCTCCTCCTATTAATATAGTCGTGCCGCCTTTCATGATCTCCATGATTACTCCATCCGACTCACCTCGGAATATTAGCCATCATCAGTCCGGTGCACCAAGCAAAATTAGATTTCTCCCACGCTCCACCTCACGCTTCACACCTTGAAGTATTCGATGAACTCCAATAACACAATAAATCATGTTTTCAACACGTGGTCCGAACCAAAATCACCGGCTCGTCCGAAGTGAATAACTTCCTTCCCGTGTCGCATGAAAAATGACTCACCAAATCCAATATTCCTACTTGAACCGACTGTTTCCCTGATACTGAGAGAAAAAACCACCTACCAGCTGTCCGAGTCAACCTTTAGAAATTGCCGCAGTGATCTACTTCAACCATCGAACCCGTACCAGCCAAACTAGTCTGTTGCCACAGCTCAACTAACGAAAAACACATGTCTCTGGCCCACTTGTGACCTCGCCTAGACACCTCTGTAGCACACAACATGTCCATAGCACATGCTGCCTGCGCTATGCTTCTGCGTATGTCGCTGCACCATCGCATCCCTCGCGAGCCTTGTTGACCATCCCATTGCTCGCTCACGACAAAGTCAACCCACTTGATCGTCGTCCATTGTTCACCACAACTATTAAGTTGCATCCCGAATAGATGAATGCTAGAAAAAACACGCTTTGAACTCCTTCCTTCAAGACCGCCAGTCCCAAACATCGCATTCCTCCATGTCGCAGATCCCGAACATTCCAGATTCATTAGATTTGTATTTAGTCCTAAGTATAGATAGTCATTCTATCAAGAGGGAAGCCATGCCTGGAAGGTCACTAGCCAAAATGTGCCCTAGCTAGCCTTGTGATTGTTTTTGGCTCTAAGTGTGAGCACAACGGCTTGTCCGGTAAGCCCCATGGACTTGTTCGGTGAAGGCCTTGCTTTGAGCAAAAGTGTTGAGTGCATTTTAGTTCTTTCCTTGTGCTTTGATCTTAGTCAGGTGTATCTCTGGTGGAGGTCATTACGCGCTCTTTCCTAGCCTAGTGGCTGAAGCTCTGTGCCTAAGTTTTCTAAGCCAAGCAACCTACATTGGCTTGTCATGGGTGCTACCGGATAGTCTGATAACACTGGTTTGAATTGTGATGGCTAGCCAGCTCCACCGGCTTGTACAGTGTGTATCTGACACTGTGTCCAACGACTAGTTTAGTGGAGAAGGGTATTTATACTCTCCCTCCACCGCCTATAGTAGTGGTTGCTTCTCTCCAATGTCTCTACTGTTCTAAAGGCCAGAAAACCATTCTCCAACCCTCTCTTTCTGAGACTGAGCCTCTCTTGTGAGATTCTTGAGTTGGAAGTGAATTATGAGATTGTGTGAGCTTTGTTGAGCATCCTATCTTTGAGCGCAAGTTGGTAAGTTCATTTCGGCTGATGCTTTTGTTACTCTTGGAGGTCTCCTCTGGGACTGCTAGGCATCTACTGAAGGGCACCTGCCTTGTGGGTGCCACTCCAAAGTTTGTAACACTAGCTCTATGATTCATTTGATAGTGTGTGACCTCACCACACCTTGGTGGTGTAGCCGCCGGATTTTGACCAAGTCTAGTTGGGCTAAAATGCCAACAGAAGACCATGGTGAAGAAATCCACTTGGCTAGGATTATATCGTAAGTTTGGCCAAATATAATAAGTGTGTGTCCATGTCCTAAATTAAGATGAAGTGAGAAGCCTAAACAATGTTGAGGCCCAGTTTATTCACAAGATTGGTTCAAAATGCAGGAATATGCCTCACGAAAATGGTCGCCCAGGCCACATACGGAATCTATTTTGAGCGTTCTACGTATGGATGGAAAGCTAAGAAGATAAGCTTTCCACGCAACCTAGAATCACGTCCAAATACTATTCGGAGTTGACAGGAATTACCCAAAAAAAATAGGATGACCAGAATCTACCACAATTCTACGGCAGGTTTCGGCTAATATTGGTAAGCCTCATGAGGATCTGGATCGATAGAAGGAAGAGTCTAGATCAAGTTATCTACCCATAGAGTCCTAGATTTAGTATCGAGTTGTAATATATTAGTTTAGGAAAGAGTTTGAGTCTATATCCAGGCTCTTGTTAGGAAAGAGTTGCCTTGAGGGTCAAGTTTCTGGATTATAAATATATAAATATGTAACCTATTGTTAAAAAATAAACTAACAACGCATGTCTCGTTCACCTCAATCTCGGTGCATCGCCACCCTTGGCTCCCAGGGTTTTGCCAAGTAAACATCATGTGACTCTAATCCTTCTCTCGCTAGTCGTTTTAGGGCAATGTTTAGCATTTGCTTACCTAGTAGATTTCACAGTGAAGCGTTTTTGATAGCGAAGTCTGCTAGTTATCCCGATGAATCTCGCATCAAGTTCTGCTTGGCGTGAGATCCATCAGTTATTACGTGTGTTGCCGATCTATCTATCTGTTTATGCTTCACATAATAGATTAGCAGCATGCGGCCAAGCGTACATAGCTCGCCCAGTTAACACATACCATGACAAGCGCCACAACATGTGCATATGACAACTCGATAGATCGATGTACATTTGGCACCCTGTCTTACATGTTTTAGATCCATATCTGCTTTCCTAGGTGAACCCCCTTGGGGTTTCGATCTATGTTCATGCATGTGATTAATGGTTTGGTTAAGTTCATCTTAGCTAGACCTATCTGGTTATATACATAGCAAATCAACTTAGAGAAGTTGCATCATCTAGACTATGCTTTAGGCATGGTTTTATCTCCTAGTTATGCTTTATTAATGCATTAACCTATCAAGACGCAAGGAGACAATCGGCTCTTATGAGCTAATCCATGGAGATGCCTTAAGCCGATCCTAGCGATTTGGCTAGAACTTAATGTCGATCTGTTGTTTATGTATCTGCAGGGCGATTCTACGATCATGTACTCACCGCTTCACCACACCCAACCTCCCTGGTTAGCAAGTCAAGTCAAGTGGCATGCCTAGAACCCCCTCTCATGGCCCTCGCGATGCTTGGGGATGGTTGGAACCGCTGCTAGGAGGGATAGACCACAGCAGCAGGATACCTCCCGGTTCCTTGGTGCGTCGGCTGCCTAAGGCCGTCGGCTTTTGCCGACGACAAGTGGTTGAGTTAAAAAATACTCGGCTCTTGGTGGGCACCTCAACAAGAAAGTAGGGGGGACTTGGTAGCAAGACTGAACCTTAGGATAAATCTTGTGTCTTTGTGTGCTGTGCCCCTGCTGGGAGCTTGCATCAAGCTTTGTGCTTTTGTTGTTCTTATTTATGTCACTTTGTGCTTCCGTTTTTACTCTTGTGCAAGTTCTCTCTTTTTAGATGCATTATGTGAGCTTTTTGTGTTTCACCGGTTTACCCTGTGATTGCCCCCGGACTATCCGTTATTACCGGACTGTATGATAGGGTGCACCGCAGTGTCCGGTGTTGAGGACTGATTGTGGTTTTAGGTGGTGATTTTTTTAGTCTAGCCTATATGTAAAACTGTTTGCTAAGTGCTACCGTCGCTCTAGATCTTATATCATCCTTCAAATATCAAACTAGTCTCTTTGTCCTTGGAAAAAAATGTAAGCCTTGTTTTTTATATAGATTGGTGTATAGAACAAATGAAGCAGATGCCCCTTTAATTTTTCCTACCATATTTGACTCTATTTGATTGATGATTTCATGTGAAAATTCAGTTACCCAAAGGTGAACTGCACTCCAAGGGTGGTGCTGTGTCAAGGAGGGAAGCCCCATCTTCCTCTTCCTCTCCTCTCTGTGTGTGCATTTCATTTTGCTAACTCCATTCCCTAACGGGCACTAGAGCCTAGGTGGATAGGGCCTTGTTGGTGGCTATGTATGAACTACTTCCTCCGTCCCATTAATGAAGTCGTTTTTATTTTCCATGCAAAAGTTTGATAATTTGTCTTATATCATGATTTTAAATGAAATCATAAAAAATAAGTAATATTTATGATTTATTAAACTTTTTCTGAAAAACAAAAATGAGTACTTTTCTGAGACAAAGAAAGTACTACAATTGAAGCCAGCTGCATGTAAGGAAAGTCGAGATAATTGATTTAGGGCTTGACTTCAAATCAATTTTTAGGATTTGATCGTGTTTTTTGAACAATAAGTAGAAAATAATATGGTTTCCTTCTTCATCTCCTCCCTGACCACAGCTTTGGCGAAAGAGGAGCATCAAGATTGAGAATGTTCACGTACTTGACAATAACTCCCATCAATGGTCCAACGCCTCGCGTTGATGAACGACATACCTTACAGGCTAGTGATGTACTCCCTCCGTATTTAAATATAAGTCACGGTTGACTTTTTTCTAAAATTTCAATTGTTCGTCTTATTCAAAAAAATTTATAATTTATAATTTATTTGTTGTTGTTTGTTTTATAATTGTATATAGAGTTTGAGCATGACCAATTCTCTTACATCTTTACACAATTTTTTTAATAAGACGAAAGACCTAAAATTTTAGAAAAAAGTCAACCGCAGGCTTATATATAAATACGGAGAGAGCAGCATTCCTCCGAATGGGAATTCTATGTAAAACCGTCGCTGGTCACATTATAAGTGAAGGGTGTCA
Source organism: Paspalum vaginatum (assembly GCA_030272315.1). Taxonomy (NCBI): domain Eukaryota; kingdom Viridiplantae; phylum Streptophyta; class Magnoliopsida; order Poales; family Poaceae; genus Paspalum; species Paspalum vaginatum. The sequence continues at coordinate 36,618,385 of CM059017.1, read as the reverse complement.
CTACTGAGTTATTATATACTCAACCAGCTAGTTATATGTGATGTTAATAAGCTTCCAGTACATGATCTAAGGGTATCATGCAAATGACGATCAAGATGTAATTCGAAGGATCATATATTCAAGGCCCATTATTTCAACCTTAATTTCTATTTATATGGTGAAAGTTACAATTGAAGCCTTACACAAAACTATGTCAAGTTGGTCCATTATTCATTCTAGCCTGAAATCCTGTTTTGCTCACCTCCCACATCATGCTGGGCTCGCTCGCTCATGCATTCACTGATTCACAGCATCAACTTGTGTTCTTGATTAGTTGAAAACTGGCAAGAGAAATTAACAGAACACTAATCTTATTTTTAGTCATGGCAAAAGTTGCTTGCCTAAGTGGTGTCACTATGCGGATTACATCCTTACTACATTTTTTTCGTTCCAACGTGCATCAGCCTTTTAAAATTGCCGCTGGAGAAGTTTCTTGGCAACACGTCCAGGTGAACGCTTGCGGGGTCGAAATCCGTGCCATGACCATGTCCGATTGACTAATTAATGTGTAGACACACATCTCAGTGATTCTTAGGGTACTGTCGTCACCACACGATATATTTAACCATGAGGTTGAATTCACTGCTGACGTTGATAATTGTGGATACGAACTTCCATTTGCCACGCTAGTAAATACTACTATATCTATGATCCTTGTGTCAACCTTCTTGAAAGACTGCGTCGTGTCACCCCCTTGTAGGTTATAATAATGTTGAGATGCTGCTTTGAGCTTTCCGAACGTGATGAATCTAGACTAGTCTCCGAGCTGATCACATGCACGCGTGCATACGGGTGCATGTGACACGAACACAAATCTCATGGGACAGATCCAGATGTGTCATGTCTCATAGATATAGTATTATAAACATCATCATCATATCGACCTCTGCGTATTTGTTGTAGGTAATCCGAGGTCTACAAATTTAGCATACCTCTCAGCTGGTTGTTATTCTCTTTATGTAAAAACGTGGCCACCTACGTTGAAGTCCACCACTCAGTACTCGATCCAAACTCATATTTACAACTAATTATTTTTTATGGTGACGTCTGCAAACATAAAATTTGATGATCTAATCTCTCTTGGAGGTGCTCATATCTACGTCTAAAATTGTAGATCTCAATGAGATCTAAAACTTTTATGAGACATTTTATGGTGGTTGAAAATGTACTCACAGGTACCACACGGTACCTCTATTTCTTAATTTTTAAAAGCATTTATGCCTTTTGTAAAATTAAAAAGATAAAAAAATGTGGGTAACGGTACGGTCCCACCATTTTTGGTGTACCGGACCCTCCTATTTGGTACCGTCTGGTATCCGGTAACGTGGTACCGCATATTTCTAAATTAGTTAGATCTTCTCTGATGAACGATTGCTATTTTTCCAACCACCGTAAAATTTGTAAAACTTTATACATTATAGTTAATAACCTTTTCAATTTACTTTGTTTATGGCCATAAATGTTCTATTTTTAAAAAATTAAATTGTGTAAACAACGCCATACAGAGATACGTTATATACGATCGACCGAGATTTTAAACATCGTCGTTGACTACATTTTTGTATAAGACCGTTTAGATACATACATATCTAAACAAGATTTAAAAAATTAATAAAAGAGATAGCATCCTCTTACGTAGTCAAAAGTCATTATGTGATATAGTGGTGAGGAAGTATCTTGCGAGGCTTTAATTAAATCCTATGTTTAAACCCCTCGAAATGCATAGCCATGTATTTTTGGTGGAAACGTAAATTGTATCATTTGTGTCTTGCTAGCTATGTTTTGCACGAGTGCGGTAGACATGAACCAACCGACATTGACAAAAAAAAATTGAGATCAGTATGCACTTATTTTTTGGGTTTTTCTAGATCAAGAAATCAACAATTGGTCGAATCTTTTAATTCTACCTCAGTTAAAAATAAAAATACTGTGCCCCAGTTGCACGGACACAGTAGTACTCCCTCCTATAATAAATGTTTGACGTTTGAGATAGCTACTTAGTACTGTTTACAAGTCATTTTGGCCTGTCGGAAACATCAAACGTCATCCATCCGAATCTTCTAAACTTATTACATGCCTTACTCAGCATACTTCTATTTATTTGCGAACTATCTATGTAAGTTCTTTTTTTAGAAACGTAGTACAAATGCAGACGATTACACACGCACGCACACTCATCTACGAACGTACGTACGCACATCCTACTCATATAAGTACCTCCGAAAAAACTAGACCGGCGAATCTTGAGATTGACAAAGTCATCACGGGCGACTCACTGTCGACGGGAATGTCGTCCTACCACTAAATGAACAAAGCCGTTAAATCAGTAAATTCGCCGGAACATAATCATATTTTTCTAGATCTACTTCAAAAACAAATATTGATATTTTAGCTGTACAGATCGGATCGACATGTTTTCTTAATTGCGAGACATGTAAGGTGACATCGATGCCAAATACGTGGTATCTATGTCCTAAGCAGGTGCGTAGAGTGGTGCTTCTTCCTTTTTATTTTTAATGTTTTCTTAGTTTAAAATTTAAAATAAACTAGGCATCGACAAATACTCCCTCCTTTTCGATTTAGAGGTCGTTTGACTTTTTTGACACCAAGTTTGATCGGCTCATCTTATTAAAGAAATTATAAAAATATGGAAAAACTCAAATCATAGTTAAAGTATATTATATGCTAAACTAAATCATTATCTTAATATTTCTAATTGGAGGTTCCTTTTGGCGCCCCACGCGTTAGGAAAAAAGTTAAATTCTAAATTTTCTCAAAAAATCAGAAACATCCGATCGTCCATCATGTAGCTCTAATAATAATAACCATTAGATCTATTATATTTTCTAAAAAAATTACTCATCATATCATTGTGAAAGATGAGATAAAATAACCCACTAAATTTGTATAAAAGTTACCTGCCATGCCATTATGAACAGGTACCCCTAGAAAATCGAAGCAAGAGTTTGTTGATTGGTTTAGACAGATTCTTTGTGAATTTAAAGTAACCCCCTAAATTTGCATAAAAATTACCAGCCATGCCATTATAAATATGAATTAAATTACCTCGTAAATTTTGATATAAATTACTCATCATGCATTATAAAGATGAAATTAAGCCCCAAATCTTTATATAAATTACCCAATATACCGTCATTAAAGATACATTTAAATAATTCCCTAAATTTGCATATAAATTATCCACAATATCATTACAAAAGATGAATTAAAATAATAAACTCTAATATTATTAAAGATTAAATATATATCTCATAAAACTCTACCCCGAAAGCACGTGTTGATGGAGCAGTGGAAACAAATGATAATTGTGGATTTTTTTTATAAGACGAATAAGTCAAGCTTGGTGTTAAAAAAAATTAAATGACCTATAAATTGGAATGGAGGGAGTATTTAAGAACAGAGATCTAAATGTGTACCCTCATATATAATTAAGTGTATGCATATCTGTACTTAGCATGCATTTTGTTTGCTTCCTATGGGTTTAGAGATATTTTATCATGAAGTGTATCATGAATTTTTGTACTTCTCTTTGCCCTGGTCAACAGCCGGTTAGTTTCAAAAAATTTGTGCCACATGCCTCCCCTCCATTCCACAGGCTGATACAACCGATCGATTACAGACTCAGACAAAACTGCTAGGAAGGCCCCAGTATGAAACTGACAGTTGACAACTGCAGTATAACACAGGAAGTTGCCAAACCACCCCTTTGCACTGCACTGCACGGGCCCGCCATGTTGAAAACGATTTTTTTTCTTCGTTTTTGGAGATAACACCCACGAAAACAATTTGAGCAAACCAACCTTGTCTCCGGCCGTCACGCGGAGGCTTAGGGATAATCCTCAAAAGTGTCACCAGACGACGAAACGACGCGACGCATTTGCAACCCCCGCCCGGCCGTGTTGAATTAATCCATGCATAGCATAGCCGGCAATCTCCGGCCGGTATGTACGTGGTTTTCTAGTCCATTTGTTTGCGAGCTTTTGTTTTAATTTGCAACGTCAATTTATTGTGTCACATGGAATTCTTTTCCTTTTTTGGCCTGGGGGCGAGGAGATAGAATTCTGTTGGAAATCAGCAACGACGACGTTAATCGGAGCACATCTCGTACTACTCAAGTACTCTAACCAGTAGTGCTCCTTCGTCTGTCAGTGGTGTTTGGACTTTGGATCACTGCGCCCATCCGTTAGTGCATGCGGCCATGGCCCGCCGCTTGCCTTTCAAGATCGGACATAGCCGCCGTACCAGCAGTAGAATGCGCGGTACAAGTCGAACCACACGTCCCCATTTGAAAACTTGGCGACTTGCTGCTCGACTTAGATGGAGTGGTGTAACGTTTGTACCATTTTTTTATTTTTTCTCGGATACGGACTATTGATCAAATATGCTAGATAAGATTTGGATGGCTATCAACATTATATTTATCCTAACTTTAAATATGATTTTAAACGAAGGTTTGAAAACAGAGAAATGGAAAGAAACACGAAGAATATGATGTGAGTGTAGTAATAAAACAAAGGAATGGAAAACACAAAAAATGAATAGGAAGTGGTGTTTGGAACGCATGAAAACATGCAAACAATATTAACATGTTAATGTTTAGTAGAAATCCACATCGTAGTGCCATGAAAATACCTGATTGGATTAAAAAAAACGATAGGAACAACGGTTGAAGGCTATTCTGGTGTTAACCAATTGGGAAAAAACAAAAAATATTAATAATATTCTATCTTCATTGGCTGTCTTGTACATTTGCAGTACATGTGAACACTGTCGCTGTGAACCCATATGCACCTGCAGGGCACTACCATCTTCTGACCACACATAACCAATTACAGAATCAGTCTGTATTTTATAACAGTGCAAGAACTATACATAGATCATGGTGATTATTTTCATGAATTATTCGTAGATCATTGTGCTTAGTTATTTATGTTTGCATTAGGACCTTGCAGTTTAGGGATGCTAAGCGAGCTGGCTAGAAGGCCTAGCGGGAAGTTCATTTTCTAGTGGACGTTCGCCACGTCCGCCAGAAAATGACTTGCCGCTAGACCTTCTAGCCGGCCTGCTTACACCCCTAATTTGATTCAATAACACATTAATTCATACACTGTAAAATTAACATTATTTTGTGATGCTAGGCCGATGAGTCATTTGGAAACAAATCCTTCCTATACTGCTGCAAATCATGAGTGAATTGTTGTCTAGTACTGTAATGAGGGCCTAGATAAGGACAGCCAGGCATGCCCTGGCTGCATGCATAAAACCCGTGAACCTTTCTAATCTATTACTTGTAATGAATTTTTTTCTTAAAGTATGTAGCTCTTGGAATATATTATAAAATTGTATTAGCCGTGGCAATGCAAAGAGAGGATGGTATTTTTCCTGTCAAAAGATTCCATCCACCCATCTTGCTGATCAAATTAATCTAATTCGAAGCTGAGTTGAATTCAAATTTACCGTGGCCTAAGTTTGAACTGCTAAGCAAACCGCATGAAAACTGACATCCAGGTCGTATACCAACTTGTTATCGACGCTGTGTATTTCAGCAAAACCAACACTTTTAGGCGTAGCCAACCCTCAAGAGATAATATTATCAACGCAATTAACATCGCCCTAAATTTACCGAGATTTAACAGAAATTATCAAAACAAGATGTCATGAATAATACTGTTAAAGTACAACGGCAAGGTGCATACAAAACGAGCGCCCAAGTTGCATACTGGCTTCAGTTTCGGACGTTCTAGTATATCAACGGAACACTAATGAGATAAACTTTTCAACAGTAATCGATACTATCCAAAATTGGCTTGCAGCCAATGGGAGTCATCAAAACAGGATGACCAAACTATAGACACCACTTTACATTAAAATAAAAAACATTAAAACAACACAATAAAAGGTTTGGTACAGAATTTATACACCGCACATTATCGCTGGACTACCCGTAGCAACGCGGGCATTTCTGCCGGTAATTACTTAATCAGAAACAGAGAATCGGAGCGACGAAAGAAAAACAAGCGCAGCAGCCGGAAAGAAGCAGTCTTGCGGGCCCCACGTAGCAGGCAGTCCACGCGCCTCCAAAATACCGAATCAACTGCTGCCCCGTGCATCCGAGACCGAGAGCACCGGTCTTCCCTCCCTCTTCCTCACCCTCCCCGCGTGCTCGCGCTCTGCTCCCGTCAACTTCCCACCCCGTCGCTACTTGTGCTCGGAGATAGTAGTCCCCAATCACAGGGAGCTAGCTAAGCATATATTGGCAAAGCCTCTCTTCCCGATTTCCTCGTCGCGCTCGCATACCACTTCTCCGCGGCTCGTCCGCCCCCACCGACTCTCTCCCCGGCCCCCCGCCGATCCATCCCTCGTCCGGCCGCACTCCCTCGCCCTCTGCTTGCCGCCGGGCGCCGGCGACGTAGGCTGCTAGCTCCTCCCCTGCATCGGAATGCGCGATGCGGAGCCTCCCCAGCTCCAGCGGCGGTGCCACTGCCAGGGCGTCGCCATGCGCCTGCGCCTCCCCGCGCCGCTGCTCCTCGCCTGCCTCCTCCTCCTCCCCGGCGCCGCCCGCGCACAGCGGAGCCCGCCGATCCCCCCGGTCCCGCCGCTGCCGGCCGTCGAGAAGGAGCTCAACGACCTGACCAAGAACGTCTCCGGCATCATCTCCGACAAGTTCAGCTTCTGCGTCGCCGACCCGTAAGCACCCCCCCCCCCTTCCCATTTGTGCGCAGCGCCGCCGTGGAAGAGGGAGACAAACAAAGCCGGCGCCTTTGCTTGCTTCCGGCGACTCTGTCCAATCGCCCGGTTAACCTTTGCTGCCTTCTGCAGGCAGGAGGATTGGAACGAGGCCTTCAACTACACATCCAACCTCGCCTTCGTGGATCAGTGCCTCGTCGAGACAGGAGGTAAAGCGCAATCGCCTTCCTTTCCATCATCATCACCCCCTCTTCTTGCGAGCTGTTTGACTGGTCCATTCCCGTTCCCGGCCGGGTCATCGCCTGCTGCGCGTGCTCGCTTGCTTCCTGCCCTGTTGACTGGGTCGTCGCAGTTCGTTCGTTTGTTTATGAATCGGAAAATCTTTTCTCGGAAAAACGATTGTTTGCGCGAATCAAATATTTTTAATTGCTGACAGGGCGCCTCGTGTGCCCGCGTTAGATCAACTTTTCAAGGGATACAGAAGCTAATTCCGCTGATTTTTTCGGGTGAATTAAAAATATCCCGCGGACTCACCTACCCTGTTTCATTTTTTTTTTCCTTCCATTTTCGGACATATGTTTTGTCACGAAAATTCAGTACTGTCCTAGCGGACTCGATCTGGTGCCTACTACTATGGCTACTTTAATTTCCAAGTGATGTCGACACTCGACATAATTACTACTCCTAGTATACGAGAACTCGTCCATAGGAGATTATTAGCAAATCAAGTAGTATTACCCAACTTTGTTTTCCCCTATGTACAAAGCCGAGGATCATCCCTTTCACATGATGTTACCTTGTCCTTTTGGCCCCCTACATTACCGTTCTGATGTTCATGCCTTCGACTTCGATACGAAATATCAAAGATGTATGGCATACCAACCGTGTGGCTGATTGGAACATCGTTAATTTCAATCCTTCTCCTGCGTGTTTCCGCAGCATTTGACATGTGGAGTCGCTAGCCTAGCAAGAGCATTTATGTCTGTTGTGCAATAGGAGACAAAAAAGGAAAAAGAAATCGAACATTAGCTCAATGTGACTTTGTGACCCTGTTGTGTTTGATGAGTTCAACTCTAACTAATCGTACCCTGTGGCATTTGCAATGTTCACATGTTAGTTGCTTTGACTCATTCTCGTGTTAGGTGAAACTGCCTTTATTGTTTCATTTTACATGTCACATTAATCAAATTAGACGCTAATATTCAATTCTACTGCATTGGGGAAACTTGGAATTTAACGACTCCCCTTGAATATGTGAAAAACTTATTTGTTGTAAATGACATTCTGTTAACGTTTCTGCATTAATTAATTGATCCGAATGATGAATTCAGGGGACCTGCCACAGCGTCTATGCTCACCCGATGAAGTCAAATTCTATTTCTCAAGTTTGTATGACCGAGATGGCGATAAGAACATGTTTCTCAAGACAAATATAAACTGCAACATATCTAACTGGGGCCCGGGGTGCGAGCCAGGATGGGCTTGCGCAGCCGATCCAGTTCTTGACCCCAGCACTCTCCGTGATCGCAACAATATTTCAATGAGAACATCCAACTGCCAGGCATGCTGCGAGGGCTTCTTCTGCCCTCGCGGTCTTACTTGCATGCTCCGTGAGTTTCTCCTACAAGTCCTACACACTTTTTTTCTCTTTTTGTCAAATGTCAACTAAATTGTTCAGGGAAATCAGTTCATTGGCTTGTGAAATTATCTGATGACTTTGTGCTTCCTTTGGCTACAGCTTGTCCACTAGGCTCATACTGCCCACGTGCCACGGCGAATCAAACAACTGGCCTTTGCGATCCGTAAGATTCTTCTTGATGTATTCCTGTTGCAATATGCTTCTTGATAACAAATGAAGTATGACATGTATCTAAATTGTTGAAATTTGATCAGATACAAGTATCAGATAAAACCAAACTCGACAAATAGTTGCGGAGGTGCTGACATGTGGGCTGATATCCAGAGCACTGAAGAAATTTTCTGCCCAGCTGGTTACTACTGTCCTGCCACAACAAAGAGAGATAATTGTAGCAGAGGGCACTTTTGCAGGCTGGGTTCCACCGCTGAAGAGAGTAAGCAACATGACTATAACTTTGATCACACAGCCATACTAACTTTTGTTCACTGAGCTGAGTTGGATTTAATTTGCAGAATGCATAATAAAGGGCTCCTGTCATAATGAAAACATCCAGAAAGAAGACATTGTCATTCTTGGTGCTTGCATAGTGGTAAATCCTCTTGCGTGGTTCTGTAATTTCGGTAACTTCACGATTATCTCTTTGTTATAACAATGTGGTTAGATGTTAGGAATAACTTTTCACCGGTGGTCACACATACAATGCTTATGTTTGCATAATTCATCTGTGCTCAAAATTCTTGTGTTTGCATATGATTCAAACTTTGTCATTGAACGTAGGGTGCATTGTGCCTGCTGCTTCTGATCATATACAACTGCTCAGACAAATTTCTCAGTTTACGTGAACGGAGGAAAGCAAGATCAAGGGAGAATGCCATCCAGCTGGCTCGGCAGCAGCTGAAGGCGCAAGAGGGATGGAAGGCGGCAAAACAGTTTGCAAGGAGGCATGTGAATGGCATGCAGAGTCATCTTTCACGCACATTTTCGCGAAGGAGATCGTTTCGTCCGCAGGTAGACACAGATAGTTCTAGCCATAGGGTGCAGGAAGCGCCACTGATGGGTCATGCCAAGATGCAGGAAATGTCAGATTCTGCGGTATTTGCTGCTGAAAGCACAAGTGAGATATCTGAAGTGATGCCATCAGTTGTCGTCGATGTCAGTGATGAAGGGGAAGTTGTTGCTACAAAGGAAAAGCCTGCACCAAAAGGAAAGCACAGATCAACCCACACACAAGTATTCAAGTATGCATATGGCGAGATTGAGAAGGAGAAATTCCAGCAGCAGGAGAACAAGAATCTAACCTTCACTGGGGTGATCGCCATGGTGAAGGATCAGCAGAAGGAGATAACAAGGCCTTTGCTCAAGGTTGAGTTCAGGGACCTGACCTTGATGCTTGGAAAGAAGAAGCTGCTGAGATCTGTCAATGGAGAACTCCGGCCTGGGCGTGTCACTGCTGTCATGGGCCCATCAGGGGCCGGCAAGACCACATTCCTCAATGCCGTCACGGGTAAGGTGAATGGCTATAAGATGACTGGGTCGGTCCTTGTTAATGGGGAAAATGTTAATATCCGTTCTTACAAGAAGATCATTGGCTTTGTACCACAAGATGACATTGTTCATGGGAACTTAACAGTGGAGGAAAATCTTTGGTTCAGTGCAAAGTGCAGGTAATGGTAACAAAATACAATTTCAGTAATTAGCCCACCAATTTCTGCACATTTTTCCAAGAAATAAATCTTTACAATTATATTAAATACCTAACAGGTTATCTGCAAGAATGAAACATCGTGACAAGGTACTCATTGTGGAGAGAGTAATAGATTCTCTGGATCTTCAGGGAATCAGAAATTCATTGGTAGGGACTGTTGAAAAGCGTGGGATTTCTGGAGGGCAGAGGAAGCGCGTCAATGTGGGCATTGAAATGGTGATGGAGCCATCGCTTTTAATCCTTGATGAACCAACTTCTGGCCTGGACAGCTCCTCATCACAACTGCTCCTCAGAGCTCTTCGGCATGAGGCACTGGAAGGTGTGAATGTTTGTGCTGTTGTTCATCAACCGAGCTACACATTGTACAACATGTTCGACGATTTGATACTTCTTGCAAAAGGAGGGTTGATGGTTTACAATGGACCAGTCAAGTCAGTCGAGGAGTACTTCACAACTCTTGGAATCCATGTTCCTGACCGCGTAAACCCCCCAGACCACTACATTGACATTCTAGAGGGCATTGTGAAGCCTGAGTCTGGCATCAAGGCAAAGCACCTACCAGTGCACTGGATGCTATACAATGGTTATGAAGTACCAAGTGACATGCAAGATGATATCAAGGAAATTGGTGATCAGACACCACAAATCAGGTCCATCCCTTCAATGTCTAGTTCAACCCCTCACTGCCTTCCCCTCAGAAATGCTTTCGCAGAAGAGCGTGACCGTCTCGAGAACCATTTGTCAAAACCAAAGGACTTATCTAGCAGGAAAACACCAGGGATCTTTATGCAGTACAAATACTATTTGGGAAGGTAAGCTCAATGCAACCTTTTCAATTTTCATCTAAAAATCTTGAAAATCTACTAATCAGCTGCTACTGAATATGTACTATTCAGGGTTACAAAACAGCGGTTGCGTGAAGCTAGGCTTCTTGCGGTTGATTTCCTGATACTAGGCCTAGCTGGTGTTTGCTTAGGGACGATAGCGAAGCTCAGTGACAAAACATTTGGGATGCCTGGTTACATATACACTATAATTGCAGTTTGTAAGTTCAGATATGCAGATGCCACTTTGTTTCACTACGAACTGGGTGAAAAGTTCACTGACATTATGTAATTACCTTGCAGCTCTTTTGTGCAAGATTGCAGCATTGAGGTCGTTTTCTTTGGAGCGATTGCAGTACTTTAGGGAAAGAGAATCTGGGATGAGCTCGCTGGCATACTTTCTTGCCAGAGATACAATTGATCATTTTAGCACTGTTGTGAAGCCCATCATTTACCTCTCCATGTTCTACTACTTCAACAACCCGAGATCAACAATTGCAGATAACTACATTGTTCTCCTCGCACTTGTGTACTGTGTGACGGGGATAGGATACACTTTTGCCATCTGCTTCAGCCCTGGTTCGGCACAGCTGGTATGTATCATGCCAACTAAACTTATATTTTAACATCTGCATGATTGACCACGTGTATTGAGCCTAATTCTGGTGTTTTTTGCAGTGTTCTGCACTTGTACCGGTTGTTCTAACCCTGTTATCCACTCAAAGTAGTACTCCAATATTTCTGAAGAGACTGTGCTACTCCAAATGGGCATTGGAAGGATTCATAATTGGAAATGCAAAGAAGTTAGTACTTGTTCGTCACTATTACTTTTGCGACCAGAATTTTTTATTTATCCTGAGCCCATTGCAATGTTGAACTAGAGCTAATGGGCTTCTATTTTTGTGCAGGTATCCTGGAGTTTGGCTAATAACTCGCTGCGCCCTGTTGTTCAGCAATAAATTTGACATCCACAATTACAAGCTCTGTATTTTGATCTTGTTCATGTATGGTCTATTTTTCAGAATGGTGGCATTTGCAGCAATGATTTTACTGAAGAAGAGATGAATGTAGAACCATTCTTTCTTGTTTAATTTCTTCATTCATTTGTATATTTGTAAATCATTTTTTATGAAAGCTTTTTCTAGCGCTGACCAATACATAGATGAGAAAAAAGGAAATACAAATGCACAGTTTTTTTGGCATGATCTTTTTGTATATCCCCATCTCCAAACTTCTGTGGTTGTGCTTCAAGAAAGGTTCTCAACAAAATTGTTATCCGAATCAGAAGTCCTAAACTGAAGCAAACTTGATCACGGCTAACTAGTATGCACAGTGGCGGATCAAGTTTTATACCCAGGGGGTGCTGACCTTCTTCCTCCTCTAGCGCCCCCCCCCGGTCCTGCTTCTCCCTGTCTTTTTTTCTCTATTGTCTCTTATACTTCTCCATAGTGTGCAAGCATGTAGGGGGCTGGCCACGCTAAATCCGCCCCCGCTGGTATATACCAACCCACTATGTCATTCTAAATTTGCATCGAATTTGGTAAATTGAAAGTATCTACCACTAGTAAAGAAGGCCTTAGTAGAGGTGGTTTGTAAGGTGCCATCGGAGGCGGTTCTAAGAAAGTGTAGCTACAGAGCGGGCCATATTATGCACCGCTTCTAGTAAATAGTTACCAGGGGCGGTCCATAATATGAACCGCTCCTGCTGTAGGTTTTAGCAGGGGTGGTGCACCATCCCTGATTACTTTTTAAGATTTGCCACTACATGCTTCCCGCCAATTTTAAACATGCTCCTGTTTCCCGCCATATCAGATGTGTGGTCCCCACCATATCAAATATTTAGAAGTATCCAACGTGATGACCTAACACATAATATCATCTCATATGATTAATGTGTTGCATCCATCCATCCATTCCATCCGTCCATCCATCCATCCATCCATCCATCCATCCACATACATACATACTCAAGATGACCTAACACATATAATATCATCTCATATGATTAATGTGTTGCATCCATCCATCCATCCATCACACACACACACACACAATATCTACTATTGTAAGTGCAACAAGGCTCCTTAGTTGTTTTGGTGTTTGAGTGACAATGCGATTAAAGATCTAATCTCTTTGTAAGATCATTTGACAGGTTTTTTACAGGTATATATTGTTAAAGGACATCACTAGGGTTGCTTTATTAATGTACTTTGAGACACTTGACTTTCATGTGGCTGATCATGAAGACACTCTACTGCATATCAAAGCCAATAATGATCAAGACAAATTGAATGAATGGATAACGAGCAAATGTGCTCCATCTACCTATCGAAGAGGTTTTCTAAATTGAAGTCCAACTATTTCGCTCAAAGAGGATTACTCACAAAGGAAGAAGCTCAGCTTCGCTATCTCCCTCTGTGGATATATTTCAAGACGGCATTATTCATCAAGACAAGACTCAGGTGGATTTCATCTAGATTCATATTCACCTTGAGCATAGGTATGCCGTACTATCAAGAGGGAAGCGAAGCTCGGAAGTCTCTAGTCAACATGTGCTCACAGCTAGTTCAGAGAGTGTTCGAGCCAAAACACTCCTTGTGAGTTGTTATTGTGCTGAGGGTGGGTTCACCGGATTGTCCGGTAATCCTCACCGGACTATCCGGTGAAGGCTGAGCCCAGTATTGAGAGTGATCTCTCTGATCTTTTCCTTGTGCTCTCATCTCCTGGTTAGGTGTATCTCTAATGGAGACAACACCTACACTTTGCTCATCTGTTGACTCAGGCTCAGTGCCTTAGCCTCTGATCAGGGAACCCCTCACCGGACTATCCGGTGAGCTATACCGGACTGTCCGGTATTGGGGGTTTGAGCTCCAACGGCTAGTCCGCCTATACCGGACTATCCGGTAGGTAAGCACCGGACTGTCCGGTGATGGTCTGACACAGGCCAACGGCTAGTTTTATGAGGGTGGGTATTTATACCCCTCACTCTCTTCCAGTTGCAGTTGTTGCTTCCCTCCACGTCCACATCCATCCAGAGGCTCTTAGTAACACCTCCCAACACTCTCTTTGTGAGATTGAGCTAAATTTGTGAGATTCTTGAGTTGGGAGAGGATTTGTGAGATTGTGTGAGCCACATTGTGAGCACCTAGCTTCTGAGCACAGTTGGCAAGCATTTCCGGGAAGCGCTTTTGTTACTCTTGGAGGTTTCCTCCTAGACGGCGAGAGCAACCCGAAGGGCACCCGGCTTGTGGGTGCCACTTCTCTTGTAGGTGATTACCCCGCTCTTCGGAGCATTTGCAGTGAGCACCTTCATAGCCTTGGTGGTTGTGAAGGAGAGGCCGTGAGTTGAAATAGACTCAAGCTCTTGGTGGGTGCCTCAACGGGGACGTACGGACACTTGCGTGTGTGCCCGAACCTCGGGACTAAAAATCCTTTGTTGTGTGTGCTGTGCCCCTGCTGGGAGACCCAAGCTTGGTGCTTGTGGTTGTTTTACTTGCTTGCATTTCATTATTGCTTCCGCTATTATTATTCGTGTGCAAGTTCTCTTTGTGAGTGCAGGAATAAAGTGTTGCCGAGATCACAATCAACATATAAAAACATTACACAGCTCCACATAGCTCGATAAGTATTTTCTTGTATATTTACCTTGGGGGTTTCGGTTTCTGTGTGACACCGGACTATCCGGTGTAGAGAACCGGACTATCCGGTTATACCGGACTGTCCGGTTGTACCCATCGGACTATCCGGTGTGAGTGCTGACGGTGTGCTTCTAAGTGGTGTAAATTTTCAGTTACGCCTATTCACCCCCCCTCTAGGCGACATCTAGGTCCTTTCAATTGGTATCAGAGCGAGGACTCACCGAAAAGCTTCACCGCCATGAGTAAAGATGTCAACACCTAGTGAGGTAACTTGTGAGCCGCTCATGCTTGATGGCTCTAACTATACTCAGTGGTCAACTCATGTACTTAATTTGCTTAGGACCAATGGTCCACTTGTGGAGCAAATTGTAGAAGCTAGCATATTGCCTTCTAACTATGATTGGGGAAACCTATCTCATGAGGAGACAATACGCTTGCAGCTCAATGCTCGAGTTGCTAATTATTTATTGAGAATTTTGAGTCCAGATACCTCTAAGTGGCTGTTCCATGAGTACAAGAGGTTTGAGGATGCCCATGAGATTTGGGCCACTCTCAAAAATGTTTTTGCATGCAAATCTCAAGAACAAGCAAACATATCAGTAAGGAACTCAGGAAAAGAAGAAATAAGCCAATGTGAAAGCACCGAGGACAAGGAAGATCAAGAAAGGCAGTTGGTGCTGCAGTCACTACAGATACTGGACTGTCCGGTAATTGATACCGGACTATCCGGTGGTGGCAGTGAAGCTGCACCAACCAGTATAGAGCAGCGATGGAGACCAAGTGAAGAATCATGTTCATCCAAGTTTCACTCCATTATTTCACACTCACATCAGTGTCTTATGGCCAAGGGAAGTGAAGAAAGTGAGGAAGAGATGAGTGGGAACGATGAAGATGAAGACGAGATTACCGATGAAGATTTGGATATTGGCCACCTCAGCAAGAAGGACCAAATGAAAGTGATCAAGCTGATGCAAATCATCACCAAGCAGAAGCAAAGTCTTGACAATCAAGAAGACTACTTGGTGAAGAAATTGGTTGAGCTAAAAGAGACTCAAGATGAAAAAGAAGAGCTCAAACTCAAGCTTAAGAAGAAGGTAGAAGAAAGAAAAGAATTACTAAATAGGATCAATGACAAGTGCTTGGAGCTCCAACAAGAAAAAGATGAGCTCCTAGATGAGAGTATGCAGCTCATTGATCAGCCAGCCTTGAGTGAGGTAGCACACGAGGTATTTGTCACGTCGGTAAAATCTTATGAATCTCTCGTGCAAAATAATTCTTGTTCTTCAGCTGATTCTATCATTGCTTGTGCTAACCCTTGCTGTTTAAAAGCAAGTAACCCTTGTGTTGAGCATGATATTGTAGAATCTTGTGATGACCTCATTGCAAAAGAAAATGAAAAGCTCAAGCAAGAGGTTGAAAAGTTAAAACAGGACTTGATCACACTTAAAGAAAAGTGTTGTGTGCAACCTTCTCAAGATAACCGTGAAAACATGGTGAACAAGCTTGAGGAGGGTTCAAACCGTGCACAACACACTAAGGCAAGTATCAAGTCTAAAAGTGGTGGAAGCACTAAAGCACAAGAGCAAGCCAAATCAAGAGGACAGAAGAACAAAACAAATAGAAGATGCTACTGGTGCAAGGAAAGAGGACACAATGTTCAGGCCTGCCCAAGCCTCAAATCCAAGGCAGTGAGCAGCTCTGGCTCACCGGACTGTCCGGAAAAACATACCGGACTATCCGGTAGTAGGGTGTCGGATTATTCGGTGAAGTCAGTGGCAGCTCAAGTCACAAATTCCAAGGCAAAAAGACCTACCCAGTCTCACAACAAGGTTGGAAAGGAGGAAGTACATGCAATCAAGGCAGAAAATCAACCAAAGGGCTTCAGGCAAAGAATATGCTACAATTGTCGAAAAAAGGGGCATCTTGGTAAGGATTGCCCATATGGTAACTTTACTCATCCCAATCTTATCAATAAGAAAACTAAAGTGGCTTGTGTGTTCAAGGGCTACAGTGGCGAAGCTAAGGTGATTTGTTCATCCAAGGCTCTCACCAAAGCTATTTGGATACCCAAGGTTTATTTGACTAACATTGATGGACCCAACAAGGTTTGGGTACCAAAACACACCTGAAGACCTATAGGTACCTACAGGATGCATTGAGGGTCTTGGCTATCTTGAGAAGCTAAACTGCAAATATATCATTGTCTCAAGATTCTTTCTTCCCATCTCAAGCCAAGATATGAATTTTGGGAATATCTTCATCCTCAATGACATCATGGGTAACGTGTGCCTATCTAGATCCTTGATGCTTGGGACAAGACTCGTCCTTAGTGACTTGAGTCTTGCCCAAATCAATCAAGTTCAAATTCCACTCCTATCCTATGCTTATATTCTTGTGATACGTTGACGGCTCCTTTGTGGAGCAAGTGCCTTAAAATGTGCAGGAATATGGGTTGAGACTCATGAGAAGAAAAGGAAATAAAGCTTGGAAGAACTCGAAACTCCTAGTGCAAACTTTCAGGACCCATCGGCTGGACCCACCGGTCCAACCGGTCGGAAACAGGTAGCACCGGTCTGCCGGCTCTGCTGATCTACCGGTTCAACCGGTTAAACCATTAGTTCAACTGGTCGGGCACGTCTCTAACCAGTCTACCGGTCTCTGTACCGGACTATCCGGTGTACTACACCGGACTGTCCGACAGGACCGGACTATCCGATGTATTTACACCGGACTGTCCGATATCAAAAAGATGTAGACTGGACCAAATCACTGGCATAATGCAAAATAGATTGAAGATGCTTCAAAAATGAAAAAAAAATCAGGGCATATACCAAAGGTGGTTTTATTCTTATATATCTTATGAGTATATTAAACCAAGGCCAAGGTATGAGTTCCTATATGCATTGTAAGTGCTTCAAGGCTTTGTCACTCATGTGTGGTTGTTGGTAGTTTGAGTGATCCAACTCTAGTATGGATAGTTGTTTGATACCTCTAAATCTCAGAAAGTAGTCAAGTTAGTCTTGAGAGTTTGGTGCTTCTAATATGATAGGAGGTATGAGTTAAATATGTCACCATCTATGATGTGATCCTCAATGTATCTAACATTCTTTGTGGCATATTTCCTAAGGTTTGAGCTAGTGAAATATTGTGTCTTGTCATGAGTATGTCTCATGAGGCCTTAATGAGATCAGATGTTTGCTTGATACTCTAGCTAAGAGTTCCTCTCATGCCTCTGTAAGCTGAGTGTGAATCAATCATGCTAATCATCTTAAACAAGGCATGGTAATTCACTAGTATAGCAAAAATGGGATTTTGAAAACATTTGTTGTTGAGATCTTTGTGATCAACCTCTCTTTATATGTGGTTATTGTTATCTGTGCGTGTTTGAACCTAACCACATACATTGAGACTCCTATGCTGAAATTCAAAATCTTTTTCCAAACGAATTTATTCAGAAGCTCATCTCTTTCAACTAAATCATCTTTTGACCAAAAGCTTTGACATAAATGCATTTACAAAAGGTCACTTACGTTCCCTGAGGGCTATGTTACATAAAGGAGTCAAATGGATCAAAGGAATATAGCACAGCCCTCAGACCTTCTGCGAAATCATTTTATACCGGACTATCCGGTGTACCCTACCAGACAATCCGGTAACATCGGACTATTCGGCAGGGATACCGGACTATCCGGTCCACGCGGATTTTACCCTCACCCGCGGTTCCAAGGGGTCCCTCACCTTCCTCCAAACCGCTTTTCATCCGTTCCAACCGCCGCCCTTGCTTGATTCAAGGATCTCTTTGGCGATTTGAGGAGTTCTTCTCGTTCCTCTGTGGATTTGAGGAGCTTTTGGTGGGGATTGGCCGCTGCATCTTCGGGGTATCCGATCCCACCGGCCTCTCCATCAGTTTTGACCTAGGAACTTCTCTCCAAGGTACTTTGAACCCTTTTTGCCCGATCTCTTTGCTCGGTGCAATGCTAGTAATTTCTCTTGGCAGAAGTACTCCTGATATGCATATCCATCATGTCATAGAAGATCAAAACTTTTTCATGGCTGCTTTGGGAGATCCACCAACCCTAGGGCACTGGGCGCTACCGAACTATCAGGTGTCCTATACCGGACTGTCCGGTAGGACCGGACCATCCGGTGGAATACACCGGACTGTCCGGCTATACCCAGAGGCCCTAGGTCAGTTGCTCTTTGTGGCTCTAGATTTGTTCTATGAGCTCCCAAACTTGTTCCATATATTCCTCTGTGTCTTTGTGACATATTCCTGTCAGAAAATCATGTTCTCACAGTCATCGTAATTAAATTACATCTTTTACACTCTGAGGCTAATCCGAGGGTCCAAATTCATATCTTTGTCTCTCAGGGGTGTAGATGGCTGGTGAGCAACCCATCAAGCAGTACACCAGGGTTAAGAGAAAGGCCACTAAGCCTCGCCCTCAGTCGAGCAGCGACACTTCTTCTCCCTTGGAGGACACCGGTGCTGGTGGCTCTCAAAGGGGAAGATCACTCAGGACGAGGCAAGGGCCGTTGCAGGACACTCCTCGAGGTCAGATGCATATTGCAGATGAAGAGGTGGCAGTGGAGACCTCCTCTGATGATGATGTAGAGGATGAGACCTATGTGGTCCAACCCAGACCCCATGGTAAGGGTCCAGCTCCTCCCAGCAGTGATGATGAGGAAGAGGAGAGAGATGTTGAGGCAGAAGAGGAGAGAGAGCCAGCATTCCCCGAGGCTGAGTATGCTAGGAAGATGTCCAAGCCCAGCAGGCCGCCCAACAGAAAGGCGGTAGATTTCAAGAAAAAGGGGAAGCTCAGTGAGATCAGAGACAACAGGAGAAGGGACTTTAGGAAAGAGCCCAAGAGCTCTTATGACTGGAGGTTTCACACCAGGTTTCAGGAGGATTACTATGAGTCAGTGATTCTATCCAAGGAACACCCAGTCACACTTGATCAATGGGTTGATTGGAAATACATGAAGGACAAGAAAGACCCCATTTTTGATCAGGTAATTGCAGCTTGTGGGAGGCAGAACATTCAAAAGATCATGAGTTTCAGGCATGATTGGAACAAGGAGATCATCGCTCAGTTCTATGCCACAGTCTACTTTGATGACACAGATGCAGATCCGAGGAAGTGGGCTATGGCATGGATGACAGAGGGTGAGACTTATTCCATCTCCTATCTTGACTTCGCATTTGTGCTTGGTTTGAACAATGTGGATCTGAACAGGCCTAAGGTTCACCTAGCGCAGTGTCTCCCTGACAGTGAGATGAAGTTCATGTATCCTCCAAACAATTAGGGAAACTTTGGACACTCACAGGGTCTTTACTCTTTCTATGGATATCTGAACAGAATGTTCAGAAAGACCCTGGCTCCTCGTATTGGTGATGCTACTAACATATCACATTATGCCAAGAATCTGCTTGCTAGGATGAGGGAGGATGCATTGCCTTTCAGCGTGACCAACTTCATATGGGAGGAGATCAAAGCCATATCCTTTGACCCATATCGGAGTTGTGCATATGCTCCTTTCATCATGGAGGTGACTGACAGAGTAACCGGTACAGCTTATATCAGTGACACTGAGCACCGGCCATTCCGTGTCAAGAAGGTGAAGCATCCGATTGTGCCAGCACCCTCAGTTACACCTTCTGGCTCAGACCCACCTCCGAGTCAGTTGGCTCCAGTGCCACAGCAGCAGAGGCAGTCACCTCAGAGGAGGAGAGGCAGTGGGCAGTTCTCCAGTGAGAGGTCGAGGAGGAGCTCCTCACCTGTTGTGCAGGCTTTCAGAGCCATTATGGGAGCCCTCAAGTGCTTTAGGGTGAAGGACATGGCTGAGAAGAGAGAGATCCGTCGTCGCCAGACCCTGACAGATAACAGGGTGAAGGGCATTCAGAGGCACCTCGGCATGCAGCCACCACCCTCACCTGACCGAGTGGTAGAGGATGAGCAGGAGACAGAGGTAGAGGAGGAGTTCCTGGTGGATCCCTTTACAGGGTACCAGGGTCAGACTAGCGGGGCATCAGTGCCTCCTCAGTTCAGCCAGCCTCCACTGTTTACTCAGGCACCTCAGGCACCTCCGGTTTCAGGATCCATGGATGCCACAGCTCAGTCGGCTACTCAGTCACTCTTTGGGATGAGTGAAGCCTTCTCTGCTGGCTACTCAGGCTACTCCACCACCTTGGCCTCCTCGAGCTTTTCAGGATCTCTACCTTTCTCCGTGGGTTAGGGTGGAGCCTTCTTTCAGAGCAGCAGCCAGTTCCATTCAGGACCTCAGGGTGGCAGCTCTAGTGGATGATGAGATCAGGGCACTCAGTGAGCCCTTGAGGTACTTTTCTCCTCTTCTTTTGACCTTTTTTGGTGCTTAATGACAAAGGGGGAGAAGTACATTAAAGCTTTGTGGCATTGTGGCCCTCTTTTTCCTCTTTTTCTAGTGTTTTTCAGGAGGAGCTCAGTGAAAGAGGGAGTATGGAGCAAGCAGGCCTTGTGAAGAGTCAGTAGATCCTTGGAGCCGCTTGCCGCATGTTTTATCTTATCTTTTTCCCTTTCAGCTGTATCATGCGTCGGTTCATGTGTTGAACTCTTAGGGTCATGATTTGGACACATTTTTTCGTATAATCTTTTGAAACCTTTTACCTTCCATGTGATCTGTGTGGATTATATGTATTTCTATGTCTAATTTATACTATTAGCTATGTGCTCATCTTTGTGACTCTGTGTGGCTTTGTGGTTTTGGTTTGGCCTGGTGCAGTGCAGACTGCTATCACCGGACTATCCGATGAACCGGACTATCCGATCAGTTACACCGGACTATCCGGTGAGTGGGCAGTGGCTGCACAACCAAGCATTCCAGTTGGTTTACTTTGTGTTTTCCCTCTTACAATGTGGTTTTGGAATTCTGAGATATAGGGGGAGCTCTCCTGGCACGAAATATGTATTTTTGGGCATATATGGCTCAAATTTCGAGTTTTTGTAACTCAAGCACATATTTAGGGGGAGCATACCAAATATCTGAGGATTCATGCACTTAATTTAACTATCTCTTGTAAGCTTTGATCGGGGTTGTCATCAATCACCAAAAAGGGGGAGATTGTAAGTGCAACAAGGCTCCTTAGTGGTTTTGGTGTTTGAGTGACAATGCGATTAAAGATCTAATCTCTTTGTAAGATCATTTGACAGGTTTTTTACAGGCATATATTGTTAAAGGACATCACTAGGGTTGCTTTATTAATGTACTTTGAGACACTTGACTTTCATGTGGCTGATCATGAAGACACTCTACTGCATATCAAAGCCAATAATGATCAAGACAAATTGAATGAATGGATAACGAGCAAATGTGCTCCATCTACCTATCGAAGAGGTTTTCTAAATTGAAGTCCAACTATTTCGCTCAAAGAGGATTACTCACAAAGGAAGAAGCTCAGCTTCGCTATCTCCCTCTGTGGATATATTTCAAGACGGCATTATTCATCAAGACAAGACTCAAGTGGATTTCATCTAGATTCATATTCACCTTGAGCATAGGTATGCCGTACTATCAAGAGGGAAGCGAAGCTCGGAAGTCTCTAGTCAACATGTGCTCACAGCTAGTTCAGAGAGTGTCGAGCCAAAACACTCCTCGTGAGTTGTTATTGTGCTGAGGGTGGGTTCACCGGATTGTCCGGTAATCCTCACCGGACTATCCGGTGAAGGCTGAGCCCAGTATTGAGAGTGATCTCTCTGATCTTTCCCTTGTGCTCTCATCTCCTGGTTAGGTGTATCTCTAATGGAGACAACACCTACACTTTGCTCATCTGTTGACTCAGGCTCAGTGCCTTAGCCTCTGATCAGGGAACCCCTCACCGGACTATCCGGTGAGCTATACCGGACTGTCCGGTATTGGGGGTTTGAGCTCCAACGGCTAGTCCGCCTATACCGGACTATCCGGTAGGTAAGCACCGGACTGTCCGGTGATGGTCTGACACAGGCCAACGGCTAGTTTTATGAGGGTGGGTATTTATACCCCTCACTCTCTTCCAGTTGCAGTTGTTGCTTCCCTCCACGTCCACATCCATCCAGAGGCTCTTAGTAACACCTCCCAACACTCTCTTTGTGAGATTGAGCTAAATTTGTGAGATTCTTGAGTTGGGAGAGGATTTGTGAGATTGTGTGAGCCACATTGTGAGCACCTAGCTTCTGAGCACAGTTGGCAAGCATTTCCGGGAAGCGCTTTTGTTACTCTTGGAGGTTTCCTCCTAGACGGCGAGAGCAACCCGAAGGGCACCCGGCTTGTGGGTGCCACTTCTCTTGTAGGTGATTACCCCGCTCTTCGGAGCATTTGCAGTGAGCACCTTCATAGCCTTGGTGGTTGTGAAGGAGAGGCCGTGAGTTGAAATAGACTCAAGCTCTTGGTGGGTGCCTCAACGGGGACGTACGGACACTTGCGTGTGTGCCCGAACCTCGGGACTAAAAATCCTTTGTTGTGTGTGCTGTGCCCCTGCTGGGAGACCCAAGCTTGGTGCTTGTGGTTGTTTTACTTGCTTGCATTTCATTATTGCTTCCGCTATTATTATTCGTGTGCAAGTTCTCTTTGTGAGTGCAGGAATAAAGTGTTGCCGAGATCACAATCAACATATAAAAACATTACACAGCTCCACATAGCTCGATAAGTATTTTCTTGTATATTTACCTTGGGGGTTTCGGTTTCTGTGTGACACCGGACTATCCGGTGTAGAGAACCGGACTATCCGGTTATACCGGACTGTCCGGTTGTACCCATCGGACTATCCGGTGTGAGTGCTGACGGTGTGCTTCTAAGTGGTGTAAATTTTCAGTTACGCCTATTCACCCCCCCTCTAGGCGACATCTAGGTCCTTTCAATTGGTATCAGAGCGAGGACTCACCGAAAAGCTTCACCGCCATGAGTAAAGATGTCAACACCTAGTGAGGTAACTTGTGAGCCGCTCATGCTTGATGGCTCTAACTATACTCAGTGGTCAACTCATGTACTTAATTTGCTTAGGACCAATGGTCCACTTGTGGAGCAAATTGTAGAAGCTAGCATATTGCCTTCTAACTATGATTGGGGAAACCTATCTCATGAGGAGACAATACGCTTGCAGCTCAATGCTCGAGTTGCTAATTATTTATTGAGAATTTTGAGTCCAGATACCTCTAAGTGGCTGTTCCATGAGTACAAGAGGTTTGAGGATGCCCATGAGATTTGGGCCACTCTCAAAAATGTTTTTGCATGCAAATCTCAAGAACAAGCAAACATATCAGTAAGGAACTCAGGAAAAGAAGAAATAAGCCAATGTGAAAGCACCGAGGACAAGGAAGATCAAGAAAGGCAGTTGGTGCTGCAGTCACTACAGATACTGGACTGTCCGGTAATTGATACCGGACTATCCGGTGGTGGCAGTGAAGCTGCACCAACCAGTATAGAGCAGCGATGGAGACCAAGTGAAGAATCATGTTCATCCAAGTTTCACTCCATTATTTCACACTCA
Organism: Paspalum vaginatum; assembly: GCA_030272315.1. Taxonomy (NCBI): domain Eukaryota; kingdom Viridiplantae; phylum Streptophyta; class Magnoliopsida; order Poales; family Poaceae; genus Paspalum; species Paspalum vaginatum. Next base: position 36,594,333 of record CM059017.1, on the reverse strand, counting down.
CATCAGTGTCTTATGGCCAAGGGAAGTGAAGAAAGTGAGGAAGAGATGAGTGGGAACGATGAAGATGAAGACGAGATTACCGATGAAGATTTGGATATTGGCCACCTCAGCAAGAAGGACCAAATGAAAGTGATCAAGCTGATGCAAATCATCACCAAGCATAAGCAAAGTCTTGACAATCAAGAAGACTACTTGGTGAAGAAATTGGTTGAGCTAAAAGAGACTCAAGATGAAAAAGAAGAGCTCAAACTCAAGCTTAAGAAGAAGGTAGAAGAAAGAAAAGAATTACTAAATAGGATCAATGACAAGTGCTTGGAGCTCCAACAAGAAAAAGATGAGCTCCTAGATGAGAGTATGCAGCTCATTGATCAGCCAGCCTTGAGTGAGGTAGCACACGAGGTATTTGTCACGTCGGTAAAATCTTATGAATCTCTCGTGCAAAATAATTCTTGTTCTTCAGCTGATTCTATCATTGCTTGTGCTAACCCTTGCTGTTTAAAAGCAAGTAACCCTTGTGTTGAGCATGATATTGTAGAATCTTGTGATGACCTCATTGCAAAAGAAAATGAAAAGCTCAAGCAAGATGTTGAAAAGTTAAAACAGGACTTGATCACACTTAAAGAAAAGTGTTGTGTGCAACCTTCTCAAGATAACCGTGAAAACATGGTGAACAAGCTTGAGGAGGGTTCAAACCGTGCACAACACACTAAGGCAAGTATCAAGTCTAAAAGTGGTGGAAGCACTAAAGCACAAGAGCAAGCCAAATCAAGAGGACAGAAGAACAAAACAAATAGAAGATGCTACTGGTGCAAGGAAAGAGGACACAATGTTCAGGCCTGCCCAAGCCTCAAATCCAAGGCAGTGAGCAGCTCTGGCTCACCGGACTGTCCGGAAAAACATACCGGACTATTCGGTAGTAGGGTGTCGGATTATTCGGTGAAGTCAGTGGCAGCTCAAGTCACAAATTCCAAGGCAAAAAGACCTACCCAGTCTCACAACAAGGTTGGAAAGGAGGAAGTACATGCAATCAAGGCAGAAAATCAACCAAAGGGCTTCAGGCAAAGAATATGCTACAATTGTCGAAAAAAGGGGCATCTTGGTAAGGATTGCCCATATGGTAACTTTACTCATCCCAATCTTATCAATAAGAAAACTAAAGTGGCTTGTGTGTTCAAGGGCTACAGTGGTGAAGCTAAGGTGATTTGTTCATCCAAGGCTCTCACCAAAGCTATTTGTATACCCAAGGTTTATTTGACTAACATTGATGGACCCAACAAGGTTTGGGTACCAAAACACACCTGAAGACCTATAGGTACCTACAGGATGCATTGAGGGTCTTGGCTATCTTGAGAAGCTAAACTGCAAATATATCATTGTCTCAAGATTCTTTCTTCCCATCTCAAGCCAAGATATGAATTTTGGGAATATCTTCATCCTCAATGACATCATGGGTAACGTGTGCCTATCTAGATCCTTGATGCTTGGGACAAGACTCGTCCTTAGTGACTTGAGTCTTGCCCAAATCAATCAAGTTCAAATTCCACTCCTATCCTATGCTTATATTCTTGTGATACGTTGACGGCTCCTTTGTGGAGCAAGTGCCTTAAAATGTGCAGGAATATGGGTTGAGACTCATGAGAAGAAAAGGAAATAAAGCTTGGAAGAACTCGAAACTCCTAGTGCAAACTTTCAGGACCCATCGGCTGAACCCACCGGTCCAACCGGTCGGAAACAGGTAGCACCGGTCTGCCGGCTCTGCTGATCTACCGGTTCAACCGGTTAAACCATCGGTTCAACTGGTCGGGGACGTCTCTAACCAGTCTACCGGTCTCTGTACCGGACTATCCGGTGTACTACACCGGACTGTCCGACAGGACCGGACTATCCGATGTATTTACACCGGACTGTCCGATATCAAAAAGATGTAGACTGGACCAAATCACTGGCATAATGCAAAATAGATTGAAGATGCTTCAAAAATGAAAAAAAAAATCAGGGCATATACCAAAGGTGGTTTTATTCTTATATATCTTATGAGTATATTAAACCAAGGCCAAGGTATGAGTTCCTATATGCATTGTAAGTGCTTCAAGGCTTTGTCACTCATGTGTGGTTGTTGGTAGTTTGAGTGATCCAACTCTAGTATGGATAGTTGTTTGATACCTCTAAATCTCAGAAAGTAGTCAAGTTAGTCTTGAGAGCTTGGTGCTTCTAATATGATAGGAGGTATGAGTTAAATATGTCACCATCTATGATGTGATCCTCAATGTATCTAACATTCTTTGTGGCATATTTCCTAAGGTTTGAGCTAGTGAAATATTGTGTCTTGTCATGAGTATGTCTCATGAGGCCTTAATGAGATCAGATGTTTGCTTGATACTCTAGCTAAGAGTTCCTCTCATGCCTCTATAAGCTGAGTGTGAATCAATCATGCTAATCATCTTAAACAAGGCATGGTAATTCACTAGTATAGCAAAAATGGGATTTTGAAAACATTTGTTGTTGAGATCTTTGTGATCAACCTCTCTTTATATGTGGTTATTGTTATCTGTGCGTGTTTGAACCTAACCACATACATTGAGACTCCTATGCTGAAATTCAAAATCTTTTTCCAAACGAATTTATTCAGAAGCTCATCTCTTTCAACTAAATCATCTTTTGACCAAAAGCTTTGACATAAATGCATTTACAAAAGGTCACTTACGTTCCCTGAGGGTTATGTTACATAAAGGAGTCAAATGGATCAAAGGAATATAGCACAGCCCTCAGACCTTCTGCGAAATCATTTTATACCGGACTATCCGGTGTACCCTACCAGACAATCCGGTAACATCGGACTATCCGGCAGGGATACCGGACTATCCGGTCCACGCGGATTTTACCCTCACCCGCGGTTCCAAGGGGTCCCTCACCTTCCTCCAAACCGCTTTTCATCCGTTCCAACCGCCGCCCTTGCTTGATTCAAGGATCTCTTTGGCGATTTGAGGAGTTCTTCTCGTTCCTCTGTGGATTTGAGGAGCTTTTGGTGGGGATTGGCCGCTGCATCTTCGGGGTATCCGATCCCACCGGCCTCTCCATCAGTTTTGACCTAGGAACTTCTCTCCAAGGTACTTTGAACCCTTTTTGCCCGATCTCTTTGCTCGGTGCAATGCTAGTAATTTCTCTTGGCAGAAGTACTCCTGATATGCATATCCATCATGTCATAGAAGATCAAAACTTTTTCATGGCTGCTTTGGGAGATCCACCAACCCTAGGGCACTGGGCGCTACCGAACTATCAGGTGTCCTATACCGGACTGTCCGGTAGGACCGGACCATCCGGTGGAATACACCGGACTGTCCGGCTATACCCAGAGGCCCTAGGTCAGTTGCTCTTTGTGGCTCTAGATTTGTTCTATGAGCTCCCAAACTTGTTCCATATATTCCTCTGTGTCTTTGTGACATATTCCTGTCAGAAAATCATGTTCTCACAGTCATCGTAATTAAATTACATCTTTTACACTCTGAGGCTAATCCGAGGGTCCAAATTCATATCTTTGTCTCTCAGGGGTGTAGATGGCTGGTGAGCAACCCATCAAGCAGTACACCAGGGTTAAGAGAAAGGCCACTAAGCCTCGCCCTCAGTCGAGCAGCGACACTTCTTCTCCCTTGGAGGACACCGGTGCTGGTGGCTCTCAAAGGGGAAGATCACTCAGGACGAGGCAAGGGCCGTTGCAGGACACTCCTCGAGGTCAGATGCATATTGCAGATGAAGAGGTGGCAGTGGAGACCTCCTCTGATGATGATGTAGAGGATGAGACCTATGTGGTCCAACCCAGACCCCATGGTAAGGGTCCAGCTCCTCCCAGCAGTGATGATGAGGAAGAGGAGAGAGATGTTGAGGCAGAAGAGGAGAGAGAGCCAGCATTCCCCGAGGCTGAGTATGCTAGGAAGATGTCCAAGCCCAGCAGGCCGCCCAACAGAAAGGCGGTAGATTTCAAGAAAAAGGGGAAGCTCAGTGAGATCAGAGACAACAGGAGAAGGGACTTTAGGAAAGAGCCCAAGAGCTCTTATGACTGGAGGTTTCACACCAGGTTTCAGGAGGATTACTATGAGTCAGTGATTCTATCCAAGGAACACCCAGTCACACTTGATCAATGGGTTGATTGGAAATACATGAAGGACAAGAAAGACCCCATTTTTGATCAGGTAATTGCAGCTTGTGGGAGGCAGAACATTCAAAAGATCATGAGTTTCAGGCATGATTGGAACAAGGAGATCATCGCTCAGTTCTATGCCACAGTCTACTTTGATGACACAGATGCAGATCCGAGGAAGTGGGCTATGGCATGGATGACAGAGGGTGAGACTTATTCCATCTCCTATCTTGACTTCGCATTTGTGCTTGGTTTGAACAATGTGGATCTGAACAGGCCTAAGGTTCACCTAGAGCAGTGTCTCCCTGACAGTGAGATGAAGTTCATGTATCCTCCAAACAATCAGGGAAACTTTGGACACTCACAGGGTCTTTACTCTTTCTATGGATATCTGAATAGAATGTTCAGAAAGACCCTGGCTCCTCGTATTGGTGATGCTACTAACATATCACATTATGCCAAGAATCTGCTTGCTAGGATGAGGGAGGATGCATTGCCTTTCAGCGTGACCAACTTCATATGGGAGGAGATCAAAGCTATATCCTTTGACCCATATCGGAGTTGTGCATATGCTCCTTTCATCATGGAGGTGACTGACAGAGTAACCGGTACAGCTTATATCAGTGACACTGAGCACCGGCCATTCCGTGTCAAGAAGGTGAAGCATCCGATTGTGCCAGCACCCTCAGTTACACCTTCTGGCTCAGACCCACCTCCGAGTCAGTTGGCTCCAGTGCCACAGCAGCAGAGGCAGTCACCTCAGAGGAGGAGAGGCAGTGGGCAGTTCTCCAGTGAGAGGTCGAGGAGGAGCTCCTCACCTGTTGTGCAGGCTTTCAGAGCCATTATGGGAGCCCTCAAGTGCTTTAGGGTGAAGGACATGGCTGAGAAGAGAGAGATCCGTCATCGCCAGACCCTGACAGATAACAGGGTGAAGGGCATTCAGAGGCACCTCGGCATGCAGCCACCACCCTCACCTGACCGAGTGGTAGAGGATGAGCAGGAGACAGAGGTAGAGGAGGAGTTCCTGGTGGATCCCTTTACAGGGTACCAGGGTCAGACTAGCGGGGCATCAGTGCCTCCTCAGTTCAGCCAGCCTCCACTGTTTACTCAGGCACCTCAGGCACCTCCGGTTTCAGGATCCATGGATGCCACAGCTCAGTCGGCTGCTCAGTCACTCTTTGGGATGAGTGAAGCCTTCTCTGCTGGCTACTCAGGCTACTCCACCACCTTGGCCTCCTCGAGCTTTTCAGGATCTCTACCTTTCTCCGTGGGTTAGGGTGGAGCCTTCTTTCAGAGCAGCAGCCAGTTCCATTCAGGACCTCAGGGTGGCAGCTCTAGTGGATGATGAGATCAGGGCACTCAGTGAGCCCTTGAGGTACTTTTCTCCTCTTCTTTTGACCTTTTTTGGTGCTTAATGACAAAGGGGGAGAAGTACATTAAAGCTTTGTGGCATTGTGGCCCTCTTTTTCCTCTTTTTCTAGTGTTTTTCAGGAGGAGCTCAGTGAAAGAGGGAGTATGGAGCAAGCAGGCCTTGTGAAGAGTCAGTAGATCCTTGGAGCCGCTTGCCGCATGTTTTATCTTATCTTTTTCCCTTTCAGCTGTATCATGCGTCGGTTCATGTGTTGAACTCTTAGGGTCAAGATTTGGACACATTTTTTCGTATAATCTTTTGAAACCTTTTACCTTCCATGTGATCTGTGTGGATTATATGTATATCTATGTCTAATTTATACTATTAGCTATGTGCTCGTCTTTGTGACTCTGTGTGGCTTTGTGGTTTTGGTTTGGCCTGGTGCAGTGCAGACTGCTATCACCGGACTATCCGATGAACCGGACTATCCGGTCAGTTACACCGGACTATCCGGTGAGTGGGCAGTGGCTGCACAACCAAGCATTCCAGTTGGTTTACTTTGTGTTTTCCCTCTTACAATGTGGTTTTGGAATTCTGAGATATAGGGGGAGCTCTCCTGGCACGAAATATGTATTTTTGGGCATATATGGCTCAAATTTCGAGTTTTTGTAACTCAAGCACATATTTAGGGGGAGCATACCAAATATCTGAGGATTCATGCACTTAATTTAACTATCTCTTGTAAGCTTTGATCGGGGTTGTCATCAATCACCAAAAAGGGGGAGATTGTAAGTGCAACAAGGCTCCTTAGTGGTTTTGGTGTTTGAGTGACAATGCGATTAAAGATCTAATCTCTTTGTAAGATCATTTGACAGGTTTTTTACAGGTATATATTGTTAAAGGACATCACTAGGGTTGCTTTATTAATGTACTTTGAGACACTTGACTTTCATGTGGCTGATCATGAAGACACTCTACTGCATATCAAAGCCAATAATGATCAAGACAAATTGAATGAATGGATAACGAGCAAATGTGCTCCATCTACCTATCGAAGAGGTTTTCTAAATTGAAGTCCAACTATTTCGCTCAAAGAGGATTACTCACAAAGGAAGAAGCTCAGCTTCGCTATCTCCCTCTGTGGATATATTTCAAGACGGCATTATTCATCAAGACAAGACTCAAGTGGATTTCATCTAGATTCATATTCACCTTGAGCATAGGTATGCCGTACTATCAAGAGGGAAGCGAAGCTCGGAAGTCTCTAGGCAACATGTGCTCACAGCTAGTTCAGAGAGTGTCGAGCCAAAACACTCCTCGTGAGTTGTTATTGTGCTGAGGGTGGGTTCACCGGATTGTCCGGTAATCCTCACCGGACTATCCGGTGAAGGCTGAGCCCAGTATTGAGAGTGATCTCTCTGATCTTTTCCTTGTGCTCTCATCTCCTGGTTAGGTGTATCTCTAATGGAGACAACACCTACACTTTGCTCATCTGTTGACTCAGGCTCAGTGCCTTAGCCTCTGATCAGGGAACCCCTCACCGGAGTATCCGGTGAGCTATACCGGACTGTCCGGTATTGGGGGTTTGAGCTCCAACGGCTAGTCCGCCTATACCGGACTATCCGGTAGGTAAGCACCGGACTGTCCGGTGATGGTCTGACACAGGCCAACGGCTAGTTTTATGAGGGTGGGTATTTATACCCCTCACTCTCTTCCAGTTGCAGTTGTTGCTTCCCTCCACGTCCACATCCATCCAGAGGCTCTTAGTAACACCTCCCAACACTCTCTTTGTGAGATTGAGCTAAATTTGTGAGATTCTTGAGTTGGGAGAGGATTTGTGAGATTGTGTGAGCCACATTGTGAGCACCTAGCTTCTGAGCACAGTTGGCAAGCATTTCCGGGAAGCGCTTTTGTTACTCTTGGAGGTTTCCTCCTAGACGGCGAGAGCAACCCGAAGGGCACCCGGCTTGTGGGTGCCACTTCTCTTGTAGGTGATTACCCCGCTCTTCGGAGCATTTGCAGTGAGCACCTTCATAGCCTTGGTGGTTGTGAAGGAGAGGCCGTGAGTTGAAATAGACTCAAGCTCTTGGTGGGTGCCTCAACGGGGACGTACGGACACTTGCGTGTGTGCCCGAACCTCGGGACTAAAAATCCTTTGTTGTGTGTGCTGTGCCCCTGCTGGGAGACCCAAGCTTGGTGCTTGTGGTTGTTTTACTTGCTTGCATTTCATTATTGCTTCCGCTATTATTATTCGTGTGCAAGTTCTCTTTGTGAGTGCAGGAATAAAGTGTTGCCGAGATCACAATCAACATATAAAAACATTACACAGCTCCACATAGCTCGATAAGTATTTTCTTGTATATTTACCTTGGGGGTTTCGGTTTCTGTGTGACACCGGACTATCCGGTGTAGAGAACCGGACTATCCGGTTATACCGGACTGTCCGGTTGTACCCATCGGACTATCCGGTGTGAGTGCTGACGGTGTGCTTCTAAGTGGTGTAAATTTTCAGTTACGCCTATTCACCCCCCCTCTAGGCGACATCTAGGTCCTTTCAACTATCCATGCTCATGAAGCTAAAATGCATGATGTTCCCATTCGATAAGTTTGAGGTATTTTACATCTGTCGGTAAGTTTGACTCTGGTTGAAGAAAGTGCCTCGCCGGTTCACTACCTCATGCATCATGAAACGACAAAGGTCCGCAACCATACTTAGAAGATCTATCTCCTTGAGCCGGTTAGCGTTCTTAGGGATTGATGCTAGCTACATTGAAAACACATTTTTTAAATTATTAGACATACATGTTAACAAAGTAGTATCATATCTTGTATATATGTATACAGCAATTAATTGAAGCAATGCTTTGACTCATCACTTACGTCTTTAGGGTTCGTTGTACACCTCCCATTGACTCAAAGGAACTCCCAAACATAATCTCCACATCCATGCAAGTCCAAAACTGCAAAAGAGAAGGGGAAATCTCGTAGGAAAACCAAAGAACCAAAAGTCTTTGAGAAATCACCCAAAAACCAAATAGGAAGGGGAAGGAGAAGCACTCTCAAGTTGTTGCATGAAGTTCCATCTATTACCAACCCAAAGAGGATCACAAGGTTAGATTACAAGAAGAGAACTTGATCTCCAAGCAACCACCCACTTCCTATCCACTAACTATGAGGCTAGATCACTCTAAAACCCTATAATCTTGAAGCTCTTGCTTGGAAACGAAAATGGCTGCCTAAACCTAAGTCTAAGCAAACCCTAAACCAGCCAAGAGAGATGGCTAATGGCAGCCACCTCCTTATTTATACTACAGACTAGGCCCTAAGGCAATTTTGCACTTGACCCCCTATATTACAGACTCTTGACACTACAACCCATAGGGGGTAGAAAATACCGCAATAACTCGGATGAACGGCTACAATGGAGTCCTTGACTTCTTTGGTTTCTCCACCTTCGCTTGATGTCCTCCACGTGTCCAGTAGCTCATCCCTTGGGGATAACTCCGGTTTTTGGAATACTGGCAACCTGCCCCTGGTTTTGAAGCTCAAACCAGGAAATGATAGTTAGGCCTAGTTTTGATGCTCGAACCGGTAAATGCTTGATGTGCTTCTTCTAGGGTGATTTTAAGGCTCATAGCATGTCCCGCACCCAATGTCACACTTATGGGCCTAGCCTAACTTGGGACTGCAGCCCAAGACACCTTCCGGTCCACTTGGCAGGGATTTTGTCACGCCAAGTCCACTTCAGCGCCGCCTCTTAGTCCAGTCGAGAGGTCTTCTGCCCTCTTGTTCCTTAGCAGGTCTTCAGTATTGACAAGCGCTTGTCACAGCCAGGATGAAAGACTAGACTCAGTACACTTGAGTCCCTCAGTATGTCATTGCACCATGGTCAACGATCTTCCATCTGCTTGAAAAATAAAAAAACTATCAAGTTGGTACTTCATATAGAAGCCGAACCCCATGTACAATAGCCACAGCTCCATAAATACATGGCTCGTTGTCTTTGGATTCACCCCTCTGGCGTTTCTAAGCTAGCTCACGATAATGGCTCCTTCTAATAAGCTCGTAGCCCTTGGCTTCCTTGTACTTTTGAGCATTGGGTTAGTCATCAATGCTATTAGGGTAGCTAAACACATCAATACATATTCAAGTTCAGGCGCAGGAGGGGGTTACAGTGCTGGATCGGTGAATGGTATTGGCAGTGGGTCTAGGAGTTGCTCCGGATTGTGGCGGAACCGCCGATTTAATCCAGGCTAAGCACACCTGCCACCTCTGGCTTGCAGTGCGATTAGACCGAACTAAACCCGGTAGTCCGTCGAGAGTCATTCGACCCCCGATATTACCTTTTCCCAGAGGAACCGACATCATACACATCTGACCCACGATGGAGCCACAACAGATACATCATCACAGGCAGTTGAATAGCATAAAGTTAGACTTAGTTACAAACCAGTTTTTTACATAAAATACAAGTCCAACATAAAGTTATAAGGTAGCAAGTTCGAAAGTTTCTCGCAGCGGAATTTTTAAGTTTCAGAGGTCATTACGATATCACCAAAAGATTTGCATTAGAGGTAACAACATCGAGCCCACCGATGTTGCCCTCGTGCCACTCATGTCATCTCATCCTAAATGAGGGCATGCTCCGCCTCCAACACAAGTGCACACCATGAATTCCATACCTGCGCTCAAAATATGGGGGCAAACCCTGAGTACTAATTACTCAGTAGGTCTTAATGGATTTGGCTTACGGCTGACGCGAAGCAGCTTACTAGCAAGTGGATCCTTAGCCTTTAGTTTTCAACAGTAACATATGTAACATAAACAGCAAGTTTTCATCATTTGCATAACCTTCAGCACAATTGTAACTTGCAGTGAGGTAAACAGTTCAAGCCAATCATGTGGTATTCCAAAAACCATGAGTATTAAAATACCGAGAGTTTAAGTAGTTACTACATTGCCCGACAGTGATATTGGCATTCCCACACCTGGTAGGCATCAGCGATTCGAATTGATTTTTAATTCCCGGGAATAACTATCATGCCAGGGGTATATGCTTACTAGCCATCGCGTTCCCACATATAGCCCCAATCTTAACCTGCCTCGTCCCAAGTTCGATTCACTCCCGCCTAGCCCCCGGGTTGTGCCCCCATGACCAGCCTGCCGACATCTCGGTCTCCCCGTCATGAGTACCAAGCTCCCCCGGGCCACCTTCCTCTCAACCAGCGGGTAGGAACGTGTCTCTGTGCTTCGGACGAGCCCAGGAAAGACTTTACCGGTCCCATCTCCCGGATAAGCACTCTAGCAATGTTATGCCGATCAGCAGACGAACAGCGGACGGGCCTTAAACGACTCGGGCGGAGTCCAAAGTGCAACCTTATGAAAAGCATATACTGAAATAAATCTCCGCCCGGTCTCCATTTATTTCATGAGTAACCATAATAAATGATATAACTGTAAGCTTTTGTAACTTTGAAAACACCTATGTGACGAGTCCACACACTCGTGTCTACTCGTACCTAGCAATTTCTAGGCATACTCGTCCTACGAACTCTATGTATAGGTGCTAGGGCCAGGGCGGCCAGGGAGTCTAATGCATTTGGTTCCAAGCAACTCCTAATGCATATGCGTAATCATCAAGTATAATTTGTTTGCTGGGTTGAGTATGGTCCTGCCTACCTTCCTCGTTAGGATCAGTAGCTGCCTCCTGAGCGGAGTCGGGCCCTTGCTGTTGGTCCTCTGGCTCTTGGTGCAGCTCCTCTTCAGGCTCCTCCGCGACGGTTTGGTTCGGCGGTAGTTCTTCGTGCAATTGGAGCATGTATTAGTGCAATGCTTGCTTCAGGATGCGAGTGCAATGCAAGGCATCATGGTTTATGGGATATCATTATGCATTTTTCGTGATGAACTTGTTTAACGTTAAGAAATCGTACAAGCCATCACCTATGATAACTTAGCTTGTCACATATGACTACGTGGGGGTGTGTGACTGAATAGCATCGAGTTATGCGAAAAGACCGATGCTTACTATTATCTAGAACTCTTTTTCATTGTTAACTATGTGCCTAATTACTAGGCAAGGGTAATATAGTAAATATACGGCAAGCATTGAAGCTATCAAATTCTTATACTAAGCCTAGGCATACTAGCAATGTTGCTGCCCTAAATTCAGAAGTTTTGACTTCCATTTAACCTATATTTCCTATTTACTAATTTAAACATGTATGAACTTACCAATTCCAAAACACTAACTATTCTTGACATGCATAGTATCCCATTTCAACAGTGAGCTCTTTATACTTCAGGGAGCACAAATAAAATATGTAAAACTATTTAGAGCCTAATTTCTATATAAATATCATTTCCTCATTTATTTCTATGCTAAAATCACATGTAGGGGCAAAATGGTAATTAAACAGTGAACATTTGAGCTACCAAAAATCATAGTGAGCCTACATACCCTAACAACACTGCTGTTCAAATTTGGCAATTTTTGGAGATCATTTAGTCCTTATTTCTTATTTACTAGGGTTTTTCATGCTTGCATAAAATCAGGGGCAATTTGGTACTTTCCGACTCAACCATCATATTCACTAGACAGATCTATTCAAAAGGATTTCAATGCAACTGATTTGGTATTTTTCTGATTTTTATTGAATTTTCTAGGATTTTTCAAAGATTTCTGCCGAAATAATTAATTTAAAAGGAAAATCATTAGATCCAGGGGCTAGATTGTGATTATTCCGGAACCCCAGGGGCTAGTACGCAAGACTTGCAAGACTCAGCGTACAGCACGGTGGACTGATTCGCTAATATGGGAAAAAGCAGGGGCCGGATCTAAAATTGGCCCGGCCCCCTTCTTCTTCCTCGCGACGGCCGCGGCCGCGCGGGAGGACGCGCGCGCGCCGGCGAGCCGGAGCTCGCCGCGGCCGCGACACGGGTTGGGGAGGGTGTTCCCCGTGCGGGGCTTCTACCTCGAGGTGGCGGTGATGGCGGAGACGGCGTGGACGAGGCGGGCGGCGGAGATGAACCGAGGGTGAACCGGCGCGGCGCGACGTCGAGGCGAGGTCGGATCTCGGCGTCCGGGCGGGGAATGGCGACGGGGACTCGAGCGCGAGGTGCGCGGGAGCGAGGCGAAGGTCGCAGTGGAGGTGGGGAGGCTCGGGGAGCGGCAGAGGGAGTGGCGCGAGCTCGAGCTCGGAGCTCGCCGTCAATGGCGGCGTGAACTGGCGCGGGCGGGGAGAAGGAGAGAGGGCCGAGCGGAGGGAGTCCAGGGGCGGGCGCGCGAGTGGGGGTCGGGGAAAGAGTCCGGGGCCTCGCCCTCGCCTTGGAGGCGCGGCGTGCGTGCTGTCCGCGCGCGGCAGCGGCGCGTGGGCGCGGCGGCCGGGGAGGCCAGCGCGTGGCCACGGCGCTCAGCGGCCAGCGCCGCGTGGGCGCGCCCGGGCGGGGAGGGAAGAGAGAGGCGCGCAGGTGAGCTGGGTCCATGGACCGGTGAGTCTGACAGGTGGGGCCAAGGCCGGGTATGAAGAACAAGGCGCATGGACCGGGTTCATGGAGCGAGGGAGCCGGTGGGGCCCACCGCGACGGGTGTCGGGCGGAAACCCGCAGCTCTGACCAGTGGGACCCAGCTGTCATAGGCTCGTGAGGAAAAGAAAAACCCGAAAAATGAAAAAAAAGATTTGACCACTGACCAGATTTCTGATTTTCGCAAATTTGACTAATTTTCGTGCCGAATTTGAAAAGGATCCAATTGAATGAAATGTTGTACCCCTTGATATCTACAACTTTGTCAAAAGAACCAAGTTCAAATTCTGGCTCTAAATTTGATTTAAATTTGAATTTAACTGTCAGCCCTCAGTTTGGACTGAGAACTGTTTTCCTTAGATAATTCAAATGCCCTATTTCTAGCCATTTTCGCCCAAAAGTCTTTTTGACAAAGTTGTTCAAGATTTCATGTCCTAAAACTTTCCCAATTGGACCTTTGCATGAAAAGGACTCTAGGATATAGAAAAATGAAGAATTCTAAATAAGCCAGATTTGGAGTGTGTTTGTTGGGTAACACCAAAAGTCCCTTTACACTAAGTTAAGCCCATTTTCCATCCCAGCTCTAATTGACAAAGTTGTTTACCACCGTAAGACCTACAAGTTTGGTATAAAAAGTTTCCCCTAAATCTCCATAGGTTTTAAGTTATGCTCACATTTATAGCGTCATTTTTGCAAAACTGAGTGCATCACTTAGCTATTTTCACCATGTTTATTCATATAACTCAAATGCACATTAGCATGAGATGAAATGATGCTTATGAGATGTAATTAAACAAAGTATGCATATGATAATGCTCGGGAGATGCCTAGGGCATCACAACCCACCCCCCTTAAAGAAATCTCGTCCCGAGATTTTTGATGTGACGTGGGTAGTTAAGTTGATTGTAGTTAGTGTTGTGTGCATGTATTGAGTTTAGACCCTGAAGCTAAGCTGTTGTAACATACCGAGTTGAGGTGGACGGTAGAAAACCAGGATACTTAGTGTGTAGGTATTCTTCTTGCTCCCAAGTGGCTTCTTCTTCGGAGTGATTACTCCATTGAACTTTGTAAAAGTTGATTGTTTTTCGACGGGTGGATCTTTGTTTTTGATCGAGGATTTTTATGGGATGTTCTTCGTATGTGAGATCTGGTTCAAACTGAATTTGAGAGGTATCTACCATTTTTTCCGGCACTCTTAAGCACTTCTTTAGTTGTGAGACGTGAAACACATCGTGAACCGCAGCCAGATGTGGTGGTAGTTCTAACCGGTAAGCAACGGCTCCGCATTTCTCCATGATTTTGAATGGACCGACGTACCTTGGTGCTAACTTCCCTTTCACTCCAAACTGTTGTACCCCTTTCATCGGAGATACTTTCAGATACACATGATCCCCTTCATCAAAGACTAGTGGCCTCCTCCTTCTATCCGAGTAGCTTTTCTGCCTGGACTGTGCTCTTTTGAGATGGTGGTGTATGAGTTTTACTTGTTCTTCGGCTTCTACCACTAAATCAGGGCCAAAGATAACACGCTCTCCTGGTTCGGACCAGTTTAGTGGTGTTCTGCATCTCCTACCATAAAGAGCCTCGAAAGGAGCCATTTCTAAGCTCTTTTGGTAGCTGTTGTTATAAGCGAACTCCGCCAGGGGGAGGCATTCATCCCACTTGGAGGAATAGGTCAGTGCACAAGCTCTTAACATATCTTCTAGGATTTGATTTACTCTTTCTACTTGACCACTGGTTTGAGGGTGATATGCTGAACTTCGAATCACAGTGGTTCCGAGAGCGGATTGCAAATGCTCCCAAAAGCGGGACACAAATAGCGAGCCTCGATCGGAAGTGATGGTCTTGGGCACCCCATGTAGGGAAATAACTCGTGCAATATATAGCTCTGCATAGGTAGCGGCAGTATAATGAGTCTTGACGGGTAAGAAGTGTGCCGACTTGGTGAGCCGATCGACAATCACCCATATAGAATCATATCCCTTTTGGGTACGCGGCAAACCCACAACAAAATCCATGTGTATATCTTCCCATTTCCATGATGGAACATCAAGTGGCTGAAGCATCCCAGTGAGCTTTAGGTGATCAGCTTTTACTTTCTTACACACGTCGCACTCAGATACGTACTTGGCGATCTCCCGCTTCATGCGGGTCCACCAAAATTTCTGTTTTAAGTCTTGATACATCTTATTGCTGCCCGGATGTATCGTGAGCATTGAGGTGTGCGCTTCGTCCAGTATTCTCTTCCTCAACTCTATGTCCTTTGGTACCACTAGACGATTCTTGAACCACAGAACACCTTGTTCATCAAGCGTGAAACATGCCCTCTTCTCTTCACTAATGCCCTCATGAATATACGCCATGCCTTTATCTTGTTTCTGCGCTTCTATGATTTGTGCTTTGATCGTGGGCTCAATAATGATATTATAAAGTTCTGCATGCTGTTCCAGAGGTATTTCAATGTCATTCATCTCACAGCAGATCACTCTTGCTGTAGGTCGGACTTCTATCACATTGCAATGGGCTTTTCGGCTTAGTGCATCTGCTACCACATTGGCCTTGCCTGGGTGGTAGTGTATCTCCATATCATAATCTTTTATCAACTCTAACCATCGCCTCTGCCTCATATTAATTTCGGGTTGTGTGAAAATGTATTTGAGACTCTTATGATCAGTGTAGATGTGACATGTGTTGCCTAACAGATAGTGTCTCCATATTTTTAGTGCATGAACGACTGCTGTCACACCCGGTTTCCAATGATCCAAAACCGTGCATACTATACATGCGCCAGGAACGAGTCTCACATGTATAGGACAAATTGTCATCACAGAACATGTCATAATATAACGTTTAACGATTACATCATAAGTATTATTACCATAACAGACACTTGTCTTTAACATAAAGTACGTAAAAGCGGAAGCGTAAACGGAAAGCAACTAGAGCCGCCACAGGGACGTCCACTGGAAGAGCGAAGAGCCTAGACTTCTTGATAATCCTCCGTATCTCCATTGACTGAGCAGCGGTTGGATTTGTCCCCCCAACAAGGAGTAAACGGAAAAGAACAAGCGTGAGCACACAACTCGTACTCAACAAGTATAACAGAACCATGAGGCTCTAAGGTTAGCTGACTCCACTGCATTGCTTTTAATTGGTCAAATTTTATTAAAGCTATTTACTAAAGTGAGTAGAGAAACTTTTATCTCAAAGATATTGCATAGAAGAAATTAAGCATCATGATTAACCAGGATTTTACCAAAAACCATCCATAACCCAACTAATCACATAAAGGATCTGGGCCGCTCATAACCGTGAGCACGGCTGATGCATCAGTTTTACACTCTCGAGAGGTTGCACATCTTTACCCACAAGTCGTGAGCTACGCTAGTGGTTCATCACATACCTTAGATGAGATGACTAGCAAGCCACACTACGAAGCCTTTACAAAGATTATGTTAGTAAGGTGTAACCGCTAAGGTTTCAGGTTATGCAACGGTGGAGCAAGCCTCAAGGGGAGAAGAACACATCACACTCAACCCAAGCAGCGCGAGGGCCACAGAAGCACACCTCCCCTCTTGCCCCGCAGGTAAGTTACTCCCAAACTAAAACAATCCAATTAATCAGCTAAGACCGTCCCATACCAGTCTTATGGTAGTGCTGTTGTCCCAGGTTGTCGCTTTGCGAACCGGTCCTTATGGAAAGTGGCTATGAGCAAAACCACTAAGCACAATGCTCATGCCCCCTAAACCAAGTTGCTAAAAAAACAAATTTTTAAATGAGACATGCACCACTCAAGCACACGGCACAGAGGGTCACGCTCAAACAATTAATTGCATAGATCCATTAATCAACATTAATTAAAAACATAGCATAGGTGTATGTTGGCGCAGCACCTAGCAAAAACTTAACCACATGCAACCCAAAAGGTTCACATTGAGATCAAAGTGGCTAATGTATCGTCCTTATAGGCATACAAGATCAACACATGCATATGCAATGAATTAAAGGTGATAGGTGTTGCTCATGTTATACTTGCCTTCCTCAAGGTGCTCTTGCTGCTGCTCACAAATGTCAAAAGGTGGCTCCTCGTTCACCTCAGACAGATCAACGTCTACTTACGTCCAAACGTCACACAAGCATCCATATACGAGCGTACATGCAAACAATGGACAAAAGATAAGAAACAGTACACCAATACATCAAAACAGAACACAAAACTAGTTTAGAACTGTTCTACATATTACCACGGTCGCGTGAGCGCAAGAATCGCCCAAAACGGAGTTAAAACGGAAAAGTTATGGCCAAAACAAGGTTCTAGGGACCTATTTATGAAGAAAACTCAAAATCTGGGCTATTTTGGAAAAACTAGGGACCAATTCTGTAATTTCAGGAAAGATCCGAGGTCTAAAGCACAAAAACACAGCCTCTGGACTGCGGGTTCTATTTTTCAATAGCGCAGGGGCTAAAACATTAAAAACTGGGCCGATCTGTAATTAGTTTTGAACTGGCGTGGACCGCGGGTTGATTTAGGAAAAACCGAGGGTCTCTTTAACAAAAAGGCGGCGACGACCGCGGTTGACCGGTCACCATCTGGTCCGGACGGTCGGATCTAGATCTAACGGCTGAGATGAGATCGGATCACGTTATAATCTCGTGCATCCGTTCTGGATCGGACGGCTGAGGTTGAAAGGTGAGGTTTCGCCGGCGGCGACCATCGGGGACGGCGGCGCATCGCCGGAGCTCGCGATGCCCGGTGTTCCGGGGCGCGATTCGGGACCGAACCTAGCTAGAAAGCAAGACGGGACCACGGCGAAGCTCACCGTGGGGTTGTCGACGACCGGGAGCTGCCGGAGGATGGTCGGCGACGAGCGGAGGCGGCGGAGCGGCTCGGGGCTTCGCGGAGAGCTCGGTCGGAGCGTCCACGGGCGTCGAGAGCTAGCGCAACGGGGTCGCGAGGTCCTGCAGAGCACGGCGGAGGGGTTAGGGCGGCGGAAGCGCGACCCCAGAGGGCGAATTGCACCTCGCCGGCGTTACTCACCTCGGACGGTGGCGGCGGAATTGAGCGGCTCGCGACGGCTAGGGCTCGATTGCGGCTGCTGGCGAGGTTGAGGGGGAAAGGGCGAAGCCCGGCGTGCTATTTATAGGACCGGAGCGGCTCGGAAGGGGGCGGCGCAGTAAGGAAGGCGGCGGCCGGAGCTTCCTTCGGCGCGCGCTCTCGGGAAGGAAGGGAATCCTTCGATTCCTTTGGGGATTCGGTGCGCAGGAGAGCGAGGAACACGGGGAAGGCGGCGGAGGGAGCTCTCCTCCTCGGAGTCGGCCGGCGTAGAGAAGGAAAGAAATCGGCCGAAAAAGGAAAGTCACCGTCGCCGAAAAAGGAAAGGCGAGAGGTCGGGGATGACAGGTGGGTCCCGCCTGTCAGCGGCTCGACGGGCGCGGGTCCGCCTGTCAGTGGCGCGAGGGAGAGAGACGGCGCGCGCGGGAGGCCGGCTGGGCCGCCTCGCCTGGGCCGGCTCGGGTGAGGGCACGGGTGGGCCGAGCGGGTGAGGTGGGCCGGTTTCTCCTTTTTCTTTTTCCTGCATTTTCCCTCTCTTTTCTATTTCTCTCCTTTTCTTTTAAACTCAAAAACAAACTACAAATTCAAATAAATTTGAATTCAAACCTTATGCCATTCATCAAATAAAAAATATGCTCCAGCATGAATGCACAAACATGTTGACCTTAGGATATATTGCAATATTTAGTTCAAAAGATAATGAAAATGCATAAATAAAGCATATTGAATTTATTATAAAATGCTGGAAATTAAATTTAGGGTGTTACAGACCTACCCCCCTTGCAAGGAATCTCGCCCCGAGATTCACATAGGCTGGTTAGCAAAGAGATCAGGGTATGCTGCCCTCAACTCATCCTCCCTTTCCCAAGTAGCTTCCTCCTCTGTGTGGTATTTCCATTGCACTCGGCACATCTTGGTCCTCTTATTCCGGGTCACCCTCTCAGATGTTTCCAGAATCTTTATAGGGTGCTCAGTGTAGGTCAAGTCCTCCTGCACTTCCAACCCTTCTAAAGGCGCCTGCTCCTCTAGTATTCTCAAGCACTTCTTCAGCTGCGAGACATGGAATACATCGTGCACACCTGGAAGACTAGAAGGTAACTCTAAGCGATAAGCCACTTCTCCTCTCTTTTCTAGTACCTTGAATGGTCCAACGTATCTGGGTGCTAGTTTTCCCTTCATGTTGAATCTGCGTACTCCCCGCATAGGTGACACCTTCAGATACACAAAGTCACCTTCCTTGAACGTGAGATCTCTCCGTCTGACATCTGCATAGCTTTTCTGCCTAGACTGAGCAATTCTCAAGTTCTCTCGAACTATCCGTACTTGTTCCTCCGCATCCTTGATAATGTCTGGGCCAAACACTTGCTTCTCTCCTTTCTGATCCCAGAGCAAAGGAGTCCTACACCTTCTACCTTACAAAGCTTCAAATGGTGATTTCTTGATACTGACCTGATAACTGTTGTTGTAGGAGAACTCGGCATAAGGTAAGCACTTGTCCCAACTTGTGCCATATTGGATGACACACGCTCGCAACATATCTTCCAGTATTTGATTGGTCCTTTCTGTCTGACCGTCTGTCTGCGGATGGTAAGCTGTGCTGAAACGAAGCTTGGTATCCAGTGAATCATGCAATTGCTCCCAAAAGCGAGAAGTGAACTGTGATCCCCTATCGGATATAATCCTCTTAGGAACCCCATGCAAACACACAATCCTAGAGATGTATAGTTCTGCCAACCTTGCCCCGGAGTAGGTAGTATTCACAGGTATGAAGTGGGCGACCTTGGTCAGACGATCCACTACTACCCATATGGAGTTGTAACCTTTCTGGGTGCGAGGTAACCCAACAATAAAGTCCATGCTGATTTCCTCCCACTTCCATTCTGGAATTTTCAACGGTTGCAATAGTCCTGCTGGCCTCTGATGTTCTGCCTTGACCCTCTGACAAGTGTCACAAATTGCCACATACTCTGCTACGGCACGTTTCATTCCAAACCACCAGAATCTCTCCTTGAGGTCATAATACATCTTAGTACTCCCGGGATGGATAGAGTAAGCTGTATCATGGGCCTCACTCAGGATCAACTTCTTGATTCTGTCCACATCTGGCACACAAATCCGGTTCTTGTACCATACTGTACCTTGCTCATCTTCCCTGAAGTTGGGCGCTTTGCCTATCTGGATCTGCTCGCGTATCTCCTGGATCTTCTCGTCCTGGGCTTGATGTCTTCGAATTTCTTGTTCCAGAGTTGGTTCGGCTTCAAAGGTAGCTGCAGTATGATGCACAAAACCCAACCTCAAACTTTCGAACTCCTCACATAACTCACGTGGCATCTGGAATGCTATGGCCATGTTGACGTAGCTTCTTCTGCTCAAAGCATCAGCCACCACGTTGGCTTTCCCTGGATGATAATGTATCTCCAAGTCGTAGTCCTTGATCAGTTCTAACCATCTGCGCTGCCTCATGTTCAGCTCATTCTGAGTGAAGATATACTTAAGACTCTTGTGATCCGTGTATATCTCACATCTTTGCCCAAAGAGATAGTGACGCCATATCTTAAGTGCATGGACGACTGCTGCTAACTCCAAGTCATGTGTAGGATAATTTACCTCATGCTTGCGTAGCTGTCGGGAGGCATAGGCAATCACCTTTCCTTCTTGCATCAGCACACAACCCAGACCGTCGCCTGAAGCATCACAATATACTGTGAACCTTTTCTGCAGATCTGGCAATGTCAGCACGGGTGCGGTGGTCAGCTTCTTCTTCAACTCTTCAAAAGCTGCTTGCCTCTCCTTGTTCCAGATGAACTCAGCATCCTTCTCAAGCAACGTGGTCATCGGCTTCGCAATCTTCGAGAAATTCTCTATGAATCTCCGGTAATATCCTGCTAAGCCCAAAAATCCACGTACTTCCTTGACAGTCTGTGGCACCTTCCAATCCAACACTGATATGACCTTGCCAGGGTCCACTGAGATCCCCCCCTTAGAGATGATATGACCAAGGAATGGTACCTCGTCAATCCAGAACTCACACTTGCTCAACTTTGCATATAGCTTGTGATCCCTCAATCTCTGCAGAACTAGCCTCAAGTGCTCCTCATGTTCCTCCTCGGTTTTGGAGTAGATCAGGATATCATCAATGAATACCACCACGAACTTGTCCAAATAATCCATGAACACCTTATTCATTAAACTCATGAAGAAAGCAGGGGCATTAGTCAGACCAAAAGACACCACAGTATACTCATAGAGACCATACTTTGTGATGAAAGCAGTCTTAGGAATATCTGAGGGACGGATCTTCAACTGGTGGTAGCCAGATCTCAGGTCTACTTTGGAGAATACACAGGCACCTTGCAACTGATCAAACAAATCATCAATGCGTGGCAGAGGATACTTGTTCTTAATAGTCACCTCGTTCAATGCACGATAATCCACACACATCCGTCGAGCAGGCCCTTCCTTCTTATCAACAAACAGAACAGGAAAAGCCCACGGAGAGGTACTATGGCGAATAAATCCCTTTGCTAGCAGCTCATCTATGTTTTGTTTAACTTCCTCATGTTCTGGGGGTGCCATTCTATATGGTCTTTTAGATATAGGAGCAGTACCAGGTAAAAGGTCTATAGAAAACTCAATGTCTCGGTCAGGCGGCATACCTGGTAACTCTTCCGGGAAGACATCAGGATATTCACACACTACTCGAATGCCATCTGTAGGTTGGACCTCCATCCGATGCAGATAACCGGAGGGTTTGGATGCGCCGACTCTTACTTCCTGGCCATCTGGCGTTGTCATATGAACAGTCCTCTTGGCACAGTCAATTCTGACTCCCCATTTGGTCAATGTTTCCATTCCTAGGATGACGTCGATGCCCATCGGTTCTATGACTAACAGACTAGTATGAAACTCTAACCCCCTTATGTTAATCCCGACTCTGGTACAGATCACATGGGTTCTTATTTCCCCTCCAGGCGAAGTAATTATCATATCCTTTTTCAACATGCTAATGGGTATTTTATGTTGTTCAGCAAAGGATTTGGTAATAAAGGAGTGGGTGGCACCAGTATCAAATAGTACGGTAGCAGGATGAGAGTTGACCAAGAACGTACCGATCATGACGTTTGGGGCCTCAGCTGCAGTTTCTGCCGTCACATGGTTCACCTTTCCTTGCCACGGCGCCTTGGCGTTCCCATTGTTGCGCCCCTGAGCTTGCGGCTGCTGGACCGGTCCTGGTCTCTGCGGGTTGGGGACTGTCTTCTGAGGGCAGACATTGGCATAGTGCCCCGGGTCACCGCACTTATAGCAACTTCTGCCAATGACAGGAGCCTGGGCTGGTGCAGGGGGGTTAGGCTGCCCCTGACGTTGAGCTTGATATGCAGGGCGAGGAGGCTGATTCTGGTAGCGTTGCCCCTAGGCCATCTGCTGCCCTTGGTGGTTCTGCGGGTATCCTGGCCGCGGTGGCTGCTGCTGTTGTTGGTAGCGGGGGCGGGTGTTGCTCCCGGACGGTGCAGGTATGAGCTTCCTCTTCCTTTCCTCCATCTCCCAATGTTTGCGTTCTGTAAGGAGCGCACGATCTACCAGGTGATTGAAGCTGGGGAAGGTGAAGTTCATGAGGTGGAACTGCAGGGTGTCATTGAGCCCTTCCATGAAATGCTCCTGTTTATCGCCATCCTCAGCGACCTCTGCTGTGGCGTACCTTGCAAGCTGCAGGAACTTGTCACGATACTCAGTGACGGACATGCTCCCTTGCTTGAGCGAGAGGAACTCCTTCTTCTTCATCTTCATGGTCCCAGCCGGTACGTGGTGACTCCTGAAGTTCTCTCTAAACTGAGCCCAGGTGAAGGCATCGCGATCCTGCTGGCGGTACGACTCCCACCAATCCAAAGCAGCACCACGAAGTTGTCCTGCAGCATACAGGACTCTCTCTCGGTCATCGCACTGGGCGATCTCCAGCTGTCTCTCCACAGCACGAAGCCAGTCATCAGCCTGTAGTGGATCTGCAGCGTGGGAGAAGGTTGGGGGATGCCCCTTCATGAAATCGCCACGCCTGTCCCTAGGCGGAGGAGGTGGTGGTGGCGCCTGCACCTGAGCTTGTTGTAGGGCCAAGATGGCATTGTTCACTGTGGCCATCATCTGCGTTTGCATGGCAAAGAACTGCTCGGCCGTCAGTGGTGGTGGATTGGGCAACGGGTGGTCGGGATGGTCGTGGCCCTGGTTACTTCCTTGGGCGCCCCTAGCACCACGTCCTCTAGTTCCAACCATCTGTGGCAACAAAAGAAAGTCCATAAGGATTTATATCCCTCTCACAAGGTGAAGTAGATTTTGAGATTGCAGGTTGGTCATTAGCCCATGATGAACGAGCGTCAGCTAGATGAGGTAGAGAGGAGTAATAGAGTAGTTGTTCATCCCAACTGACTATTTTTATTAAACTCAACTCAAACTGGTTTGACTATGGACAATCCCCATAGTTGGACATGATCAAGCAACCAAAATGCCAACTCAAACATAGTTCACAAGCACAAACAACCAAACACTGAACTAGACTCAAAGCGTTTATAGACCAACTCGACTCAACGTACTAGCGATGTGAAGCAAAGATAAGGGTAATCCTAATCCTCATGGAAAAGAATCCTAGTGGCACCATTTAGTTCCCCCTTGCGGGTCCTCTTGCGGGATTTGCACTGGGACGGAGTCACGTCTGGCACTCGAGGCTTTGGTCCTTGGAGGCCGGCAAGTGTAGCTTCAAGTTCTGCCACCCTCTTGGTCTTGCGGTGAAGCTCGTCCAACACTATGTCGTGGGCGGAGTTGAGGGCCGCGATGTACCGTGCCATCTTCCTTACCCTCTGGTCATCCTCCAACACCATCGAAGCGATCTCGTGCCCAGCTTGGCCTTCTATGCGGCGAGGGAAGTAGCGAAAACAGGTCTGGCTCAACGAGGTACGGTGGTCGTAGCAGATGGCTCCCAGAGCTTGGCGTGCAGCATCTTCAATGGCAGCTTCCATCGTCTCATGGATCGTCACGCTGCAGTAATCACCCACAATGGTCTTCCCTCCGTGGATGAGGTTGTAGCGTTCGATCAACGCATTGGCCACCCATCTGTCAGGTAGAATCGGGTGCGTACTCTGAGTGGCGAAGTAGGAGGTGGTGAAGTTGTTGAGGCCGATTTCCTGGAGGCACTCCCGAAGTAGTCCGGGAAAGTTGAGACCGTTGCCTGGGTGGGTATGGTCGATGTTGACCCAGGTGGCGATCACCCTCTCTCTTTTGACAGCAGGTCCTTGATTATCGTCTATCTGAATGGCAATGTGATGTGACCACTCAGGTGCTTCTACCTCTGGTTCAGGGGCTGGATTCTCCTCTGGATCCTCTTCTGTGTTCTCAGTGAAAGAGCTGGCTTCACTGGGGTCTTCAGAGTCATCTCCCACTATGATGGGTTCCTGCAGAGGCGGGGGTGGCACTAGATCTTCTGGTTCTGGGTTCCGTGGTGCCAAGGGAACATGGTAGCCTTGCGGGGGTGCACCGGTTTGCTTGCGGGCGGTCAGTCTGGTACGGGCCATCTACAAAGAAAACGACCAAGATTGAGTTAAGATCAGTTCTAAAAAAAAGGAGTTAAGAGAATTGAAAATAATGTAGGAACATAGGGTTGTAGTGTAATCTTAAAGAAAAGAAAACTTTTAAAAACAGGAGGAAGAGAAGGAGGAAATCCTTAAATTTCGACCCGCACTAACTAGGCTTCCGTCCTACAGTCGACACGGCTCTGATACCAATATGTCACACCCGGTTTCCAATGATCCAAAACCGTGCATACTATACATGCGCCAGGAACGAGTCTCACATGTATAGGACAAATTGTCATCACAGAACATGTCATAATATAACGTTTAACGATTACATCATAAGTATTATTACCATAACAGACACTTGTCTTTAACATAAAGTACGTAAAAGCGGAAGCGTAAACGGAAAGCAACTAGAGCCGCCACAGGGACGTCCACTGGAAGAGCGAAGAGCCTAGACTTCTTGATAATCCTCCGTATCTCCATTGACTGAGCAGCGGTTGGATTTGTCCCCCCAACAAGGAGTAAACGGAAAAGAACAAGCGTGAGCACACAACTCGTACTCAACAAGTATAACAGAACCATGAGGCTCTAAGGTTAGCTGACTCCACTGCATTGCTTTTAATTGGTCAAATTTTATTAAAGCTATTTACTAAAGTGAGTAGAGAAACTTTTATCTCAAAGATATTGCATAGAAGAAATTAAGCATCATGATTAACCAGGATTTTACCAAAAACCATCCATAACCCAACTAATCACATAAAGGATCTGGGCCGCTCATAACCGTGAGCACGGCTGATGCATCAGTTTTACACTCTCGAGAGGTTGCACATCTTTACCCACAAGTCGTGAGCTACGCTAGTGGTTCATCACATACCTTAGATGAGATGACTAGCAAGCCACACTACGAAGCCTTTACAAAGATTATGTTAGTAAGGTGTAACCGCTAAGGTTTCAGGTTATGCAACGGTGGAGCAAGCCTCAAGGGGAGAAGAACACATCACACTCAACCCAAGCAGCGCGAGGGCCACAGAAGCACACCTCCCCTCTTGCCCCGCAGGTAAGTTACTCCCAAACTAAAACAATCCAATTAATCAGCTAAGACCGTCCCATACCAGTCTTATGGTAGTGCTGTTGTCCCAGGTTGTCGCTTTGCGAACCGGTCCTTATGGAAAGTGGCTATGAGCAAAACCACTAAGCACAATGCTCATGCCCCCTAAACCAAGTTGCTAAAAAAACAAATTTTTAAATGAGACATGCACCACTCAAGCACACGGCACAGAGGGTCACGCTCAAACAATTAATTGCATAGATCCATTAATCAACATTAATTAAAAACATAGCATAGGTGTATGTTGGCGCAGCACCTAGCAAAAACTTAACCACATGCAACCCAAAAGGTTCACATTGAGATCAAAGTGGCTAATGTATCGTCCTTATAGGCATACAAGATCAACACATGCATATGCAATGAATTAAAGGTGATAGGTGTTGCTCATGTTATACTTGCCTTCCTCAAGGTGCTCTTGCTGCTGCTCACAAATGTCAAAAGGTGGCTCCTCGTTCACCTCAGACAGATCAACGTCTACTTACGTCCAAACGTCACACAAGCATCCATATACGAGCGTACATGCAAACAATGGACAAAAGATAAGAAACAGTATACCAATACATCAAAACAGAACACAAAACTAGTTTAGAACTGTTCTACATATTACCACGGTCGCGTGAGCGCAAGAATCGCCCAAAACGGAGTTAAAACGGAAAAGTTATGGCCAAAACAAGGTTCTAGGGACCTATTTATGAAGAAAACTCAAAATCTGGGCTGTTTTGGAAAAACTAGGGACCAATTCTGTAATTTCAGGAAAGATCCGAGGTCTAAAGCACAAAAACACAGCCTCTGGACTGCGGGTTCTATTTTTCAATAGCGCAGGGGCTAAAACATTAAAAACTGGGCCGATCTGTAATTAGTTTTGAACTGGCGTGGACCGCGGGTTGATTTAGGAAAAACCGAGGGTCTCTTTAACAAAAAGGCGGCGACGACCGCGGTTGACCGGTCACCATCTGGTCCGGACGGTCGGATCTAGATCTAACGGCTGAGATGAGATCGGATCACGTTATAATCTCGTGCATCCGTTCTGGATCGGACGGCTGAGGTTGAAAGGTGAGGTTTCGCCGGCGGCGACCATCGGGGACGGCGGCGCATCGCCGGAGCTCGCGATGCCCGGTGTTCCGGGGCGCGATTCGGGACCGGACCTAGCTAGAAAGCAAGACGGGACCACGGCGAAGCTCACCGTGGGGTTGTCGACGACCGGGAGCTGCCGGAGGATGGTCGGCGACGAGCGGAGGCGGCGGAGCGGCTCGGGGCTTCGCGGAGAGCTCGGTCGGAGCGTCCACGGGCGTCGAGAGCTAGCGCAACGGGGTCGCAAGGTCCTGCAGAGCACGGCGGAGGGGTTAGGGCGGCGGAAGCGCGACCCCAGAGGGCGAATTGCACCTCGCCGGCGTTACTCACCTCGGACGGTGGCGGCGGAATTGAGCGGCTCGCGACGGCTAGGGCTCGATTGCGGCTGCTGGCGAGGTTGAGGGGGAAAGGGCGAAGCCCGGCATGCTATTTATAGGACCGGAGCGGCTCGGAAGGGGGCGGCGCAGTAAGGAAGGCGGCGGCCGGAGCTTCCTTCGGCGCGCGCTCTCGGGAAGGAAGGGAATCCTTCGATTCCTTTGGGGATTCGGTGCGCAGGAGAGCGAGGAACACGGGGAAGGCGGCGGAGGGAGCTCTCCTCCTCGGAGTCGGCCGGCGTAGAGAAGGAAAGAAATCGGCCGAAAAAGGAAAGTCGCCGTCGCCGAAAAAGGAAAGGCGAGAGGTCGGGGATGACAGGTGGGTCCCGCCTGTCAGCGGCTCGACGGGCGCGGGTCCGCCTGTCAGTGGCGCGAGGGAGAGAGACGGCGCGCGCGGGAGGCCGGCTGGGCCGCCTCGCCTGGGCCGGCTCGGGTGAGGGCGCGGGTGGGCCGAGCGGGTGAGGTGGGCCGGTTTCTCCTTTTTCTTTTTCCTGCATTTTCCCTCTCTTTTCTATTTCTCTCCTTTTCTTTTAAACTCAAAAACAAACTACAAATTCAAATAAATTTGAATTCAAACCTTATGCCATTCATCAAATAAAAAATATGCTCCAGCATGAATGCACAAACATGTTGACCTTAGGATATATTGCAATATTTAGTTCAAAAGATAATGAAAATGCATAAATAAAGCATATTGAATTTATTATAAAATGCTGGAAATTAAATTTAGGGTGTTACAACTGCGGCTAACTCAAGGTCATGTGTTGGATAGTTTGCTTCATGTTTTCTCAATTGACGGGAGGCATAAGCAATTACTCTTCCTTCTTGCATCAAGACACAGCCAAGTCCATTGCCGGAGGCATCACAGTACACCTCAAATGGCTTGGTAATGTCCGGTTGAGCTAGCACTGGTGCTGAGGTTAACAATTTCTTCAATGTTTGGAAAGCTTCTTCACAATTCGGATTCCAAATGAACTTTGCATTTTTCTTGGTCAATGAGGTCATGGGTTTTGCAATTTTGGAGAAATCTTTGATAAAGCGGCGGTAGTAGCCCGCTAAACCAAGAAAACTCTGGATTTCAGTCACGGTCTCTGGTTGCTTCCAATTTAGCACATCTTCTACTTTGTTAGGGTCAACTGCGACTCCTTTCTCAGATAGTATGTGACCCAAGAAACCCACTTCTTTCAGCCAGAACGCACACTTGCTAAACTTGGCATAAAGCTTATGCTCTCTAAGCCGGGTGAGTACGATCCTTAAGTGCTCTTCATGTTCTTTTTCATTTTTGGAGTAGATTAGTATGTCATCTATGAATACCACCACGAACTTATCGAGTTCATTCATGAATACCGAGTTCATCATATACATGAAGAAGGCCGGTGCGTTGGTTAGCCCAAACGACATGACCAAATACTCATACAAGCCGTATCTGGTAGAGAATGCTGTCTTGGGTATATCCTCTTCTCTAATCTTTATCTAATAGTAGCCAGACCTTAGGTCAATCTTAGAAAAGACCTTAGCCCCAGCTAACTGATCAAATAGAATATCGATGTGTGGCAGTGGGTATTTGTTTTTGACGGTCACTGCATTCAGTGGCCGATAGTCAACACACAGTCTTTTCCCACCATGATCCTTTTTCTCAACAAAGAGAGCTGGACAACCCCACGGTGATGAACTAGGCCTAATGAACCCTTTGTCTAATTGTTCTTGTAGCTGTGTTTTCAATTCCTTCAGATCATCAGGTGGCATTCTGTATGGCCTTTTTGACACAGGTGCCGTGCCTGGAACGAGTTCAATGGCAAATTCTACATCCCGTTTTGGTGGTAGTCCAGGAAGTTCTTCCGGAAACACGTCCGGGAATTCACACACTACCGGTATCTTCTTAACCTCTTGTAGTTCAGTCGCATTAACCGTGGGGGTCATGTGTTTTGATTTGGCATGTGTATCTGCATAGCCTTGCCACTCACTCCTGACTTTAATTGTATTGTCCTGCTGCCAACGTCCAGGACTGCATCGTGCTCCTTCATCCAATTCATACCTAAAATAATATCAATGCCCTGGTGTGGCAGTACCACAGGGTTGATGATAAAACTTTCTGTGCCAATGCTCAGCTTAAGTTGTCTAACCCCCAAATTGGTTTCAATAGGTGATCCCGGTGCTGTAATTTGATAGTTTTCTTTCAACTTGTACATTTTTATCCCATGCCTCAATGCATATGTTTTACTGATAAAAGTGTGTGTGGCCCCAGAATCAAATAACACGACGGTCGGTTGACCATTGATCAGGAACGTACCAGCAAGCACCGGTTCTCCGGCGGAAATCTGCTCCATGTGCACATAGTGCACACGACCCATCTTGGGCATGGGTCCCTTCGGCTTGCTTTGCTGACTTCCACCTGCTGGGGTAGGACCCTGTATCTTGCGGGGTGCCCTACAGTCACGACTGAAGTGACCTACCTTGCCGCAGTTGAAGCACGGAGCACCCGGCCCCGGAACAATAGGAGCACGGGGAGCTGGCAGCGGTGCGGGTGCTCGATAGATAGGGTACTGTTGCTGCGGTGCCGCCCGATGGATCCACCTTGGTTGGTTGGGTCGGACCACATAGTGAGGCTGCTGATAATTTTGCTGTTGAGGCTTGTATGCGGTCTTCTGCTTCTGTGAAGGGCCAGTTGCTGATGTGTTGGCTAGCCTTTTGCGCTTCTGATCCTCGTTAGCGGCACGGAGACGATTCTCCATGTCGAGAGCAGTGTCTACCAGCTCAGTGAAGCTCTGGTAGCGCCGTGCCAGGTGAGTCCGGAGGGTAGGGTCAAGGCCTTCTAGGAGTTTCTCGGCCCGCTCCGGCTCAGTAGCAACATCTCTCGGAGCATACTGAGAGAGATGGATAAAGGTCTGCACATACTGCATGACAGTCCTGTTACCCTGCTTGAGGTCTCGGAACTCACGACGCTTTTGTTCCATCAAACTTGCCGGGATGTAGTGGGCCCGGAAAGCCTGACGGAACTCCTCCCATGTGGGCTCGTGGCCCTCCTCCTGCATGGCGAGGAAAGTGGCGTACCATGCCCCCGCAGGCCCATGAAGGAGCTGAGCAGCAAATCGAGCCTTCTCTTGCTCGTTGATCCCTGGCAGAAGGGTGAACTTGGACTGGACGGTGCGAAGCCAGTCATCTGCCGCCAGTGGCTCGGGGTAGTTAGTGAAAACTGGGGGTCGCAGCCCCTCAAAATCCTGGTAGGTGATGCCACGTGGCCGGTACTCCCGCGGCTGCTGTTGCCCACGGGCCTGGCGGTCTTCTGCTAATAACCGAATCAGCTCAGCCTGCTGGACCACCAAAGTGGCCAACTCCGGCAGGGGTGGAGCGCCTTGCGCTGACTGCCCCGATGATTGACCATTGCGAGTGTTCACCATCTGCAAAATGGAGCCATATAGGTTCAGTCCAATAGCCCTTGCGCAGAAATACGGTGACAGCAAGATCATAGGACTATAGGCAATTTGTGAGTACAGGTAAACTTGTAACAAAACAGTTAGCTTTTATCTCGCAAGGCCAAGCAATGGCACGTTATCACCGGGTCGTGCAGTTTCGCGTGATGTAAACAGTAGCTTCTAACTTTTAACAATTTGATTACCAAAACGACCGGCTAGGTTTTATCATCATTAGAAAAGTTGTCCTAACTTTTATGCTATGCACCATAGAAGCTGCTGCACTTCCGAGTTCTATGTCGCAACCAAGTTAAGATTCGGGTGCCATTTTCCAAGCTTAAAGGCATTGCATCATTCCACATTGTCCATGCGCGTCCAGCAATTACTACAACCATACATATAGGGCCTTAACAAACTAAGGGTTTACTTAGTACATATGTGGGCCATCTCGTCCATCACATCGAAACACTAGCCTAAGGTTCTACATCTGGTTTCATGACGTACATAAATGAGTTCTCTCGACCTCACTAATGTTTAGTACAGTCATGGAAAATTGCACGGAGCGGTAAAATACAAAACATCTCTCATAACGTGCACCATTTACAAAAAGCTTCACCATACATTGCTACCACCAAACTCTCTAACGCCCGTTACGCGTGTCAGACACCATGCTGTCCTCATCCTCCACCACAGGGGCAACTGAAGGGTCCTGCTCGTACTGCGCCAGGCGCTGCTGTGCCTCGGCCAACTCTGCCTCCAGCTCCTCAATACGGTCCTGTGCATACATGTGCTGGTCGCGGTAGTGGGAGACACGGTCCTCGGCACGGAGGTACATCCCGTGTACGCTGTGAGCAAACTGCATGGTCGCAGCATAGGGCCTGGTGTCAATCCGCTCCTCCAGCATGTTGTGACGACGGAGCCACTCGTCGTCGTAGCCGTTGGTGGGGAGGTAGCGTAGCACTGACATCCCTGCTGCACCTGAGGAGCTGAGTGAGGTGATGGCTGCCAAGGTGACCTTGTCGTAAGCGTCCTCCTCATTGGCCCCGTAGACGGTGATCGTTTGCCGGACCGCGGTGTGGCTCGAAGGAAGGACAACACTAGCCATGCAGTGTCCCTCCGCGTGCACTGTCTGCACGGAGAAGAAGGGGCACGGTCTGCGCCTCATCTCACGCAGAGCCCGACAAAGGATCTGCGCGAGGCCGTTCTCCTCACGGCAACGGGTGTGGACCATCCCGTTCTCAAGCTGAGGAGGGGTGTGGGTCACTGGTGGAAGAGGAGCAGCCCTTCCCTCCTGTAAGCGGAGTCCCCTCGCACTGGTGGCCTTGCGGGCGGTTTGCTTGGTCCTGGCCATCTGTTTTTAAATAAGAGACTTTTAATTAGTGATAGGCATTAGTCGCATATAATTTCAACGGTTAAGAGGGTGATGTGTACAGAAGATATCTTTGAACTTTCGTTTTACTTATTTGACTTTTAGCAATAATCCCCCAAGTATGAATGATGAAAGTAAACATGATGCATGACTCGTCCTATTCGATCTCACATCACACACCTTATGTATAATTTATATATCTAGCGAGTATCCGGTGACATATATGCACGGCACTCCCTAATGCAACTAGTCGTTCTCTACTCGTTCTTAATTTCGCACGTGGTTAGTGTACCTGCAGAAAAATGCATGCTCATACCAACATCATCACCATGACCAAACATTACCACTCTAACCCTAGAAGTGGTATCCACGAATTTCTTTAAGCTACGTCTGGTGGACGACGTAGTGGCGCCATTTCTCCCAACACACCCAGTGTTCCTCCAGTACTGGGGAATTGCTGGGGAGAGAAACGGTGGCCAACAAGATCTAGCTATAATTTTGGTTTAAGGAAAAGTGGTCACGAAACACTCCAATGGCGTGACCACCCCCCTTAAAGAGTTCTGCCCTATCAGCATGAATGGAGGGTTCGCAACAGTCCGCAAATCCCAATATCGCTCCGCTAGTACTGGGGATAGCTATGGCCGAAATGTTGCTTCCCAAAGCGCCGAATATGCATATGAGTTCTATCTAGGTTAGAATGTTAGCGATGTCACCTGGTATTTCACTAACATCCTTAATATGGGCATACCGATACTCTCATTTTTCAAATACTTCGAAAAGGGTTTTCGAAAATAGGTTTATAAATCAAAACTGGATGATATGTCTGTTGTCTGTGTATGATCGGCTCTGATACCAGCTGTGGCGGAACCGCCGATTTAATCCGGGCTAAGCACACCTGCCACCTCTGGCTTGCAGTGCGATTAGACCGAACTAAACCCGGTCGTCCGTCGAGAGTCATTCGACCCCCGATATTACCTTTTCCCAGAGGAACCTACATCATACACATCTGACCCACGATGGAACCACAACAGATACATCATCACAGGCAGTTGAATAGCATAAAGTTAGACTTAGTTACAAACCAGTTTTTTACATAAAATACAAGTCCAACATAAAGTTATAAGGTAGCAAGTTCGAAAGTTTCTCGCAGCGGAATTTTTAAGTTTCAGAGGTCATTACGATATCACCAAAAGATTTGCATTAGAGGTAAAAACATCGAGCCCACCGATGTTGCCCTCGTGCCACTCATGTCATCTCATCCTAAATGAGGGCATGCTCCGCCTCCAACACAAGTGCACACCATGAATTCCATACCTGCGCTCAAAATATGGGGGCAAACCCTGAGTACTAATTACTCAGTAGGTCTTAATGGATTTGGCTTACGGCTGACGCGAAGCAGCTTACTAGCAAGTGGATCCTTAGCCTTTAGTTTTTAACAGTAACATATGTAACATAAACAGCAAGTTTTCATCATTTGCATAACCTTCAGCACAATTGTAACTTGCAGTGAGGTAAATAGTTCAAGCCAATCATGTGGTATTCCAAAAACCATGAGTATTAAAATACCGAGAGTTTAAGTAGTTACTACGTTGCCCGACAGTGATATTGGCATTCCCACACCTGGTAGGCATCAGCGATTCGAATTGATTTTTAATTCCCGAGAATAACTATCATGCCAGGGGTATATGCTTACTAGCCATCGCGTTCCCACATATAGCCCCAATCTTAACCTGCCTCGTCCCAAGTTCGATTCACTCCCGCCTAGCCCCCGGGTTGTGCCCCCATGACGAGCCTGCCGACATCTCGGTCTCCCCGTCATGAGTACCAAGCTCCCCCGGGCCACCTTCCTCTCAACCAGCGGGTAGGAACTTGTCTCTGTGCTTCGGACGAGCCCAGGAAAGACTTTACCGGTCCCATCTCCCGGATAAGCACTCTAGCAATGTTATGCCGATCAGCAGACGAACAGCGGACGGGCCTTAAACGACTTGGGCGGAGTCCAAAGTGCAACCTTATGAAAAGCATATACTGAAATAAATCTCCGCCCGGTCTCCATTTATTTCATGAGTAACCATAATAAATGATATAACTGTAAGCTTTTGTAACTTTGAAAACACCTATGTGACGAGTCCACACACTCGTGTCTACTCGTACCTAGCAATTTCTAGGCATACTCGTCCTACGAACTCTATGTATAGGTGCTAGGGCCAGGGCGGCCAGGGAGTCTAATGCATTTGGTTCCAAGCAACTCCTAATGCATATGCGTAATCATCAAGTATAATTTGTTTGCTGGGTTGAGTATGGTCCTGCCTACCTTCCTCGTTAGGATCAGTAGCTGCCTCCTGAGCGGAGTCGGGCCCTTGCTGTTGGTCCTCTGGCTCTTGGTGCAGCTCCTCTTCGGGCTCCTCCGCGACGGTTTGGTTCGGCGGTAGTTCTTCGTTCGCGGAATCTATATGCATGACATGATGCAATTGGAGCATGTATTAGTGCAATGCTTGCTTCAGGATGCGAGTGCAATGCAAGGCATCATGGTTTATGGGATATCATTATGCATTTTTCGTGATGAACTTGTTTAACGTTAAGAAATCGTACAAGCCATCACCTATGATAACTTAGCTTGTCACATATGACTACGTGGGGGTGTGTGACTGAATAGCATCGAGTTATGCGAAAAGACCGGTGCTTACTATTATCTAGAACTCTTTTTCATTGTTAACTATGTGCCTAATTACTAGGCAAGGGTAATATAGTAAATATACGGCAAGCATTGAAGCTATCAAATTCTTATACTAAGCCTAGGCATACTAGCAATGTTGCTGCCCTAAATTCAGAAGTTTTGACTTCCATTTAACCTATATTTCCTATTTACTAATTTAAACATGTATGAACTTACCAATTCCAAAACACTAACTATTCTTGACATGCATAGTATCCCATTTCAACAGTGAGCTCTTTATACTTCAGGGAGCACAAATAAAATATGTAAAACTATTTAGAGCCTAATTTCTATATAAATATCATTTCCTCATTTATTTCTATGCTAAAATCACATGTAGGGGCAAAATGGTAATTAAACAGTGAACATTTGAGCTACCAAAAATCATAGTGAGCCTACATACCCTAACAACACTGCTGTTCAAATTTGGCAATTTTTGGAGATCATTTAGTCCTTATTTCTTATTTACTAGGGTTTTTCATGCTTGCATAAAATTAGGGGCAATTTGGTACTTTCCGACTCAACCATCATATTCACTAGACAGATCTATTCAAAAGGATTTCAATGCAACTGATTTGGTATTTTTCTGATTTTTATTGAATTTTCTAGGATTTTTCAAAGGTTTCTGCCGAAATAATTAATTTAAAAGGAAAATCATTAGATCCAGGGGCTAGATTGTGATTATTTCGGAACCCCAGGGGCTAGTACGCAAGACTTGCAAGACTCAGCGTACATCACGGTGGACTGATTCGCTAATATGGGAAAAAGCAGGGGCCGGATCTAAAATTGGCCCGGCCCCCTTCTTCTTCCTCGCGACGGCCGCGGCCGCGCGGGAGGACGCGCGCGCGCCGGCGAGCCGGAGCTCGCCGCGGCCGCGACACGGGTTGAGGAAGGTGTTCCCCGTGCGGGGCTTCTACCTCGAGGTGGCGGTGACGGCGGAGACGGCGTGGACGAGGCGGGCGGCGGAGATGAACCGAGGGTGAACCGGCGCGGCGCGACGTCGAGGCGAGGTCGGATCTCGGCGTCCGGGCGGGGAATGGCGACGGGGACTCGAGCGCGAGGTGCGCGGGAGCGAGGCTAAGGTCGCAGTGGAGGTGGGGAGGCTCGGGGAGCGGCAGAGGGAGTGGCGCGAGCTCGAGCTCGGAGCTCGCCGTCAATGGCGGCGTGAACTGGCGCGGGCGGGGAGAAGGAGAGAGGGCCGAGCGGAGGGAGTCCAGGGGCGGGCGCGCGAGTGGGGGTCGGGGAAAGAGGCCTGGGCCTCGCCCTCACCTTGGAGGCGCGCCGTGCGCGCTGTCCGCTCGCGGCATCGGCGCGTGGGCGCGGCGGCCGGGGAGGCCGGCGCGTGGCCACGGCGCTCAGCGGCCAGCGCCGTGTGGGCGCGCCCGGGCGGGGAGGGAAGAGAGAGGCGCGCAGGTGAGCTGGGTCCATGGACCGGTGAGTCTGACAGGTGGGGCCAAGGCCGGGTATGAAGAACAAGGCGCATGGACCGGGTTCATGGAGCGAGGGAGCCGGTGGGGCCCACCGCGACGGGTGTCGGGCGGAAACCCGCAGCTCTGACCAGTGGGACCCAGCTGTCATAGGCTCGTGAGGAAAAGAAAAACCCGAAAAATGAAAAAAAAGATTTGACCACTGACCAGATTTCTGATTTTCGCAAATTTGACTAATTTTCGAGCCGAATTTGAAAAGGACCCAATTGAATGAAATGTTGTACCCTTTGATATCTACAACTTTTCAAAAGCACAAAGTTCAAATTCTGGCTCTAAGTTTGATTTAAATTTGAATTTAACTGTCAGCCCTCAGTTTGGACTGAGAACTGTTTTCCTTAGATAATTCAAATGCCCTATTTCTAGCCATTTTCTCCCAAAAGTCTTTTTGACAAAGTTGTTCAAGATTTCATGGTCTAAAACTTTCCCAATTGGATCTTTGCATGAAAAGGACTCTAGGATATAGAAAAATGAAGAATTCTAAATAAGCCAGATTTGGAGTGTGTTTGTTGGGTAACACCAAAAGTCCCTTTACACTAAGTTAAGCCCATTTTCCATCCCAGCTCTAATTGACAAAGTTGTTTATCACCGTAAGACCTACAAGTTTGGTATAAAAAGTTTCACCTAAATCTCCATAGGTTTTAAGTTATGCTCACATTTATAGCGTCATTTTTGCAAAACTGAGTGCATCACTTAGCTATTTTCACCATGTTTATTCATATAACTCAAATGCACATTAGCATGAGATGAAATGATGCTTATGAGAAGTAATTAAACAAAGTATGCACATGATAACGCTCGGGAGATGCCTAGGGCATCACACGGATCCAGCAAGAGTAGTGTTGCAAGCAGAGCTCATGCAAAGGCTGATGGTGGAGGTGGGGGTGCTGGCACATCACAAGATGGAGGTGATGGGTTTGCTTCTGGATCTGGCATAGGGTCTAGCTCTAGTTCTGAGGCTAGGGGTATTAATACAAATCTTGTATCTCAGGGGTCCTCCACTTCTAGGAGGCAATGGTGAGGGTAGGGGTAGTAGCCGCTCGGGAGGTAGTCGAGGCTCTAGTGGTTATGGAACTGGTGGAGAAACTAGATCTAGCTCTAGTGAAGCAACTTTGGATGTTACTTATTTGGGGGCAAGGAGACGAAATCGTAATTGGAAATTCAAAATTGAATGCATCTCAAAGTGGTGGTGGGACAGACAGTTGTCAAAATGGTGGGAGTGGTGGTAGTGGAGGAAGTGGATCTGGATATGGTGAAGGGAGCATAGATACTCCTTGGTGATTCAAATGCCATGATTTTTCAAGCTAATGCCCACAATCTATGGTGGGAGTGCCTTGATATTGCTTGATGATTCAAACATCATGATTTCAAGCTAAAGCCCACATTCTGTTGTTTCACCTTGATGTTTGAATGTTTGCTTTTTCTCTGTTGTGTATTTGTGTTACCATCACATGTACGCTCTAGATCTGAACTAATAATAAAGGGCTCTACTATTTTAATGAGCGTATTTTAGTAGCTGGGAGCTTTATATTATGTCATGTGGCTCTCACGTTCATTGTACTTGATATCGAATTAATTAGCTCAATAAAGTTCATATTTAGGGTATCAAGAGTTATGCATGTAAACACAGAAGTGCAAACATTGTTTCTTGGATGAAACTGTTTCAGCTATGATAGTGAGTAGCTTTCAATCAATTACGTCTGACAAAGATGTCTCAAGATGACTATTTTAATAGACTCTTTATTTTTTCTATAAATTTGTATGGCTGTTGTCTGCATCTGAACTTGCAAAACACTATTTTGCACATTGTTTATAGAGTGCAGTTTGAAATAGAAGGTGGGATAGAAAATGTGATAGAGCTAGATGCTACTGAGGTCAACCTAAGCCTAGCATTCTACCATCCCATGGACTGATCCTTTGGCATAGGAAAAACAAAGGGAGTTCAACCAAGCTAGATATCCAAACACTATTACAGATCCAGTTGGAAAATTCCCTTCACTACATCACTGGCAGTTCTAGAAACGACAATGAACTATACCATTCACTGTTGGTTCTTGGAAGAAAACAAAACCTGATAGTGACAACATGAGCTTGTTCACTGGCGGCCTTTGTGGGCTATATAAAGAGGGGACCTCACTTAAGAAAACTAGAGGAACATGTTAGTTTTGTGTCGAATATGTGTACGTATTGGTTACTACAAGATTTGAGTTGTAATTAGAGCATAGATAAGAGCCAATGGACCGGCCTCATTGCTCTCTCCTGGTGTGATGAGTGATTGTCAACAAGTTCAAGCCCTCCGATGGACAGGAGGCCCTCCGATGGACTGGAGGTAGAAGGAGGAAAAAGACCTCGACGGACTGAGGCACAAGAACTCCAATGGATCAGAGGCACAAGACTCGGTGTTGGTCGGATCATGGGAGCTCGGTACACAGAGAGGGCGATATGGCAATGGCTATGTAAGACCTCTGATGGACGGTGAGACGGCTCCGATGGACTGGAGAAGCTGGGTGTCGCCATGGTTCTCCAATCCGAGTGCAAGGCGCGAAGGCGTCTCGAGGGGCTTTGGGGGCTTCTGCTCAAAACTGCCACCCAAGCAACCAAGACTTGGCGAATGGGGTTGAAACTCGTCAAGATAGAAGATTGGGCCAAGACCCAGCCCAAAAAGCCCGTAGAATAAAGTTTTTTGGTTTCTGACTTCAAAACCGAGGGAAGCTTCTAGACTACTGGCTATGTGGCATACATCCAAGCGTGGTGTGGAGAAGAAGAAGATCAAAGCGTCATCGTAGTCATCCAATTGTATCTTTTCCATTTCAGCCACTTCGGGCATTTGTAGCATAAGGGTCTTAGTGTTAACTGGCATCGTTAGGCCTGGGGTATAAATAGACTAGTGGGCTGTCTTAGATAGATCACTTGGCTGGTTTGAAACCCTAGGCTTACCATTTCCTTGCAGCCAAGAGCTTAGAGAGAGAAGGGGATTAGAGCTATGTTTTGGTGAGCTTAGTGCTAATCCTTTGCATCAAGAGGAAGGATGAAGGGAGGTAGGTTGTAGGAATCTTGTATGAATTGATTTCCCACTTCAATTCAAGCAAGATTCGTCCTCAAATCGA
The DNA here is from genome assembly GCA_030272315.1 of Paspalum vaginatum. Classification (NCBI taxonomy): domain Eukaryota; kingdom Viridiplantae; phylum Streptophyta; class Magnoliopsida; order Poales; family Poaceae; genus Paspalum; species Paspalum vaginatum. The sequence continues at coordinate 36,555,080 of CM059017.1, read as the reverse complement.
GTGCATGTGTGCATCCCTCTTCCTCCCCCCTTTCTAGTTTGGATTTTGGGTGAAACTCAAAGGCTTTTCGTGATTTGTGTTTGCCCTGCGAGTTAGCCCTCTTCTTTTGGTATTTTGGACTTGCTGGGGATGTGGAGATTATGTCTTAGAACATCTCAATCCTGTAAGATTGCCACAAGCAAGTCATTCTTGAGTTTTCCTCTTTCTTGCCCAAAGCTTGCCTCTTCATGAGATCTGAAAATTCCCGCTAATCCCGTGATCTTCAATAAATATTTTGAGAATAGCTTTGGAATAATGCTAGGATAGCCTGTGCCAAATTTCGTGAAGTTTCGAAAAGATTTGGTCAAGATTTGGGTTTGGGAACTCAAGTTCCAGGGTTTTAACTGGATATCCGGCACTACCATCGGACTATCCAATAGCCTACCGGACAGTCCTGATGGCTTGCATCCGGACAGTCCGACATCGGACTGTGTCTCAGCCTCCATCGGAGTTTGCCACCAGACGGTCCTATGCCACCAGAGTTTCCTACCGGACAGTCCGGCAGAGTGTACAGGACTAGTCCAACAGAACCAAGGTAGCCAACTTTTCTTTGGTTTTTGTTACCGTGTGTTTGCTCCAACTTTGCTTTGGTGTTTTCAGTGCATGCCCATACTCTTTGATTGCTGTGTTTTCAGTGAGACGCATATTGGTGCGGTGAGTGGCTGGTGGATCACTTTTGCGAGTGTTGTAGCTTGTTCATGGCTTACGGTCTTTGTGATCGTTGAGTAAGTGCTTCCACTCGCTTGGTGTGTATCCTTTCAGTGGATGACACCAAGTGCTTGCTAGACACATATCTGTTCAGTGGACGGTGTCTAGCCGGTTTTCTGTGTGATTCAAGTTTGGGGGTTTGAGTTTGAGTTTTTCAAGTGCTCCTATTCACCCCCTCTAATCGTAGTCTACGGTCCTACAATAGATAGAGTCCTTTGTCTAACTTTGTATCTAAGGGGCATAAATATGAGGCCCACCCCTATGTAACTGAAATAGGATGACTAGATAACTTGTGTGGGCACGCGACGTTGCCACGGTGTGCCCGGATACCGGCATAGCTATTGATTGGAGAGGAGCGCCCGTAGTCATGCCTCGAGATGTAGGCTTTGTCGAACCTCGTTAACAAATATCATTGTTGACGGTCATTATTGCACTATCTTCGACCGCCAACTATCCATGAACATGAAGGAAAATACATCAAAGTGTAGACTAACCCTTGCTACTGACATATTTCCACAAGTTGTGTTGAATATTTGAGTGCAGGTGCAAGATCAGCAGAAAACAAGCAAAATATGGCTAAGTCAGGAAGGACCCTAGCCACCCGGCCAGAGGGCCAGGCCGCTCGGCCTCCCCCTTGGCCACTCAACCTAGTGAATGTGGCCAAATCACTCCATCTTCGACCTACAAGCACAGTAAAAGACAGTGTCAACACAACTCCAAGGTGTAAACCGCGAAAGCAACATGCAAAGCACTGGAAGACCTGCCACTTCATTGATCCAGCACTTAGATTGGTGAAGTTAGTGATCCAGGGAACTTCAATCCTATGGCTAAGGAAGAAACACAAGTGAAGATCCAATGATCTAGAAGAAACCACATGTTTTAACTGCCAACCGACCTCTAACCGCCTTAAGGAGTCAATATGGATCGGTTGGATGCAGAGAGGCGGTGGATCCAAGGAGGACTAAGGCTGCTCAGCCTTAGGTGGGGCTGCCTAGCCCCTCTACCTGCTCGCTCGGCCTGCCAAGTATCCTCCTCAACCGCCTCAATGCCCATAACCGACCTACACCATGTATAAATACCCCTCTTGCTTGAGTGGGTATAAATAGGTCCCTATGCCTTACTTGTGAAGTGTGGAAGTTGAGTGAAACACACCATTGTCTTAATCTCATAGCAATAGGATAGTCCTAGGAGTTAGAGTTGAGTCCGAGTCTTTGCCTCAGGGATTCCGAAGTTAGCTTCGAGTCTTGGTAAAGCTCTTGTATCTTTTCTATCTTTTGTACTCTTACTACTCTAGTATAATATAATTCATTGCTCTATCCTTCAGTTATAGTTTAGTTTATTACACTTGCCTAGTGTGGTGTACTTTTTTGCATACTAGACCTAGGCTTAGGTTTGTGTTGCTCTTAAGTTATTTGAGTCTTGCTAGACTTGCCGGTGCTATAAAATTTCCTTAGGCTCTAATCTAAGGTTAAGTTATCTCTCACGCTCCGATTAAGGAAGAGCTTTAGTGATCAAGTTCTCACTTGATCACTAGCTTAGCGCGTCATCTTACCCACACAGATCTAGTTGGTAGCCCCTATTGGTAACAGCATTAGGGGGGCTCTGTATTCCGACCCCAGTCAGTTTGGTAAGCCCATAGGTGTTAGCCAATTGCCGTTCGGTTGACTAACTATCTATTCCCTATGCCTCCTCGGTGAAGTCTGGAATTTCGGTCAACGCAAGACCCTAGTTTGTCCTCCAGTAACATACTTCAACCGCGAATACTCCTATGCAGAAGTTAAGGAATAGAGTTTGGATATCTTAATCTCACTCGTTGTCCTCCTAGGCAACTCTACCTAGTTTGCTGACTACTTTGGTCCCTGTTCTCTCTCACCACCATACACTATCTTATTATTCTTACCTCCAGTGTAAGAATAGCTATATTTATCTAAGTTATACAGTACTAATGAAAGTTTGACATTTCATTCCACCAATTCGCAATTGCTTCCCTGTGGATTTTTACGATACTCGGAATATGCTAGGTGAAAAAGCTACAGCAAATCTCTGTGCGCTTGCGGAGTAAAATCTGTTACGTTAAGAGATATCAACAAGCTTTTGTGGCGCCGTTGCTAGGGAAGCAATTGGCAATAGCAGTTTGATTTGTTCCGAACCTAGGTGCTGTATAACTTGGTAACATGCCGTTATTTCTTAGTGGGCTCATTTGCCTCTGTCTACTTTATTGTTGGGTGACATAGAGGTGCTATGACCGGTTTCGACCTACTGAATAAATTTTCACAACAATCCAGAGTCGCTGCTCAGAAGGAGAGTCCATCAAAAGATAATCCACGGGCAGTGGCCTGTGCCATTAGCATTTGAGGTTGGATCCACAAGCACAACTCAACCAACACCAACTATGCCTGAGAAGACCTTTCGTGAGTTCTCTATCCCATCCAGCAACAACATCCCCATTGGGCCTGATGTGTAGCTTAGGAGAAGGTTTCGAGCTCAAGCCAGGTGTCATTCACATGGTCCAAGCTAGTCCATTCTGCGGATTGGCATCGAAGGATGCCAACAGCCATCTCCAGCATTTCCTAGAGATCTGCAACACTTTCACAATCAAAGGTGCAACCCCCGATGTTGTTCAACTTCGCCTTTTCCCATTCTTGCTAGTGGGAAAGGCAAAACAAAGGTTCTACCTAAACCGCAGCAACTTGGCAACACAGGAGGCATGTTCAAATGCCTTCCTTGCAAAGTACTTCCCACTGGGGAAGACGAGCTCATTAAGGAACTAAATCTTGAGCTTCCAATAGTTCACTGATGAGACGGTGGCGGAGGCATAGGAGAGACTTCAAGAGTACATCGCCGCCTACCCCCACCATGGTATGGAACAGTGGCTCATCATCCAAAACTTCTTCCACAGACTACACCGGTATACGCAAGAACACCTCGATGCAGCCGTCGAAGGATCCTTCCTGTCCTTGAGTGCCGTTGCTGCTCGCACTGTTATCGAGAAGATGGCAAGCAACAAAGGATGGAAAGAGGAGAGGGAGAATAATAAGATCCGTAGAGTCCACCAAATTGACAGCTCAGATATGCTCGCTGCCAAGTGGGACCTCCTGCTAGAGAAGCTGGAGGATGCTCCTAAAGCTGTGCTGGTCCAGGCACTGAATTCTTGCATGACTTGCGAGCATTGTGGGAATACCAGCCACATGGGGAACAGCTGCCCCAGAAATGGATCGGAGGACGTTAACTTCATCATCATCAACAACAATGAGCCTCATCCTCAACCAGGTTGGAATTCACGCCCATATCTACCTTTCTCTGAGCAAGGTACGTCTTCTGGTTCTTCACAGTAGTTTAACAAGAATCCTTTCGATCAAAAAGCTGTGAATGATAGCATAAGAAAGAAATTCCATGCTAATGATAGAGTTATTGAAACTTTGTCTCTGTAAATGGAAACTCTTAATAGTGCCATGAAGAACCAGCTGAGTTTTAATAAAATACTAGAAACTCAAATAGCTCAGCTTGCTGCCACTCTGTCTAGTCCTACATCAGGGAAGATTTCAAGATAGCCTGAGCTGCCCCCGAAGGAACATATCAATGCCATAGCCACTAGGGGTGGAAGGTCTACACAAGACCTGCCACATCCTAGAAATGGAGGGAAAAGAGCAGGAAAAACCCACCAAACCCGAGGAAGAAGTGGCTAGTGAGCCACACCCGGTGAAGGAAACACCCCGGTCAGCTCCACATGAGTTCTACGACACCACCGGGCTCCCTTTTCCTCAGCAGCAGAAAAAGACTCCTGTCGACGAACAGTTCGGCAAATTTGTTGAGGTAATTAAGAAATTATATGTCAACATACCATTGGTAGATGTGATGTAGGTGCCTACGTACGCTAAGTACCTGAAGGACATCCTCAACAACAAGAAGCAACTGCCATCTGCGATCTGCGAAAGTCGTGCACCTTACGAAAGAGTGTAGCACTGCTATACTCAACTAGCTGCCACAAAAGAAAAAGAATCCAGGGAACCTAACCATCTCATGCTCAATCGGGACCCAGCACTTCGATCAATCTCTCTGTGACCTGGGAGCAAGTGTGAGCGTCATGCCAAAGGTAATTTTTTGATAAACTAACACATGCTACACTTGACCCTACTGCAATGTGCCTACAGCCAGCGAATCAGTCGATTCGCTACCCCGTCGGGATCACCAAGGATATCCCGGTCAAAATCTAGAACTTACTCATCCTGGTGGGCTTTGTGGTGCTAGACATGGAGATTGATGGCAAAACGCTGCTCATCCTTAGGTGACCATTCCTAAGCACCGCTGAGGCAAACATTGGTGTTGAAGCTAGACAAGTTCATCTCAACATCAATGGCAGAAGGGAAATGTTCGCCTTTAAACCGAAGGTGGAACAGTGCCGACAGGTAAAGACATTCAAATTCAAGCGTCAGGCACCCCAAGAAACACCAAGGGAGAAGATTAAGATATTGCCAAGCAAGCCAAAACTGGACTCTCTCATCCTAGCAATGGATGAAGCTCCTGCTATATGGAGAAGCCCGTAAGCTCAAAGCCGATCGCAGAGCCGAGTCACTAAGACGTGCCTCGATGGCACCAAGCCACCGATAAAGGAAGCAGGAGGCAAGACTCATGTCACAAAGATCACCACCAAAGCAATGAGCACACCTAAAGAATGGTGGAAGAAGGATGAAGCGCTAAAAGCCAAGCCAGAAGAAAAGAAAAGAAGCAACACTCAGAACCAGAATGGTATGGCAACGAAGAAAATTCGTTGAGCAAAAGTTGCAGCGTAGACGGCCACTAAGTCTCCATCAAACACTAACTCCTAATAAAAAGGTATGACTTGCCCTCGCCAGGAGGTAAATTGGTATTATCCGCCACTGCATATTTAAAATTGAGTAAATTATATGAGTGGTCCCTAAACTATGTCAGAGGTGTCATTTGGGTTCCCAAACTATGAAAATGCATATTTAGGTCCCTAAACTATGTCAGGGGTGTCATCTAGGTTCCTAAACTATGAAAATGCATATTTGGGTCCCTAAACTATGCCGTGGGTCTCATCTGAGGCCCTAAACTATGAAAATGCATATATAGGTCCCTAAACTATTTAAAGGGAGTCATTCCAGTCCCAAACCTGCCACACGAGCCATCATGTGCCAACGTGGCAAGCTGATGTGTAATCTCAGGGTAGGGCACATGTCAATCACACTCTCATGTCTCTTCTCCTCCCACGGTCTTCTCACTGCAACCGCCTCGTGCGTCGCTGCCACAGGGCGCTGGCGGTGGCTAATTCGGAGGCATGGCGGCGATGGTGGCCGGGTGTGAGGCATGGAAGACGGCCCGGCAGTGGGCGCTGGCATGGAGGCTCCGAGGCATGGCGACGACAACGGCCGGGCGTGAGGGAGGCGTGGCGGCGACATGCGCAGGCAACGCCCCGCAGTGCGCGGCGGTTATGCATGCAAGCAGTGTGACTGACATATGGGTCCCAACCTGCAGATTCCACGTCAGCTTTCCATGTTGGCTCATGATGGCTTGTGTGGTTGGTTTAGGACCAGAATAACTCACTTTAAATAGTTTAGGGATTAAGAGATGCATTTTCATAGTTTGGGGACCTATATGAGACCGCCGATGTAGTTTAGGGACCTAGATATGCATTTTCATAGTTTAGGGACCTAGATGATACCCTCGACATAGTTTAGGGACCTAGATATGCATTTTTATAGTTCGGGGACCCAAATGACACCTCCGATATAGTTTAGGGACCGCTCATATAATTTACTCTTTAAAATTTCCGCGCACTTCCAATTTGTTTCTTTTCGAATTCATTCCGACCATTGCATGTTTAAATTTCATAATTTTTGCATGATCCTATTTACATTTTATCTTGCATACAAAAAAAAAACAAAAACTTGGGAGGCTGCCTGGCCCCACCTGGGCCGGCCAACCCCCCTGCTCCTTTCCAGGCCCTAGCTGCGCACTGAAGCCGCCTAGCCCCTGTTGATGGCCGCCCGCCCCCTTGCCTTGGCCACCCGGCCCCTACCTCTACCTGCATGCATGCACATGCACCTATAAATACACATGAACTCAGTGCTCAATGCATGCACCGATCGGCAGCACGATCATCCCTTCTCTCCCTCTAATCACTCTCTTAGTTTAAGCACTTAGTTAATTTCAGCACTTAAAAAATTTCTGCCAATAAAATAAGTGCTACACTCTCGTTTTGTTGGATGGTTTGTGGAGGCTCTACCCTACAAGGACAACTAACATCGGGATGACTGACCCCTGAATAGCTAACTACTAACGTTTAATCATTTTATCCCTTGGGTATTTCCCTTGTATCTGTGATTTTCGTAGGATGTCACCACTTTTCTTCAGGAAGACCAAGAGAGCCCTGAACAATGTAGGGAAGCACATTAGGTTCCTATCCTCATCGAACGAACGCCCACGGTCTCGTTTATAGAGCGGAAACTCTAGGACCCCGGCGGTGTCCGACAGGATGTCCAGCAGCACCAGCAGGAACCAGGACGAGGAAGCAACATCCACCGTAGCGCACGCTCCTAACCATCCACGACATCATGCCGTGTAACGATGAGGAGGTGGAAGTGTTGGAATGCCTTGACCCAAAGCAATTTGGGAGAACAAGGTATTTCGATGCCTTCTTCTGTGTCAACATCGGCATGCTGGACTAGTTTGAGAAAGCGTTCGACTATGCGGGGTAGAGTGGCTTCTCGAACATCGAGGAGGAAGGCTCTGTCCTCCTAACCAAGGAGTTCCTGATGACTCTCCACCTAGAGCAACTCACCACAGGTACGACCATCCATTTCTGCCTCTTCAATTTCGAGTTTTCTATCTCCCCGAGAAGGCTTAGCGACATTCTAGGCTTCTCCTCACGCCTGTTCCATAGCAAACGCGCCCTTGGGGTATGAGCAAGGAACTTTTTGGAGAGAAATATGTGGTGAGAGCGTTTGGGGAAACAAAGTATTACAAAAATCCACAACCCTACTCTGAGACTCCTAGCTCGCTGGGTCTCTCTCGTCTTCTTTCCGTGTAGTGAGGCACATTGCACTTCTAACGAGGATCTAAAATGCCTCTATACGATGTGCAAGAAGAAGCCTTATGCCCCGGTCTTAGACATAGTCCATCACTGGATGGAACTATGGAAGAACAACACCCCTATCACCATCACATCCTTGGTCACTGGGATTGCATCCAAATTGGGTGCTTTGTAAAATGCCCAGCTTGCTTACATTCCCGACGACCTGTCACGCATAGTGGGTGAGCAACACTTTATCAAAGGGTATTCTATCCGGAAAGAGGGGGATAGATTGATCATGATCTACTTTGGTCACAACGTCGAACTGCCGCTTCCAGCGCCACAATTTGATCTGTACCAAGTAGCAAGCCTAACCATGCAGCTCGACATGGAGGAACCATGCCAAAGCTTTGCAGGTGTCATGACAAGAGCCCAACGATGACGAGTCGAGCAGCGGCATCGAGAAGCTGAGGAGGAAGCAGCAGCAGATCCATCCTGGGTGCCACACACGGCGACACCATCAGGCATAGATTTGGAACTATCTGATTTCTGATGGTACAACAACCCAGAGCTATGGTACAGCAGCAGCGTAGGTGGTGGAGGTTCATACCACCAACTGCCATATGCTCTTGAGTACTTTGCAGTAGGTATGTCTCATGGATTTGACAGGAGTGTAGGACATTCTGCATCAGCCCGGATTACCGACAACATGGCGGGACTCGATTGCGCCATGGAGGGAATGAACTTGTAGGGCTAGTACGGACCCTCGGCTGTACCGGTAGATCAATACTATTGATCGACACACCTCCAAGATGGACACCCAGGCTATGTTCCGACACGTACGTTCTCTGGGAAATTGGAGAACAAATGGAGACCGGCATCACTGACACTCACGAGTTCTACAATCACTACTGCTATCAAAACCCCTAGCTTCATTGAAGCTTGGGGGGATGGTAAACCAATGTGATGTGAGCATGCTTCCTCGACACTCCCTCGGCCCCTACCTCAGAATAAGACCCCCCGATCCTCGACCTCGCTCTACCTTGCAGCAGTCCCAGCAGTACCAGCAGTAGTCCTACAGCAACACTGGTGGGCCACTAGTGAGATAAGTAAGCAATAATAATATTTAGTTATCTTTTTTTGTCAAACAAAAAATATCAATAAAACAACTCCAACTCCCACCTTTGATATATTGCCTTCATATGGAAATGATGAATAGTTGCTTTATCATGCTCTTGATTAGTTGCCTATGCACAAACCATACTTAACTTAATTTCGAGCTTGTGTGTATAAACTTGTGAACCTGACCTTTTACTTTATGGATGCCATTTATATAAACCTTGTCTAAGTTGTTGTAAGAAATGATATGACGAAGTACTAGGCCGGCTCTACATTTTCCTAGTAAAATGAACATCTTAGGATATTCTTTTGAAAAATAAAAATAAAGTTCCCCCTTTGGTTTTGGACACCTACTAGAGCCAAATACACTGAAAATATCTGAGTCTAGCTTATAAGATACTTAGTGTTGTTTTGAGTATCTTTGTCAAATTTTGAGTCACATTGAATGGAATCATCATTATCTTGTAAATCTTTGGAGCAAAAAAAAAAAAATCCACCATCACACATGCATTTACCTACTCTAAGTGTGCATCAATACATCTCCCCAAGTACCTTTAACCTTACTCCTTCCAAATTAAAATGAGGGAGAATATGAAACCATCAGAAAGAAAAAAAGCATGCTAGTCAGAGCATCACAAAATTATGAAAAAGAAAAGCATGCTAGTCAAAGCATGGCAAAAAGAACAAAAATACAAAAAGGCTCCATATTCATACACATCACAAAGGAAGAAGGAAGGGAGACAAGGAGATCCACCCATCAAACCACCAAATAAAGCTCCAATGATGAACAAGATTGGCTGATGTGGTACGTTTCTTTGGTCCAATCTTTGGCTTTGCAAAATAAACAACCTAAGTAAGCTAAATTTTTCCATCACCCTGAGCTCCATAAAAGTTTTAGTGTAGGAAAAATCTTGGCCGTGCTCTTGGCCCCTTTTGGTGAGGATACACTTTTGAGTGATTAAGAGTACCTCTGGGGAAACTTGCTTTTATTTTGAAAATCTTCAAAAACACCTGAGATAGGAATCTAAAATGAAAATGTCTTGAGTTGGAGCCCGCAACAAAGTCATTCTTTCTCTCAACCACCCAAGACATGGTAAGTCAGAAAGATGCACCACAAGTATGACAAAGGGTGATCTTTACATACACTATGGTTCGAGATGAAAGCATGGGTGTCGGTTATCTATAGCTCATTCTCTTGAACATCGATATTGCAGCAACTCCTGATCCATAACCCATCGTGGCTTTCCTCGAGGACGAGCAAAGGTCTAAGCTTGGGGGGTGTTGACGGTCATTATTGCACTATCTTCGACCGCCAACTATCCATAAACATGAAAGAAAATACATCAAAGTGTAAACTAACCCTTGCTAATGACATATTTCCACAAGTTGCGTTGAATATTTGAGTGCAGGTGCAAGATCAGCAAAAAATAGGCAAAATATGGCTAAGTCAGGAAGGACCCTGCCTGCTCGGCCAGAGGGCTAGGCTGCCCGGCCTCCTCCTTGGCCGCCCGACCAGTGAATGTGGCCAAATCACTCCATCTTCGACCTGCATGCACGTAAAAGACATGTAACACAACTCCAAGGTGTAAACCGTAAAAGCAACATGCAAAGCACGGGAAGACCCACCACTTCATCGATCTAGCACATAGATTGGTGAAGTTAGTGATACAAGGCACTTTAATCCTGTGGCTAAGGAAGAAACACAAGTGAAGATCCAATGATCCGAAAGAAAGCACATGTTTTAACCGCCTTAGGTAGTCAATATGGATCGTTGGATGCAGAGAGACGGTGGATCCAAGGGAGGACCAGGCTGCTCGGCCCCCCTACCTAGCCGCCTACCATACCAAGTGTCCCCCTTAATTGCCTCAACGCCCATAACCGACCTACACCATGTATAAATACCCCTATTGCTTGAGTGGGTATAAATAGGTCCCTAGGCCTCACTTGTGAAGTGTGGAAGTTGAGTGAAACACACCATTGTCTTAGTCTCATAGCAATAGGATAGTCCTGGGAGTTAGAGTTGAGTCTGAGTCTTTGCCTCAAGGATTCCGTAGTTAGCTTCGAGTCTTGGTAAAGCTCTTGTATCTTTTCTATCTTTTGTACTCTTACTACTCTAGTATAATATAATTCATTGCTCTATCCTTCACTTATACTTTACTTTATTTCTTACACTTGCCTAGTGTGGTGTATCTTTTTGCATACTAGACCAAGGCTTAGGTTTGTGTTGCTCTTAAGTTATTTGAGTTTTGCTAGACTTTCTGGTGCTATAAACTTTCCTTAGTCTCTGATCTAAGGTTAAGTTAGCTCTCACCCTCTGATCAAAGAAGAGCTTTAGTGATCAAGTTCTCACTCGATCACTAGTTTAGCGTGCCATCTTACCCACGCTGATCTGGTTGGTAGCCCCTATTGGTGACAGCATTAGGGAGCCTCTATATTCCGACCCCATCGTTCGGTAAGCCCGTAGATGTTAGCCAGTTGCCGTTCAGTTGGCCAACTATCTATCGAGGGGCCTCCTTGGTGAAGTCTGGAATTTCGCTCGATGCAAGACCATAGTTTGTACTCCAGTAACTTAGTTCAACCGCAAATACTCCTATGCAGAAGTTAAGGAATAGAGTTTCGATGTCTTAATCTCACTCGTTGTCCTCCGAGGCAACTCTACCTAGTTTGCTGACTACTTTGGTCCCTGTTCTCTCGCACCACCATACACTATCTTATTATTCTTACCCCGGTGTAAGAATAGTTGTATTTATCTAAGTTATACAGTACTAATGAAAGTTTGACATTTCATTCCATCTATTCACCCTTACTTCGATGTGGATTTTTACGATACTCGGAATACTCTGGGTGAAAAAGCTACAGCGAATCTCCGTGCGCTTGCGGAGTAAAATCTGTTACGCTAAGAGACGTCAACAATCGTGTCTCCGGAGTCGTCGTACGTTCATTTCGGATAGATCCAAAAGGCACTTCCGCATGCTTGTTTTCTAACAAGTGGTACCAAAGCTATGGTTATATTGGATCTGGAGATTCGTACGGGTCAGAGAATCACAGCGGAAGCATGAGGATCATGCTCGATGGGCGCTAGGAAAACTACTTGATCTAGTGCAAGGTGGAGCATGGCATGCGATGGATGATTCGATAAGGCAGGTGGCTTGAACCGTTCGATGGGCTAGGCTACAGTTTGCGAGGATTGATCAGACGTGATAATCAGGTCAATGAAGGTGACTGGCAAGGTCGTTATAGACGACGACCTCGGCGCTTGAGATCGGCTGCGGATCGGAGCGGCGGGAGCAGCGATGCAACCGGATGTTACATAGGGGCAGACACCATGACATGGCAAGTAGGATTTGTGACATGGATTGTGTACGTGATTTACGCGGATTTTTGGTGGAGGATTGGAGGAGTACGCACAGCAAAAGAACCCTAGATGGGTAAGGAGTTGTTGGTGCGTGGTTTGTTGGAGCTGCAGAATTAGATATGGATTGGTTTTTCGTGGGGCGTACGGCAGTCAGCCCGTGCAGCAGGGTGCATGCAACGCGCGGGGCTTGTGCCACGCGACTGGTGAGACGGCTCGGTTCTGTGGGACGTACGACGGCTGGCGGCCAGGCAGCGTGCTTATTTCAGCATGAAGCAGGCCAGGCACATTGGCTGGGTACGTGCATAGGAGTACTTGTATGCATTGTACCGCTGGGTCATGTGCACAGGCACGCAGCGGCCGCGCGGGCTGGCAGGCTGGTACAGAAGACAGCGCCGCGTGCAGAGCAGGCGCAGGACGGCGGGGCCACGGGCGTGCAAAGCAGGGCACACCAGGGCAGCACGCCGAGTCCGACCAGATCAAGTTGCGGGATAGAGCTTAGGAGAGGTGTCCGTGTCAAATACAAGTTGCTGTCTGACCCGGTTTTTTTGAGACGAGGCAGGTAAGACGGTGCAGCGGGATATATATAAAACAACCAAAGTCTCAAGCCAAATTAAAAGGGATCAGAACCAATCCAACAAAGCAGAAGAGAATTTCTAGTACAAGATCGCCACGACGACAACAGGCAAGCGTATATAATTCCCGTCCGTGCAGAGAGATGCCATTGTATTGATCAAAAACTGTCCGATCCGATCGAAGCCGGCGCAATAATCCGAGTTGTTCATATCGATCTCGCTATGGACGTCTCGCCAAACAAGGCAGCTCCGGCAAGCTTGCCGGCGGGCTGGTCGTCCGCCCCACCGGAGCTCTTGGACCTTGTCCTGCGCCGCCTCTTCTCCGCAGCCGACCGGGTGCGCTTCGCCGCCGTCTGCCGCCACTGGCACGACGTCGCGAGTCACTACTCGTCGGCGCCCAGAGTACTGCCTCCGGCGCTGCCGTGGCTCAACTTCCCCCACGACGGCCATTTCCAAAGCCTCCCGGACGGCGAGCAGCACATGCACTCCTTCAGCGGCCACAGCAAGGACGTGAGGTGCGTCGGCACGTTCGGCCGCTGGCTGCTGTTCGAGGAATTAGGGGTGGAGCCTGGCCGCCGCTACTTCCTCAGGGACCCTCTCGTCCCATCCTCCCATACGCCGCTGCCGGGCCATTGCAAGGAGCCAGTCGACCTCACAGACAATGGCCGCTCACCCGGCTGGCCTTGGCCTCGGTGGCCTTTCCACTCGGCCGCCGCCGGATCCGGATCCACCAGGTTCTACATCGCCAAGGTCATCGTGTGCTCCGGCGACCTCATCGTCGCCATGGTTTGCTACAAGCGCGACCCCCGCTACTATCGCGGAGACGTCAACGTGGTGGTATGCTGCCGGCCGGGCATGTCCTCGTGGTCGGCAGGGCTGTGGAACGGCCGTTGGTACCGGGATATGGTCCTGTACAAGGGGAAGCTGTACGCCGTCGACGAAAAAGGCGAGCTCTTTGCACATGAGATCACCGAGGACAGAGACACCGGTGAGCCGAGGGTTTCACGGGTTTGGAGCGTGGTCCGAACACCGCCACCGCCGCTCTCCAAGTACATGCCGGATGGATCGTATTGCGGTTGTCAAATTCGTCAGGAAAACCTTCCTCGTCGTCTCTCGAGCTCACAATTCGTTGCTAATGGTGAGATGGATCGTTCCCAAGGATGATTACACTGCCGAGGACTCCACGAAGCAGATGGAGATTATGGTGTTTGAGGCGGATTTTGAGACGGGTCGATGGGTGGAGGTGAAAAGCTTGGATGACCAGGTGCTCTTTGTTAGTTCCGACTCCTCAAAGTCCAGGGCCATCTATCCATCTGGTCACCGTCACCACTGCGACTATTTGAGAGGGAACGGGATATATTTCGTCGACGACGGTATTCGTTTTTTTTTTTTTCTTCCCCCCAACAAACATGCCACGTACTTGTGGTGTCTATGATATGGGCAGCCGGACTATCCAATCTATTTCAGTGGGTGGAATGCACCTCAGTGATCAAGTGAATGCATCTTGGTTCTTCCCACGAGGTGAGGAGGACGAGGACAACATGTATAGTATGGTCCTTACGAAAAAAACTTACCATCTCCGTCCCCGAAATAATACTAATCTAGCTATGTATCTAGACCAATGTTTGTCTAAATTCAAAGCCACTTTTACATTGTTTTTAGGACAGGGTGAATAGTTTATTTTCATACTGTCATAAGAACTTGGCGGTCAAAAGGAGAATAAGACGCTTAAGTTAGCAATAGGTACGTATTTAATGTGTGCTATAGCGTGGTTAATCATATTTTAAATATCTATTTGTATTACAGAGATTACTGACTTTGTATGGGTGTTTAATTTTGTGCTATCTATCGAAACATTGCCATTGAAACACTTTGCATTATACATATGAACATTTTCACGCTTCGTTGAATAATTTATTCCTACAAAATATCCAAAGTTTCTTCTTGGCCACCCTTTCATCCCCACCTTCCCACACACTCACGTTAGATCGCCTAGGTAGAAAGGATTATGGTTCTGCGCAAAATTTGTAACACCGTCAATTTCTACTTAAAGATGCGTATTTTGAATATTTCAGAATATAATACATTCCGGGCAACAATTTTCCCCTCTTTCTTTCTGTGTGAGCCTACATACACATAAAGCTAAACGTAAATAATTGATAAATGAATTAAAATGGAAATGTGTGTAATTACTTAATCTATCCCAAAGAACGAGGTATATAATTTTTTTGTGATTTTTTCATTGCTTGGTTGGAACATTCAGTTTTTCCTGTATAAATGCACGGCCGGCCGCCCTTCCACATGGCTGCTCCAATTATAGAAATAACGTGATCCCCGCTGCTCCCCTTTCCATTTCTAGCAATTTGATGGCAACGGATGTAGCGTGCTTTTCCCGCGAAAGCAAGTCCAAGAATGCCACCTGTACCCAATCCCCATGCAACTAATAGACCTGGAAGCCGCCACCTGCTAGGTGAGAAAAGCAAATCACCAGACGAAAACTGAAGAGGTGGGAAAAACATCTTTCAACTCCTATGATCCTATCCCATCCTCAACATTCACTTCCCACAAGCAAAATTTGCTTATCTTCCATGCAAATCTGAATTTGGCATTTTCATTCAAAGACATCATTTTTAGTATGAAAACGAATCTCCATGGCCAAGGCCAGGTAACCGTTGCCAGGGGCGGATCTAGCGTGGGGCTGGGGGTGCGCCAGCCCCCTCTACAGGCTTGCACACCATGAAAAATGTAGGAGAGATGAGGGGGGAAATGAAGGGGAAAAAAAAGAAGAGAGGGTGCTGAAGAAGGAAGAAGGAGCTCAGCCCCCCCTGCCCATCAATCCTGAATCCGCCACTGACCGTTGCATAAATTACCACGTTCTCGAGGATTACCGCAGGTAGGCAATATGTAGCTAGTTTTTCAGCAATATGAACTCTCAAAACGGATGCATGATCAGAGCCTAGCAAAAAATATATGCAGTAACAATAATAACTTAAGAGTTTGGACCATCCATCTTGGAGAAATTGCACATTAGAACATCTACTCTCCAGTTTTGAGTGAACACAATATTTCATCCCTGTGGGTGCTTCTCAGAATATACTACACATTCATTTCTCCCTGGAAAACATATTTACTCTGGATTTTGCATCTATTGTACACGTTCTTGACCTGCCATATAATGCCGGTTCAGCTTTGTGAAAAGAGCCTTGTTACCTGCACCAAAACAATTTCACCAAGATCAAAAAACACACTGAAAGTAACTAGCCTGCACCAAAACAATTTCACCAGGATCAAAAAAGACATTTACACAAACTAACTTGATTAGGTTCAGACAACAAAATGCACGGGGTGATCTAGGGGGGACCATGTAAGATAGGGGTGCACATAGACCATAGTTTATGCACGCGCAGGAAGAATTGTGTTCAGCCCTTCTCAGTTCACTGTGTCAAAGGCCTTGGCAAAGTCTAGTTTGAGAACAAGAGCCGGTGTCTTGCGTTTGTGGCAGCACTGTACCAACTCCATGGCATACACAAAATTCTCAGGATAGACCTCCCCTTGATGAAGCCGGTCTGATCTAGGTCAACTAGTGGTGAAATTTTCTTCTGTAATCTGACAGTAAGAACCTTGGTGATAATCTTAACGCTGCAATTTTGCAACTAACTGGGCGAAAGGAATCCACAGTCGTGCATCCAGGCTTTTCAGGCAGGAGTACCATATAGGCTCCGTTAATTCTTTCTAACTCGGTGTTTTGCGCATGGAAAGCAGACATGAGATTCATAACCTGGGACATTACAGTGTGCCATGCCGCCGAGTAGAAGCTTGGACCGAATCCATCCGTCCTGGGTGCACTATCTTTGTTCATTGCATGGATAGCGCTTGCAACTTCTGATTCACATCATCATAAGCTCTCCGTTTACCCAGTTACAGGGAGTTGATGTCGGAGGACCAGGACGCAGCAGATGTCTCGCCCATCAGGTTGGTGTAGTAAGCTGTCAGAGCAGCTGTTTTTGCTTCATGACTTGTGACGGTCTGTCCATTCACCGTGAGCATGCTGATTTGATTCTTCCGCTGTCTCTGTGTTGCATGTGCGTGGTGGAAAGCGGTGTTGGCATCACCTTCACAAATTGCCTTATGCTTCCCTCTTTGTTTCCGGTAAGCGGCACTGTTCGTTGAGAGCCTGAGAAAGGCTTGAGAGTCAATGGATTGGCTTCATTGCCTCTGGAACGATGAGTGATTGTCAACGGAAGTTAAGACCCAGAAGGACTTGGGCACAAGCCATCCGATGGACTGGAGGTAGATGGAGAAAAAAGTTCTCCGAAGGACAAGAGGCATGCTCGGCGTTAGTCGGCCATGGGAGTTCGGTACATGGAGGAGCGGCACGGCGACCTCAGGTGTAAGACCTCCAAAAGACTGCGAGGTGACCCTGTGGACAGGGGATGCCGGGTGCCACCGTGGTGCTCCAACCCGAGTGTATGGCGCGAAGACGTGCAAGGGCGTTGGTGGATTCGCTCAAATCCGCCACCCTACCACCAAGTTATCAAGACTCAGCGAATGGGCTCAATTCTCGTCGAGATAGAGTGGAGTGGGCTGTTCTAGGCCCAGGAAGGAAATCATAAAGTTTCCTGATTTCTGACTTCAAAACCGGGGGTCGATCGGCGGATTTGGACTATGGGCCACATGGACGTCATCCAGAAGATAGCGTGCAACCGAAGAAGATCAAGTTGGGTCTTTTATAGTTTAGTCCCTTCCGGGCATTCTTAGACTAGGGGTCTTAGTGTAAAACTGCGTCGGTAGGCCTAGACTCTAAATAGAAGAGTAGACAGTCATTTGGGTGTCTCTTCCCACTTGGTGAAACCCTAGTTTAGAGAGAAATTGCAGCCAAAGTGCTAATTGCAAGGGAGAGCCCAACATCTTGTAAATCCCATCTTAGTGGGTGGATGAAGGGTGGCTAGTTGTAGAACCTTTGTACTTGTGATTTGCATCTTAAACCAAGTGTTTTTCGGTGCCATGTCTTTGCTTGAGCGCACCAATCCTTCCCTTCTCCTCTTTTGGTCTTTTTGTTGATTTCTTGGTGATTTTCAGCTAAATCTTGCTCCATGCAGAAATCTGTGGTTCTCGTGGCTTTGGAGGCTTGCGTAGGTATGTAGGAACCTATTCCATCCTTTTTATTGGACCATATTTCCTCAGCAAGTTTCATATTTTGTTTTCCCCTTTTTTGACCAATTTTTTCCTCCATCCAACTTCGTGAGAGGGAAAGTCGGTGGATTTTTTTATCTTTTTCGTCAGAACTTTTGAGGATAAGTTCACCATGGCCTATGGATTGTATTCCTGAAGTTTGGTTGGATTTGGAATTGAATTGGTCACTTTTGGTTCAAGTCAAGTTCAAAATCTGATTCAGTTTTCTGCTGCGTAGTTTCTATTGAACCGCGGATAGTCTGCGTTTAGGCCCCGGACAGTCCGCCCCTTTAGGGAATTCAAACCTTCCCTAATTGAGCTCAAATTTTGCGGTGTCCTTCCTTGACAAATCAGGAAGCTCCGGTTAAAATTTCATGATTTTTGAAAGTCATTTAATTGGGTTTTGGCATTTCTTTCTTCATGTTGGTCAGGCTGTTTTCTGTCTGTTTTTTACTGCGAACCATCCGCTTCCATATCATGGACAGTCCGTAGTATCTCCTGTTTTTGCTCTTACGAAGTGCCTTTGTCGTTCCCGTTGATCAGACCACTTAGTCCCTCTACTGTATGCCCATACTCTCATCCTTTGCTCATGCAAATGGAGCACGCCTAGGTGTGTAGAGTGGCTGGTAGAACCTTGGTATCTGATTCTTCGGGTTGCTTGTTTTCGTGTTTTTCGTTCTTTCGCTATGTTTTCGTTTCGACCGTGTTTTTTCTACTGTATGACTCTTTGCTTGATGCGTTCCAGTAAGTCGCATTCGGTGCAGTGAGTGTTGGGTGGTGAACTCGCTAGTTTCGTTGCTTGTCGTGACTTGCGATCTCTGTGGTCGTTGAGTTGCGTGCTTTCTCTTGCTTGGTGTATATCTTTTCAATAGACGGTATCTTGCGCTTGCTAGACACATATCTATTCAGTGGACGGTATCTAGCAACCCGAAGTTCTTGTGAGATTTCGGTGCACCAAGTTTTGAGGTCGTGATTTTGAGATTTTTAAGTGCTCATATTTATCCCTCTAGTCGCACGTCTCGGTCTTATAAGCCTATCTCGACAGATTTCCCTAACGTGTGCTTCTGCGCAAGAGAGTTGACGATCTTCTTCCAAGTAATCTAAAAGAGAAATACTGAATTTGCCGCCGCCCTAGTGCTCTTCAAACAGCACGCAAGACATCCAGCAGCACCTGAAGTGATAGAGTCTACATTCGACGCCGGGAGGACGGTAGGCAGGAACATAGCATTGCACAGCCAAGCATTCTCGAAGCAAAAAAAGATTGGATTTTGGAATGGTGGTAGCTAGGGAGACTAAGATCTGTTGAAGATCGTAACCCAGCGCTCACTGCTTCAGTTAGTGTCAGTTAGCTAGTTAGCTAGTTTTCAGTTCCAGTTAGCTAGTTAGCTAGTTTTCAGTTCCTTTGTTTTCGTCTGTTCAGTTCATAAGAGGGCAATAGAATAGTTGTCCACGCCCGGGTCTGTAGGATCACCAGACGCATGCTGTGTTCATGCAGTGGTGGAAGTGGTGCGCGGCTTGTTCGCTGATTGTGGGATGGCACAGCCTCCACGCGACGTGCGCGCATCTGTAGGGCGATTAACGCCATGATTAGCTTGTTGTTTCCTTTTTTAAGTTCAAGCAATACGATCAAAAAAAGCTGCCGCTTCGCAGCACCAAAACCCACCGTGTTCGCGTGTGTGTTCTCTGAGTGCGCACTGAGTTTTCCGGCGACGATCTTCCGGCGAACTCCAACATTTGGTACCAGAGCGAGTAACCGCTTCTCTTGGGCCTTGAGGTCATGTCGGCCCACTCCTTCCGCTCCGCCCCGGTGCATGGGAATAGCTCCCCATCGCCGCCCCGTCGTCGCCGATCGTCGCTATCTCCAGATCGCCGTCGCGGGCGATGCCGTGGCGAGGTCGTCATCGAACGGATCAAGGAGACAGGCGGTGGCTCCATCCAGTACCCGACGCTCATGCGCACCAACTACTCCTAGTGGGCGCTGTTGATGCGCGTTGATCTGGAGGCGGCGGGCCTGTGGCACGCAGTTGAACCGGAGGAAGACGACGTCATCGAGTATCGCGAGGACAGGCTCGCGCTAGCCACGATCCTGCGCTCGGTGCCTTCGGACATGCTGCAGTCGCTGGGGAGGAAGCGGACTGCGCGCTCAGCCTGGAACGCAGTGAAAACCGTGCACGTCGGCGTGCAGCGCGTCCGTGAAGCTAACGCGCGGCAACTCCTGAGGGACTTCGGCGATCTCACCTTCAAGGATGGAGAGTGTCGATGACTTTCTCTGTGCGGATCGTTGGTTTGGCGAACCAAATCCGCACCCTCGGCGGCAAACTCACAGACGCCGAGGTCGTCAAGAAGATGCTACAATCCGTCCCCGAACATCTGGAGCAAATCGCCTGCTCCATCGAGACCCTCCTCGACGTCGACGACCTATCCATCGAGGAGGTGATGGGACGCCTGCGCGCCATCGAGCAGCGCAAGCACAAGAAGAAGGTGGCGGCATCAAGCTCCTCCCAGGCTCCTGTCTACGACAGCCAGGGACGTCTTCTCATGGTGGCCGAGGACTGGCTGGCCAAGCTCAAGCTTCAGGCTGGCGATGATGACGCTGCGTCCGGCTCCGGCAGTGGCGGCGGCAAGAAGCGGGGCAAGCCCAGACGCGGGCGTGGCGGCAGCAGCAACAAGGCGAACGACTCGCGCAGCAGCAGCAGCTCTGGCGGGCCGAAACCGTCTGACTCCTGCCTCAACTGCGGGAAGAAGGGCCACTAGGCCAAGGACTGCCGAAGCAAGTCCAAGAAGCAGTCCCAGGTCCATCACGTGGAAGGAGAGGAAGAAGAGCCCATTCTCATGGTGGCCCTCGGTACAGTCTCCTCCCAGCCCCTTTCGTCTTCACCGCGCACTCTTTCGTTTTCGAGCTCTCTATCTGCGCCGGTGCACCGCGTCGACCTCGTCGAGGCAAAGGTTTTTGCGCAACTGGGGCCACAGGGAGAGCGCGAGCCTCACCGCTGGCTCCTGGACACAGGCGTCACCAATCACATGACGGGCGCAAGGACTGCCTTCTCCGAGCTGGACACCAGTGTGCGCGGCTCCGTCAAGTTTGGCGACGGCTCTCTCGTCGAAATCGAGGGCCGCGGCTCAGTCATCCTCGAGTGCAAGGACAGTGGGCACCGCGCCCTCACCGGGGTGTACTTCATCCCACGGCTGACCACCAACATCATCAGCCTTGGTCAGCTGGACAAGGGTGGCCACCGCATCGACATTGGCCGCGGCGTTCTGCGCGTCTACGACACCACGGACAAGCTGCTCGCAAAGGTGCAGGGCACCGGCTCCTGCCTCTACATCCTGGAGGTCAAGATCGGCAGGCCGGTGTGTCAAGCTGCGCGGAGCACGGAGGCGACCTGGCTCTGTCATGGCCGCTATGGTCACCTCGGCTTCGCCAACCTCCGTAAACTGGCCCAGGAGCGGCTAGTGCGCGGGCTGCCATCCCTGGAAGACGTCAACCAGGTGTGTGACGGCTGCCTTCAAGGCAAGCAGCGTCGCGCGCCGTTCCCCGCTCAAGCTCGCCGGTGCACAGACAATGTCCTCAAGCTCGTCCACGGCGACCTCTGTGGGCCCATCACGCCAACGACCCTGAGCGGGAACAGGTACTTCCTACTGTTGGTTGATGACATGAGCCGATTCATGTGGATTTGCCTCCTCGCCAGCAAGGATCAAGGTGCAGCCGAAATCAAGAACTTCCAGGCCGCTGCCGAAGTCGAAAGCGGTCGCAAGCTCAAGGTGCTCCGGACCGATCGTGGGGGGGGAGTTCACCTACATCGAGTTCGGGGAGTACTGCGCCGCCCGTGGAGTCCAGCGCCAGCTCACCGCCCCCTACTCGCCGCAGCAAAATGGGGTGGTTGAGCGGCGCAACCAGAGCATTGTGTCCATGGCATGGTGCATGTTGAAGTCCAAGCACCTTCCCGGCTACTTCTGGGGAGAGGCGGTGTGCACCGCCGTGTTCATCCTGAACCGCGCTCCTACGCGCGCCCTGGAAGGCAAGACCCCGTACGAGGCGTGGCATGGTGAGAAGCCGGCCGTCCACTTCTTCCGCACGTTCGGGTGCATCGCGCATGTCAAGGACACGTGCCCAGGCCTGAAGAAGCTCGATGACAGGAGCATCCGCACCATCCTCGTCGGCTATGAACCGGGCTCCAAGGCCTACCGCTGCTACAACCCCAACACTGGGCCCATCGTCGTGTCTCGCGACGTTGTGTTCGATGAAGGAGCGCAGTGGAAATAGGAGAGCACTGCCGCTCCTGACGACATCAGCACGCCTCCGTTCACGGTGGAGTACGACGTCGATGCGACGCACACGTGGGCGCCGCACTCGTCCTCACCGGAACCGGATCTCCCTGCACCAACGTCCTCCCCAAGCCCTGCACCGGCATCAGGAACAGGCCCGCTCCAACCGAGCCCAGCAGCGACGCCGTTGCCGGGAACGACGGCTGCACCCGCGACGCCACCTGACCCCGTTCAGTTCGTGTCGCCACCTGACGATGGAGAGCCGGACCTTGACGCCGACCACAAACGACGCACCGCTACGCTTTCGCGCCATCGACTCTGTCCTTGGACCGGCCTCCCCGCCTGGGCTGGTACCCAGGGTGCTTGACGAGGAGCTGTACTTCTCTACTACAGCTGAAGAGCTGGCCTCTTTCGCCGAGGCCGAGCGCGAAGTCTGCTGGCGACAGGCAATGCGCGAGGAGCTCAAGTCCATCCAGGACAACAACACCTAGGAGCTTGCTGCGCTCCCCAATGGGCACCGCGCCATCGGGATCAAATGGGTGTTCAAGGTCAAGCGTGACGAGGCTGGCAAGATCGTGCGACACAAAGCCCGCTTGGTGGCGAAGGGCTACGTCCAGCGCGGCGGCATTGATTTCGATGAAGTCTTTGCTCCGGTGGCTTGAATGGAGTCGGTGCGCGCTCTACTTGCCTTAGCAGCGCACCAAGGGCATGAGGTACATCACATGGATGTCAAAAGTGCGTTCCTCAATGGGGACCTCAAAGAGGAGGTGTTCGTGTCCCAACCTCCCGGCTTCGTCATAAAAGGAAGCGAGCACAAGGTGCTCCGTCTCCACGAGGCATTGTATGGACTACGTCAAGCACCCAGGGCCTGGAATGCCAAGCTGGACGCCTCTCTTGGCTCACTTGGTTTCCAGAGGAGCAGCTCGGAACACGGGATATACATCAGAGGTCAAGGTCCCTCAAGATTGGTGGTTGGTGTCTACGTCGACGACCTGATCATCACCGGTGCACGCAACAGCGAGATCCTGGCGTTCAAGATGGAGATGAAGCGCCTGTTCTCCATGAGCGACCTCGGTCTGCTCTCCTACTACCTGGGGATTGAGGTGAGGCAAAGCCAAGCTGGCATCACTCTTTGCCAAACCTCCTATGCCAGGAAGCTGCTCGAGCGTGGAGGAATGGAGTCCTGCAACCCAAGTGCGACGCCCATGGACGTTAGACTGAAATTGAGCAAATTCAGTGAGACTCCATCAGTGGATGCAACAGAATACCGGCGGATCATCGGGGGACTGCGCTACCTCGTCCACACCCGGCCGGACCTCGCCTACGCGGTAGGGTACTTGAGTCGCTTCATGGAGGCGCCTCATCAAGAGCATCGGGACGCCGTCAAGTGGGTGCTGCGGTACGTGGCTGGGACACGCAGCCACGGCCTCTTCTACGCCAAGCGCCAAGAGGGACACGCGCAGCTGATCGGCTACAGCGACGCCGATATGGCTGGCGACGTCGACGGAAGGAAAAGCACCAGCGGGATAATCTTCTTCCTCGGCGGGAACACGATTACCTGGCAATCGTCCAAGCAGAAGGTCGTTGCACTGTCCTCTTGCGAGGCAGAATACATAGCCATGGCCACTGCAGCATGCCAGGCCGTGTGGCTTGCTCGGCTAGTGACTGACATGGTCGGCATTGAGCCTCGAGCACCTGAACTCAGGGTGGACAATCAGTCTGCCATTGCTCTCGCCAAGAATCCAGTTCATCATGATCGGAGTAAGCACATTGATACAAAGTTCCATTACATTCGTGAATGCTCTGACAGAGGACGGATCACTCTACGGCAAACTCCTACTGAAGAGCAGCTGGCGGATCTCCTAACCAAGTCACTTGGGCGGGAACAGTTCCAGATGCTACGCACTCAGATTGGAGTCCAGGAAATCAGTGAGCACAAGATTAAGGGGGAGAAATGTTGAAGATCATAACCCAGCGCTCACTGCTTCAGTTAGTGTCAGTTAGCTAGTTAGCTAGTTTTCAGTTCCAGTTAGCTAGTTAGCTAGTTTTCAGTTCCTTTGTTTTCGTCTGTTCAGTTCATAAGAGGGCAACAGAATAGCTATCCACGCCCGGGTCTGTAGTAGGATCACCAGACGCATGCTGTGTTCATGCAGTGGTGGAAGTGGTGCGCGGCTTGTTCGCTGGTTGTGGGATGGCACAGCCTCCACGCGACGTGCGCGCGTCTGTAGGGCGACTAACGCCACGATTAGCTTGTTGTTTCCTTTTTTAAGTTCAAGCAATACGATCAGAAAAACTGCCGCTTCGCAGCACCAAAACCCACCGTGTTCGCATGTGTGTGTTCTCTGAGTGCGCACTGAGTTCTCCGGCGACGATCTTCCGGCGAACTCCAACAAGATCGGCTTGTGATCCGAGGCTGGGCGGGGCAGGGACGTGAGGGAGGAGAATGGGAACGAGGTGGAGAGAAGGATGTTGGAAAAAGCCCGGTCGAGGCGTCCCAGAGTTGGATTTTGTCTCTTGTTCGACCAGGTGAACAGTCTAGAAGTGGGAGTTCAATCAGACCGTTACTGAACATATCACAGTCTATTGTTTGTGACACCGGAGTTCTTCTCAGAAGCTTCACAAATCAGATTGAAGTCACCTAGGACCAGCCAGGAGTAGGGGATATGTGACTGTATATCAGATAAGATTTCTAGGAAGTCTTGAGTATCTCTGTGATCTGACGGAGCATATATGTTTGTAACAGAGACCCTAGCATCAACAGCAAGCAAGGAGAAGGTACAAGTGAGAGCATGTCGTCTTGTAATGAACGAAGCAGTGAGCAGCTCACCTCGTGAGCCCAAAGCATCAATTTGCATAAAGTTTTCAGACAGTTTTTGTGGTAAGAAGGTGCGTGCTTTGAAGGGGGTAATGTCATAGAGTTTGGTTTCTTGTAGGCAAGCAATAGAGGGGGGGCAGAGGAAACAATAGAATCACGAACAATCATGCATTTTCCCGAGTCTCCTAAACCGTGCACATTCCACGACAAGACACTTAAGTTCTTACAGCCATTAGCCAATAGAGAATAGAGCAAACACCTGAAACAAAGGAGCCAGGGGCAGACGCAGCTGCCAGTGGCTCTGACCTTACGACAGAGAGAGAAGAGAAGCTACACTTAACTGACGAACAAACGACAACAGACGAACAACCGACAACAGACGACTAACAACACCTAGACTGCGAACAGAGGACACAAACACACAGAAACCACGGCCCGCTGTGCCTCGGGCGGTAACCAGGGTGGAGATCTTTCCTTATGCATATTTTTCACCAGGATTAATCCTTATGGATGCCTATTATGTCTATTAGTTCAGTCACTTTCATGGCACTGCCTAGTTCAAACGCACTGGTAGATTTTAACACCAACTCAACACATTTGTCGCTGCATCTAGCCTAGCATCTTACTCTTACTAATTGGAAACTTTTTTTAGACTCTACGTTAATTTTCACGAAACGCTCTAGAAAAATAGAAAAACTTCTAAAAATTCTCACATAAAAACAAAACGTTCGGCTATCCATTTATACTATGTAATTATCATAGCCATTAAATTAACTATCTACATACGGAATACGGATAGAGTCCTATGTACAGCAGCCCAACTGCTGACTCCTCCTGATAATCCAGCTATGTAAGCTCCGTCCTAAGTGCCATCGTCCGGTCGCGGTCTATGCGCCGCCATACCTCTGCCCAGGCGACCTCCGCCCTAAGTGCCATCGTCCTGTCACCATCTATGCGTGCTGTCCTAGTACCTCCACCTAAGAGAATACAAAGTACATCCGAACGCAATATGCGGCCGTTTGCGCGACGACCTTTCGTTAATATGTTTTGCCGTCCTTGCCTGCATGCACTATGTACACATGCCTCTGTGTGGTCCATGTCCCATGACTCCGCTGTGTCTTGCGCAGGTGTGTGCTCTCGAGTGAAGGGTGTACGCACAATGCATAGGAAGATGGAAGAGCGCTACATAGAAACTCCAAAGATATTGAAAGGATCTTAACGTCGCCTATAGGAGGGTGAATAGTCTTGTCTGAAAAAACTAGCGCTTAAAACAGCGTGTCAGACCTACAATGGATAGTCCGGTGCAGTATACCGGACAGTCCGGTATCACCGGATAGTCCAGTGAGACTCACCGAATAGTCCGGTGTCACACGGAAACCAAACCCCACAAATATAAATATGCGTGTAACCACTTATCGAGCTAAGCAGAGGTGACACAAGTGTTTCTATGGTGATGTAGACTTCTGATGTACTGAAACTCTGCACTCACAGCAATAACTTGCACACAAGAGTAGTAGCGGAAGCAATAAATGCAATGCAAGTAAAGAAACAAATCACAAGCACAAAGTTTGGGTCTCCCAGCAGGGGCATAGGCGCACAGCACACAAGACAAGAAATTTAATTCCCAAGGTTTGGGCACACCCGCAAGTGTCCGTATGTCCTCGTTGGGGCGCCCACCAAAAGGTTGAGTCTTTTTCAACTCATGGCCTCTCCTTCTCAACCACCAACGCTGAGAAGGTGCTCACTGCAATGCTCCGAAGAGCAAGGGAAAATCACCTACATGGGAAGTGGCACCCATAAGCCGGGTGCCCTTTGGGTCGCTCTAGCCGCCTAGGAGAAAACCTCCAAGAGTAACAAAGCGCTTCCCAAAAATATTTGCCAACTGTGCTCTGAAGCTAGGTGCTCACAACGAAGCTCACACAAACTCAAGAATCTCACAAGTACAGCTCAATCTCACAAAAAGAGTGTTGGGGAGTGTTTCTTTGGCCTCTGAATGTGTATGGACATTGGAGGGAAGTAGCAACCCAAAAAGAGATGAAGGGAAGGTATAAATACCTAAACCCCACAAAACTAGCCGTTGGTCTGCTATCAGACCACCACTGGATATTCTGGTGGCCTCTACTAGACTAGTCCGGTTGAGGGCAACTAGCCATTGGGGTTCAAACTCCTCTACAGGACAGTCCGGTAGAGCTCACCAGATAGTTTGGTGAGAGGTTCCCTAACCAGAGGTCTAAGGCACAAAGCCTTGGTCACTAGGTGAGAAAGATGATGGTGTTTGTCTTTGCAAAAGATACACCAAGCTAGAAATTTATAACAAAAAAAAAGGGTCAAAGAGAAGTCACTGTGTGCATAGGGCTCTGCCAACATTGGACTGTCCGATGAGGCCTACTGGACAATCCCATCAGCCCACTCTCAGCACACAAACAACTCACAGGGAGTGTTTAGGCTAGATACTCTCTGAACTAGCTAATGACATTTTGACTAGTGACTTTCTAGGCTTAGCTTCTCTCTTGATAATACAACATGCCTATACTCAAGAAAAATAGAGATCTAGATGAAATCCACTTGAGTCGTGACTTGATGAATAATGTCGTGTTGATTCATTCCAATAGAGAGAGGTAGCCAAACTGAGCTTTTTCTGAGAGCAATCCTCTTTGAACTGAATAAGTTGGACTTCAATTTAGATAACCTCTTTAATAGGTGGATAGAGCACATTTGCTCATTGACCATTCAATTATACTTGATCTTCATTATAGTTGGCTTTAATATGCAATAGAGTTGCTTTGACACCAGCCACTTGTCATTAGTAAAGATTCTAATTTATATAGTGACTTCCAAATGAAAGAGATAGCTGCCATGTCACTTTTCAAGATGATAACCAATAGTGGTAATGTGACTCCACATGATAAGATCACTCAAAATATGATGTTCAATGAATAACCAAGAGTGTACAATATATTTAACCAATAAGCATCACTTTCACCATGACATACAATAGATAACTTATCATGAGAGTATCCAAGTCATGGTACATACAAATGTCATTGATAAGATCAATATGAAGATCCAAGAGTATATCCAATAATGAGTTGATCCTTGGCCAAATATTCTTATATCAAGATAGATGTACAATAGAGTTCATTATTCTCAACATATGATAACATTTCATGCTTGAACATGAGATATGTACATTAGAATTCATTCATTCACATTTGATTGCAATTAGTAATCCTGCGAAAACCTGTCAAGATACTTCACAAAGAAGTTGGAGCATTAATCACGTTGTCACTCAATACACCAAAACAACTAAGAAACCTTGTTGCACTTACAGATACAAGACAAGACTGTCAAGTATTCCACTATGCATCGAAGAGTCAGCAAATGCAATAACTTTGGTAGCTATGTTGATGCTCTCAAGTTCAACAAGGTATCTTGAAATTGTCCTCCTTTATTATGCCTTGCTATACAAATTTCAATATATGATTACTGATTGAATAGTTTTTTCTTGCAAACACATCACATAATACAAACTAGAAACAATTGCCGTACAAAGTATTTATCGAATTAGTGCCCAAACTTTAGGATACCTTGATCATTCTACTATAGACCTAATGCAAATTCAACCAAAAGTCAATGCCGTTACATCTATTTTGAACATGCATGTGGAAATTACTTAGATGCATATATTCACATTTAGTTTTTGTGGTGGCACATAATTTATGTTCACTATGAGCTAAATCTTACTATTACTAATTGAGACTCCCTTTGAAGTTTTCACATGGCACGCTAAAAAAAGATAAATCCTAAAAGTTTCCACAAAAACAAAAACATTTGGCCATCCATCAAGTAGCGCTAACAATAATAGCCATGAGATATATTATATTTTCAAGAAAAAAACTCATCATACCATTATTAAAGATGAATTAAAATAACCCCTTGAATTTGCATGTAAATTACCTACCATGGCTTTATGAAATATGAATTAAATAACCCATAAATTTTCATTTAATTATCCACCATGCCAGGCTAGGTTCCTCTAGGATGTGTTAACCTATTGTTTTTGTTGTTTCAAAGCATGTTACTTGTATTAGTTGTGGTAGGATATGGTTGACTAAACTGAGCAACAGGGAGTTCCATAGTTTTTTTCCTGTTGTTTGTTAGTAATAAATTAATCCCTCCATCTTGAACTATGAAGATTTTGAGTTCATCCAATGTCATATTATAAGTATGCCAAAGTTTATAAAGAATAATATTAATGCCTACCACATCAAATAAATAATCCATGAAAATATATTTCATAGTGGATATCTCATTTGATATCCTAAATGTTATTATATTGTTTTTGTCTTTAAACTTAATCCAACTTATGGGGTGTTTGGTTCAAAGGGTTTCTCTTTTTCTATGGATCTATCTAGATAGAGGCATGTCTGGATCCATCCATAGATAATGAAAATCTATGGAAACCAAACACCTCCAAGATAGTTTGACTTGGGGACAAATTTTAGAACCACATTTATATTTTATGAAGGATGTTGTAACACTCATCGTTAATCGAAGTTTTCTTCATGGTACTGTAATTTGTCCTTTCTAATTTTGAACTGGTAAACTGAAGTTATATGGCAACTTGTCCTTTCTAATTTAGAACCGGTAAACTAAAGTTGATACTCCTTGAGGTGTATGTGCATTGCCATTATCCTGCTACAATGATGCTATGTTATTCTGTTGTACTGCAACTTGTCCTTTCTAATTTAAAACTGGTAAACTAAAGTTCATACTCTTGAGGCGCACGTGCATTGCTATTGTCCTGTTACAATGATGTTATGTTATTTTGTTGTTATATTACAACTTATCCTTTCTAATTTAGAACTGGTGAACTAAAATTGATACTCCTTAAGGTGCACACACATTAACATTATCCTGTTACAATGATGGTATGTTATTTTGCTGCCAACATCCACCTTAGTTCATAATCATGGGAATGCTAAATCTGCATTATGTAATTTGTATATCACTAGACTAAGTCTGAATTATGTAAAAGTATGTTTTAGCTAGTCTTAGTATCATTATTTTTTTATTATATTCCTATCATTGTGACCCTGTTTTGTTTGTCATTGTTGATTATTTATTGTGGCTTGTCTTTCTTAGTGTAAAATGTCATGTTTGTAAGCATAGACTTTATTGGGTTGCCCTTATAGGCACTTTTCTTTGCATACCAATACAATAATACATAGATTTCACATATAACTATAGGAAAACAGTATTTTTTTGGGCAAAAAACCCACGAAAATAACCAAAAACCTACGAATTTAAGCTATATTCGTCGGCATACCGACGAAATTTTCTGACGAAATTAGGTCAGACGAATTTATGTAAATAATTTCGTCGGTACCGACGAAAAAATGTTATTTTCGTGGGCTTGCCACGCGGCCGACGAAAATACATGTCACCTGCCGTGTCACCCAGTTGTTTTCATCGGCCACATGGAAGGCCCATAAAATAACCCTTTTTTCATCGGCCATGTGGCAGGCCCACGAAAATACAACATTTTTGGTGAAAAAAATAATGACAATACTCAGAAAAATCCAATAAATCATATAAAGTTCAAAAAAATTGCAGAAAAATCATACAATACAGTTCAGTCCCATTCCGTCCTCCAAATCAACATCACATATATATGATAAGGGTACAAACAAAATTTAAGTATATACATTGTCCAACAAAGGTTTGCATAACAAAAATTGGAAACTAATTAGAAGCATCATCGCACTGTTCTATGACCAAACTAAATTACTATAGCTGCCCTACAATGTAAGAAACATAACCATTTGCATAACAAGAACTTTACTTTTATTTTGTAGTTGCATAAACTCTGAAACAATAGTACTAAGTTGTGGAGGACCAAGCTGCACTCTGACTGGGGCTCCAACAACTACTTCTACAACCTGCAAATGCAGAACAAATGATCATTAGTTTGTTACCCTTCATGTGTCTTAGACTAAGATTCTAATCATAGATTCTGATTACGATTGCGAGAATGCTCTATTATGTTTATTCAAATGTTCTATAATGTATTCATTTCCATTAGTTCCATGATGAATTGATGGTAATGTTTATGCCAAGTACTCAAGGCATATGGCTCTACAATCCACAGTACAGGGAAAATAAACGAAGCAAAAAAGCATCAACCAGTTGGTTATGTTCATGCATATGATCTATCAGATCTAGCCTAATGACAGTTCAGGAAAATTTCGATGCATAGCCTCAACTTAGATTTCAGGGCACGGGTAAAAAAATCCAGAATCTGCTCACACATCGTATGTTAACTCTTTTGTTAGTGCATAGTTTCGTCACAATTCACAAGCATTGAAGAAGAAACATTTAAGTTATATATTTTTTCAATTGTTATGCAGTGATAGAAATCACAATTTTCCATTGCTCAGTAGAATCATAATATCAGATAGCAGAATGTGCATCAACCAATACTTCAAAACAACTCCCAAACTGAAATACTTGCTACAGACGAGATGGCATGTTGTGACAACTGTATGACAAACAATGGTGAAACTACACCCAACACAGTATCCTTTTCCTGGTTAAATTCTAGTACTGTTAAGATCAAGATCTAACCAACCTTGCTCTTGTAGCAGCACACTGCCGCACGCAACACTCCAACAATCAATCAAAATATGTTATAAATTGAATTGAACTGATAATAATTGTTATATAACCTAATGATTGCGTGGAAATATTGAAATAGTAACCTGATAATGGATTCCCAACTGAATTTTCCAAGCTTCTCAGTTTGTTCCTCTTCAAGGATTTGGTAGCTGCTGTCATAGTCAAGAAAACATAGCCACTGTTAGGGTTAAGAAATATTAAATAAAAGCACAATTCATGCTTCTTGACAAATTTAAACAAGTCAAAATTCAATGAATTACGATTCACAAGAATAATGTCACTTAAGTAACAGAGTGAGACTGCAGTAATTATATGTATGGATATTATAAAGCATGTAGATCATCATCAAAGCATGTAAATAACTCAGATATGGTTGTTTGGACTGGCCACGATTTTGGAATCAATCGTCATTGAAGTGATAATTAACCAAGCAAAATTATCCTGTCTAGAGTATAGCAAGGTTAATTGAACTTCACATTTTGGAGGTACACTGCTACGTACAACAGTGGCTAATCCTACATATATCTTTAATCATGAATAAGAGTTGTTCAGCAAATAAAATAAGCAAAGTTTTTTTCCAACAGTAGAAAGGTTAATGTTCTGACAAACAGGCACAACTGCAAAAAGGGTAAGTAAGAAAACACATTGAGGTTACCATTATGACTTATGAAGCACAAGTGACAACTTACACCTCTTTCTTTTGTTTCAGAAATTAGTGTCGGTAGAAAAGGGGTAGCATAATTGGAGAACTATGCAAAAGGCAAAAAGGATCTTAAGGAATTGCAGATCAGCTTCATGGCCAAAGTAAATGTGCTAGATGAAGAGCAATCCTCTTTGGAAGTCAATTAAGGTTAGGCAATTAGGACCGTGTTACTTGGAACTCAGAAACTATTACTTCTTCACCTAAAGTATTATTTAGTAAACTTAATTCTGTAACAGTTCCTGTGGCACCTTTTAATTCTGAGCAGAGGGCATCACATCAATACAAAGCTAAGGTAATGGAGAGGAGATGATAAAGTGAATGGAATGCTAGATCTAGATTATAGGCAATATCTAATTACCAATCAGTCGGTGTGCCACCAGAGTAACCTTTTGTATTGTTCAGAGTACAATCTTGTGCTCTGAGTTCAACTTCAGTCTACAGGCACCAATACTCCTCTCCATCAGGATGGGATTTCATCAGCACGATCTGACAAAAACAACACTAGCTGTTTTGAATTTTGATAGCACATCACCAAATGTTTAACTGAAGGACAGGAACCAATTATATACACCCCTCTCTAAGTGTGATTGTAGACAGGCATTGTAACAGGCTGCTCTTAACTCTTAAGTATGTCAATTGAATAGTGGTAGAAGATAAACAAGAAAGTAAACAATATTTAGATTAACAACTACTTGCAAAAGTGAGGTGGAAGAAAAACAAAACCGAGAAATAAACTTACAGTTCTATGATATCCTAGTGTTCTCAAATTTCAAAGACTTCCAAAAAATCATCATGTACACTAGCAAATCGCCACTGTTTGCAGGCAGCACCTGCTCTGCATACCAGGTGTATAATAATATTTTGGCTCATAAAAGTGCATTGCTGGGCTGAGATAATCATAATCATATAACATGTTATGCATGGCTGGCAGAGATCCGTAATTATGTACGTATGGGCATCTGCACTCATGTGCTCGTGTACAGGTATCTAACCCTGATTCTGCATACGAGCCATGCATCCATGAGCAGTGGGGTCATCAATTCTTGGGCCCACTACTCATATGATAAGACGTTATTAATTACCGGACAGGATGCATCAGATAAAGATAAGCAAAAGGGGCTAAGCGATCTCAGTTGCGAGGATAGCGTCTGACCCGGTTGGGAATAGATCAACTTGCCGAGCAAGTACAGGGAGTTCGTTCGACGCCCCCTCTGCCTATATAAGCCAACGCCTTGGTCCAGAGAAAGGGGGCATCTAGAGAAGAACACGCGTCCACGCTGCCACGCCGCCGCCTGCTGCATTCTTGCCATCACTGGCCAAGAACGCGCCGATACGCCGCAGCTGGGTGCTACGTACTTTCCGCGCCATCATCAAGCCGCCGGAGACGCCGTCGACAAGCCGCCAGAGACACCGTCGACGTTTGCCGTTGCTGACGTGCTGCCAAAGACGCCGTTCGCCGTTCGTGTTCACCTCGCCGTACCGTTCGTCTTCCACCTCGACATGCCGGCAGACGCTGCAGTCACGTTCCCTGGTAAGTTTGCAGAACTAACGTAGCAGGCCTCCATCTGATTAATGTTTAAGACTAGAGTAGCGCGGCAGCCTGGTGCTTTTGTTTCAGTATATGGACGGGTTGTTAGGATTAACAGATCTATCTACTTTCGATCCACGTTATTCTAGTTTGTTATGTTAAGATCCGTTTGTTTTGCCTACTGTGATGCGGTAGATGAGATTAGAAAAGATTGATGTGTGTTTGCTTCCAATCTACCGTGGGGTTAGGCAAATAGATGGGTCTGCATGTTTAATCGTCATGTTCTTAATCATCTCTGAATAAGCGATTAAAGAAAAGCGCAACGTGCCAGGATTATAATAGAATATAGCTACGTGCTCCTTAACCCCTAGCCGGCTTTGCATGAGATTAGAAGAGTTTAAGTAAACAACCCTTTTGTTTTTTATGCCGCCGCTCTTCTATGGTGAAATCAGAATATAGCAGGGCCTTGTCAATCTGTGATGAGATTAGAGCATGTTTATGTCTTGCTAATTGGCCGGAGATTAGATTTAATTAATCATATGTCTGCATGATGCGATCTGTTACATAAAGAGGTTGGGCATAAATAAATTAGTATAAATATCTATGGGTGTTGTGATACGTTGAGGATACTAGGATAGATACATCTGCATGCAGTTAATATCCTATACGAGTACGCATGGAATAGATACGTTTGGGCTCACGTCAAGAGTACGGGAGTTTAGATTAAGTAGTGTAATGTTTTTTTTTCCTATCTATTAACATGCCACGTGCTAGGAGGTTATGGGATTAGAAATATAGCCATGCGCTCCACGATAAATTCATATAAAATAAACGTAGCTGCACTCTCGAGTATAAAATAAACATGTTTATCACTGTTTTTTTTTGTTAACTTGCCATATTGCCCTCTATGTTCTGCTGGTCGGTTCACTTTCATGAAATATGGTGAGACTCAAGCCTATTGCCGAGCTTTTGTCGTCATGATTATTCCGGTTACGAGAAAATTCAGAATGCTGTCGAATTCCCGTTGATCAGCATGTCACATTGAAGCTAGCTCAAGATATCAGTTGAAGCCTAACTCAAGGCGCAAATAAAAGCCGCGAAGCTCTGATTAGCACTGGAGCTCTGAATTATCGCTGAAGCGCTGAATTTTACTGAGTGACAACCGTGATGTTTATTTTTTGAAAACTTGCAGCAGTACATGGACATGTTTTGAAT
This sequence comes from Paspalum vaginatum, assembly GCA_030272315.1. Classification (NCBI taxonomy): domain Eukaryota; kingdom Viridiplantae; phylum Streptophyta; class Magnoliopsida; order Poales; family Poaceae; genus Paspalum; species Paspalum vaginatum. The sequence continues at coordinate 36,519,880 of CM059017.1, read as the reverse complement.
ATGTACAAGAGCATTCTGAACTGTGCGAGTACCAACCGTGAGATTTATTTTGAGAGAACTTGCAGCAGTACATGGACATGCTTTGAACATGTACAAGAGCATTCTGAACTGTACGAGTGCCAACCGTGAGGTTTATTCTGAGAGAACTTACAGCAGTATCAAGTCTTATTTGCACAGCCGTGTTTTGAATATGCACTAGAGCATTCCGAACTGTACGAGTGCCAACCGTGAGGTTTATTTTGAGAAAACTTGCAGCAGTACATGAACATGCTTTGAATATGTACAAGAGCATTCTGAACTGTACGAGTGCCAACCGTGAAGTTTATTTTGAGAGAACTTGCAGCAGTATCAAGACTCATTTGCGCGGCCGTGTTTTGAACATGTACAAGAGCATTCCGAACTATACCGAGTGCCAATCGTGAGGTTTATTTTGAGAAAACTTATAACAGTATCAGGTCTCATTACAAATTTGCATGACCAATCGAATTATTTTTGTTGCCAACCGGCTGAAAGCTAGGACAGTATAGACGTCACATGATTTAATAGCTATGCAATCAAGTCGAATAGCAGGATTGTGTGCTAATTCAAGCACCCATGATTTTTTTCTCATCATTGCTCGAGCAATGCTACAACTCCGCCGCATTTTTCATCGCGCGCATCATTTTTAATCACGTTTAGTGCCGACTGAGGCTAGACGAATTTCGAGCAAGTGCCAACGAGGCTGGGCCACTGTTCCACCGACACGTCCCAAATAACGGGATCGGATACATCGTTGCTGGGTACCGACGAGGCAAAGGCAACACTTACATCCGTGTTTGATGAAGCCGGGCAAGCATGACTGGGCACCGACGAGGCGAAAGTCACTTCCCATTTATCAACAATTTATTCCGTTTACTACGACGTGGCGATTGACAGTTTTGACCGGGTTTCGGCGATATCAAGCCACCCATGTCACATGAATTCCACCCACAATATTTCTACGCCATATGTCGCATATGGACGATGAGCAGATGACTTATTTGACGACGACCATTGAAAGCGCAGCTTAATCAGAGGTTCTCCGCAGACTCGCTCTGCGGATGTAATTAACTGGTCGCGCCTAATTTATAGGCTCCGAGAATCAGTGAACTACTCAATCTCTATACAAGTCAGATCTCTCCTTAAGCATGACGCTGAAGACAAACGAAGACTTAGTTTCGATGATCATGTATTTTGTAAATTCAAAAATCAGAGAGATCCATTCTTATTCCAAAATCGTGTTTACTTTATGACCAACACGCACTTATCATATCAAAGACGACAATTAAAAACCGTTTACTTTATGACCACTACTATAATACTAGTTCACACAAGGAGCTAAGGAGGATCCTGTGGCCACGGGCAGCATAAAATCCAACTTCCTGAACCAGCTGTGCGCACTTCCTGGGTAGCAGGTTCTACTGAGACTGCAGATTGCAGAAAATGCATCACAATCGAAGCACCAATTGCATACCCATTACCAACTAACTAAAAGAAGTAAAAAATAGAATAACACAGAATATTTGAACAAGCACATTAAGTAATTTGTGCACTAAGAATATGTCGCTGCTGCCTGGGGCTCCCAACATGACCACGACAGTAAACAAATTAATAATATGGGCAAGGCAAACTGAATACATACATGATCTAAGCTCTTGCTCCATATGTTTGTTTGCTTCTCAGATCCTTGAGTTACTCAATTGTTTGTTTTTTGAATAGCAATCTTGAACCAACATGAGGACCTTATGGAGGTGAACGAGATCATGTTTGTTTTTTAGCAATGGAGGATGGATCAGGCATATTTAACATAGCATTGAACATATGGTACATGCTATATGCTTGAACATGTTTCCAGGAGAGGCATTACCTCACCGTGCAAAGAGCCCGGCGGTGGAGGAGCGGGACGTGGCGGAGAGGGCCCAACGGCAATGGCCGCATGGGGCCGCGCCTCTGCCTATGCCTGAGCAGGGCGGGCCTCCACCGCCGACATGCCGACGGCCGCACGGGGAGGGGCCTCTGCCTCCGATGTGCTGACGCTCGCACGGGCCATGCCTCCGCATCCAGCACCGACACCAACGCGCGGCCAGGCCTCCGCCTAAGCCTCGCGGACAGCTGAGCGGAGAGGGCCTCCGCCGCCGACGCCCGCGTGGGCCGCACCTCCGCCTCCACCACCGATGCTCATCCGGGGCCGTGCCGCCGACGCCGACCCCGACGCCCGCGTGGAGCTGTGCCTCTGACGGCCGTGCGGGACCGAGACTCCGCCTCCTCCTTGTAGATCCGCCTGGAGATGGCGGGGGTTAGGAGCGTTTTTTATGAGGCGGAGGGGGAGTGAGAGGAGGAGGGGCCAGGGAGGGGTTTTTTTGTTGGCCCGCTCAACATAATTTCGTGGACTGAATATGGAGGCCGACAAATTTACATGTATTTTCGTTGGTTTGAACACGTGGCCGATGAAAATAACATTAATTCGTCGGTTTTGGACCGACGAATATAACCTAAAGTTTGGTCCACGAAAAATTACATTTTTCTTGTAGTGCATGTTCGACCAAAAATGGTTTAATTGGATATATGGATGAGCTGGCATTTAGTTTACTAGTTTCAAGGCATATTCTTTTTTGTTTATCCATTAGATGAACCAGGCAGCTAGTTCCGATGTATATCTTTTTGAATTATTCTTAGAAAGATTAAATGAACCAGGCAGCAGAAAGTCTTTGATTTTCTTTTATTATCAGGTGTGTAAAACTATTAACACGACTTCTATTTTTATACTATAATGTTTGTACACCCTCTACTTACTTATTTATGACGTCTGGAGACTCTGGACATAGAAAACCAATACAAAGAAGCTTTCTAGTTTGTCAGAAATGCCAAATAAATGACTGAAGGTAGTAGGAACAAAATATTTGCTTGTAAGTCTAATAGTTGATTGAAGTTTAAGAGAAATGCATGAAGTTATGAAATGAAATGGAGAGAGTAATTCTCTAAACTGAGGGTGTCACAAAAGAAGTTGGAGGTTTTGAGATACAGTTCCTCTTTGAGATTTATCTATCAGTTCTCTATGTATGCTTTATCTTGTTACAAATCTTCACTTATCTTCAAAAAGCATAATCAATAAATAATTGTTGGATTTGAGGTCATAACTACTGGTTTCCATGCATGGTTAATGAACACTGCCAATATGGGTATATGATTTTATTATTCAAGCAACAATTGACTGAACTAAGCAGCAAAATGTTCTATTCTTGCTGTTGGTATGTTATCTTAATGTTCCTTAGTACAAGTTAATGCCCACCTGTCAGTGTTACATCCATGATACTGTACTTTATACTTTAGAACTGAGAAATTAAGGTTCTCTTGTAGGAGCACATGGTTTGCTATCAGCTTCTTACAAACTTACAGTATTGTTTCTATTGCTAAAATTCACCTTGGTCATGGGAAAACCTTATCAAATTCATCCATATTATTTTTATATTAACATGTTGGTTTTCTCATTTATTCTTCTATCTTTTAGTCGACATCTTAGTTTTTATTCTTTCAAAGGTGATGTTTCTTCTTGATCCTTAGAATGATTTGTTGAACTGTGCATTAGAAAGTCTTGCGTGTTTTTGTTTTATTGTTGGTTGTGTTTTGTAGTTCATCAACCTGCAGCTGTCACAAAAAAGTAGGGGAATGTCAACAAAAAGTATGAGATCTGATAGATAACTTTCTTTTGTGCTTGTCTTGTGAAAAACTATAGTTGATCTTCATCTTTTAGCATATCATGAGAAGGATTCCTGGATATTGTAATTGGAGTTCGCAACTTGTTTAATCATCTAGGTCAGTTACGGAAATTTGCTGTAGAAGATTGAACCTAATCTAAAAAGCGAGCTTGTATGCTTTTACCTAGATATGTCGAGTTGTTTCAATCATTTGGTCGTCTCTTTTGCTTTTGTTCTAGTGGCATAGCAGATTGTTATCTGATCATGCAAGATTTATTCATCCGTCAGTAATGGACATTTATGTGAAATTTCTTGTCTGAGCTGCAAACTGAACTTATTTGCTTGTGTTGTTTCTACCATTCAAATATTAATTTTTTTGCTAATGTTCGATTCAACTAGCTTGTCGTTTAGGCCATAAAATTTTTTAGTGTAATATTTGCTTTCTTCATCTAGGACTCTGCATGTATGACAGACTATTCATTCTAGCCATGGTTTGTTATTGTTACGATGAATGCTCAAAAATGGTTTGTTATTGTTACGATGAATGCTCAAAATTTTTTTTACCGTGTGCACAATAAAAAGCTACTGCCATTGAGCTGAGACCACAGTTGCTGGTGCAAGACATTGTGGCCTTTCTATTGTTTTAGGGCATATGGCCATACTAGCATTCGTACGTCCGATTCTCTAGCATTTGACAGTGGGCCCACATACAGCCTCTGCATCACTTTGTCTAGTGTTGTACTCCCCTAGACCTCTAAGGGCACTTACAACACAAGAGCTCTTATCGAGGCTGAGAGAGAGAGGTACCATGTATGTCTAAGAGTCGCAAGCTATAATGGAAAGACTCCTAAAGAGGGGCTTAACATGTCATGCCGCAGCCTTGGATCTCCCATGGAGTCACGAGAATTTCAGTCCTAGCGCTGTTGCTTCGCGTGGCGGTGATGCTATCCGTGAGGAGCCGAAGTCAGCCACACTGTACTCCACCTAGGTAGAAAACCGTCACAACGCCTCATAAGAGCCATGTGTCGTAAAGGCCCTAAGGGTGTGTTTGGTTCCCTGGCTAGATTCTGGGCTAAGCCCTCCGCGCGCAGCAAACACAAGTTTGGGCCTGGCTGTATGCATGCATCTGTACTCCATGAGTCAGGCTTAATGGGCACGGCGTTCCTTGTGAGCCAGGCTGGGGAGGTGTAGCTGATGTTGAGCCATGTGAATCGAGGACGCATTTTTTATTCCGTATTTTGTTTATATCTAATGGTTTAAATATCTGATCATCAAGCTAATTTGATATTTGTGTTCTTGACACTTTTACAAACAAAACTAGACCAAACTTGCCATATAAATTTTAAAAAAAATAATTATGTCCACTTTTCATACCCTGATATAACCAACCAAACATGAACTCACTGTGCGTGCTTGGCTCAGTCAAGCAACCAAATGATAAAGGCTGCACGTATCGATACTGGCTCGCGGATGGGTGTGTATCCCAAACCCAAGCAGGCTACAGTTCAGTCAGAGAACCTCTTACCCTAAACCACTTGTGTCTCCCATCACCCCAAGGAGAGATGAGTGCTGGGAAAAGGTGTATGCAAACATTCAATAGCAAAAGTCCATAACAGTGGAAAGTAGTTTGTGCAACATCAGATGGTCAACCTTAGCAACATTAAGAATATGAATAAACTGATACAACATGAAAATAAAAAATGTGTTGCAATATAAAAAACTGCCTCAGCATCCATAGAACACTATTCTGATATTTAAAATTAGCATATGTCTCTTCATCCATCCATCCAATCGAAAATGTATGGGGGAATGCAAACCAAACCCAGTTGTGAAACATCTAGAAAAATCTACTACAATATTTCGTTTTGTTCTTGGAACATCCAATTAGCATCTGTATCTCCATCAATCCAATCGGAAAACAAACCAAATCCACCCATGGAATATTAGTTTGTTCTTGGAACATAGGGTAATACGACTACTACAATATTAAACTACTATGAGTTCGATACCACTCCAACAAACTGTTGCACTCGTTGCAACACACATGAGATGCAAGTAGGACAAAACACCGATAAACACTAATCACAATAGCACAAGTTATCACAATAGAACTCAAGGGAGAGCCGATGATGGCTGATCTGAGGAAGTTGCAGATGAAGGATGACAAGGTCATCACGAGGCCAGCACATCCCTTCCCAGTGGTGGCAACCTCCCTAGGAGTTGTGGTGCCGCAAATCACATGGCTAAAGCAATTTTGTGGTGGCATAAGATGCTGGGGCACCGGTGCCCCATGGATAGGATTAGGGATGGTGATGTGGACCGATAGGCCGTCACGGTGAAAGTAGTCTGTGAGCCTATCTAACTCCGAAATAGTTTTCTACCACAATCGTCGTCCATTCGTGGGAGATTTCAGCATATGGAACTATCCCCAATTGTTATCATCCATTTGCCACCCTAGACCATTGTCATTGACACATGTGGCCCCATGTCATTGTGAGTGGGTGGCGGGTGGAGGATGGAACTTCAGTAGGGTGCCAATTACTGAATTTTCCCGCTATGGGTGGAAGTGGGCCCATGATGCGCTAGTTGCATGGTTGGTCAAAGTACACGGAGCTAGAGTCTACTTTCTTGTTCCAGTTCCAGACGACAGACAAAGTATTCCCATTCATTATTTGCAAGATATTGAAACTCGATGCATGACATTTATTAAGGCAAAATTTTTGAAAGGCAAAATGGTTTTCTGGAGGAATTGAAGTCTTTTGGAAAAAATATTTGGCAAAAAATATCAGTCAAATATTGTTATAAATTTGTGATGCTTGATGATTGTCATAGAAATGAAAGAGTGTTCTTTGTGGACTAGTGCATGAAGATTTCTTTGTGTTGTGCAAGTGATGATGAACATTAATTTTGGCATCAACTTGTACTGCCTTCATAAAACATTGTATATAGAATGAATTTAATGACATTGATCTTTTGTCATGAATATTTTATCATAGAATGGCAAATTTCTTGTAGTGGGAGGGAGGGGGAGAAAAAGGGAGAGGAGGGAGGGAGGGATGATATATCAGATTTAGGATCCTCATGAACTGGACACAAGGCCTAACATGAGGTTGTTGATGACAGAGTGGCTCCAATGAAGGAGATTGGGCATTGGAATAGAGGAGGGGTGCTAGAAAATTAGCCTCCACATCAATACGCTATGTGCTATTCTCCAGCAGCAAAAGCAATGTTTGGTTCTACCAATGTTGGGGTGTCTTGCGGAGTTAGAACACCCTCACCATCATTACGGACTAGATCTTTGAGAGGTGGAGGTTGTTTTTCATCTATTATTATTCAAGATCTCAAATACACGCCCCCTCCAACTATTTAATATTTATATAGGACTCGAGAATGAAATCACACATTGGCATCATTCAACCACTAATATTGTATGAGTACTTCTCCACCTTCAGCATTGCTTGCCTACTTCTTCATTCATCTATGTCCAAAGATGGCAACCACCCAATGACCCTCTTCATTGCTCTTCAGCATCATGCTCTTCACCTCGACCTCTTCGGCCTAGGCTACCGCCAAAGACCTCCAATGACCTAACCAATGATCCGTTAGAAGAAAACAAACAATTTTCTAGGAACCCTACATCTCACCGCACTCCCTGAGGAGTTGGGCCCCATTAACCGAGACAAACATGCAAGATCATAGATGATGCAAGAGACACTATATTTGTTAACATGGTCTAGACAAAAGCCTACATCCTTGGAGCATGACTACATGTGTTCCTTCCTATAAACAATAGCTATATCGGCTCCCAGGCACACTGTGGCCACGCCTCATGCCCAAACCAGCTACCTAATCATCGTCATGGTTGCAACGGTAGCTATCCTCTAATATTTATGAGGAGGTCAGGTTAAAGAAAAATTCAATTTCAAATATATCCTATATTGCTAATACAACTCAACCCATCATAATAGGACTCATAAAAAATTCAACACATATTCTAGAGGGGGAGAGCACATCAACGTGGTTGTGACAGTGCATGATTCTATTGTAGGCAATGGCTCAGGCATCGGAGGAGTGATGACAGAGGTGAGGCATTGAGGGTTTTGCCAAGGTGTTTTGGAGAAGATCACCCGATGCTTAGCAATGGTATATGGGAAATGGAGACCATAGGTGGAAAATGACAAGCAGATGCCACATGAAAATTGAGTGAGAGGGAGAGGGAGAGGGAGAGGGGAAGGAAAAGGAGAAAGAGAAATGAGGTTGACATGTGGCCCTACCACAATGTCCTTCTAGGAATAATGATATGCCAGGATCTCTCTGGCTACGTTTTTTTCTCCACTTTGTTCTGGGGAGAATATAGGATGTAATGAATGAAGCATCTAGAATCACGTAAATCTCGGAACCTAGCCACGAAAGAACGCAGTGTTAAAATATTTGGAATAAATAATATTCTTTAAATCCTAAGACTCATGTTTAAGCTAGGATTTATGTATGAGTAAGTGGGTGAATTATGCCTGCTGTCTAATACCGTGATGGCCAGTGATGACTGCCATTAAGCTATTTGATAGCACATCTTCATCTACTCTCTTGCACCTATAAGAGCACACAACTCTTCAATCGCGCAGTGTGAAAAACACACTCTTGTTGGTTTTCGCTCTTTTTCATGGTTAAGTTGCCTCTGAAGCCTTCTCCGTCCCAAATCTCTGCGCGCATAGAGTTTGGAGAGTAGGCCTCCGGAACCGCCGTCCGCTGGAGACACTTGCCGGGTGTGCAGGCAATCAGGTTTTTGTGGTGGCATCACCGCGACTGCTTGCTCGAGATCGACCTCCCTGGTGGGCGTCCGCAGAATCGTTGACTTCGTCTTTTTCCATGCGCAAGAACGCGAGGACCCTCAGGATCACCTACATCTTCTTCCAAGAGGACGTTCATGGGCCTGCATGGTGAACACCTGCACTGCATCGACTTCTGATCGGCTACATCGAACAAACACACGATGTCTCGTGTGAATGGAGCAGCCAGTGCCTTGAGCATGACCCATCCTAATATCTTTTTTGATCAGCATGTTGTTTATGTACGGTTTTGGTTTAGCTACTGTTGCGAGTAGTATGCCACACGTGCACATATTTTTCATCACAAATGTAGCATGTTATTTCTGGATTAAATTTGACACGAAGATGCCTAAATTCCTAACACTCTCTCACACACTGTTTAGGGAGGAGACAGATGATGGAGAAAAAATGGATTTATTTCCTAGCTAGGGAGATGGCATTGTGCATTATTGTTGGGCCGCATAAAAATTTCGTGGACTTAGTCAAGGGTCGTTCTTGATCTTGGGTGGGCGACGAATCAGTTCGTACGTAGTAGCTCACGCCACATATACCAGTCCTTCGTGCCGGCCGTCCTCCACCTCGTCGCGATCGTCGCCGTCGATGGGAGACTTCGTGGGGCACGTGCTACCGGGCACGCTGCTGCTGGCGGTGGGCCTGTGGCGGGTGTGGGCATCCATAGCGCGCTTCGCCGCCGACCCGCCGGCGTTCCGTGTCCGCGCCTGGAATCCCGTCCCCGTTCCCTCGGGACCCCACCGGCTCCTGGAGCTGTACGTGGTGGCCGGCGGCGCCTTCCTGGACATGTGCGTCGAGCTGTTCTACTCCAATGCGCTCCGCGTGTTCTTCGCCGGCGGCGTCGACCCGGCGCACCTCAACGGCCTCGAGCACGCCGGCATGCTGCTCATGTTCTTCCTCTTCGGCGCACTCGCCCTCCTGTCCCAGAAGACCAGGTGGTACCTGCCTCAGTCCGACGGCGCGCTGAGCCTGGTCTTGGCAACCGCGTTCGCGGCGGAGCTCCTGCTCTTCTCCTTCCACTCCACCACCCACATGGGCCTGGAGGGCTACTACCACCGCCTCCTCCTCGTCCTCCTCGGCCTGTGCATCCTCGCCGTCGTGCTCGGAGCGCTCCTCCCCGCCAGCTTCCCCGCCGACCTCGGCGCCGGCGTCCTCATCGCCGTACAGGGCCTGTGGTTCTACCAGACCGCGCTCACGCTCTACGGGCCCATGCTCCCCGCGGGCTGCGCCCGCCGCTTCGACTCCCCCGGCGCCGACGCCCGCGTCGAGTGCCGCGGCGCCGCGCAGGAGCGCGCCGAGCAGCTGGCCAACTTCCAGCTGTTCGGGCTCGTGTTCCTCGCGTTCGCGTACGTGCTCGGGTGTTACGGCGTCGCTGCAGCGAGGTACGGGCACCTGGACCTGACGACGGCACATGAGAAACACGTCGCCGCGATGCAGTGCCGTGGCGAGGCCTCTGCTGCAGCCATGGAGGAGTGCACAGTGTAGTGGTCAGCACTACCGTCGTATTTCTGACTGTACATCAGCTGCCCCATGTATAGCGTTTGAATAATCAAGTGCTCGATCTCGGCCAACCAAGGTTTATTGTCGGTGCAGTTCAGTGACAAATTGATTTGTTAAAACTCACCTCGTTTTATAGAACCGGTGAATAATGTTGGGTGGATTTTCATATATAATTATTCCATGTAATCATTTATCAGTTCGCTGTCTAGCATCTTGTACATCATGACGTCTTGTTTCAGTAGACCCTCGTTGAGTAATAGGACCATGTGAAAATAAAACATCATCACACCAAAACATAAGGTCATGTGTGTTAGCTTTGATCGTTTGATTGTCCAATTTTAGTTAGTTTTGATTCTTCCGTGTGCAATTTAGCTTTGAAACTCATTTACCATTTTCAACATTTACTGTAGCACATTCCTTTAAAATGTCCAACAATTTCAGAATATTACACCACAAAAAGACACAACAAACAACGCAGGACATGCCGCTCCATGCCCCAACAATCTCTCCAATTCAAAAATGATTCTTAACCTCCAAGTTAGTATCAATAGATGATAACTGTGATTATGTACAAGGCACATACGACGTCTGGATGATGGCTTCCAATGTCCTTTGGGAGGAGGAAGCCACAAAGGAGGGATGGCCATTAGGTGGAGAGAGAGGAGATCTAAGGGGGGATCATGATCCCCCTAACCCGGCACATGATGAGATGCCAAAATCAAGTGCATTGACTAATGTCGATGTAAGGGCACTTGTAGCAGTCGCTTGCTGGTTGCACAACTTCAAGCATCACACAGGCATCACCATGCAAATCACTTGTTGTAGAGATATGGATGTACCTCCAAAGTGTCGTGTATGGGTAGGCATGAGATGTCTAAGATGACACAATAACTAGTCAGGTAGAACAAAAACTAAGTTTTCACCCAGAGGTGCACATGGTTGTGAGGGAGAAGAGCACCACAATGATGCCACCAAGGAGGTAACCGGCACGCAACGCCATCACCACCGTCAACACCAACATGAAATCCAACATAGCTTTCACCAAGGGCTCCCATATCTGCACCAAGCATTAGACCAAACCACACTAACAAATATGTCGATGCTAGCTTGAGCAACAATGACGTCACTGACCATGGTAACCACACAACTGCATTTGAGCAAACCAATCCATTCATAATACATAGGGCATTGGATCCGACCACCAATGCAGAAGGTTCATGAGAGAGTCGAGACCCATAGTTCTCCAGGGACAACTAGTCAAATGCAGACGGATCTAGACTAAGTGGTTATAACGCTATTGCCTATCCTTGATCCCACAATAGTGGCAGAGACCTCACAGGTAGCCACTAAAGCGATGCACCCAAAGACCATAGCAAGCATTCGTGTGTAGGACAACTATGGCATGAAGAATTGGCCATCCTTGCTAAGAGGCCGCGCCATCTTGGACATGGCTGGCCCACCATTGTTAGTGGACTCGACCATAGGGGAGCGGTATATGCCTAAAGGCGAACACCACCCACCATTGGAGGACAATGTCCCTAGCCTTACCTCTAGGGTCTAGATTTGGACATCCCAAGCTAGATCTGGCTAGGGAAGCTACCAAACTACTAGAGCATCATGTGGTGAAGCACTTGCTTGACAAGAAGAATATGCCACAAGGGATTGTTTTGGGTCGAGGTTGGGGGTTGCACCTCCCATTGCCTTGGAAGGTGACACAATGGGGTATATAGACTCAAATGAGCTGTCTTGAAATAGCAAATTTGAGGTGACCAATGTCATGTTTTCTAACCTTTTCCAGTGAAAAAAATCCTTTATGAATGCTTTGGTTGTCCTCAAAATAGAATAATTTGTGAGTAAGTGGGAAAGTCCAACAATAATGAGAATAGTCATCGATAATGACAAGGTAATAGTGACATCCCGAAATACTAGCAATAGGCGAGGTCCAAACGTCACAAGTATTAACTCGAAAGCGACCGAGATGCATGATGTAGAACTAGGGGAACACCTCACACCCATTACGGGGGGTGACCTTTCATTATATAGGCCGTATGACTTGGAGTACAAGTCAAGTCAGTACAAAGGATAGGTACAAAAGAACAAGCCTATACATATCTCTAACAATGTGGCTATTGGATGGATGCCCAAATCTATCTGATTTTTATAGGAATTTATCTTTTTTTAACACATCTTGTAAGTAGTACTTCTTTTGGAACTTTGAATTAGTCATAGCAAGATCTTTCGCTGTTTGGGTAAAAAGAAATCAATCGTTTTTTCAGACAGTTTCTGAAATTCCATTCAAACAGGGCCGAATGACCATAATGTAGGATGTTTTGCAACTTTTCCCCTTGTCCAGATACTCTTTCTCTTGGCCGTATGCATTACAAATGTCATAACATCCTGTCCGTGCTCAAAGGCTATTTGAGTACAGGAATTAGAGACAAACCAAGGGATCATTGGTCTCCGTCATGCTAACAGCTGTTTGATAGCAGATTAGGAGTAGTTTACCATGAAAAATGCAGTATGCATGGTCGCTTCCTTTAACTATTATTTGCAGTTGAGTAATTGAGGACAGTAGTGTATACTATGGATGACTGACTGACTGGCTGGCAAATGACAACGTCCTGGGGCCGGAGGTGGATGATCATTCGTTGATGTTCCTGTCCATAGCAGATGCTGTCTATTCACGGGAGGTAGGGATTTCATTAATGTAACGTGATAAGTGAATAATAAAGTAGAAAACACACGTTATCCATAGTACATGTTGTACAACAGCCACACAAATCCTGCAAGGTTGTGTTCGTTCGTGTCCAAACACTAGGAGACAATGACGACAACGTTCGGTTAAACCTCACTGCATTCATAATATTAATACATCAACTCCAATACTCTATACTTTTGCACGAGCTATTACAATAACAGATATAAATATTAAAAATTTGAACCCAAAGCTATTCACAGTTGCTACTCTCTTTCCTCATTTATTCATACTCTAATATATACCCAAAGTGCCATGTTTGTGTGCTACTTTATCAAAACTACGTTCAGGCAACATATCCGGTGCAACCTCCTAGTACCGTGCAACCATGCAACCCAGCGTCTAGGGCCATCCGATGTGCATCCAATGGATAGGCAAGGAGGTGGCGAAACTTTGCATAAAACTGCCTGCCTAGACAACTCATTTTTCATTTTACCGATCAAGTCCTCGACGGTTCATTCCGCCCATCCCAATCTGCGCCTGGGCCCATCCCAATCGGTAAAATGAGTTGTCTAGGTGGGCGGTTTTCTGTAAAGTTTTGCCACTTCTTTGTCTGTCCATCGGATGCACATCGGATGGCCCTAGATGCTGGGTTGCATGGTTGCACGGTACTAGGAGGTTGCACCAGATACGTTGCCATTCAGTAAAACCACTAAGTTGTTTGTCTAGTTTTTTATACTTTGAGGTGCATAATTATTCTTTTTTTAGATTTGTAATAATTTATCTTTTTTTTATCACGTCACATGAGGATTAACATCAAGGTTCTATTTGAGCCTGTAATTAGTAATAGTAAAATTATAGCAAACATAAATAAAGTACTCTGGAAATCAAATGCTCCACTAAAAATAAATATATTTCTTATGTTATTTACATATAATGTAATAGTTTTAACAAAATGATATGCTAGCTATGCCCAATGACAGAGCATAAAAATATTGATTTTGTCTTAGAGATTATGATGATTAAGCATATGTCTTTTGACGGCCGTTTTTGTCATCTGGTCTCGCCACTTATTAATGCTGAGGCTATATAGTATGGACGAGGACAGTAAGATGAATGTGGTGGGGATGGGGGCCATTGTGAGCGGGAACATGCGACGGACGTTGTCATCATTGCGGGCATCAATAACAACTGACGCGTTTGGGTGATCACCGATGGAGGTGGAGCTGGATGACGAGGAAGCGCTGCAGTGGGCGGCAATCGAGAAGCTGCCAACCTACGACCGTATGAGGAAGGGCATCCTCACGGCGGTGGGCACCGGTGTGCAGGAGGTGGTCATCCAGGGGCTCAGCATACAGGAAAGTGAGGGTCTCATGCAGCGCCTCGTCCGTAACACCGAGGACGACAACGAGAGGTTCCTACTGAAGCTGCGCGGAAGGATGGAACGGTAAGCACTCAGAACTAGCTTCGCTTCTTAATCTGTGATGACTTGAAAAATCTTCAGAAGCACTCGAAGAAATATCTGCATAAGCACGCGCAAGATTTTTTTTGGACTATATCAGCAAACTTACTTGATTATGCAGCTGATTCTTTTTCAAGCATATATGCACTAAAATCTTGATTTCCATGCCTTCTGAGGGATTTATTTTCATATTTGTAGTGTTGGGATTCAGAACCCAACAATAGAAGTGCGGTTTGAGCACCTGACAATCCATGCAGAGGCCTATGTCGGCAAACAGGCAATCCCAACTTTTACCAACTTCTTCTCCAACAAATTCATGGTATGCATTTATACTGGCCGATTTGGGCTTCCAAACCTTGGAATAGTATTGTCAAGTTTCTTCAGTTTTCTGACTGATGTGAGATATTCCTATCTCAGGCTGCACTAAGTGCTTTGCGCATTATCTCAAGCGGGAAGAGGCCTATCTCCATCCTTCATGACATCAGTGGAATTGTAAGACCTAGCAGGTAGGAAACCAAAAGCTTTTCAAATAAAATAAAATTAAATGATTTTGCTTCTGACTGGAGTTTAATTATGACCTGGAATTTGTTCAGAATGTCTTTGTTGCTCGGTGCTCCTGGATCTGGGAAAACCAGTCTACTTTTAGCTTTGGCTGGGAAACTTGACTCAACTCTAAAGGTACCACATCTTGCATGGCTCCCGTGTTTGAATTGTTCTTTACTTCAGGTAGGAGTTTAGAGCTTAGAAGACTTCTTCAAAGCAAACTAGCTACATATTATAGCGTGGTGCTTGGATGAACATGTAATGGAATCTTTCAGGTGTCAGGAAGGGTGACATACAATGGTCATGACATGGATGAATTTGTCCCCCATAGTACATCAGCGTACATCGGGCAGCATGACGTTCACATTGGTGAAATGACAGTCCGTGAAACATTGACCTTTTCTGCAAGATGTCAAGGGGTTGGAACACGCTACGGTATGCAACTAGTAAATGGTCACATGATATGATGATAAGCAGAGCGATCCAAGTTCACCGTTTCTGAAGCCACTCTTTTGATGTTCTAAATCACAGATATGCTTACTGAACTCTCAAGAAGGGAGAAACAAGCCAACATTAAGCCAGATCCTAACATTGATGTTTACATGAAGGTAATCTTTTATATAATTAATCTGTATTAAAGGCCTTATTTGCAACAGAGTAACAAGGCATCTTCTCAAAGTGTATGTGTTCTTCTGTGCAAACAGGCCATCTCCACAGAGGGACAAGAGAATATCATCACAGATTACATCCTCAAAGTGAGTTAAAAAAAACACAGCACATGAAGAAGACAGAAGGAATGGACATACCGCTAACAGTATGAATTTCATTTTTAGATTTTGGGTCTAGATATCTGTGCAGATACAATGGTCGGAGACTCTATGATCAGAGGAATTTCAGGTGGACAAAAGAAGCGTCTCACAATTGGTATATGCAATCTGCAGTTAAGAAAAAGATCCATAAATAAAACTTTTATGAGCCTAACAGAAGTGCGTGACCTCTCAACCTGTTGGTTTGCATAGGTGAGATGCTTGTTGGGCCAGCTACGACGTTATTCATGGATGAAATCTCCACTGGTCTGGACAGCTCCACAACGTATCAGATCATCAACTATCTACGACAGTCAGTCCACATCCTTGGTGGCACTGCACTCATCTCATTGCTTCAGCCTGCACCTGAAACATATGAGTTATTTGACGATGTTATTCTCCTCTCTGAGGGTCAAATTGTGTACCAGGGTCCTCGAGAAAATATCATCGAGTTTTTTGATGCCACGGGTTTCAGATGTCCAGAAAGGAAAGGTGTTGCAGACTTCTTGCAAGAAGTGAGTAATCCAGGATTTTCCATTTACTGCATGTTGAGACTTGGAATTCCAATTTGAAATTGTTCTATATGAAAGCACAGGTTACATCTAGGAAGGACCAAAAGCAATATTGGTGTAGAAGAGATGAGCCATATCAGTACATCTCAGCAAATGACTTCGCTGAGGCGTTCAAAGAATTCCATGTTGGGCATGCACTGGGATCAGAGCTCAATGTTCCCTTTGATCGAACCAGGAACCACCCTGCTGCCCTCTCAACATCAAAGTTCGGTACTAGCAAAGTGGAACTTCTCAAGGCATGTTTTTCTAGGGAGTGGCTACTGATGAAGAGGTACTCGTTTGTATACATTATTAAAATAGTTCAGGTAAGCAATAAGAAGCTTAGTACCTAAGATCTCTGTTTCTAAATTCAGATAGCAATAAATTCGGATGAATGTTGCATATTTGTTCCAGCTGATAATCCTAGGAACCATTGCAATGACGGTGTTCCTGGGCACAGAGATGCATCGACACAATATCGAAGATGGAGTGATCTTTCTTGGCGCATTGTTCCTTGGGCTAGTCACACATTTGTTCAATGGTTTTGCTGAGGTCGCCATGAGCATTACTAAGCTGCCGATATTTTATAAGCAGAGGGACATCTTCTATCCATCATGGGCATATGCACTGCCTACATGGGTGCTCAAGATCCCAATATCATTCTTGGAATGTGCTGTGTGGACTGGCATGACTTACTATGTCATTGGGTTTGATCCAAGCATTGAAAGGTTCTTCCGTCATTACCTACTCCTCGTGCTAATAAGCCAGATGGCATCTGGTCTTTTCCGGCTTCTTGCTGCATTAGGAAGAGAGATGGTGGTCGCAGACACGTTTGGCTCACTTGCTCAGCTTGTCCTTCTAATTCTCGGTGGATTCTTGATAGCAAGAGGTACGCAATGTCTTAATTCAGTCATGGTTTAGTGTGCAGTCTGTGGGACCTAGTTGCCTTACTGCAGATGACATCAAGAAATGGTGGATTTGGGGCTATTGGTCCTCCCCTCTGATGTATGCCCAGAACGCCATAGCGGTGAACGAGTTCCTTGGCAGTAGTTGGCAGATGGTAATGCAATGACTTATAAACCAATTCAAGGCTGATATCTCTGATGTTCAGACTTCAGACTGAATATATATAAACGATATCAATCTATTTTTGCAGGTTAATAGGACAGAAAACAATGACACGCTAGGTGTCCAAATCCTAAAGGCACGCGGCATCTTTGTAGATCAAAATTGGTACTGGATTGGTGTTGGAGCGTTACTTGGATACATCATGCTCTTCAATTTACTATTTGTACTATTCCTCAACTGGCTTGGCCGTGAGTACTGTCCAGCTCAACAAAAGATTGATTCACACAGTTGTGTCTGTCCTTTTGAAATAAAATCTTTTGATTGGCGTGATGTCATTCTTGTTATAATAGCACTTCGAAAAGATCAGACTACTGTTTCTGAAGAGGAACTGAGGCAGAAGCATGCAAACCGTACTGGTGAGAATGTTCAGCTGCTGCCACTGGGAACAGACTCCCAGAATTCGAATTCTGATGGTGTGTCATAAGCATATTCTTGTGTTACATGCATAAAATAGTACATGGCAGTGTTGCAACCTTGTAACAAGTCTAGCAAACGCAGGAAGAGAGGAAATGGCCCAAGCAGACACCAAGAAGAGGGGAATGGTACTCCCATTTACTCCATTATCAATAACCTTCGACAATATCAAATACTCAGTCAACATGCCTCAGGTAAGAATAGATCTTTCTTATCTTTAAGACTGAAACTGGTAATAGTAAAGAGCAATAGTAAGTTGCAACTTTTTAAGTACTAATAAACACCATATATATCTTGGACAGGAAATGAAAAACAAAGGTATTACTGAAGACCGGTTACTGCTACTGAAGGGTGTAAGTGGAGCCTTCAGACCTGGAGTCCTCACGGCATTGATGGGAGTCAGCGGTGCGGGTAAGACTACTCTGATGGATGTGTTGGCGGGAAGGAAGACTAGTGGTTACATTGAAGGAAACATTAACATCTCTGGATACCCAAAGAAGCAAGAGACCTTTGCTCGGATTGCTGGTTATTGTGAGCAAAATGATATCCATTCCCCATATGTCACTGTTTATGAATCCCTCCTTTACTCGGCATGGCTCCGGTTGCCTACTGAAGTTGACTCAGAAGCAAGAAATGTAGATCCAATGACTTTTGTTCTGATAACTCTATCATAAGTAACTCGTTAACATTTTATTTACATTGCAACCTATTACCGAAGTACTTAGCTGATTTGATCAGTTCATGGACACAGATGTTCGTGGATGAAGTCACAGAACTTGTCGAGCTTATGCCACTGAGGAAAGCTTTAGTGGGACTGCCAGGAGTGAATGGTTTATCTACTGAACAACGGAAGAGGCTCACTATAGCAGTTGAGCTCGTTGCCAACCCATCCATCATATTCATGGATGAACCAACTTCGGGACTAGATGCAAGGGCAGCTGCAATTGTGATGAGGACAGTTAGAAACACTGTTGACACTGGACGAACAGTTGTCTGCACAATCCATCAGCCAAGCATCGACATCTTTGAAGCTTTTGATGAGGTAATTGCTAAGTAGCAGAAACAGTGAGAAAGCTGTATGTTATTCTTGAACTGGCATTAACACTCACGTGCCATTTAGCTGTTCCTGCTGAAACCGGGAGGTGAAGAAATATATGTTGGTCCCTTGGGACACAATTCATGCCATCTAATTAAATACTTTGAGGTGAAGTTTCATTACTCACCTATTAAGCAAAAAATCCAACTTTCAAACTTATGCCCAACAAGTGGTAACCATGTTTGGTGCTACAAATGTAGGGAATACAAGGAGTAAAGAAAATCAAGGATGGTTACAATCCTGCAACATGGATGTTGGAAGTAACCACCCTAGCTCAAGAAGATATCCTCGGTTTAAACTTTGCTGAAGTATACAAGGATTCTAACCTATACCAGTATGTCCAGTTATATCAATCGCAGAATCAGTTTAACTGCCATGCCTCATCTGATTTTGCTGATTGGGTTGCATCACATTGCAGGAGGAACAAAACATTGGTCAGTGAATTAAGCGAACCTCCATCCGGATCCAAGGACTTGTACTTCCCAACGGAGCACTCGCAGTCCTTCATCACACAATGCATGGCTTGCCTGTGGAAGCAACACAAGTCATACTGGAGAAATCCATTATACACCGCAACTAGAATCTTCTTCACAACAGTTATTGCCTTCATATTTGGAACCATCTTCTTGAACTTAGGCAAGAAAGTGTAAGTACCTTTCCTAGGATTTCCAATTAAGACTGCTTGATACTTATATCGTGAGAAAGAAGCATTCTACTTCACCTATCCTGCTTTTCAGTGCCAAGAAACAAGACCTGTTCAATGCTTTGGGATCCATGTATGCTGCGGTTCTTTTAATTGGAGTTCAGAATGGCCTAACCGTACAACCAATAGTGGATGTCGAGAGAACAGTATTCTACCGAGAAAAGGCTGCTGGAATGTACTCTGCTCTACCCTATGCTTTTGCACAGGTAATTGTTCATAGTAGAATATTTTAATAAAATTTGTATTGTTTTTCCTTCATCCTACTGCCGCGTATATAACAAAAATTAAACTCTTTGAAAAGGTTGGTATTGAGATCCCACACATATTCTTTCAGACAGTATGGTCTCGTGATATATAGTTTGATTGGCTTCGACTGGACAGTTCAGAAATTCTTCGGGTACATGTTCTTCATGTACTTCACGTTCATGTACTTCACATTCTATGGGATGATGGCAGTTGCCATGACACCAAACAGCGATATTGCTGCCCTACTCTCAACAGCATTCTATGCAATATGGAATATCTTTGCTGGCTTCCTTGTGCCTCGGCCAGTAAGTCTCCAGACAAAGTCTCTGTACATTGCAATATCTAAATTCTATTGGCATTGATGCTTAAGCATGACGGTCCTGCAGAGGATACCAATATGGTGGAGATGGTACTCATGGGCATGCCCAGTGGCTTGGACACTCTATGGACTTGTGGCCTCACAATTTGGAGATATAGCAGATGTTAAACTGGAAGATGGGGAAATAGTAAAGGATTTCATCAACAGATTCTTTGGATTTAGACATGATCAATTAGGTTATGCAGCTACTGCCGTTGTTGGTTTCACTGTTCTTTTCAGTTTGGTCTTTGCCTTCTCCATCAAAGTCTTTAATTTCCAGATAAGATAAGAAAGCCATCTCAAATAAATTCAGCATTGATTTAGCTCGCTATTAGTAGAGAGTGCATTTTATGAGCATAGGGGCAAATGTTCATCCTCTTTAATTCATTTTAGGTACTTAAACACCATTTCCATTTTCCTAAAAATTGGGCTGGTATGTAAAGTCTAGATTGTGCATAGCTGAGTGTTGGATATTGATCCGAATTACTGTTGGGCTTCAGGGACGTCTTGGCCTAGTTATGTTGTGGTCTAAGTAGGTCACATGTTCACCCTATAAATACATCTTGTAAGCCGTCGGTGAGAGGTGACATCTCATTGTAATCATCTACGTTCTGTAAATATTTTCCGACACAGTGAAGTTTGCCGACTGGCGCTCGTAGCTTTTTCCCGCAAGGGTATTCCACATAAAAATCATATCTGTGTTCGATCTTGTTTATCGCATTATTTGCTAACACTGAGCTCATTGTAATTATTTTCCTATTACTTACCATTTGACTATGATACACTCCTGAACCTAATGAATATTCACAAGCAAGATTCATAGTGTGATGACGTGTTGAAAGTGGAAGGTTGAGCTGTGAGAACGGGTGATGATGTATTGCTCTATATTTCTCATGGACTTTATTGATATTTGTATTTTCAAAACTCAATTTTTCACAGAGATTTATACGTTACTGAACTATGATTAATAGGTACTTAGTGTTAAGTCTTTTAGGACATGATAGGATTATATTGAGTTGTGTAAATAGGGTTCAAAAGGGCAAATAATGATCCAATTCACCTTCTCGCCTTTTGGATCAGACGCCTCGGACCTGCCTACACCATGCAAATTAAAGTATTCTTCTGTGATAAACCTCTTATGTGATCACGTCGTAACCCTTAGCTGTCTGCTGTATTCGTCATGGAATGAATAACCCATTTTCATTTGGCTGTTTAGCTGTCTGTTCCCCATGTCTATATTTCTATCATCTAGCCATACGCATCCCAAATGCCATGACATTTTGTTTGTGAAAAGGCTAGTTAAATATAGTATCTCAAAAAGTAAATTAATTAAGGACGGCTGAGCGGTTATCATCATATTAACAGCTGGTCTAGTAGTAACATATATTCTGTACTTTGAAAGCTACTGTATGTGTGCTAGCTTTTTTTAATCGTAGAAGGATGACCAATCGAGCTAGTAATTCAGGATACAGTTGTACATATACTGATGGCCGGCTGGACCTGGCAACATCCTTGAATGTAGACTGATCATTCGTCAAATCCTTGTGTACATGTATGTAAATATGGGTCCCGGGAATCAGCACGCCACCTTGTTCATAGTACAACGACCATACAAAAACTCCAAGCGTGTGTACTGTCTACTAGTCCAAACACTAGGATACAATGATGATAAGGAATCTGAATTAGCATATGAATCAATCAATCCCTGTAATGGCTTGCAGGCCATATATTTAAGGATGTTCTCATGAGAATGGTTGGCAATTTCACCATTCAATAATTTCATCGGCCTGTGGCCAGACCGATCAAATAATAACCCGGGTCACATGGTAGTGTACCATTGACCGGCCACAAGATGACCATGAAATTTTTTAAATGTTGGCCAGGATCCTAGTGGCAAATAATTTCCACGGATTGATGAAGTGACCGATGAAATTAATTAAGTCCATCGGCGGTTCAACAAACCAATGAATTGAACACTTCATTTGCATTTTTGTGAATAAATTCGTCATCGACTTTATTTAGGCCCAAACAAAATAAAAAAACTGATGAGATTTTCCCTGATTCTGTAGTGCCCAGCCTTCAATATGGTAACCTCGAACAATAACAACCATGTGATGTATTCTGTTTTTTTTTAAATACTCTCTTGCCACTGTTAAAGATAAACATAAAGTTGTATTTAAATTACCTACTTTGCTATTATTAAGATGATTTAAAGTAACCCTCATGTTTGGCTGAGAATCTGGTAGAGATGCAAGATCCCAGAAGCCCAAGCGACTTTAGTGATCATAGATGGAGAGGTGGAGGGAACGAGAGAAGAAGAGGAGGGAGACCTCCTTTGCTTGCGCCAAGCTCGTTGGAGGAGAGAGAGAGAGGGTGCCCAACGTGGCGGTGGCGTTGTGAACCCTAGGTACGAATGGTATTCAAGATAAAAAGTGGTTGACACATGTTCCGTTTTGCAGTCGCACGAGCTGTAGGTGGTCTAGAGACGAAGACAAACTTAGCGAAATTCGTTGATGTACCAAATACATCATGTCTATCAATTGGTGCCAAAAGAAAATACTCCACCCAAGAAATAAGGCGTGCATGTAATTAGAAAGTCAAACTTTAAAATCTTTGACTAACAATTTAGCAAAATAATATAAAACTTTAGTGTATGCATATTATATATTTGAATTCGTATTCAAAGTACTTTAAAATTATCATACTTTGGTATATATTGATGATGGAGGGAGTATACCTTTTTTATCGGTATTTTGAATAAATTTTACATTGCAATGCATGCTAAGTCGTTACACTTAACCTACGGTATTACCTAGGTGCCACAAACTCCCAAAGTATTTAGGTTTTGTTTAGTTTTTTTTATAAAAAAATCTTAAAAATTTATTTAAAGTCTATCCGGAACTTATCGGTGACCTCTGAATTGTTTTTTACCTGTATAAGTCACTTTCCCTTCTTTGTGCTGCGCCACCCAGACACACCCCAGCTACTAAACCAGAAGGCAATAAGCACGTTATGTCCATCCAAGATTCCAAGGCCAGTCAAGTATATCCTCGCATGTTACATCGAGGAAGCGCGCATAGCTTGTGAGCTCAAGAACGCCCGATAAACCTCCACAATGGAGATCACCGTGCACTCGTCCAAGTCCGTGAAGCCTGACTACGGTGACCACAACGCCAACGGTGGCGCTCACGCTGCCTCCGCCGACGTTGTCCCACTCACTGTCTTTGACAAGGTGAGCTACGACGAGTACATCACCGGCGTCTGCGCCTTCCGCCCGCCAGCACCGCCCAACGACGTCCTGGAGGCAGGCCTGGCCACGGCGCTGGCCGAGTACCGCGAGTGGGCCGGGCGGCTCGGCGCGGACGCCGCCGGCAACCGCGCAATCATGCTCGCCGACGCCGGCGCACGGTACGTGGAGGCGACGGCCGACACGGAGCTCAGCAGCAGCGTCCTCGACGAGCTGACCACGGGGGCCAATCTACTGAGCCTGTACCCGAGCTGCGACGGCGCCGAGGAGCTGCTCCTCGCCCAGGTCACGCGGTTCCGGTGCGGCGCCATCGTCGTCGGCGTCAGCTTGCACCACAAGGTCGCCGACGGGCACGCCATCTGGGCGTTCCTGTTCGCCTGGGGCCAGGCCACCCGCGGCGTCGCCGTCGACCCCGTCCCCGTGCACGACCGAGCGTCTCTCTTCGCGCCGCGGGACCCGCCGCGGGTCGAGTTCGACCACCGCGGCAACGAGTTCAAGCCTCGCGGCGGCGAGGGGTCGGGAGGCGACGGCGCACACGCCGTCGACGAGGTGGTGATCCACCGAGTGCACTTCAGCCGGGAGTGGATCTCGGAGCTGAAGTCGCTGGCGTCGGAGGGTGCTGCTGCCACTGCGAGGCCACGCACCACGCTGCAGTGCGTGGCGGCACACCTCTGGCGGTGCATCACGGTGGCGCGCAGGCTCGACGGCCACGCGACCACCAGGATGCGGATCGCCGTGAACGGGCGAGCGCGGATGAAGGACGTGCCGGCTGGGTACACCGGCAACGTCGTGCTGTGGGCGTGGCCGACGACCACCGCGCGGGAGCTGCTGGAGCAGCCGATACGGGCAACCGTGGAGCTCATATCCCGGGTGGTGGCTCTGGTCGACGACGGCTACTTCCGGTCGTTCATCGACTTCGCGAGCTCCGGGGCGGTCGAGGAGGAGCGGCTGGTGCCGACGGCCGACTCGCTGGAGCTCACGCTGAGCCCGAACGTCGAGGTGGACAGCCTGCTAGGTATCCCGTTCTACGAGATGGACTTCGGCGGTGGTTCACGGCCCTTCTTCTTCGTGCCTGGATACAGCACCGTCCCGGTGGACGGCTTCGTCTACATCTTGCAGAGCTTCGAGGGTAACGGGAGCGTGGACGCCTACGTGCCGCTGTTCGGCCGCGCCATGGACGCCTTCAAGAAGTGCTGCTACTCACTGATGACGCCAATGGCCGACGACGAACGACTTGTTTAGGTGCGTTCTGGGGCGCCGGTTGCGTCGTGGCAATCATCGTGTTTCTGCTACTGCTAGCTAGACATTTGTTGGCTACTGTCCGGCCCTATCTGACCTCTGCTTTCGCATGTACCGGTCAGTGCAGAAACCACTGCCAAGGTCTGCGCGTTGATGTTTGTATCACTATCATGGAGGTATTGTAATGTTACTACCATATCATGTTCAGTTCAAAGGACGCTGTCTTGTTGGAGGATCTGTTTGCCGCATATAAATGTGCTGCTTCTTAAGGTATACGAGAACCGGCACAAACATATAAATGTGCTGCCTTTTAAGGTTATAGATCTGGCCCGTCTCGATCAGTAGTATGTTCTAACCAATTACAATGCTATCTTGTTCTGTTACTAATTGGAGCATTCCAGCAAATTCTCCATCTGAATCCTCACAAATAAGATCAGAAAAAAAAGATGAATTCTTTGATTCCGCAAGAAAATGGAAACACTCAGTCATGTACTACCTACGTCCAATGAAGAGTGCACCCCTAACATTTGAAAAAAAAAATCCCATAAAGAGTTTAGTCCTAGCTATTTTGGCTATTATTTTCTGTATAGTGTCTTGCAAAACACCACCATTAGTTATAAGGGACACATGCGTCAATCAATCTAGAGGTGCACTTTTCATATGATGGAGGTAGTAGTATCCCATCCGGTAGCCTCTCACGATTAATAACAACCACCAGATATATTATATTTTCTGAAAACATTATTACACATTATATCATTATAAAAATATTTTTATATTAACCACTAAAATCATACACAATAATGCCTTTATGCAAAAACTAATTTAAATGTAATTTACGTTCATTTGCCAAGATAACAATTAAGCGTGGACATATATTACCCACCTTTGTCGATACTATGCATTGTATCATGAACGTATTCTATTGTTATATTGTGTACAAAGGTCCGCTGTCTTTTGTTGGAGGATCTGTTAGTGGTATCTAGCTAACTATGCGGTTAATTTTAGAGAACTGGCACAAACGTATATGCGTGCTGAAGACTTGGTCCATTCCCACACGTTGCTATGGGACACGATGCGTCTAAAGGTACCAAGGTAAAAGCCAACCTATCAAACATAAGCATGATATCAATTGTAAACTCCATTTCCCCGTCAACCTAAATGAAATTCCCACAATCCTAGACTTGCCATTGCACTCAACCAATATGAAGCATTAAAATTTCTTGGTTATTTTAATTCAATGTATGATGTACAGTCCTCTCAGATTCTTGGAAATCATAGAAAGAAAAAAAAGCGATAGGGGAAAACATGCATAGAAGCTTTGTAGCTTCTTAGCCTTTCCACAAACCCATGCCCATAGAATAGAATATAAAATGTTACTTTTTAATTGTGAAAATTATCTATACATATATTTCTATGGAACAAATAAAATCACAAGCGTTAAGTTCCGAATTGTATTATTGTATTCACCATACATAAATGAACCTCGTAATACCAATGCACCAAACACTACCGGAGAATAACATCAGTCCCGGTTGATAACCCAATTTAGTTCCGGATTCCAAACCGTTACTATGGAAATGGAACTAAATCTCTCGGGTTTTAGTCCAGTTGCATGGCCGGGACTAAATGAAACTTTAGTCCTGGTTGATAGCACCAACCGGGACTAAACCAGTTACCCTGCGTCAGCAACCCACGTGGCTGCGTAGACCTATAGCACTGGTCGAAACTGCCAACTGAAACTAAAGGTGATAAGACGTATACGTGGCTGCACCACTTTAGTTCCAGTTTGTGTTACCAACCGAAACTAAATCACCGGCGCCAATTTTTCTTTATATATAAATCTACTACATATATGTATATTTAAATATATTGAGCATATTTAAAGGATATATATATATATATCTTTAAATCACTCTATATAAGGCATATTTAAATGTATTATATGTATGCAAATGTACATATATTAGGCATAAGTAAAGGCAATATATATTGTAAAAATATGTACACAACTACAAGATATATACAATGTCCAATTACAATAGAAATATAAAATATAAAACTGGAGTCCATGTGACTCTCAGTGGTACTGAGAAATTAGTGCACGCCATCAATAAATTCTTTTGAATGTCGGTCCGCACTGTACATCCATTGTCTGTCCATCTACAACATTTTTATAAAACTATATCATTTATAATTTAACTTTATGTACTGATAAATACCACTTATAATTCAACTTTATGGGTAATTAAATACACTTGTGAATAGTATAAATTAAATATCACTTATAAATACACATCAGTACCGGTTGGTTCCTAGAACTGAGACTAAATATGTTAGATTCACGGGATCTAGAGATAGTAAAGCCAAAAGCATCATAATACATTGTGCTTTTGGCTTTTACTGTCCTTATATTCTCTTGTGTCCCATGAGTCAAGCCCATTTAGTATTGGTTCTTGCAATCATCCGGTACTAAAGGACTCCTGTGTCGGTGTCTCCCGGCTATAAATAACATATCTAACTCTCAGTCCATCACATATTCTAAACACTCTCCTGCAATGCCTCCCAATATACTGATTTCTCCTAGCTTATGTGCCTGATTCGCGGGGCTCTTAGTAGTTGTAGATGAATTATTTCTGAGCTGTGAGAAAATCCTAAACACTCACTTAGGGAAACCTAGAAGAGAGGTAGGAAACCTAGAAAAAAGAGCACTTTATTTAGGAAGAGAGGCAGGGAATATTGTGCTTTTGGCATTTGGTGTCCTGGATTCTCTTGTCCTTGATTCATGTGTTGGTGCTTTTAAACCAACTGATACTAAAGGTCCCTTTAGGTGTATTATTGTGATTTTGGCATTTACTATCCCTTGATCTCATGACTGTAACACATTCAGTCCCGGTTATTGCAACCAACTGGTACTAAATGTGCATGTGTCGGTGCCTCCCCGGATATAAATAGCACCTCAAACTCTCACACCATCGCATTGCAAAATCTCAAAACTCCCTGGCAATGCTTTTCTGTATACTTACTTCTTGCTTTGGTGCCCTGGTTTGCATAGCTCTTTGTAGTGGTAGATCAATCATTTCTGAGCTGTGAGAAAATCCTAGACTCTCCCTGTGTTAAATTACACGGTAGAAAACTGCCAAGCTGTAAGAAGATCTTAACGAACTTCTTCATAGCTTGGACAACATCGGAACTGCGTGACTCACAGGGCAGGTATTGCAGGTGCTATGGAGTTGAGTCCCGCCCCCCACAGATGCCACACTCAAGCGTTGTTGGCACTGTAGACATAGTGGAGTTTGAAATATGTGTGGTGTATATGTAGGCTAAGGTGAGGGTCAGACAAAGAAAGCTCTTTGGACAATCTTATGCTTTAGCTTATTGTAAGAATATTTATTTTATTTTCATGTTAAACATGTCTATGTTAATTTAAGTCATAATAAGATGTACGTTTCTAATTTTTTGTCATAATAAATGTTTTCTATCTCCATACATGTCATCCCATCAGTCTCGTCTCTATCTCTCTATCATCTCTACATTCAAAAACATGTATATGATCTATTTCAAATAAGTCACAAAATATACATAGAGAAAGAAAGCAAGAAGCTATCATGACTAAAGTAAAATGTGAGAAGAGTAATAAATGTTTAACCTTGTAGAACTCTTAGATGGGTGAAATCTCATAATCTTGACGAAAAAAATTGGACAACACCTCCTTATATAAAGGAAAATTGGAGTCAATGCAAGAACATAGAGCTTTGTTCATGGCTCAGGCGAGGGAGGGGGAGGAAGGGTAATAAATACAATCCGTTAATGGTCCCAGATGGTGTTACCCACCGGGACTAATTACCCTTTAGTCCCGGTTGGTAACACCGGCCGAGACTAAAGCCCCCAGCCCGGGGCTCACATGCTCACCTGCCTTAAGAGGATTAGTCCCGGTTGTTGTATCCAACCGGGAGTAAATAGAACTTTAATTCCGGTGGAATCATTCAATCGGGACTAAAGCCCTCAAGGGAAGTGACCGTAGAAGAACCCCCATTTTCAGAGAACACTCATGTTCAAGAACACAGAGATTGCAACAAAGATTCACAGAATTGAACATAAAGATTGAAACACAAAATTAGAACACACACACACATTTATATATATATGTATAATATCATACTAAGTTCAAGTTCTTACGTATAACACATAATAATTTCAATATTTCTAATACTCGGCCATCAGTGCCGTCCAATAGATCTTGTCATCTTCATCGTCGAAGACGGTGATGACTGGTGGCGCTGGCGCCAGTGCCAGCATCACATGGCCGGCGATGTAGTCAAGAATGGCGGCCTCGGCGGTGGTGGGCGGGAAGACGACATCGCGTGCAGTCGAGGCCGAGGAGCCTACCTCATGGTGAGTAGACGGGCGGCAGCGGCAACGCGGCGATGGGGTTCGAGAGAACCTTGCAGGAGCGATGGAAAAACTGGTGTACGGCGACGTGACAGAGCCTGCATTGGCGCGGGTTCTCGAGGTGGCGGCGATCCATGCGCCTAGCTGTTTCTCTAGGGTCCATGCATTTAGGCGCGCTTCTAGGGCGTCCGTTGGGGTTGCTTCCATTGAGGTGGCAACGGAAGAGGAGAGGAGAGGAGAGGAGAGGAAGAGGAAGAGGAAGAGGAATAGGAGAGGAGATGGTGGCGGCGCGGTCGGCGGGAGTTAAAATGGCAATCGGGACTAAAATCCTCTGTACCATTGTTTATTCAAAAAAATATTTAGTCCCGATTGGTGCTACAAACCGGGACTAAATCTCTATGATTTGGTTCCGGTTATTGACACCAACCGGAACTGATGCTCCCCCAAGGCCACTAAAGTTCCCAACCGGGACCGGTGATGAGTCCCTGAACGCCCCACATGGCTTCTAAAAAATCATGTGTTTTAGAACCGGGACTGATTCTCCTATCCATCTCAGTTCCATTTCTCACCGCAATGGATACGTGGGACGGATAGCCTGTTCTCCAGCAGAGATTGTTCGTTTATATACAAATTCGATGTTTGTTTTAGTTTTTTTTCCCGAAAGTTGGGGGTACGTACGGAGGGAGGGATGAGTATCTCCACCTTTTCATTTCTCCGTAGATGCCGGGCTAGTAGCCGATGTTGGAAGGGGATGCTGGGGTGGCATACCAGATAGATGATGAGCTTCTATAGGAGATTTATTACTACTTTGTACTATATGTGCGTTCTTGCACTAAGTGCCAGCCAAAGAATTTGACTTTCAGGGGTGCAAAGCTCTTCCAAACAAAATTGAAGTGGTGGCATTGCCTGTCCTACTTGATAGTAGCTCTGTAGATTTGCAACCTATCCAGCCGTTTTTCCTCCGAGAAGAACCAGCAAGCTGTGTCCAGTATCATGGTCGCTCGACAGGGAGGCGGTTGCAATGATAGCACATCTGATACATATTTATGGGACTATTTTAATCACCTCAGAGTGTCAGTGGTGGATTTTTAAAATGCAAATTTAGGGGGTTTTATATTGTTTTTAATAATTTATATTGGAATATGTGCTGGAGACATGATTGTTGACGCGAGGCGTTAACATAGTCCTTGTTGCATGCATTTGATGTTGAGTACAATACAAATTGAAAAACAATTAAATGGAAGAGCTGTGTATGCGGTGTGTGTGCACGTTGCAACATGAATGCAGCTATGCAGGTTTCCACAAGATTAGCACGCACCTGACTAGACGTGTGGCCGCCAAGCAGTTTGGCTGCACATGGCGTCGCGAGCAAGAGGCCTAGGCGCTGCTGGTCCAAGAGTCATTTAAAATTATTTTTATAATAACGTTATTGGTAATTTATACATAAATCTAAGATATTACTCCCAAGGTTCACAATACTGTTTTATTATAACTGGAAACAGATTATCACAAAAAAAATTGACTTTTATATTTTTGAATTTTAAACCGAAATCCATAAAAAACTAGATGGTTTTCGCGTCCCGGTCATTTCCGGGAGCGGAAAAAATCGCCGGTAACCAATGTTTCCTGACCGGGATTGCTAACCCCGATTACTCCATCCATTCATAAATATATGGCATGATTAGTTTCTTTTCTAAAACTTGATCCTTGGTGTTATTCAAAAAAATTATTTTAATATATAAAATTACTAGTCATGGTTAAACTATAAAATAAGTTATAACAAAATAAATGATCATTTATAAATGCTTTTTTGAAAAATACGAAAGATTAAAGTTTTAGAGAAAAGTCAAGCACATCATACATTTGTGAACGAGAGAACACTTTAAGTAATCTTTCATAATAACAAGGTTGGTGATTTTTAGAAAATAAAATATATTCGACATCTATTATTGTTATGTCTACCAAATAGATGACCATATGTTTTCAGTTTTTGTTGGAGTTTTTATAATTTATATTTTTTTAGTACGCCTTTCAAGCAGTCTATCTTTACAACATTAATTAGTAACAGTAAGATAACACATACTTTTCTCATTTGATTCCACTTGGTGTACATAAGATCGTCTCTAGCGGATCGTATATCCATCCTTGCCTATCAGTCTTCCAACCATCTTTCTCTCTGTCTACAGTAGCACTACAGTGTCGTTTTGTACTATAGGCAGTCCATATACACGATCCGCTGGAGATAGTCAAATAATCCACGAAATATATTCACACGACACGTTTTTGGTCCGCCATGAGCACATCACGATAGCCGTGCCGTGCTTGGGCCTTACATTCAGCCCATAGGGCCGACATGGGCATGGGCTGCTTAACTCTTATGCACGATACGACCCGGCTATCCTAGAAGCCCAATAGTGGCCTATAAACTTTGAATGTCTAAATATATTCAATTTGTCTTCCATCAACAACACTAATTGGCCTTTCTCTCCCCTTCAGCCGCGGCCAACCGCTCCCTTGCTTCCATTTAGCCGTCGCTCTCTCCACTCAACCACAGCTAGTCTATCCTCCCTCGTGCCTTCACGCCTCACATCATCTTCCTCCCTCGCATCTCCACGCCTTGCATCGTCTTCCTTGCTGTCTTCCTCGACACCATGAGAATGGCATGAGGCTCGCACATTCCGGCGTGTCCTCACCTAGTTGACGACGTCGAGTGACAAGGAGTGTGGAATGGGGCGGTGTGCGGCGCTGCCACGCCGGGGCTGTAGTGGCGTGTGGCGCTAGTGCGGCTAGAGGCAGGACATTTACAGGCCGACATAGGACGACGACCTATCATGCCGGCACAGCAAGGTTGAGCCGCCGGCGTGGCGGGCCTCTACATGAACACATCGGGTGGCATTGCCACGATACAATTAACGTTCCGCACCTCGTGGTGCCGTGCCTTGGCCAGGCCATGCTTCCTCGTGTCAGGTCGTGCCGTCTGTTTGGACATTATACCCGCCGTCTAACTATACATGTCCAGATGGGCGTGCTGGGCTAGCCCGACACGGTTTCACCAAGGCACGACACGGCCCCCTAGGCCCGCCAAGACCACCGGACTGTGTCGGGCCAGCCCACAGGCCACAGCGGCGGCCTAGGCACGGCACGGTTAAGGGAAAACCGTACCGGGCCAGCCCGCCAAGGCCCGTCGTGACCATGCCTTTTAATTGGGAAAATGAGCAAAAATATGTATGAGTTCGGATTTGAACTCAAGACCTTAAGATCAAGTCAGACATGTTTATTTTGTGTTTTAACTCATATAGTATGTATTAATATATGTATAATTGCTTAAAAAAAACTAAACCGTGCCGTGCCCGGGCCGGCACCGCCTGCCTGGCCTTCAGCCCAAGCACGGCATGGCCACCATGCCGGGCTTCGACGTGCCGGGCCACGGGTCACCCGACGGGTCGGCCCGGTTTGGACATGTACACGTCTAAGGGAAGTGATCAATGTGATCCTGAAGCGGAAAATGGTTGTTTCAATGCCGGTGGCGTTGGGAGGGAGTAGCAGCATTTGTCGAAGATGTCCATTGCGGCAGCGAAGAGGCGGTCCTCGACGTCGAGGCTTCCATCGCCGGAGGGCGACGGCAGGATGAACAGGAGCCCCTTGTCCGGGAGGTAACCGGGCATGTACAAGAACGGCCGGCCTGCACCGAAGTCCACGTCATAGACTGGGATACCCAGCACGCTGTACACCCCGACGTCCGGGCTATGCACCATCATTGTCGGGTCCGCAGCAGGGACCAACCCCTCCTCCTCTACCACCCCGGAGCCGGCGAAGTCGATGAACGACCGGAAGTAGCTGTCGTCGATCCTCGCCACCGCTCGGGAAGAGCTCGGCGGTGCGCCACAACAGCTGCGCCACGAGCTCCCCCACGGTGGTGTCTGGACGCGCCCAGAGCACGACGTTGCCGGCATACCCCTCTGGCACCGCTGGATGGCGCATTCGCCGGCGCCCGTTCACGGCCATCTTCAGGGCAGTGACCTTGCTCTCGTCGAGCCGGCGCGCCACCGTCACGCACCGCCACAGGTGCGCGGCAAGGGACTTGAGCGCGCTGTACTGCCCGCGGGGCGCGCCGGCCGTCTTGAGCCCGGACACCATCTTGGCGCTGAAGTGGACCCTCCGCACCACCACCTCATCGCCGGGGTCGGCATTCTCCATGCCCTTCTCCTCCTCCTCCTCGCCGCGACGCTTGAACTCGACGCCCCTGTGCTGGAACTCGATCCGGAGCGGGTCGCGGGGTGTGAAGACGGAGGACCGGCGATGGACCGCCGGGTCAAGGTCGTCGACGGCGGCGCCGCGAGTGGCCTTGCCCCACGCGGTCACGAAGCCGCACCTGCCGTAGGCGTCGGCCACGAGGTGGTGCGCGGTGAGGCCCACGGCCATGGAGCCGCGAGCGAACCTCCTGACCTGCACCAGCATCAGCTCCTCGGCGTCGGCGTCGCCGCTCGGGTGCAGGCTCAGCAGCTCGGGCGATGGCTGCACCGGCACGATGCTGTTGAGTGTCTCGTCGGTCGTTGCCTCGACGAACCGAATGCCCGCGTTGTTGAGCAGGATCGCACGGTTGCCGTTGGCGTCCACGCCGAAATACCCGGCCCATTCACGCCGCGCTGCCAGCGCCCTGGAGAGCCCCAGCTCTAGGGCGGCGTTGGGCAGTGCTGAGTGCTGACTCCTGCGAGGAGAAGAAATACAACACAAATGTGTATTGGCTGAAGTTAACCTTGTCGAACACTGTCAGCACGACAGTGTCAGTGGCTGGAGTGACGCCGCTGTCGCCATAAACGGGTTTGATGGCCTTCGATGACTGGACGGTGATCTTCATGTCGAAGGTGACCAAGGGGCTCCCTTCTCTCCTGTCCTTGCCAGTAACTAGAACGGTACAACAAGTAGCAAGAGCGCTAAACCTTTTAACCAAATACAGTAGCACAGTGGATGTGGCTGCATGAACTTGTGTTGAATGCAATATTTTGATCACCAATGGTCGACAAAAGTGGCGCTAATTCCTAACGGAACCTATCTTATCTTATCCTGTCAAAGAGCTCAAGCGATATTGAAGCAGTTGGAAAAGAAACTAAGAGACTCTTATTTTTGGAGTCGTTTAATGGGGATAAAAGATCAATTCCTGAACATAGGATCCTTTATTAAAAAAAAAAGATCCAAACTAAGTTTTGGGAAGACATTTGGCTAGGTGGGGTATCTTTAAAATATCAATACCCCTCTGTTACAGAAGTCCTCGATTCGAACCCTCTTAATGTATCTTTTAGAAGGTCATTAGTAGGGAACAAACTTTGAGACTGGGAGAACCTAGTTGCTAGTCTTTTGAATGTTAACTTGGAAGAGGGTAATGATGTCTTTAAGTGGCATTTACAAAAAAGCGGAAACTTTTCAGTGAGATTGATGTACTTGCTTTTGGTCAATACAAGCATTAGAGCGTCAATGAAAATTTGGCGTACAAGGTTACCTTTAAAGATTAAAATATTCTTATGGTATCTGAAAAACAAGATGGTTTTAACAGATTACCTTTAAAGATTAAAATATTCTTATGGTACCTGAAAAACAAGGTGGTTTTAATGAAAGAAAATTTATCACGTCGCAACTGGCAGGGAGATAAATCCTGTTGTTTTTGTTTTACGACTGAAACAATTCAACACCTCTTTTTAGATTGCAAATGTGGGAGGTTTCTGTGGCGCATAGTATACATGGCTTTTGGAATCATCCCACCACAAAATATCCAACATTTGTTTAGCAGTTGGGTGAAACAGGGAAGCTTGGAACATGAGTCATTATTACTGACAGTAGCAGCGGGGACGTTGTGGGTTCTTTGGCTCTCAAGAAACGATGTTCTATTTGACAAATGTACACCAAAATCTTTCTTGCAGGTACTTTTCAGAGGAACGTACTGGCTGTGACTATGGGCCAAATTGCATTGAAGTGAATGTAAGCATGGATTACTCCAAGCATGCCGTAAACTAGAAACGGTGGCAATGTAGTTATTCTCTTCGTTTGGTTGGCTCCTTGTGGTTATAATTTCCTTTCCTGTGTGATGGATGGACCTTTTTTATTTAACGTGGTGTAAGGAGTCTGTAATAACTTGAGTCTGATTCTCTCTTATGGAGAGATGAAGCCAGAATTTTTTACCATTATCTAAAAAAGATAGTAGATACAGAGATACTACTATTTAGGAATATTGTGTTGTTGGGTTATCATTGTCAATACAAGTACACAACAAATTACTACATATTTTGTTCGTTTGTAAAAAATCGTGAAAGTGACATGTTTGATTTGTCTGCACCAAAATTGCTTTTCCTTCTTCTTAGCAATACCGAATTCGTGGGTCTCGTGAGCATCCAACTTGGATTGTGAATCTGTGAGGTGGCTAATGCACGCACGGCCATGCGTTAATCCGGCCGTACGCACATCCTTTTTTGGGAAAAGGGTCAATTACCAAATTTCTATTTCTAGTAACAAAAACTTTCCACCTTCACTACTCTTGCCTGCGAAACGCTCGACAATAATAGACCCCCATAAAGAAGGAGCAAAGAAGGAAAAATGCATAAGCAGACCAAACAGAAAATCATGAACATGCAAATATGGCTAGAATCACTATGCAATATAGTAATGTCTAATAGGCAGGATAATGGTGTCCTTAGGCAAATGTACTAGTATCATTAAACAAAACACAAAAATGTTATTTTGCCTAATGAAAAACAATATTTTGCCAAGTGAAAAACAAAAAAAATTGCCTAATGAAACCCTCAAATTTGCGAAGGAGAGCAGGGGGAGGAGGCTCGCTGAGCAGCCTAGCGACGGGCAGGGCCACCGGTGGCGGCGGCCAGCAGAACACGGGGAGAGGAGGCGAGGGCAGGGAGCGGGGGGAGGAAGTGCATCTTCGCGATGCACAGCAGGTCGACGAGTCGGCGACGCCCAAGAGTACAGCGGCGCGGTGAAGGAGTAGTGTGGTGCACGGCGATGGCCAAATTCAACTGCCATGTCCGGCGACGCCACCTCTAAGGGTCGTGCGCGGCTTGGGTCCGGCTGCCCCAAGCCGATGCGCAAGTGGCTGGTCGCCATGGCCGCGGCGACGCCGCCTCCTTGTGCCACGGCGGCCTAGATCCGGCCTTCAAACGCACATTGAGGAAGGAGGCGTGGTCGCCAGTGGTGGTCGGGCCCATGACCGAGAAGAAGGGCGAGCCGGAGGAGGCGCGCCAGGGAGGTGGAGCGTGGCGACCAGCTCTAGCTCTAGATCTATGATGCGCGTGGCGTTGGGGAGGTGGAGCACGACAGCCAGCACCAGCTCCAGATCTGCGTCGTGTGTGGCGTCGGGGAGCGCAGTGGCTAGCTCCAGCCGTTGGCGGCCGGTGGGGGAGGGAAAGGGTTGGGAGCCCACACACGCGGGTGACTTTGAGAAGCGGAGGGTGAGAAAAAGAATGTAGGAGAGGGAGAGGGATAAATATGTGCGTGCAGGAGAACAATAGTACTGTTGGTGCTAGAATTTAGCCGACCCAGGTTAATGGGCATAGATCGGTTTAGTGCTAAAAGTTGGGCTATCCAAGGGAGAGATAGCGTGTATTTTGCCTTTTGGGCCGAGTGCCCGTGTATCTTAGGAAAGATAGTTTCTTTGGTAGAGAGTCCGACCAAGATTCCAGTTTAGTTAAGATTTGGAGTTGAATTAGGAAAGGATAGACTTGCTATCCAAGTCTACGGACTATAAATATGTATGCGTACCTATGAAATAAACAGAGACTACTCACGTTCGTCAACAGCGGTTGTCTCCACATTCTCTTGGCGCATCGCCACCCCTAAGCAATTAGGGTTTCAAGGTATATCGTCATGCTGCTCTATTGACTTCTTTCATAGATGTTGATAGGGCATTACGGAGTTCTGCCTATGGTAGATCTTGTACTAAGCATTGTTGTTGGCAAGATCTGCTAGTTATCATGTGCATCGACCCGATCTACTTATTCTCTGAGCTTCACGACATAGATCGGATCGTGCACAATTTACCATCATGCTGAGGTTTATTTAGGTTGATGTTGGTATTCCATACTTTCTCGCACCTCGATCGGTTCCTAGCTAGAAATAATACTCTGTTTATTTATTACGCTAGTTTCTATCAAAGAACCGATCTGGGTAAGTAGACCACTTTATTTCTGTGCATCTTCTATACATCGCCTAAGCAGCGTTGGATCGGCTCGTGGAGTATCGATGGAGGTTTGCCGATGTCATGGCCCGACGCGGGAGAGCCGATCCGAGCGATCCGGCTAGTATTTAATGTCTACCCTGTTTTGTTTGTTCATGCAGAAAGAACAGGAGCCGACCACCGTCACCGCCACCACCTTCCTACCTGTAAGGTCAAGCTAGGTGGCATGCCCAATCACCATCGTAGCCAGCAGTCAGCTAACTGTTTAGCCGATTGGGAGCCGCAGCAAGGAGGAGCGACCGCTACGTCCACATACACCTCTCGGCTTGCATTGTGTTGACCCGTTGGTACACTGCCCACCGGTTTCCCACGGCAACACATTTTTGGCACGCCTGGTGGGACAGTATCGTCATGGCTGGAGGCAAGAGAACTAAAAAGGATGACGAAGTCACGCCCATCGACAGGGTGGAAGACTTTCCTGAGAATCACCAGAAGCATTATGCCTCGATCATACAGGATCTCAAGAAAAAGGTGCTTGCCATGTACGGACGCCCTCGTCACGACGCCATCAGGATCCAAGGAGTTCCCGAGTCACTCTTGGACAAGGTCGACCTCATGACTCCGTCACAGCAGCGCACTGAAGCGCTCCGCAAAGAGATCTAATGGATCACGGCTCACGCCCTCATACGGCGGTCAGTGGCAACCATAAACTGCATGGACAACATTGTGGTCAAGACTGTCAGGGCTGCCTTGGCCGGTGAACCACCGCATACCACCAGCCTCGAGCTGAACGGCCATGTTAGAGAAGCCATGTTCTACTCCAGGCCGCTCACCCCCATTCATATTGAGGTTCAGGGGGATAAATTCGCCGAATTCGTCATGCACCCTCCATGCGACGGTATTCCCTTGGAGCCTCGTGCTTACTCTACGCCACCACTGGTCATCCCTGAGGGATACTTCTGCCAGCTCAGGTACCGACAGCTAGAAGAAGGGGAGCGGCCTCCCCACCCCTACCCCAATCTGATAGTTGTCAACAAGTGATCGGCTCAAGCGCAAGGCACACCGGAGGCTCAACCAGACCAAAGGCCGACGAAATCGGCCGATCAGGAGATGATTGAGTGGCAGTGCGCCTACAGAACTGGGCCGATCCAACTTGATCAGGCCGGATATACTCCTGCAGGCGATCTCAATAGTGTTGTGCAGGAGATCTTGAAGAATCAATACGGGATGGCGCCCAAACGGGGGCCAATTACTTATGCTAAACCTTACCCGGAGGCATACGATTTCCTAGAGCCCCCTCCGAGATTCAAGATCCCGGATTTCACCAAGTTCAGTGGCAACGATGGCGCTAGTACCATTGAGCACGTCAGTCGATATTTGGCACAGCTAGGCGTCGCCTCTCGAGCCGAGCACATGAAGATTCGGCTCTTCTCCTTGTCGCTCACTGGGCCAGCATTTGGGTGGTACACCACGTTGGCCCCGGGATCAATTACTACTTGGAAGCAGCTGGAAGAAAAGTTCCATGCCCAGTTCTTCTCTGATTCTAACGAGGCAACTCTGACCGACCTAGCTAGCATTTACCAGTATCCAAGAGAATCGGTCCAGCAATACATCCAGCGGTTCCGTGAGTTGAGGAACAGGTGTTACTCTCTCCACCAACTGGAGAGGTCATTGGCAGAGCTGGCTTTCAAGGGCACAAACAAGGCCGTCAAAGCTATTTACGGGCCGACTGATTTTGAGTCAGTCAGCCACTTGTTGTCCAATGTTTCGGCCTATGAACGAAGTCATCCCGAAATCCTCTAGGAGGAGAACAAGAGGAACATCGGCTACATTGAAGCCAATGAGGATGACGCGCTGGACAACGTGGATACGTACCTTGTCCAATGGTCGAGGAAGAGCTAGCCGCTACAATGTCAGTAGGTAAAGCAACACGAACCCACTCCTGGCTTCGACTTTGACGTGTCCAAGACTGAGAAGATCTTCGACCTACTGCTCAAAAAGAAGCACTTGGTGCCACTGGCCGGGCATCGAACACCCTCGGCCGAAGAAATACGTGACCACAAGTACTGCAAATGGCACAACAAGCTTGATGGTCATAATACCAATGACTGCAGGGTCTTGAGGACCGAAATCCAGAGGGCCATTGAGCAGGGAAGGCTGGTTTTTGCCCGTCCTCCAATGAAGATTGAGACAAAGCCTTTCCTAGTCAACTCGTTACACGCAGTCCTGCCACCATGGGAACGGGAAGATTTGCCGATCGGCTCAACTGAATCGG
This sequence comes from Paspalum vaginatum, assembly GCA_030272315.1. Lineage (NCBI taxonomy): Eukaryota > Viridiplantae > Streptophyta > Magnoliopsida > Poales > Poaceae > Paspalum > Paspalum vaginatum. The sequence goes on along the minus strand of CM059017.1, from coordinate 36,480,498 downwards.
CTTTCGGCGCTCGAGTGCGGGGAGCGATCTACGCAGGGAGAGTTCTTCGCCATGCCATGGAAGAGCCCAGCCCTGGGCCATCCATCTCAATCAACATGGTCTGGGCCACTGTGGAAGAGAAGGGGAAGGGCAAGGCTGATACGCGCGATGACCTACCTCTTGAGTTTAGGGCTGAATAGCACACTTCGTCCGAAACAATCGAGAGGAATCGACGATTATGCCCAAACTCTAGGGCGTTGATGGGATTGTACACATGGCATCACCAGCGTAGCGAGGAGCTCCATCGCGAGGAAGAAGCATACTACCGCAACCAACGCCGGCGTCACGAGGAGCATCATCGGGGGTACCCACGCTCGCCCAGGCGTGACGCACGACGATGGGAGAGCTCGCGGCAATGCGACGAATGCCTCAACCTCGCCAACCACAGGGAGCGCTGGAGCTGCCCATACTTCTACTACTGCTGGAGTCAAGGTATGAGCAGGCTCCCAACCCCTGATGAATGCCCAGAGTGTTATACCCGCAGGACCGAGCATGGCAGGCCATCGGTGTTCGAGAGCTGGAGGCGCGCGCCCTCGCCGCCGCGTGCTTGTTGACACTCATTATTGCACTATCAACGACCATCAACTATCCATGAATATGAAGATAAATGCATCAAAGTATGGGCAAACCTTTGCTACTAACATATCTCCACGAGTTGTGTTGAAATATTTGAATGCAGGTGACAAAACATACTCAAACATGGTAAAATGGAGCCAAACCAGGAGGTGACTGGCCACATGGCTAAGTCCCCAGGCCGCCCGGCCCCACCTCCAGGCCGCCCGGCCTGTGTCTCTGCCCAATAGGCACCAACTTCGACCTGCATGCACACACATGCCATGTCAACACATCTCCACGGTGGAATCCACGAAAGTTACATGCAATCAACCAGAAGGCCTTGCCACATCATCAATCCAGCCCCTGGATTGGTGAAGTCAGCAATCCTCAGCACTTCAATCCTACGGCTAAGGAAAAAACACAAGTGCGATCCAATGGTTCAGGAGAAAACACAAAGATAACCGCCTTAACCACCATGCAACCGACTTGGGGAGTAAAGATAGACCACAATATGCAGTATGGCGGTGGATCTAACGGCTGGCCAGGCCGCCCGACCTGAAGTGGGGCCGCCCAGCCTCCCTCTAGGCCACCAGGCCTCCCTCTAGGCCACCCGACCTCCCTACTAGGCCGCCCGGCCTACCACCTGTCCCCTAACCGCCTTACCTACCCTATAAATACCCCCCACTCACTTGGTGACTATAAATACCCCCGAGCTCTCATTTGTAAAGTGTGGAAGTTGAGTTAAACACACCATTGTCTAGTTTAGTAGCACTAGGATAGTCTTGGGAGTTAGAATTGAGTCTGAGTCTTTACCTCAGGGATTCCAAAGTTAGCTTCGAGTCTGGCAAACTTTCACAACAATCTGGAGTCGCTGCTCAGAAGGAGAGTCCGTCAAAAGACAATCCACGGGCAGAGGCCTGTGCCATCAACACTGGAGTTTGGATCCACAAACACAAAGCAACCGACACCAACAATGGCTGTGCTTGAGAAGACCATCCGTGACTTTTCTGTCCCATCCAGCAACAACATCCCCACTGGGCCTGAAGTTGCTGTTGGAGAAGGTTTTGAGCTCAAGCCAGGTGTCATTCACATGGTCCAAGCTAGTCCTTTCTGCGGATTGGCGTCGGAGGATGCAAACAGCCACCTCCAGCAATTCTTGGAGATATGCAGTACATTCACTATCAAGGGTGCAACCGCCGATGCTGTTCGACTGCGCCTTTTTCCATTCTCACTGATCGGGAAGGCAAAACAGTAGTTCTATTTGAACCGCAACAACTTGGCAACTTGGGAGGCATGCTCAAATGCTTTCCTTGTAAAGTATTTTCCCTTGGGAAAGACAAGCTCACTGAGGAACCGAATCTCGAGCTTTCAATAGCTCGCTGATGAGACGGTGGCAGAGGCATGGGAAAGCCTTCAAGAGTACATCACTGCCTGCCCCCACCACGGTATGGAAGAGTGGCTGATCATCCAGAACTTCTTCCATGGCCTACACCGGACCGCGCAAGAACACCTCGATGCAGCCGCTGAAGGATCCTTTTTATCCTTGAGCGTTGCCGCTGCACGCACTCTCATAGAGAAGATGGCAAGCAACCAAGGATGGAGACAGGAGAGGGCAAACAATAAGCCCCACGGAGTCCACCATTTTGACAGTACCGACATGTTGGCTACCAAGATGGACCTCTTGCTAAAGAAGCTGGAGGATACTCCTGAAGCTGTGCCAGTCCAGGCATTGGATTCTCGAAAGACTTGCGAGCATTGCGGGAATACCGGCCACACGGGGAACAGCTGTCCCGGAAATGGATCGGAGGACCTTAACTTCATCAACAACAATAGCTTCAACAACGGGCCTCGTCCTCAACCAGGTTGGAACTCGTGACCACACCTACCTTTCTCTGGTCAAGGTACGTCTTTTGGCAGTTCTCAGCAGTTCAATAAAAATCCTTTCGATCAAAAAGCTGTGAACGATAGTATAAGTAAGAAATTCCATGGGAATGATAGAATTCTAGAAAACCTGTCGCTTCAAATGGAAACTCTAAATAGCGCCATGAAGAACCAGCTGAGTTTTAATAAAATGCTAGAAACTCAGATAGCCCAGCTTGTTGCCGCTTTGCCTAGTCCAACTTCGGGTAAGCTCCCGGGTCAGCCCGAGGCACCCCCAAAGGAACATATCAATGCTGTAGCAACTAGGGGTGGAAGGTCTACACAAGACCCCCCACATCCTAGGAATGCAGGGAAAGAACAGGAGAAGGCAGCCGAACTAGAAAAGGAAGATCAAGTGACTAAACCACAACCGGTTAAGGAAGCACCAAAGTCGGCTCCGCACGAGTTCTACGACACCACCGTGCTCCCTTTTCCTCAAAGATAGAAAAATACCACTGTTGATGACTAGTTCGGTAAGTTTGTGGAGGTAATTAAGAAATTATATGTCAATATTCCATGGCTAGATGCGATGCAGGTACCCACGTACACTAAGTACCTGAAGGACATCCTCAACAACAAAAAGCCGCTGCCATCCACAGAAGTCGTGCACCTCACAGAAGAGTGTAGCGCTGCTATACTCAACCAGCCGCCCCAAAAGAAGAATGATCTAGGGAATCCAACCATCTCATGCTCAGTCAGGACCCAACATTTTGATCAAGCTCTCTGCGATCTGGGAGCAAGTGTGAGCGTCATGCCAAAGGTTGTCTTTGATAAACTCACACATGCTACACTTGCCCCTACTGCTATGTGCCTGCAGCTAGCGGATCAGTCGATTCGCTACCCCGACGGAATCACTAAAGACATTCCGGTCAAAATCCGGAACTTCATCGTCCCGGTGGATTTTGTGGTGCTCGACATGGAGATTGATAGCAAAACGCCGCTCATGCTTGGGCGACCGTTCTTAAGCACCGCTGAGGCCACTATTGACATTGGAGCTGGACAAGTCCACCTCAACATCAATGGCAGACAGGAGACGTTTGCTTTCAAGCCGAAGGTAGAACAGTGCCGGCAGGTAAAAACATTCTCATGCTCAGTCAAAAGTGGACTCTCTCATCCTAACAATGGAAAAGATCCTATTAGATGGAGAAGCCCGAAAGCTCAAAGCCGATCGCAGAGCTGAGTCACAAAAACGTGCCTCAATGGCCAAGCCGCTGACAAAGGAAGCAGGAGGCAAGACTCCTGTCATGAAGGTCGCCGCCACAACAGCGAACACACCCAAAGAGTGGCAGAAGAAAGAAATCGCCAAAAGCTAAGCCAGAAAAGACCCAGAATAAAACTCAAAACCAAGAGGCTGTGGCAACCAAGAAGGTATGGCGAGCAAAAGTTGCAGCACAGACGGCCGCTAAGTCTCCGTCAAGTGCTGACTCCGAGCAAAAGGTATGACTTGCCCTCGCCAGGAGGTAAACTGGCATTACCCTTCACTGCATATTTAATTTAAGCGCAAGAATTTTTCGTTATACCACTGCATGTTTAAATCAAAAGTTTTGCATTAGTTTAAAATTTTCCTCTGCATAAGTATTTATTTTCATCTCTTATATCTCGAAAAATAAAAATATTTTTTTAAGTGCTACACCCTCGCTTTTTGAACGGTTTGTGGAGGCTCTGCCCCGCAAGGACGACTAACTTTTTGGACGACTCACTTTTGGATGACTAACCGCTAACGCTAATATTTTTAGTTGTTGTTCTTTGTGTGTTCTTGTGTCTCTTAGTATTTTTTGCGGGATGTCTTCATTCTTCAGGAAAGCCAAGAGAGCCCTAAGCAACATAGGGAAGAGGCTGCACCTCAAGTTCCCGTCCTCATCAGGATCGCGCTCTCACTCGCAGAGCGGGAGTTCTAGGACTCTAGCGCCGTCCGATAGGATGTCGATCAGTGGTGCCAGAAGCCACCAGGAGCAGGAGCAGGATGAAGGAACATCATCACAGCCACCGCGCCATCTTCTCACCTTGCAGGACATTAACATCCAGAGCAATGAGGAAGGGCAGAAGTTGCAGGTCCTCACCACCAAGACTTTTGGGCGAATGAGGTACTTCGATGCATTCTTCCTCGTCACCACAGGTATGTTGGAATCGCGACAACGTGGGATGGCTGGAGCTCTCAAACATCACGGAAGAAGGATCCATCCTTCTCACTCAAGAATTCCTGATGACTCTCCGCTTGGATAGACGCTCAACAGGTACGATCATTTCCTTCCGTTTGTTCAATATTGAGTTCGCTGTTCATCCAAGGAGGTTCGCTGACCTCCTAGGTTTCGCCTCCAACTGCTCAGTAGGAGACGAGCCCACGGGCTACAGCATGTAAACTTTTTGGACGGAAATTTGCGGAGAACATGTTAAGGGGAAACATAGCACAACTAAAATCCACAACCCTACTCTTAGACTTCTGGCTCGTTGGGTCTCACTCGTGGTCTTTCCACGTACTGAAGTTCGTTGTACACCCAACGAAGACCTCAAGTGCCTATACGCCATGTGCAAGAAGAAACCTTATGCACCAATCCTAGATATAGTCCGTCACTGGGTGGATATGCCAAGGACCAACACCCCCATAAACATCACTTTGTTTGTTACGCGGATTGTATCCAACCTGGGCCTCCTAGAGAACGCCCAGATTGAATACATTCCGAATGACTCATCACACATTATTGGGGAACAGCACTTTATCCAGGCACATTTTATGAAGAGAGATGGCCAGAACTTAGTCATGACATGGTTTGGGCATAATCTCGAGCTGCCGCTTCCCGCACCGCAGTTTGATATGTATAGAGTTAGAAAACTAACCAAGCAGCTCGACGTGGAGGCACCTCGCCAAAGCATCAGCGGCGTCATGACTAGGGCCCAGCGATGACAAGCAGAACATCGCCGAAGGGCACAACAGGAAGCCGAAGAAGAAGAAGCAGACCACTTGTGGGCACCCTATACGGCAACCCCGTCGGGCACAGACTCGGAGTTATCACGACTCCAACGCTATGCCCAACCGGAACTGTGGTAGAACAGCAGCATGGATGGAGGTGGTTCATACCACCAACCACCATATGCTCCTGAGTACTATGGGGCAGGTATGTCACATGGCCTTTACAGGAGTGCAGGTCCATCTGCATCAGCCCGGTTCAACACCGACAACATGGCTGGCCTCAACGCCGCTATGGAAGGGATGAACATAGGCAGGTACAACCAGAGGCTATACCAGCAGGTGGACGACATCCACCGACGTACCAGGGCGATGATCCAACAGCTTCAGGAGAACAGCACCATGCTTCAGAACTCGAATGAAATGGTGGAAGCCGGCTTCATCAATGCTCAGGACTTCCACAGCTATTACTACCAAAACTCCTAGCTTCATTGAAGCTTGGGGGGATGGTAGTACAACATGAGCATGCTTCTTCGTGCCCAGACCTCAGAGTAAGGCCCCCATTCCTTGTCCTTGTCCTCTCCTATGCAGCAGCACCCGTCCAGCAGTACCCGTCTCACCGGCAGCAGCAGCAACACCCGTTCGACCGAGAGTAAGCATTAATAACTCCTTATTTTGTTTCTTTATCTAAAAAAAATTTGAAAAAAAAAGACAAAAAAAAGTGTCAAATAAATTAAATTCCCAACTTTGATATATTACCTTCATATATGGAAATGATGAATAGTTGCTCTATCATGTTCTTGCTTAGTATTCTATGCGCAAACCATGCTTAGCTTAATTTCGAGCTTGTGTGTATAAAGTGAAAGCCTGACCTATTACTTTGTGGATGCCTTTATATAAACTTTGTCTAAGTTGTTGTGAGAAGTGATATGACTAAGTACTAGACCAGCTCTACATTTTCTTAGTAAGAGGAACATCTTAGGTTATTTTCTTGAAAAATGAAAATAAAGTTCCCCCGTTGGTTTTGAAACACCTACCAGAGCGAAATACACTGAAATATCAGAGCCTAGCTTGTTTAAAGCTATTTAGTGTTATTTTGAGCTTTATCAAATTTTGAGTCTCATTGAATGGAATCATCACTATCTTGTGAATTGTTGGAGCAGAATACCAATACCACATATGCATTGACCTACGCTGGGTATGCATCCATATATCTCCAAATCAACACCATTGACCTTACTCCTTCCAAGTAAAATGAGGTAGGATGTGGAGCCATCAAAAAGAAAATAAAGCATGCTAGTTAAACATGGCAAAAAAAAAATAAAAAAAGAAAAGCATACTAGTCAAGCATGGCAAAAAGAGAGAAAAATACAAAAAGGCTCCACATTCATACCTATCATACAAAAGAAGGAGAAGGAAACAAGGAGATCCATCCATTCACAACCACCAAATAAGCTCCAATGATGAACATGGTTAGCTAATGTAGTACATTTCTTTGGTCCAATCTTTGGCTTTGCAAAATAAACAACCTAAGTAAGCTAAGTTCTTCCTCACCCTGAGCTCCACATAAGCTTTAGTATAGGAAGTTCTTGGCCATGCTCTTGGCCTAAAAAAGGTGAGGATACACTTATGAGCAATCAAGAGTACCTCCGGGGAAACTTGTTTTATTTTGAAAATCTGCAAAAACACCTGAGATAGGAGTCCCAAAAGAAGTGTTTTGAGCTAAGCCTGCAACTGAGTCGTTCCTTCTCTCAACCACCCAAGACATGGTAAGTCAAAAGAAACACCACAGGTATGGAAAGGGTAATCATTGCACCCTAAGGTTTGAAATCAGAGCATGAGTGTCGGTTATGCATAGTTTCTATTCTCGAACACTGATATTTGTAGCAACTCCTGATCCATAACTCATCTTGGCTTTACTCGAGGACGAGCAAAGGTCTAAGCTTGGGGGGTGTTGACGGTCATTATTGCACTATCTACGACCATCAACTATGCATGAATATGAAGGGAAATGCATCAAAGTATGGGCAAACCTTTGCTACTAACATATCTCCATGAGTTGTGTTGAAATATTTGAATGCAGGTGACAAAACATACTCAAACATGGAAAAATGGAGCCAAACCAAGAGGTGATTGGCCACATGGCTAAGTCCCCAGGCCGCCCGGCCTCACCAGAGGCTGCCCGGCCTGTGTCTGGGCCTAATTGGCACCAACTTCGACCTGCATGCACACACATGCCATGTCAAGACATTTCCACGGTGGAATCCACGAAAGTCGCATGCAATCAACCGGAAGGCCTTGCCACATTATCAATCCAACCCCTGGATTGGTGAAGTCAGCAATCCTCAGCACTTCGATCCTGCGGCTAAGGAGGAAACATAAGTGAGATCCAATGGTTCGGGAGAAAACACAAAGATAACCGCCTTAACCACCATGCAACAGACTTGGGGAGTAAAGATAGACCACAAGATGCAGTATGGCGGTGGATCCGACGGCTGGCCAGGCTGCCCGTCCTGAGGTGGGGCCACCCGGCCTCCCTCTAGGCTACCCGGCCTTCCTACGAGGCTGCCCGGCCTGCCACCTGTCCCCTAACCGCCTTACCTACCCTATAAATACCCCCCACTCACTTGGTGACTATAAATACCCCCGAGCTCTCATTTGTAAAGTGTGAAAGTTGAGTGAAACACACCATTGTCTAGTTTAGTAGCACTAGGATAGTCCTGGGAGTTAGAGTTGAGTCTGAGTCTTTGCCTCAGGGATTTCGAAGTTAGCTTCGAGTCTGGTAAAGCTCTTGTATCTTTATATCTTTGTACTCTTGCTACTTCAGTATAATATACTTTGTTGCTCTATCCTTTGAGTTATACTTTACTTTATTTCTTACACTTGCTCTGATCTAAGGCTAAGTCAGTCTGAACCCTCTGATCAAGGACAGACATTAGTGATCAAATTCTTACTTGATCACTAGTTTAGCATGCCATCTTACCCACGTAGATTTGGTTGGTAGCCCCTCTTGGTGAAAGCATTAGGGAGCCTCTGTAATCTGACCCCGTCGTTCGGTAAGCCCGTAGGCGTTAGCCAGTTGCCGTTCGGTTGGCCAACTATCTACCCCCGCGCCTCCTCAGTGTAGTCTGGAATTTCGCTCGACGCAAGATCCTAGTTCGTGTTTGTTTAACTCAGTTCAACCGCGAATACTCCTATGCAGTAGTTAAGGAATAGAGTTTGGATATCTTAATCTCACTCGTTGTCCTCCTAGGCAACTACCTTGTTGTTTACAGCTTTGGTCCCTGTTTACTCTTCACACCATACACTATCTTGTTCATCTTACCCCCGTTGTAAGAATAGCTAGTGTTTATCTGAGTTACAGAACTGTTTGAAGTTCAAACATATCATTCCACCTATTAGCCTTTGCTTCCCTGTGGATTTTTACGATACCTGGAATACTCTGGGTGAAAAAGCTACAGCGAATCTCCGTGCGCTTGTGGAGTAAAATCTGTTACGCTAAGAGATGTCAACAGTGCCTTTATCATGGCGTGGACGCGGCCCCTCTCCACAGCCATGACGGCCTGAGTCCCCATCGAAGAAGCGACAAGCATCCCCACTTCCAAGGCAGGCACCACCTCCTCCGCAGCAGCACAGACCGCCGATCCAGGAGGCCAATGATGGTCGACGTCGTGAGGAATGTCACATGTCAAGATCTCCAGAGGCCTGTGAAGGTCACAAAAGCGTAGGGTTCAACATCTGCGTTGCTTGGAACAAGCCGAAGAGGAGTACCTTCGGCAGCTGAAAAAGTTTGGTGGCATCTTTGACATTCCAAGCTTGCGTCCAGAGCACAACTTCATGTGGAAGCGCAAATTGCAGTCTGAGGTGGCTGAAGCGCCAGCCAAACCAGCTGCGGCTAGCTCGTCGAAGATGAACAAAAAGGATAACACCTTGGACATGGACAGCGACAGTCAATCGGACCACGGGGACGACTTTGAAGGGGAAGTCAATGCAGTTCTAAAGAAGGCCGCGGCGGATGTCAACATGGTCTTCTACTTGCCAGACGATTTCTGACCCCCCAGCGTGGAGCAGACTGCCGAGTCTATGGCACGGCTTAGCCTCGGCCCCGCAGCTACTATTTTTGAGAAGCCGATCGACAAAAAATATCTGCACCTTATGCCATTACACATAAAGGGGTTCGTCAATGGCAAGCCCGTCAGCAGGATGCTCGTTGATACAGGTGCGACCGTTAATATCATGCCATATTCCATGTGTCGCAAGCTTGGCAGATCTACAGAGGATCTTGTTGATACCAACGTCACGCTGAAAGTTTTCAAAGGGAACCCGTCGAAGGTCAAAGGAGTTCTCAATGCTGAGCTGACAGTTGGCAGCAAGACCATGAATACTTCGTTCTTCGTCATCGACGATCACGGCCCTTTCACTGTCCTGCTTGGTCGAGATTGGATCCATGCCAACTGCTGCGTCCTGTCTTCTATGCACCAATGCCTGATTCAGTGGAACGGCGACGAGATCGAAGTGGTCCCTACTGATGAGTCCTACGATGTCGCATTGTCCGAGGCACAATTTTGGACAAAAGAAGCAGAGTGCCTCTCGGGTCATCAAAATTCAGACTGGGGCTTTGTCGACCTAGCAAAAAACAGGATCATGCCGGTTCGTGCAACCGGCGACCAACCTTAGATGATGAAACAGCTAGTGTATCCACCGATCCCTCTGATGGGCTCACTAGTTGGTGTAAACTTTCTATGGGTTCATGACCCGTAGTGGCCGATCTGCGTGATCGGCCCAAAAAAATTTGTAATCATATTTTGTGTAAGATTTCTGCATTGGCTGATCTGTGTGATCGGCACCAAAACATTAATTTAATACATGTTTCTTCCAATAAGGATGTTCTTTCTTGCGATGATCAATCAACTCCTGATGAAGAACGATCAGAAGCTGCGCACTTTCATCCCTCTCCGGCGTCATCAGGATCCACTCAGGAATTCATGGAAGAGGGCAAGCTCGGTTTTGGTTTCACGCTATCCGACGAGCTTGAACAGGTCAACATCGGCTTAGGGGATCGACCAAGGCCGACGTGGATCAGTAAAAAGCCTGACCCGGAGTTCAAAGCCAAGTTGATCGAGCTGCTCAGGGAGTTCCCATATTGCTTTGCCTGGGAGTACCATGAGATGCCAGGTCTTGATCAGTCTATTGTTGAACATCGGCTGCCGATCAACCCGGTTTTCGATCATTTGCTCAATATCCCAGGAAAATCGACGCGAAAATCATTGATACAGTCAAAGAAGAGATAGAGAAGATGATTCGCACTGGGTTTATCTGCCCTTGCCGATATGCCACTTGGATATCGAGCATTGTTCCTGTTTGGAAGAAAAACGGTAAGCTCAGGATATGCATCGACTTCATGGATCTAAACAGAGCTACCCCAAAGGATGAATACCCGATGCCCATTGTAGAGTCGCTCATCGATGCTGCAGCTGGTCACAAGATGATGAGCTTCCTTGATGGCAATGCCGGGTATAATCAAATCTTTATGGCCAAAGAAGATGTTTACAAGACAACTTTTCATTGCCCACAAGGTTTGTTCAAGTTTGTGGTCATGACCATCGGCTTACGGAATGCTGGAGCAACTTACCATTGGGCCATGAACTACATCTTCCATGATCTCATCGGCCAGCTCGTGGAAGTATACATTGATGATGTGGTGGTCAAGTCAGTATTGCAGGAAAACCACTTAGCCGATCTGCGTCAAGTCCTCGAGTATACTTGTAAACATGGCACGAGGATGAATCCCGATAAATGTGCGTTCGGCGTCACTGCCGGATAATTCCTTGGATTCATGATCCATGAAGGAGGTATAGAAATCGGCTCGAAGAGTAAGGATGCCATTAAGACAATGACACCACCAACAACCAAAAAGGAGCTTCAGAAGCTGATCGGCAAGATTAACTACATCAGGAGGTTCATCCCTAACCTTTCGGCAAACATGAAGCGTTTATGCCTTTGGTCATGACACAGCGTAGCAGTGAGTTTGTGTGGGGCCCTGATCAACAACTGGCATTCGACAACCTAAAAAAGTACCTGACGGCACCACCAATGATGGCCCCACCTCGACTCGACCTCCCATTCATTGTCTACCTTTCAGCCGATGAAGTTTCCATTGGCTCTCTGCTGATTAAAGAAGTCAACGGCAAGGAGCATGTCATCTACTATCTCAGCCGACGATTACTCGACACAGAGACCAGGTATTCCGAGATGGAATGTTTATGTTTATGCTTATATTTTACATGCACCAAACTGCGGCATTACCTGCTCAACGCTGAGGTGCTTATCGTCTGCAAAGCCGATGTCATCAAGTATATGTTGTCAGCACCGATCCTCAAAGGGAGGCTCAGCAAATGGATGTTCGCTTTGTCAGAATTTGACATCAAGTTCCGACCAGCGAAAGCTGTCAAAGGCCAGGCGTTAGCCGATCTTATTATAGAGTGATAGGCTCCATGGTCCCATTTCCTCAACATATCATTTTGGGCTTTGTTCTTCGACGGGTCTGCGTGCGACACTGGTTGTGGCATTGGGCTTTTCATCATCTTCCCTTGGGGGGGCACAATATGAGTCCGCCTTTCGCCTCAAGGAGCGTCGTGCCAACAACCAGATGGAGTATGAAGCTTTGTGCAAAGGTCTTGAGATGTTATTGGACGTAGGTGCCTAAGCAGTCGAAGTTTTTGGTGATTCAAAAGTCGCCATTAACTAGTCCACGGAGGACTTCAATTGTGCAAGTGATTTGCTATATCCATATCTCCTCTGTTGTCAGGAGTTGATGGCAAAGTTCCGTTATGTTTAGCTCAAGTGGATACCAAGGGACGATAATGCCGAAGCTAGCAAACTCGCACAAATAGCTTCTGGCTATGCAGAGCAAGTCGAGGACGTCTGTGTTGACACATTGCAATTGACGTCAGCTGATTGGAGAGCCGATCTCCTCAATTACTTGAGGAATCCAGCTCGGGGGGCAGATAAGAAGACAAGACAGCGAGCTCTGAAGCATGTGCTAATTGGTGAAGAACTTTATTTTAGAACCATTGAAGGCTTGTTGTTAAAATACCTAGGCCCGACAGAAGCGCTCAAAATCATGCATGATGTACACGAAGGGACTTGCGGTACTCATCAATCGGCTCACAAGATGAAGTGGTTGATCAGAAGGTCTGGCTATTATTGGCCGACTATGCTGGAGGATTGTTTCAAATATTATAAAGGTTGCCAGGAGTGTCAAAGATTTGGGGCCGTACAGATAGCTTCGGCTAGACCATTAAATCCTATTATCAAGCCATGGCCATTCAGAGGCTGAGGCATGGACATGATTGGACAAATCAACCCTCCAACTGGCAAGGGCCATAAATGGATTTTAGCCGCAACCGATTATTTCACCAAATGGGTGGAGGCTGTACCGATGAAAAATGTCACGGCCAAGGATGTGATAAATTTTGTCAAAGAACACATCATTCATCGGTTTGGGATACCACAGACCATCACCACAGATCAGGGGTCTATTTTTTTTTAGAAGAATTCAAAAAATTTGCTAAAGAGATGGGCATCACCTTGATACAATCTTCACCATACTATGCTCAGGCTAATGGTTAGGCTGAGGCGTCAAACAAAAGTCTCATCAAGCTGATCAAGCGAAAGATTGACGAATATCCCAAGCAATGGCATGATCGGCTGGCTGAAGCATTGTGGGCACATCGAATGTCATGTCATGGGGCTACCAATGCACTCCCTATCAATTGGTCTACGGCTAGGAGGCCGTTATGCCTTGGGAGATCAACATCGGCTCTCGACGGGTTCAGTTTCAAATTGACCTAACAGCCGATGAATATTCAGCGCTCATGAACATCAACATGGATGATCTGACGGAAATTTGGCTCTAGCTCTCGAAAAGATCAAGGACAACAAGGCCAAGGTAGCAAGAGCTCGTAACAAAAAAGTAAAGCCAAAGAATTTTCAAGTTGGAGATCTTGTATGGGAGCTAGTTTTGCTAGTTGTAACAAAGGACCCAGCATATGGAAAATGGTCACCTAACTGGCACAGGCCATTTCGTATAATAGAAACACTGGAAGGAGTACGGTTTAGCAGGAACATCAATGGCAAGTACTTGAAAAAGTACTATCCCAGCTTATGGATCGGAACCTGATCTATTTCATACAAGGCTGATGCGAGGCCATCTGGACTTGACAGAGCCGATGTGTTAGCATCGCCTTGAGAAGAAAAATATATATATAATAATAATAAAAAGGAAGATTACAAAAGTATGGGCCGATGTACCCCATTGGCCTCGATTAGAGCCGATGCAAATTATGCATCGCCTTTAGAATAAAAAATATTTAATAAAGATTCTGTCCGTTGTCAAATATGCTCGGTGGGCATGAAAAATAGAGGCATGCCAGATTAAACAAAGGTTCTAGTTACGAGTTCATTATACAGATGATGGAGCAAAAAGTTTATGAATAAACTAGGGGACTGCAACAAGAGCCTTCAATCAAACCTCATCGGTTGAGTTGATGATTTGACGATCTAGTTCATCAGAGCTAACGACCAAACTCTTGTTCAGCGAACGGACGCGCGCCAGGTTTGTCTTGAGCGTTGTGGACAGTTGTTGCTTTTCACTTGCAATCTTTTCCATGTCTGCATCGTTGGCTATGATGGCTGCGTCAACCTCGGATAATTCTTGTTAGAGGCGTTTGATTTCTTCATTTAGTTTGATCTTCTTCGCGTCAAGCTCCTCCCTAGTGGACAGCAGTCGCTTATTGACACTTTGATCATCAAGAGCCGCCTTGAGTTGGTTTGCTGCCGTACATTCCCTAACGATTTCTTCCTTCAAAGCTAGCTGTCTAGCATGAGAAGCAATGCACGTGGTGGCCGCTAGAACATCCTCAAGAAGGAAGCCCAGATGGGCCGTAGGCTGAAGCGCCTGCTTCAGGTCTGAAGGAAGATCATCAGCAATTGACTCAAAGACCGGTCGGATCTCATCACAGTCAATGACCAGTTGTTTGATTGGGGCTTCCAATCGCTTCACAATGTCCTCGAGTTTGGCGACCATGTGTGCAGTAGATGAAGGCGACACAGGCGGGCTCTCGGTTATCAATGTTTCACCGATGGTGGAAGGATCAAAGTTCAACAGTTTTGCCACATTGAAGGTCTGACAAGAAAGGGGCAGTAAGATTAGGCAGTCTTGAGGCAAAGACGGCATGATAAAGGTATGTGATGGTCTTACCTCGGGCAAATCAGCCTCTACTTCGACTCCTGCGTGGCCGGATGTGTCCTCAGGCGGAGCATCACAACGCTCGAGCAAAGCTCCTCCTACATCGGCTTCGTGCTCCCGACTGCGGATATGACCATCCTGCATTATACATGGAGTTCTTTGAATTAATACAGATGGTGACAGAAAATCCGAGGAATCAGGAGAAATTTTATTGGTGAATCAGGAAGTGATGGAGCCGAGGGAGCAACTGGCTTCTTGATGGATGTCTTTTTAAATCTCGGTTGGCTGGGCCCTCTCCCTTCTCATTGCCATTTCAAGCCAGGAGCAGCAAAGATGACTTTATCGAGAGAAGGTGCATTGGCTTGATACAACGGCACTGGAGCCATTTGTAGATACTTAAATGGCTGGCTCGATTCATTGGTTGGGCTTGGACCTTCTTGTAACTGAGTAGAAGAAAACTCAGTTAGATTCTAGAATAATGGGAGAAGGGAAAGAATCAAGGCCGAAGTGAACATACCTCTTCTAGTGTGGCTTGGTATTTTGAGTCGATTGCCACAAGAGCCGATGCAACTGCGCCCTGAAAGAGGTAGGGTCTCCAGTAATCCTTCCAAGAGTTGAAGCCATCGGAAGTATGTACGAACTCCAGATCACCAGGTGCTTCTAGCTTCAAGTCAGAAAAAATGGCATAGGCTTTGGAAGCTACCAGTGAGTCGGTCAGATCAGCTCGGCTCTGAATTCTCTCATGAATGATCAGACATGGAGAAATCTGATTTAAGCCGAACTGACGAGTAGCTAAGACAGGTTGGTATGATTCATACCCTGGTTTGTTGATCCTATTGCTAGTGCTCGTACTGACTGGGAGGAGGCACGGAGTGATCATGATGCTGAATATGGCTCGGGATTCTTCATCAGTGGGGAAACTATCTAGTCTAAAAAAAGATGGATTTTTGAAATGCTCTAATTCAGCATATGCATCATAAGAAGGTGTGTTCTGGGAGCTATAGAATCATTTGTATCTCTTGGCCGTTTCTGCAGTAGCAGTATTGGTTACAGGTAGCTGATGCAGGGCTTGGCCAAATGAAGTACAGTGAATAGACTTACCAGAAGAATCTAGGAAAGATTGGGATTCTAATCGAGGGAAGTCTGGAATTTCAGTGCGAAAGTAGAGCTTGCACCAAAGCTGAACAAACCACCAAGGTCCTCCTGTCTTCGTATGCTAATTCGATAAGATACGTTGGGTGTGTTTGCGTTTCTTAACCTAGTGAAATAAATCCCCAAGCGCACGGAAACACGTTGTAGCTTTTCACCCAAGAGTATTCCAGGGTATCGAAATCCACGAGGAACGAGGAGTAACTTAATGTAAAACGGATAGGACCGAACAGTAAAACCAGCAATTGTAGAGATAATTAACAAAGCAGAGCAGGATCACTACTTTAGATAGAACAACTTAACCTTACTAAACAAACTAGTACTCTGCTTAACAGGTTTACTTGGACACTGAGGCTATAGAACCACTTCCAGGCACCAGAGTGCTGATAACCCAGACGAGAAAGGCGGGAGCTACATGACTCAGCTATATGTCGATGACAACTTATCTGAACGACGGAGTTGGACTACACAGGACACACACCCGCTATCACCAGGTGGGACTACCAACCAAAACTGCGTGGGACAAGACACCTTCCAAGGCAAACTCTAGTCTAGACACCACGTCTACATAACCGAGTTTGCTACTACACTGGTTCGAAGCCAGAGAGCAAGCACAACTATATAGTTAAACTACACAGAGCACACTTGGCACCCGTAAACTATTGAGCGGGGACTAAGTATGTAAGTAAAATGAGTATGAAATAAATAAAGTAGAGGAGCAAGGAACTTTACTGTATCCTGGAAATAGAGTAATATTTTCTCTGAGAATAAGAGCTCGGGAACAGAATACCAGAGGGAAATCTGACTCCTTCACTCTACAACTCACTACTCACTCTTGATACACTTGGCTCTCCCTACAATGCCAAGGGAGGCCTTACTACTATACTCTACACTCAACTACACAACCACACTATTCTTCTTTTGATCCACCACACCTTGCAAATGACCTCCCAGGGGGTATTGATAGCATTGGAGACCGAGGGGGGTATTTGTAGGTGTGCAAGGTCGGTAGTGGGGTAGGTTTGTGGCCGGGTGGCCACTGTGCATGGCCGGGCGGCCATGTAGGTTGGCCGGGCGGCCACCCGATGAATCGACTTTGAAGATTCAACGGTTGATATGCACTCCTGGAGTCGGTTGACGGTTAGTGGAGTCGATGCACGTGAAAAATAAGCCGAGGGGTGGCCGGGCGGCCACTCCCTGGATCGCTGACGTCATCAATCCGTTGCATCATGGTTTTTCATTCCTTGGATACATTGGATTCTTGGTTGCACGGTTGGATTTGTCTTCATTTGTGTTTTTTTGCATGCAGGTCAAAGATTGGATTGGTGACATGGTCGGGCGACCATGTGGCATGGCCGGGCGGCCACCCAACTAGGCTGGGAGGCTGCCTGGGCCTGTTGATGGCCGGGCGGCTAGGGAGGATGGCCGGGCGGCCATGGTTTATGGCCGGCCGGCCAGGCACTTTTGGCCCATGCCTTTCCCTTGCCACTTTGTGTCTATTTTGTGCATTTCTTCGTTATTTTGTACGTGACATGCTCCTGCATCCAACTTTTGTACACAACTCGTGAAACTGATTAGTAATACATAAAAACTTGATAAATTATGCCCTCAAACATGAAATGTTGGCGGTCAAAATGGGTTTTATCGACCGTCAACACCCCCCCCCACACACACTTAAACCTTTGCTCGTCCTCGAGTAAAGAGTAGAATTAAGCATAAGTGGATAGGGCATAACATCAACATTCACCATAGCAAACACCATATTATTCCCGACTATTTCATCGCCTAGGATTTCAGTGGTGTCTACACTTTCGTTTTGAGATGTTGAAGCATGGAAGAAGAATATATCAGTCAACTTTAGGTTCCCCCACACTTGAATAAAGAGGATTTCAGAATTTTCAAAAAGCAGGGCTTACCAACTCTTTTGATCTCAAGACTAGCTCTCAGTCACTCACAGGACAAAGTGTCCTTGTCAGAATCTTGTTTTCCTCACATCCTATACTACCAAGGCCTTTGTGGAGCTGAGGTAGTCAAGAAAATGGGGCTTTCCCATCATGTTTATATCGTCAAATCAAATCAAGTGTCAAGAAAAAGATTCATAATCAACTGAGATTTGGCCATGTGCAAGTGTAGTGTAGGGACTTGTCTCTTGTAGGTGTTTTGCTTGATTCCCATGTTTGAGTAGAGGGCATGGAGTTCTTCTTTCTTTTCTTTTCATCTTTTCATACTCTTTTTTTTCTTTTCTTTTTTTTCTAATCTCCATGCCACGCTTTCTTTCAAACAAGACTTGAATGGGATCATTGGTATTTCATACACACCTTTTCGAGCAACTTTATTTCATGGAACGTGCATGTGAAGGCCAAAATTCTCAATTGAAATGAGCTCTTTTAATGGCACAAAACTTGATAAGACTCAAAACAATCAAGGAAGCACGAATGTACAAGTTTCTTTTTCGTATGTGGCATTGGTAGGACAAAAGATAGGTACTTGAGATCATCCGAGATGGGACCTTCACTTTATTTTACAAATAAAACTCTTACTCTTGTGGGAAGGTTCCATTGGTTTCCTCTAATTATCTTATCTCACATGAATCAACAACTTAAACTTAAGTGGTTCCCTATTCATGAGAGTATCCAGAGGCAAGATTAATCTAGCATAGGGAAAAAGATGGTGCAAGCACAAGTTAAATGTGACGTCATGGACATGTAGAGCATGATTTGATCAAGTTCATGTGTGAAACGCAAAGAACTGGAGGTATATGAACATAAACATGTATACCTGACCTCCATGTACGGGTTTGAGGTAAAGATGGGCCAGTCAGGCCCATCACCATGGCCGGGCGGCCATGGGGGGTGGCCAGGCGGTCACACCTTGTTGTGTTTTCGACCCGTGCGCTGGTTTGTTCTGTTAAGGGAGCTTTGGGGAGACGTGACAAGTCCCCGCGGCATGTTTTTGTGAAAATTGATGGCCGAGCGGCCACTGTGTATGGCCGGGCAGCCACTAGTTTTCGCTCAATTCCCTTGAAACTTTCTGAGGAGCGCGTTTGTACCCTGTAAATTGTGTTTTGATCATGGTTCCTGCAGGGTTAGTGACAGGAGGTCGAATGGTTCTGCCCATTCTTCCCAAACTCATTATTGAAAGGGGAAACTATCCTACCTTTATTGAATTGATAAAATTGGAGGCACTTACTACAAAGGGAAATTAAACAAAGCAAAACAAACTTCAACCCTAGAATTGAAAAGGAACTAAAGCGCCTAAGATAACTAGAAGCATGGGCGTCTATGGTGCGGGTGGAAAAGATCAGGACGCCCCATTGCTTCTGCAAGACGGCGGACTTTGGCGGACATTCCCTTCCTAAGAACATCTATCTTATCATCTATGTCCATCCGCCATAGTTCACCTTCAGTGCAGTGTTCCTCTAAATTATGCAGAGTGAGAAAGGCTACCACTGAATGTAGGGAGGTAGTAATCTAGGGGAGTTAGAAATTGTTACCTTCAAATCAAAAACTCGCTCGTAGAGAGTGTTTTCCTCAACCGCGCTGCTGGACGCCGCCATTTCACCAGGTTGGTTAAAGATGGATTGTAATGGCAAAGTGTTTTTGCGTCAAGAGGTGGAAGGCAGGTTTTGGGATTGGTTCGCTTGCCTTTTATAAGGGGCTATCCGTACCCAACAGAGTAGCGTGGGATTTTTGGAATTTGGCCAAAGGATTCATGCCTTTGGCTGGATGGTCAGAGTGTGGGATCACCATTGGCTATTAGCCGATGCCGATTCAGGATCCGATTTTTGAGCATAGCTTAGTGCATTGCCACTAAGCCGATGCCACTGAGTCGATCTAATTGTGCCGATCTTCAAAAATGAATCTTCAAGATCGGCTCAGTACGTTGCTACTGAAGCCGATGTTAAGGAGTCTTAGAGGGATTTTGGACAAACGAACCAGTAAAGGAAAGTTCATTAATTTATATATTCTTACTAAGGAATATGTACATTGATGACAAAATATAAAGGGGGGGAGGGGTCCCTAGAGCCGATTTCATGACTATTGGTTTGCCTAAAATTTGGGGATTCTTCCTAAGAGCCGACGCAGCGGCTAAAAGAGAAAATTAACTGATTAAAACTAAAACCAAAAGCGCTTGAAGCGTCGCTATCTTCGGACGACTTGTCGTCGCCATCCTCGCCATCCTCGTCTGCCTCATCGTCGGCGTCCTCGCCGTCGGAGAGCTCAAGGTCTGAGGGACCTTCATTTCCCTGGGCGAGGAGGTCCTCATCCTCGTCCGGCTCCTCCGGCGCGGCGTCGTCGTCGTCTTCCTCCTCAGGCTCCTCGGCCTCCTCCATCCCCTCATTCTCCATCGTCCCAGGAGAAGAGGTCGTCATCGCTTGAAGGGAGAAGGGGGCCGAGGGTGAGGACGCCGAGGTCCTCGTCGCCCGTCATCTCTGAGTCGTTGTACTCAGAGGACCCAGAGCTCCACGACATTGCGTCGTGGTAATACTCCTGGAGCTCGAGGGGGATGATCGGCGGTGGCGGCTCCATCTGATCGTCGTGGACATAGAGCGCCGGCGGGGGAGTGCTCCACCCGCTGCTACGGCCGGCGTCGGAGTCGGCGCCGGCGTCATCGCTGGAGATGACAATGATCTCTGGCGGAGCAGGGGCAACGGCCGGAGGAGGCGGTGGCACCAATGTCTGCGCGACGGGTGCCAGGAGCACCGACACCATGCACTTCAAGTAGGAGGAGACGCGCTCCACCGGGGAAGGAGGCCCCAAGGGCCACGCGATGGAAGGGGAGGAAGGATGTTCCGGGATGTTGATTCCCCTAGATGACATGACGGAGATCAGGGGGTCTCTCAGCTTTCTTTGGCTGAAGAAGAAAGAAGAGGCGGTTGCTGATGTGAAGAAAACAGGGGAACCTCTGTACTTGTTAAGTACTAGATTGGAGGAGGATGAAGAGGCGATACACAGTTACCAAGGCGCCGAACGGTCATCATGAACCGCGTGGCGTTCCAAGTCCGATGGGACGGGGTGGTCAGCGCCCGTTTCTCATTTGGTAACGTGGCGTTTCAGGTTCGACGTGACAGATCGGCAGGGAATCCATCTTCATTTGGTTTTGAAATAAAATCTTTATTTGCCAAAACCAGGCGGCATGTGTTGGCGCCAGAATTTTGCCGACCTAGGTTAATGGGCCTAGGTCGGTTTAGAGCTAAAAGTTGGGCTATCCAAGGGAGAGATAGCGTGTATTTTGCCTTTTGGGCCAAGCGCCCGTGTATCTTAGGAAAGATAGTTTCTTTGGTAGAGAGTCCGATCGGGACTCCAGGTTAGTTAAGATTTGGAGTTGAATTAGGAAAGGATAGATTTGCTATCTAAGTCTACGGACTATAAATATGTACCCGTACCTATGAAATAAATAGAGACTACTCATGTTCGTCAACGGCGGTTGTCTCCACATCCTCTCGGCGCATCGCCACCCCTAAGCAATTAGGGTTTCAAGGTATATCGTCATGTTGCTCTATTAACTTCTTTCGTAGATGTTGATAGGGCATTACGGCATTCTGCCTATGATAGATCTTGTACTAAGCGTTGTTGTTGGCAAGATCTGCTAGTTATCATGTGCATCGACCCGATCTACTTATTCTCTAAGCTTCACGACATAGATCGGATCATGCACAATTTACCATCATGCTATCCTTTGATGTTATCATCTTTTGCAATATATGCTGTGTCAAGCCACCGCCATATTTTGATAGATTTGCATAATACAAGAGGTTTATTTAGGTTGATGTTGGTATTCCATACTTTCTCGCACCTCGATCGGTTCCTAGCTAGAAATAATACTCTGTTTATTTATTACGCTGGTTTTTATCAAAGAGGCAATCTGGTTAAGTAGACCGCTTTATTTCTATTATTTCTATGCATCTTCTATACATCGCCTAAGCAGCGTTGGATCGGCTCGTGGAGTATTGATGGAGGTTTGCCGATGTCAAGGCCCGACGCGGAAGAGCCGATCCGACCGATCCGGCTAGTATTTAAAGTTTACCCTGTTTTATTTGTTCATGCAGTGAGAACAGGAGCCGACCACCGTCACCACCACTACCTTCCTGTCTGTAAGGTCAAGCCAGGTGGCATGCCCAACCACCACCGTAGCCAGCAGTCGGCTAACCGTTTAGCCGATTGGAAGCCGCAGCAAGGAGGAGCAACCGCTACGTCCGCGTACACCTCCCGGCTCGCATTGTGTTGACCCGTTGGTACACTGCCCACTGGTTTCCGACGGCAACGAGTACGCACAGCCGTAATAAAGTCTTTACGTTTCATATAATGAACCTTTATCTCGGCATCATATAGTGTGCAACCAGGACATGCAGCTATGCAAACTGTGAATATGGGGTGTCCGGCCGGTGATCCACAACACGAACGAGGTGGGTTGTTTTTGCAATTCGGCGCCCGTAACACCATATTTTATTTTCAAACAAAACTATCCCTCAATCGCTCTGGTCCATTCCCGTTGCAACGTTTTAGTGGGACCCATCCGAACCCTCCCTGGTGCTGGGCTGATGGCGGAGGCTACTCGTAGGAGAGTAATCCGTCCTCACGCTCATGATTTGTTTATGCTACCACTTATTTGGCCTTTAATTTGATTTGTTTATGTTAGAAGCTTATGATTTTTTAGTGTAGCAAATTTAGGTAGCATAATGTGTTCCATCACAACTTGCTTTCTCTATGCACGTGGAAAAGGGCATCAAATATGACTATTTGCAGGATATTTGTCTTACGAGATCGTTATTGTATCATTGGCTGTAGCACTGTCAAATTTCTTTTAGTAAGATATTATCTTATTTCTAGATTTCTAAACGCATGACTCTTTTCAGTGAGACATTAGCATGCCAAATTGCCAATGACACTTGGATGTATACACAAAAAGCTTTGGAGCAGTTTTAGCATCTCATATGCATCAATATGTTTAATAGTAGAAGCCATTCCTGGCAAGGTAACAAATAAAAGATCCTCTTCGGCCCAAATGCCAGCTTAGAGAAACTTTTAAATGTCAAAGAACACCAGACATGCAGATTAAGAAAGAAAGAACCAATTTAGTGCAAACATGAGCCAGACATGCAGATCAACAAATGTAAGGGCCAGTACTTACTTCAAGGGCAGATACTGCATACCCCTTTCCCCAGGTTGTACAGCAAGTGGATGGCCCAGAAATCTAAAGTTGTAGCAGGGAAGTCCTTAGATCAGTAGTGCAGATGCTGAGGCTTGCATACTGTAGACCAGGGCAACTTTAAATTTGCCGAGGGAAGGCATTTCACTTCAAATGAATATTCTGAATATCTAAAAAATTTAGGACCTGCTGACTTATCTGACGGCGAAATTCTTGGACTGTTTTCAGATGAAACTATCAACAGTTTGAAGCTTAACAAGAAAAGCAGAGAAACAGGAAAGGTGCATATAACAGAAGCAGTCTTGCTTCCTAGAGTCCTACCGGACCCCACAAGATGAAATTTCCAACTTGACTGGGAAAAATGAACTCAAACTTGAGAGAGATGCAGTGGTACAAGTTTTCTCAGGTGGTTTCGCAGTCCTATCCTCCGTCTGCGGGTACCGTTATCAAAATACAGTTCAAGCACCTGTTTAGCAAAAGGTTGTTTCAGAAATAATAATGCATCTCGAAGGATCATGACTTTGTTTTTGCTGGTTTGATCAAATAACTATTAGCAACTTAACTAAAGGAATATTGCCACAACAATACTGATAAATGGCTTCAGCAATATGTGGGAGGTCGACCGTGCAAAAAAAGTTCCTATATACGATGGGACAATGTGGGATACAGGCTGAGCTATTTCACTACGTTCCTATGCTTGCGGCAATGTGTCAATAGTGAATGATGGAGCAGGCTATGATTTTGTTTAATGGAATTAAATAAGAACTACGGGCTTGATGGTGTTGCATATAGAGAAACGATCCACGGTGCTTGCAAATCAGGGGATATGAAAATGGTTGAACTTTAAGGTTATGATTGGTGAGGATCTAAATCCTGATTCCGTTACATATTCTACTCTAATCTTCATGTATGAAAAATTAGGTGGCCTAGAAGAAGCTAAG
This sequence comes from Paspalum vaginatum, assembly GCA_030272315.1. Classification (NCBI taxonomy): domain Eukaryota; kingdom Viridiplantae; phylum Streptophyta; class Magnoliopsida; order Poales; family Poaceae; genus Paspalum; species Paspalum vaginatum. The sequence goes on along the minus strand of CM059017.1, from coordinate 36,456,590 downwards.
AAGTGCTTAAACAGATGACAGTGGGTGGTGGCTTCGCACTTGATGCACTGATTAAAGGTTATAGCACTGAAGGCCGCCAGATAAATAAGGATCACCAAAACTCATAGAAACGGTGGAGTTAGTTTTTTCAAATGCTAAGTTATTTCCAAATCAATGTTCAGGTAGCATTTCCAAGGGAACCATTGTCTCATCCTAAAAATTAGGAGCCTAATTTGTAAGATGGCAGTAAACCGTAGTAGATGGTCCCTATATCATGTTTGCAATGTAATCACCATGAAGTGAAAATCAGATGACGAATTTTGGTTCAGCTGCTCCGCACACATGGCTAATCTAGATCCAAAAGATATAGCCATGAAGTGAGAATCAGATGATGAATTTTGGTTCAGCTGCTCCGCACACATGGCTAATCTATATCCAAAAGATATAGAAGGGACTTAGGGTTTCCTTACCTTTCAAATTTTGGTTCAGTTGGTCCGCACACATGGTTAATCTAGATTCAAAAGATATATAGTAGGACTTAGGATTTCTGTACCATTTGAGATTGGGAGGCATGGGATTTCACTTCATCCAAGAGCCTCGCCCATCCGCCTCTGCGGACGTCAAGCGGTGCAGAGGCGGATTCAGGCCCGAGGATGGGGGGCTGCAGTCCCGGTGGCAGCCCACCAACACCAGAGTACCCTATGTAATTTTTGGGACAAATAGCCCAGCAGCCCCATCCTCACAGCGCACAGAGCCCAGGCCCGGCGCATCTATCTCTCTAGCCTCCTGTCGGCGGCGGTGTAGTGCACCCCGCGATTCCCTGTCGCTCACTCGCGCTGTCACTCCTTGCCTCCTCGCGGGCTCACCTCTCTAACTCGTGCGCTAGCCTTCAGGCGCTCACGGCCAGCGGTGCCCCACAAGAAAGCACTACTAGTCCTTCCTCCCAGTCTACTGCTCGCCTGCTCCTCCGGTCCTCCCCTAGCTGGCGGCCCATGGCTGGTATCTCGGCTCCTCCTTCCCCGGTCTGCTGCTCCGGCCTCTGGTGCTCCCTATACCCCAAGGCCCAAGCCACACCTCCAGCCTCCAGGCTCCACCGGTCTAGCTAGGTATGGTCCTCTACTCCTCTTCCTCTACTTCTCTACACTAATACATTGTAAAAAGTAACTAGATCGTGGATTATTTGCTAATAATTAATTTGTATTTCAGCTAGAATGGATAAATTCCTTATTAAGAAAGATGCTTCAACTTCAAGACTATTACTACTAAAGAAAGCTGTGTTGAGCAAAGAAGGCCACGAATTAAGCTCATTATGGATGACATAGTGGTCGATCCGGGCCTCCGAAAGCCAATTGATGTGTTCCATCATTTCACTAGCGCTGATGCTAAGAGAGCATATTTGGCAAAGGGTCCATGTCAACCAATTGGTCATCCCCTTGATACATTTGCTGTAACATTGTCAAAAAATGTCCCATAAACTATCAAGTACCAATTAGTTACTCTTTCAAAATTAGCCCCCTTTGATCCATTCCTGGCTCTGCCACTGGAGCGGTGGGAAGGGGAGCGTCTCGGCGCTAGTTTCGCCGCCTCGTGCTCCTCATAGCAAATGTTTGGGGCTGAAGCACCACCGGTGAGCGCTCTCATGCTCCTCGTTGCTGTTGCTCTCTGCGCCTACTGCCACTGGCGAGCTCGTGACGAGAATGCGAAGGAGGTGGACCCCGGCGGGGAGACGGGCGTGGCCGAGCGAGGGAGCGGCACAACTGTGGTGTTTGGGCGAGAGAGAGAGAGAGAGCAAGGCAAGCACGTCGGCATGGTAGACAGGCGCGGCGGAGCCAGGTAGGCGGAGGGAGCGAGCGAGAGAGGAGAAGTTATGCCAGGAGCGCGCTGGCGTCATGCAGGCGTTGGTGCAACCAGGAGCTCGCGAGCACAGAGGCGGGTGGACGGAAGAGGATGAGGAGAGGACCGGTGTGGGGTTGGGGATGAGGAGAGGAGAGGTTGGGGATGAGGAGCGTTGGGGATGGGCTGTGTGGCACACGGATCTAGTGCAGTGGGCCACTGCCACTACACCTTAGCACTGCATGCAATCTAGGCCACCAATTTACGCAATGGGCGGACACGATTCGATGCTACAGGGATCCACAGTGATGAACAGTATCGAAATGAACAGTGACAAAATTGTACCGCTACGGTGCCACACAGTGTTCCCCCTCTCAGCCAGCCACCGCTTAACTTACAGGGTGAATGCCCACTGCACACGATCCATGTTTGGGTGGACAAGGCGGCACAGGTCATGTGGAGGCTGCTGCACCTGCTCGTGAGTGGTGGGTCCCACCTGTCGGCACAGTGTGCTGTAGTAGCAGGAGGCAAAACGCGGAGAGGAGAGCAGAACACGAAGTGATGGGAAGCAGCCTGTATCTTCTAAGTAGGAGATATTAGGGTCTGTTTTCACATACTCAATCTTTAACTAGGAATCATATCTTGTGCAACCAGCCGGAATCATACCTCGTTCAGCTATGCAAACTATGGACTTGGGGCATCCAATGATCATCCAACGGCTATAGCATGAGTCGGTCATTTTTGCAATGTGATGTTCACAACATCATATTTTATTTTCAAATAAAACCATCCCTCGCTTTGTCCCATCCCTTCACTGGTGCTAGTGGGGCTACTCCTAGGTGGAGGAATCCACCCCTACACTCTGTGGTTTGGTGACCGAGCCGCACTGCCATCCTACCGTCATCGTGGCCAGCATCCCTGCCAACGTGGTGGATGCGCCTCTCTACCGCACTGTTGGCCATATATCCAGACTGGCATGGTCAGTGTTGGCCACGTATCCTATCCAAGGATGTAATGCCTAGCTGTTGGTGGGCTTGATCAGTGTTAGAATACTGTACTGGTTTAAGAGTGGGAGCATTTGTGCATAGTAACAGGACAGAGAAGATCTGCATTGAACATGATGTATATACTCATAATTGTTTGGAATGATCTAGTCTATCAAAAATTATAATGTTGTATTGATAATGGGGGAGTTGTAGTACTGAATATGCTGTACTGTATGATCAGAGATGTAGATGGAAAATTCTGTAATGAACATGATGTGCTGATATTGGTTGAATGGTCAAATAAATTGCAACAATTTTGTCAATTGTCTGTCCATGTTAGGAGTTTAAAAGAAAGTGCAGATGTGAAGGTTCACACAAGGCTCTCTAAATTGTCTTCAAGCAACAGTTGGTAATGAATTGTCTTTGGAACTCTAATGGAATGCAATGGGCATGGAATACAATAAACTACTATAGTAACACATATAAAAACATACAGAAATTATGAAACACCACAAGCAGTAGTTGCATATGGCTCGATACAGAGAAAAAATATAGAGAATCTTTGATGCTTGAATGCAAAGAGAAATTGCAATGCCTGAATACATAAACAAACAGTGGTTCAATTTGGTGTGGTGGAAACCAGCACCGACGACATTGAAACTCCTCCCTATGAGTCCTTAGTCTTTGTTGTCCATGGCAATGACAGGTAAAACATACCCATCATTCGCATGGGAAAGGGACGACGGTGAGCACCAATGGACGGTGGTAATGAATGCATGAGAGAATAGGGACAACGGCATCTCAACACGGTTGGCATGGCATGGCTAGTAGTGGGATGCATGGTGACTGTTGATGGCACAGGACGACATTCAACATGCAACACGACAGTAGGCATGATGAGCGTGGTAAGGTCGGCCAAAGCCGGCAAATGTACCGTCAATGCAGTTTTGTCGTGGAGTGGCTTGGTAAATGCTATGGTGCCTCATGGAGAAGTGGTGTGGGGAGCAGCATGGCACGTGGAGTAGTTGCATATGGGGCCATGCGTGCTGGGGTAGGAGATAGGGTGGCGCTGTACCATGGACGCACAACAGCACAAGTGCTCGCGGGAGGGGGGGGGGGTCCTGGAGGAGGGATGGGTGAGCAAAACCGGAGAGGTCAGTGATGGCATCGGACATGGGCCAAAGCAAGCCAGAGCCAGGCCCAGGTGGGAGGAGCTATGGGCCAAGGAGGCTAAGGCAAAGTACCTAGCCATGGGTCGGCATTTCTACACCATGGTTGCGTGGTGGGTCGGGCATTGAGAAAACGAGAGGGTCAGCTGGGCCCTAGTGGCCAGCTGGGTTGGGAAAAAGAAGTAGAGGAGAAATAGGAGAAAAATTATAAGGATAGAAGGGGAATAAATGAAGAAGGTTGAAATAATAGCTTTCAATTATAATTCGTGGAAAGATTGAGAAAAAAATCAAGGAGAAATTTTGGGGCATTACACCAGGGTGTTTATGGGGCCATGGGTAAATGGGTCACATACAAACAAAGGATTGTGTAGCCGACTAGCCGTTTCTATTGTCTACGTGCCCTTCGGATTATTGAGGTATCTGATGTTAACTTGATGAAAGTAAATAAAGTTTCGCACATGAGATACTCATAGGACTCAGGTGAGCTCTACTGCACTGGGCGCGGCAAACGACTACCTCAGGTGAGCTGCTGGTCGAGCCGACACAGGACACCCCGGAGCTCATATCCCGGGCAGTGGCCCGGGTCGATGACGCCTACTTCAATTTCGCTCGTTCATCGATTTTGCGAGCTCTGGGGTGCTCATACTGAGCCCAGACGTCGAGGAGGACAGCCTGCTTGGGATCCCGTGCCCGGTCGTTCTTCGTCCCCGGCTCTGCACCGGTGGATGGCTTCGTCTACATACATCTTGTAGTTCTTGAGGGCGACGGGAGCGTGGACACCCACGTGCCGCTGTTTGGCCGCACCATCGACGCCTTCAAGAGGTGCTGCTACTCTCTGCTACCGATGGCCGACGAAGATGGTGGTGGTGCTTATTAGATATGTGCCGTGTGCATGCTTGGGCGCCGGTTGTGTGGCAATAAACGTGTCCGACTCTTTAGCATGACGTTTTCGTGCCCCCTTTGCGTTGTGAATTGGTACTTTGTTACAGGCTGCTGCTAGTGTTCGGCCGGCCGTATCCGTCGTCTGCTTCCACGCCAGCATCCACTTCCATGGCCTGCATGCGCTTGGAGCCAGCCTTGATGTGTTTACTACTATGCACATGGGCGTTTTCTAACGTTGCTAATAGAAATCGTGTTCAAAGGGTCGCTGTTCTGTTGGATTTATCTGTTTGTCGGAGCTATAAAGACCGGCAGATCTATCCATCTGTTGGTTGAGCGCGCAGGGCAGCTGTACCTCACGGAGGCACAGTGGGAGGCACGCCGGCGAGAGCGGAACAAGCAGCGTCGACGTGGAGGTGCAAGGCGCAACAATGGTGGCGACAAGCGGCGTGGCGGCGGTGATCGAGGCAACGACGGTGGCGGGAATGATGAACACAGCGACGGCGACGACGACACGAGCAGCATGGCGTCGGGGTCAAGCCGGCGTGGATGGAGCCGCAACAAGGGGCAATGCTTCGAGTGCGGGGGATTTGGGCACATTGCCAAGTGGTGCCGTGAGAAGAAGAAGCAGGAGAGGGCGCTCCTCGCCGACGTCGAAGAGCCGGCGCTGCTGTAGGTCTATGCGTGGCCATGTCAAGCTTAGGAGGGTGATTGTTAGAAATTAAACTTGACATTGTGCAGTTTAGTGTGTGTGCGCGTGAGTTGTGTGTGCGTGCATGCGTGGAACGCGCCATGGGCGCGGCGTGACGCAGTCGACGAGCTCGGGGCAGGCAATGCCGGCTCAGGTCGGCTCGGGCGGCACGGTAGGTAGCGTGTGCACGCGTAGGAGGGTGCGACCGCGTTGGTTGGAGTGGCGGCGGGAAGATCGCAGGTCGTTGGCGCATGTGCGGGCTGTGTGGCCTAGCGCGTCGCGCGGACACGACGCCCACGGAGCAGCGCATGGCGCGGCCATGGAGAGGAAGCCGGGTGGTGGAGGAGAGCTCTACTGCGGCTACAAATAGCGCCTCTCCAACCTTGTAATAGTCGCCTTGACGCGGTCCTCCCCGACGCGCATTGTCTTCACCGCTTCCCACGCCTCCTTCGCCGTCTTCTTCACGGCGAGCACCGGCTTCAACTCCGAGGGAACGCCGCGCAGGATCGCGGCGAGCGCCAGCCGGTCGTCTTGCCGCTCGACCTTCGCGCTTTCCACCGCCTTCCACAGCCCGAGTGCCTCCAAGCTGACCTGCATCACCAGAGACCACTCATGATAATTGGCCCTGGTGAGCATTGGCAGCTCGACGGCGCCGCTGGTCACGGCAGTGCGCCCGACGGCGGCGGCAGAGCTCTCTGGTGTCCCCGACATGGCGGACGGCGAACTCGTCGACGACTTCGCCGTGCGCGTGAACACCCTCGTCAGCGGTCTGCGCGAGCTAGGCGAGGAGGTGAAGGACGGGCGCGTGGTGCGGAAGGTGCTGCGCGTGGTGCCGAAGAAGTGGAAGCAAGTAGCGGTGTCGATCGAGATGCTTCTCGATCTTGACACCATGACCATGGAGGAGCTGATCGGGAGGCTGCGCGTCGCGGAGGACGCGGACGCGGAGGACGCCAAGGAGAAGGAGGTCGGCGTGGAGCGCGCAGGGCAGCTGTACCTCACGGAGGCACAGTGGGAGGCACGCCGGCGAGAGCGGAACAAGCAGCGTCGACGTGGAGGTGCAAGGCGCAACAATGGTGGCGACAAGCGGCGTGGCGGCGGTGATCGAGGCAACGACGGTGGCGGGGATGATGAACACAGCGACGGCGACGACGACACGAGCAGCATGGCGTCGGGGTCAAGCCGGCGTGGATGGAGCCGCAACAAGGGGCAATGCTTCGAGTGCGGGGGATTTGGGCACATTGCCAAGTGGTGCCGTGAGAAGAAGAAGCCGGGTGGTGGAGGAGAGCTCTACTGCGGCTACAAATAGCGCCTCTCCAACCTTGTAATAGTCGCCTGGTCTAGCTAAATAAAGGAGTGCCAAGATACAGGCGAGCGAGCTCGCCGCGGCGTTCATCCGCCATTGCACTGTACTTCTTCTACCTTGGGTCGGGGCTGCGTTCTGCGAGCTGTGAGCGACGGCCGACGTGAGGACGAGGGTGAGGGAGTACGAGAGACTGCTAGGGGCCCAACAATGACTCGGGTTCTTCGGTTTTGGATTTTGCTGCTGTATACATCACTGTTCTTCGGTTGATGACATGAGACTGCCGGCTGCTGCTGTACTCACTAGTACATACTCCTATTAAAGTTATTCAGTTCTGGTTCTCTATATTGTGTCCCAAACAATTATGATCATGTCATTAAGTTGCCCCTGATTTGGTCATCTCTAATTGAAGTGGAACCAATAAGAAATTTTATTTAGAGATGTAATGTTATGGTTTGGATTACTGGGCGCGCATACTATCATCTAACCAAAGTTACTCTGGTTATTTGCTATCACTGTATTTTCTAATGTAATAAAATTATACTCCTCTCTGTATTTAAATATAAGTTGCGGTTTATTTTTTTCAAAACTTCGATCATTCAACTTATTAAAAAAAATTGTGTAAACGCATAAAAAACTAATCACACTCTAACTTTATACAATGATAAAATAAATCACAACAAAATAAATAATAATTTATGGAATTTTTTGAATAAGACGAGCGATCGAAGTTTTATAAAAAAAAAGTCAACCGCGATTTATATTTAAATACGGAAAGAGTATCTAGTAACTTTTGAGAATAAGAAATGGCTCAAAGATATACCGTAACCAGTGTTCGTTCTATTTAGAGAAATAAAATAATAGGTGTGTCAATAAATACGTTTCAAATATCTCCAAAAAATGTGGTACAAGTTTCATATTTTTTTGATTTAATTGATAAATAGGAAACCATCACCGAAACCAGCGTTAGGGATGTATATTGTACGGTTTTAATAGTTTGAAAAGTGGGTTGTCCAGAGTTGAAAAAAGAAGCTTGAACCGGCAACAACAGAATTGGCGCCCAAGCAGGCATCTAGAGCCGTGCATCTGCCATCGGCGGCGTCAAGGAGTAGCAGGACTTCTTGAAGGCGTCCATGGTGCGGCTGAACAAAGGCACGTAGGCATCCACGCCCCCATCGCCCTCGAACGACTTCAAGACGTAGATGGCGCCGGCAACCGGCGCCGGGCTATACCCGGGCCTAAAGAAGAACGGCGGGCCACAGCCGAAGTCCAGCTTGGCGAACGGGATCGCGAGCAGGCAGTCCACGTCGACGTTCGTGCACGGCGGCACCTCCGCCGCGTCGGCCGTGGGCACCAGCCGCTCCCTCTCCACCGCGCCAGAGCTCGCGAAGTCGACGAACGACCGGAAGTAGGCGTCGTCGGTCCGCGCCACCTCCCGGGATATGAGCTCCACGGCGTATCGCAGCGGCCGGCGCAGCAGCTCCCGCGCGGTGGTCGCCGGCCACGCCCAGAGCACCACGCTGCCGGTGTATCCCTCCGGCACCGGCGGGTTCTTCATCCGCGCTCGCCCGTTCACGGCGATGCGGATACGGGTGGCCTCGCGCGCGCCGAGCCCGCGCGCCTCCGTCACGCTCCGCCAGAGGTGCGCCGCCACACACTGCAGCGTGGTGCACGACCAGGCGCCGCCGCGGTTCGACGACGCCCGAGACTTCAGCTCCGTGATCCACTCCCGGGTGAAGTGCACCCTGTGCACGACCACCTCCTCGCCGTCGGCGTGGACGGCGACATTGCCGCAGCTCACTCCCGGGATCTCGCCCCCGGCGCGTGGTTTGAGCTCGGCGCCGCGGTGCTCGAACTTGACCTGCGCCGGCGGGTCTTGTCGCTGTCGCCCGAAGAGCGACGTTCGGTCATGCACTGGGACGGGGTCAATGGCGACGCCGCGAGTGACCTGCCCCCACGCCACCATGAAGTTCCACATGCCCGGCCCGTCGGCCACCTTGTGGTGCATGGTGAAGCCGAGGACGAGGGAGCCGCACCGGAACCGCGTGGCCTGGACCAGGAACAGCTCCTCGGCGCCGTCGCAGATCGGGTACAGGCTCAGCACTTTGTCCCCCGTGGTGAGCAGCTTCACGCTGCCGGCGAACTCGGTGGCGGCCGTCGCCTCGATGAACCGTGCGCCGGCGTCGCTGAGCACGATCGCAGGGTTGCCGCTGCCGTCAACGCCGAACCGCCCGGCCCACTCGCGGTACTCGGCCAGCGTCTTGGCGAGCGCCGGCACGAGGACGGTGGTCGGCGGCGATGGCGGGTGGAAGGCGTACACGTAGAAGATGTACTCGTCGTAGTTTACCTTGTCGAACACACTGAGAGGGACAACGTCGGCGGAGGCGAAGGCGGCGTCGCCGTTGCTGCTGTCACCGTAGTCAGGTTTCACGCTCTTGGACGAGTGCACGGTGATCTCCATTGTGGAGATTATTACTGTCGTGAGATAAAATTAGAGGAGCTTAATCTGGGCATCTGGCTACCCGGGACGGCTTTGGAGAATACAATGTGGCCGCTGCCTGTTGATATATTGGCCGGCTGCCGCGAGTATTTATAAGCTCTCCAAATATGCAGAATGGATCCACTCACTAGTCACAACCACAATAAGTGATAGCAACACATGAAAAAGACGATGAGTTGATAACCTATTAGCACATAGGAGTATTAGGTTGCATCGTCGCTAATGTATTTGGTTGTATATAAAGAAGAGAGAGCTAGCATACAGTAATACAGAATGGCATGCTTGGCGGACATTAGCTTGTTTTTTTGCTTGGATACATTGTTTATTTACCAACGTATTGGGTTCGACAATCCGAACAGAAGATCATTTATAAAAGCAAATCACATGATTTATCTGCGTGTAGCTTACCAGCATATTCTAAAGCATCCAGTAAATCACATTTTGAGTATACTTACGGCTCGATTTCTGTTTAACTTACTTTTTCAGATCCAAAAAGTGATAACCACGTCTTACGTGGGCCAAGTTGTTTTTTGTGCTTTTCGGATTAACATAAATAAATGTTTTATTCCATGGTTAGATAGACTAGTGCATCAACACAATGCTCTTATACAGGTTAGACTAGTGCATCAAAACATTGACAGGTTGTTTTAGATTCAAGTATTCAATCAACCTCGATCTTTTGCACATGCTAGTAATTTTAATAGATACAAATGGTAAAGTGCTGTACATATATTTGGTACCCATAACTAACTGAAATTGCTAATATTTGTTCTGATTTTGTTGTACTCTAAAAGAGCAATCATATAAATATAGTTAATAATTAAGAGTTTTAGTTTATTTTAAATATTTTATTAATGGCATGTGGATTATTTAAAAATGCATAAAAATGCTTTTATCTATCCATTTATTATAATATATTTGAGGGAAATTTTTTTTGTTTATTGTATAACGATAGAGGTGAGTGATTTACATGAAACTTGCGGCTTACATGTATTTGTTATTATAATGGTAAATATGGCCATTTGGTTTGAATTAATGGAATTATGTTAAACTATGATTCATTATGCATAAATGGCTAATTTAAATTTAAATTTGTGGGGTTATTTTAAGCCATGATTTACAATGGAAAAGCGCATATTTTTATACTTATTTATGGGCTCTTTTAAAATTTATATTTTATAATGTCATAGTGGGTAATTATATAGAAGTGTAGATGTTTATTTCAAGTTTCTTTTCATAATAGCACTGTGGTAATTTATATCCAAATTTGTAGGCTTATTTCAAATTATATATCATAATGGCACAATGTGTCATTTATATGCAAATTTAGGTGTTTATTTTAATTTATATTCATAATGATCTGGTGGATAATTTATATGGAAATTTAGGAGGTTAGCTATATATAATAGCATGGTGGGTAAATTCATAGAAAATATAATAGATCTAATGGCTACTATTGTTGGAGGTTAGGAATGAAGGGTCAGATATTAGGTGAACTTATATTTTATAATGGCAAGAGGGTAAATTTATACGCAATGTAAGTATGTGGTTCATAATATCTTGGGAAGCATAATAGATCTAATATGGTGAGATGTTTCTGATTATTGTTATGATTTTTAGGATTTATATTTTTGTGCCTAACACGTCTCACAAGAACTAATGTGGAGTCTCCAATTAGTAACAGTAAGAATTAAGACAAATATTTCAAACAATGATAGAATATACATAAATATACTTTTTGTTTAGATTATAAACTGCGCCAAAAGGAGAGGACCTTTAAGATAATAAGAGCATGCATATGGTAAATTATTTTAGTGTGTATGGAGACGAGCTATAAAACTATCTTCCTGCAATTAACAAGATGTCTTCACTTGTGTTTGGGTTTGACACACATCTATAAGCAGATAAACAATATTTAGAAATAGATGTTCAAACTACCCATATGTACATTTCGATTCAAGAAAAAAAACCATACACACACCTCCACCAATTGTTCTGATCATTGTTGTTCATTCGCGCTGTTGGGATTTTGGGAACCGTGAGTTTCAACGAGCATGCGCCGAATAAGATATGGGAATGTGACAGGCGGACGCTTGCTGGATTCCATCAAAATGCCTAAAAATATGACACGTGGTTTTCCCACTTTGGTTAATTTGCCGTTTGCTTTGTCTACAGAAACAATGCTACTTAACGAACAAAACTGCTAGCAAAGCGAGCTAATACACGACTGTACACAGCATTACCATGTTAGCTCGCTCAACAGCTTTAACCATGCATGCAACCACTCGTCCACTCATTCTATTTTATACTCTCTCCGTCCCATAAAATGAAACGTGCGTGTAATTAGAAAAGTCAATTTTTAAAATTTTTAACTTACAATTTAATAAAAAAAATATAATTTTTTAGCATATGCATGTTATATATTCGAATTCGTATTCAAAAGTATTTTAAGACGATGATACTTTGGTATTTATTGATGTCATATTTTGAAAGAAATAAATGATCGAATATATACACGTCTTATTTTGTGAGATGGAGGGAGTATATAATTCCCTGGCCTCGTCCCCTTCCATTCCATGCATTCTCCTCACAAGCCAAAAGAAAAACAATCCAACCAGATGGGGCAGTCTCAGCAATGGAGTTCCTCGGCAGCATTCATGACGACGAAGCATCGACGGAGCGCGTCTTCGAGGTGGAGCCCCTACCGACGCTGCCAGAGACAATCACCTTGCGGTCCATAGCCGTCAGTGTCATCCTCGGGACAATAGCCAGCGTCGTCTTGATGAAGTTGATTCTCACCTCGGGATTCGTCTTCCTCCCATCGCTTAGCATCCCCGCTAGCCTCCTAGGGTTCTTCCTGGTGAGGATTTGGATTCACGTGAATGATGTCTTTGGTGTGGCACACCTTCCCTTGACCCGCTAGCAGAACACTATCATCCAAATCTGCGTCGTCGCCTGTTCCGGCATCGCGTACAATGGTATGTCTTGGCTGAAACAAATTGATGCAAGACCAATTTTGTACGTTTCAGTCAGTCCATCGTGAAACTCTTGCAATTTATTTGCAATAAAATTTTAGGTGGATTTGGGATGTACATCCTCGGAGTGAGCGGTAAGTTGGCCAGGAGTAATGACCAGATGAACATTGAATCGCCCAACATCGGGCAGCTCATCGCCTTCCTCTTCCTCATCAACTTTGCTGGCTTGTTCATGGTTGTGCCACTCAGGAAGCTCATGATAATTCGACACCAGCTAACCTACCCAAGTGGCACAATGCTTCGGGTCACCTCATCAACAGCTTACACACTCCTTATGGTGTGAGGTAATAATTTGCATGCTGAATTATTCTGCGTCGTACCGTTCCCGATACGGTACCTTGGGCTTCCCCTCCGTATGAAGAAGCTGCCTAGGTCGCAGGTGCAGGAGTTGGTTGACAAGGTGGCATCCAGGCTTCCCACCCGGCTTGGACCCCTAATGGCTAGGAGTGGACGGCTGATCTGGATCAAGTCCGTCCTCACGGCCATCCCAGTCTACGCCATGATGGCTGACTCGCTGCCGCCATGGGCTTGCAGAAACATTGAGAGGGCGTGCAAGCGGTTCTTCTGGGTAGGAGCGAACGCAGATGCCAGGGTAAAGTGTCTTGTGGCTTGGCCTGTGGTGGCTAGACCCTGCGCGTTGGGTGGCCTTGGAGTCCTCAACATCAAGTTGTTCAACTCTGCCCTTCAGTCAAGGTGGCTGTGGCTGCAGCGGGTCGATGAGGACCGAGTCCAGGCCGACCTCCCAATAAAGGTTGCAGCGGAGGTTAGGGCTTTCTTCGATGCTTCGATTTTCATCAAGGTGGAAAATGGCGAGCGCACTCTCTTCTGGACTGACCCGTGGGTGGATGGGAGGTCACTGTCTTCTGTCCTCCCCACCCTCTTGCTCTGGTCCCCAGGCGCAGGGCGCGAATGTTGACAGTGGCTGAAGCCTTGCCCAACTGCTACTGGGTCAGATCATTACCGGCGGCCTCACAGTCACAACGATCACCGAGTACCTCCGTGTCTAGGACCTGTTGGAGAGTGTTCACCTGCAGGCGGACGTCGCAGATCGTACGATGTGGAGATGGTCGCGGGACGACTAGTTTTCCTCACGCTCAGCGTACCAGATGCTGCACGTGGGGTCGGTTGCGCCCCCTTATGTGCGGCTACTTTGGAGGTCTTGGGGAGCGCTCAGGGTCAAGATCTTCCTTTGGCTGGCCTCGCGCGGCCGGCTGTGGACTGCGGACAGGAGGCGCAGGCACGGGCTGGAAGCGCATGAGACATGCTTGCTCTGCGAGGGGTGGAGCCACAGTCAGTCAACCACCTCTTCGTGCGCTGCCGTTTCACTCTTGACGTGTGGAACGCTATCCTTGTAGCACTGGGGGCTGGCGGCTTGGGCCCCTCTGTCCTCGATGCAGCTAGCGGGAATGTTGGCATCCTTGGCGCTTGGGATCATTTCAGAGGTCATTGGCTAGGCTCTCACAAGGCCGGGGTGGACTTTCTTTTTGCTCTAGTGTCCTGGGTTGTGTGGAAGCAGCGGAACGCTAGGTGCTTTAAGGGCGTCGCTTCGGATGTGGTTTCCGTTCGGCGAGCCATCCGTGACGAAGGTTTCCTTTAGTGTCGTGCCGGCGCGAAGGAGCTAGGCGCTCTTGGTTGTAGTTTTTGGGAGTAGCCGGCGTTGCTTCCCGCCCGGCCCTTGTGGCTAGGCTCTTGTACTCGTATTTGATAACTCTCCCTTCTTAATACAAAGATACGCAACCCTCTTGCGTATTCGACAAAAAAATCTCAAACTATCAGCTGCTCATCTGCATAACCAATGCTGTTATCGAAAGCTAAGAAGTTTTGTTTAATTTGGTTCTGAACACAGGCACCAAGCGTTGGCACTTTTCAAATCATTTGGAGTCATTGCACTTGGCCTATCTTCAAGTGGTTCTTCACCGGTGGGGAGAACTGCGGCTTCCAAGTCTTCCCAACATTCGGCATCACTACATATCGCTGAGGGTAAGCAATCAAGTGATGCTCAAGATACAACAAATTCATGCTCACTACCGTTTGGAGCACTCATGATGCTAATCTTCCTCTATGCCAACATAGACATCAGAATCTACTTCGACTCCTCGATGACCAATATCGGCATCGGCATGACCTCCCCACCAATTATCACTGTCTCAATGCTCATTGGCTTTCCTCTCATGGGGTATCATGTGCCCGTGCATCGAGACAAAGCAGGGGTAGTGGTACCCCAAGAATTCAGAAGCCAATAGCGTCAGCGGCATCACAGGCTACAAGGTGTTCATCAGTGTGTCCATAATACTTGCTGATATCCTTTTCACCTTGGTCACACTGTTGGTTCGAACATCTACCTATTGCACAAGTAGCACTCCAGCGTGAAGACGGCAACACTCGCTGCACCACTGCCATTGTTCCACTGCCTTAGCGCCATGGAACAAACCATACACAATTTCGATGATCTGCGGCGAGCACAAGTGTTCCTCTGGGATAGGATCTCTAGCAAGATTGCTATCACCTCCTACATGGTCCTTGCCACCGCCTCTATGGTCACCATCCCACACCTATACCCACAGCTCAAATATTACCAGATCGCGCTCGCCTATATGACCACACCAGTCTTTGCCTTTTGCAACAGATACAGCATCGGAGTCACAGATATAAACATGTCGACCACCTACGAAAAGGTCACCATGCTAGTGGTCAGCTCTTGGGATGCTGTCAACAGCGGCGGCGGCGGCAGCAGTGTTCAAGGGCTTATTGCTGGTGGTCCTGAGTATGCCAAAGTGTACAGACTGGACAATACGGTCTAGGCACTTTATGACAGCCTTTTGGCTAATGGCTAGTTCGTGTTTGGGAGTATATAAGGCACCCTACCTAGCCATTTCGAGTGAGTTGGAGCCACTAAAGACCACATGATCCAAGCTACAAGCTAGCTAGAGCTTAGAGAGAGTGAGCTTGCGAGCTTTTCTTGAGTGTAGCACCTGCGTGAGCTATTGGAAAGCCTTGGCTGTGGTCAAGCCACATTGTAATAATTGTTTGACCCTTCTTATTGGTGTGGAGCGATGGCAACACTTTGTGCGGGGACGAGGAGACCCTACAGGCTCCATAGTGCAATCTAGTGCCTTATGACCGAGAGAGATGGTGGTGGTGTCTAAACATTGGTAGCTTGGTGGAACTTAGCCTCTGCTTGCCGAGAGCCTTGATGGCTAGTGCAAGAAGGTAATCAAAAGAGTCTTGGTGCCCGGTTCAGACTTTTGCCTTTGGTGGTGAGCCCGTGGACGTAGCCCTTAGTGGTGAACCACGTTAAATTGTCGTGTCTCCTCAGGAGTTAGCATCCCCCTTCCACACTCTTTTTACTTACCGCATTTATGTTTCGGCATTTACTTTCTTGTGTGCCTTTAGCTTTCTTAGATAGTTTGATTAGGTTTAGCTCTAGGTTGCAAGTCTTTTGGGTAAGTTAGATAGTGCATAGATAAACCTTAGACTTAACAAGCATGTGTAGGCCACGATAGGTTTATCTTATGCACTAGAAAGCCCTGTGTTTTAGAAGAGCGAATTAGCAACCCAATTCACCCCATCCCCCTCTTGGGTTAGATACCCTGACGCGGTCCTTACACCTTGGCGGTGGCATGTATTGGCAGAAGCGCTCACGGGGAGAGGGATGCTGAGGTTAGGTGGGCAAATGGAGAAGAGAGAGAGGTGGATCTCACATGGACAATGGATTAAAGGGAGGGGCAGAGCAAAGCTTAGTGAGCTTTGGCCATGGTGGGCAGCGGCACCTCCAAGCA
The DNA here is from genome assembly GCA_030272315.1 of Paspalum vaginatum. Lineage (NCBI taxonomy): Eukaryota > Viridiplantae > Streptophyta > Magnoliopsida > Poales > Poaceae > Paspalum > Paspalum vaginatum. The sequence goes on along the minus strand of CM059017.1, from coordinate 36,440,439 downwards.
AGGGTGGGTGGGCAGGAAGAGCAAGAGAGAGAGAGAGAGAACGAGGAGTGATTGAGCCAAAAGAGAGGGGAGCTAGCTTCCTCTTGAAGGCAATGATTGGGTGGGCAAGCAGTGTTGGAGTGCGCTGGCCACGTGGTCGCTGAGCTGAGGTGGTAGGAGAGGAGTAGCAGTGCCACATGGAGGATGATGGTTGGAGTGTGGGTTGTGTGGATGGGGCCTACATGGATACTATCCGCACTCTAGGCATGAGAATCTGACAGAGGTAAAATAAGTAAGGGTGCACTAGCCAGTGGCTCATAAGAAAAAAGGAAAAAGAAAAATGTTTTCAGGGATTTGGCCAATAGAATGACCTACAATTTTGCATGTTTTGAGTCACAGTTTGGTTGAACTATCAAACTTGTCAGTGTTTAGTACTGGCAGTGCACCACGGGATGTATCGCGTAATTCTTTTGTGGTTGGCAAGATCGACTGTAGCTCGATGGTTCACGTGAAATGCGAGGGGAACAAGATTTATACAGGTTTGGGCCGCGAGAAGCGTAATACCCTACGTCCTATTTGTGGTTGATTGTATTGATTTGAGTCCTCAAGATTACAAAGAGAGTGTGGTTGGCTCGGGTTTTTGGCGTGTGATGGCGTGATGCGTTGTATGATGATCTCTACGTAGGGGTCCCTCACCCACCTTATATAGGCTGACGACTTCTTGGGTTATAAGTTAGTTCCTTCTATATCTCCTAGTCGGTTTAGATTACAACAGATCACATAGAATCTGCGATCTATGCCCTTTCCATCTTCAAGTTCCGTACTCTTTAGAAGCAAGGTCCGAGCCATGGCTCTTTTCATGTTTTCCTAAATTGCATCATCCTTGCCTTGATCACCAAGTTCTGCTCATCCTTTGCCATTTGTGAGCCTAAGCCAAGCATACAGCCCATGAAATCTACCGTCCGGCCTTTTGAGGCCCATCAACAACCCATGTCTTGAATCCATGCCATGAGGACCCAGGGGATCCCCCACAAAACTCAAATACAAGAAGTTCTCTGAATCGTATTCTTCACAACTTTGTTATAATCTTCATCACCATATTTTGTTTTAGAAAGTGGATTACACTTGAATTTACTAGCTGTGCCCAGGTTTGACCAAGGTGACATTTAATCTTATGAATTATAAAAACCTATTTTCTAGGTATTTTCATGCAAGGTGTATTAATGTTGTTCATTTTGCATGATTTATAACTTTCATATATAATGTTTTGGGTGATCTAGACTTTGGTTTCACAAAAATGTGAATTTGCTACTAGCTCAAACTAGGGATATGGGTTCCTCTACCATGGGGATGATATACTGTGAGGAGTTGGGTGCCCTCCTGCTTGGATCACGGAGAGTAGAGGCCATAGCTGGTAGCGGCTGCTTCACCAGCGCACAAGAAATTGTCCATCCCCTACTTTGTCATGCTCCGTGGATTGGTCACAAGTCTGCTGAGCAGCCGTGGAATCAGCTCTCACCAAGAAGATTGTTGACACAAATGGTGAAGTTTGACGGAAATAAACGACAGTGGCACACGATACAAAATCATGATCCCATGGCATTGAAGAGGATGTTATATTTTGATGGCATGGAAACGATAACTATAAACTTGGATGGTATGGAGGAATTTTCTCAAAATTTTTAGCACTAGCAATAGCAAGTAGCAACCAAAATGTGACCACTGTAGTGATTCTTCAATTTGGAAAATGGAAAAAAAAATTACAGCTCGAGGGGCCGAGCCCTGAGTGAAATTGAGGCTAGTCCAAAACTGTCGCCATCTGTCAGATATTGCTGGAGTGTCAGCCTTGCCCTGGCCGCCGGTGAGCTCCGCCTACTGCACATATGGGAACCAAAACTCTCGCGAACACTGGAACACGATCTAGTTTTGGCGCTGCAAACAACAAGCAGCTTTTCTATATGTCATTGAGAAAATAACTAGCAGAGTCCGCTCCTAAGATAGGGGCACGATCACCCCACCATGCACGTCATCCCAACCACCTAGTGGAAACATGGCGCACGACGCACCCTCCGTGTGGACAAAATCTGCATGTCAGAGCTCACATTGCGCATAGCCAACAGATAGGACCATGCGCCTAAACTTAGCTTATCTAAAGAAAGAAAAAACAAGCTAACAACACAATGCACAAGGATTATTTAACAAATCTCCTCCTAAGACTTGTGCACTGGTTTACCTACAACGACTGCAGGCCGATCTTGGAGCAGACCCCATGGAACTTGATCCTGCAGAGAGGTTTCGTTAGAATGTCCCCAAGCTGCTCATCTATTCTAATGAACTTCACTTCAATTTGGCCATTGTTTGCATACTCCCCAATCAAATGAAATCTGGTATCGATTTTTTTATCAATGATATGGTGGGCTTGTTGTCCACCCTCAGCAAATAATATGGTGGACTTGTTGTCCACCCTCAGCACCGGCTTGCTTATCCCTGAATTTTTTTATCTCAGGAAGCAGCCGTGCCAACCAAGCAGCCTGACAGGCAGCAGTAGCAGCTGCAATGTACTCCGCTTCACAACTCGATAGCACAACCAGCTTCTGCTTAGCTGATTGCCAGCTGATTGGACTCCTCCCAAGGAAGAAAAGGACTCCAGATGTGATCTTCCTGCCATCCAAATCGCTAGCCATATCCCTAAGAGCTCATCACTCCCTCCATTTCTCCTTGAATAGAACAGGCTCCAATTTCTTGTCCGAGCTATGTATATCAAAATATGCTTCACAGCTACAAGATGCACCTCATGGGGCTCCTCCATAAACCTACTCACATTCCCAACTGAAAAAGCCAAGTCAGATCAAGTATTGACCAGGTATCTCAAGCTCCCAACCAAGCTTCTGTGTTCTGTTGCATTCACACCAGGATTGCTACACTCCTTGCTCAGCTTCGTCTTGGCCTGCATTGGCACTTCGCATAGGTTGCAATCGTCCATGCCACTTTTCTCAAGAATTTTACCAACTTCTTCCAGCCCCACTTCAATGCCAAGGTAGTAAGATAGCAACCTGAGGTCGCTCATTTTGAATACCTTGGTCAATTCAGCCTTGAACTTCTGGATGCTACTGCTGCTGCTAGTGCCTGTGATCACCGGATCATCCACATAGACCCCTACACGGCAATACCTTCTCCATGGCAGTAAATAGCAGTACCTTCTCCACGACAGTAAATAGCATGCTCCACAGGCGCAAACACCTCATTGTAGTCGATCCCGTGGCGCTGTGCGTACCCCTTGATGACGAGTCGTGCCTTGTGCCGCACCACAGCTCCATGCTAGTCCCTCTCGACCGTGAACACCCACTTGAGCCCAATGGCGCACATGCCAGGTGGGAGCTCAGTGAGATCCTAGGTGTTGTTCTCCTCGATGGCGTGCAGCTCCTCCTCCATCGCTTGATGCCAGCAGCACCTAGGCTCCTCTGCACTCACAGCAAAGAGCTGTCCGTTACCCTGATCACGCACCGTGTACCTAGGAGGCGAGGCTGAGCCAATGATGTTGTCCACCGTGCGTAACCGGAGTGGTGCCTCATCGTCGTGGTCGGCATCGAGATCCTCATCCACCACAGCAGGTGTTGTGGAGAATCAAACCATTGGGGAAGCCGCGCCTGCCGCTGTCATGGTCGCTAGAGGTGTTCCCAGCTCCATGACACTCGGTGGAGTCTCTGGCGAGCCTGGCTGCACCGCCATCTCCGCTTCCTGCCCAGGCTCCACCCAGTACTGGATGACGAACTCGCTACAAGGGTCCACGCTAGTGCTGGTCTTGCCCCCGCCTGACTAGTCCCACTGCACAGACTCATCAAAGACCATGTCGTGCGCCACGTGCACGTGCTTCGTAACCAGATTGTAGGCCTGATAGGCCTTGGAGCCCTGCTCGTACCCTACGAAGATCATCTTGTGGCCGTGATCCGCCATCTTCTTCAGGTGCGGCGTTGTGTTCTTCACATACACGATGCACCCAAAGTTCTTCAAATGGTGCCCTGCTGGCTTCTTCCCATACCAGACCTCGAACGGAGTCTTGACCTCCACCGCCTTCGTCGGCACCCGGTTCAGGAGGTACACAACAGTGTGCACCACCTCTCCCCAGAACTAGACCGGTAGTCCTTTCACCTTTAGCAAGCTATGGGCAGTGCCGACCACCTTGGCGTTCTGGCACTCGACGACGCCGTTCTGTTGCGGGGAGTATGATGCCGTCAATTGCCGGTGCACGACGTCCGCCGTGCAGTACTCCATGAACTCCTTGGACATGAACTCGCTGCCACGATTTGTCCAGAGCGCTAGCAGCTTGCAGCCAGACTCTACTTCCGTGTGCGCCTGAAACTCCTTGATAGCAGCTGCCACTCGATCGTTGGATGGCAGCCAGACTAGCCACATCACTACAAAATGACCCCCCTGTACCTACGCAAATATACGTTGCTAAAAGTCCATATATGCGTTGTTAGGACCTATACCAACGCATAATTATGTGTTGCCTATGCTGCCATTGCTAGGGTCTATTACAACACTTATAAGGATTCTTATGGCTAGTGCAACGGTTACATGTGTTTCTCCCGCTAGTAGACCAATTCTCCTCTAGAGCTGTTGCAACATTTAGAATGTATTTATGGCAACGCTTATATACGTTGTAAGGATTTGCAAAGCTGGAGTCAGAAAAAAATTGGGCATATCAATTCCCAACTTGGGGTGGCAAGAGAAATAATACATCAACTAGAGATTGCTCAAGATGGTCGCCCTCTTTCTAGATCAGAGAAATGGCTGTATAACCAACTCAAGAAACATACCTTGGCATTGTCATCCCTGCAGAGAACAGTTGCTAGGAGCCGATCCCGGATCAGCTGGCTTGGTGAAGGGGATGCTAATACATCCATGTTTCACCTGCATGCCAGACATAGAAAGAGGAAAAATTTCATTAGCCAACTGATCTCAGAGGACGGCCGAGTTTTTACCAAGCACGATGAAAAGGAAAGGATTGTGACTGAGTTCTACTGCAATGTTCTAGGGGAAAACATGGACAGAAACTCTACCATTGATCTTGCTGCAGTGGATATTCCATCCTTTGATCTCGCAGAGCTAGAGGCTCCCTTCTTAGAAGAGGAGGTCAGGAGAACAATAAACTCTTTGCCATCAGACAAGGCTCCAGGCCCTGACGGCTTTACTGGGAAATTTTATAAATCTTGCTGGCAGATTATCAAGGTGGAAATCATGGCAGCAGCCTCAGCAGTTTGGAGTCGAAAAATGAGTCATTTTGGGCAGCTCAACTCAGCATATATTACTCTGCTACCTAAGAAGGAAGAGGCCACAAATATAAAAGATTTTCGGCCCATAAGTCTGGTTCATTCTTTCGCCAAACTTATTACAAAACTGCTGGCCAACAGATTAGCAGGGCGGTTGGATCAGATGGTGTCTCCTAATCAGAGTGCTTTTATCAAAGGTCGCTTCATTCAAGACAATGTCAAGCTTGTGCAACAAACTGCTCGCTTCCTTCACCAACAAAAGCAAGCTCGACTTCTACTAAAATTAGATATCACCAAGGCCTTTGACTCTGTATCGTGGCCTTTCCTGTTGGAGATCATGAAACACTTGGGTTTTGGTCCTGTATGGTGTGATATCATCAGTGGGCTGTTGGCTACCGCTTCCACACAGATTCTCTTCAATGGCAGTCCAGGGGATAGAATTTTGCATTGACGGGGACTTCGCCAGGGTGATCCATTGTCCCCGATGTTATTTATCTTGGTCATGGATGTCTTATGTTATATGATCAATAAAGCTTCTGAGGAAGGTTTGCTACAACCACTAGCGAGAAGAGCCTTGCATCACCGTATATCCATGTATGCCGATGATGTGGTTATGTTTTTACGCCCTTCGGCCAGTGACATAAACATCACCCTGGACATCCTTAAGCTCTTTGGAGAGGCATCGGGGCTGAGAACAAATATGCACAAAAGTAATGTGTTTCCTATCCAGTGTTCAGAGGAAGATACCACCGCCGTACAAGAACTTCTCCCGTGCTAGGTGGCTGATTTCCCCTGCAAATACCTTGGTGTCCCGCTCTCTTTGAAGAAGCTGACAAAGCAGCAAATTCAGCCCATCATTGACCGGATAGCTGATCAACTTCCTGGCTGGAAAGCTGACCTGCTCACAAAGGCTGGGAGAAGAATTTTGGTTCAGTTTGTGCTCACGTCCATGTTGGTTTATTTGGCTATGGCAATGGACCTCCCTCTCTGGGCCTTAAAAGCTATCGATAAAATTAGAAGTGGCTTTCTCTGGAGAGGCAGAAAAGATGTGAAGGGGGGACACTGTTTTTTGGCATGGCCTAAGGTCACTCGGCCTCTGGAACTTGGAGGTCTCGGAATTTCTCATCTGCAACAGCTAGGTTGGGCGCTCCGGATGCGCTGGCTGTGGCTGCAAAAAACTGAACCTGGTAGGCCTTGGGTGGCCCTCCAAATTCAAGTACACCCTTCTTTAAAAGTTTTCTTTGAAATGGCTATTGTCTCAGAGGTTGGGAACGGGAAGAACACCTTTTTCTGGACTGATAAATGGGTACAGGGACAGAGCCTTGCACAACTAGCTCCTAACCTATTTAGCTCAATCACTAACAAAGCTAAGAGGAGGACAGTGTTTGAGGCCGTTACAGATTTGAGATGGGTGCAGGACATACGAGGTGCCATTACTGTACCTGTCTTGGCTGAATTTTTGAAGCTATGGGACCTTCTCTCGATCCTGGTTTTGCAACCTGAAATAGAAGATACCCATAGGTGGCAATTCTCTAGTTCAGGAGTTTACACTGCTAAATCTGCTTACGAGGGCTTCTTTATTGGGGCTGCGCAGTTCGGGCCGTGGGAGAGAATTTGGAAGGCTTGGGCACCAGGTAAATGCAAGTTCTTCATGTGGCTAGTGGTGCACAATAGATGCTGGACTGCAGATCGCCTCGCTAAAAGAGGCCTTCCCCGTCCTGAACGGTGTCTGCTCTGTGACCAAGCTGAGGAAACAATTGACCACCTTCTAATCTCTTGTGTCTTTGCCCGACAAGTTTGGTACAACATCCTGCAGCAGGTCGGTCTACAGGCTCTGTCTCCCCAGCCTGAAAACAGTTCCTTTGATGATTGGTGGGCAAGCATAAGCTTGGGAATTAGCGATCAGTTTAAGAAAGGTCTCAACTCTATCATTATTTTGGGAGCTTGGGCCATTTGGAATCACCGCAATCGATGTGTGTTTGATGGGATCCAACCAAGTTTAAATGAGGTCCTGGTTTTGTTCAGGGATGAACTTCACCTTTGGAGTGTGGCCGGAGCTCGGGGAATTTCTAATCTCCTTGCTCTTGTGCCAGCCAATGGGTGAGCACCTTTTTTAGTGGTCTAGGGTCAAGATCTCTTCTTATTCTTGAGAGAGACCTTTGTTTTTGTAAAGGACTAAGCCCACTGTTCTGTTTCTTCTTAATATAATGATACGCAGCTCTCCTGCGTGTTCGAGAAAAAAATATACGTTATAAGGAACATGAAGTCTATTTATTTATTTATTTTTATTTGGGACTAATTAATTTTGCAAAACGCATATAATGATTTTGAGAAATTATGAGATCACATAAAAACATATTTTTCAAATAAGGATAACTGAGTACTATATTAAAATCAAATAGTCGCATTACACAGTACCATTCATATCCATGTTTCATCGCATAATATTTTCAGAATATTTTTATACGATACAACGATATATACACATGACTCCTCTCCTCCTAAGTGCCAACTTATCAGTGATCTTGATCAATCAAAATAAGATAAGAACAAAAGCAATCCTCAATCCAATGCAAGCTCTCGCATCCAGTATAGTCATGCTTGATAAAAACTGAAAACAAATAGAGAGACAATCTTTAACTAAAGTTAGTTTAGCATCAACAAACACTATTTTTAAGGTGGTAGTAAAATATTTAAAAAATAGATTATCATGCAAACATTTGGGTTTATGGAAATGAAGTGATGATCTAGAAATAATTTAAAGAATATGCTATGTTAATTTTCAGAAGTGATTCGGATTAAAATTACTTCCTACTTCTTGTTCTTATTGTGGGTAGCTTAAATTTCCCTTGTGTGCACACAATCATAAATTTAATCTGCAAGTTGTGTAGTCTTAACAATTTTACTACTGTACGTATCCTATTTATTGTGGCTATCCTGTATCGATTGAGTTTTCTATTAAACAATAAACATATTATCACTTGAGAACCTCAATTATGCCTCAATCAAACCCAATGCAGTTAGGTCATACAAGTTCAGTTCAGTACAAAGGAAGACAAAGCAAACACAAACATAAGTATACCCTCAACTGAACCCAAAGCTAGCACATGTGTTTTGAGTATTTGCTTTGGGTTTAGTTGAGCACAGTTGTTGACCTAGTATGTGCAGAAAAATATAGAAGTGGTTGGGGAAAAAAACTTAATTATTATGCAAGGTAAGTCAAGAAAGCATCACCTTGCTGTTGTACCGGTGGTTGCACATTTACACCTTTTGAACCTGGAAAAGAAATTAAAATACTTACATGCAGTGCCATATTTAGAAGAAGCAACACAGTGTTAAGAGAATTGTACATACACAGCTTGAAGGCCATGCAATAGGATTGCGGCCAACATCTCCAATAAACTCGAAGTTGTTGTATGCTCTAATCAGTGGTTCTTTAGGCACTACTATAATACCGACCCTTAGCATCCAAAACTCGTTGCCTATCCTACAACCTCCAACTCTTGTATTTGGGTCACGAGCTAGTACCCTGCCTAAGGCAACGATCTTGCTAGGATTTCTCCAACTCATTATGCGTACTTCGCTGCCAGTCTGATCCACATATACAGGGTAGGAGTAAATATATACGTAATATGAACGTAGTAATGGGTAAGCAATATTGAAATGTACCAAAAATGTCTTCCTGAGTTGGCCGCTCCGTTATACTTGGCTGGTGATTGACCAAAACTTTAGTTAGTATAATCCTTCCGTACATACAAACCTTGGACAAGGACGCATAGCATTGTATATAACATTTTTTATGTGAACGTTGTTTATAGAATAAAAGCATCATAGCTCTCACCTTGGCTGCTTTTGCAAAGTAGCTTGTATCGAATCTATCGTCAGCAGAAGACTGCATTGTTTTGGCCTATTATTAAAGCACAATGAGAAGAATAAGTGAGAATCAAATTTATTTATAAATGATGTCTGTACTAGTTGAAGCATAAATGACCTTTACTGGTCTAGAAACTCTTGTAGCTTGTGGTGTTTCTCGTGGAATTTGTGTGTTGATCTTCAGCAAAAACAAAACACAATTACAAGAGTTTATGTATCCATCAGACATCGTGAGAGCAATAGATCATAAACAAATCTATAAAAAATGAAATAGGATGAGATAGTTCAGAAATCAGAATGCCATTTCTATATCTCTGTATGTTGAAACAAATTATTCTTTTAAGAGGAGATTTATTTCTGCCATATAGGGGGGCTTGGCATTCCAGCTCTAAGTTACTATGCAAACTAAGAGAATCATATTTCAAGCTTCCAAAGGTGACAGGCAGCTGTAAAATTATATTCGACCAGACCAAATCTTTCTTCTGCTGATTCTAATTGCCCTCCTATCAACTATCAATGCAGCCCAACGATTCACACTAAAAGATAAACAACATCCGAGACATTAAAAAGCCAAGACGACCAAATTAGCAGCCTGTTATTTGAGTAACTTCAGGTATATAAACAAATTACACAATGGCAGCAGCGGCGCCGACACCTGGAACATCTGCAGGAAGCCCCTCGCCGCTACGAACGTCAGCATGTGCAAAAATTTAAACACTTGAACTAGTATTCCAAAAATATTTCAAGACTAATTAGATCTGGTACAATTAAAGGAAGCAAACATGCCTCGTTAAAATTTAGTACTCATCTTCGACATCAGCACTATGTGCTTTAGCTGCTGCCTCTACTGTGGTTCCATCAACATCTCTTCTAGTCCATGAACTACTCTCATGTGTTTTCTCAAACAGGTCCCGCAGTTGGCTGACATGAAATGGTTCACATTCTACTTCATTCCAATCATCTCCCATGTCAAATACATCTCTAGGCTTCATCTTCAAAACAACTGACCACCCAGGGTTTGTAGGGTCTTCAATGTAGAACACTTGATCAACTTGATTGGCAAATACAAATGGTTCATGCTCAATCCTATCCCCTTTGTGAATTTGATGTGAGAAATTCACAAGTGACAAACCAAACTTATCTTTCTTCACACCTTTTCCTCGAGTGACATCAACCCATTCACATTGAAACAGTACCACAGAAAACCTTCCATAATAGTCGATCTCTATGATATCAATTATCCTGCCATAGCACATAATATCTCCAAGTATAGGGTTACTATCACTTGCTGAAGAATAACTTGACTTCTTTGCTGTAACAACAACTCCACTATTTTGAGTTGCCTTATCATACCTTTTTGCTCTAAATCTAAATCCGCGAATATTGAGTGCTCTATGTCTTCTTGCAGTCTCTAATGGCCCTCGAGCCAACCATCTAATGTCCTCATCGATGCTGCCACTACCATATTTTTCCTCCAACTGCAAAATCTGCATGCAACAAAATTTTTTTATTTGAGAATATTAGTAAAAAAATCACTTTCAACAGACAACTCAAATCAGGCTACCTACATGATTTCTAAACCAATTAGGAAATTCTTTATTCTGAAGTATTTCAATTTCTTTAGTGGCTAGAGGACGGTCGCATCTCTGCCTTTTGAGATGAGATGCATGCTCCCTAAACAAAAAATAGCATGTAATTAGATTTTAATTTAAAACTATTTATAAAGTTAAACAAGGAGATGAGACACTTACTTTAGATATGGATTCACAGCATCACAATTGAATAGTAGATATCTATGTGCCTGTAATTTCTGTAGGTCAGTTAAATTGCAATGTGATGGTTTTCCCAAAGGCTTGCCTACAGTAGGGAACAAAGATGAATCTTGTCCAAATAAGTTCTGAGTGAGTATGGTCCACGCTATCATCATTCCGTGATGGTGTATTATGCTTCGTGGAGAAACCTTCTATGTACCTAGAACAAAACACCATACACTCATCTGCCAAGAATGAATTTGTCATTGAAGCTTCTGGATACGCCTTATTGCGAACATACGATTTTAACTTCCCTATGTACCTACAGGATAACATGTAAAATCATCAAATTATTAGGCCAAACAAATATGAGGTTTACATGATGAAGCATGTGCTACTTAGAATCAATACCTCTCAATAAAATACATCCATCGATAATTAACAGGTCCAACAAGCTTACATTCAGTTGCCAGATGGACTACTAAATGAACCATTATAGTGAAAAATCTAGGAGGAAAAATCATCTCCATTTTGCATAGGGTGATTTTAATTGATTATTCCAAATGGTCCAGCTCTTCAGCATGAAGCACTTTTGAACATATTCCTCGAAAATAAGCAGACAACTCAAATACTGCTGTAATATCATCTGGAAGGATGCCCCTTAAACCAATAGGCATGAGCTGCTGCATCAGGATATGGTAGTCATGTGTTTTCAGACCAATGATCTTACCTTTAACAACATTAACACATTTTGAGATGTTTCTACAATGACCATCAGGAACTTTTATATTTCAAAGAAAATCACAGAATGCCCGTCTCGCTTTTAGACATCAGAAATCTTGCTGGTGGCAAGTACCACTTTCCTGAAGGCTGTTCTTGTGGGTGTAGGTCCTCTCTAATATTCATATCTACAAGATCTAGACGAGCTTGCAGGTTATCTTTTGTCTTTCCATCTACATTGAATATTGTACCATACAAATTTTCAAACACATTCTTCTCTATATGCATCACATCGAGATTGTATCTAAGAATATTATCGTCCCAATAAGACAGTGTGAACAGACTACTTACTGACTTGTAAGTTTTTGAATCCTTGAAATTACCAAGTGTTGTGATCTTAGCCAAAATCGGACGATCATAGGTTGTAGGCTCAGTTCCATGCTCCACTGTTCCATCAAATGAATTTGCATTGAAACGATAATGATGATCAACAGAAAGCAATCGCCGATTACCCATAAAACAAGATTTACGGCCATTCTTTAGTTGTTTCTTCCATACATTTTCACCACACGGTAGGCATGCAAATTTCCCATGAACCATATGAGAAGCAAGCATTCCTAAGCCAAGCAGCTCACTTACGGTCATAAGCACGGCCCCTCGCAAAGTAAAACTCTCATCTCTTGATGCATCATACGTGGACATACCAGTTTGAAATAAATCCTTTAGGTCCTCCAAAAGTGGCCGAAGGAATACATGAATTTTATCTCCAGGACTTTTAGGACCAGGAATCATTAAAGACAACATAATGCTATGTTCTTTCATGCAAAGCCATGGAGGTAGGTTATATATGACCAAAACAACAGGCCAACGGCTGTGCATTGAGCTCAACATTCCAAATGGATTAAACCCATCAGTAGCCAATCCAAAATGAAGATTATGAGATTCTAATGCAAATACTGGGAACTTTTCATCAAACCTCTTCCACACTGGCGCATCAGCTGGATGTCGTAGTACATCGTCCTTAACGCACTCCTCATCGTGCCATCTTAGGAGAGCTGCTGTTTCTTTGCACATAAATTGTCTTTTTAGTCTCTCTTTAATAGGAAAGTAACGCAATACTTTGCATGGCGTTGCTTTCCTTCTTAGTTAATATGGACTCTGGTTCCCTATCTTTCCACCTCGAAGTCTTGCAGGTTGAGCAAAAATCATCATCTTTTTTTCCTTTCCAGTATAGCTGGCAATTATTTGGGCATGCATCAATATTTTTATATCCAAGGCCGAACTTAGAAATAAGTTTCTTAGCCTCGTAAAAGTTCTTGGGCAGTTCCTTTCCATTTGGAATAGCCATATGCAGAACCTCAAGTAGATCATCAAAAGATTTATCTGACCATTTGTTCATTGATTTCACATTAAACAGGAGCACGAACAAAGTTAGCTCTGTTAGTTCACAACCTGTCCATAAAGGTTTTTTGGAATCTTCAAGCAGTTTATAAAACTTTTGGGCTTCTAAATTGGGTCCTTTTATAGGAGCATCACCATCAGCCATGCATGTGTCATCATACAAATGCCCAATACTATCTTGAATCAATTGCTCAATATTAAGAAGACTTTCATCACTATGAGAATTTGGTTGCTGGTTACTAGTGTCTTGCACTGAAGGATCGCCATGAAAATCCCATTGATCATAACTCTCAAGAATCCCATTGCACACCAAATGTGCAAACATCTCATCACTTGGTTGCATAGTAGTGTGCACACATGTCTGACATGGGCAACACATTTTGCAACCTTCAGGCTTATCTTTAAAAGCAAACTCTACAAAGCCCTTTACACCGGCGACGTAGTTAGCAGAATCTTTAGGCCAGCGCAGTAAATTCTTCACAGTCTCCAAATCTATTATGATACTACAAATAATGGCATGGTTAATTGTACTTTAAAAATAACATCAACTTCTAAATTTTCTACCCTATCATTGCATAGGTTTCTAGTTTCCAACAAGAAATATAATTATATTCTAATTCCATTAATTTGTCTTAATTCAAACAAAACAAAAATATATGGACTGCACATTAAATATATATAATTCAATACATACCTTACTGTTCTCCTAATTGTTTAAAAGTCAGCAATTAATGGTTGGAGTGTAGGTACACGAACCAAATTGATATTGTGTTCATGAGCCAACAAATTCTTTTTGGACCTTTGATAAAATTCCTTGCAGACCAATCCACAAACACCTTATGTGCATTCGTAGGATTAAAACAATATTGTGCCCATGGGGACTAAGAAGAATCACTGGGATAGCAAGGAAGGAGAGGGACAGTAGCGTACCTACCCGAAGAGTGGCGGTGGCCGTCGCTGGCGATACACGACCTGCAGAGCAGAGGGCTCGAGAGGAACGGAAATTGGAAAGGCGCTCGGCGGCTGGGCAGGGGGCTATATATACATGGAGTTTTTAAATATTAAGTAAGAAGAAGGGTTCGAGTCAAACACAAATCGATTCTAGAGCGGGTGGTTATTTCGGTCACTTGCTGCTTGCTTGGTGCCAGGTTCAATCCCTACATCTAACCTTTTTTTGGCCAACGGAATATTAATTATTTTACTAACCACCTAATGATTCTTATATATAATAAACGTTGGCACTTTCTGACCGAATATTAATTAATTTTCTAACTAATGATTCTTACATACAGCGTATAATAAACGTTGGCACTTTCTTAAATTATCAACTGATCATATTTTGGCTGATGGCATATTAAACGTTGCACCTTCTTAAATTATCAACCAATCATATTTGCAACACATAGTAAGCGTTGTTATCTTTCCCTTTACTCAACGGATAATATTGCAACGTATAGTAAGCGTTGCTAGCTTACTAAAAAAATCAACGGATAATATTGCAACGTATAATAAGCGTTGCCATCTTACTTAAAAATCAACGGATAAGGCTTGCAACACATAATAAGCATTGCCAGCTTACTTAAAAATCAATGGATGAGGCTTGCAACGTATAATAAGCGTTGCTCTCTACTTTTTTACAACATATACAACCATGCGTTGTTAAGTATACGTTGCTATAGGGGGGTTCATTTTGTAGTGCATGTACCGGCTCTGATCGTCGACAAGTAGTAGGAAGTAGGTGTTACCGTTTGGTGTCGCTGGCATCACAGGGCCGCACAAATCGCCATGAATTAGATCCAGAGTACGTTCCGCCTGCCACTTCGCCTAGTCTGGGAATGGCGTGTGCTTCTGCTTGCTGGTGAGGCACGCCTCGCGGAGCTGGTCCACCTGCTCGATAGAAGGAAGTCCGTGAACGAGCTCCTCGCGCGGCATCTTTCGCAGCTCTAACATGTTGATGTGGCCCAGCTAGGCGTGCCACTACCAGGCGCTCTCCTCGGGGAGCGCAACGAGACACACCGGTCTTGCAATGTTGAGGTTGAGCACATACAGCCGGTTTTCACCGTGTGGAATCCTTGATAGGAGACGTCCTCCTTCTTCTCGAATGCTCATGGCACCATGGTTGAGCTGGATGTCAAAGCCCGCCTCCTCCAATTGCCCGAGGCTGATGATGTTCGCTATTATCTGCGGAACGAAGTAGACACCAGCGAAGGAGCAGTGTTCCTCATTCTTGCACTGGCACAGCACCATCCCGCGACCCTCGAGTTCACCCACAGAGTTGTCACCGAACCGCACTGACCCGCACACCGCCGTGTCTAGATCTGCGAATGCCGCTCAGGACACTGTCATGTGGTTCGTGGACCCGGTGTCCCAGATCCACTACTTTGAGTCGTGCTCCTCCTTCGCCCCAAGGTGGGAGAGCACCTTCTCCTCTACCAGAATCACCTGGTCGCCTGCTGCTGCCTGTGACGCCTCCGCTCCAGTACATGGCTTCTTTGAGGACGAAGCTCGCAAGGTGGCTGGAGATGTCATTGGCGGTGGCGACCTGGATATAGATCGGGCTAGGGGAGAGTGGCGAATCTGGGGAGCTGCCCTCAGGAGCAGCATGGCCTCCTCCTCTTGGGCCATGTTCACATGTTCCTTCTTGGGCTTGGACCTTCATTCACAAGCCCAACGGCCCATCTTACCACACTTCCCGCACTGGTTTCTGTCCACCTTGCCGACGCCATTTCCCCGCCCAGAGAAGGAAGATGAGCCCGCGTTGCCTCCACGTCCTCTGTCGCGTCCTCTATTCTGCCCCACCGACCGGGTCTGCCGCTCCCGCCATCATCTGATGGCTTCTCCACCTCACGCTGCTTTCACTTCGCCTCCCAAGCCTTCTTTGTGAGGTAGAGCTTGCCGTTGTGGTGGACTGATACCGGTGGTGCCTCGCTCCTCCTCCGCTGCCTTCAACTACCAGACCGCCTCCGCGAGGGTGAGTGTGGACACTCAAGCAGTGTTTGGATGGCGACAATGATCTGCTTGAACCGTGCCGGTACGCTCTGAAGAAATTTGGACACTACCACAGGTTTGCCCACCGCCTCGCCGAGCGTCGCTAATTGTGCCACCATCCCGGTGAGACGGAGCGAGTAATCCTCTACGCTTTCGTCCTCACGGGACGTCACCAAGTCAATCTGTCAACGCAAGTGCTACGCCGTCAACTTCCTCACACCATCATTGCCACCCAGCATGGCCTTGATTGCATCCCACGCCACCTTCGCCATCTCCTTGTTGGCGACGGTTGCCACCATCTCTGCCGGGACAGCGCTCGCCAGGATGTCAAGTGCCATCATGTCTTCTTATGGTTCGACGCCGCCAGGATCCACCGCCGCCCAGAGCGCCCGCGCCTTGAGCTTCACCTTCATCAGTGCGATCCAGCCAGAGTAATTGATCTTGGTGAGCGTGGGATAGCCTGTCCTGCCGCCCACCTCACGAATTACCCGCTGCACGACAGTGCTGCTGGAGCCACCGCCATTGTTGGTGTCGTTTCCTAGTGGTTCAGACATCAGCGTGTACTCGATTGCCCGGTCACGATTCCAACGCCGGTACCACACAACGATCGATTCGCGGCTCGTCCCTGGCTCTGATATTACGTGTCAGAGATCGCCGGAGTGTCGGCCTTGCCGTGGCCGCCGGCGAGCTCCGCATGCTGCACACACATGAACCCAAAACTCACGCAAACATTGGAACACGATCTCATTTTGGCACTGTGAACAACAAGCAGCTTTTCTGTATGTCATTCGGAGAATAACACTACAACATGCTAGGGTTTTAGTAACACCGTCTTGTGTTACTGTATGTCAATTAAAGTATTGCTAGGTCTTTCAGTAACACATATTGTTTGTATTTTTATTGCATATGTTACTATAAGGCTGATATTTTAGAACACAGGGCATATGTTCCTTTATATTCAAAAAGTGTTACAGCTTAGTGGTACTACTTTGTAACACGTTTCTTCAAAAAATGAAAAAATTAGAATCCTTTGCTAGGAATTGAACACACTGTTGTAAGACTTGTACTCCACCATACTACACAAGCAATTGTGAATAAAGAAGGAATTTTTTTTCTATACACTATGATAAATTTTATATTATATATTTGAACCCATAAATAATCGTATATGAAAAATCTCTCAACTACAAAGTTTTAGATCTCGTCAAATACTGCATCTCTGGTATAGGCTATGCATCCATTTGAGGTTATTTGATGAATTCCAAATCATGATTTACGAATATGGACATTATATTGGAATTTATAGCGGCAATAAATGGTCTCAAATGGAAAATTTATCATTTATAAAGTTGTGGCTCATCGAGTACTATCATTTTAGTATTGTATCTTTACGTAGTTTTATATAAAACAATTACAATTTTTGACTAAAAGAACTATTTCTAGAGGCAGTCAGTAATATAATTTGTATCTAAAAATCATCTTTGTAGCCAAGGGCTATTTTTGTAGCTGGCCAATGATACGTACGACCTCTTAAACATAATTCTGAGGGAGGTATTTTAGGTGGAGCTCTGGCTAGGAAGAGCATACATGGCTCCATTTTTATTTGTCTCTACAAAAGAATAAAAAGAGGAGGTGTGCGTAAAAATAAATTTTGTAGTACTGAATGGTATCATATATGTTTTTTTGAAACACTTTGTAGGTAATATTACTTTGTGTTATTGTATGGTATATTTTTGCATCATGTTTTAAATATTCTATCTATGTGTTACAATATCTATAATATTTGTAACATTTTTGGAGTAACATAACCTTTTTTGTTACTGCATTTATCATCTGTAACACATTTTTACAGAATAAACGCTATGTGTTACTGGCTTCAATGGTAACATAATAAATATTTTTTGTAACACATCGATATATGTGTTAAAAAACGTATTACAGTATCTCTGTTTTGTAGTAGTGTAAATAGAGTCCATGCGCGCCATGGCCGTCATGGGTTGTTGCCACCTGGTGGAACAACACAATGGACAAGGATTATTTGACATCATCTCCGGGGCTTGCCAGCTGGATCACTTTGCAGGCGCTGTATACTAGAGACAATCAGATGCCGCTCACCGAGACCTTGCTGTCTTAAACCGTGTAAGAGCCGCCTCCTCTTCACTGGCCCAACTCTTTTAGCTGCTTCCAACAAGAAATACTCGCTCTTCCTGTAGGATCGAATCACACTTCCATTTTTGAGCTAGCGCTTTAGAGCCTGCAGTCATTTCTTCGTGGTGAAATCTCATATCTCTTCATGTGGTGGCTCCTAGATCGATTTGCACTGATCATTTGTATCAATGATGTTTCATGTAAATGAGTACTACTAACGTTTTGATGCAGACAAAAAAGAACTAATACTGAACAAAGGTAGTTTGAATAAGCAAATGGTTTTCCATAATTAGGGCATGTATATGTGTATTAGTCTATATCGTATATGTATCAAATGGTGCAAGTGCTTGCAAGGACCATAGGGTACCAAATTTCTAGTTTACGTGGCCCCGGAGTAACCCAAAACCAGAATTGTTTGTGCGCTTCCGTCATGTCAGCATGACACATCTTGGTATGAATTGTACCAGGAAATTCCTAAATCGCACTTTTTTCAATTGCAACATAAACTGCTGTTTGCTTTCAGTCTGTTTCTGCGATGCGCATAACATGACCTTTACCTTTCATGCACATATGTACCCAACCTTTTCCACCACATGGATATTATGGATAATGACACTTAGGTTCTGTTGGGCTCCTCGGTTGCCATACGCCTTTTTAACATGTAACCAAAATGGGCTAACAAGTGACCCTTTTCAACAAGGCTGAAATTCGCTCCTACGGGGATTTGAACTCCAGACCTAGAGGTGCTACTGAGACTCTACAACCATTAAGCTACAGGTAACGGGCACTTTCTCAGCTTCTATCATCTGCGCAAACTTATGTCATTATGTGGGTGGATGTTAAGATAAAAGCAACCTAATTCCGTCTTCAGATTTTATCTGCTGTTTGGTCGCTGCCGAGAGGAAGCCATGCATGTTATTTGTGATATACTGATATGTCAGCAAAGCCTAGAAGTAGGTTGTGAGATGGATAGAGAATGGAATTTAGATTTGTAAATTTGTAGCCTAACCATGGAATTGTAGTTTGGTGTAATTAGGTGCCACTGTGAAATAATTCTTCTGTACCGAGTATTTTTTGGTTGTTCGTTTTGCTTTTCAGTTAGGCACATGGCTGTTAGTTTCCCTGTGTGCATATTCAGAGCTCTGACGTGCACTCCATCCGCACAGGAGCACGTCTTGCGCCACGACCGACATGTGTGGGATGACACTCACTGAGAAAAGTCGTGGCGTGCATGTCGGAGGGCTGGTTCCGGCCATTAGCATGCAATCAGTTTTATTTATACAAGCAATAGAGTAAGCAAGCAGTTCGCTGCACAAAAGAACGTGTATTCCTCTGTTCGCACATACTCCGGCGAGTCCTTAGTCTCCTGAAAGGCACTGCAGTGCTAATTGCTAAATTACATTCATTGTTTTGTTAGGGCTTGTCTGAGAGATAGAATCATGATATTAGTGATACCATTTCAATAAGCGCACACATAGACATCTGCTGCGCCAGATCGGCAAGCAGTCATTGCAGGAAAGAAGAAGCCAAGCATAGTCGATACCCATGACAATTGACATTTACTGCAGCTTCATAGTCCCTTGGTGTGTGGAAGCATGGTTTGTTCATAATACAAACGGACGTGAACGAATTACACCGCTAGAATGACCTCAGGCAGTCAGTTTCCGCGAATACTCCGCCCCCGGTTGCACTCTGGGGTGTGGTTCAGCTCGATTTCTTTCTGTTGGGGTGTGGCTCGATCTGCAGTTGTCGGCAGACACGTGTTGGCCATATGGGCGGTGTCGCATGTCCGGTAAGACTGGCTGTAAAGGAATGGTATTTGGTTACCCGAAAGTGCGTGCTGCATGAGATGGAAGTTTCAAATAACAAGTGTAACATGAACTTAATGTCTGTAAATGCACTAACCGTGAGTTTCTGGAACGTTCATATTCTTGGAGGCGTTGTCATAGCCAGGATTCACTTCCTCTTGTTGATCTGTCAGGGTTCGAGAGAGAAAATGTGAGTGACAACTTGACAAGAGTAAACGGTATTCATATTATCACTCTCTTGCCATGGTAATCCACCAATTCCTCTGGTCTGGAGGAACAATATAGCCTACCTGTCATTTTGATGTCTGAAGTTCCGGATGGAGCCTTGTATCTTAAGACTCTTGACTGGTTCACTAGTCAGCCTACTAATATGTTTCTGCAATTCTTTCCCGATATTATACTGATAATTTGACTGCAGATTAAAACTCCGTAAATGGTATAGTCTGAATATTGATTTGGGGAAACTGGTAAATCTTCTGCTTTCATGGATGTCGAGATATCTAAGGTGGACAAGATGCTCAATATCTGGCAGAATACCTTCTGGATATTGCAGTACCAACACTCGTAATCGTCTTAGCTCACCTAGCGTTTCTTTAAGGGTTTTGTTGAAATTAGCTGACGGAATTCTTTCCCGGGCATCATGATTGCATATTATTAAGCTCCTTAAATTTTCTTTCAGATAAGGGTGTTCTTGCAAACTCATGTAGACACTTAAAATATTGCTTGCATTGACATATAGGTGACGTGCATTCCGTGGAACGCTAACATGGAAATCATCTTCAATTCGAAAGTGTTCTCCATTGGAGAGCCATTCTGCCATATCATGTAGCAAGTAATTAACTTCATAATGATTATCTTGATTGGCTGCTTTCTTGATGAATGAAAGCTGTAAGAGATCATTGATATAACGATATGCATTTTCATCTGTTGTTTCCTTTTGAATGTAACCATGGGCTCGCCACATCTGTATGAGCACATCACCTTGAAGTTGGCAGTTCTTAGGAAACAATGCAAAGTAAACAAAGCACGGCTTCAAATGATCTGGAAGATGCTCGTAGCTAAATTTTAATGCTGGCATGATATCATCTGCTGTCTGTTCAATCTGCCACAATTTGCTTCTAAGGACATTCTCCCAGTGGTCTTCTTGTATCTTCTGTTTCAGTTCACCACCTACTGTCTTAGCAGCTAACGGTGAGCCATCCAATTTATTTGCCAATTTTATACCAATTTTGACCAATCCTGGAAAATTTGATGGAGTTGAATTGCCAAATGCACATTGTATAAAATGGCCAAAGTACTCTTCGTCTTTCAGGCCATTTAGATATATAATTTCTGTTGCTCCATTTATCTCTGCCACCTTTTGACTTCGAGTAGTTAGCAACACTTTGCTGCCCTTGCCGGCAAACTGGAGGGGCTTGCAAAACGTTTCCCATTTGCTGCTCATTTCGTTCCAAATATCATCAAGCACTACCAAAATCTTGCTCCCATCCAGCTTCTCCTGAAGTATTCTTTGAACTATATCTAAGCTAGTGCTACTGTTGAAGTCAGCTGATATGCAGCCATGCCACGAAATCCTGCTTGTGCCATTTCTATTCCTTTTCAATCTCCGACATTCCTGTGACTGTACCATCTCTTTTGTTAGGCGTTTGACACCAAATTTTTCTGAGACATAGAGCCATGCTATGATATCAAAATGTCCTGCATCGCGAAAATGACTGTATATTCTTTGCAGTAGTGCCGTTTTACCAACACCGGCAACTCCAACTATTGCTATTACAGAATATGGTTGGTTGGGTTTATCATTTGACTGCTCTAGTAATTTCTTTAGTTTCAGTTCTTCAACACCTCGACCGAAAAATTTTGTGGCCCCTAGCATTGAGGTTGTTCTGCGCCATTGAAGTGTTTTTCCTGGTTTCCTATCCCTTGGTTTAACCAGCTCTAGGACTGTTGGCATGTCACTAGCAATCTCGTCAAACTTATCCACTATGGCAATTAACATATTAAGGTCTTCATCAGAGAAAAAGATGCGTTTGAAAATACGAACTGACCGTTTTACTGGTGAGCTGCTGCTTGTGATGGCCGAGGCAGTGGTTTTGGTGGTCGAAATAGTCGAAGAGCAAGAACCAACACTAGTATAATCAAATGTGTCAGCCATCACTTTCCCCTTTTCTTCTGCTATTGCTTCCAAAAAGCGGTAGTCAAATAAATCAAGAACATCCTCAGCCTGGTAACCAGCATCTTTGATGCTTCCTAGCCAACTTTCCATACTTGGATCCTTGGTTTGCAAGCTTGAAGCTTTGTGTAACACAACTGGGATCTTCCAAAGATCATTCTTCAGCCTGGTTAGTTTATCCTTTGCATCCCTTTGGTATTCACACTGATCTTCTATGTAAGAGCAGAATTTGCCAACCATCTTAGCGATGCAGGCTGAGCCCATCCACTCTCCCATTGCTATAGGAGCCATGATACCAAGGATGCAATACTGATATCAGAATGATTCATTTACTGAAGTGAATGTGGTGCTTTAATAGAGGGAAGGAAGATTCTGGAGCAAAACAAGTAGTGTCATAGTGTCATCTGAAACTTCCCAGAGATGCATCGTCCTAGAAATCTCCAAGATACGATGACTTTATCACTTAGTTTAGTAAACATAACCTGTGTTGCTTTGTTACTGCCATTTTATTTGTTTATCAACTCTGTTGTTCTCCACACCAATCTCAGTGGGGTTCATCGTGTTCCACATACATTTAATTATTGACGCGGGCCTGCAATATAATGCGAAAAGGAAACATATATGCTTGCATTGTTGCCGCGTCTTTGTTCTTTCAGTCCAGACAAATTGGCAAAGAAGGGGCATTCTGCAGGAAATGAATCCACATGCTTGTGGCCGCGTAAACGGCTTAAAGAAATCATTTGTCGTTTAGGGATAGTTAACTAAGTATTTTATTAGTGTTATTAATAATAAATTTTTACGGTAGTTGAAAAAAATAAGAGTCATCCATCAAGCAAAATCCAGTGATTTAAAAATAGACGGTACGACAGTACATACCGGTAGCAGGTGGTACCAGAAACAGTGGACCAGTATCAATATTTTTTTATTTTAATTACTCAATAATTCAGGTAGAAAACTTAAAATGGAATGGTACCACCCGGTATCAGTTTTGTCCTTTCCAATCACCTTTTTTGTCGAACGCAAAATAAGTCGTGTCTTTGTATTAAGAAGGTTGCATACGCTCTCAACATGGTTAACTACGTCTACGACGAAACCGCTATCAACAGAGCACTTGCCAAACCCAAAACCTTCAACCTCCGCAACCGAGCAGCACATCGAGCAGCCAAGGTGAACCAAAAAAGCACACTAGGACCGTAGTGGAAGCTCCACCACGGCCATGCCAACAACAACACCACAGCACGACCACGCCAATAACTACATAGACACAACGGAGAGCAAAGCATCAACCTGAGCGAAGAGGGAACCACGCATTGGGGAGCAAAGCTCCAACCGGAGACAAGCATCAATCCAGGAATGAGACAACGTGGCCGGCAAGAGGTGGCTGAAGAGCCAGCGCACGGCAAAAGGGGCGGCGAGAGGCGGCAGTGGTAGGCGCCTGCCAGAGGCAGGCCACACAGGTGCGGCCAGGCACTGCGCCCGGGGATGGCCACACACGACAGCAAGAGACCTTCTAGGTAGCGACCGCTAGGGACAATGACTTGAACCAGCAAGGCATGGCGGCCGCGGTAGTGAGCCACCGAGGCGCGGGCAGCTAGGGGACAGCTCGACGCAGGCCGGGTGTGGCGACCCAACAACGTAGCTGGGGCGGCAGGGACCGGTCAGGAACGGCAGCCGCGGTGGCTAGGTCTCCGGCGACCAAACACGCAGCGGAGAGCTAGCCATGAGCGCACGGCGGCCAGATCCCACAGCTAGAGCGGCCCGGGGCAGTGGTGAGTGGCTGGCTGGACCGCGGGGCAGCACGGTCGGCACAGGGCCCGGCAGCTCTGGCAGCGGGTGCCGCTGATCCGGCGATGGGAGCCATAGATCCGGCATCGAGGGCATCGGATCCGGCGACGGCCAGCCGAGAATTGCTGGCGATGGCGACGTGGTGCGAGGAGAGTTGGAGGAGGAAAGGAAGGAAGAAAGGAGAGGGAACCCACAGGAGCACCTCCACTGCCGCTGGGTGCCGCCGCTGGCCGCCTCTGCCGGCCAGCTGGGTGAGGAGTGGGTGGTGGTGGCTGACGGGAGGCCGAGGCTGGGGATGGGAAGGCGGCACGCATCGCCCCCGAGATCCCTGAGGTGGGAGACGTAGGGGCAAGGGGTGCGCTGCACCCGCTAGCCCCACACTCTCTCTTCTTCTCCTAAGATTTGGTTTTCCTCATCTCCTAAGTAGATCTAGGGAGTAGGATGATCCTGCAGTGCCGCCTGGCCCTGCCTAGCTATCCAGTGCTGAGGGCCTGGCGGGGCGGCTAGAGCGTGTCCAGTTTATACCACTATAGGAGAAAGGGATTTTTTCATGGGCAAAAAACCCACGAAAAACAAAGAAAACCAACGAAAAAAGATGTGTTTTCGTGGGTTGGCCGACGAAAAAGTTTGACGAAAAAAAATCCCACGAAAATATACCTACTTTGTCGTCGGCCCCCACGAAAAACAACCTTTTTCGTGGGCTTCTGTCCGGCCGACGAAAACATCTTTTTTTTCGTGGGCCGCTGGGCTTTTTCGTGGGCCAACCAGTGGCCGACGAAAAAGAGTTTTTCGTGGGCCCACCACGTGGCCAACGAAAAATGTTTTTTTGTGGGCTAAACACGTGGCCGACGAAAAAAACCTTTTTCTGTGGGCCATGCAGGGGCCAATGAAAAACCCTGCCCGGCCCACGCTTTGTCGTCGGTTGATCGTGGCCCCCCAAAACATGGCCTTTTTCCTGTTTTCATCCACACAAACAGCAAACAGCGTACAACTATCGCAGTATACAAACAGCAGAAAGCTCTCACAATATATCAAACCACATCATGACCAACAAGAGAAATAGAGATCCAACATACATAACCAAATGGCATTGCCCTCAACTGTTTCGACACGCATACGGTTGTGGATTGTTAGAGTTGTGACCGCTTTCGTATCCTCCGCCTGAATTGCACAGATACTCATTGGGGTCGACCTCTGCCTCAGGAGTCCCATTGCCAGGACGTGAGCCGGATACCTGCAAATGAACAAAAATAGATAACATTGGACAAGTATATTTGAAAGAATATGATTCATATTGAACAAAACTCAATTCAAGTTAAAAGGTTAAGTCAGGAGTTAAAAGGTACTTCAAGTTGAGCTAAACCACAAGTGAACTATATCACAAATATATGCAACATGCTATCTACATCAATATGGTGAAACGACTCGATTCAAGACCAGATGTCCTAATATAGAGTCAAATAGCGTTACTTAGTTACTTAGCTCGATGTAGTCCTCGTACCTACGGACCCGCAGGTGGCCGAATCCAAGGGCCAAAGTTGGGACCCGGAGCTAGTATCTAGTAAGGACCCTATTGCATCCACCCCATAGGTGGCTAAAAGCCCTATGGTGGCATCTGCGAGCCCTGTGGTGCTATCTGTGAGGCTTGCATTGCCATCCACCTTCCAGATGCCTGCGGGCCCTGAGGTACCTTCAAGTTAACATATGATGCGAATTGGGTTTGTCGAGAAAAGTAACGAATAGACTAAGCATATTTACCTGTTGGCCTTGGTGTGAAGTGAAAACAGGAGGGCAGAACGGTTGCAAGTTCACCTTAGGTCCAAAAGAAGACGACTGTTGCTGGAATGTATTAAGTGACGTTAAATTCACAAAACAGTATCACTTAGAAACAATAGCAATAGTGCAATGTATTTACCTGCATAAATGTAGAGATGTACTGCAAGGTTTGTTCGCTCTCCTCGCGGGCTTGGCGAGTCTCCTCTCGCGCCCGGTGAGCCTTCTCTTGTGCATCGTCAACCCTGGACCGTTGAGAAGTCGCTGTAGACGTACTCGATGATCCCACACGAGACACAGAATGGTTGTAGTCAACAACCTCTGTGCCAAAGGCGAACCTACAAACAATGATTCCACATGACATGATACTAGGAACTCAAAAATGTATCAAACAAGCAATGGACCTCATCAGAATCCAAGAGACCAAACCTGCCATGTCTTCTGCCCTCACCGCTGTGATACAAAGCATCTACATCTATAGGCCGCTGCATCCAATTGACACCCTC
Organism: Paspalum vaginatum; assembly: GCA_030272315.1. Lineage (NCBI taxonomy): Eukaryota > Viridiplantae > Streptophyta > Magnoliopsida > Poales > Poaceae > Paspalum > Paspalum vaginatum. Next base: position 36,414,261 of record CM059017.1, on the reverse strand, counting down.
GCCGTGACGCTTTGTCATTTCTTGCCCATACCGATCCTACAAACCAACAATAAGCACACCAAGTAATATTGCCAAAACCAAACTTTGTATAACAAGACAACTAATTGCTTACCAGTTTGTCCTTTGCTGCCTGGGAGCACAAAACATCGGTGTTATTTGGATCAAGACCACGGTGCCCTCGAATGTATACATCCATGAAACTTTTGCTAACTCCGCTCTCAGCCTCCTGCAAACACATATGACAAGCATTTTAGATATATGACCTCAAAGAATATATGGTTATGGCAAGCATTGAGATACATGCTTACCATGCGTCGCTGAAGCCCAAAGTGTCCATCTGCTCCGTACTTGTGCCCCGAATCCTACCCTCTGTTGATTCGCTTCAGCTCTGACTTTTCAATCCACTCAGGTGAGGACCACAGCTTGGCCGACCACCTCTAAGCTTCTATGTCCTTCACAAGCCAATCAACTTGGGTCTGGAAGTACTCTTGTTCCTTAAGGTATATCCTTTTGGCTCCTTTCTTCTTGGTCATTTTCTCTCCTTTCACCGACTTATAGTAGTGGCAGACAGTCATGATCCTTGCATTGTATAGTGAATCATTAATGACCTTCTCGGCAGCTTTGCTAAAGTGCCTTTTCAGCGCCTTCAAAGCTTCACGATCGTCTTGGTCCGTATCCGTGTAGAACCGGGTTTGCATATGAAACAAAACAAACTCAGATGAATTATTATGTACACGTACCAATGAAAATCACAATGTACGGCAACTCACCCAAAACTCATCCCAGACAACGCCCTGTAGACTCCTACCCTCGACACCATTTTCCCCAACCTCCCTCTTAAGGCCCCAGTGTGCCCAACGATAAGCCGCCTAAGGCTCACCGTTCACTACTACCATAGCGACAGAGGCCACCCAATACACCATTGACCTTGGTGTGTGGGCCTTTACCTTCCCATTTGATGTCGTCCCACGACCTACAAAGAGGATTTGTTAAAATATACAAGGGGAAAACAATAGATGTATACATAAAAAACCTACAACATATCAATTGATGAGACTCACCACTCTCCAAGTGGCTTGATCAGCACCTTCTCACTCTCAGCAGGCCTTGCACAAACTGAATTACACCTTTGAAACCTACATGTAGCCAAACGGATTAAAGTCAGTTGAAAGATAAAAATGACTTTAACTTTGCAAAAGATTAATATCAAGGATACCAAGTTCTTGATGAGGAACCCGTCTGGCTAGCATCAGCATCAACTGAGCCCACGTCTTCCTCCTCGTCAGTCTCACCTCCAGCTCCCACATCACCACCCCCTCCCAAGGTGGGGTCACCACCACCTAACGCGTCCTTCCTAGAGGCATCAACCTCCTGCTCCCTAGCCGCCTCATCCATTAAACCCATAAATTTCTGTTGCCTTAGCCTGCTCTGGGTGGTGCCCTAAAAAAGACTGTTGGACGAGGCCTCCTTAGAGGCACCCTTACTCCGCCTGTGCCTGAACATTTGCAAAATTCAAAAGTTAGGTTAGTACACATTTCGAATAAGACATGATAGAAACAAGTATAGTTTGAAAGTCTTAAAGAACATGATAGAAACGACAAGTATAATTTGAAAGTCTTAAAAGACATAATAGAAACAACAAGTATAATTTGAAAGTCTTAAATTCAACAAAACAAATCTTACAATACATACTTATCAAAAATCATCAGCATCTGATTCGGCATCGTTGACTCGTTGTGTGCTCACCTGTTTTTTGAGTTGTGCCATCTGTTTAAGTCTTAATGACTTCCTAGTAATGGGCCGTTTCCATTGACGTGTGGGTTCCTCTATTAAGTCCCTTTCTTCCTTGTGTAATAACTCTAGAGTGTCCCCATCAGATACATGGAACCTTTCACCTTGAAGACTATCGGCTTGAAACCTTTCGTATTGTTGTAAGCCATCGTTGTCATCATCAGATACATTCTCTAACGTTCCTTCTTGGAACACATCATGGTCATCATCTTCATTGTACCCTTCGTCGCCAGGAGGGAAGACTTGAGGGTTAACTTTAAATGCTACCCACCATGCATTCAAGCTAGGATGAGGATATGGCAGTTAGTAAACCTACTCAGCTTGATGAGCAAGAACGACATTGTCTTAGCCTTGAAGCTTAGAACCGTGCTTTACCTCGACCATACCAAAGTTGTCAACACAAGTGCCATTATGTGGATGAAATCAATCACATTCAAAAAACACCAGACTTAGTGGTTTGGGACCATCAAACTTATACTCAACGATGTTCTGTAAGACACCGTAGTAGTGGACTAAATTCTCATTAGCATCATAAGCGGTGGTCATAACTCCGCTATTGACAGTGGCTGCAAATGGACGGCTCTTCTCTAATTTTGCTGTTCTGAAGAGAAATCCAGAAACATCGTATCGATTGTAGTTCCTTGCCTTCACAAGACCATGAGACAGCTGGTCTAGGTCTTTGTGGACGGTTCCATCAGTAAGACACTACATAAGAAAGCATCATTATTAGAAGCAAGTTAAGGTCACGTGTGATCGAACAGATGATGATTACATGCTTGCGAAACCACTGCACGAAACTAGGACCACCATGTAGCCCATTGCGCATTAGGTTCTCTAATTGCTTGGCGGTGGGTCGGTCAGTGGATGTCCAATACTCCTTTTCAAACAACCTAAATTATTTGGCGTTCAGAGATGATGAGATTATTTGATACTTAGAGACGACAGTAGATATAAATCAAAGAGTACAAAACGAAGTCAGAAGGCGACATACTCGAAATATTTGGTCATTTCTTTCATGTTGCTAAACATATACAACATAAACAAGTTCAGCTCTGATTCCTCCACATGTCGTATAGTCGAAGGTCCACTTGTTGTACCCTAGAACTTGAAAATCTAAAGTTCACTTTGTGGTTTCGCATCGGCAACAGAAACACGCTTAGAGTGTTTTTCAGTGTCTTCTTTATTGAAATACTTTTTGGTGAAGTGCGATATCTCTTTAAGAGCAAAAGCCTCAGTGATACACCCTTCAACCCTAGCCTTATTGCATAAATAAAGTGCTTAAATAAATAAACATTAATCATGTGTCAGCATAAATAGTAAGAATACAGTTTAGTATCTACGAATAAATAAATAGTGAGAAAACAGTTTACAAAGCACATAAAATGATTATTGAGCAAGATTAATTCATTTAAAATCTAATCTAATCATCAATATATATAACTCTGTACTAGCAATCCTACCACATCATTAATAAATATGTAATCAACAAGTGTTAGCCTCACGTGGTAAATTAGGCTAATCATCATCTACATCAAGAGACTAAACAAAACCGGTGAGGCAACAACCAATTGAAAGACTAATCAAGGCTAATTCATCGGTTTTGGGACATGACCGACGAGACAATGCATAAATAATAATCTAACCACACTACTCAATACTCGTTGGCTGATAAAAAAATCCATGCCTATATAACAAACAATTTAAACAAACATAAAGTGCTACCTTTGTTGCTGCTACTCCTTCTGGCGTCGGAAGGCAGGACAGCGGCGGGGGCATCCGGCGGCGCGCGCGGGGTGGACGACGGCTAGGGTGGCACCCCGAGTACTCTGTCCAGAGGCGGCGGCTGTGGGGGATAAATATCCCCTGGCTCCTCATGGCGTGGATCCGGGACATAGGCCAACGATGGGCCTGACTCGAGCGAGCGGCTGATTTCATGGGCCGGACGCTTAACTCAGGCTCAAATACGGTTGTGATGGCTTGGAATTCAAGGCAGCAATGACGTGATCCAGAGAGCAAACAAGGAAGCTTGGCTCGGACTCAGGTTCTGAGATTTGAGGAGATCGAAGAAGATACGATGGAAACTTAGATTCTGTTTGATCTCATGTAATCTAAACCGACTAGGAGATATAGATGGAACTCAACTTGTAACCCAAGACTCCATCTGACTATATAAGGCGGATGAGGGACCCCTACGTAGAACACCGAAACACACCTCAATCCATCGCAATCCAGCCCTAGCCCTCATTGTAACCTCGAGAACTCGACACAATACAATGAGCCACAAACAGGACGTAGGGTTTTACGCATCTCGTGGGCCGAACCTGTCTAAATCTTCGTGTCTCTATCGCTTCTCCAGTGAACCATCGAGCTACGTCGATCTCACCGAACCACAAAAGCACCTCGTAACCCGTCCCGTGGTGCGCTGCCGGTACTAAACCCCAACAGTTGGCGCGCCAGGTAGGGCTCGGCGACATCGACATCAAGCTAGCTCCTTGGCTAACCTCACCAACAATGTCAGCAAGTTTGCTCCGGGAGAGATGATCTGCTTCGGATCCATCTTGTTCATCACCGACCAATCCGGCGATCTGCACCGTCTCATCAGTGCCACAGGGCGAGGCACGTGGCTGCAAGGCTCCGTCGCCAACTCCAAAGCTTCCTCTGACTTCACCAGCTCCTGGATCTGTTCAGCGGGCGGCTGGCCAGCGATCAGCTATCACCAGCGTCGAGCCAGCTCATCCTCGAGTGTCGATGCACTAGCCAACCAGGGTCACTCGGCCTCGATTTGTCCCACCTTGGGGCAAGGTGCCGAACCACTCCCCGATTCAATCTGGGTCGGGACCTCGACAGGTGGTCGAGGCATCAATCGGGCGCATATCTGCTCCTACTCCATCACCATGATCGGCGACCATGTCTTCACTGACTCAACGCACTACGCTCTCTACTTCCCCAACTCGGATCTGGACTCAGATCCGTCGGGAGAAGAAACCGCGGCAACCGAAGGCTTGCCGCACGTCCTTGACTCCCGCGCCGGCGACACCACCTCGTCGGAAGACCTCGATTTTGCTCCCGACTGATGGCCGAAGTAGCAAAGCCACAGATCGCATGCTAGATCGGGCTCCCTGCAAGCTTCCCCATGGCCTCCGGAATGCCGCGGTAACTCACCAATCGACTCCATCACACCTGCGGTTCATTCCTCGCGCTACGGTTCTCCTAAAAAACGATGAGGATGCGCGACAGGAGACCGCAGTCCCTCATCGCCGACCGCAGCCTCAGCCACCTCGACTCAAAGAGGAGGGTGGGGAAAAGCCGATGAGACCTTCCTCAGGGTCAACATACATGCCACTCGTGGACGACGACATCTACCACTTGGTCGAGGAGCCGGTGACTGGGTTTGTCCTGGGCCTCATCATCAACTCTACCCTGAGCGGCAGGTCCGCCACGTGGCGCAGCGCGCGCAAGGTGGCAAAGTCAGAGATCGCGCCTCCGGGCCTCCACAGCAGTTGACTCGGCCACCTCTCCCTCAAGACGGCGGCGAGCCTTCCTGCATCGAGATGGTCTACCACCTAGAGTCTCCCACTGGGCTCGGAAGCGGGCAAGCTTCAACGACTACGGCATCAGGATCCACGCTTTCTTATTCCGGGCTTCCCTTGGGGGGTCGCTGACGCTCCTCGACGATCGGGCAAGCTCGGGGACGCCAACGCACTTCTCCGAGGTACTTGTCATCAATGTACCGATGGAGGACAATCCTGTCTCTGGTGACGAGCCTTTCGTCAATGGGGAAACACCTCAGCAACGTGACTAGCGATGCCGTCGCAACTGGCGCCCCAACATACGTCGTCACCACAACGCGGGGAATCAAGACCCGACCCTACCCGTCTCGCAGGATGAGACGTCCGATTCAGGCGAGACGCCTGTGCAAGCTGAGTTTTGCCATCAGAGAAATAGTCGGCGGTGAGATCGCCGGCACATGCAGGCCCCGTAGTACCAGCGAGATCACGGGGGAAGGGCGCATGATGCAGAGAACCACATCCAACCCTGAGTGCATCCACCACCAGGGTGCAACCTGCTTCCTGACTTCGCTGTGGCCATGGGCACCCCGAGTCCAACGGGGGGGAGTCCTGGCGCGGCTGGCGGACACTCTTCCTCGCACTCCAGAGGGGGAAGCATACTGTCAGATCTTCGCTCAAGCAGCTCACCATCTCCTTCCCGTCAACCCTCCAGCAGTCTCTGACGCCCGTTAGGCCATCAACGGGAGGTGGGATGCGCGCAACAACATCGAGAGATCGCACGCAGAACGGCATGCAGCGGAGATCCGACGTCGCAACGACTACGATCATGACTTCGGGTGCCTCATCAAGAAGATCGGGGCAGAGCTGACTCGGCTGGAGCATCCATCAACAGTTCGACGGCCCGGCGGTTAGTCCACGACCGACTAGGGGGAAATCGTCCTTGATCCCCGTAACGCCGCGACACACCAGCCCAGGACGGAGGTCGGTACGAACCAGCCCATCATGGCATGGTCAGAATTCCGGCTTCCACCGCTCGGCTTTGTGGGGTAGCATGGCCTCAGAACTTCAAAGTCTCCAACGTCCACAAATACGAGACGAAGCTCGACCCCACCGGTTGGCTGGCTATGTACTTGATTGCAGCTAGCGCGGCCAGAGCCAGTGAAGATGTGATGACTGCTTACGTCCCAATCGTCCTGGGACAGGATGCGCTACAGTGGCTGCGTCACCTCAGGCGTGACTGCATCGACAATTGGGATGACTTCTGTCGGCGCTTCATCACCAACTTCCAGTCGTTGTCGGATAAGCCGGCACAGCCTTGGGACCTCAAATCCATCAAGTGCAGGGATGGCGAGGGCCTCCGCTCGTACCTTAAGCATGTTCAGTCAATGCGGAATCGAATTCCCAACATCGCTAACGCGGCGGTGATCGATGACTTCTTCTGTGGTTCCAAGGACGAAGCTTTCATGAAGGCCCTCCTGTAGAAATCTCTAGTCACGTCTGAGCAGCTCTTCCGCGACGCCGACAGATACATCACCGCGGATGAGTGAGATCGGAACTTGGTCGATGCACGACGAGAAGATCGGGGGAAGCGCGAATAGCCCCCATAGCAAGATTGCCGTTGGGAGAAAAGACCTCGGGAGGAAGTCTAGACTGTGGGGCCACCACCCATGCGCCCGTGCATTTCGCCACAGCAAGGAGGAGAGGGGTCACTCAACTAGCTCCTCGATGCGCCGTGTGCCAACCATAAGGAGATGCACCACACCCTGCGTTACTGCAAGGATTTCAAGGCTTTGATCACCCACGGCAGGCCTTTCGTGGCTTTGCCTCCTCCACCATCACTGCCACGTGATCAGGGACCTCCGCATCAGCAGAACAGAGCCAACGGTGTTGGGTTTCCTAACGTCAACCGGCACGTCAACATCATCATCGGGGGGCATGGCTCCCTGGAGAGTAAACGACAACAGAAGCTCGACGACCGCCAAGTCATGGCGGCCACCAAGGAACCTCCGGGGCCATAGAATAGGTCGGACCTGATGATCTCTTTTCGTCGAGCAGACCAGTGGCTCAAGTATGATCACCCGGGCAAGTACCCCCTGCTAGTAAGCTCGGTGGTCCATGAGAGCCGACTCATGAGGACTCTCATCGATGGCGGGAGTAGCATCAACATTGTGTTCCCTAAGACCCTGCTATCTCTCGGCCTCTCCATCAACGACCTGGAGGAGTCGGACAGTCCATTCTTTGGGATCATGCCTGGAGAAGGAGAATATCCACTAGGTCACATCAGCCTGCCCGTCACCTTCGAAACGGAGGAGAACTTCTGCACTGAGACCCTGCGCTTCGAGGTGGCCACTTTCGACTCCGCCTACAATGCCATCATTGGGCGGCCTGGGTTAGCCAAGTTCATGGCTGTTGCCCACTACTCGTACCTAGTCCTAGAGATGTCGGCCCCACATGGAGTTCTCTCCGTGCATGCGGGCTTCAAGGGCTCCTGAAGGAAGATCAGCGCAATCCTACCTCCCAAATAGGAAAGTGCACTCGTTGGGTTCTTGAGGGACAACTGGGACATGTTCGCTTGGAAGCCTGCTGATATGCCCGGAATCCCGAGAGAATTGGCCGAGCACAAACTCAAGGTGTTTCCCAACGCAAAGCCAATCAAGCAGAGGATACGCCGCTTTACTCCGAACAAGAGGGAGGCGATCCATGCAGAGTTAACCCAGCTTCAAGCTGCCGGGTTTATTAAAGAAGTCATGCATCCCGAGTGGCTTGCGAACCCTGTACTCGTTTTGAAAAAGAATAAAGTAGACTGGCGGATGTGTGTTGATTATACTGACCTCAACAAACATTGCCCGAAGGATCCCTTCAGGCTACCTAGGATAGATCAAGTAGTTGACTCTATGGCTGGATGCTCTCTCCTGTGCTTCCATGACTGTTACTGGGGCTACCATCAGATCAGCCTGGCCTTGGAGGATCAAGAGAAGACGGCCTTCATCACGGCGTTCAGGGCATTCTGCTACACATCTATGCCTTTTGGGTTGAAAAATGCCGAGGCCATGTACCAGCGCGCGATCCAGACATGCTTGGCTGAGCACTGGGGCAAGCGTGTTGAGGCTTACATCGATGACGTGGTGATCAAGATGAAGGATCCGAAAGACTTCATCAACGACATCTAGTAGGTCTTCAACAGTTTGAGGAGGTTCCGTTGGAAGCTTAACCCGACCAAGTGTGTATTCGGGGTTCCAGCTAGGCAATTACTCAGATTTGTCATCAGCAAAAGGGGGATCAAGGCTAATCCGGAGAAGATCGATGCAATTCTTTGGGTGCAGCCTCCCAAGCCGCAGATGAAGGTCTAGAAGCTCACAGGGTGCATGGCGGCGCTAAGCCGATTCATCTCATGGCTGGGCGAACGTGGTGTGATGCCCCAGGCATCTTCAGTGCATTTCATGTGCCTCATTTGCTTAATCACATCTCATAAGCATCATTTCATCTCATATTTGTGTGCATTTGACTTACATGAGCAAGCTTGATAGAAATGCTAAGTGGTGCACTCAGTTTTTGCATGAATGACAGTGTAAATGTGATCATAACTTCACTTCTATGGAGTTTTAGGTGGAACTTTTTATACCAAACTTGTAGATGATCTCATTATGAACAACTTTGGTAATTAGAGCTTTAACATGCACAAAGGTTTGCTTGGGGATTTAGGGCTTTTACCGTCAGCATACAAACAGAGTCAAAATCTGAATTGTTTAGAAATTCCACTTTTTCTATGATCTACATTCATTTTCATGCAAAACTCCAATCGAGAAAGATGTAGATCTTGAAATTTTGATAAAAGTTGGTATAAAACATTTAAGGTGATTTTGGCCACAAATAGGACTTTTAAAATTTTCTTTCCAATGGCTGGGTAGGTCAAATCTGAAACCCTGAGACAAATTCAAATTTAAATCATATTTAGACTCACAATTTGAACTTAAGACTTGTGACAAAATTGTAGATCAAAAGGAGTACAACATTTCTCCGAATTGGGTCTTCCTCAAATTCGGCCTAGAAATAGTCCAAAATAGCGATTTACAGAGGCTAAACAAAAACAGCAAAACAGTGTTTTCCTTTTTCGGCAATGTGTCTCACTGACAGGTGGGCCATCGGATCCGGCCGGGCCGAGCTGCCGAGCCGGCCGCTGCCGCGTGGCCGCCGGCGTACGGCCGGAACGCCCCGGCATAGATCGAGCCCCTCCGGCCTCGTCCTTAAGCCACGCCGCGCCCCTCCCTCTCTCTCTCTTTCCCTTCCAGACGCTCTGCTCGCCCGCGCGCCTCTGCCTTCCGCTCTCCGTTCGACCTCCATTGATGGAGCTCGTGCCGGCACCGCTACGCTCGTTCCCGTACCCACCCATCTCCCCGCCGGTCCTCCCCTCACCCTGCGCCACCGATTCCCGCAGCTCTAGGCCATCGAAGCCGCTCCCCCGCGCCGCATTTTGCCGCCGGAGGTCCGCACCTTCGAACCTCGTCACCGGCTGATTCCCACCTCCACGCCACCGCATTCATTGATTCAAGTTGGGGGTAAGAATCCCCACTACCCCCTCTCCCTCCCGGACCCTTCGCGACTGGCCGCTGTGCCCCGCAGGGCCGGCCGGTCGCACGCGCCGCCGCGCCTCCCCCCCTGCGCGAGGAAGACAAAGCAGGGAGGAGGAAGAAGCAATTTTCGCGATCTAGCCCCCGTGTTTTACATTTTTGTAAATCAATCCACCGCACTGTTCGCTGAGTCTTGTAGATCTCATGTTCTAGTCCCTGGAGTCTACAGTTATTTGTGTTTAGGTCCTTGGATCTACGATTTTTCTATTTATTTCTTTAATATTTGGCAGTAATCTTTGAAAAATCATAGTAAATCAAAGAAAAATGCAAAAATAGGAAACTAAGTTGCATTGTGACCGTTGTTGACAGATCTATCTGTTGAGTAGGAAAAGACATGTTTACCCCTGATTTTGTGCATGCATGTAAAAACCTAATAAATAGGAAATGTAGATCAAATGAACTCCAAAAATTATGAAATTTGGGCAGAGGCTTTGTCAGCATATCTAGGCATTGTATGAATTTTGGTAGCCCTAGAATTGACTGTTTAATTACTGTTTTACCCTTGCCAAATAATTAAGCATATTATTAGAATAAGAAAAGGTTGCTATAAGAAAATATGCTCCAGGTGACTTTGTAGATTTTATATGAACTATAGTTGGTGTATATGGCTTACTGTTGGAATGTGAGGCTGTGCATGCTAGGTTTTGGCACTGATTGGAAAATGCCATAATAATGCATGTTTAATTGAGTAATAGAAGAAGTGAGTCTAGCATATTTAGTATGTGCTAAGACAAATCATGATGAAACATAGGAGTACTTAGGTCATAGCTGCTGTTTTGGAATGCATGTTAGGAATGCTAAGTTGGCGGTATGGAAAATAGATGTCTAAATAAACTTTGGTCATTTTATAAGAATGGATGTTAAATCACTACGCGCCCCATGTTGTTATATGTGATAGGCTAAGTTAACCTTAGGTGATGGTTTGTATGATTTCTTGGTACTAAACAAGTTTTGACACAAAAATGCATAACTCCAAGTTTTGACACAAAAATGTATAACTCCATTTCATAATCACGATTCATTGCATCGCATCTGCACCACAAGCAAGCATTTGCACTTCCACATGCTCATATTGCACTATGTCATGCATATAGATCCCGCGAGCGAAGGACATCCGCCAGAGCAGCCGATAGTACAGGAGCCCAAGGAAGAGCAGTACCAGGAGCCGAAAGACCAGCAGCAGGGGCCCGACTACACTCTGGAGGAAGCTACTGACCCTAGTGAAGAAGGTAGGCAGGACCATGCTTATCCCAGCAAACAAGTTATATTTGATGACTATGCATATGCATTAGGAGTTGCTTGAAAATGATTGCATTAGACTCCTTGGCCGCCCTGGCCCTAGTACCTGTACATAGAGTTCGCAGGATGAGTATGCCTAGAAGTTGCTAGGTATGAGTAGACACGAGTGTGTGGATTCGTCACGTAGGTGTTTTCAGAGTTACAAGATATTACTATTATGTCAATTATTACTTATGCTCATGATTTAAATGGAGACTGGGTGGAGATTTTATTTCAGTATTTACTTTTCATGATGTCATAGTTTGGGACTCCGCCCGAGTCGTTTAAGACCCATCCGTTGTTTGCCTGCTGTTCGGCATAACATTGCTAGAGTGCTTAATCGGGGTATGGGACCGGTGAAGTCTTACCTGGTTTTGTCCGGAGTTTCTGAGGTGCCGCCCATCCACTTGCTGGAGGCTGATGGGCCCGGGGGTGCTTGTACTCGAGGGAGGGCTGACCCAGGGCACTGTGGTAACGCTCCTGAGAGGGCACAACCCGGGGGTTAGGTGGGGGCGCTTTGAATCTTGGGACAAGACAGGTGGAGATGGGGACTATATGTGGGAACGCGATGGCTAGTAAGCATATACCCCTGGCATGATAGTTATTCGCGAGAATTAAAATCGATTTAAATCGTTGATGCCCACCAGGTGTGGGAATGCTGATAATGCACACGGGCAATGTAGTAACTACTTAAACACTCTGTATCTAATACTCATGATTTTTGAATATCACATGCTTGTATTGAACTGTTTACTTTACTGCAATTGACTATTCTATTAATGGATATGCAAATGATGAAGGCTTATTACTTTATGTTGATTATAATACTATTTAAAATCAATGGCTAAGGATCCACATGTTAGTAAGCAGCTTTGCGTCAGCCGTAAGCCAACCCATTAAGACCTATTGAGTAATTAGTACTCAGGGTTTGCCCCCACATTTTGAGCGCAGGTATGGAGTTCATGGTTTGCACCTGTGTTGGAGGTGGTGCATGCCCCCATCTAGGATGAATCTACATGAGTGGCACAAGGGCAACATCGGTGGGCTCGATGTTGTTTCTTTTAATGCAAGTCTTTTGAGATGTTGTTATGACCTTTAAACTTCAAGATTCCACTGCGAGATACTTTTGAACTTGCTATGTTATAACCCTATGTTGGAGCTGTATTCTATTTGAAACTGGTTTGTAACTAAGTCTATTAATACTCTATTTCAACTGCCTGTGATGATGTATCTGCTGTGGCTCCATCGTGAGCTGGATGTGTATGATGTCGGTTCCTCTGGGATTTGGAATTATCGGGGGTCCAATGACTCTCGACGGACGACCGGGTTTAGTTTGGTCTAAGTACACTGCGAGCCGGAGGTGGCAGGTGTGCTTAGCTCGGATTAAATTGGCAGTTCCGCCACACGTGGCATGCCATTCTACAAACTCTTGAAGAAGGTGGACAGATTTCAGTGGACACCAGAAGCTCAGGAAGCACTCGAGGCCCTCAAGAAATTCTTGACAACTCCCCCGGTATTGAAATCTCCAAACCGAGCCACAGCAGACTCCCCCGCCGAGGATCTGTTGTTGTTTCTCTCTTGCACGACTCATGTGGTCAGCTCAGCCCTGGTGGTCGAAAGGGTAGAGGAAGGGCATGTTCAGCTGACTCAACACCCGGTCTATTTCATCAGTGAAGTACTCAGCCCGTCTAAGATCAGGTACCCTCAGGTCCAGAAGTTACTGTATGTGGTCGTCATCACGGCGCGCATGCTTCGCCATTACTTCGAAGAGCACAAGGTGGTGGTAGTCACCTCATTCCCCATCGGCGAGATTCTGCGAAACAGAGAGGCTACAGGAAGAATCGCTAAGTGGGCGTGTGAGCTGGGAGCACATGACATCGAATTCCGCCCACACACCGCTATCAAGACCCAGGCTTTGGCTGACTTCATCTTCGAGTGGACAGAGAACCAGGTACCTGATAACCTGGAGCCTCTAGAATTCTGGAAGTTGTATTTCAATGGGTCGCTAAAGATAGATGGAGCCAGGGCACGTGTCGTCTTAACCTCCCCGAAAGGCGAGAAACTCAAGTACGTGCTGCAGATCCTTTTCACAGTTTCCAACAATGTGGCAAAGTATGAAGCTATGCTACACGGCCTGTGCATCGCGATTTCACTCGGCATCAGGCGCCTCATGGTCTATGGGGACTCTCTAGTGGCGATTACTCAAGTCAACAAGGACTGGGACTGTACCACCGAAGTCATGGACAAATAATGTGCTGAAGTACAGAAGCTGGAAGACAAGTTTGATGGGCTGGAATTTCATCATGTGGACCGCAACGGCAACACATACGCCGATGTATTAACCAAGCTTGGTTCGTCCTGAGCCAAAATTCCCCTAGGTGTGTTTGTCCAGGAGTTGTCTCGTCCGTCCATTGATCGCGACTTAGAACCCCCATAGCAGCACGTTCTGAGCTTGGAGGAGGCTCCGGCTAATTGGCGGGTCCCAATCATCAAGTACATCAGGGATGGTGATGAGCCTGACGACAAAGCAGAAGCCGAGCGACTCATCCGACATGCGGCCAGCTATACATTGATCGGAGATGATCTGTTTAAGCGCGGTGCAGCTGGAGCTCTCTTAAAATGCATCGATGTGTCTCGGGGCAGAAGTCTACTGATGGAGATCCATGCTGGGCAATGCAGTAACCACGATGTTTCCAGAACGTTGGTCGAGAAAGCATTCAGGGCCGGATTCTATTGGCCGACTGCTAAACAAGATGTTGCAGGGATAGTCAAGCGGTGCAAGGCATGCCAGTTCTTCGCGAATCAACAACACTTGCCAGCTCAATAGTTGCAAAACATTCCTGTCTCATGGCCCATTGCATGCTGGGGGCTCGACATGATCGGTCCACTCAGGAGCGCCCAAGGTGGTTACACTCACATCTTGGTAGCCATTGATAAGTTCACTAAATGGATCGAGGTCAAGCCAATCGCGTCTCTGACTTCAGCAAAAGCGGTGGACTTCATCCAGGAGATTATATTTCATTTTGGGATTCCAAACATCATCATCACAGATTTGGGCTCCAACTTCACGGGTTCGGAATTCTTCAACTTTTGCAGCGAGAAGTCTATCCTCATTAAGTATGTCTCGGTGTCCCACCCTCGTGCTAATGGCCAAGTCGAGCGCGCCAATGGGATGATTCTGGACGCCCTGAAGAAGAGAGTCTTCAATAAAGATGAAAGACTGGCAGGCAAGTGGATCATAGAACTCCCGTACATCATCTGGAGCTTCAGAACGCAGCCGAGTAAAGATCTCAACGGGAACACACCCTTCTTTATGGTGTATGGCTCGGAGGCAGTGTTACCTGCTGAATTGGCACGTGGGGCACCGCGGTTGGCATTCAAGGATATCGTAGAGGTAGAGAGCACGCGGCTCGAGGAAGTTGACCTGCTGGAGGAAGAGCGGCTCGACTCAGTAATTCAGTCGGCACGCTATCAGCAGACTCTGCGCTGTTATCATGAGCGCAACATGCGTCCATTTCTAGTCGGGGATCTGGTCCTCTGGAGGGTCCTCAAGGGGGTTGGGCGTCATAAGCTGTCCCCCCTTGGGAGGGGCCTTACATCGTCATGGAAGTCACTCGGCCAGGATCCTATCGCTTGTTTGAGATGGATGGCACTCCGGTTGGAAACTCGTGGAACATCGAGCATCTGCGCAAGTTCTACTCTTATGCATCATGCAACTTCTGTAGTCATGTACTCTAAGTCTGTACTCGTGCTTAGTCCTGATTTCAAGTGGACTCGTCCTCAGTCATGTTTAGTGCAATGTACTCGGATAATGAATAAAGGCATGATCTCTGTGCATATCTCTTCTTCTCGTGGCGTGAGTGTGTACGATTTCTGGTGATCATGTCCTCGTCCTTAGATAATCAGGCAATCAATCATGGGTCCTAACCCGACTCATGGCTGGTGCTACATGCCTACTCCTACTCAAGCTAGGGTGCAGTCCGACCCTAATTACGGGGCAATCAGCCTAGGTCGTATGGCCGATAGCTGGTGTTACGTGCCTACGCTCACTCATAAAAGGGTGCAATCTGACCCTCCTCACGGGGCAATCAGCCTAGGTCGTATGACCGACAGGTGGTGTTACATGCCTTCGTGTCCTCATAAAAAGGGTGCAATCTGACCCTCCTTATGGGGCAATCAGCCTAGGTCGTATGACTGATAGCTGGTGTTACATGCCTTCATGTTCTCATGAAAAGGGTGCAATCCGACCCTTGTTACTGGGCAATTGGCTTGGGTCGTGGACCTACGGTCAGTGTTACATGCCTGCAAGTACTCGTAATAGATGGGCATGGTCTGGCCCTACGTCTCGCGTATTCAATGAGTTTTCATTTCGAAAGTATAAGTCTGGCACTCGTTTGAGCATTTTCAATTTCGAGAAAGTTTGCATCTAAAACTCTTTGTCAAGGCCGACTCAAGGGCCCGCTTTTCTCATAACATCATACATGAGGATAAGCAGTCAATAAAGATTTCATATCATCTAAGAACTCTAATACTGTTTTCTTATAGACTAACATTCATAGCAGGTACAATTGAGATGCATAGTCACAGCAAGCAAAGAGTTCAAATTTGCAGTTTGAATTCTGAAATCAGTTTCTCTGCTACGGACTGAATCTCCGAGGCATATTGGTCAATGGTGGCATCGCTCGGGTTAGCTCCAACTTTGGCTATCAGCTTGGCTAAGTCTAGCTCTGGCCGGGTTATCTTCATCATCAGCAGTACGTGTTGGAGAACTAATTTCAGTCATCCTCGAAGGTGTTTTTTGGTGTCCTCAACTAAGGTTGCCGCCTGGTCAGATATTGGTCTTGACAAACCAACTTCTAGGGCACATATGTTTAGCATGGTGTTCATTGCAGTTGTTGCGGACTTCATTAGCTCCTTGTTCTTTTGATAAGCTGCCTTCAGCTTCTCGTAGTTCTTCTTGACAACTTCATAGTTTCGCACTGAAAGTTCCAAATCATGGTGTTGTCTCTCTAACAGCTGCTAGGATTCTTTGAGAGCTTGCCTTGTGGATTTTAGTACCTTGTCCAAGTCTCTGTTTTTGCTTTGAATCTCAATTCGGATCTTGTCAGCTTCAATCAGCTCGGATGTTTTTCGCTCGAGTTCTGTCTGAGTCAGCTCGTGGCTTGTTTGAAGTACTGTAAGGCACTGGACATGTTCTGGAAGGACTTCTCAAATCCATCTCATGATTCTCGAAGCTCCTAGATTTCTCTTTTCAGCCGCAGTGCCTCATCCTGCAGACCGATTCAACTTATAGGCCTCAATAAGTAAAGAATATGCTAACTGGGTTTCTTGGCGAGTTACCTCATGCTGTTTTTGTTCCAGTTCAAGCTTGCGCTACAGATTCCGAGGATTGTCTTGAGCTTCGTCAGGCTCGAGGACAATGTTACGGTGCAAGGCATCGCGCTGAGCTAAGGCGGTTTCCAGATCGGCAATCTTTTTAGCCGCAGCTGCATATCAAGGCATGAGTATATCAGGATATGTCGGACACTAGGCTATATGGGCGACTAAGAAACTAAGCACTCACCAACACTCTCAGTAGCACGGGTGGCTTCTGACTCGGCCAGCTGTTGGCGCAGCATGACTACATCACTCCTAAGCACTGGAGCAAGCTGTTCATGCCATCGTGCTGCCTGATCGAGCCAGTTCTGCAGAAAAGGATTAAGTGCATTAGTGATATTGATGTTGACTTCAAAGATCCTCTTGATCAGAATAGTGACTTACCTCAAAAGCTGCAAATGGCATCGGTTCAGTTGGGCCTACAACAAGTTGTAGATCTAGGGCCACCAGGTCGAGTGAAGTTGCTTCTTTAGCCATGATAGTGTCATCTATTGACTTGGGACCTTCGTCTCGGGGGCTTGGCACTGGCACTGAGGTATCTGGAATATTTTCGGCATTGGTTGTCTCGTTGCTAGCGGTTGCCTCGTTCTCATGTTGTGGGCCATGCTCATCCATGGCATGCTCTTGACGGCCTGAAGTGCCTCTTACTTCAGGGTTGCTAAGCGCATCTTGCCAGTTGAACAGGGGCCTGGCACTGGTGTCATCTTGATGGTCTTTTGTATTCTTCAGCTCCTCTTCAGTTTGTCGCTCTGGGACCTCAAGCTTAGGTGCTTCTGTCGTACGCTCTGAAACTTCAAGCTCGGGGGCTTTGGCTACACCAGACCCAAGGTCGGGGGCTTCGGTTGTTTCGGTCCCGAGCTCGGGGGCTCTGGCTTTATTCGATTTAGGCTCGGGGGCTTCTTCTAAGATAGCATCGGGCCCAGAAGGCACTGTGCTTTGTTCTGCGGAAGGTCTACACAGCAATTTGATTCAATCGAGGTGGTGGAAACAGAAATAAAAGACGATGGTGAGCATATTCAGTCGTACCGTGGCGGCATAAGACTGCTGTCACTTGGAAGTGGAAATGACTTCACAAATTGTGCTAACTCTAGATCAACATCCGATAAGTCTAATTCAGTCCTCCATTGGCATATCTTGATGAGTCAGAGTGGAGACTGGTAGCTTCAAGTTCTTGTGCTTGTTTAGACCTTCTCTCGCGACGTTGCAGTGGGATTTCTTCTTCTTCCTCCTCCTTATCGATAAGAAAACTCCAGTCAATGCCGCCAAGAGATGAGCCTTAACTATTATCAGTCATCTTCTGCACCTTAGATTTCTTGCTCGGTCTCTTGGACTGGGGATGCTGGATTAGGCTTGGCAGGAGAGGTCTTCTGACTGCTGATTTGTTCCTTGATGGTCCTCTTTCTTCGGGGAACTTCAGGTCTGTTCTGTCGACGTCTTGGCTCGAGTACATCTGGACACCCTTGGGGCGGCATCACCTTCCTTTGAGCCTATTGTATGCTCAGGGGCTTGTTCCTCCTGAGCCCCGGCATCTTCTTCGGCGTCGGCGTCGTCAGCTGGACGGGAGATGATGATATATGTTGCAGCTTCATTATTGCCTTCCCCTTGCGTTGCTGCAACTACAGCTTCCATCTCCTCAGCAGTCAACTGGGACTCCCGTTTCAGCATCTTGTCTGTGTTGTGCTGAGGAGGGTCAGGACAGGAATTTGGCAATATTGCTCTGCAAAGATGGAATCAGCAAATCTATTTAGTGACGTGTACTGTATCAAGATACATAAGTGAGTCAGTCAGTAAGCTACAATACTTATAGTTGGCGTAGGATGCCATGTAGAGTAAGGCTGTGGTGATCCTTCGTTGTGGACGTCACCTCTCAGCATCAGGCCAACTCGGGCCCTAATTTCATCTGTAGTAATGGGTCGGCTGATCTCTCGAGTGGGATCGTTGGCTCTGACGTACAGATAGGCTGGGTATACTCAGTCTTTCATCGGTTGAATGCTTCGGAAGATAAAGTCTATAACTATGGCATGAGCAGTCAAGCCGTTGTCTTTCAAATCTGAGATGTCATTGAGCAGAATCTCCACCTCCGCCATTTCCTCTGCAGTTGGTGCCTCTTCCCAACTGCTGAGCTTGGAGTTCGGTTGGTGTCCTGATCGGGCTGGCAGAGAGCTGGCATGGTTGGTCATGTAGGACCACTCGGAGTGCCATCCTCTGTTGCTATCCTTGAGAGGGATGTCCAGGTATACTGATTTGCGCCCCATATGCAGTTCTAGGCTAGCTCCTCCAGCTACTTGTAGAACCTTGTCTCGGGTGCCCGGGTTTGCAGTGGTAAAGATATTTCCAGAGACCGAAATGGGGAGCAATCCCGAGGAAAGCCTCTCACATGAAAATCGAAATTTGGAGGATGGAGTTTGGGTTCAGATGAGACAACTCAATGGAATAGAAATTCAGTAATCCTCGTGCAAAGGAGCAGAGGGGTAATCCTAACCCGCGGACAAAGAAAGGGGCAAAGACCAAGCACTCATGGGTATCCTCTATGGGGACTTTTTCACTCTCGCAATCTCTCCACCCACCCAACTCCTTAGGAGGAAGAACCCCCATTTTCACAAGTTGATTGAGGTGAGATTTAGAGACAGATGACATATGGAAAGCCAGAAATGGAGAAGGGATCGGCTGGTTCTCATCGTGTGGAAGCCGTTCGCTAGTGTTTCCACGTTCGTTGATCGTCTTCTTCTTTGGAGCCATGGGTGCGAGCGATTCTGGCGCTAGTTTGGAAGTTTTGGGACAGAGATTTCGAATCTGTTGATGCTGGCAGCGGAGTAAATGCAGTTGTTGGGGATGAGGATTCGAGCGGAATGAACCGTTAGGGCATTGGTCTTCTTTAATACCTAACGGTGTTAGGCTCGGGGAGTTTTGTTTTTCTTTAAGGCAACTTACGGCGTCAACGTCTTCTCCGTGATTCTGACGGGATAGCAGATTTCTTAAATGGTTCAGTCGGCACGACTTCAGTTGGCATAGCTTTTTCTTAGGTGATTTGGAATTCAGTCGGACATCGTTCAGTCGGATAAGTTGACTCAGATATTTTCGATCT
Source organism: Paspalum vaginatum (assembly GCA_030272315.1). Lineage (NCBI taxonomy): Eukaryota > Viridiplantae > Streptophyta > Magnoliopsida > Poales > Poaceae > Paspalum > Paspalum vaginatum. The sequence goes on along the minus strand of CM059017.1, from coordinate 36,394,594 downwards.
GTCAATACTTGGTGGCAGTTATATTTTAGATGATTCGTTTGGCTCAGGGGCTCATGGTCTTCATTCGGTGATCTGGTTTTCAGTGATTAAACTGTCTTTAAGCAATCTGACAGAGGTTGTTTATAGAAGGAACAAACTTCATTATGCGATGATGAATTCATGGACAAGTTGAAACATAAAGCATTCGTTAAAAAGGATGGGATTCATTACAAAGATAAATCTATGGATACATGGGATCTTCCTACGGACACTACATTACTGGCTAAACTAATCTTAGTTTAGTAGCTGATGCGGCGGCGCTTCTTGGGGGGCAGAGCAGCATCCTCATTGTTGTGCTGCCATCGCCAGTCGTTGTCAGTCATCACCGTCATTGTCGCCGTCGTCGCCACCATCGTCGTCGTCATTGTCATCGTCATTGTCCTCTTTTTCGGCGTCTTTATCCTCCTCCTCCTCCTCATCGTCGTCGTCGTCGGGGCTGCCGAGGCCTGGGTGGTTGAGACCCCGGAGCATCGCCTTCTCCTTCCAGTTGTACTGGTCGGAGTCGGCGTCGAAGTCGTCGCTCGCTTGTTCCGGTGGTGCCTTCCCCTTGTCGTCACTACTGTTGTCGCTGTCACTGAAAGGGTTGGCGTCGCTGGGAGGGTCTTCTTCACCGGGGCCGCCGACGAAGATCTCGTCCTCCGAGTCGGAGAACTCGGGGTGGTTCCTGCGAGGGCCAGCCATGGAGTTTGCAAGAAAGGGGGTTTGGTAGTGGAATCTTATGCGTATGCGAGGCAATGATGTGTGATTGATGGACGGGCTCTAGCTTCAGTTATATAGCGGGCGAAGCGCCGCTCCGACTTCTGCAAGTCCGCATATAATGATGGCATTTGGTATTCGGATGGACACGCATCAGTGATCTACATGTGAGACGATTCAAGAGAGTTGGATCCGTGAGCGGTTGGGTTTTTGAGGGAAAGCATATGCGACAAAGAAAGGAATTGCTCTTCATATTATTGACAGTTTCCCTGGTTTACACCCAATGGGTGGAGAATTTTTTCTTCAAGTTTTTTCTGATTAGGACAAAGGCCTGAAGACTTCAGTCGGGAGATGATGAGTCAGGAGAGCTCTTTGGACCTTCAAGCTGACTGTTACTCAAGTCAACTTGAAGCTCGGGGGCTACACCCAATGGGTGCACCTTGTCGGTGCAACCATTGAAACGATGCAGTGATTGACTCAGGAGGAAATATGCACTTTTGAAATTTTAGATTATTTGGACCTTTCAAGCTAATTGTTGCTCAAGTCAACTTGAAGCTCAGGGGCTATACCCATTGGGTGCACCTGGTCGGTGCAACCAATGATTTGAGAAGACGAATGATTTGAAGATGAAGTTGTCGAAGCTGGTTATTCTTTTTTGGATCTTTAAGCTGATTGTTACTCAAGTCAGCTTAAAGCTCAGGCATTGGAGGGATATGAAAGTTAACTCGGCAAGACGTTTCACTCAGAGCTGCAGTTGGCTTTGGGAGTCTCGAGTCAATTGACCTCTGAATTGATTCAAGCCTCGGGGGCTTGTGGGGAATAAATATCCCCTGGCTTCTCAATGGCGTGGATCCAGGACATGGGCCAACGATGGGCCTAAGTTGAGTGAGCGGCTGATTTCATGGGCCGGACGCTTAACTCAGGCCCAAATATGGTCATGATGGCTTGGAGTTCAAGGCAGCAACGACATGATCTAGAGAGCAAACAAGGAAGCTTGGCTCGGACTCAGGTTCCGAGATTTGAGGAGATCGAAGAAGATACGATGGAAACTTAGATTCTGTTTGATCTCATGTAATCTAAAACGACTAGGAGATATAAATGGAACTCAACTTGTAACCCAAGACTCCGTCAGACTATATAAGGCGGATGAGGGACCCCTACGTAGAACACCGAAACACACATCAACCCATCGCAATCTAGCCCTAGCCCCCATTGTCACCTCGAGAACTCGACGCAATACAATCAGCCACAAACAGGACGTAGGGTTTTACGCATCTCGCGGCCTGAACCTGTCCAAATCTTCGTGTCTCTGTCGCTTCTCCGGCTGAACCATCGAGCTACGTCAATCTTGCCGAACCACCAAAGCACCTTGTGACCCATCCCGTATTGCACTGCCAGGTACTAAACCCTGACAGCGGCGACGGCAGGTAGCAGGGCCTGGGGGCTGCGTCTCCGGGCGGCGAGCAGGGCTTGGGGCGGCGTCTCCTGGCCGGCTAGGCCAGGGGCGGGCTGCGGCGCTCAGGCCGGAGATAGGGGCGGCGGCGCCGAGGGCCGGAGGCAGGGGTAGCAGGCGCCGCGGGCGGCCGGCGGTGTTGGGGCCACGGGCGGCGCCTGGCGGAAGCCGCGTGGGGCGGCGGCAAGGCCAACGGCGAGGGCCGGGCAGCCGGTGGCGGGGTGCACGGAGCCATGGGCGGGCGGGCACGCCGGCGGCGGTGGGCGGTAGGGGCAGCGGGCGCCGCAGGCCAGAGGTAGGGACAGTGGGCGCTGCGGCCGGCCGGCGGCATTGGGGCCGTGGGCGGGCTGTTACTGCCGGGCAAGTGCCGCGGGGCGGGTGCGCGGCGCGTGGGGCAGCGGCAGGCCGGCGGCGGCGCGGCGCGCAGAGCTTTGGGTGGGTGGAGCGCTGGGGGGCGGGCGCGCCGGCAGGGGCACCGTTGGCGGTGGGCGGCAGGGGCTCTCGTGGGGTGGCGGCCGGCAGGGGAGGCGGCGGGTGAGATGAGGGAGGCGGTGGGTTAGGGTGGATTTCGAATTAGGATGAGGGATGAGGGAGAGAGGGTGCGCTGCAAAATGCAGGGGGGTTTTCATCGGCCACCCTGGACCCACCATCGGTTTTTCGTCGGCCGGCTCAGGAAAAACGGGGGTTTTTCATCGGCCTAGGTGGCCGACGAAAAACTGGTGGGCCCGGAGCCATTGCGACGGCCATGTTTTTCGTCGGCCAGGGTTGGGCCCACGAAAAAGTTATGATTTTCGTCGGCCACCTGCAGGGCCCACGAAAAACATTACATTTTTCGTCGGCCTCTTTGCCCACGGAAAAATATTGGTCTTTTTCGAAAAAGTTGCGGCTCACAAAAATTTACCTTTTTCATGTAGTGTTAAGATTCCTTGGCCCCGGTGCGGTGCGCAGTCGTCCGTTCCTTTTCAACCACAGTAAAATGTCTAAATTAATAGTTATTATTTTATTCGTTGATACAATGTTTGTTGGTAGTTCCCCCCGGAAATTGTCTTCAGTGTTAATTTGGTCGCAAATACCTTGATTTTTGCTTCCTTGTCACTCTCCACGGTATGAAAATTGATTGTATTTTGACATTTAATATTTTCAGTTTCCCTTGTTTAGGAAAGCATCACGTTCGTGGCTCTAATAAATGTGTTGAACGGCCCTCTCGAAAATACCATATTTTTTCTGTAATTAATCCGTGTAGAAATTAGTTAACGGGCAGAAACATTGAACCCAAACTAGTATGCACAACCAAGATATACGTGACGCTTTGTTCTCTCAGTCACGGTAGTTTGTCGTGTGTACTGTAATTTCCAACCGATGCAGAAGGAAACTTCGGTCTTTCCTGATTGTTTGTAATTGTAACTCTGTCACGGCTGACGTTTTAGGTCGTTATCCATGGCCGGCTTGCTCCGCTCGCCACGCCCCTTATTCCCACCGCTGGAATCATCTCACCGTTTGAGCAGGGGCGAAGCCAGGAATTTAGTTTAGAAAGGACCATCGTTGACAACAACACACTGAGAGAAACTTCATTTTAGTAAAGATAACAATCATTACACCATTCAGTCGTACAAATATAGACAAATTTATACAATAAAAGGCGAGTTTAGAAAATAATCTTTTACACCTAATGTTCACATACCGAATATTATATGCACCCTTAGATAAATTCCCATAATATAATCTAGCGTTCTTCATAGATCTCAGACCCACGTTTACATTGTTTAGCCTTACACGATATAATGTTTACATGTTTTCTATTAAGTTTCTGCTTGATGTATTTGTTTTTTGGCACCATATTATCTACACATCCAATATTTGATTCTGAATCTAAGTTGACGTCTAATTTATTCGCGAGGCTAGTTCGAACTACTGAAATAGGTCGCACGAAGACGAACGCTTAGGTCCTGTACCGACTTCGTTTGAGGCATTCTATATTCTTTTAGGTAATAGAACAAATCCGGCTTCAGACCTCTATGAGAGGCGTCAGACCAAAATTATTACACAACTCACAAGGATCACACACCCACCCACAGTTTAAAATTATGGTCCAATCTGAAACATAAAAGGCCAATCATGGGAAGCGAAAAAATTCATAGATGTGGACTCTAGCACTTTGCAAGCTCTCACTATTGCATCTCTTCCCTCCTCCGTGTGCTGCAACGCAACGGAGCCCACCGCCAGAGCCAGTACGCCCCTAGACAACACTGCAAGAATGTTTTCGGATGGCTTTCATTAAAAACTAGATCATTTCTTGTGAGCCAGATTGCCCAGCAAAAGCCAACTGCTCCAGTTAGCAACGGCATAGATTTTTTCCACGTTGGTTGGACCAAGTATTAAATAAGTGATCCACACACCAGAGTGGATTAAAACCAAAAATAAGCTGAATAGCACGCCAAATAAATTTGGCATAATGGCAGTGAAAAAACAGGTGTTCGATAATTTCGGGTGTGCTCAAGAACTCTCACAACCTAATACCTCTCAAGTTTCTTATGATTAAATTATCCTTAGTAAGTATAACTTCTCGCTTTAAAAACCAAAGGAAAATCTTAATTTTTAAAGGTACTTTCAAACGCCACAAGTCCTAGGAAACTTTAACGCCGTTGCTAATTAGTGAACTATACATTCATTTTACCGAAAAAGATCCATTCTTATGCAAACTCCACACAAAAAGGTCGTTACCCTCCTGTAGATTAACCTGTGTCAAACGTGCAACCAAGCTTAACCACTCAGTTAACCTATTCCACTCTAAAAGCTCTCCTAATAGAGACATTGAAAGGGATAGAATTGAGTACTTCTGCTACAGAAGCATGTTAGTTTCTAACAATGTTAAACAAGTCTGGGTGTTGATCCTTAAGAGCATGGTTGTCTAATCAAATATCCTCCCAAAACATACCTGGTTGCCACTAACCAGCTTGAACCTCCCTATGTTTAGGAATTGGTCTTTGATTCCCATTGTGCTCTTCCAGAATTGTGAATCCATTGCCTTCTTATTTGTTTGGCTGAACGACTTTCCTTTCAAATATTTATTTCTGAGCAATTCTCGCCAAATACCATCTTCATTACATAGCTTAAAAAGCCATTTTGCTCAGCAGACATTTATTTTGAATGTCTAAGTTTTGTACTCACAAACCGCCCTGTTCCTTTGGCCGGCAAACCATAGGCCATTTAATCAGCCTCTATTTTTTCTTATGGTTGTCGTACTGCCAAAAGAATCTAGATCTAAAGTACTCAACTTTTTCCAACACATCAAAAAAAGGAAACCATGGATAAAGGAAGACTAAATAAAACTGAGTTTAGCGAGTACTAAACGCCCACAATATGAAAGCATTTTCCCCTTCCAAATACTCAATCTTTTTTCGATTCTTTCTTCTATCATCTTCCAATCCTTATTATTCAATTTTTTGTAATGCATCGGAATCCCTAAATAACGAAAAATGTATTTTTCCTATTTTGCACCCAAACAAGTTGGAATAATAGGATTCATGTTCTTTTGCTTGACCAAAGTAGATCTCACTTTTGTGAAAATTAATTTTTAGACCCAGCAACTGTTCAAACAAACATATAATGAGCTTCATGTTTTTTGCTTGTTCCATATCATGATCTAAAAATATAATTGTGTCAGTCTGCCTATTGCAGAATAGATAAGCCACCCTCCACTAGGTTTGGCACAACCCCTTTCACTTGACCATTGGTTTTTGATCTCGACATGACGATAGTATTGGTGATAAAAGATCACCTTGTCTAAGACTTTTCTTGGTTTGAAAAAAAGAACCTAATTCGTTATTGACTTTTATACTTACATTGCTCCCTTGAACATATGCCTGAACCCAACTACACCAAGTTGAGCTAAAGCCTTTCATTCTCAGCCCTTATCATAGGCTTTCTCAAAATCAATTTTAAAAATGACCCCATTTTGTTTCTTAGTATGCAATTAATGTAGAGTTTCATGTAAGATGATTGCACCTTCCATAATATTTCTCCCAGGGAGAAAGGCTGTCTGAGTTTGTTTAAAAATTTGAGAAGCAATCTTCACTACTCTTTTGTGAAAATTTTGAAACTCTCACTGAGTAAACAAATTGGTCTGTATTGCTGAATTTGTTTCACATCATTCCCTTTAGGAAGAGGTATTATGGTTCCAAACTTGAGGCTATTTAATGGCAAGGTGCCTTTACGAAATTCTACAAACATGGTGTTGACACGGTTTCGTGCCACACACTAATGAACCCTGGAGCCTCGGCTTGGAGTCGGACCTGCATGCGCTGGACTGTCCGGTGCCTGGCGCCGGACTGTCTGGCGCGCCAGATTGTTCGGTGGCTAGCATCAGACTATCCGATGATGGGTAGGGAGCTCAGAAACCCTAGTGGTGTCTGAGAGAGATAACTATCACGCTTACTTGGTGATGCACGACAAGGTTCACGACCAAACCAACAAAGGATAACTATCGTACCCAACTGGAAACCATCGACGGTCTCACCCTGGAGGGACCCCGTCACAGTGCGGAGGCCAGCAGTGTGCCCTAGGTTGCTAGGCCGCCATCCCTGGTCGTGGAGATAAGAGGACGAATAGCATGTAAGAGGGAGAAAGAGAATTAGGGTTAGGGAAGAGATAATATGAAAGTAAAGTATAATAGATTTGCTTGGGTTGTGTGTTTTCCTCAATCGGCCGTATCCCTTTATATTTATAGGGAGGGAGGTCTAGGCCTTTGTACAAGTTGAGATCCAATCGGAATTATGCACAAACTGTGAGTTCCCCTCAGACTCGACTATACCGGACTGTCCGGTACCCACTACCGAACTATCCGATGACACCGGACTGTCCGGCCATGCCCACCGGACAGTCCGGTGAGCAGCCAGTGATAAGCCTGCCCAATTTGGTGCTCAACATATGCCCCCTGCCTTTTAGCGAAGGTCATGAACTAAGAGCACCAGCACCACCTACACCATCGAGAAACAACATATCTCGCAGAATATAACAATCCAGAAGCAATAACTAAAATCTTGCAGGTCTTCCATCATGCAAGCATCATCGGGAACCATCTACGCCACCTTGTATGAACCTTCCCAACTTGGAGACCACTTGCTGAATCTTCTATGCTTAGTCTTCAATAGCAACACCGTCTTCCACATCGGATCTCCAACTTGAAAATACTCAACCTTTATCCTCTTGTTATATCCTTTGGCGACCATGAACTTGTCCTTCTCAATTTCCTGAGAGCTAAAAGCATTTTCTGCACAAGACGCACTTAAGAACGATGATTAAATACTTATCACCAGCTATATGTTAATAATGAAGCCTCATTAACTAGATTTTCAATTAAGATGACAACTCCATCATTCTAACTCTATCGAGATATGTAAGAGAAAAGCCCGAGCACACAACCTCGGCTGTCAACATGAAGAATGAATTACAATCTGGCTCATATACCATCTGCAATTTAATGCATAAAAGCAACCAATTGCAATTTAATGCATAAAATCAACCAATTGCAATTTAATGTCAACCGGTCTTTGCAAAGATATATGGATAAAACAGCATCTACACATTGCCAAAAGATAAACTCACTACAAGTCAACAACTAAAAGAAGATAACCAAGACAACAATATAATCGGTCTTGACTCACAAATATGAGAGACATGACAATTACCTCACTACCGACACTGACCCGATTATTGGTGTGTTGATATTTACCATGAGCTCCTTGTTACCGCCTTGTTTTCAACTTGACAATTATAAGTATCGGTTTTCCGACAGTAATCAGATTTGTTCTATCATCACAATAACCAGATACTTTATAAAATCAAGCCACTCATCCTAGAACCACATGTCCATAAGTATATGGTAAATAACGATGTCATCCATGAACATCCATATTGACAAGATCAACGATTCGGTTATCACTAGAAGAAATTGTGATCATAATACAAAGCCAACAACGAATCATTAAAACTAAGATAAGCTTTACATCAGCATAATAAATCCTTAAACCGAAATATAAAAATTGCATTCGGCTTGAATGCCAACACTTCTATAGATGAAATTGCTAGCATTATATGGTTGCATTGTCCCTAGGCATTGAAGTCACCACCATGACTTTCAATTGGGATAATTAAATTCAAGATCTACCTTCAGCAAAAAGCACCAGATAATACCGGATAGTCTGGTAGCTATTACTAGATAGTCCGGTGTTCTGCCAGACTGGTGTCTATCACCGGACTGTCCGGCGTTGGCAGAACCAGCAAACGCTGCTTAGTCTTGCCCCTAGCATCAAACATGCCCTTTGATTGGGGACATAAGCTTAGCACCATGATGAGAAATGATTCATCGGCCATATCAACCACCGAGAACAATGATGAACTATATGCAGACCTTGCTCACATAACAGCCAAATCAATGCATTTTTTAACCAGCGGCATGAAGTCTCTTACTGCAGGCTTTTTGGGTCCGAGTGGCATTCCAAGATAAGTTTAAGTCAGTTCCACAATCATACATCTAAATTGTGAAGATAAATTTTGCATTTTGTCATGATTAATATTAAGAGGAACCATAACCGATTTAGGCAAAATTAACCTTGCGATCTGTAGCAAAACAATTTTGCAGGGCTTTGTCGAAGAGGAGTTGTCTTGCATCAGCCTCCATCAGAATAAGAGTATCGTCCGCATACTGAACAATAGGAAAATCACGTGTGTTTTCTGAAAGAATGGGCAACTGTAACATATGCAGCTCCTTTGCTTTGTTGTAAAGAGTATGGAGAAAATCAGCAGCTAGTACAAAATGCCTAAATTTTTTTGTTTCGATCTGAGAGAATGTCATTGCCTAAGTTGATGATGCACCTTGCTAGAAGGGTGTACAAGCAAATGACGATCCTCATTCATATTGCAGTCGCAGTTACAGCAGTTGATCGTTCTTCAGGTGGTGTGTTTATTTCTTAACACGAAATAATGCATTGAAACTATATCAACAAAGCATATGCCGGATAATAATAAAGTCTCTATTCAATTTACCTATTCCAGATGTTTGGCTATTTACGTTTCAAGATTCGAGAATCCTGACATGGCACATAGGGCAAGAAATCAATTGTTCTAAACTGATTATACTTCCTGCAAATTGGCGACAATGTCAAACTGCTCTAGCAAGAACTTGATAAAACAATGTGCGCAGGACATGGACATATAGGCTGTACATACTATCGATGTACATGCATGCACTTTTCAGTGTGAATAATTTGTCGTACGGAAACTTACATCTTCAAATTTAAATTTCTCCTACTAAATTGGAATTTTCCAGGATACACTATGGAATTTTCTTGACGCTCATGATGTAGAACGGACAGAAAATACACCAGTAGTGATTGGACTAGAAAACAGACCACTTCCACTACTAATTATACTACAAATCGACTGGGCCCATGATTGGGTTCATCTAGAACTAAGTAGTGGGATACATAATTGAAAGTAAAAGATTGAGTGAATGGAGAATGAATCTCTTTGTAATTTTACATTGATCTTCTAAATATTTATACACGGTGAAGGGGTACGGTGTCTGTGCACCTCTTCGTGGATTACGCAGAGAGGGAGAGAGAATGAGGAGTCACAACTCTTCACTAACATGCACCTCTTCACTAAAAAACAGCTTCACTAATAGACACCTAATCACTTGCTAAGTAACTACCTTTATTCCTAGTAATTAAGCCATTTGCTTCTTGTCTCTTGACGATGAACGGTTGCATCCTTTAATGAGCAGGTGTCTTCTCACGAACGAGCGTCTACTTCACAAGCATGAGAACATCCTTGTCTTTTGGTTCTTAACACTCCACCTTGATCGAATCCTCCTTAAGTAATTACCTCTACAAAGTTTGTGGTAGCCTTTATGCCTAATATCATTCAAAAATCTAGTGGGAAAAAAAATGATACGACATAAGCCTATATTGATACTGTCTTATTAAAAACTTTACATGATAAAACCTCAGTGAGCGAAAAAACACATATAAAGAAAAAAATACAATATAATGTTAGCTAAGTTATATCCTTATGAGTTACTCCCCACTGACTTCTGCAAATATCTAAGGTGTCCTATACCTACTCCTTCAATGCATTTAGAAAATGTAGAATAAGATAGCGATTTGGTGAATAAATCAGTTAAATTATCACATGACTTAATTTGCAAGATGTTTATCTCCCCATTCATGAGGATAAAACAAATTTGGGGCATTGTGCTAAGTAATGTTACTCTTAATATAACTCGTTTCCATCTGAACAACACATGCGGCATTATCTTCATGGATAATAGTAGATGATTGAATACAATCGACACCACATGATTTAAGTATGTGGTTTATTATTCTATGAATCCAAACACATTCTTTTGAAGCTTCATATAATGGAATAATTTCAGAATAATTAGTGAAAGGAGCTACCAAGCAATGGCAGTTCCACCCTTCAATTATACGAATCTGGTTTGAGATTTGACATTGTGGGGATCTCGGTTCTTCAATATAAAAGACCAAGATTTTTTCTACCATTAAGATATCTGAAATATTCTTTACTCCAGACCAATGATGTTTAGTGAGAGCTACACTGTATCTTGCAAGTAGATTCACTGCAAATGCAATGTTTGGCTAGGTACTTTTCGCTAGATACATTAGTGCACCAATAGCACTGAGAGATATTGATACTCTAGTCCCAAAATCTCTTCTCTATCATCCCTAGTTCGAAGAGCGTCCTTTTTTATGTCAAGCGATCTGACTACGACAGGGTTCTGGATGAATAAGATTTATCCACAATGAATTTTTCTAATACATTTTTGATATAAGCCGCTTGGTACACAAATATTCCTGAAGGCAAATGATCAAGTTGTAAACCTAATTGAAATTTGGTTTGACCCAAATCCTTCATTTCAAATTCCATATTTAGATGATGACATTTCATTGATATCAGTTTCATTTCCAATTATATTAAGATCATCAACGTATACCGTGATAGTACAAAACCGTGTAGAGGATTTCTTTATGAAAACATATGGACAATAATCATTATTAGTGTATCCCTTAAATGAAAGAAATTCACATAAGCATTTGTAACACATACACCCTGACTGCTTTAATACATGTTGCGATTTGCCATTGGATTCGCTGTATTTATTCTATCTGAAACTTTGATGTAAATTTCTGAATCTAGTGACCCATATAAATATGTGGTTACTACGTCTATCTAGGGTTACAAGTGCGCCAGGTTTTTCCACGTACCTGTATAACTGCCCTCAGGAAAAACATTGTTCGCGCCTAATGCATTGTGACCGCAACTTGGTCGCAGCTCTACGTCTGCGTACTGGCCCGCGAGAACAAAAATATCACACTCTAATATTTTATACTAATACATTCACTCCGATTGATAAATTAGTGGTGCCTATAATTCTCATCACAGATGCCCATACCTCAATGCAAAAATCTTATGCCATAATGCACGGTCCAATATATGTTTTATGCTATACCATGTTTTGGACAATTTATCTATATATGCGGGTCTCGGGGGTTTGCAGTTTTTTCCGCAAAAACTACAAACTAAATGTTGACCACACTATTGAGTTTGCGAACAACCGCAAACATGTGAGAATAGTTTCGCGGAATGCTTTACTGCTTTGCGGCTGTCCACACCCTCTCCGCTTGCATGCCTACGTCTATCAACTGCAAAGATAGATGGTTTTGTACTACCAGCAATATTAAGTATCAGAAAGGTTATACCACTCATTACTAGGGAATACATTTCATTATAATCAATGTCAGGGTATTGCGTAAAGCCTTGTGCTACTAGCTTTATATCTCACCACTTTGTTATTTTTGTTTCCTTTACGAACTAAAAACACACTTGTATTCTACTAGAAAGGTGCCTCGAGGTGTTAACATCACTCCGGAAAATAATTCTATTTTATAAAGCGAGGCAATCTCTTTTCCAATAACTTCTTTCCATTGATTCTAGTTTGAGCGTTTTCTACACTCTACCATGGATTTAGGATCTAGATCACTAAGAATGTCAGCAACTTGTTCAGAGAAATAAGTGTCGACAACAGTAGCCATACGGTCAAATATTTCGCCAGTTTTAATATGGTTGGTAGCAAGTGCGTCTACCCTAAGGACACATCAGGATTTTCTGTATCCATGGTCCTCGGGTTTTCCAATATCCCTTACTTCGACCATGCACGCATTCGAAGAGGGTTGTGAATCAGGTCCACTCTAATTTCATCAACTTATGTTGATGTGCATTAATACTGTCATTCCTTTCTTTGAAAGAAGTGAGTCCTTATTGGATGCCTTACATCTCTCCCTTTTATTAGTAGGATTTTGAGTGGTTTTATTTGGTACCTCCACTTTTTAGGCGCGTTCCTAGCAAGAATGAAAGACTTTATTACACTTTTGTTGTAATTAGTGAATGCATACATCAGGTAGATTATTTGCAATATTTTGCAAACAAATAATTTTCTGAAGTTGAAGTTCAGTTTCTTATATACGGTTTCTCGGCATTCTCTTTTCTAGTACTTGAAATATCCCTGAAATGTTCCTCATTAAAAATACAATAAGCGAACTAGGCCGGAAATAGATTACCGTTCGGTGTTCTAAATACATTATTATCGATGGAGATAGGTAACCCACGTAAATCTCTAACTTTCTGTGGGGGACCCATAGAGATACAGTGTGGCGGTAATATTGGTATGTAAATAGCACATCCAAATTTATGCAAGGGAAAATCATTCGAATTTATGAAATGGAAAATCCTAGGAGGGTCTCCTTGAACTAATTGCAAAGAAGAGTAGTCATTATATGCAGTTAGTCATAGTTGTAGTAGGTCAGCAGTGTATAAAACTATATGACCCCAACACGACGTTGGCAAAGAGCAATTCATTAGTAATGGACGTACAATGTGTTTAACTCTCTTGATTAGAAGATTCAACCAAACCATTTTGAGTGTGGACATATGGAACTAAGTGCTGAACTTGACATTATTTTGGCAAAGGCATGGTTTTTAGAGGACAATAAGCATATATGTGACCATCTCATAGATGTATCAATTAAAACCATAAAATATCTGAACGGTCCAGAGGATGGCTCGATTGGACCACAAATATCACCTTGAATTCTTTCAAGGAAATAAAGTGATTCTGCTCGAATTTAAGAGGTGAATGTCTTAAAATCAATTTCCTTGTAAGCATATGCAGTGCAAACATAATCATTACTTTGGGAAAATTTTGCAACAGTCAAATCACGATCAATAGAATTGGTGGTAATTTTTCTCATCAATGCGATTCTAAGGCATCCAAATCGATCTTGCCAAGTTTGGAATGCATCGACATTCTAAAAAATTACCTTTATATGCAACATGTTTTTTGGGCTTGTTGTATGTATAGTACAATCCTGAATCTAGAGTAATTTCCTCACATATTTGTTTGCCATATCCAGTAAGTTTAGTTAAATGAAGATATTCCTCTTTGTTTTCTACGTGTGTTTTTACATGAAAACCATTCTTACGAATATCTCTATAACTCAGTAAGGTATGAGTTGAATCAGGATATAACAAAGCATCCTCGATTACTATTTGTGTACCCATAGGGAGAGTGACAATGGTTCGACCAGAGCCAAATATCAATGCATCACGACCAACGATGGTCAAAACATTTCCTTCTCTTTTCTTAAGAGTTTGAAAATATTCCATCTCCGTTAGTATAGAGTTTGTGGTACAGCTGTCTACAAGGCATAATTCTTCCTTCGGCGAATTGACATCAGGAGACATCTATATTAAGAATAATAAAACATCTTTGTTCAACACATATAGAAATACATACATATATTGTTATCTTGGCACAAATAATTGTGCAATATCACAATACATGAGTCTGTACTTTCAAATGTACAACTCCTAATCACATATATAATCGAATTATTACAACATATATTATTGTTAGATATCGTTTATAGATGTAGTGATTTTAGATAAAGCTTCATATATATGTCGTTCGAATTGTATTCAATGATCATGTCATCTGTTGTAGAAAGATCCATAGGCTCATGGTTCAGCAATTCATGGGGAACCGAGGGCGAACATACAACCTCCTTAGATTTCTCCATTTGGTTGAAGTGTTTTTCATATCTTGGATGTTTGTTTTTGCTATCTTGAATGGATTTTAAGTAAAGGTCAACCAAATGTTTAGAGGTATGACATGTAGCAGCAAAATGTGTATATCAACCACACTTATGACAAAGTCTTGGATTGTCACGAGGAGTTTGTGTATTTCCATGTGCTTTCTTGTTAGCCTTGTGTCTACGATTTTTGTTGAAATTTTGTTTGCATAAAATTTCAACTTAGTACAAATGTTATGAAAGGCATGATTGTATTCCCCCACAGATTTAAAATCTTGAATGCGCAGGTGATTCCATTCATATTGTGCATCAGGATATATCAGGTCCTTGTGCTCTTTATAACGTTCCTTAAGATAATCCCATAGGACACAAGGATCTTACTCCAAAAGATACTCTTTCTTGAGATCTGGATGGATGAACATGCGTAACCCAAATAATGCAATGCACTTCATTTGGTCAGTTATTACAGGACCATTTTACACTGGTACAAAATAAAATCTTGATATTCTGAGGCCCATGTAGGATAATTGCTCCCTTCAAGGGCGAGATCTTCATACTCCTTTTGCATTTCCTACATGATATAACCATCGATTTCTATTAATTTACCAACATTGGTAAATTATTAAACCTTAATGGTTTTGTTGTAACAATTATTGCAGAACTTCCTTCAAAGTTACATGTTGTAACATATAATTATGTAATCTCCATGGGTGGAGTAAATCAAGTATCTAATTATTTTGAGATAAACACGCATACCTCTTAGAGCTAGGGCAATTAAAATTATTTCTCAAAAGGCATGGTCTCTAGACAGAAATAATAAAAAATATAAATATAATGCAGCCAATGCCCTAGTCTCCATCACCCTATGTTGTCTCTCAAAATATATTATTGATATATAATAAAATTTTGGCTTATAAAATCCTAAAGCCAATTAAATTCATTTAATTGTGAGAATTTTATATAGAAAAACCCTTATTGACAATTAAATCTTACTTCAATTGTGAGAGTTTAGTCATGAAACCCTTTGACAAATGAAATTAACTTAAATGTGATAGTTTTGGTGTCTACCCTTTTAACAATTAAATCTATTTCTATTTGTGAGAGTTTTAGGTATATTACTTGAAACATACCAACACATGCAAATATATACAAGCACATATATACATTCGCATATGATAATAAAATACATATTACATCAGAGGTCTAAAACAAAAAGGCACTGCGCTGACATACTACAGATTGCAAATACTACAAATTATACGAACTAAATTGCATAAGCTGTAGATAAATACTAAATGTAAATAATAAAACGTTAAATGATAACTAGCCCTCAACTGAGTTTTACCTGCTAGAGCCCGTGAAGGGGCGCAGGAGATTTCCGGCAGGCCACAACCTAGGCCTGGGCTTGCGAGGCAGCCTAGGTGTGCGGAGAGCGAAGAAGGTCAGTGGCGTGGGCTTTAGGGCCACCGCCATCGAGCCATGTGGAGTCCTGCGTCTGTGATGGCAAACTATCACGAAAATGGTCTCCGTGCCTCCGTTGCAGTCACGCGGGGCGACGTAGGACTTGATGAGGCTGCTGCCGTCATAGACGGAGTGCCATCAAGGCATTACTGTGGTCGTATGAGGTTGGGAGTGTGTCCCTGTGCGTAACCAATCCACATAGAAGGGCACTCCCCCTCAATGATGGACGGCAACCTCAGATTGACAATGCAGATTTCCATTGTCAGGAAAACCAAAATTTACATGAGACAGAGAAAAAAGATAATTTGTTACCGTATATATGTGATTGAGACAATCACATTTAATCTTCTCTGTATATTCTTCACATGAAGAATAAATATGCGAGGAACAAGTGCTGGGGTTTGGGTGCCGTCACCGTGAGGAACGCCACCGCATAAAATTCCCTTTCACTCCCCCTCATTTGTTGCATACTGCATCTGATTTTTTCTTCTCTTGTAATAACACAGAAACGTTGGCATGCGTGTCTACAATAAGGGACTGTCATATCCAAAATTGTAGATAAGTAAAATATCGATGAATAAAAATGTTATTTTAACATAGTAAGACCAAATGATTAAGGATCTATATGTCCTTTTTCTGTCGTCGGAGAAACAGGTCTAGAATGACGTGGTTGATCTCAGCCAGTTCATATCATTTCTGTATGGTTGTCGCATAATTCTCGGTGTGGAGAAAAAGTACTGATAACGTTTTAGAAAATAAAAGATTGAGTGAATGGAGAATGGATCTTTTTGTAATTTTTCATTGATCTTGTACATATTTATACACGGTGAAGGGGTATCTTTGCACCCCTTCATGGATTACATAGAGAGGGAGAGAGAGAACGAAGAGTCACAACTCTTCACTAACAGGCACCTCTTCACTAATAAACACCTAATCTGAGTCCCATTTTTTAAAATAAAGGATCCTAGGTTTAGGAATTGATCTTTTATCCCCATTAAACCACTTTAAAATTGAGAGTCTCCTGGTTTCTTTTCCAGTTGCGTCAACGTCTTATTTCTCAAATATTTGTTTCTCAACAAACGCTGCCACAGACCATCTTCATTAGCTAACTTGAAAAGCCATTTACCCAACAAGCATTTGTTCTGCGTGTCCAGGTCAAGGATGCCCAAACCCCCTTGATCTTTTGGCATGCACACAATCCCCCATGTAGCTAACCTGTATTTTTTTCTTGTGCTGATCATTTTGATAGAAGAAACGTGATCTATAATAATCCAATTTTTTAAGGACTCCTCTTGGGACCTCAAAAAAAGACATTATAAACATCGGCAAACTAGACAACAATGAGTTGATCAGTACCAACTGCCCCCCTACAGAAAGAAGTTTTTCTTTCCAACCACTTAGTCTGTGCTCAAACCTTTCTTCCACTATTCTCCAGTCTGCGTTACGCAATTTCCTATAGTGCATTGGAATGCCTAAATATCTAAAGGGCAAGGATCCTACTTTACAACGGAACAAATGAGAAAATGATGATTCAAACCCCTTTGCTTGGCCAAAGCAAAACATTTCACTTTTATCAAAATTTATCTTAAGACCTGAAAGCTGTTCAAATGCACACAGGAGAAGTTTCATATTCATAGTCTCTTCCAAGTCATGGTCCATGAAAATTACAGTGTCATCCGCATATTGGAGAATCGATAAGCCTCCATCGACCAAATGCGGGATAACACCCTTGATCATCCTTTGCACGTTCTAGAATGATCGCCAACATATCCGCCACGATATTGAATAAGATTGGTGATAGTGGATCCCCTTGCCTAGGACCTTTTCTTGTTTGAAAGAATAGACCTTGTTGGTCATTAATTTTTATTCCAACGTTTCCTCCTTGAACAAAAGATTTAATCTAGTGACACTAAGTTGGTGAAAATCCCTTCATCCTAAGTGTCTGCTGTAGAAAATCCCACTTCACTTTATCATAAGCCTTCTCAAAATCTATTTTGAAGATGACTCCATTCCCCCTTTTCTTACATAGCTCATGCAAAGTTTCATGGAGAATGATCGCACCCTCCATTATATTCCTACCAGGGAGAAACGCAGTCTGTGAAGGACTAACAATATTTTGAGCCACTAGTGCTATCCTGTTAGGAGCCACTTTTCTGAATATTTTAAAACTTACATTCAGCAAACAGATAGGCCTATATTGCTGACTTTGTTTTGTGTCTCTTGATTTTGGCAACAGATTATCGTCCCAAAGTTGAGACTATTAATATTTAACATGCCCGCATAGAAATCCTCAAATAGAGCCATCAAGTCACCTTTGATAATATTCCAAAAAACTTGATAAAACTCTGGGGGAAACCATCTGGTCCGGGCGCCTTGTTATGTTCCATTTGAAAAATAGCTCCTCTCACCTCCCCTTCATCGAACTTCCTGGTCAAAATCTCATTTTCCTCTCCTGAAACTTGAGGAATGTCCAGTGTTCTTGTTTCATCCATTGACATACTCGTGTGTTCCGATGGGCCAAACAGGGATTTATAATATGCAGTGATATACTTTTTTAGTTCAGCATCCCCACATATTAAACCCTCTTCTTGTTCCAACTAAAAAATGTGTGTCTTACGATGCTTGCCATTAGCCACTGAATGGAAATACTTGGTATTGGCATCTCCCTCAAGTAGTTTCTTAACTTTGGCTCGCTGGTACCATTTAATTTCTTCCTCCCATAACAGTTGTGCCAACCTTTCATGTAGCGAGTGCTTAAGGTTTAGCTCATCTGACGTGAGAAGGATTGTTTCAGCCTTCTTATCTAAGTCGTTAAGTTTGTCAAGAAGCTGTTTCTTTTCTTTCTTATATGAGCCACTTACATTCTTAGCCCATCCTCTCAGATGTTGTCGCAACCGTCTAATTTTATATTGCCAACGCTCCAAAGGTGTCTGACCTCGAATCGTATTCTCCCAAATATCCTTAACTATGTCAAAGAAGCCGTCACGTAGGAGCCATCCCAATTCAAATTTGAACATTGGAGTATTGCCCAGCGCAGACGTGTCTCCTGTGTTAAGAAACAAAGGGGTATGGTCTGAAATTTCTCTGGTTAGAGCTGGTACAGTGGAATGTGGAAACTTGGATTCCCAGTCCATGCTAACTAAGACTCTATCTAATTTCTCAAAAATTGGATTAACATGGAAATTTGCCCATGTAAACTTCCGCCCAGATTGTTCCAACTCTCTCGGATTAAATGCATCAATAATAGCATTGAACAAAAACGGCCATCTATGGTTGTAAATTGCATTATTTTTTTATGTGGTCCCCTTATAATATTAAAGTCACCACCTATAACCATAGGTAAGGTTTCTTTAGAGCATAATTGGACCAATTCAGTCAGAAAGGCCTCCTTTGATTCCTGTTGTGCAGGTCCATATACCGACACCAAGAGCCATTGACAACCATCGGACTTGTTCCTTACTCTAAATTTCACAAAAAAGTGACCTTGCTCTATCTCACCTATATCAAAAGTTAGCAAGTTTACTCCTACTAACATGCCACCAGATCTACCCGCAGGTGGTTTACAGTGCCACGAGAAATCCTTACCTGCACAAAGGTTCTTAAGAAAATTATGTGAGCACTTTTTTTTACATGTTTCTGATACGGCAATGAAATCCAAACTTTTTTCCAAAGTGAGATCTGAAAGAAACCTAAATTTTTTTTGGGTTTGGTAACCCATTGCTATTCCAAAAGACTCCTTCATTTTAACACTGTATGTTTTTTAATCTTCGCCCTTCCTCAGGGATCTTTGGGTCCATTAATGTGGGTAGGAGCATTGCGATCACCTGGCTGATCACACTCACCCTCACTAAATCCCTCGAGTAACTCGCCACACAAGAGGTTAACATCAATTAAATCACAGTCACTTGCTAGGTCTAAAACTTCCCCACACCCCGCCTCCTCATTCTCGGGATACAAAGTCTCAGACAGCCCCCCACTTTTTAGCACTTGCGATTTTAAATAGTTAACATTGCTATAATATGGTCGTCCTTAGTACCCAAACAAATACCAACTGAACTAACCTTCATAGCAATATTATCAAAGTTATTAAAAGAATCGAAAAGAGTGGACTCAGAAGTACCTTCTGATATTTCAAGGTTGCTCTTCGCTTTCAACTTTGCTGCCCGCTCTAAAGTATTTTGATCGGCAACTGCTGCTGACCGCTTACTAGAGCGAGTAGGAGCTGTAATCTCAGGAGCAGCCTTCAGTACTGGAGATGGAGTTTTTGACACAAAAGCTACTGCAACAGGTGCCTCAACAGTAGTTTGATTCATCAAAGGCTGCGCGTTTTGATAAGACTTTGGCGTGGAGTTCGCCAAGACATTTTTAGGAAGGGATGAACCTGGGGCTGAGCTATTATTTTCCACATTGTTATTTGTACGATTGTTCTCCTCAGTCCTTGGTTCCTCCTCCATCTCGTCGTCAGCATCACCCTTGGCGTCATTATCCATGTTAATGACCGAAGGGTTGTCTGGGTCCATATTTGCCTCCACCCAAAACTATAGCTCATATACAAAGTCCCCAATTAACACATTAATGAAATCAGGGATCAAGTCTGGGTTTAGGCAGGCCACATTGATCCTAGCCACTCCCCAAGCCTTTGTGAATTTCATATCAGCTTTTTTGGACATGCCCAAGATGGCGCCTACAGCCCAAATAATTGGAAAAATCCTGAGTTCCTTGGGTAAGCCTCTGAGCTGCACCCAAGCTCTAGGAATTTCATACCTGTATATATCTGAGCTCTGCTTTTCCTCGATAGTCATGGTAGCATGCACACTTTTAGCCATCACTGGACCCCATTCTACTAGTCTAAGCAGTTCTGCTTTGGAAGGGAACATAGTGACAAAAGTGTTATTTTCAGCTTCCTCGACATTCCAAACCCATGAGCCAGGAATCAAACGTTCCAGCTCAGTGGTGATATTTGCAGCTGTCATGGCCCCTTCAATGATTTTCACCACTCCCGTCGTAGATTCATTTGCTATTTCCTAGGACCCAGAGTACGGAATATAGTAAAATCCCAACCCCTCCACCGCATAACCACTCAACAAAGCTGTAGACTTATTGTGTTTATTGGTTGCACATGCTTTAGTAGCATGTTCATCCGAGCCACAATTATCACAGTTTAGAATGGTAGTGCATTCAGTGTTTTCATGTCCCTTAGTGAAGCATCTGTAACAATACGGGTTACTCTTATTTTTCGCATTGCCTTTTGCTGATGAATCAGGCACTAACCCATTTGCAATTGTGTCCTCCAACTCCATGGAAACCACCTCCGAAGATCCCAGCCCCTGTTGCTTACCAGCTACCGATGATGGCAAAGGTGCCGTCCTGCCGATGTCGATGGCTGCTACTTGTTCTTGCGATCGCCCCTTGTTTCCAGCATGTGCTTCGGTCGTAGCCATGCCCTGCCCTGGCACAAAACGCCGATTGTCCTTCATGTGACCCCCTCGCCCTCCAGTCCTTCCGCCCTCCCTGCCGGGGTACCGATGGTCGCGGTTCTGCTCCCATCGACCACCGTTGCGATTATCATGTCCCCGCGTGACCCGGATGGAACCCAGGTCTGAAGCCGGGGTTGAACGGAGGTTGGACTTGGCCATCACTCCGTCCTGGGTTGCTTCCGCTGCCCTGCACCGCCATCTCCCTTGGTCTGCCCTCTCTCACCACTCTGCGAATGACCGAGGGAAAGAGGAATTGGATCGTGATTGCACGCGGTGATTAGGGCGGCGGCCGGTTAAACCGGATCGTGCAAACAAGGCTATTAGGCCTGTCATGGGCCTAAACCACATCCCTGGCCCGATTAGCACTCTTTCCTGTTTAGACATCCCTTCTGTACCCTGTCGATTATTTTCCACTAGTCTTATAGTCTTATCCCTCCGTCTCAAATTCAGTTAAATCCTTTGTCGAGGAAACATGGATTTGAGGAAGAATTGAAGCCTGTGTATTGCCAGCCATCTTCACAGATGAATTCAAACCTCGGTTTCCTCTTCGATTACATCTCGACGTGCGTATTGCCGCCTCCTCGTTCTAGGTGGTGATACCCTAGGAGGAGGTAAGGGACCCCTCCACGGTGAATCAACCTGTTTATTACGCTGCACGATGGCTGCGACAATGCGACTCGCAAGAGGATGCTTGCCCAAACTTGAAGAATTGGAATCAGGGGAGGTTCTACTTACCATGAGTTCTGCTTCCGCACGATGAAGGTCACTCAAAGTAAAACGCGCCGCATCTGCTTCTGCAATCAGCTCCGGAGTAGAGATGTCCTCCTCGTCGGATTCTTCATCTGAACATGCCCAAAAGCTCCCCTTCTGTTCCTTGCCGTGAATATGACTTGGCCGAGAACAGGAATCTGCTACTGACGCCACAATTGCAGAAAGTTTCTTCCTTGCTTCCTTTGGGTCCAACTGGTTTGTAACCTCTGAATCTGTTCCTTTCTGAACGTGAGACATCGTTAGCTTCTCTAAAGTCGCAGGTGCCAGAGTAAGCCTCCTTCTTCTCCCCATCAGTCCCAGTGTTGCCGATTACCATCAGCCTCCCACGCTTAAGCTGGATGGAAGTATGGAACAGCACCAGATCGATCGCGTCCTTCGACGGGGACCAGCGACAGAAAACAGGCGCCGATTGAAACTGTACCAGATCGCTGGTTGCCCCGCCGCCCAGAGAGCCACCGTATCTCCAGACAGTAGCCAAGACGCCGGCGCCGGCAGCGGCAACGCAATGTTGCCGGCGCACTCTGACTCCACCTCTGATCCCTTTTGGCTTGTTGAAATTCATGCCTTGCTGCCAGCACCATGATGATCTAGGTATGGAAGAGCAAACCTTTGGTGGCTGCTCAGTTTGAAAAAGGCGACTGCAAAATAATTAGATTCGAATATAATTAACATTTTATGTCATATAATAATTTTATTTTCCAACCTTTTTAGTCTTTGGAAGGAGAACAACAATTTTTTTAAGGTAAACAGGAGGGGTTTCCCCTACAGCGCTTTTTTAAATATAAAGAAAGTCAATACTTACAAAAGAGTCAGGAGAGAGGGGAGGAGCAACGAAAATTACAGGAAAGGTTCTAGCCAATGATCTATCAAAAGAAAGTAACTAGATTTTGCTCTTAGGATAACGAAGGCAAATTCTTTACAAAATATCAATATGCAAGAGTCAATTCTTTGCCTGTAAGCCTTGAAAAATCAGATTATTCCTTGAATTCCATATGCTCCGCACATAAGTATGATGATTTCCATGAAGAAAGGAACTGCCAGACTTGATTTGAAATGTTCAAGCATTTGTGTTGGTTCTATATGCCGAGGGGTGGAGAGACCGATAGAGGCCCAACATGCTCTGGCAAAGGTACATCGCATGAATAAATGTTCAAGGCTTTCCTCCTAAGCATGGTCACAGAGGACACGGTCATAAGATGGAAGGTGCATGGATTTTCGTCGGAGAATCTCTCTAGTGCTCAGGCGGTCATGGAGAAGCAATCAGAAGAAGACCTTATGCTTGTTTTGGCATGAAGATGACCACAGCCATCGAAAGCTTTGATGAACCAGTCTCTGTCCAGAAAGGTGTTTGTACGTTTTCTTTGTGCTAAATATTTGAGGACCCCAAATGTAATTCCAAATATCATACTGATCAATAAAAGTGATCCCATTCAATCTGTTGGAGAAAGATGTATACTGTTGGTAAGCCTGCAATGAAAGAGGCAAGTGAAATAGGAGTGACCGATCTGTGTATCCTTTAACTTTGCTTAGGGGAAGATTCCTGTCCTTTGCATATGAAAAGAACTCAGGAAAGTCTCTTGATAGCAATGAGTTGTCCCAAATGTCTGTCCAAAGGAGATACGTATTTCCATCTTGAATTTGGGCTGATGCCATTCTTTTGAATTTATCTACGAGTTTAAGAATGTCTTTCCACCAGAAGGAGCCTGCTCGTCCCTTTGGTGGTAATTTGTTGTTTGGGTAATTTTTCTCCCATACAAGATGCACCCATGGAATGTCCTGTCTATTGTAAAATTTATGTAGATTCTTCAGAAGAAGCGCCTCATTTTGTGTTCTGAGATTAAGAACTCCCAGTCCACCGGAGTTCTTATCCAGACAAACTTTAGTCCATGCAATCTTTGGTGGCTTCTTATCATTCATATCAGCACATCTCCAAAGACAATGTCTTCTATATCTATCTATTTGCTTGATGATCGTCTTGTGTAAATAAAACGTGCACATTGCAAATGAGGCTTGAGATGTAAGAACTGAATTAACTAATTCTAGGCGACCCGCTTGTGACAGGAACATGGAAGTGGCTGCTAAGGTTGTTCAAGAGAGAGGCATTGCAGCCGGTCGTGTTATTGGCGTAGGAGATTCCAGAGGAAGCTCAGCTTTTGCTGTACGTATACTGTGCCATTCAAGGCCCTGTCGCTCTCCTAAGGCGGATTTTAATTTTTTCGTTCCCTTTGTTCCTAATTTGTGGGTGTTGTTTCTTGTTCTTTCTTTATGTCTTTTGGTGTTACAATTTTGTGACTCATTTCTCCATTCAAAAAACACATGCTCAACATTTTATCACCTGCTTTTGCCGTTCCACGGACGCGAGGAGGCGGACGCCATCGTGGCTCTTGCCGCGACGCGAGGATCTTGGGCAGCCTGTTGCGTTGTCGCCTGATTGCCGTCGTAAGGCACCACCGGGCGAGGATCCTGGGCGCCCTGACGTTCCGTCGACGCTTGCTTGCCATCGTCAGGCACAGAAGCGACCGCCATCATCGCCCTTGACGCCCATCGCCGCAGACGCGACGCGAGGAACCGGCCTCGTCGTCGCCAGCACACATGAGTTCCTCATGTTCTAGCTCTTTATTCGTGCCCTAGCTAGATTGTGTCTCCCGCTTGCTATGGAATGGCGCTGCTGCATCCGTGGTTTGTTTTATTTGTCTCAGCTTGCGCGGCCGTGCTATCATCGTGGTTACTTTACCGGCCGTCACCGAAACTTGTGACCTCGCTTCCTTCTACGTGTTGTATGCATGTGGCCAAATGTTGAAGCACTAATTGGCTGCCGTCTCATGCACAGAGAAATATCAAGCATTTGCACGTATACATACCACTAAACATTCATGTGTTAATCTGACTTCTAATTTGGAGCCTATTACACCATACTAGCTAGATTGGACACCTTAATTTGGCTGTGCCCCCCACCCTATAGTCCTATACATAAAAAGGAAAATGAACGATGCATGCGTCTGCATAAATAGAGGCGTAGCCCTTAGACCTATACATGCGATCAAAAGGAATAACTGTAAATATTCAACTGAACTGAAAATAAATCTAAGTTGGAATAAGATCAGCAGGTAGTAAAAGGAGGAGGTTCAAATTTTCATGGCAACCACCAACCAAAGACTATTTGTTTTTTCATCATTCGATGGTAGAAGGTTATAATATTGTACATGAAAAACACTAACAATAATATTTTTTCAACTTTTGCTTAGCTTGAAATAGTATACATTGACAGGTAAAGGAGACTAATATGGTTACGTCAGAGGCGTGATTGTGAGTGTTCTCCATTGTTAGATGGCATCTTCACTATTGCAGGAGCACTCAGTTGGTAAGTGCAATCTAATTAGATCATTTTCTTTGTCTATTATTGGCAGTTCTGGCCATCCATCCAGTACTAGCAAATTTAATTGTGGAACCATGATTTGTGACTCATATACTACTCCTATAAGGTAGAGTGGAATTATAATACTGCTCTCTCTATATAGACACATATCTGGACCTTCTTTTGACTCAACATTGCCTCATTACTATCTCTATGGAATCAGAGTAGCATGCTATACCCCACCAAGTGTGCGCGGATATATTAGCCGTCGAACCATGATGGTGTGAGACTATGAGACTTCAAAATGTTGAATATATGTGACGACTGATGTGTACTGATTAATGTTGGGATCAGTGCTAATTTGTTCTTGACACAATACTGTCACATTATGAATTTGTAAAGTTTGGACATTTCTGTGCCATCACTCTAAAAATGTACATGGAAAACATAAACAAATACCTATTGCATTGAACAAATTTTAATCTACCGTAGCAATGCACGGGCATAGAACTAGTAACAATAGATATACAATAATGGTCAGTGTACTGACAGCTCCGGCCTCCAGAAAGCTTCTTGCATTGTTTCAAAATCGAATAAAGGTGGCATAGACTTTTGCATACTTATAAAGGGTGCTCATCAGTCACCATACACACCCTTTGCTGCTCTCTGCTCGCTATGACATATAATTGCCTTTGTGCCTGTCATACATGTCATGAAAAATTATAGACCCACTGCCAAAACCTGCAACAACCGACGTGCTTTTCATAAATTACGTACAGTACCCCTGCAAAACATGTAACAATAGACATGATTTTCGTTAACTGCTCACTAGAGATTGACATGAACGTCAAAAAAAGTCTGAGATATGTAATGTTATTGCTACCGTACTACCGAATCACTATAGACCATTGATCAATTAAGTTTTAGATTTTTAAGGTTTGGATTGGAGCTGAATTTTTTATTATCACACAGTAGGAATGTACTACCATGATTGGACCTGATCTCTGGTAATGAATCTAAGAATTGGAGCTGACTCTTTATCTCATCACTTGAGGACAGTAACGTGATTATGGATCAAGAATGTGAGCCACTACAGTTACGGAAGAACCAGATCAAGAAATGGATGGCGGTGAGGATCGCCTGCCGCCAGTATTCGGTCAGGGTGACGCCACGAAGCAACGCAGCTGTTGCAGACCGAACAGGGGGCAAGGGCTGCCCGGAAGCATCCGGTCTACCCACCCCTATCTTCCACCTTTTCACTCTATAAATTCAGTTCAATAACAGCCAATTCCTTGTCCGAATGCCTGCTCTCCTGAGCACCCTCACTACTAAAGAACAGGGCTTCGGATGAGTTTCAATTTGTCATAGAGATCAGCCAACATCTGCACCCGATACAGATGATGTCTTTGGTGCCGGCTGGAAAGGTCCTAGCCCCCTGGACAGATATTCAGTACTGGTTTCTAGCCTGAGAGGCATTGGCTGGCGATGGTGCCACCAATTCAGGAAACAGAGGCAGGGGCGAGCTGGCCACTAGGTTAGTGGATGGTGGCCGCAGCAGAGGTGCGCAGAACCGTGGCAACATGGAGGCATGGGCAGTTGGCCGACGGGGATGCGTGAGGCGGGGGAGGTGTTGGCATCAAATCTTGGATAGAGCCAATGAGCCGCTAGAGGAACTCAGCCCATGGAGCGTTTGGAGGGAGAAGGTTCAAGACCGGGGCTGCAGTAAAAGGCCCTGAATTGTACCTAGTCTTGTATCATATCGAGTTAGGATTTCGCCTTAAGTTAGTATTGGACCGAAAGTTGCGAATTTAGGGGGGTGAATGGGGGCACTTCAAAAACTCGAATTCAAACCCAACTCGAAGCTCTGACGACGAAAGCTACATACCGCCCACTGAACAGATACGTACCAAGCGAGCAGAAGCACTCAACTAGACGATCACAAAGACCGCAAGCCATGCCTAGCAACGCCTCACGCCCTAGTCACTCACTAGCCACTCTACAAACCAAGATATGATTTATTGAAGATCAACAAGTGAAGAGTATGGGCATATAGGGGATAGACCAAAAGCGAGGATGAAGCAAATCACTGCAACCAAAAACACCAACCGAAGAGGGCAGTAACTCAACACCAGATTATTTGGTGCCAGGGACCGCACGGTCTGGTGGGCCACGCCTGACTATCCAATGGAGACCGAGACAGGGGCTAGCGCCATACTATCTGCTCCAAGCTACCGGACTGTCTGGTGGCTTTACTGGACTATCCGGTAGAACCTTGCAACTTGAGCTCCCAAACCTAAAAGTTGACCTAACCTTCTCCAATCTTCACAAAATTTGACACAAGCTATCCAAGCTCCATTCCAAAGCTGTTCCAAAAAGATCTACTGAAAAACATCACAGGATAAATGGGAATTTCAGATCTGACAAAGAAGGGAAACTTTGGGCAAGAAAGGGAAAACCTCAAGAACAACTTGCTTGTGGCAATCCTACGGGATTACGATGAACTAGGTCATAATCTTCACATCACAGCAAGTCCAAAACAGGAAAAGAATAGGGCTAACTCGTAGGCAAACAAGAATCTCCAAAAGCCTTTGGGTTTCACCCAAAATCTAAACTAGAGAATGGAGAGGGAGGGGCTGCACACATGCACTCAAATTTCAGCTCAATCTTGATGTATGGATGATGGCAAATCAGTTCATACAAAAATCCTATAACCTACTACCCTTCACCACAAGAAACTAGAACTAAGGCACTCAAATCCTACACTCTGAGCCTCTCATGATCTCTTAGGCACTTGGCTGCAAGGAAATCCAAGCCTAGAGTTTAGAAGCTCCAAGAGATAGCCTATGTTGCCACCCAAGGGACTATTTATACCCTAGGCCTAACGGCACCATTTAACACTAAGACCCCTAGTCTAGAAATTCCTGAAACAGGCTAAATAAAAAAGATACAATCGGACGACCATGATGGAGTGGTGACCTTCTTCTCTTGCAAGTCTTCATCAGATGGTCTCCACATGACCAGTAGTCCAGAATCTTCACTTGCGGTTTTGAAGTCAGAAACCAGAAAACTTTAGGCTTTCTCCATTTCAGTTGGACTCAGCCCATCTCCTCTAACTTGGTGAGTTTGAGTCCCAAATCACCAAACCGACTCGAATCCGGTTGGGGTGGCGGTTTGGAGCCAAGTCGCCAAAGCCTCCCTCACACGCCTCTGCTCCACATGTCTAGGTTCGAGCACCATGGTCACGACAAGCATCTGCAGTCTGCCGGAGTCACCTCACAGTCCATCGGAGGGCTTACACTACCTTCAATCTCTGCCCTTCTGTGTACTGGACTCACGTAGCCAGTCAATGCCGAGTATTACCTTCTGTCCATCGGAGGACTTTCACCCATGTCCATCTAGGTATTCTTTATCTTCTACCTCTAGTCCATCAAAAGGCCTCCAATCCATCACAGGACTTGTACCATTGACAATATAAACTCTTTACCAAGAGCAATGAGGCCAGTCCATTAGATGTCATTCTTCCCCTTGACGAGTGCATTGTCAACACAACATCAGTGACTTGAACTAGAAGAAAGACAAAGAAAAACGAGCATAAAACCAAAAAAAAGAAGAAAATAAAGAATTGCTCAAAATGCCCAAAAACCAAAATAAAAGGAAAGAAGGGTCAAAGGATCAAGATGTCCAAGGGGGCTGAATTGGACTTCTAATTTCGAAAATTGAAATTAAAACCTATCGATCAAGTCGCAATTCACACTGGTGCCTAACTAAATGTGTCTCGTGAACTACACGCTAACAAAAGTTTTTGCAACCTATAACTATGCAAGCAAGTTTTAAAAAGTAAAGACACAAAGTAAATGAGGAAAGTAAATTGCGGAATGTAAAGATGACACGGTGATCTTTTTCCCGAGGTATCGAGGAGTTGCGACTCCCCCTAGACCTCATTTGGTGCCCCTCACACGGCCTTGCTCACTCGTAGCACACAAGGAGCTACGGCCTCTCCCTTGGAAGGAAAGAGGATGGCAAGGTGACCTTCGCAAAGTTCAAGCAACCCCTTGATCCGCCGACCAAGTGCTCTATTCAGGATGCCCTTCTCCACTCGAGAATGATGGGTATGGGCATCATATATTTGCGGGTACCTTATGTAGATGATTTGTAACCACTTTGTCAAGTGGGTCGGGTAGTTTGTATTGGAGCCCACAACACAAGACATTGTGGGCTACTAATTGTAATCCAACTAGGACTCTTACTTATACCCCAAGCTCCTCGGCCTATATAAAAAGAGCTGAAAACCCTAGTTCGGTATGCCATCTCTTAGATCATCCCCGTCGAGGTCACAATGACCCAGGGTCGACTCATAATACAATCCATATACACCCCCATACAGGACGTATGGTTCAGCGATTTAGCTGCTTGAACCTGTCTAAATCGTTGCGTTCTTTGTTTTGTACACCATCGCGATCTCCTTGCGCACCCCCTACTGATCTCTAAACCATCGCGTGGGTTACCCTATGGTGGGCTGCCGGAAAAAAAGCACCGACAGCTGGCGCGCCAGGTAGGGGATGGTTCGCAAGATTACGAGGTTGCAATGGGAGTAATCTTCTGCATCAACTTCAAGAATTAGCCGGGGGAGATGTTCACCTTCGGCAGCAGGCGCGTCGATCTCGGTGGCGGCAAAGCTAAGGAAAGGGGAACAGCTTCGATACGGCGGCACCAAAACCTCGCCATCTTTGGCACTGCTAGGGTCGACTCGGATCCGATGAGAATCCAGAATCGATTATGTCGCCAGTTGCGGGATCAGAATCTTCCAAATTAAGATCGATCTGTTATCGTCAAAAGGTTGCTGCTATATAGTTTGGCTCCGAATCAGAACGTCGATATCCGCAACAGAATCAGACTCCTATCTACTAAGGGTGACACCATATAGTTGGCGTCATGTGCTTTTATGAAGAGCATAGCAACAGCCGGCAGGCGCCGCAGCAGTCACCAGACGGATCAGCGACGACGGAACAGGACTGCGAATCATCCTAATGCCAAAGTCCGAACAAGAGTCTTGGTGCAAGGGATTAAAGAGTAAAAATACTACGTATTGTCAAGAATATGCCAATTTCATATCGTGCGAAGAATAAGGCAAGCCAAGAGCCCTAGAGAAGAGTCCCACAAGAGCCCAATTCCATTTATTAGCCATACTCCACGTGAAGATTACTTCTACTACAACTGCTGAGACAGACCAAGAATATATCAACGTCGAGACAAGAAGGCAGCGCACTGTATGTGCGGGCCAAATTGAAGTCACCCATTGCTGATCTCCTGAGGGGCTGAACAAGCAGTCGTCACGGCCACGCAAGCATGTTGAATTAGATTATCTCGAAGAAGAAACTCAGATCGTCTGCACCACATCAAGGGAAATGAAATAGTCACTTCCATGCGAGCTGCGAATACCAGTCGGCAGCCCGCTAAACCATCCTATACAGCTAAGTTGTTTTATTATTTAAATTATGTATTAGTTAATCTTTCATCTGTCCGACTGTCTTGTCCGGATCGTCCGGATATTATTTATGTCTCAATATTTTATTTGCAAACAATATTACTCGGATTATTCTCAGATTATTATTTCAGAAAGTATACCAGCACAAAGTCTACATCTACGACATCTGTGATTTCGTCGACTATTTTCGACCCTAATTTCTGGCAGAACAACAACAAGTACTCTGCTGATGAAGGGCCAGAAGCCATCAACTAACTGCAGTGAGTCATCCAAGTGGTTTGCTTAAATAGGTCATATCAATTAAATTCTTTCTTAATCATCTAGGTTGTGGATCTATTCAATTATTTCTTAATTATCTAGGCTATACATCTATTGGATTATTTCTTAACCATCTGGCTATTCGATCACAATTGAATTATTTCTGGACTACCCAAGCTATTGCATCAATTGGATTATCTTATTTATGGACCACCCGGATTATCTCTGGATGACCTGCGATATCACTTGGGTTATTATTAACCACTCGGAATTGTTTTCATGACATCATGCAGTAGCAATGTGCTTCTGTTTTTTCCGCTGGATCTAGTGATATTCTCCTGCGAAGGGGTCGCTAATTCCGTCTATTCCATTAGCCCGAGTGGGGCTCCTTGATGCTACAACAACAATGTTGCAATGAATTTATTCTGAGTATTAAGCACTCGATGTTTTTATTCAGAGTATGTAGCACTCGATGTTTTTATATTCTGGGCATTAAGCGCTCGACGTTTTCTGAGGCTGAAGCCCTCGATGATTCTGAGTTCTAAGCACTCGATGAGTGCATCCGAGTCCTAAGCACTCGACGGCACGAATATTTTTCCGAGCCCTAAGCACTCGACAACAAAGGGCCGAGTGGCCACAAGCACTCATTGTTTTCCGAGTCTTAAGTACTCGATGAGCGTATCTGAGTCCTAAGCACTCGACGGCGCGAATACTTTTCTGGGTCGTTTACGTTGCAACGTTTTTATAAGTCTGAAGCACTCAATGTCCTAAGACATCCGCTACAACTCCTAAGACATCTGCTACAACTGAAATTGTAATGACGGGGGCCGAGTCTTAAGCACTCAGGATCCCCCGCACGACATAAGCTCACAATGCCCACACAAGAGCCTTCTCCCGCTTCTTCCACGATATCCCGGAAGCCACGACTCGTAAGCCGTCTAGGTGATCGGGATCACCAAGAGTAACAAGCCTTGGTCTTCACTTGAATTCAACTTCTCTCAAGGAGTTCTCTTCCTCTCATGTCTCTTGACCTAAAGCTCTTAGAATATATGAATTGTGGTGCTCAAGTGACCTTTGGGTGCGTATGAGTGTTCCCTGGTCGCAAAGGTATTAAATGGAGGGAGGGGGCTTCCTTTATACAGAGGCTAGCTCAAAAACTAGCCGTTACTGTATGTAATACGATTTCTGCATGACCAACAAACGGGACCATTGGATGGTTCGATGCACGTATTTTTCAAACACCCCGTTTCCGCAACACTGCCTAGAGACCATGGGATGGTCCGATGGTTGGACTATCGAACGGTCCGATGCACGAGTACGCCCAAAAACCGCAGTGGCAGGCCTCCCTATCTAGCTGGTCCGATGGTCGATGGACAGTCTGATGGTGGACCCATCGGACGGTCCGATGGAGGGTTAAGCGCTGGGACAAGCCGAAGGATTCCCCGTGTCTAACTGGTCCGGTGGTGCATTTTATGGTCCAATGGTTGGACCATCGGATGGTCTGATGCACACTAAAATGCTGATTTGAACCATTTTGAAAAGGTGTAAAGTTTG
Source organism: Paspalum vaginatum (assembly GCA_030272315.1). Taxonomy (NCBI): domain Eukaryota; kingdom Viridiplantae; phylum Streptophyta; class Magnoliopsida; order Poales; family Poaceae; genus Paspalum; species Paspalum vaginatum. Next base: position 36,361,878 of record CM059017.1, on the reverse strand, counting down.
AGGGAGTTTCTTTTGTTTGTTCTAGAAAAGGTGAGTGTATTTGAGCACATTTTAGTAGATTGAGCTCTAGGACTAAGATGCACTTGAAATTTAGAAGAACTAATTGAAAGAGGTCTATCAAGCTACTCACCTCAAACCCCCTTATAGTATGACTATCTACAAACTAGCAAATAAAATCCCTAAGTGCCCTTCTTTCGTCTTCACGGCATTTAGAGCTGTCGATCCTCGATCTCCTTGCTAGATCTCCATTTAAAAGCCGTCCTTCAAATAAATAGGAATTGAGGGGTCTCTTTTCTTCAACCAATGAGCATGATATATAACGTGGATCCTTCATGTCATGAACTACTAGTAAAAAGATTGAGTTGTCATTAATCACCGAAACCTCTACCTTTTACGGTCATGTTTCTCACAATATCGCCCTTTTTGGTGAATGATGACAACACACAAGTAGAGCATATAAAGTAAATAACATAACGTACAATGCTCGAATGAATGACATGAAAATTGAGCACATCAACCAAAATATCACACATAGAGATACATGGACATAATAGCAAGCGACAATCACAAAACCCAAACAAGATGTCCATGATCAAGATCCAAAATAAGTCCAAAAGATATACACTCTCAAAGCTCCCCTATATCTCATAGCTCTCCCTACCTCTACTCACTCTCTACCTCTCCCCCTAAAGTTAACTCTCCCCCTTTGGCATCACATACGAATAAGGGATTCCTACGAGCTAGATGGAGGGGCACTAGGAGGAAGACCGCGAGTGGCTACATAAATGTAGAAGTCAAGGGAGGCATCGTCGTCAGACTCTACAGTGTCATCATCAATTGCCCGCTCAATATCTAAAGTTGGAGCACTAGAAGCTGCAAGCGAGGCAGTGATGGTAGGGGTAGATGTCGTGGCCGGTGTGGTAGCATCAGTTGTCGAGCAGGTCATAGAAGCAGAGTGAAAGCTCAGCTTGGTCGACTGAGAGGCTGCAAGTGTCTCGGGCACTGGCACGAACGACTCTGGTGCTGACAGCGTTGGCTCTAAGGTAGAGGCTGCTCTAGGAACAAGTGGCTGCCCTAAAGTCAAGATCTGGCTATCCTGAGCCTGAGGAACGATCTAGGGCAGGTTAGGGAGCAACAGAGGCAGCATGTCGAACTACAGTGTACGTGTCGGCTACTAAGCCATCTCCATTCTAGGAGCACCCTCTAGCATCCCTGAAATCTAGAGGAGACATGCTAAGCAAGGCTAGGGTGGCAAATGGACTCTGGAGGTGGGAGCTGCTGTGTCACTACAGGCGGCGGAGAGGACAACTGAAAATCTTGATGCAAGGAAGCTATCTACCGCTGGGTGTCAGTCCGAAGCTCTACCACAAGAATGTGTACGGTCTCTAGAATGCGAGTATGCTGCTCTGCCTACTGCTGCTGAAGTAAAGCAAAATGATCATCACTCTTTTGCTGCAACTGCTACTGCTGCTAGAGAAGGAGCTCGAAGCATTGGTCGCTAAGCTGTTGTTGTGCCATCATTGCCTGAAGAACAGAGGCAACATCAAAAGCGGTGGCAACCTAGGCAGCGGTAACCTAAAGAGGAGGAGGTGGTGGAGGGTCACGCAAACCACTCACCTCATGATCATGAGGTAAAGGTGACGGAGGTCGCGGATGCTTGTCGGCTGAAGAGGTGTCATCCTCACTCTCCTCACCTGTAGCTGAAACTCCTGCTGGCTCAAGCGCTGGCTTTCCAATAGAGACGCCTTCTACTCAGCAACTCTGAATTGCATCAAAAGCATCGGTCGCTTCATGCTCATGTTCCTCTTGAGTGGGTATTCTTCTTCTTTTTGCTTGGCTCAGGTGCCAGGACCTTACCCTTGTCTTTGCCCATCTGTGATTCAAAATGAGTAATAGATGAGCAAGAAGAATTAGATAAGAGGAATTAAACCTAGACAAGGTGAGGCCTTAAGCATAGCATAAGATTTGAGAATGTGTAGCATGGATGTTGATTTTCAGTTCTAGAGAACTTATGATTGAAGTGCGTGACCATCTCACACCAAAATCCAATTTGCTCATGTCCATGAAGCATAATAAACATTTAAGTTCAATCCGTTTTGTGTCACATGCTATACATTCATGGAGATTTGAGATCCTAGATGATAACAAGAACTATGAAGCAAGGGAGAAGAAGAGAGTTGAAGCTCACCGAGACAAGAGATGCACCAGAGAGAAAGAGGATGCCTGGGGGCGGTGAGAGAGGTGCGGGTTGGCAGCGCAGAGGACGTGGACCGGCGGCATGAGAGGCGCGGGAAGGTGGCAGAGGATGCAGACCGGCAGCACGAGAGGCAGCATGAAATGTGAGGGCCAGTGGTGTGGATGGTGCGATGCCAATTGGGGAGACCAGCGGTGACGGCGACAAAGAGCGGTGGCTAGGGTTCGGGGGCGCAGTGATAGATGGGGGAAAGAATTCAAGAAATGAGGACGGGCCCTCACAAAACAAGAGTAAGACCAAGCGAACCCTAACCCCGATTGGACCATGAGACGGTACGATGGTTGGACCATCAGAACAGTTCAAGGTCCATCGGACGATGAGGGCCGAAGGGTTTAAAATGGGCCAAGAGCCATTGGACGATCTGATAGTAGCACCATCGGACGGTCCAATGGAGCATCGGACGAGATAAGCAGAAAGGATGAAACAAATGAAGGAGGACCATTAGACGGTACGATGGTGAGACCATCGAATGGTTAGATGGATACAAATAGACAGAGAACTAGTTGAACTTGCTCACTTTCTTGTCCGACTTTTGAAGACTCAAAAGAACACAAATATGGAGAATTCAGGGTGAAACTTTTGCCCCTCAAACACTCAAAGATAGGTGCATTTCGCATGCTCTGTACAAATTTTGATTTTTCAAGCATAGAAACACCGAATCCAAGAAAATTGGCAATTAAGAACCAAAGAAATATATGAGTCTTTTCCTACGAGAACTACATATAGAATTAACTCCTGTCCCGCAGGAACTTGATTCAGTAGGCATGATGAACAATGCCAAACCATTAATTTGATCTCTTTTCATGATTTGAGATGCTTGCACATGAAACAAGTCTCGATATCATCAAGAGTTCCCCTTTGTGACACTACCGGATGCAATGCAAGTGCAAGCTATGGACAATCATGGATAGGGATTTTAAACATGCATGCACATCTATATGACAAGAAATGCAATGCACACGAGAATTTAAATCTACACTTGCCATATTACTTCTCTTGCAAGCTTCTTCAAGAGGAGCCTTTCTACATGCCACAAGTGAAACTTAGACCACCGGCTCATGCAAGACCCTTGCTCCTCTCTATCTTGCAGCGGTTAGGAAAGTAACTAACATGTACATATGAGTGCAAATTATATGGCATGGCAACTTACATGGCGTTTCTAGCATCTATCATGTTTACCTCACTTCGCAACCTAGAAAAGTTACTCTCATCTAATGGTTTTGTGAAGATGTCGGCCAATTGCTCCTTAGTACCCACACTTCGCAAGAGGATGTCTCCCCTTTGCGACATGATCCCTTATGAAGTGATGGCAGATATCTATGTGCGAGAGTGTTGAAGAGGGTTATTCGCAAGCTTAACGGTGCTCTCGTTGTCACAAAGGAGAGGAACCCTATCGAGCTTCACACCAAAATCCAAAAGCATTTGCTTCATATATAGAATTTGGGCACAACAAGACCAAGCTGCTATATACTCCGCCTCCGCAGTGGACAAAGACACACAATTCTACTTCTTGGAAGAGCAAGAAATAAGAGACCACCCTAGCAAGTAGCAACTCCTAGAGGTACTTTTGCGCTCAAATCGACATCTGGCAAAGTCCGAATCCGAGTAGCCCAAAAGTTCAAGACTAGCGCCTGTTAATGGTCGTTATCCGGGGAAAAGCACAATGATAACCGACTAAACTGCCATGCAACCGACTTGGGCAGGCAAGATGTACTGTAGGATGTAGTATGGCAGTGGATCCAAGGGACCCCCTAGCTACCTAGCTTAGGATATGGCTACCTAGCCTCCTACCAGGCCGCTCAGCCTGCCACCTGCCCTTGTAACTGCCATAGAAACCCTGTAAAAACCCCCACTCACTTGGTAGCTATAAATACCCCCTAGTAGCTCATTTGTAAAGTATGGAAGTTGAGTAGAACACACCATTGTCTTAGTCTTGTAGAAGTAGGTTAGTCCTGGGAGTTAGAGTCGAGTCTAAGCTTTTGCCTCAGGGGATTCTGGAGTTAGTTTCGAGTCTTGGTAAAGCTCTTGTATCTTTCTATCTTTTGTACTCTTGCTATTCCACTATAATACAAGTCATTGCTCCATCCTTCTATTATACTTTACTTTATTTCTTACACTTGCTTAGTGTGGTGTATCTTTTTGCATACTAGACCAAGTCTTAGGTTTGTGTTGTCTTTAAGTTCTTTGAATCTTGCTAGACTTGCCGGTGCTATAAACTTGCCTTAGGCTCTGATCTAAGGTTAAGTTAGCTCTCACCCTCTGATCAAGGAAGAGCTTTAGTGATCAAGTTCCCACTTGATCACTAGTTTAGCGTGCCATCTTACCCACACAGATCTGGTTGGTAGTCCATATTTGTGACATCATTAGGTGTTAGCCAGTTGCCGTTCGGTTGGCCAACTATCTACCCCCATGCCTCCTCAGTGAAGTCTGGAATTTCGCTCGATGCAAAACCCTAGCTCGTGTTCAATTAACTTAATTCAACCGTGAATACTCCTATGCAGTAGTTAAGAAATAGAGTTTGGATATCTTAATCTTGCTTGTTGTCTTCCCACATAGCTTTCATATGTTTTGCTGACAGCTTTGGTCATCCACCATACACTATCTTGTTTACCTTACCCCCGTTGTAAGAATAGTTGGTAGTTATTATTTTACAGTACTGTTTGAAGTTCAAACATATCATTTCACCTACTCGCCCTTGCTTCCCTATGGATTTTTACGATACTCAGAATACTCTGGGTGAAAAAGCTACAACGAATCTCCGTGCGCTTGCAGGAGTAAAACATGTTATGCTAAGAGATGTCAACAACCTTTTTCTAGCGCTGTTGCCGGGGAAGCAATTGGTAATAGAAGTTTGATTTTGTTCGAACCTAGGTACTGTAAACTTGATAACATACAGCTATCTCTTAGCGGGCTCATTTGCCCTGTCAACTTTATTGTTGGGTGACAGGGAGGTTATGACCGGTTTTGACCTACCGACAAATTTCCACAACAATCCTGAGTCGCTGCTCAAGAGAGTGCATCAAAAGACAATCCACGGGCAGAGGCTTGTGCCACCATTTGAGTTTGGAACCAGAAGTACAACTTCACCGACACCAACTATGGCTGAGAATACCATTCGTGACTTCTCCGTCCCATCTAGTAACAACATCCCCACTGGGCCTGAAGTGCAGGTTGGTGACAACTTCGAGCTCAACCCAGGCAGTCATCCACATGGTCCAAGCTATCCTATTTTGCAGGATTGTCATCGTAGGATGCAAACAATTATCTCCAACAATTCCTAGTGATTTGCAGCACTTTCACGATCAAATGTGCAACCCCCGATGCTGTTCGACTACGCCTTTTCCCATTTTCACTAGTGGGGAAGGCAAAATAGTGGTTCTACCTGAACCACACAAACTTGGAAACCTGGGAGGCATGCTCAAATGCCTTCCTTGCAATGTACTTCCCACTGGGAAGATGAGCTCACTAAGGAACCGCATCACGAGCTTCCAACAGCTCGCAGATGAGACGGTGGCAAAGGCATGGGAAAGACTTCAAGAGTATATTGCTGCCTGCCCCCACCATGGTATGGAACAGTGGTTGATCATCTAGAATTTCTTCCACTGGGCTATGTCAGTCTGTGCAAGAACACCTCGACGCAATCGCTGGAGGATCCTTCCTATCCATCAGCGTTGTTGAAGCCCAAACTCTCATTGAGAAGATGGACAACAACCAAGGATGGAAAGAGGAGAGGGCAAACAATAAGCCCTGCAGAGTCCACCATATTCACAGCATTGACATGCTCACAGCAAAGATGGATCTCCTGCTTGAAGAAGCTGGAGGATGCTCCTCAAGCTGTACCGGTCCTGGCACTGGATTCCCCCATGACTTGCGAGCATTGTGGGAATACCGGCCACATGGGGAACAGTTACCCCAAAAATGGATCGGAGGACATTAACTTCATCAACAGCAACAACTTCAACAACAGGCCTCGTCCTCAACCAGGTTGGAATTCACGCCCACATCTGCCTTTCTCCAGGCAAGGTACGTCTTCTGGCACTTCACACAGTTTAATAAAAATCCTTTCGATGAAAAAGCTATCAATGATAGCATAAGTAAGAAATTCCATGCCAATGATAGAGTTATTCAATCTTTATCTTTGCAAATGGAAACTCTTAATAGTTCCATGAAGAACCAGCTGAATTTTAACAAAATGCTAGAAACTCAAATAGCTGAGGTTATTGCCGCTCTACCTAGTCCTACTTCGGGGAAGCTTCAGGGACAACCCGAGCCACCCCCAAAGGAACATATCTAACCACTAGGGGTGGAAGGTGTACACAAGACCCCCCACCTCCTTGAACCCATCGAACCCGAGGAAGAAGAAGTGGCTAGTGAGCAACCAGGTGAAGGAAGCAACCAAGTTGGCTCCACACAAGTTTTACAACACGACCCTGCTCCCTTTTACTCAATGGCAGAAAAAGACCTCCATTGATGATCAGTTCGGCAAGTTCCTTTAGGTAATAAAGAAATTATATGTCAACTTCCCATTGCTAGATGTGATGCAGGAGCTTACGTATGCTAAGTACCTGAAGGACATCCTCAACAATAAGAAGCCACTACCATCCACAAAAGTCATGCACCTCACAGAAGAGTGTAGCACTGTTATACTCAACCAGCCATCACAGAAGAAAAAGGATCCAGGAAACCCAACCATCTCATGCTCAATCGGGACCCAACACTTCGATCAAGCTCTCTGTGACCTTGGAGCAAGTGTGAGTGTCAGTGCCAAAGGTAGTTTTTGATAAACTAACACATGTAACACTTTCCCCTACATACTACTATGTGCCTATAGCTAGCGGATCAGTCAATTTGCTACCCTATCGGGATCGCCAAGGATATCCTGGTTAAAATCCAGAAATTCCTCATCCCGATGGACTTCGTGGTGCTAGACATGGGGATTGATAGCAAAATGCCGCTCATTCTTGGGCAACCATTCCTAAGCACCGCTGACGCCAACATTGATGTCGGAGCTGGAGAAGTCCACCTCAACATCAATGGCAGAAAGGAGATGTTCACCTTTAGGTCGAAGGTTGAACAATGCCGACGGGTGAAGACATTCAAATGTCAGGCATCCAGAGACACACTGAGACCCAAGATCGAGCTCTCTCCAAGCCAGTCAAAAGTGGGTCATCTCATCCTAGCAATGGAGAGAATCCTGCTAGATGGAGAAGCTCGCAAGCTCAATGCCGATCGCAAAGCTGAGTCACTAAGACGTGTCTCGGTGGCCAAGCCACCGATGAAGGAAGCAGGAGGCAAAGCTCCTATCACAAAGGTCACCGTCAAAACAACGAACACACCCAAAGAATGGTGGAAGAAAGAAGGAGAGATGCCGACATTGAAGCCCGATCAAAACAAGGGGGGTAAAACTCCTAACCAGAAGGCTATGGCAACCAAGAAAATCTGGCATGCCAAAGTTGTAGCACAAACGACCCCTAAGTCTCTGTCACATGCTGACTCTGAATGAGAAGGTATGACTTGCCCTCGCGAGGAGATAAACTGGCATTATCCTCCACTATATACTTAAAATTTCCGCACACTTTCAATTTCTTTACATTTGAATTCCCTTTCGACCATTGCATGTCTAAATTCAAAGTTTTGCACTAGATTAAATTCCTGCATAATTTTTCCTTTCCTATCCCTTATACTCAAGAAACAAATTTTGGAGGGCACTCGACCCCACCTAGGTCGGCCGGGCCTCCTTCTTCCTGCACGTTGGCACCAGGTCGGCCGGCTCCGGGCATCGGCCGCCCAGCCCCCTCATGCACACGCCTGTTGCAAAGTGCCAAGGGCACTTGGGCCACATAGGCCGCCCGGTCCCCTGTGCACCGACGCTGCCCGGCAGTCCCCGGCCGCACCTGTCCCTTCACCGCACACGCCACCATCTGAGTTAGGGGCATAGCATCCTAGGCCGCCCAGCCTCCCTCTGCTAGCCGCCTAGCTAGGCTAGGGTGCCTGGTCCCCTACTGCTGTGTGCCTGCATGCCCGCTCACCTATAAATATGAGTGCATGCATGCACTCGCTCGATTGTCTCTTTCTGCCTCATATCACTCCCTCAATTAGCTTAAGCACTTCGTTAATTTCAACACTTAGAAAAAAATTCTGCTCAATAAAAGTTGTGCTACACTCATTTTGTTGGACGGTTTGTGGAGGCTCTATCCCACAAGGACAACTAACATCTGGACGACTAACCCTTGGACAGCTAACTGCTAACACTTAACCATTTTATCCTTTGGGTATTTCTCTTGTGTCTGTGATTTTTTTTCAGGATGTCATCATTCTTTAGGAAGACCAAGAGAGCCCTGAGCAATGCAAGGAAGCACATTCGGTTCCCATCCTTGTCAGATGAGCGCCCACGGTCCCATTCATAGAGCAGAAGCTCTAGGACCCCGGTGGTGTCCGACAAGATGTCCATCAGCACTAGCATGAACCAGGACAAGGAAGCAACATCGCAGCCCCAACCGCAGTGCACACTCCTGACCATCCATGACATCATGCCACATAATGATGAGGAGGCTGAAGTGTTGGAACGCCTCGACCCAATGCAATTTGGGAGAATGAGGTATTTTGGTGCCTTCTTCCTTGTCAACATTGGCATGCTGGACCAGTTCGAGAAAACATATGAATATGCGGGGTGGAGTGACTTCGCGAGCATAGAGGAAGAAGGCTCTGTCCTTCTAACCAAGGAGTTCCTGATGACTCTCCGCATGGAGCGACTCACCATGGGTACGACTATACATTTCCGCCTCTTCAATTCCGAGTTCGTTATCTCTCTGAGAAGGCTTAGCGACATCCTAGGCTTCTCTTCCCGTTGCTCTATAGCAAACGCACCCTCGGGGTACGATCAAGGAACTTTTTGGAGAGAAATTTGAGGAGAGAACGTTTCGGGAAAACATAGCATCACGAAAATTCACAACCCCACTCTGAGACTCCTAGCTCGTTGGGTCTCCCTCGCCGTCTTTCCTGGTAGTGAGTCACGTTGCACCGCTAACGAGGACCTCAAATGCCTCTATGCGATGTGCAAAAAGAAGCCTTATGCCCCAGTCATAGACATGGTCCATCACTGGATGGAACTGTGGAAGAACAACACAACACCCCAATCACCGTTACGTCCTTGGTACAAGGATTGCTTTCAAATTGGACGTCCTAGAAAATGCCCAGCTTGCCTACATTCCTGACGACCTATCACACACAATGGGTGAGCAACACTTTATCAAATGGCATTTTATGCGGAAAGAGGGGGATAGATTGATCATGACCTACTATAGCCACAACTTCGAACCTGCCGCTTCCAAGGCCACAGTTCGACTTGTATAAAGTAGCTAGCCTAAGCTTGCAGCTCGACATGGAGGAACCACGCCAAAGCTTTCCAGGTGTCATGACAAGAACACAATGACGAAGAGCCGAGCAGCGGCATCGAGAAGCTGAGAAGGAAGCAGTAGCAGGTGCATCTGTGGGCCACACACGGCGACACCGTCAATCAAAGATCCAGAACTAGCCGATTTCCAATGGTACGGCAACCCAGAGCCATGGTACAGCAGCAGCGTATGTCGTTCATACCATCAACCACCATACGCTCCTGAGTACTATGTGGTAGGTAGGTCTCGTGGATTTGATAGGAGTGAAGGACCTTCTGCATCAGCACGGTTCAACACCGACAACGTGGCGGGAGTCAATTCCACCATGGAGAGAATGAACCTGCTAGGGTCAGCACGACCCTTGACTATACCAGCAGGTCGATACTATCGATCGATGCACCGCCGAGATGGATACCCGGCTAAGTTCCAACACGAACGTTCTCTGGGAAATCAGAGAACAAATGGAGGCCGGCATGACCGACGCTCATGAGTTCTATAATCACTACTGCCACCAGAATCCCTAGCTTCATTGAAGCTTGGGGGATGATAGACCAACGTGAAGTGAGCATGCTTCCTCGACGCTCACTGATTTCTGACTTCTTTGGATAAAAAAATAAAAGAACACCTATTTTTAAATGTGGATAACTGTACACTGCTTAGCTAAGAAAAGCAGGAAACGAATCCTTTGCAGTATTACATTATTAAGATAATTAATAATGATCAACAATGAAATGGAACCAGCGGCAGTACTTTTGTGATAGGCTATCTCTTTACCTTTTTGTTGTCTCAAAACCATACAACGAAATCAGCTGTCGCACATAGCAAATGATACAATAATGGTCCGTATACTGACAGCTCTGGGTCTGGTTTCAAAATCGAAAGGGGGGCATAGACTTTTGGATACGGTGTAAAGGGTGTTCTGCAATTAGCATGGGCACCCTTTGCTGCTCTCTGCTCGCTATGACACATAACAAACATTGTGCCTATCATACATGTCTTGGGAAATGGGAATGGTGTTCAGTGATCTGCTGTTAAGTCTGCGTATGTCGCGTGAATCGTAAACTGCACAACCACCCAAAACCTGTAACTACCGATATGCTTTTCATAAATTACAGGACACTGTAAAACGTGTAACAACCGACATGGTTTTCAGTTAATATTGGCAAAGCCTCTAACAACCGACATGCTTTTCATAAATTACAGAACCCTGCAAAACCTGAAACTGCCGACTTGGATTTCTGTTATCGTTCAGTAGGATTAAGAGAGAGGCACAAAACCTGAATTTGATTCCTCATATAATTATTTGCATTCATATTGGGTTCTAGTGTGGATGCTAAATAGATGTAGCTGATTTTTCCCCCCATTTACGAGATCAATCACTGCTGGTTCTTTATCCACAACGGTAGTCAGAACCATCAATAAGTAAGTGTGTCACACCCAAAATTTTCCAATTTGGAATGTGACATTAGAATCCAATATGAACTGCAAGTAATTATATTAGGAATAGAAAAGAATTGTACATACCCGGTACATTCCTTGTCTTAGGATTAATGAGAATCCAATTTGAATGCAAATAACATAGGAAGGAGACTTGCTTGTTGACCTCTGATCATTCCTTTCTTATTAATTCTAAGACAAGCAAAATACCTTTCTCATTAATTCTAGGACAGACAAAGTACCGAGTGGGTATTGGTACAAAATGAGATGAGAAAATAAAAGACTAAATTGTGAAAACATTTTCTTCTATAGGTTTCAGACCCTTTCCAACACTTTCCCATCCTTTCCAACCTGTGAAGTGGGACCAACATGTGGCGTACACTGGAACGCAAAGAAGATTTTCCTCTCTTTTTTACAGTGTACATAATAAAATGAATTTCTTGACATTTAAAAAATTTGCCCAATAGTTATATAATCATCATGATATTTAGTGTACGAGATAATTATTTTATAAAGCAAAGAAATATGACATACCTTATAAAAGACACGTGTGTTGAAATCATGCTGTTTTGCATGCTGTTTTTGAGTGCTAAAAGTTTTCTGAATGTGTTTAAGCATCATGTAACCTTTCCTGGGAACATTCTAGTGTTTCTAGAAGCTTTCCGCATTTTTCCATAGAGAAAAATACATTTAATGAAAGCTCTTAAAATTATTTCCGTGAGCCCCAAATATTTTATTTAGGTTTATTAGATCTAAAAATATTTCTAAGATTTTCCTAGTATTTTGTGTCCATTGGGATATTTTTTTGGGACAAAATGGATTCTAGACTTTTCGAGAATTATTTTAAATATGAAACTAATATGAAATTTATAAATTCTGAATTCATATGAGCTATGTTCATTTAAATATGATGTGATTCTAATAAATCGGAAAAGTCCATAAGGGAAAGTATGATGGGCAAATCAATTAGTACCGTATTGCTAGTTGATGTGCATGTAGAGTTTTTCTCAATAAACTAAATGTTTATTCTAAATGGTACACAAATATAAATCTATTAAATGGGAGAGCTAGGTTCTCTAATCCAGCGGGGTCCTCATTTGTGTTGAGCACCAAAAGTGGCTGGCTAGGGTTGGCTGCCTGCACCGAACAATCTCGTGCATAGGACTAGATGGTGCAGGTGCTACCGAATATTCTGATGCAGATGACTGGACAACCGGTAATGGCAAGTCCAAGTAGAATCCACGGTTTTGTGCATGGTCTGAAGGGATGCGGCCGATTCAGGTTTACAATCTATTGTGCATTTACCTTTTCCACTCTAAACCCTAGTTCTTCCTCCAAGCTTTTCCATGTTGTTCATCTTCTGGTGTCTACGACCATGGATGATGCCCTAGGCTTGTTGGCCGACCTAGGGCACACTGGCAATGCCTACCGCCTGACGGGTCCCTCTTGGGTGTTATCCATGGAGGTTCCTTTGCTAGTTTGCCTCCAAACTATTCGTTCTTTATCACAAAAGCATGGTATTGGTACCCAACTTAAAAGATAGTTTCACCTAGATCATCATTGCCTGCAACTCAAAGCCATGGGTTGTACAGAGCATATATTCATGAGAAAGAAACCTCACAAGTGTCAACAATCATGTTGGAATCCATGAGACAAACATGGTATGCATGCAGGTGTGACATAGCCAAGAAAAACGGATCTATCACAACTATGAGATTCAAACATGTCCAAACACTCATAGGTGGCTCACTTTTGGGATTTGGCTGTCATCCAAACCTCAACTCAGATGAGGTCTTGTTAAGAAGAGCTCGAAGAAAAATGTGATTGAAGACGTAGCAAGCAGCGCTGATCGCTTTAGCCCTTGTGCTCATCGAGCTTCATCCTAGCCATCTCTAGTTGAGTTAGCTTAATGTGTTCAACAATATCTTTCTGTTGAGGAACATATGGGAATGAGTACATATGTTCAAGGCCTTTACTACAAAAGGCATCAAAATGAGCTTTCTTGAATTCTGTGCCAATGTCATTGTGAATCGCTCAAGTGGCTTGATTTAGCTCGTTCTTCAATGTCAAAACCAAGCTCTGAACAAATTCGAAGGCTTCATCCCTTCATCTCCCTAAAATGCACCATAATGAGAAAATTCACCCATGATCACAGGAACGTACCGCTTCCTACCAACAGATCGCACTAGGGATTGACCTATTGTGTCCATATATAGCAACTCCACCTGGTGAGCTGCCATCACAAGTTTCACTAGTGTGTGAGAAGCAGCAACCATCTTCTTGAGGCGACAGGCATGACAAACAAGGTCTTTCATGTGTCCTCGATAGTATATACGGAAATGATCTTTCATGTTAAAATGCAACTCTTGTGCAATTATCCCAAATGATTTTTGTTCTCATAACTCATGTAGGGCTCTCAGTCATCCCAAGGGTGGATGCTGTGGGTGGCACCTCTAGCATCGCAGCCACCTCCGGGGTGGACAAGGTGGATGGCACCCCAGTGGTTGCAGCCACCTTCGGGGTGGATGCCACCCGAAGGCTCCCATCCACTTTCTGAGGTGGATGTGGCACACCTATGTGAGTCATATATTCACGGGTACACTGTGACAACGGATCGTAACTATTCTGCCAGGTTGGCTGAGTGGTCTGCCTTGAAGCCCACGATGCAAGACGGTGTGTGCTGCTAATTGTAATCCAACTAGGACTCTATCTTATACACCAAGATCCTCGGCCTATATCAATGGAGTTGGGAATTCTAGTTCGGCACCTCTCAATCTCACTATTCGTCTAACTCTTGGCCACAGTGACCTAGATTAGATGCGAGCCCATACGCGTTCATCTGAATGCATACAGGACGTAGGATTCAGCGGATTGGCTGCTCGAACCTATTTAAATCGTTGTGTTCTTCTTTCCGTACACCATCGTGATCTCTCTGCGCACCCTTTACCGATGTCAAAACCTCCACGTGATCCATCCCATGGTAAGCTGCCGGTGCTAAAAACCGACAACTGGCGCCACACAGGTGCTGGTGCGCGAGATTACGAGTTCGCGATGGGATTCATGTCCAAGATCATGTTCATCTTCGGATCTGTAATCAGAGCAAGCGTGTTCGTTCCGTTGGGCTAACCGATCGGCTGACCGTGCCCGTCAGGTCCTTTTGGCTGGTGCAGATGAGGATGGCGGCTAACCACCATGCAGAATTTGTTGCATCAGGTCACGACAAACTTCAACCTGATGTTCTTTACTCCAAGGCAAGATCTACCAGAGCAAACAGCAGCATCAATCCTCGCGCCATGATGATCATCACGTGAAGCCAAACATGGGCGTGAAGGCAAAGTCAGATTATTTATTCCTCTTAAAAGTGCTACTGCGTTATACAATATGATGTGCTGCTGATTGTGGTTGGGCATGGAAGAAAATCAATCTCCAAGCAAGGTGCATGCAGATCAAAGAAATTGTAGATTGCAGATTCGGAATTCTGATCTACCAACTCCGATCAGGGACAGCGTTGGGATAAATACGGAAGAATCAAAACAGGGACAGTATAGCCCTGGATTATATTGAAGCCTGGAACCAGTGCAATTACCAGAGTTATTTTTGGGAAGCAAACTTCCTGCTTGTGCGTGAGAAAGGCTGCAAGGCTGAGGAGAATTATGATCTGCTACAGAGCCCTAAGTCTAGTCGACTCCAAGAAATATTAGAGCAAGCAATGCTATTAGAGAAACGTGAAGATGCGCGTACATGTCTGAGGACATCAGTAGCTTACGTGCATGCATGAGGCAGTATGTTCCAGTTCAACGACCCTTCGGTATATTATCACCCGACTCCCTACGGTGTGTACTCCCGGATGTATCGATTTCTACTCAGACTCAGCCCTAAACCAGTCGGCATCGCGTCAATCTACTTCAAACAGCTAAGCTATTTTATTATTTAAATTGTGCATTTAAATATGCTGTTATTTTTCGTTTACCCGACTTGTTTATCTAGTGATTTGGATATTATTTATCTTTGAGCATTCTCGTTGCAAACAATACTACTCGGATTGTCTTCTGATTATTATTTCAGAAAAATATTTCATGTCAGCATAAATATCTACGACGCGTTGGGCAGCACACCAAGCGCCGACTATTTCTGATTTCCAGTAGCGAGATAATAAATTCTCTGTGGCGAAGGGCTACGAGCCATCAACTGACTGCAATTAGTCATTCAATCTAAGTGATTTGGTTATTGCTCATATTATTTCATAATCATCCTGCCTGTGGATCAATTGAATTATTTTTATCATCCGGCTATTGGACCGCAATTGAATTATTTTAGAAATATCTGACTTATTGGATCGATTGGACTATTCGTGGATCACTCAGATAATTTATATTATGGATCACCAGATTATTTCTGGATCACCCGGAATACTTAAATACCACTTGAATTATCATTGACCACTCGGGTTTCTTCAATGCATCATGCATCTATTATTTCCACCACATCGAGTGAAACTCTCCGGCGAAGGACCATAAACCATCAGCTGACTATGACGCTTCTATGCCTAAGCAGAGTGGTCATAGGCACTCAGGCTCTCTAAACCGAGTAACAAATTGATCCGAACAACATCAAGATGGCCGGCAAGTGCATGCTGGACCAAAGGACAGTATTTACACACACGTGGGCTTGCAGGTTTCAACGACGCTTCAATATATTATCAACCCGCTGCCTCCCACACACAATTGGATGCTATCAATTCCGACTGATTTAGTCCTAAACCAGTCAGCGTGCTTTAAAACGGCTAAGTCTTTTCAAATATCATGCATTTAATTATGCTAATTAATTTTCATTTAACTGATTTTGTCGCTCTGTTGAGTATTCTATGTGCACACGATATCACTCGGATTGTTTTCTAATTATTATTTCAGCAAGATGTCTTTTATACCAGCAGAAAGTCTATGTCTACGACATGAGCAGGTCCCAAGTGCTCGGCTCTCCTAACCGAGCACCCTGCGAAAGCAGCGAGAACCAAGCTGTGCATCCGGCAACAACAAAGCTGTACATCCGGCGACAACCAAGTTGCATTATATGAACCGACGACAACCGACAGCCGCTTTGTAAGCCTCTCCGCCAAGCGTCAAGGGGGACAGCTGCATTATGTAAGTCGCATTATGTAAGCCAGCGTGCATAGTATGATGGCTCCCAGGAACTCGGCTCTATAACCGAGCACCCCTCAATAAGCAGCGTGGTTCCAGGAACTCGGCTCTCTTAACCGAGCAGCCCTGAAGTGATGTCAACAGCGGGCCCATATAACCCCCAAATATTGTCGGACTACGATAGTTGGTGTTGCGATATTTCCACCTCATCAACTACTTCGACGACTCGGGGGCTCCACCGCTCGCCTAGTGACGTATTTCCACTAGCTGGCCTCTTCGTCGCCCCGCCAATTGCTTCGTGGACTCGGGGGCTCCACCGCTTGGCTACTGACGTATTTCCACTAGCCGATCACTTCGTCTTCTCACCAACTGCGACATAGACTCGAGGGCTCCACCGCTCGGCTAGTGATGTATTTCCACTAGCTGGCAACTTCACCGACTGCTACATTGACTTCAGGGCTCCACCGCTCGGCTAGTGACATATTTCCACTAGCCAACCACTTCGCCGACTACTGCATTGACTCGAGGGCTGCGGCACTCAGCTAATGACATATTTCCACTAGCCAGGTACTTCGATGACTTCATCACTGCCAGCTGAGCACTCGGGATGGTGATTAACAACTCAGGAATTTCTAAAGACCACTCTACTACTTGACCCTCGACCTTTTTATGCTAAACAGCTCGAAGCTCGGGGGCCATTGGGTGGATACCAATGAACTTTTTTGAAGACTTCGACAAACAGATTGATTCAAATCTTAGAGTTGATTGCTGCACAAGTCAACTCAAAGCTTGAGGGCTACTTCATATGGATTCCATCTTGCGATGTCCTCCATACTTCAGGTGGTGAGGGCAGACTCCATGAAGACCTTCAAGGCGATTTCTGCTAAATCATCATGAAGCTCGGGGGCTAGTGAGAGTCATATATTCACGAACACACTATAACGATGGATCGTAACTACTCTGCCAGGTGAGCTGAGTGGTTTGCCTTGAAGCACACGATGCAAGACGGCGTGGGCTGCTAATTGTAATCGAACTAGGACTGTTACTTGTACCCCAAGCTCTTCGGCCTATATAAGGGGAGTTGGGAATCCTAGTTCGGTATCTCTCAATCTCACCAGATCCCATCTATTCATCTAAGTCTAGGCCACAGTGACCTAGATTAGATGCGACCTCAGACGCATTCATCTAAACGCATAATACCATCCACCATACCACCATATAGGATGTAGGGTTCAGTGATTTGGCTGCCAAACCTATCCAAATCGTTGTATCCTTCGTTCTGTACACCATTGCTATCTCTTTGCGCACCCTCTACCGATATCAAAACCCCACATTATCCGTCCCATGGTGGGCTGCCGGTACTAATACTGACACACCCTGATTTAGAAACAAAACCAGATGACACCGTATGTGTGCCCAAGATTAATTTTGACACGTACAACCGACTTCATAAGTGAATATCAAAATGCAATGCTTTATATAAATGAATAAAACTTACATTTGACAACAATGTCATTATATCAGAGTATAGCGGAAATCTATCTGTCGTAGCGGAACTTCATCTTCACAGGAAGGTTGAACACTTCCAAGGAGAGTCCACTGGATTTTACTACAAGGCCTTTACAAAGAGTCCTCCCATGCTTATTAGACATAGTTGCATGCCCTAGAAGCCATCTCCTATCCCATCCTTCTACACTCAGCCATGGTCAGCCCAAGAAGCATACTTCTATACCCAGAACCTAGCCGATGTAGAAGAGCCATAGAAGCATTCTTCTATATCCCATAACTACAACCATGGACTAATGTCCACACAAGAATTCTCTAATTAATTAATTAGCCAAGCCTAGTGCTCATGTGAGTCTTGTGGTTGCACTGTTTTCTTGGGTGGTCACTCTAAATTCAAATTAAAATCACGTGCGCAACCAAATAGGTAAAACAATATGTTTAAGAAAAATTGTGGAACTTCGTACAACTTGATCTTCACAAATCACAATCACTGTAGCTCTTGTTTGATCTCTAATGGCTGTGCACTGCTCTCATTTCATACATAATGAGCGTCCAAGACAAACAATATGCATGCAAACACACATATATATATACATAAGGGAACAATACACCAATCAATGGAAAAGATTTTGTAAAAACAAATGCCAAAGGAGAAGGCTCTTCGCTATGCTTACGTGAGCAAAAGTAACGCAGAAAACAGAGCAACGGTTCAAAAGATACAGGTACCGAAAGAATTAGTTTATTAAACACATTTTTTTAGATAATGGAAACAGAGTTTCCGGCTTCATCTCTTGTTTGGAGAGAATCAGACCGATGTATAACACATAAAGACCTATAAGTTGGGTTTATTTTAATTAATAAAGTGTATGTGCAAGATGTTTCAGAGAAGCATATAATTTGGTTCAAATTCACATTATAATTAAATTGAAAACCGTAGTTGAAACTAACCATATTTTATTTATAAAGATTTCATATAAGTTATGCTATTAGCATAACTAATTTAAGAAAGACAAGTATATGAAATCACCTACTCGAAGTTTTGCACATATGAGTTTGAACTAAACAAGTTTGAATTGAAAACACATTATAGTTGGCATTAATCAAGTTAACAAAATTAATTATGAAAAGCCGAAGTATAAACCTATATATTTTAATTAGAAAGCAAATGCATAATCATTGGTCAAGTTAATATGCACCTAATAAAACCATGGTTTAAACCTAAATACCTTTTAATTGGAAAGAATTAGAGAAAGATTTATCCAAATTAACACGAGCTTAAAAGAACGAGATTAAACCCTACATTGTTTTATTTTGGAAAAACTAATGGAAATAACATGAATCGAATCAATGTTTATATCTAAAATCAGGAACACATAATATGTTTAACATGAACACTAAAGTGTAGATTTCATTGTTATGAATCTAACATGACTTGAATGGACCAAAACGGATCTAAAACGTGAAAGCTATGTATAAAATAAGATGAAAAGGCTATATTTAAATAAATTAAAAAACTACGTGGGTTAAACCATAAAAACTTGGACCTCAACACGATGGATGAGAGCCAATGGACCGGTTCCATTGCCTATGGAGTGATGAGTGATTGTCAACAGAAGCCAAAGACCTAGAAGGACTTGGGCACAAGACCTCCGATAGATAGGAGGCCCTCCGATGGACTGGAGGTAGATGGAAGTCCTCCGAAGGACTGAAGGCATCCACGACGTTGGTCGGCCATGGGAGTTCAGTACATGTAGGAGCGGCACAGCAATCGCAGGAGTAAGACCACCAAAGGACTACGAGGCGATCCTAATGGACTGGGGATGCCGGGTGCCACCGCGGTGCTCCAACCCGAGTACTTGGCACGAAAATGGGTGAGGGTGTTGGCGGATTCGCTCAAATCCGCCACCCTACCACCAAGTTACCAGACTTGGCAAATGGGCTCATTCTCCCCGAGATAGAGTGGAGTGGGTCATTCTAGGCCTAGGAAGGAAACCCTAAAGTTTCCCAGTTTTTGACTTCAAACTCGGGGATCGATCGGCAGATTTGGACTACTGGCCACGTGGACATCGTCTGGGAGTTTGCGTGCATCTGAAGAAGATCAAGACTCCATGGTGGTCGTCCGTCCCCAAGAAAGTCGAGTCTTTTCCGTTTTGGCCCCTACGGGCGTTTCTATAATATAGGGGTCTTAGCGTAAAATGTTTAGTTTCTAGCCAGCCAAGAGCATAGAGATCAAATCGGGTGCTAAGCTTAGGATTTGAGAGCCCCCTAGGCTAGTACTTTGCATTAGTGGGAGGATGAAGGGTGGTAGGCTGTGAGGAACATCTTGTAAACCTTTTTCCAATCATAATCAAGGCAAGATTCATCCCCAATTCATGCTCATGTGTGCAGCTATCTCCTTCCCCCTTTTCTAGTTGGATTTTGGATGAAACTCAAAAGCTTTTGGTGATTTGCTTTGCCCATGAGTTAATCCTGTTCTTTTGGATCTTTTGGACTTGCAAGGATGTGGAGAATATGTCTTAGAACATCTCTGGCCTGCTGGATTTCCACGAGCAAGTCAATCTTGAGTTTTCACCTTTCTTGCCCAAATTTTCCCCTCTTCACGAGATCTGAAATTCTCGCTAATCCCTTGATCTTTTTTAGTAGATCTTTTGGGAATAGCTTTGGAATAAGGCTAGGATATCCTGTGCAAAATTTTGTGAAGATCCGAGAAGATTTGGACATGTTTAAGGTTTGCAAACTCAAAATTTGAGGCTTGTTTTCGGTAGTTTTGGGGGTGCCTAGGATCGTTCCTAAGGTCTTTACCACCTCATTTGCTAAGAGATCTTGGCGATCACTAGGTGGGTTCCTTTTGGTTGGTTTGTGTTCGTTTGCTTCTATGCTTTTGCCTCAACCTCGCTTTGATGGTCCTCGTTGTATGCCTATACTCTTTGCTTGCTATGTATCAGTGAGATGCATCTAGGTGTGTTGAGTGGTTGGCGACACACTTCGGCATGAGTTGTTGCTCCTCTTGGCTTGCGGTCTTTTTGATTGTTGAGTTGAGTGCTTCCGCTTGCTTGGTGCGTATCCTCTCAGTTGGCGGCACCTTTCGCTACTAGACACGTATCTGTTCAGTGGACGGTGTCTGGTTCTTTTCTCAAGCACCAGTCTTGGGGTTTGTGAATTTGAGTTTTAAAGTGCTTCGATTCACCCCCCCATCTAGTCACACATCTCGGTCCTACAATTGGTATTAGAGTCGGTTAAGTTTCTTCATACCTTTACTGGTGTGAAACTAGTAGCAACTATGGCGCACTTTGGGAAGGTTCTTGTTCTAGGCTCGGATGGCTATCCCTACTGGAAGGGTAGGATGAGAGGTTTCTTGCTTAGCTAGAGTGATGACATATGGAATGCTACACAGAGTACGACTTTCACAGTGCTCCCGATTGCCGAGCGTACCACACCAGCGCTCATTGCTCAGCACGAGGCGAACTACAAGGCGGTGAACTTTCTCTTCTCTGGACTTGGTCCAGCAGACTATGAGAGGGTGAGACACCTTAATGCCGCCTGTGAGATCTGGTCCCTAAGAGCCAATGGACCAGCTCCATTGCCTCTAGAGTGATGAGTGATTGTCAACAGAAGCCTAAGACCCAGATGGACTTGGGCACAAGACCTCCGATGGACAGGAGGCCCTCCGATGGACTAGAGGTATTGGAAAGTCCTCCGAAGGACTGGAGGCATGCTCGGCGTCTGTCGGCCATGGGAGTTCGGTACACAGAGGAGCAGCATGGCGGCGACAGGAGTAAGTCCTCCGAAGGACTGCGAGGCTGCCCCGATGGACTAGGGATGCCGGGCGCCACCGCAGTGCTCCAACCCGAATGTGTGGCGCGAAGGTGTACGAGGGAGGCTTTGGTGGTTTCAGCTCAAAACCGTCACCCAAGCTACCCAAGCCTTGGTGAGTTGGGCCACAACTCGCCAAGATAGAGAAGATGGGTCAAATCCGGCCCAGGCGGAGACTTCCTAAAGTTTCCCGGTTTCAGACTTCAAAACCGGGGGCCGATCGCGGATTTGACTACTGGCCACGTGGAGAACATCCAAGGATTGCGTGGAACTTATGAAGATCAAGACTTCATCGTGGTCGTCCGTCCCGAAATATCCTGTAATCTTTTGTTTGAGTCCTTAGGGTTTGTCTAGTTGTAGGGACCTAAGTGCAAAACTTTCTAAACAGCACTCGGGTATAAATAGGTCCAAGGCAGGTCATTAGAGGTGCTCTTGGCTGCCTAGATTAGGTTTTCTTGGGTGATTTTCGTCTTTAAGCCTTGAGCTCCATTGTTAGGGAGGTTAGAGTAGGATTTAGCCTCCTAATCATGAGGGAAGGTGAGGGTGGTTGCTTGGGATGAATTTCTGCTTGTATGCTGAATCTATAGACCCATTTTGGGCACTTAATCGAAGCAAATTCGTGCAGCAACCTTGTGTTCTTCTCATCCTCCTCTCTCTTTGGTTTTTGGGTTCAATCCTTGGCTTTTGAGTGTTTGTGTTGGCCAAGCTTGAATCCTTCTCTTGCTGACGTTTTGGACTTGCTAGGATGTGGAGATCATGACCTAGTTCATCTTAATCCTATTGGATTGCCACGATCGTTTTCCCCTTTCTTGCCCAAAGATTGCCATCTCACGAAATCTGAAATTTCCACTGATCCCTTAATCATTTTGCGTTGATCTTTTGGGAAAAGCTTTGGAATAGGGTCCAGATAACCTGTGCAAAATTTCGTGAAGATTGGACAAGATTCGGTCTGGTTGGGGTTGGAAAACCCCTTGTCTGCGACTCTACCGGACAATCCGGCAGAGGCCACCGGACAGTCCGGTTCCACCGGATAGTCCAGCAGCGCCCACCGGACAGTCTGGTGAGTGGACGCTGTCCCAGCCGTGACACCGGACAATCCGGTCCTGCCAGCGAACAGCAGTGTTCTTTTCTCTTAGGTTTTTCATTTCATAGTCTGGCATGAAATCGTGTTCAACCAGGTCTTTGGCTATCTCTCTCCTATTCCAAAAATTTCTATTGGTGTGGATGTTGAATGGACACCTGACCCAATCGTGAGTTTCCAAAGAGAAAGCATGGTTGCTAAAAGCATGTGTCTTCATCCTCTACTCAGCTGAGTGAGCTTTACCCCCACTCTTCTCCCAACCATCATACATCCATCGGCGATCGTCGCCCATACTTGAGACTATTAAAGCAAGATAGATGGTAAGTATTGGTAAGCATATTTTCTTTCTACGTATTGCGGCCCAAAATAGTGCATGACAAAATCCTTATATTAAACCATATTATAACATAACGAAGCATATTCTAACCAAAATACTTAATGCATGGCCTGATCATATGTTAAAAGCATAGCACATCAAAATGATAACACAAAGTATAAGTGGTAACATATAACAAAGCAAGTTGAACCATAGCAAATTATAACTTAATATCTAAATAAGCTAGTAAACTTGACATTTTACCTAATCAATCAATACTTAATCATAGAATTAATACTAATTGCACTTCTTATCTTAACTTTCGTCGGCCAGCCACCGAAAATTAACTGCAACCACTGTAAAAGGACCATAGATTCCTTATTTCAAATGCGGGATTGTTGCCCGGGTGCGGTGTGGGCGGGGACAGCGTGCTCACATACTGGCCAGGCAGGGGGCGTCGTCGTCAGAGAGGTGTTGCGCACCGTCCAGGGGTGCCAGACTTTGGGAGGAGCGGGGCACAAGGTAGGGGGCGCCAGCGTCAGGGAGCGGGACGTAGACCAGGCCGGGGGCACTGGGCAGACAGGGTGGGTCGCGGGCGCCGACCGGGGAGGAGTAGCACGTGGCCGCCGCACCGTCGCTGTAGTGGGCCGCCGGTCGGGCAGCGCCGCCGGTGCGCCGGGCGGCCAGGTAGCGGTGCCGGCTGGGGTGCGGAGGAAGGGGAGTAGAGGCTGGCCGGGGATGAGTGCCGGGTGGGGTATTGCGGGGAAGGGGAGGCTGGGGAGCGAAGGCCAGCTAGGGACAGGCAATGGGCGGAGCGGCACTGGCAGGGGCGCTGAGGCAGGCACCGGCATAGGGAGGGGTGCTGGCACAGGGAGGGGAGGGAAGCCGAGCGGGGAAGGGCACCGAGGCAGGCGTTGACGCCAGTGTGAGGGGGCTGCGAGGCAGGTGGCGGCGGTGGCTGCGTGCGTAGGGGTGGCACGGCAGGCGGCGGCACGTGGGCGGCGTTGCGGCATGCATGCGGCAAATTGGGGCCGCGGGCATGGGGGCGATGGCGCATGTAGACGTGGCGGCGGCAGCGGACTCGTGTGTGGGTGGGGGCGGCGGTGCGCGCAGGTGGCGGCAGTAGTCGGCATGTGCGTGGGTGCATGTGTGTTGCGTGTGGGTCTGGGAGATGGACCGGGGGAGGGTTATGGTCGCTAACTTTCGGCGGCTTTTATAGGCCGTCGAAAATTAAGGCCTTATTTTCGGTAGCCGGAGGAAGCCTCCGAAAATTAGATCTTTTTAATTTTCGGCGGCCAGCACAACTGCCAAAAATTAAGCAACTGTTTTCGGTTGTGGCCACCGAAAATAACTTAGACCACCAAAACCGGTTGATTTTCTTGTATTGTTTGTAAGGAAAATATTCTCCTATGCCAGCTATCAATGCAAGGGCTCACACCTCTTTTGAGGCTAGCCAACTCCATTTTGGCAAATTTATGAGAAAGCTCATAGGAGTGTCGTTTGGCTTAACTGACATTTGGTTAAGGGATGAATACCGATAGGCTCTTTTTTTGTGGGGCGGGATTTCACTCGATGGAAAGTGCTCATGGAAGCACATCTTCAAGCCCGAGGGCTTCATGTTTGGCATGTCACAAAAGAGGAAATCCGGAGTGTGACTGCTTGTGGGAGACAATTCAATGCATGTTGCTAAATCAATTCTTTTTTTCTTCTCTTTGTGATAGTGTGTTCAATCATGTGTATGTTTATCCTAATCCTCATGGGCTATGTAAGCAAATTGTTGAGAACCATGAGGGCTCAAAGGACGTTGCCAATAAAAAATATCATATTCTCAGCGATGAACTAACCAGTGAGAATTCCAATTCTGATCAGAAAAGTGAGATACCACGATCCTTAAAGTAATTCCTACAATATTTTTACGTGAACTGGCTGCTCTTGGGCTCCATTAGGATGTTGATATTCAAGGCCATAGAATTGAATTGGCTCCAATACCAAATGTGTCTGGGAATTGAACATCAATCTAATGTTGGTGTTTGGATGACACTGGAAACCAGTTCTGAGCAAATCTGAGGTGTGGAGCTCAGAATTGGAGGCTATGAGGTGCAAGTTAAGTGAATTCCAATTGGAATTTCCAATTCCGAATTCCTGAGACAACTAACAACTGAATTGATCTGACAAATGCCAATTCCCTGATTCCTGGCCACAATACTAACGTCCAAACGGGGTATTGTAGTGTTTCTGAAGGTATATCCTTGAAACTTGGTAAGGAAACGAAGCTTTAAAATATATAAGTGCTTAGCACTTACTCTTAGCATTTAGTATGTTGACAAGGCAAATGCTACTCTATTTCATCATCATCAAATATTCTATCACATGCGGTTTTAGAAAGAAACCGAATGCAAACCATGTATGTGCCAAGATCAAAATTCACATACATAGCGACATCATCAATAAGTATCACAGCACAATACTCGAATTAAACAACATAATTGTAATATTTTATTACAAATCCAATGTAATAGTGCATAACGAATAATATAGCGAAAACGTTTCATATCAAAAAATATAGTAACGTGATAGATGGCGTCCATGCTCCACAGGCAACTCACCGGGGCTTCACGTGCCTAGAACTTGTCATAGTCCTGTAGCTCCTGAGCAGCGGTTGCAATGGATGCAACACAATTTGTTGAAAAATAAGTAAGGGTGAGTACATGACAGTACCCAACAAGTGTTCCGTTTAGGCAAAGTGGACTGGCTTTAAAAGCGGTAGACTTTAGTTGGTCACATTTTAATTAGCATGATTGCAAAACCCGTCCCATTATTATGATATAATATAAATAACTGGAGCAAATCATCATAAATAAAGTAATTGTGATCAACGTCACAAACCTAACCATAAAGAAACCACTAATCCTGTGAGGGTCCAGGCCGCTCACGACCATGAGCACGACTGATATATCAGTTTGAAACACCCATATGCCAGAGGTGGCCAAACCCCATATACTCACTCCTTTGGTGAATCGGTAAGGGTTTCACTACGAGGCTTTTACAAAGAGTTACTAGGAAGTAGCAGCACGTGAGGTTACCTCAAGGCCAGCATGGAATTCCCCTCTAAGAGGTGGCTAACAAAAACACAATGAATAACCCAAACTGCACCCCCTTGGTAGAAGCAGGCCCATACTAGATAGGAGCCCCCCAGCCTTTTCAGGAAAAGCCGATCACAAACTAGCTCCTCTAATTAATTAGCCAAGGATGTTCCATTCCATCCCACGTGGCTGTACTGTTTTCCTGGGTAGTCGCTCGGTGAACCGGTCCTTAGGATGAAACAACAAGTTGCTAAAAAGCCAAGTTACCAACTGATAACCATAAGCATAAAGCAAGATAAAATATAACCATCATGTCATCATGTTCACTTTAGGGGTTCGAGCGCTAGCAAGAACTACACATCACAGCCCTCCCATAGGATGAAATATTGACATGAATATAAAGTGGCTAGTCATCCTTAGGTTAAGCATGGTTGGTTGTGCGATAAAGTAAGTTTTCAATGTAAATGAGACAAATAAGTCAAAGAACACTTGCCTTTTTCAAACTGCTGCTTAGGGTCTTCCCAATCTTGTTCTTCAGCGAACACAGGTTGCTCCACGTCTACACATAAGCACCCATACACACAATAAGCAAAAAAAAAAAAACAGCAAAAACAGTACATCATACAATGAAAACAGAAGATAACAAGGATTAAGAACTGTTGTACTCATGATTAAGAATCCGTAGGTTCAAGAATCGCTCAAAGCGGAGTTAAAACGAAGAAACTACGCTCAAAACGGTGTTGAACAGACTATTTTGCAAGGTTTTTGAAAACTGCAGGCCTAACTTATGAAAATCCGGACTGCGGGTCAATTTTGTAGAAACACAGGGGCTGTTGCACAAAGCTGTGCCTGCGGCCAATGGTGACGCGACACTTGGCAGCGGCTGAACGGGCGGGATCCGGTGCGGTGGCGCGGGGATCTGGTGTGGCGGCGTGTTCGTGCGGGCAGCTATGTGGTGCGTCTCAAGGGCCGAAACGTGGCGGCGGCGGAGCGCTGCGCAGCAGGCGGCGGTGCGTGGTGCGAGGCGGCGATCTGCTGCATTGCGTGGATGCTGAGGCTCGCCGGAAGTTCGCCGCAAAACGAAGAAAACTCACCAAAACTTAGATCTACAGGGAACCATAAACCTCCTCGGAAAAGTGAGACCACCCCAACATAGAACTCAACGAGGCACAGGTTGCAGCAGGCTTGGTTTGCGCCCGAGATGGATGGACAGAGAAGGAATCGTCGCCGAATGTTCGCCGGAGTTGAGAAAGGCACCGAACTTCTCTCCTCGATCTAGGGTTTTTGGAGCACGAGTCGGGAAACGGACTGCGGATTTGGAATGAGCACGTTGAGATGAGCAAGATGGATATACACATCTAGGGTTTTGGGTCGATTCCGTTTTGGCTATTTTTCCTATCGGACTCGATTTATTAATTACATAATAAATCCGGTAATCATATTTGAGGCCCAATAAATAGAGAGAAGGCTCCAAAAATTCTGAGAAAAATCCTAGGTATGTTTTGGCACTCAATGAGCTCAAATAAAATATTTGCAGCTCATAAAATGATCAGGAGGAGTTCTAATAAAAATAATAATATATAGGAAAATGGAAAACACGTCTAGATAAATCCGGAAAATTCCGAGAAAGCGCATACAGGTATATACACCTAATTAAGAAGGATCAAGACAATCAAAACACAATGCAACAGCATGAATGCATCAAACATGGTCTTGCCTATGGTTCATTCATTAAATTAATTATAGAAAAACAAAAGACATGTGTCATGCATGACTAATCCACATCAACTCTTAATATATTGCATTTAAACTAAAGAAACTTTAGGATGGTAAAATCAGGGTGTTACATATTCAATTCTATAATAAAGTTGTCTGAGAAGGGCAATATTTGATTCCACAACATTCTCACCATACTTTTGCAAAGCATTTGTTGGAGCTCATTATACGATAATACAAACTTTATTCATTCTTATAGACTTCTACTACTCCATTCCTCTATGTTTGACATCAGGACAAGATGTTTAGTTCATTTCCAACTAATAATTATGTCCTAACGTCATATAGAAGAAAATTTAGGGATTACATCTTTGCTTTCATCTTCATGTGCTGACTCATTATACTCATAATTACTACACTTTATCTTCCTATGAGACAAGGATATCAATAACATCTGGCATTTATTCATCGCTGATATCTAGCTTTTTTGTTCCATTCCAAGAACATTTCATTTGATTCGTTGGAATCCTTCTTACAAGATTATTTTAGTCTACTCTTTCTACAAAGATTTTTGCAAATTTCTAGTTGGATTATGCCAGTCCAATCCATCGGTGTTTCCATAGGCGTTGGTGATTTTATTTCGACTTATTTCCTCATTTCATATTGTTTTACTGTCAACATATGTTTTTCTGGCTCCTTATGTGCATATTTGTTTCTTCTCTAAAGACCTCTAGTAGTGCATCAAATGCTCATGGATTTCTAGTGCTGCTTTTTTTTTTTTGTTTCCTAGATGAAGCTCATCTGTGAGCCTTTTCCTAAAGTTGTCCCCTCACATCAATAGTTTGTGAGTTCTTTCTATGTACATGTACATACATAATGCGAAATGGTCATCCACATCTATGAAGTTCTCATAGGTCATAAGTGCATAGATCCATATAATAAAATGAAAGCAGGGTCAAAAGGACAAAGAGCAAATAGTAAAGGTTCTCCCGCAAATTATTCTCTTCAAAATATATAAAAATTTAATTGGTGCTTTTTAAACCCAACCATTTATATCCAATGTTGCATTTTCCACACCTATCTTTTTGTCCTCATTTCATTCCCATCTGATCATGTGCCCTATCTGTGGTCTTTAAATGGATGATAATCTTACATTTCAATGATTGTAGGAATTACCCCGTGTTGTATGAATAGCAATGGTTTCCATTATTATGTGCCTATGATCCCAAATATATTCTCAAAGTTTGTCGAAACATGTTGTACATATCCTTAAAATGGTTTAAAGTAACATATGCAGCCATTTTTATGAAATCAAGACCATTTGTCTTTACCTAGTATAAATGGTGTTTGAGCAGGTCTTGTTTTCAACAAAGAATACAGTACCCTGAGTCAAAGTGCTTTTTTAGGTAAAAAACAAAATTATTAACATAGCAGTTTTCATGTCTTTGTTGGCAAACATGAAAGTAGTGTCAGTCATTTTTTTGATACATGACAAAAATGATGTTATCCAGATTATTTCTGGCATAATATTTTAGAACTATTGTAATGGTAATGCACGCATGCCTAGGATCCACTATCTACCCTATTTCTAAAAGGATTACTCTAGATATAGGGAGTTGGCGTTAGAAGTATAAAGGCTCTAGCATGGAGCAGAAAATTGTAAATTGCATTTGTGTTAATGTTATGCATTCATATGATCGTTATTTCATTTTTCATTACAAATTTTTATTCTGTTTGCCAGACGGTGTTTGAGGAATAACAACAGGGTCTGCATGATCGGAAGCACACAGCACAAACATATGTATGCTGTATTATGAAAGAGTTAATATTATATCAGTACATGCACTACATGTATTGCCAGATGTGCGTATAGTATTTTATATCATCAAAGAGTTAGTATTTTTTTAATATGCTAACTCTGAGCAAGGTGATTATATTTGGGACTTTCATTTATTGTCTCTAACTTTTCCTATCCCTTGAATAATATTTGAGGTGTATATAACTTGCATGCTGGCAAACCGTTATGGTAGATATTATTGTCTTGCTGATGCTACAGAATTTATTCCATAAACAATGAACAACGAATAACAAGGATGTACCGTCTACTATTGAGTGAAAAATTATAATAAAATGGGCAAAATGTTCAGAAATGGAGAGCGCTCTTCTAAGGTACCCTCAACTAACTATGGACCCTTGATTTGTTTTAATTCAAAAGCATGCATTATTTATTATGATTTTTTTATAATTCACATGGTAGTTCACTATGCCAGATTCGCTAATCACAGACGTGTCCAAAGAGTTATTACAGATGCTAAAAATCCTTATATGAGAAATTACGTCTGTGATGTGAAGTAATCCGGCTGTGATGACTTCACATCGCGACCCATTTTCAGCACAACATGTTTCTAATGACCCTGCATCACATACGCGTTTTAGGCAAAAAGCGTCTGTGATGTAAGGTCATCCCAGATGCGTTTTCTCTATCAGCGTCTGTGATGAAGAATGAGAAAATAAAAAACAAAGAAAATAAGGGATGATGAACAGCGAGGAGAATCATGGCGGTCATGGCGGCGTCCGACATGAGACAGAGAGGGCGATTGGGAGAGGGCATCAGGGTGGCTGGGTGGGTGGATGGAAGAGGGCGTCGGACGTGAGTAGTGTTCCAGCCATATTTCATAAAAGTTTCGGGTCTGTCCCCTTCCAATCCTAGATGTGTTTCACTGCACACGTTTGATGGCGATTTACA
Source organism: Paspalum vaginatum (assembly GCA_030272315.1). Lineage (NCBI taxonomy): Eukaryota > Viridiplantae > Streptophyta > Magnoliopsida > Poales > Poaceae > Paspalum > Paspalum vaginatum. Next base: position 36,331,394 of record CM059017.1, on the reverse strand, counting down.
ACAGTCATCACAGATGTGTCTCATTAAACCGTATCTGTGATTTGTGTATATCACATATGCGTTTTGTCCTCTGTCTGATGGAGTTATGCTAGGTCCTTATGTCACATACACATTATACTAAGACACATCTATGATTATTTATCACAGACGCGTTTATTACAGTTTCTGGCATAGTGGTTAATGGAGTAGCGTTCACGTGGGGGCAAAATAAGAATAGTTGATCTTTTAGGTGTCTACAGGTGTACTTTTCGTTTTCTTCTAAACCCTAGACATGCCATTACTTTGTGCAGGTGTACACATCATTTTCTTCTAAACTCTGGGCTCCATTACTTTGTTCAGTCTCATCTAATAATTATATGGAGACCATGTAGCCTTTAATTTGCCGCCATTATAATCCTGCTGGCCCCTATTGCAATAATAATGCTTCTCATTTTTTTACAAACGTGCACATGAAATTAAAAGAATGCATCATATCCGGTACCCTGAATTGCACTAATGGTGTTGATTATTTAAGTACGCGCATGCGTGGTCGATCGGGGTTGAATCATGAATTTCTGATAATGCAACGGGAAGTTGCGGCTCTTAAGCCTTTGATGCAGTGAGGCTCAGCTCCGATAGATAGTCGCTGCGGCCACAGTGTTGTGGACCCACTTATCACGATGCTAACTCACTCTTCGATCGCTCCACTGCTATCATCATATATATTTGCTTATGAATCATCATCTTATGGTGACAAATCCTTGGCCAACCATAAGACGCTGATTGGTTCAACCATATCTACACTATAAAAGAACGGATTTTCTAAAAACTTTTTTAATTAAGAAGGCCTTGGAGATCTTATCCAAGTAAGAGTCTAGTGGATTAGCAGTTATTAATCTCCCCTAATCGATTTCTATCAGGGCTAACCATGTATATATTTGTTCACTGTTAATGGAAATACACACAGGAGATTCATTCTCTCGATCTCCCTAATTAAAACATGTTATCAAGCGTAGACTTCAACCGCTGAGACTCAAGGCACGAACCGGCGAGGAAGCAGTGAAGAACTCGACGACACCGGCGAGGAAGAAGAAGATCAGTGAGAACTCCGGCAAAAGAAACAACAAGGTAACTAGAATGACGATGCTTACCCTTCCTTGACTTGTCAAGAAGCTCCACTACGCCGTCGTCTACGAGTTCATCCACTCTTGTCATGCCAGGAGTGCTCGACAATGACAGCGTCGCCTATGTCATCCACCGCGCCATCTTGCGCATGAGCGCCGATGGGTTCACTGGCGTGTGGCTTCCCGCTTCCCATGGATATGCTCGCCGCGAACCGCCTCATCATGGACTGCCGCATCGCCGTGCACAAGTGCCAGCAATGGCGGTTGGCTCCTCCGTCTTCAGGCACCTGTGGCGGCAGCACCATCTCTCAACCCGTACCCACCGGGCGCTACTGCCCGGTCCATGGGTACAGGCCGTGGATCCTGCGCAAAACCGGAGTCCTCGATGCCACCATCGCCTGTGCTCTTCTCCCGGAAGCCAACGCCTTCACCAACCTGCCCTCTCCAACCCCAGTTGGAGGAGAGGATAGGCCTCGATGGAGGCCACCGATGCTCATACCACCGGGATTCGGCCGCCGTCCAACCATGGTGGCTCGGACCGGTTGCACCGGTTGCCCACACTGTACGCCAACGCCGAGGTCGCTTTCCCGCCGCCTTCCGTGCTCCCGATGCTGTCCCCCGCGCTGCTCACCTTACGCCGCCACGCTGGAGAGGCAGCCGCGCGGCCCCCATCAAGGAAGAGAAGCCTCGGGCACCGGCGGCCCCTCCAACGACTGCCGTGGACGGCGGCTTCCACTTCCCCTCCGAGGAAGAGGAGGACTCCATGTCCTAGATCTATACGAAGGAGGGGAGGAGTGGGCTTCGGCGGCTGTGACGACAAGATCTCCATGCGTGATGACTAGATCTGGTGGCCGGGGTGGCGGCAGCTCACTAGTGGTGGCAGCAGAGGAGAGAAGGAGGCGGCTAGAGGGGGCGAAGGGGTGTGGCGCTAGGCTTTGAAGCCCTAGTCGCCGGTTTGCCCCCCTTTTTACGCGGAGTAGCGGCCGCGCTTCTGGGCCAGGCTGCGGCCCACCTCGTCCATCGCCACACAGACCCGCATGGGCCAAATGGAAGCGGGCCTGCCAGAAGTGAAAAGTCTCATTTACACCATGTTAATATGGCTATGGTCCAAATTAGGCCCATACCCGCTTTAATTTGTATATATGTCTTATTTTAGATATTCCGGCATTTTCGTTTATAGTTTTAACTCTAGTGTTAGATACTATTTGTTTAATATTATGCCGAATGTGTGAATGTAAATATGTTTATTGTATATTCTTGTCTCTTATATATGCTTTCACATAAAATGACACTACACAATTAAAACTCTCACAATCAAATATATAAGAGTTTCACCAAAACTCTCACACTTTATATATATTTGAGTTGTCTTTAGGGCTAAAAGAAAACTACATTTACATAATTTGCAAAATTTATATAACACATGTTTCATTAAATTAGATATATCTTGCATTAGTTTGAGAACCAACATAGGGTAACGGAGACTAGGGCATTGGCTGAGTTTTATTCAAAATTCTGAATATTTCTGCCCAGAGACCATGTCTTTTTGAGCAGCAATTTAAATTGCCTATCACTAAGAGGTCTACGTTATGTCTCAACATAACCACTACCTATACGTGTTATTCTCATAAACTAATGTTTGGATACTTGGTCTACTCTATAATGGAGATTACCTTAATTATGAGATTACACTAACATGTGAGAAATCCGTAATTCTGGAGGATGCAACACCTTCAAGTATCTGAAATTTTAAGATATATAATAATTTTGATATTACGGCACCACCATTAAAGTTTAGATTTACCACAAAGGTAAATTAATAAATCGATGGTTATGCATTGTAGGAAAATGCAAGTAATCAAAGAATTTGAAGAACTTATTCTTGATGGCAGCAATTATCCTACTTGGGCATCAGATATGAAAATTGCCTTTGCATCTCGGAAGCTTTTATCTACCATTAATGCACCCGTACAAAATAGTCCAGAGATAACTAACCCATGAAATATACTGCATTACTCTTATTAAGAGCTTCTATATATCCATAAAGATCTAGAGAAAGAGTATCTTTTAGAAGAAAATCCTCACACTCTATAGATTGGATTGCAAAATCATTATGAACAACAAAAGGAATTGATATATCCTGATGCAGACCATGAATGGAATCACCTAGGCTTATGAGATTTTAAATATGTAGCTAATTACGATCATAAAGTTCATGACATATGCACAAGGTTGAAATTTTGCGAGCAAGAACCAACTGGTGCAGAAAATATAAGGAAAACATTATCTGCTATGCATCCAGTGGATAGGGTATTATGTAATCAATACCGTAAAGAAAAGCACCGGGTCTATTCACATCTTATTGACTCTTTAACTTAGGCCGCGAAAAATGATGAACTTCTTCTGAAAAATCACGATTTGCGCCCAATTAGTTCAGCACCTCTACCTGAAGTTAATTATGCACAAAATAAAGCTAAGAATGATAAAAGGGAATTTAATGGATCTCTACCTAGAAATCCAAATATTCCTCCTGGTCGTCGTGGTCGAAATTTTAAAAAGAACCATAGACATAAAGAAAATAAGATGGCACGCAGGAATGCACAAATCACAAATGACAAACCTAGACTTTGCCATAAGTGGGGCTAGTAACACGCATTTCGCAGCCACTTGTCGTACTCCTAAGCATTTGGTAGACCTTTACTTAAAGTCACTCCATGATGGAAACAAAAGATCAAGATATGAAGCTCACTTCAATAAGCTACGGAGGAAAATAAGGAGGCTAGTTGTTCATCCCAGGTTGACCCTGAACCCAACAACAATGCTCTACTCAGTAAACTTCAATAAGCTACTGAGGAAAATAAGGAGGCTGGTTGTTCGTCCCAGGTTGACCCTGAATCGCCCAACAACAATGCTTTACTCAGTAGATGGACAACATGATGATTGAATTCAATTCGGACAACATATATGGAGATTTAGTTTAGACACCTAAATCTGAAATTTGATACCTGATTATTATAGTGTTGTAATAAGATTATAATTAAAACTCAAACAATTTAAAGTTTAAACTTATTTGTAAAATAAGAGTTGTACTAATGTTAGTAGAAATCTCATATGTGTCATAATTTTATTATGTTTTGAATATTAGATACCATATGTATCTATAAATAGATATAAGATTAATAAAGAATTAATTACCTAATTCTTGTTACTAATATAGATATCTAATGAAGATGGTTCACTGGAGGAGAAATTGTGTGTTTTGGATAGTTGTACCACAAACTCTATATTAACTGAGATAAAATATTTCCAAACTTTAAAGAAAAGGGAAGGAAATATTTTAACAATTGCTGGTAGAGATGAATTTATAGTTGGTTCTGGAAGAGCCGCTATCACTCTCCCGATGGGTACTCAAATTGTGATCGAGAATGCTTTATTGTATTCTAATTCAATTCCTACCTTATTAAGCTATAGAGATATTCGTAACAATGGTATCCACTGTGGAACATATGAAGAAAACAAAGAAGAATATCTTCTTTTTACCAAACCTACTGAATATGGCAAACAGATATGCAAAAAAAATTCCAACTCTAGAATCCGAACTATATTATACATCCATTAAGCCCATTGAACATGTTGCATACAAGATAATTTTTTAGAACATCGATGCATTTCAAACTTGTCATGATCGACTAGGGCACCGTGGTATCGGGATAATGAGAAAAATTATTACCAATTCTATTGGTCTTGATTTGACTGATGCATCAAATTATGTATGCACCACATGTGCTACAGAGAAATTGATTTTAAGACTTTCACCTCTTAAAATTCGAGCAGAACCATTCAGATTTCTTGAAAGAATTCAAGGTAATATTTGTGGTCCAATTGAGCCATCATCTGGACCATTTAGATATTTTATATATTTAATTGACGCATCTACAAGATGGTCATATATGTGCTTATTGCCTATTAGAAACCATACCTTTGCCAAAATAATATCTCAAATTATAATTCGAAAGGCACATTATCCTCAACATCAGATTCAATCAATCTAAATGGACAATGCGAATTTTTCACCTATGCTTTTAATGATTGTTGCATGGCTTTAGGAATCTAGTTTTAGCACTCAGTTCCATATGTCCACAACTATGTCACGTTAGGGTCATGCAGTTTTATATGCTGTTGACCGAATACAACTACGACAAACTGCATATCATGACTCCTCTCCACTAGAGTTAGTACGGGGGACCCTCCTAGGATTTTCCACTTGCGTAAATTTGGGTCTACCGTTTACATACCGATACCACCACCACATCGTACTGTTAATGATCGTTGTTTCACCATTTTGACCGCTAATTTCTCAGTGAATAAATGAGGTATAGATAAAGTTCCATACATTATTTACCTAACACTGACTGAATTCCATGAGTTTTGATAGTTTTCATGTATCACAGGGAGATGCTCAAATACCAAGCAAGATGACATCATTGGGAGCAAGAGAAAATTTGCACACAATAGGGCATGAGAATGAATGGCAAATACCACTATTACAAAGTATCTAAAATGCCCTAAAGGACCAAACCATTGCAAAGAGCTCATCGAGATAATCAAAATGGAGTTTTGGTTCACTCAATTTGGAGTCCAAACGGAAAAATTATGGCCAACACAAGAATTGACAATGCTAAGGACATGGTCACCCGACTACCTATTTTGGTCGCCCATCCATGTCCATCAACCAGGAGGCCCACTGAGTCTTTCATCCCAAACTTGATGGTTGTCCGGCCATGATACATGGTCGCTCGACCAATGTCACGGAAGCCATCCTTCGACCTGCATGCAAAGAAACACAAGTTGAGCCAAATCCAACCATGCAATCAAGTATCCAATGAATCTAAGGCCAGAAGACCATCTATAAAAGAATCGGTGACCTCATCAATCGGAGGGAGACAACATGCATCCAATTCTAGAAGGACACGTGCTAACCCAACCATATATCTTGGCCTCCCAGCCACCCCACGGACATGTGTAACAACTGACTCAATTGCCAACTAACATGGGGAAGCGAGATCAACTGCTGGATGACCAAAGGCGGCAAATCCTATGGTCATCCGACCTTAGGGGATAGTCAGCTGGCCACCCACGAGGTCGCCCAGCCAACCGACTTACCCCCATTACTGAGCTTCCCACTCCAATAAATAGAGCGGCACTCCCCCACTTCAAAAATGTACCACTTACCATGTAACTCTCTCTCCTTCTCATGGAGGCCTCCCGTGGGTGGTGCTTCCCTTCCGAAATCAGTGTTAAGCTAGGAGTTAGAGAGAGGTCTGCTGTATCAGAGTCAGAAGTATTCGGTAATGTCCAATGGCTGTTCTTTTACATTACATTCTGATGTATGATTTTTGAGTACTTAAAATCTTATTTATTTTATCTTTGTCCTTGTTAGTAACCGAAGCGCCCCCAAATTCTTAAGAGCTTAAATGTGATACAAATGCTAGTCCCAGGGATCTAGCAACACATTTATTTCAGATAGCATAGAGTCAAACTTTAACGATTACAAACCATTACATGATAGTTGCAAGAAAAGTAAGATACACCAGAAGCAATCCTTCAGGGCCCAATGCTATAGGCTAGTTGGGAAGTAGGATCATGACCTAGCCGAAGAGTGCCTAGAACAGCTTGTCAGAACTATCTGAAAAAGTATCAACAAAGCAAGGGTGAGTATTCACGTACTCCGCAAGCCTTCCTTCCCCCTGTTGAGCGGGGAGGGTTCCCATCTCTAGATGCAAGGCTACATCTGGAGTTTACATTTGCGGAAAAAACATGCATTGTTCATTTTAGTGGTCCAGTTATTAGCTTGTGAAATCAAATTTTAGTATAAAGGAGGGGTTGCCACTAGACTTGCCGGTCTGAGCGGCCCAAACTTATCTCATGCATGACCCAATTACCATGACCCACTTTCATTCAAAGCATCCATTTTATATTCAAGAAAACACACTAGATGAAGAACCAAGCCATAACCCATCCATACTAGTGGACACGGAATATTTGAATAGATTTTACTTTGATCAGAGGTTGTACTAATTTCCACAAGTTGGACTCAACAACGCTTACGGCCAAATAAGCGCCCGAATTCTAAACTAAGCCTTTTGACTTTGTTTCATCACATAGCAGAACTTTAGGGGTTTGGGCAACCGAGTCACTCCGAATACCCCGCTGGTACTTCAATTGACACCTACCCTTCCCCAACCCCCTTGTGCGCTAACAAAGAATCTACTAGGTTATCCACTCCAGCTTGGGCCTAGCCACTCCCTCATATAGAGCGAGTGGTTGTACTAGAACAGTTAGGCAAGATGAAAATCATAGCAGCCCTTACGGAGAGCTCGGGTTGAACCCACCACCGTACCACTTTCTTTTACTTGCAACCAGCGAGCATTCACCTACCCGGTCTTCCCCATGAATCCCGGGACATGGGGTAACTGTAGGTAGCTAAGTTACCCATTCAACCCTGCTCTTATGGCTGTTTCGGCATGAAGCTGTATTCCAACCAAGTTGGTTCCTAGGGTTCTTCCCCACTTTATTTCGAAAATCAACCCGATGACCTCAACCCTAAACCATCGCCACCCACATCCATTGCCCCTTTACAAACTTTTCATTCATGTAGTTGAATGAGCGATCCTTCCTATGCGCGCTACTTCTAAGTAGGTTTTTAATGGCTATCCTACTAGGGTTTTGTCTTAGCAAGCAAAATATGCAGGTTTTATTTTGATGGACTTGGCCAGAATATTTGTTTTGCAAATCTAGGTATTTCATGCATCAAGAAAGGGTTCCAGTGGACTTGCTATCATCTAGGTCCTCGTTTCTGTGCAGGTTAGTACTAGGGTCGTCGGCCTCTTGGTCCGCAACGGTCGTGTCTAGTTCCTAGGGTCCTTCTAGTTCGATGTCTAGCGCACACAAACAATAAACAATCAAGAAATGTAGTCATTCATGCCAAAAACACTTTAGAAGGAGGTGGGTGGGTAGAGGGGATTTTTAGAAAATTTTGGGCGCAAGGATCCACCTACAACTGGAGTTAACTTGCGAGAGATATGGATTCCTTATTGAAAATAAAGGATTTAAATAATTGAAAAAAGGGCTTTAGAGCTTTATGGGCCAAATGTTAGGGCATGGCCCACCTCCAGCCCACGCGTGGCGCGGCGCTGGCGGTTGGGTCGGCCCAACACGTCAGCGCGTGCTGGGGGAGGGGAAGGCGGCACACGGCGCTAGGCCGGGCCCACCCGTCAGTGGTGGTAGTCGGGTGATGGTGTCACCCGCTGACGGTGGCGCTGTCCGACCGGTCGGTGGAGTGGGGAGGGAATTGTGGCTATGCCAGGGCTGTGGGAGGGGGGGGTCCAGGGGCGGGGGTTGGGGAAATGGCGCGGGAAGGGGAGTGCCTACCTTGGCGCCGGCGGCAGGGAGGGCTAAGCTTGGCGCAGCTGGGGGAGGAAGGAAGAGTGGCGGAGGGGGGAGGGCGCCTCACCGCGTCGGGGGAGGTAGGGTTTATAGGAGCGGCAAGGGTTTTGCTGGTTGCCGGAGCGGGGGGGACTGGGCGCGGTGCGTGCTGAGGTCGGACTGGGGCCGGGCGCTGAGGTGCAGCGCTGGGGGCAATGCGAGGTGTGGCGCAGCGACGGGGTGGGGCCAGGGCGGTGCACACCAGAGCGTGGGGTAGGGGATGCTGTTTGTGGGGGACGAGCGCAATGCGAGGTAGGGGATGCCCTGACAGGTGGGGTCCACCTGTTGGGGAGCACGCGAGAGAGAGGGTGGTGGTGGGGGACGGAGTGGGCCGGGGAGGGACGGCCCAAGTGGCCCAGGCGGGGGGGGGGGGGGGGGAGAGCGGGGCGAGCCGAAAGGGGAAGGGGATCTGGTGGGCTGGGCCAAAGGAGGGTTTTGCTCTTTTTCTTTAACTCCCTTTTTCACAATTTTATTTGAATTTAGGGAATTTTGAGTGCAATTTTGTGGAATAATGTAGGGATTTTTGTGAGGGTGTTTGTAGGGTGGATGGCGGGGAAATATTTTGAGGGGTTTGAACTCCTATTTTTAATAAGTGCGTGATTCTTTTATTGTGATTCGAGCTAGGGTGAACTTAGGGGGGGTTTAGGATGGAAATTTTTGGGGTGTTACAAACCTACCCCACTTAGAAGGAATCTCGTCCTCAAGATTCGGTTGCTCCTTGAATAGGTGTGGATGTTCCCTTTGCAGAGTATCTTCTCGTTCCCAAGTGGATTCCTCCTCCCCATGACGGCTCCAAAACACTCGGCAAATCTTGATGGCCGAGTTGCGTGTCTTTTTGACACTTGTATCCAAAATCTTTACCAGTATTTCTTGGTACACCAGGTCAGGCTTTAAATCTATGGTATCAAGCTCAACCTAGTTTCTCTGGCTCCTTTAGACACTTCTTAAGCTGTTACATGGGACACATCGTGAATATCTGACATCAACTCTGGTAGCTACAACCTATAGGCCACTAGTCCCAATCTTCTCCTTGATCTCGTAGGGTCCAATGTATCGGGGTGCTAATTTCCCCTTTACTTGGAATCGCCGGGTTCCCCTAATTGGGGATACCTTCAGATACACAGAGTCATCAATCTCGAAATTGAGCTCCCTCCTCTTCTTGTCAGCGTAACTCTTCTGTCTGGTCTGGGCTATCTTAAGCTTCTCCCTGATTTCTTCTACCTTCTCTTCTGCCTCCTTAAGAAAGGCTGGTCTAGTAGTAGCTTGGGTCCTTATCTTCTACCAAGATTAATGGGGTCCTACACTTCCTTCCAAGCAGGGCCTCAAACGGTGCGATACCCAAGCTAGCTTGGTACCCGTTGTTGTAAGAGAACTCTGCATAGGGTAGGCTGGGATTCCCAATCCTTGCCATAGGTGAGTACACATGCTCTCAACATATCTTCCATAATTTGGTTTACCGTCTTTGTCTGACCATCTGTCTAAGGATGGTAGGCCGAGCTAAAGTCTAGGTTGGTGCCCATGGCCTCATGCAGGCTTTTCCAGAATTTGGAGGTAAACTGGTTCCCCTATCTGATACAATCCTGCTAGGCACCCCATGCAACTTCACCACATTCTCAATATACAACTGTGCTAGCTTGGCTCCACCATAAGTGGTTCTGACTGGCTAGAAATGGGCGGTCTTGGTGAGCCTATCCACTATGGCCCATATCACATCATTGCCCTTCTTAGTCCTTGGTAGACCAGTTACAAAGTCCATCCCTATTTCGTCCCATTTCCATGTTGGGATAGGCAGGGGTTGTAGCAACCCAGCGAGCTTTTGGTATTTTGCCTTTACCCACTACCATACATCACACTGTGCCACATGGGTGGCCACAGTCTGCCTTCATTCCTTTCCACCAAAACCTTTGGCTGAGATCCTTGAACATCTTAGTGGCTCCGGGGTGGATGGAGTAAACCGAGTTGTGAGCTTCTCCCAAGATGGTTGCTCTAATCCCTCCTTCCATTGGTACATACAACCTGATCCTTCTACTGCAGGATGCCATCTTCCTAGACTCTGAAGGATGTGGTCTCATCCTTCCCGATATGCTGTATGATTTTCTGAGTTTCATCATCAACTTTCTGCCCTGTTTGATTTCCTCGACTAGGGTGGCTTGTATGGTTAGGACTTTTTCTCTTGGCTTCTACACAATATGTATGCTGAGTTCTGTAAACTCTCTTCTTAAGTGCTCATTGGTTGGAACTAGCTCCTCACCATACGCCTTTCTACTGAGGGTGTCTGCTACCACATTGGCCTTGCCCGAGTGGTAGTAGATTTCCAAATTGTAGTCCTTGATTAACTCCATCCATCTGCGCTGCCTCATGTTTAGGTCTGGTTGGGTAAAAATGTACTTTAGGCTTTTGTGATCTGAATAAAGCTCACACATGTTCCCTATTAGGTAGTGCCTCCAGACTTTTAAGGCATGCACCACAGCAGCCAATTCCAGATCATGAGTAGGATAATTCCGCTCATGAGTTCGAAGCTGGTCGGGAAGCATAGTCAATCACCTTGTTATCTTGAATGAGTACGCACCCTAATCCTTGCTGGGATGCGTCACAATACACCACAAAGCCTTGGTGGATATCTAGGAGTGTAAGTACTGGTGCGGTGGTCAACCTTTGCTTTAGCTCCTGGAAGCACTTTTCACAAGCTTCTGTCCATTCAAACTTCTTATCCTTTTGGAGTAATGCAGACATGGGTCCGGCTATCTTGGCGAATCCTTCTATAAACCGTCGGTAGTATCCTGCCAACCTAATGAAACTTCTGACCTCACTTGTGTTGACGGGCTGCTGCCATTCCATTATTGCCCGTACTTTCTCAGGGTCCACTGCCACTCCCTTTGCAGTGATGATATGCCCTAGAAAAGCTATCTTCTCCATCCAAAACTAACACTTGCTGAACTTTGCATATAACTTATGGCTTCTGTGTCTTTCTAGTACCATCTGAAGGTGGTGCTCGTCCTCTTCCTTGTCCTTAGAATAGATAAGTATATCATCGATAAAAACGTTAACATATTTATCCAATCCGTCCATGAACACCTTGTTCATCAGGTTCATGAAGTCTGCCAGTGCATTGGTTAACCTGAAGGACATGACTGTAAACTCATACTGTCCATACTGGGTAACAAAGGCAGTTTTATATATGTCACTTTCCCTAATCTTGACCTTAGGTCTATCTTGGAGAAATACTTGGCTCCCCTGAGTTGATCAAATAGGTCATCGATCCGCGGAAGAGGGTACTTATTTTTTATTGTCACCTCATTCGGGCATCTATAATCCACACACATCCTTAGGCTATCATCCTTCTTGGTTATGAATAGCACAGGTGCTCCCCAAGGGGATGAACTGGGTCTGATAAAGCCTTTCTGTTGCTGTTCCCTGAGCTGCTCTTTCAAGTTCTGCCAGCTCTGCAGGGGCCATCCAGTAAGGTCTCTTGGCTATTGGGGCAGTCCCTGGGTATAAATCTATGATGAACTCAATATCCCGATCCGGTGGCATGCAAGGCAGTTCTTCCGGGAACACATCTGGGTAGTCACAGACTATGGGCACATCTTCTAGGGCCTTGGCCTCTATGTGGAAGTTCAGAGGATTTCGGGAGGTCTTTTGGGCGCTACAGATCACCTTAGCGCCTTCTGAGCTAATCAATTTGACGGTATTGTTGGCACAGTGTATAACACCTTCATGACCGCTCAACCAGTCCATTCCTAGGATAACACCTATCCCTTGGGAGGTCAATACTATTAGGTCTGCTCTGAAGGCTACCCCACTTAGAATGATTTTAACCCGCTTACAGCCAAGTTGGCAGGTAATATCTGCTTCTGGTGTTCATGTTAGAAGTGGCTTTTGAAGTGGAGTGGTGGGGATTTTGTTTTCACTCACAAATGTGGCTGATATGAAGGAGTGTGATGCACCAGAATCAAATAGCACAGTTGCCATAACCAAGTTTACTGGGAACTCACCGAGTGCCACTCCTGTGGCCTGCTGTGCTTCCTTTGCGTCGACATGGTTAACACGAGCCTTGTTGACGACTGTTAGGATTGCTTGCTTGATTGGATGCTGGCGACCGGGCGGTTACCGGTGGTGGTAGGTTGCCTAGGGCCCATTCACTGAGTTGGAGAAGGTTGATGCAGCTTGCTTGCCGCGGTAGGGGTGCGGGTAGCTGGCAATGAAGTGACCAGCTTCCCCTATTGTTTTAGCATGTCAATCCAATGCCACGAAAGGTGTTCTGCTAGGAGTTGCTTTGGGTTGGGCCAAAGCGAGACAGGGCTGAAGTCAGCGCCTTTGAAGGGTGCGTTGTATGAGCCTTGAGACACTTGACCCCCAAAGATGCCTTTGTCGGTGCTCCTGGCGCTGTGACTTGAGCTCCATAAACTTCCTCTTCAGTTGGCTTCTCTCCTCTTGCTTGAGCTTCTTGGCCTTAATGGCATAGCTGATCAGAGCCAAAGTCTAGAGCCCAGTAGGTGTATGCCAGGGTTGCTATATTCGAGGTCAACCCTTTTATAAAGGTCTTGCACTTCTTGCCATCAGAGCTTACTTCTTCTAGTGCATATCGGGACAGCTCGGTAAACTTCTGGATATACTCTGCCACAGTGGAGCTTCCATGAGTCAGATGCCTGAATTCTTCTGCCTTGAGGTCCTTGGTTGCTTCCGGCACATGGTGCTGACAGAAAGCTTCTGTGAACTCCTTCCAAGTAATCGCCTCCTTATGGGCAGCCTTGACAATCTCCCACCATGCTAGGGCAGTACCAGAGAGTTGATGGGTGGCGAGGGCAATGTTGGTTTCTTTATTACAATGGAGAAGGTCTAGTTTCCTCTCGATGGTCCTCATCCAATCCTCCGTTTCCATGGGATCTTGTGATCCAGAGAAGGTAGGTGGCTTTAGGCTGAGAAATTCTCCCATCTTCTCTATTGGCTTGCCATGCTGGGGTCTCTAAGCCATGTACTGGGCGTGGGCAGGCAAGGCCTGAGCCAACTCTAGGTAAGGGTTCATTTCTGATAGTGGTGGGGGAGGCAGGGGAGGGGGTGGGGATAGTGGTGGGGGTGGTAGGGGAAGATGTCCTCCGCTGTGGCTGCTTTCTCCGTGTCCTTCCGTTAGGTCGGGGTTTCCATTTCCTGAGTTATGTTAAGCTATCTGAGAGAGAAGAAGGTATACCTTAGGATATAGTTATGGTTTAGATGCTCTTTATTTAGAAACACATAGAGATTTCCATACAGCACACATTATTTCAAACAACCGTCTACACGATACATAGGAAGCTTTTGATAGCTTCGAGTTTCCAGGGTTACTACTACACAAATAAGACCACTAGACCCAACCTACTAGCATGTCATCCAGAAGACCAGTGTGGTCAGCCTCTGGAGGAAAAATTAAGGTGGAGAGCAGATATGGGTCCTCTGGAGCGGTATAGCTGAAAGCATCACTAATGGGTGGGAAGTTGCTCCAACCGCACTCGTTGATCACGTCTGTCAGGCAGTTCCGGTCCTCCCCGGTTGCTTTCTCCTTCTTTACCACCTCACGAGACTTCTTAGCCTCATGAGCAAACTTGGCCCTCATACTTCTCACGGTATTCCATGCCGCATGTTCTCGATCCTTGAGAGCTGCATGCTGCCTCCTGAGCACGGCAAGTTGCTTTGTCAAGGCTGTCTTCTCTTTCTTCAGTCTCTTTACCTAGCCTGCACCTGCTAACATTTGGCAGTGTCTAAAGTATAGCTCTGAGTTGATTTGGGAGAAGTGGTTGTCTAGGGTGAGGATATATTCGGTCATGCGGTGGATTATGGGGGTCCTTTTGAATTGCTTGGTTTCGGCCAGATCGTGGAGTCATTGTTGCCATACGGGGGAGGTTCTATCTTCTGGTGGAAAGAAGCGAAGGCAAGACCGGTTGACCTCTCTTTCATACATGGTGCATAGGCAGCGGAGGGTGTTGCAGGCTGCTGTTTGTTGGGTGGTTGTCGTGATATAGATGAGGGTGGTGGTGCTGAAGGCAGGGTGGTTTTTACCGGCTCCTATGCGGATGGTCACGGTGCAACCCAAGGTGTCTTCATTCCGATGATCAACTGTCTTGAAGTGTGGTTCCTCCGGAATGCCCAGGTACTTGGTGCAGTCACCGAGGAGCTTGACGAACCCAGTCCTGACTAACCCATTGTGCATCCTAAAGGGTGTCATCTGGATCAAGAAAAGAGAGCGACGTGAGTGAGGAGGAAAGTAGTAAGAAGATCTGTGTATAACTTAGACTCATAAACCCTAGAATTCTTAAGGTCACATCCTACGGCCAACCTATGGCTTTGATACCACCTGAAGCACCCCCAAATTCTTGAGAGCTTAAATGTGATACAAATGCTAGTCCCAGGGTTCTAGCATCACATTTATTTCAGATAGCATAGAATCAAACTTTAACAACTACAAACCATTACATGATAGTTCCAAGAAAAGTAAGATATAGCAGAAGCAATCCTTCAGGGCCAATGCCATAGGCTAGTTGGGAAGTGGATCATGACCTAGCCGAAGAGTGCCTCGAACAGCTCATCGGAACTGTCTGAAAAAGTATCAACAATGCAAGGGTGAGTACTCACGTACTCCGCAAGTCTGCCTTCCCCCTGTTGAGTGGGGAGGGTTGCTATCTCTAGATGCAATGCTATATTAGGAGTTTACATTTGCGGAAAAACAATGCATGGTTCATTTTAGTGGTCCAATTATTAGCTTGTGAAAACAAATTTTAGTATAAAGGAGGGGTTGCCACTAGACTTGCTGGTCTGAGTGGCCCAAAATAATCTCATCCACAACCCAATTACCATGACGCACTTTCGTTCAAACCATACATTTTATATTCTAGAAAACACACTAGATGCAGAACCAAGCCGTAACCCATCCATACTAGTGGACTTGGACTATTCGAATATATTTTACTCTGATCAGAGGTTGTACTAATTCCCACAAGTTGGACTCAGTGACGCTTACGGCCAAATAAGTGACCGAATTCCAAACTAAGTCTTTTGCCTTTGTTTCATCACCAAGCAGAACTTTAGGGGTTTGGGCAATTCGAGTCACTTCAGTACCCCGCGGTACTTCTGTTGACACCCACCCTTCCCATACCCCCTTGTGCGCCAACACAGAAGCTACTAGGCCATCCACTCCTAGCTTGGGCCTAGCCACTGCCTCATACAGAGCAAGTGGTTGCACTAGAAGAGTTAGGCAAGATGAAAATCATAGCGATCCTTACGGAGAGCTCGGGTTGAACCCACCACCGTACCACTTTCGTTTACTCGTCACCGCAAGCATCCACCTACCCAGTCCTCCCCACGAATCCCGGGACATGTGGTAACCGTAGGTAGGTAAGTTACTAGTTCAACCCTGCTCTTATGGCTGTTTCGGCTTGAAGCCGTATTTCGACCAAGTCCGTTGCTGGGGTTCTTCCCCCCTTTATTCGAAAATCAACCCGACGACCTCAACCCTAAACCCTCGCCACCCACATTCATTGCCCCTTTACAAACTTTTAGTTCATGTAGTTGAATGAACGATCCTTCCTTCCGCGCTACTTCTAAGTAGGTTTTTGATTGCTATCCAACCTAGGGTTTTTCCTTAGCAAGCAGAATATGCAGGTTTTATTTGGTTATGCTTGGCCAGAATATTTGTTTTGCAAATCTATGTATTTCATGCATCAAGAAAGGGTTCCAGTGGACTTGCTGTGGTCTTGGTCCCCTTTGCAGTGGAGGTTGGTACTAGGATCATCGGCCTCCTGGTCAGCAACGGTCGTCATCGGTTCCTGGGGTCCTTCTGGTTCCATGTCTAGCGCACACAAACAATAAACAATCAATAACTGCATTCATTCATGCCGAAAAACACTTTAAAAGGAGGTGGGTGGGTAGAGGGGATTTTTAGAAAATTTTGGGCGCAAGGATCACCTACAACGGAGTTAAATAATTGAAAAATGGCTTAAGAGCTTTATGGGCCAAATCTCACGGCACGGCCGAAGCCTTCATGGTGGCTCGGCCCACCTCCAGGCCACGTGTGGCGCGGCGCGGCGCGGCGGCTGGGCCTGGCCCAACATGCTAGCGCAGCGTGCGCGGGGAGGGGAAGGCGGCACACAGCGCCGGGCCGGGCCAACCTGTCAGCGGTGGTAATCGGGTTACGGCGTCACCCGCTGACGGTGGCGCTGTCTGGCTGGCCGGCGAAGAGGGAGGGGGGATGGAGGCTTCACCGGGGCTGCGAGAGGGGGGTCCATTGGATGGCGGGTAGCAGCACGGGAAGGGGATGGGGAGTGCCTACCTTGACACCAGCCTTAGGGAGGGCTGAGCTCGGCACGGCTGGGGCAGGAGGGAAGAACGGCGGAGGGGGGAGGGCGTGTCACCGCGCTAGGTTCTTTTCCCTATGGAAGTAAATACGATACCTTGGAATACTCCCGGGTGAAAGGTTACAGAGGTCTCCATGCATTTGCGGAGTAAAATCCGGTAGGCTATGAGCCGCCAACAAGCTTTTCAGGTGTCGTTACCGGGGAAGCGCCATGTTAGAATACTATTTTGTTATTCATCCTTTTGTTATTGCTCTTTCTTTTTATTTGAAAACCCAAAAAAATAGAAAACTGTCCCTTCAGTTTTTGCTCTTCCGTTGAATAAATCTTGATCATGTTTTTGGTGCTACCCAAAGTTTGCAGTGCAACATGATTTTTTTTATAGAAACATAGCTTGGGCCATGTGTATGCCTACAGGCTAATTTTCAAATTAAGCATGGTGCTTAGGTTGGGTTAGCCTCTTTTTATCAAATGGTTGCAGAACGCCTGATAAGTAAGCTATACGTAGACTTTGGTAGTGATGTTCCGTTTCTAGTTCATGAGCCACAATTCTTGAACTAGTCGGATCAGCTCAAGTTCAATGGTGACACAGAATCCCGGTGATGTTTCAAAAATGCAACCTGTTTTTTTAGACCGTGGATTTGAGTAAAATTTTGGAGATAGAAGTCATGGTTTAGCAACATGGTTGTGCTATGCTTGGATTGAGAGTATTTTGCTAGCACTTGGTGAACAACAGACTCTGTGTTGATACTCTACACATATTAGTCCGTTGTATATGTTGTACACTAACCTGTTGTAGGAGGTATTCATCTCCACACGAGAAGAGAGACCTTGTTCTTGACATTCTCATGCTCAATACCTCTTGTGATCTGTTTCGATCTTGGGAAAAAGATAGCATCATATATGCTTGATGAAGTTGTGGTGGTCGATTATCTTCAGCACCACACAAGAATCGGCATCATTCGAAGGTGACATGCAATTCCATATCACTATGCTATCTCCTACACTCGAATTTGCAGCTAGTAGGTCCCTGGTCTACTGCCACATGGGAAATTTGCGTGCCTGATGGAGTTGTGGTGTAATCCCAAAAGTGGCAGGCACAGACGTCTCTCATTGTGGGAGAGCTCTGTCTTAAGCACCACAAAGGCAAACATGGACAAATCAATGTCCATAAGAAGGGTGAGAACAGTCAATGACATGCAGCCAATGATTGTGTGGCACATGGGCAGTCAACAACTAGTGGCACATGTCATGTTCGACAAGCATCGAGCCCAAGAAGAAGAACAATGAGCGTGATAGGGAGCAAGTTTGGAATCAACATCCAGTGCAGAATCCAAGCTTGTGGGAGGAAATTGTCTGGCATTTGATAAGCAATTTGTGGCAATGCGAAACAACCAAAACTTTCGAGGCAACAAAGCAGTGCATAGAGGACAACCGCTACATTAACATTCCATTGACCAAACATGGAACAAGAACCCGATGTGGCAATTGAGAGCTCAGATGGAACTTTAGCATCGATACTTCAATAACATCGATGATGGTAAATCCTTCTGACAGCTATTTTGAACATTCTCTTCTTAGAGGTTGCTGTAAATTATAAGCCTATTAGTGATAGCATGCTAAGGTTCTAGGGCCCTATGATCTTCCAGTAGTGCTATCTTGAACTACCCTGCCCAATAGTTGGGACTTTGTTAGGTAGACGATTGCGCATGTCGATCTCTAATATAACAGGAAAAGGTAGAAGGAGGTTTTCCGGAGATCATAAAGGAAGTAGGAAAAGGCTTCATGGGGAAATCCATTCTGAACATTTGAGGGTCCCTCGCCACACCATGATTGGACAACGCCTTCCACTGGAATCCGAAAAAAGGTCAAAGCGAACATGAAAATTTCAACACAAAGTTGTTTCACCACACCACAAGAATCAAGTTTGGGGGAGGATATGTCGAGAGGCACCCATCCTCTGACCCAACCCCTAAGAGGAATGACCTCGATATTCAACCTACGACAATGGTTGAGCGCTTGAAGAGATTGTGGAAACTCTCACCTGTTAATGACTAACATAAGCAGCATCGTTGTCACCCGGGGAGTAAGCAAGCTTGGGGAAGGCAATGCCAACACATTGTTCTTGGTCAATTTTTATAAGTTTACCTTAAGCTTATGTTACTTCATTCTCTATTAGTTACATATTGTTCTTGATCAAGGTCTATAAGTTAACCTTACATTTTTTTCAATTGTTCACAAACATCTGGTAGTGTAATGATTTGAGGGAAAAGCTAACTCGATATTGTATGCTTTTAGCATTTGGATTGGCCACTCATAGGTGACTTCAACACTTCGTGATTGCATCAAATCGCCTGCCAAAATTTATGCCCCCAGGCTTGAAGATGTGCTCCGATGAGCGCCTTCCGCTGAGGGATGCCCATCCCATTTAAAAATAGAGCCATATCAATACTCGTCCCTTCCATTGACAATATGCTCACTTGATGATGAAATCAAACAGTTCTCCTATGAGCTTTTCTCACAATTTTTCCTATGGATTGGCAAACCTAACAAGGGGACTAAATGAAGTGCTTAGTTACCAATTGTAGAGATCACTAGTGTGTCCGACCAAAGAGATGGAGGGGTGAATTTCGGTCGATAATCTCTTTCTAATCTGAGGGTGCTCCAATCACAATTTTGTTATTATCATAAATAATTTATGTGATTATGTATTTGTAACACTATTTATTTTTGGTTATTTATAACGTAATCCATGTTATTTGGAAACATAATTTGTGATTATGTTTTTTGTAACATTATTTATGTGTTGTTATTTATAACATAATCCATGTAATTTGGAAACATAATTTGTGATTATGTATTTGTAACATTGTTTATGTGTTGTAATTTATAACATAATCCATGTAATTTATTCTGTTGTTATTTATAGTATAATCCATGTAATTTGCAAACATAATTTGTTATTATGTATTTGTAACATTATTTATGTGTTGTTGTTTATAACATAATCCATGTAATTTATTGTTATGTGTTGTTACTTATTTCTAAATCCTTATGTAAATTTATATGCATAGGGAAAGTAGAAAAATGGACAGTCATGAAGACGAGTTTATAATTCAAGAGATGATTAGAGACAGCTCAAACGACAGAGAAGATCCTAGCCACGACACAGATCAATACCTCAACCTCAAAAACACTGGTGGTCCTGACGATGTAAAGAAATCTATCAATGTCTTCACCGTTATTTGTGAACTTGACATACCATTGTAGTAATACTTGTTTTTTGATTTTTTTTTGTTTGTTAGCAACCCGAGGCCTCTGGTTTGAAGAAGTCATAATTGCATAGAGGTCTAGCTGGAAAGAAGAACTTTGAGCCCCGCTTCTGTCGATGAGTTCGCAAAAGATGGAACACCACACTCACCATCGCATAATGCAACTAAGTTTGTGAACTATTGTGGCTATCTCGTCAAGCACAACCTTCCATTTAGCTTACAAAGATGGAGGCCCAATCCTGTCAATAATCCACATGCATTTTCTCAAGCGCTAGAAAAAATGTTATGGGAAGATTTGAAAGCTAAGTTTAACATCCCTAAAGAACATGAGAAGTGGGTCCATGACTGAGCTCTAAAGAAGATGGTGGTTCTATTTTAGCGTCACAAGAAGCAACTATACTCAGACTTCAAGAAGGATGGGAAGGTGCTAGACTTTTAGGTGTTCCCACAGTATTGGGGCCACTGGGATGAGTTCTTGCGTTACAAGGCATCGGATGAAGGGAAGGTATGAGCAACACAAAAGACGATAAGTGGTGGAAGCTAGCAATATAAACACACCCTCGGCCCAGGTGGTTACAAAAAGAAAGCTGAGAAGTGGGCCAAGATGGAAGCATATCTCAAGCTAAAAGGTATCACCCCTGCAACGCACAACTAGCCAGATCATTTAAAGTAGCAGTACTATGGCCATGGTGGAGGCCTCGCAAAAGATCGCAACTTGGTATTCAAGGAAGAAAAAATGGAGGAGCTAACAAAAAAGTGAATGATATCATCGACAAGATTGCGATAGGAGAATTCGTCCCTGATAAAGAAAACGACGAGCTAACTCACATCCTTCAGAACCCAAAGCACCCAAGTCGTACAATAGCATATGAAAGTTCACCATGGAAGTATGCCTTTGCTGCGAATGCAGAGTCATAAGCCGAGAATAGGAGCAAGGCCAATGAAGAGGCAATGGTGTATAACTTGGAAAATGAGCTAGCCCAAACCAAACAGCTATTCCCTCCTTGGAAAATGAGCTAGCTCAAACCAAAGCAGCTATTCCTTCCAAGGTTGCATGTCAAGTGACAATTGCAATCGATTCCATAAGGATGCAAGGGTTACTGCTTTCTCCTAATGACATGGTTAGCCTTAAGCACCCATTCTGTACAAGAGTATATGGAAGTAGCGTTGCTTCCATGGAGCTCCCTAATGATCGATACCATGTGGATGAGATTCAACATTGAATACGGTGTGAGCTTCACATACCAGTGATAAACCTGGCCATTAGGGTGGCTTACGGTATGGTCTCACTGCCTATACCAGGTCAGATACACCACAGTAAAGAGATTCCATATGGGTACTCAGTTGTCAGCGTTGATGAAGTGTGTGAAGGGTATGGAGACATAAAGCTCGAAATCCAAGGTGGTAGTGGAGAAATACGGCTGTCAGAGGCTCTACATGGATTCATTCTATGGAGAAAATAGTTCATTAAAATTGTTACAAGTTCCGCCAAGGTAATCACAGCAAGTGGGGTTCCTCCACCACTAGACTCTCCAGATAGAAGCCTCTGACCTCGAAATAAGATCCCCTCACCTCCACGCAGGAGGATTAAACATCTAGAGAAGAGCCCCTGGCCTCCACACTGTAGCCCCGAACCTCTACAAAAGAGCCACTGTAGGACTGAATACTACGACTAGTGGGGGTGAATAGTTGCAGTTGAAAACTCAAATTCAAAACCCCGACTCAAAACTTTAGCAAAGGAAGCTACATACCGTCCATTGAGAGGATACATACCAAACACAAACTGGAAGCACAAGCTCAAATTTTGAAGAGAGAAGATGCAAAACGAGCTAACCTTGGGAAGACAGCAGATTTCAGCCAGATGGGCTGCAAAGAAATTTTCCAAAATGCTTCAAGCAAAGCACTAAAAATGCCCAAAAAATTACCACACCCTCATAAGATAACAGAGAGTAGATCCTAAAAAATTCAGATCAAATGCAGAAATATTAGACTGTCGGATCATCTGATGTACATAGACTGACACCCTAAAAAGATTTGATTAAAAACCCTATCAAACCAGCTCCAAAAATCATGACATTTTTACTGAATGGTGACAAGGGGTTATGGAATCCACAAAATTTCAGCTCAATAGGACAATAAACTGAAACCAACACACATCGGACCGTCCGATGCTCAAAAACAAGCAGATAACCCAAGAGACAAATACCAAAACCAGTTCAAAACGGCTCCAAAAACTCTGAAATTTGTATGGGAGCTCTATGATTCATAGGGCTAGAGCTCCACAAAATTCCAGTCCAAAATTTGAAGGTTTGAACACTGAACTGACCAAGGCTTGAAGATAGACAGAAACTGCAGGAAAACTAGACAGCAGAAAACCACCCCGGTTCTTGAGCTCCCAAACACAAATCCTGACCAAACCTTCTCCAATCTTCACGAGATTTTCCACAGTCTCTACTAGCACCATTCCAAATCTTTACCCAAAGATATACGGGAAAAGATCACGGGATTAGCGGGAATTTCAGATCTCGTGAAGAGGTGAATACTTGGGCAAGAAGGGAAAAGGTCAAGAACACTCGCTCGTGGAAATCCTGTAGGATTGAGATGTTTTAAGACATAATCTCCACATTCCTAGCAAGTCCAAGACACTAGCAATAGAATGGATCCAAGCTTGGCCAAAGCAAACATCCTAAAAGCCATGGATTGGAGCCAAAAACCAAAGGGAAAAGGGGATGAGAAGCACAAAAGCTTGCAGCACAAAATCACTTGGAATAGATGGCCCAAAAGGGTCTCAAGGTTGAGATTACAAAGAAGGATCTCATCCCAAGCAACCACCCTCGACTTCCCTCTTGATTTGGAGGCTAAATCTCACTCTAACCTCTCTAAACTTTGAGCTCTTAGCTTAGGGACAAAAATCACAAGACAAAGACTCACCTAGCAGCCAAGAGAGGATCTAATGACCGGCCCTTAGCCTATATATACCCTAGTGCTCTTTAGATAGTTTTGCACTTAGGTCCCTACAACTAGAAATGCCCTGAGGGGCTGAAACGAAAGAGTACAAGATATTTCGGGACGGACGACCATGACGAAGTCTTGATCTTCGTAAGTTCCATGCAATCCTTAAATGTTCTCCACATGGATAGTAGTCCAATCCACGATCTGCCCTGGGTTTTGAAGTTAGAAACTAGGAAACTTTAGGAAGTCTCCACTTAGGCCAGATTTGGCCCGTGTCTTCTATCTTGGTGAGTCATGGCCCAACTCAGCAAGGCTTGGATAGCTTGGGTGGCAATTTTGAGCCAAAGCCGCCAAAGCACTCTCACACGTCTTCGCGCCATGTACTCTGGTTGGAGCACCATGGATGCACCTGGTTTCTCCTATCCATCAGAGCTGCCTCACCGTCCATCAGAGGAGAGGACTTACACCACTGTTGCCAATCCGCCCCTCCATGTACCGAGCTCTTGTGACTAACAAATGCCAAGCCTTTGCCTCTGCCCATCGAGGTCTTCTGCCCGAGTCCATCCGGGTCTTCATCTCCTACCTCCCATCCATCGGAGGGCCTCCTATCCATTGGAGGGCTTGAGCTTGTTGACAATCACTCATCACACTAGGACCACAATGAGGCCGGTCCGTTGGCTCTCAATCTCCCCTTTGATGAGTGCATTGTCAACACCCTTAACCTGTAATCGAAAATAGAATAAAGACAAGAAGAAAAGTGTAAAAACAAAAAGAAAGAAGATAAGAAGAAGTTGCTCAAGATGCTAGAAAACCAAACACAAGCAGAGAAGGGCAAATTGAAGCAACAAAAACAAAGCCAAAGATCGACCCCTAAGACATGAGAAACCACTCAACGCAGTTGATCAAACTAAAGCATGACCCCTCAAAAAGAGGCAAACTGGCTCAACACAGTCATGCTAAGGCAAAGCATCAGCTCCTCCAGAATGAGGCAAAAGGCTCAACACACCAATGCAAGAGCATGCTAAAAAGCTCAAACTCCCTCTGAAATGCATCCTCACAATTGCAATATGAATACAAAGCCCCCCTCAACTAACTTTCCCAAAAGTTCTCCCCCTTAGAACAACAATCTCTCCCTCTTGTTGACAATGGACACATCAAGGGTTCATAGAACTCAACTCCCCCTAAACAAGACGACTCCCCCTCAAAATATTCAACAGGGCATAAACAATTTAGAGACTTGCAATATTCAAATTTGACCACTTGTAGCATAGAAGCTAGTACTAGGTATATGCTAGGGGTTATTTACTTGTCTTGCCACTTCTTACCAACCATTGCTAGGCCTAGGTTCAGAAAACCATCAGAAGCTTAAGACAAGATTTTGATCATACACAGCTTAGTCCAAGTTCTTGCCAAAGTGAAAAGGCAAGGCTATCTTGAACTAAGTTAGTGTGACAAGCAAATCCACCGGGATCTTTTGAATTCAGCTTAAAAGACACCCCTTGTAAACATCTATAATTCAGATTTCAGATTTAGGCAAGGTGTCACAAATGCTTAGGCAACAATTTAACTAAAGCATACAACTAGAATATCCATGCATGAAAAGATAGCATAACATTCAACATTCCTACACATGCTAGGTAGCCAAGTCAAGTGGTAACAATGTTTTGGATCTTCAGGAAATAGTAGTGACTTAGCTCACAAAAGATATTAGATAGATTCAATGAGCTTAGCAAACCATGATTATCCAAGCACAGTACAATCGAGCACAAGAAAGTACCAACTGGTCATTCAAGATGAGCTCTAGTGCTAGTGTAGTGAAAATGCATATATTACATGACAGCAAAGCATGATATGATCCAAACATGCAGAAAAAGCCATCCAAGAGACCAAGACCAAAATCTTCCCAAGCGAAGACAAAAACCACATCACATACCTGATAAGCTCAAAACTTGAGGGAAATCCCCCTGGACCTTTCGGGGTGCATGCACGCCCTAAGGTCACCTCCTCTACGTCCACAACGGGTGCATCTCTGCATGTATAGTAAGCGGTCCTTGTAGAGGTGGAACACATGAAGTAGTGGAAGTAGTGGTACAAATATCCTCCTCGAAGGTTGATGTAGCAGAGTGGAACTCCCCCTCAACTCGAGCCACCTAGCATCCAAAAACTAGACATAAAGAAAGATAGAAGACACCAATGAACTAAATATGTCCATGGATCAAGTTTAGGAGTTAGAGCAGGCAAACATGCATATAGATGATAGATGCCACCTGTGGAAGGAACCACTTGTGGGATTTAGACACAAGGCATGAATCCTACAAGTCAAAGTGAGCACATATATACAAGATTCACGGATGCAAAGAAAATAAAAACTAAAACTAGCACACAAGGCATGATCCACATGAATAGCATGTCACAAGCCGAAGCGAGAATGGCATGGTGTTCATGTGTATCACAAAACAGCAAAAGAGGCTAAACAAGCATGCTAAGCAACACAAAATGAACCATATGAATAATTTGCCAATAGCCAAACAAGAATAGCAAGACTGTTCACGAGGATCTCACAATAACAAGCAAAAGTGACTAGTCCACTAACACAAATAAAGCTAGCAAGATATGGTATATGAAAGAAACACAAAAACTAGCATGTCATGTGGCTAGCCCACCAAAACAGAAACAAACCTAGCAGGCAAAATCTACTAAAGAAAATGCAAGCAAAACAACTAGGAACACTCAATCTGATTACAAGTGAATAACATGTCCAAGCTAAGAAAACATGGCACGAGATTCACAATATTCACGAGCAAGCATGCAGGGGAGACTAGACTAACAATAGAGGCATACAACTAGCAAACTGAAAGCTAGCATGCTATGTGGCTAGTCCACCAAGCATACAAGCATGAAGGCTAAGTACCAAGAGAAGCACAAAACAAAAGGCACAACTTTGATAAGACACAGAAAAGAGAGCAAAAAGTAAAGCTCTCATCTATACTAAGGATACAAGCCCACATGAGCACCTCAGAGACTGAAGAACCATCAACTCTTACTCATCACATGTTCTCTAGAACTCAACCTACAAGATCAATGATATATGGAGGGGCAGATGGTCCGACACTGGGGGGGTTAGTGAAACTGCTGAACCAGTGCTGAGCCATCTGCTCAAACGAGCTGTAAAGACTATAAAAAAATCGTCCCTCATACCACGATTGAGGTAATCATGACTAACAAAGCATGGACCCTCAAACTTTCTCCTAAATCCACCATCACGAGGTGCATAGCCATGCTGAATACGACTGGCAAAGCATCTCTTACCAAGAGCATAGTCTTGAAAGCCACCTCCACGCTCACCACCCACACGGTGCTGTCTCTCAAACTCATTGCTGAGGAGGATCTTGCCTACGACCCTGGTAGAATTGATCCTAGTTCCCCCCCCCACCCAGCCTTTTGCTGCCTCTCAACCCGATTCCTCCTGAAGCAAAACTCCTCCAAGTGACCATTTGGCTGGCAAAACTCACAGTGGTAGACAGGTCCCTTGAGAGAGGGGTTAGGCAGTGCCTTCGCTTGCCTAGGATGTGGTGGTCTGCCCATGGGTCGTGCAGGCTGCTAGGTCTTTTCCTTGCTACTAGGATGCTTGAGAATCTCAGTCACTATCTTATCCAACTTAGCATGTGGGGCTTGGGCATCCAATACTGCTTCTTTGGGGCAGCCTTGCGTGGCTCATGGAAAACACCATTAGTAGTAGGTTGGGGAGAGGCAGTCTTAAACTTAATTGGGGCACTCTTCTCACCCGGGGTACTGCACTCACCAAACCAAATGCCACTCATGTCACCCTCAGCTCTCTTGGTGCATTCTATGATCATTCCCAGCTAGGGTTGCCTAGCATATATCCAACTCAGCACCTAAAACAAATGAGCGTTCTCATCCTCTATGTCTAGCTTGTCTCCCCTTAGTTCCTCAATCACCACAATCTGAGCAACACAAAACTCACAGTCCAAAGACGGAATAGGGGTAGCTAACTTCTCCAACTTCCTAATAGCAGCATCCTTCTCCACCATCCACAACCTCAAAGTGAGACAGTTCTCACAAGTCTCAAGAGGTGCTGAAAGAACCTCAAAGTCAGCTCTCAACTGCTCAACTTTAGCTCTCAAAGTAGGACAGAGCAAACACACACCTAAAAGCGTTGGTCTAGCCCAAAGCTCCTCCAACTCCTTGAGCTGCCCCTCACACTTCTCTCTCAGCTCAGTTAAATCACTAGCTAGATGGGGGCAAGACTCACACTCAAGCTCCGCACTCAAAATAGGCTCAACTAGTTTGGACTGGAGCTTGCCTAACTCAACTTTCAGCCAATCTATCTCCTCTACCTGACGCGTATACTTGCTCCTCTGCTCACAAATATCAGTCATCAAAGACTCATAGGTAGGGCACTCAGTCTCACAAGCTGCAATTGGCACAGACTTCAGCCTGTCAATGTCTGCCCTAGCATCAGCTAGCTTGGCCTTCAACTTTTGCTGCTTCTTGACAACCTTCTCAAGCATCTTATCCTAGGACTTCGGAGAATTACTATACCCCTCCATCATCTCAAGAATTTGAGAATCATCAGGCATTACCTCATCACCAGAGGCATTACCTCATTACCTCCTTCCACTTGTGCTTGGGCTTGTGTCTTCCAGAAATAAAGTAGAGGCCAGCTAGGCCACCAAGCTCTTTCTTCTTGCCTTTCTTGATGGCGAACTCCTCGTCGATCGAACTAGAGGAAGAAGAAGAGGTAGCCGACTTGATGTAGCGTTCGCTCACATCGGCAAGGAAAGCCTTTTCACGCCTCCAGTTGTCCTTCAGGAAGTTCTTGAACTTCCTCTTCATGTCGCATGAGTGGTGCTTGCTGGAGTCAGAGTCACTGGGAGTAGCTCTTGCCTTTCTTGAAGAAGTCATTCTGCTAGTTCGGGCACTCGACAATGAAGTGGCGGACCTCTCCGCAGTCAAAGAACTTGTGCCACTCTCCTCTCTTCTTGCTCATGCGATTGTCATATGCGCACTGAAAGCGACTAAATACCATGCATAGGTCTTCATCCCCTAGTGGTCCCAACTGCTCCTCTATCACGGACATCAAAGCAGAGAACGAAAAAACTATGAAGTGGGGGTTAGTAGCAGCCTCTTTGGAGCATGAAGCCAAGGCCAAGCTCTTGGAGCCAGTACCATCACGAATATCTATCATCTGGTAATCCACCTCTATGGCCTTGAGCTTACTATAGAGCTCCTTTACACCTAAAGTGACATACCTTGCCGACTCGAAAATATAGTTCTTCTTGATCTCTCACAATTTTCTATCCAAGGAATACAGCAGCTTGACATCCTGTTGATGGTTAGAGTATGGGAGCAAACAAGGGATCCACAAACTCTCTAGGCTTTTGAACAAAGTTCTCATATTCACGCCTGTAAGTCTCAACAAGACGACCCTTGACTGTCACAGTTCCCTCATGGTGTGCGCTGAGCAGAGACTAGATCTTACAGGCGGTTTCAAGGTGACTTACCCTCTAATAGTCCACCAGACCAAGTCCTAGAGAAGAGATGGCTCACCGCCTTGTAATTCGCAGTGCGCTAAGCAACGAGCGCCGGTGTGGTATGCTCGGCAACAGAGAGCACTGCAAAAGTTGTACTCTGAGTAATGTTCCATATGTCCTCGCTCTAGCTAAGCAAGAAAGCCATCATCCGACCCTTCCAGTAGGTGTAGCCATCCGAGCCGAGAACCGAAACCTTCCTAGAATGAGTCATAGTCGCTTTTGGTTCTCACCGGTAAAGGTATGAATAAACCTAACTGGCTCCGATACCACTTGTAGGACCGAAGACTATGACTAGAGAGGGTAAATAGGAGCAGCTGGAAACTCAAATTCAAAACCCCGGCTCGAAACTTTACCAAAAGAAGCTAGATACCGTCCACTAAGAGGATACGTATCTAACTTACAACGCGTGCTTAGTACCGTCAACTGAATAGATACATACCAAATACAAAGCAGAAGAATACGCTCAAATGCCGAAGAGAGAAGACACAAAATGCGCCAACCATGGGAAGACAGCAGATTTCAACCAGACAGATCTAACTCACAACGCATGCTTAGTACCGTCAACGGAATAGATACATACCAAATACAAAGCAGAAGAATACGCTCAAATGCCAAAGAGAGAAGACACAAAATGCACCAACCATGGGAAGACAGCAGATTTCAGCCAGACAAAGCTGCAAAAAAATTGCAAAAACGCTTCAAGCAATGTTCCAAAAATCTCCCAAAAATTACCACAACCTTAAAAGACAATAGAGAACAGCTCCTAAAAAATTCAGAACAAAAGGAGAAATATTATACCATCAGACCATCCGTTGATTTGAGCATCAGACCGCCTAATGTACACAGACTGACACCCTGAAAAGATTTGACTAAAAACCCTATCAAACAAGCACCAAAATTATGAAATTTTTACTGAAGGATGAGAAGGGGTTAAGGAACAACTGCCCAAAATTTTAGCTCAATTGAACAAGAAACAAAAATCCAACACACATTGTAGCCATCCCATGGTTTGACCATCGGACCGGCCGATGCTCAAAAACAGGTAGATAACCCAAGAGACAAATACAAAAACTAGGTCAATACACCTCCGAAAAATCTAATATTTGTATGGGAGATTTAAGATTCACAGGGCTAGAGCTCTACAAAATTTTAGCCTGAAATTCGAAGGTTTGACCACTAAACCAACCAAGGCTTGAAGATGGACAGAAACTGTAGGAAAACTGGACAGCAGAAAACCAGCTTGGTTCTTGAGCTCCCAAACCCAAATCCTGACCAAACTTTCTTCAACTTGCACAGGATACACTAGCACCATTCCAAAGCTTTTCCCAAAGATCTATTGAAAAAGATCACGGGATTAGTGGGAATTTCAGATCTCGTGAAGAGGCGAACACTTGGGCAAGAACGGAAAAACTCAAGAACAACTTGCTCATGGCAATCCTGCATGATTGAGATGTTTTAAGACATAATCTCCGCATCCTAGCAAGTACAAGACACTAGCAAAAGAATGGATCCAATCTTGGCCAAAGCAAACACCCAAAAAGCCAAGGATTGAAGCCAAAAACCAAAGGGGAATGGTGAGGAGAAGCATACAAGCTTGCATCATGAAATCACATGGAACAGATGGCCCAAAACGATCTCAAGATTCAGATTACAACTAAGGATCTCGTCCCAAGCAACCATCCCCACCTTCCCTCTTGATTTGGAGGCTAAATCTCACTCTTACCTCTATAAACTTTGAGCTCTTAGCTTAGGGCAAAAATCACAAGACAAAGACTAACCTTGCAGCTAAGAGAGGTTCTAATGACCAGCCTTTAGAATATTTATACCCTAGTGCTGTTTAAACAGTTTTGCACTTAGGTCCCCAAAACTTGAGATGCCCTGAGAGGCTGAAACGAAAGAGTACAAGATATTTTGGAATGGACGACCACGATGAAGTCTTGATCTTCGTAAGTTCCACGCAATCCTCAGATGTTTTCCACATGGCTAGTAGTCCAATCCACAATCCACCCCCATTTTTGAAGTCACAAATTGGGAAACTTTAGGTAGTCTCCGCCTGGGCCGAATTTGGCCCATCTCTTCAATCTTGGCTAGTCATGGCCCAACTCACCAAGGCTTGAATAGCTTGGGTGGCAGTTTTGACCCAATGCCTCCAAACAACTCTCGCACGTCTTCACGTCGTGCACTCAGTTTGGAGCACACGAATACACCACTGTTGCCAATCCGCTCCTCTATGTACTGAGCTCCCGTGACCGACAAACGCTGAGCCTTTGCCTCAGCCCATTGAGGTCTTCTATCCGAGTCCATCTGTGTCTTCATCTCCTACCTCCCGTCTGTCGGAGGCCCTCCTATCTACTGGAGGGCTTGAGCATGTTGATAATCACTCATCACACTAGGAGAGCAATGGGGCCAGTCCATTGGCTCTCAGCCGCCCTGACCCTCCAAAGAAGTCACAACAAACAAGCAGCTCCTTAGTAAGGATGACACAAAACAAGCTACCTTATGAGTGCATAGTAGAGGAGACACATGCAATAGTGGCAGCCGATGCCAAGGCGCAAATATTCATGAACAGAAGCCCCAAGAGAAAACACTGATAGATCCAAGGACGCGTGCGTTCTTTACGAAAATGGTTGAACCAAGCAGGAAAAAAATTTCTATCAGATTACAAACGCACGGTGATGAAAGCAGCTAGTCAGCAAAAGCATCATAAGATGAATGATATGCCCTATAACTTGGACAACAGCCACAAGCCACTGCTCATATGGCTCTGTTAAGCACCAAAATGGGCAGGTCAATGCTAATGCATTTTCTCTGCATATTTCGTATAGAATTGTGCTCTTCTGGTAATGTGCAACATGTTGGATAGTTTTGAGCCTATTTCAATAAAGACACAAAGAAGGCCTTGGAACTTCATCAAGATGAAGTCAAATCAAGAGTTTCAATACACCAAGTCGTAGCCCTAGTCGAGCCGACCAAATCGGATATATGGATCGCCTAATACGGAGTATGGATGGAGAAGATATGGCCTTTGAAAGATTGCCTTGCCTGGGCAACAATGGACTATCCGATAGCTTATGCCGGATAGTCCAGTGCAACATGGGTTTTGCCCTGTAAATATTGGAAAGTCTAGTCCGGCACACCGGATAGTCCGGTGGAACACTATTTTATCCGAAAAGGACTTTACAATTCATTATAGATCATTTTAGGACATGTTTTGGCTTATAAAAGGGGTAAGACCGTCCCTCCCTATAAATATAAATAGCCACAACCAATTGAGGCACCCCAATCGAACCAAATCATCTACTTTTATCGTTTTTACCTTTTATATCTTTGCCCTACTTTTCTTCCTGCATCTCAACGATGACTTGGACGCGTTCTAGGTGAACTGCTAATCCTAGAGCAACCCTACAATCCATCCTACCCGATGGGGTCCCTCCAAGGAGTTTGGATCTAGGTATACCCGAGCTCCCAAGAGCTCTTCGAACAGTCCGACGCACGTCGCCGGATAGTCTGACACTACCGGACAGTCTGACGTCCGCTAGTTTACCCCAAAGCATTGTTCGTTGCATAGAGAAGCTTAGGTTTCATGTGGTATATTGGCTAGACAAGTGCAAACATACTTTTTGGTGACTCCGCTGGGGATAGAAGTAACAGATTGAAAACAATCAGCTCCAATGGCCGGTCTCTTGGATCCATCCGAAGTCACCACCGACAACATCATCGCGCCTACACTTGAAGAGACTCCTGAAGATGTTCGGTGACAATTCCAAGAGAGGCTGAAGATACAAGCTGAAGATCTGAAGCGCACAAAGCAATGCAAGGAAGAAGAGTTGCGGAAACTTCTCTCTTGTTACAAGAAGGTCCGAGGAGGAGAGATCACCCAGCTTAAGGAATATAAATACCCCCTCTAGATAGTGCCATGCCTGACGCAGCATCTAGTGCAATTATCCCTTAAAATCTAGATACAAAAATTGTTAGTGTTGTTGATGGTGCTATTACTGCAAGTATAAATAATAGATTTGATGGTATGGCCAGTAGTATTTTTGATGTTATTGATAAATGTATAGGTGCCAAGCTTAAACAACCTGTCGGCAATGATTTGCATGCATCTACTTCTAATGTTACTACCGATCAAGGTGCCACACTAGGATGATTCCTAATGTATCTAATGTCCTTATACCTAGAGTACCTATTTCTGCTACACCAGTACCTCATATACAACGCCGAACAACTATTGGGGATTTAGCTGGTGGAGAGATTCCAGCTAATCTTGCTAGCATTTCAATCCCACATCTTACCACTACACACACTACACATATTAGAGCTTTTGCGTATGGTTTGGCACCGCATATTCCACATACCTTGCCGAACATTACATCATATCCGCCTTATACATCCACGCCACTTGTTACAAATAGAGTGACTTTCTCTGAGCTAGTGCATCGACCTTCGGCTAATGAGGTAGAAAGAGACAATTTTAAAGTCGAATTAGTGAGAGTTATGAGGGAGTCTTTCAGCTTGGAACTTAAAAGTAAATCTAGGACCTATCATAGGCCATACCCCGATAACTATGAATATATTCCATATCCTCCAGAGTATAGAATTCCTGACTTTGTCAAATTCACTGGTGCAGATAATAGGACCACGTTAGAACATGTTGGCCACTTTCTTATACAATGTGGTGAGGACACCAATAGTGGGGTTTTAAGTATTAGATGATTTCCTGTGTCTCTATCTCGTGCTGCATTTACTTAGTTTACTTCATTGCCTCCCAACTCAGTTCATACTTGGCAAGATTTAGAGAAGAAATTCTATGATTATTTCTTTACTAGAGAAACTGAGATGTGATTGTCAAACCTTACATCGGCTAAGCAAAAACCAAATGAATTTGTCTCTGACTATATTGGACAGTTTATTGATAGCAGAAACCATGCTTTGGTTTGGTAATTTCTAATAAGGATTTGGTTGATCTAGCTTGTGATGGTTTACTTGATTTTCTTAAGGAAAACCTAGAAGGGCATGATTTTAGTGATATCAACCGGGTATTTTAGAAAGCTCTAGCTAATGAAAGCCAAGTTAAAGATAAAAAGTCCAATCGTCCTATTTATGTGCTAGGTTCTGATTCTAGCAATTCGGACGATGAAGGCAAAGATGTTTATGCTTCTGAATTTGTATGGTCATCTATAAACAAACCAAGCACTCGTGATTCCCTTAAGCCAATTTCTAAAATCCAGCAAGATGAGCGTAACTTTACTTTCAATCCGACTAAGTGTGACAAAATATTTGATGAATTGATGAAATCCAGAAAGATTAAATTATCACATGCTATGCCACCGCCTGATGAGTTGAAGAAGCGGGCTTATTGCAAATGGCATAATTCATTTTCCTATGCAATGAATGATTGCAATGTTTTTTGTTGGCAGATACAAGCAGCCATTCATGAGAAACATTTAATTTGCGGTATGAAAATTGATCAAGAGTCATTTCCAATGAATACCATTGACTTGCAGGGTGCAAAGGTGTTAGTTTGGCCACATCAAGTCGAATCAACCAAAGGAAAGAATGTAATCATCAGAACAGAGAAAGTAGAGCCCCTGAAAAGAGTTAGCACAAAGCCGATGCAGAAAGCATCAGGGCTCAGGGGCAAGACAAGGCTAAGGCAAAAGACTCTGTGAGAGCCAGACTGTCTGATGACCAACACCGGACTATCTGGTGCCCTTTGCCGGACTGTCCGATGTCAGTCACCGGACTGTTTGGTAGCTCCAGAAGTTCCAGGAAATAGCTCCACATCAGAAAATAAGGGAAGACAGAGTTTTTCAGAGCTCTTAGGCCAAATATGAGAAGGAAGGGGTTGCCGAGAAGAAGATTCAACTTGGAAATAACACGACTTCAAAGTCCTCACATAAGGGTAATATGCAATCGAGTTCAATAAATAATTCTCTTGTTATGGCATGTTATCCTTTAGGGCGACTTCATCGTGGTCTTGGCCATATTTTTATTATTACCCAACTTCTGTTTTTGCTAATATGTGGATGCCTCCATAT
The DNA here is from genome assembly GCA_030272315.1 of Paspalum vaginatum. Lineage (NCBI taxonomy): Eukaryota > Viridiplantae > Streptophyta > Magnoliopsida > Poales > Poaceae > Paspalum > Paspalum vaginatum. The sequence goes on along the minus strand of CM059017.1, from coordinate 36,296,665 downwards.
GTTCAATACTCTTGCCCATATCCTTATTATGGAACATTACAATGACCGATTAATGAAAATCTAGTCAAGGATACACCTTTTGTTTCCAATTTACAAATGGAAGGAAACCAACAAGAGTCTGAAAGTCTACGGCCGAGGTGGTGCCGCCTAGGCTTATCTCATACTCAGAAGAGAAGGATTTAGCGTTTGCATAAGCAAGAATCAAAGGATCAGCAAGCAGATGTGATGGCGCTTATGAAGGATGTATGGAGGCCTAAGAAGATTGTTTCAATGCCACCTTGATGTAATCAGGATTTATGGCTGATAATAGCTCTTATCGCCCTTAGTTTTGAACATGGCCAATGTAATATGTTAACCATCACACTAAGCCATTTTTTGGTGCAAAAGGATGCTTTTGGTTCGTAACCTCCGCCAAAAGGCAGGGGGCATGTGTTGAGCACCAAAATGGGCAAGTCAGTGTTAATGACAGTTTTTTTGCATATTTCGTATAGAATTGTGTTCTTCAGGTAATGTGCAACGTATTGGACAGTTTTGAGCCTATTTAATTGAAGGCACAAAGAAGGCCTTGGAACTGCATCAAGATGAAGTCAAATCAAGAGGTTCAATACACCAAGCCCTTGTTGAGCTGAACAAATAGGATATATGGATCGCATAATTCAGAGTCCGAATGGAGAAGATATGGCCTCTAGAAGATTACCTACCTTAGCAATATCGGACTATCGGTAGCTTATGCCAGATAGTCCGGTGGAACATGGGTTTTGCCCCATAAATACCGGATTGTCTGGTCCTGTACACCGGATAGTCCGGTAGAACCCTGTTTTATCCGGAAAGGACTTTCCAATTCATTCTAGGTCGGTTTTGGACATGTTTTGGCTTGTCAAAAGGGCAAGACCATGCCTCCCTATAAATATAAAGGGCCTCGGCCAATTGAGCCACCACAATCGAACCAAATCATCTACTTTTATCATTTTTACCAATCTATCTTGTTGTTCTCCCTGCATCTCGACAGTGACTTGGAGACATCCTAGGTGGCTTAGTGAGCCTAGAGAAACCCTATGATCCATCCTTCCTGATGGGGTCCCTTCTTGGAGTTTCGATCTAGGTCTCCTCGAGCTCCCAAGAGCTCACCAGATAGTCCAACACTCGCCGCCGGATAGTCTGGCGCTACCGGATAGTCCGACGCACGCCACCGGACAATCCGGCGTCTACCAATTTACCACCAAAGCTTTGTTCGTTGCATAGAGAAGCTTAGGTTCATGTGGTATATTGGCTAGACAAGTGCCAACACCCTAAGAATGAGATGAACTAGAAAGGGTGGCTAAAGAAATGGGTGTTATGGTAGAATAGCTGCTAGGGCAGCAAGAATTTGAATCGGCGGTAGAAGTTTGGAAATATGAGAAATGGAATGCCACTAGTGAAGCCAGATCTTGTCAAAGACCTAACAACACAAATGCGTAGATTCCATGCCTAGTACATGAAGAAATCCGCAGCCAAAAAGGGTTACCTCCTAGTTGTGCGTATAAAAGATATTGACTACTTCGATGCGTTGATTTGTTATATATGGATTTCAAAGATATTTATGAGGTATACCATGGAGGCACTCTCTACATCTCTCTCGTCAGCTGATGGGTTTTGTAAGTGTGCTTTATGCATCAACTCTCCTCAAGCATCTATATATTCATCGTTTTTGTGTCATCCTAACACCTACTTCACATCGATTGCATGATGGAGATCCAAAGGTGCCGTAAATCACATATTTACGATATGGGCTTCATGGACCCTGTTGTCATTAAACAGAAGGCCATAAACGACCATCGTGAGATAATAAGGTAGAGGGTAGTAAAGTTTTTTATCAACCAACATTTCAAGCAATTCATACTTCTACCTTACAACTTGGGGTTAGTGTGTATTAACTTGAATCTCGTACATTTTCCATTTATAATTGTTTCGTCTAATATGCTCTGATTGTTTAATTGTTCAGTTTCCACTGGATACTGCTTATCATAGAGATGGAAACTCGAATTATTAATGTCCTTGACTCGATGAGGAAGCCAACCTCTGACTACGACGAAGACGTGGACATCTTAACGAGTATTTCATGTCATTTCATCTCAACTATCTAATATATTCATGGCATTTTATCATCTCAACTCTGTCATTCATTTTCATGTGCAGTGCATGGAGAGAACTGCGCGAAAGCCAGCCAAGCCATTAGAGTAGAAATTAAGCTTAGACCAAACTTTCGTGTATGAATGCATGATTGCATGAATGTCATATCTTCTTTGCCAATAATGTGTACTAACTTTTTATCTTTAAGTGTTATAGATAGGGTCAAAGCATCAATATATATGGATACTATGTTTGTCAGTTCATTCACAATTGTGTGACACAATGTGATATGAGTGTATATAAACATCGGCCACAATCTCAATAATATTGTCTTAGCATTCCGATTTAGTATGTCATTGATTGTTTTTTACCAAAAGATAGATGCTATGAATGAGGGATGAACTCCTCTCTGAAGATAAGATCAATGCAGTCCAAGAAGGTCTTATGGGGTCCATAAATAACGAGGTCATCCTCGAAACCGGCGAGTTTTTGGACACTGGGGAACCGCTTCCGCCACCAGAAGATTGTAGTTGGACATTGTATATATTTTGTAGTTATCTGTGTAGATATTTCTACATATGTATTTCCTTTACTTATGCTTAATATATGTACATTTACATATATATAATGCAATTAACTATGCCAAATATATATAGATTTAAATTTGTATATGTGTTGTCTTTAAATATGCCTAATAGATTTAAATACACATATATGTAGTAGATTTATATATAAAGAAAAATTGGGCATTGATGTTTTAGTCTCAGTCGTCAACACGAACCGGGACTAAAGTGACGCAGTCAGGTGTGTGCCTTATCACCTTTAGTCCCAGTGGTAGAGCCGACTGGTACTATAGGGTGCGCAGTCACGTGATTTGCTTTCGCTGGTAGCAAGTTTAGTTCCAGTTTGTACTACCGACCGAGACTAATGGAGCATTTAGTCCTAGACCATGCACCCAGTACTAAAGTTAGAGGGTTTAGTCCCCATCACGTAGTAGGGGTAGGAAATCCGGTACTGACGCCGTTAGGAACCGGAACTGATTGGCCGTTCTCCAGCGGTGAAAGTACCAACACCAACTGGTATTATACCCATTTCAGTATTAGTACTCAGTGGTATTATGAACGGGTACTACGGGGCCTCTCCCACGGCCGAGACCTTTCCAACCGGCATTAAATATATTGTTTGGAGCTTGCAGCTTGCATTGGTACAGATTGTTTGGACTGAATGCCATTTTTCCAATAGTAGAATATCGTTTTCAGAATTATCCAATTTATTTTTGAGAATTGGTTCAACAATTTTCCATTATTCGATGCATCATATACTTATATGTGTTGCAGAAATTTTCAGGAAGTTACTTAAGTTTTGAGATTATATGCTTACCCCCACCAAAAACTGCATCGCTAGGTGGAGAATCCACATTCTTAAACACGACTACTGCCCACTGTAAAAAGCAAATAAGTGTAAAAAATTATTTGTCCAGGTATATGTATATATCCGGCTATGCAACACTTGCTGCTTATAAATTACACTGCCCACCTCAACACACATGAACCAAAACTGCAATCAGAAGTGAGCCACGGCCACTTATTTCCTATCTTCCAGCTCTCTCTCTGTCTGTTCTCAAACCACACTTTTTAACCATGAAGCTTCTTCCACTGTTTTTAATTGCCATGGTTATGCTCAACGCTTTCCCTGCGGCACCTCACAAGGCATCATGGAGTGAACTAGTTCACGGCATGAAGCCAGGGACGGTGCAGACATCAGTCGACAACCATCATGAGATACCAAGGTCCGAGTATGATAGCTGGAGTAGCCCCGGAAACATGCCAGGAAGTGGCCATGACATTGGGGGTGATGAAGCTAAGCCATGATGAGGAGGATTCTATATATGGTTTGTACGTACCTAGCAAGCTTGCATGTTGTGGTACGTATATACATGCACCATGTATATATGTTTGTGCGAAATCTTTGGATATTATTACTTAGATGTTCGTACTTATGCTGTTTGTGTAACGTTCATATGTATACAGTTCATACATATTGAATAAAGAAATGAATTAACGTTTTGCTCATGTGATAATTTATTCCCTTTCTATTTATATATATCACTTGCGCCTGAAACGGATCTTGATTGGTTGTGCGATTAGATAAAACTATATACCATTCCCAAGGCACATATGCATACGATAGTATTAGTGTACTACCATACTTGTACACAAGCTGTTCGTGAGAACGACATATCCTTCCTATTATCTATTACTCTCTATAAATCATAAACTCATCGAGCGTTTATTTTAACTGTGAATAAAAATGGTTCACCATGTCCACTTATGATGAATATATATAATGAACTAAAACAACTACTGCTAATAGTGTTTTTGTTACCTCAAGGTACGAGTTAATATTTAGGGCCTTTGAAAGATATAAATCTGCTTCTTTTTGTATGTTATACTTGAGCTATTTACTTTAAGATTCTTATTTGCTGCTTAGATGGCAAAAATGACCAAAAAAAGATGTTTTACATAACTATCAATGAACACTATGCAAAGCTCTAATGTTACTACATGTATGCACAAAGCTCAGTTACGAAGTTAACTAAGCTCTGGTGACATATTTCGGTTGCTTATTTCTTATTGAAAAAACGTGAGCCTACTTCCTACTAGATTAGTTTTCCTTTTTTAATGTGGTTTTCAATTTTTGTGATAATATATTCATTAATGTTGTTAGATATCTATAGAAAAAGCAAGACTTTATATGTCAATGCAATTTTGTTAAGTATGTGCTACTTCCTTGAATAAGCGTATAACATCAGTGGTGGAACCAGAAAATTTTCTGAAGTGGGGCCATGAAAGATTGGCATATCATATCACATAGGTATGTGGTAGCATAGAGAGCTTGATTTTGATTGCAAACTGTTCGGTTTAAAATTTAGTAATGCAAAACCTTGGACTATTGAAACACTTGCACTTATACTATATCCACTCATAAATGCATGACACAATTTTTTTTTGCGCAACATCGATCATTTATTTTATTAAAAAAATTAATCAAACATGTAAGAATAGCATTGTAAAGAGAGTAAATCATCATGTTCTTCATCTTTTTAGCAATGACTATTATATATACATGATCATATAGATCCTTGCATGAATATATAAAAAGTAGAGATTGGACTTTGAGATTATTGTGGTTGTGTGCTTGTCCAACTTACTCATATTGTAGTTTGAAGTTTTGTTGCTAACATTAAGATATTTAAGTAGCTAATGAAGAGGGTGTATTAAAAAATTCCCTAGTGTTGGGGGGTGCCATGGCCCCTGCTGGCACCCCCTTGGTTCCACCACTGTGTAACACGGTTGATTTTTGCTATAACTTTGATTATTCATTTTATTCAAAAATTAGTTCAAATATGTAAAAACATAACTCATAATCGAACTATCATTACTGACTAAACAAATCACAATAAAATGATAACTTCTGAAAATTTTTGAATAAGACAAATAAGACAAATGATTGAAGTTTTGAACAGCATCATATATCCGTGAACAGAGGGGGTATGAATTTTTAAAAGGAACAGGAATATTGTTCTTCTTCCATAATATGCTTCAATGGGTAGAACTGGACTTGGTTAACTGAGCATTTAGTTGTAGACTAAATTCGCCAATAAAAATTATATTTCTTATTTAAGGATTTGTCCTCATGATTCATATTCTTCACGTAGCATTTGTATACTACCATGATATTTTATAAATAATGGAAATAAAATTCTGCCTCCAGACCTATATACGGTGGTTAAAAACGTACCCACTGGTACCACACGGTACCATTTTTTTGCTTATTTTTAAAAGTCTTTATGCCCTTTGTAGAATTAAAAAAATAAAAAATATGGGTACTGGTCCCACCATTTTTTTTACCGAACTATCCTATTTGGTACCGACTGCTACCGGTACTTGGTGCTGTTTAACTCTAAACCGTTAGATCTTCTCTTATGGATGGCTGCGATTTTTTCCGACCACTGTAAAATTTGTAAAATAGAAGACATCGGACTTCCTTATTTGAAACACACAATGGCATATTACTTCAATTAAGTATACAAACCGGTCACGTATTTCAGCTCAACGCGAAACATTCCCAAAATCAAACGAATATATATAAATATTTTTGGGATAACAAGTTTCTTCACCTAACTGTAAGGTCGCCACTGAACAACATAGCCCACACAATAGAAACATTACTGATTCAGAAGTAATCTCCTTACAGGATGCTTCCATTAATTTTATGTTCAAGTGGTAACATCTCTAGTTGATCGTCAATATTATTTGATAATATGTAACTCAGTGAAATGCTAATAATGTGGTTAGTGGGCGTAACTAATATTTCCACTTTTTTCTGCACAATTAGATCGATTGAGTTTGACATTTGTAGTGGCCGATTGAAATGGTCTGGTTAAAGTTCAGGCAACGTTACTCCCCACCAGTTTATAAAGTATCAAGTAGATGGCATGAAAGCATCAACCACTATCTCAGTGGAAAATAATATTGCTAGTGCCGTAGGATTTGTGCCTAATTTATGATTTCCATGATGTCAATTGGCGTTCTAGTCAGCATATTCTTTTAAATATATATATTGGGACTTATTTTATGATAATGGCCACAGTAAAAGAGAGATTCTAAATTTGCTGTCATTTTGCACTAAAGGATTTGACTGGCCCCAGAGGAAAGAATTGCACACTTTTACTGCCCACATAAACGTTTCTTTGTACATTGTTACCTTTAATGTCACTATATAAAGCGTCCCTGACCAAACCATTACCTTCAAGAAACAGTATACAGTAGACGCCAAACATCGAATCCTTCAGCGGAGATTTCAAGGTTTGGAGCTCGCACTGGTTATTACATGTTTACAAACATCTGCAATATATCAATAGAATTATGTGTTTATTTGTGGATATGTTATCTTTTGTCCTAGTAATTAAGTTTCACTTATCACCATGAAAGCGGAAATGAAAGGAAGGACCATGTTCGTCGCTGTCATTCTTGTGTTTGCCATGGTGATTCATGGTCTGGTGACTCCTAGCATGGGGATGCTCAAGAACAAGCCTGCCGGAGAAACAAGATACGCGAACCTTGGAGTTGGTGGTGGAACCACCGTGGACAACCACCATGCCATCCCCCGAGATCAGTACAGCAACCATGGCGGAGATGATGGAGGTAGTGGTGGTGATACAAACAACTAGTGCCCAGTTCATGCATGTTCTCCATGGTGTCAGCCTTTTACATATGCATGGGGCTGTTTATGTGGCAGGCGAAGCATATATATAGTTGTGTTAATGTAGTCATATGCTCGTGTGACATCATATATGGTTGCTTGTCTGCAACTTAACTCTTGAATCTCTCAAAAGCTAATGCTGTTTCTAATGAAGGTAATGTACTGATTCTGGAGGCATATATACAGTACGTATATAGAACATGTGCAACGATTTCCAGTATATATATTTATTTGTACAGACTATTGTGATGTTTATCAACATGGTACACAAAGATGAAGTTCTCGAATTATTCTCGTATATCTTATATTTCAAAAGATATCATCATCGACAATCAATATATAGAAATACTGCTACCAACATGTCGTGAGAAAACATCTGTCAAGGTCTTGCAAGACGAACAAATCAGCAATTGAATTGCCTACGGACCGTTGAAAAATGGACAGGCCCCATACAGATGAAACCTAATCGTCTATGTTATGCAAACTATCGCTACAACCTGGTTGTATTCATTGAACTTCAAAAGTGGATATCATTGAGCAGTGTCCATTTCCCATGATGAAACCTAATCGTCTATGCCATGTTAAAGCTTGGACATGGCAAGTGTGTAGAGCTGGGACTTGGGCCCTGGCACGGCCCCTTCGTGCCTTGGGCCATCTCGTGCCATGATTTCTAGGCACGCTAAGCACGCCGTGCCGTGCCGGTACGGCACAACAAACCTTTCCCTGAGCCCAAGCATGGTCCATAGCACGGCAGCATGTCCTCGTGCTATGCCGGTCCAAGCACGGTTCTTCAAATATTTGCACTTGTTTTCTCTAGCCACTTTATTGTTAGTGTATCAATATCATAGCAAGAGGTAGATAATTGTGGATCTTCTTAAAAAATATACGTTTCGTGAAATAATGATACAAGATAACATATTAAGAAAGACATGTTATATTATTTTGATGATATTTTATTAATATAATGCTGATGTGCTATTTACGTGCCGTGCTAGCCCAAGCAGGACCCAGGGTACGTGCTGTGCCGTGCCACCCATCGTACCGAGATCTTAGCCACAGCATGGCCCTCGCGTTCGTGCCGTGCAGGCACGGCCCAAACTTTATCGTACTGTGCCATGCTTCGTGTCGTGCCAAAGTGTTAGTGCTTCGGATAGCCCACAAATAGGACGGCCCAAGTCCCAGCTCTACAAGTGTTTGTCATGTGTGTGTGTTCGAGTCCGTGTGTTCAGTGCGCGTGCGTGGCACATGTCGCCAAGGCCGGTGGGTGTGATGCAGTAGAGCTGCTGGCGTGGATCAGCGGGGCTTGGCGCGGTGGGTCAAGCACGCACCCGCTGAGGTGCTGCGATGTGGTCGGTGTTGGTTATGGAGTGGCGGGAAAGGCGCTGGCCTGTGGCGCGTGGGCGCATCATGCAGGCGAGCAGACCGCCTGCTATGACACCGTGCACAGCGCGGGCTATAAGATGTGCCACTCTCTATTGTCATCCTTGCTCAATCCGAATCAATAAAGGGCCAAGATACAGGCTGTGAGTCGGCCGCAGCGTTTCGTTGCCCAAATTGTTATTGTTCATCTTCTTCCTCCCGACGCCGGCGTCGCGGCGGGAGCTCCAACAAGTGGAATCAGAGCCTAGATGGCGACTCCGGAGAAGGGCGTCTTGAAGATGTTCGACAACAGGAGTACCTCCTGAAACGCCGCGGCGAGCGCATCGTCAACACCAACTCCTTCGAGCTGCCACTACTAACCAAGAGTAACTACCATGAGTGGGCAGTTGATCATGCAGGTGTCGTTGGAGGTGATGGAGTTGTGGGACGCGGTGGCGGCCGTGTGCAAAGAACGCATCAAGGATTGGCAGGCGCTGGCAGCAATCTTGCACGCGGTGCTGTCAGAGATGAAGGTGGGGCTCGCTGTGAAGAAGACGGCGAAAGAAGAGTGGGGAGGGGTGAAATCCATGAGGGTCGAAGACAATCAGGAGAAGGCCAGCAAGCATGCAGCATTTGTGGAAGGATTACGAGAACATCGGCTTCCACAACGGCGAGAGCGCCGGGGACTTCACGCTATGGATCAATGGCCTCATCGGGAGTTTGCACGAGATGAGGGAGAAGGTGGAGGATGACCAGCGTCGTGAAGAAGAACCTTAGCTGTTGTCCCGAAGAGGCTCAAGCAGGTGGCCAGTGGTGATTGAGATGCTCACCGATCTCAACGCAACCACCATCAAGGAGCTTGTGGGGCGGCTGCGCGTGGCAGTGGAAGCGGGCAACGACAACACGAAGGAGGACGCAGAGGGCATTAGGCAGCAGCTGCTCACTGAGGAGCAGTGGGAGGTGCATCATCAGAAGCTTAACAAGGGGAAGGCACGTGGGGGCGATGCGCAGTTCGGCAATAGCGGCGTTAATGGACGGCACGACAACAGAAACAAAGGCGGTGGCGACAGCAATGATTGCAGCGAGGCCGACGACGACACGAGCAGCACGGTGTTAGGGAAATGGCTCCTAAGCTTTGTGCTTAGTTTCCTAATGTGATAATGGTGGTTGAGGTGACAACACGTACCATTTAGGGACTAATGTGCATGCAAGTATTTTTTATTAAGTCCCAGGGTGCAAGAGATGGACTTGGAGTACAAACACCTCAAAGGAGGGCTTAAAGAGAACAAGAGAAGACCTAAGACTCCATAAAGACGCAAGCAGTATTCACGACACGGCCGTTCAGCAGGCCGATTTTTTAGCCCATCAGGAGGTGCGGAGGTCCCATCGAAAGGTCCGAAGATGAGAAGAAAGCCGAAGTTGAAGACTCAAGACCCAATGCGATTTAGACACACCGGATGGTCCAATGGTTCACCACCATACGTTCTAGGGAGTGGAGAAGGAACGACGGCGTCCTGGCATTTACAGGCACCAGACGGTCCTGAGATACCAGACGTTCTGGACCAACAAGATGCAAATCAAGACCTCGAGTGGATTAGATACACCGGATGGTTCGGTGCTCACAACGGTCAAGTTGAAGTTCCAACGGTCGACTCTAACAGCTAGTTGCGTTGGACGCACCGGACAATCCAGCGTGTGCACAATAGGACTCTCCGATGCTTGCAATCTGCACTGTGCAGCTGTAGCCCAACGGCTAGAGTTGAGGCTTGGGCTATTTATACCCCCTTGGCCAGCCTCCATTCCATGGTTGGTGACTCCTAAGCTCATTTGTAATGTTGGGACACAAGCCTCAAGCAGTATTTGAAGTGAGAGACACATTTTGAGAGGCCAACCATCACAAGAGCAAAATAGACATATCTCGGCATAACTAGAGCCTGCATAGCATCTTTGCTTAGGCCTAATTGTCTTATCCATGCCTGCGTCCACATTTGCCTTCGTAAGTGTGGGGCTTGAAAGTCTTGCGAGACCCACCAAAGTGTGGAGTGGCCACCATCTTACTTGTGAGAGGGAGGAACGCCCTCAGCACATTGGCCAAAAGCTTCCTTAGTGGAGACAGTGGGGTAGCTCCATGAGAAGGCCCGAACGGCCCCAACAATCCTCTACCCTTGCGAGGGCGAGGTCGTAGTTTGAAGGACTATGCTAGAGAAGGGCATTGGTGGGTGTGTACCGAGGATATCTGGAGACCCGACCAGGTTGCTTGACCTTTGCAAAGGTCACTATGCCATCCTCCACCCTTGTGCGGGTAAGGCCATATTCCTTTGAGGACTACTCAAGAGCAAAGCCTTGCGGGTGGCACCAAATGAGGAGGAAGGGGTAGAGACACGTTGGTCGATCTCCCTGAACCTTGGGAAAAATCTTTGTGTCTCCTACTTGTGCCATCGCGGACATCGTCACTGGGAGTTTGCATCACTCTATCCTATTTTTTAGCATCCACATTTATATTCTTGCAATTGTGTGCTTACATTCCTATATTAGCATGATAGTTTAGTTTCTAGGTGGAACTAGGTTGCAAGACTTGGCCACGGTAGAGTTAGCAACACTTAGCAAAACCTATGCATATAGCTAGTCTATCTTGCATAGGTTTTGCTTAGTAGTTGTAGATCTTAGAGGGCCTTAGTTTTTGAAATCCTAATTCACCCCCCTCTTAGTTGTCGATCCTACCTTCAATTGGTATCAAAGTTGGGCCGCTTAATCAACCATTTTATTTTCACTAGAGCGCACAACTCATATTTTGGCATTTGGCTTCACTGTCGGATTGAGTACTCGAGATGTCTTAGAGTGCGAGGATGAGTACGGGTAGCACTCCTCACTTTGATGGCACATATTACACCTATTGGCATGTTATAATGGCTAGTTATCTAGAGGCCGTAGTGTTGGATGTTTGGAGAGTGATGAAGGTAGGAACAAAATCCCTCTCTTGGTCGGCAAACCCAACTAAAGCCGATGAGAAAGAAATACAATTTAGTGCCACTACTCGCAACGCTTTGTTCGAGTGTTTGATAATTGATGTATTTAATAGAGTATATAGCCTCTCAAGCGCTGATGAGATTTGTCAAACGCTTCAAGCACTCCATGATAGCACAAGTGAGGTTAAAGAGCAAAAGCTTGGCTTGGTTACAAGTGCTTTAAATTATTTTACTATGCTTTCGAATGAATTGGCTAATGACATGTACTCACACCAAAATGTTATTGTCAATGAGTTCAATTCAATAGATGAAATCCAGCTAACTGATGCCGATGTCTCAAGGAAGATCATCGAAGCGCTTCCACAAGAAAAATATGCAAGTATCATCACCTATCTTCTCAACCATGACATGAGCAACATGATGCCCACCAGGATTGTTGGCAAAGTTACTGCATTGAGCTCTACCAAGGAATTGGCCAAGACACATGATCATTCAAGTCACTTGCACTCACCATTCATCCTCTACATTGCGCAAGTGCCTCATGGACAAAGGTAAAAATGAGAGCGAGTAAGTGATGATGATGCTCCTTCCTATGATGAGCTTGTTTCCCTTATCCGTGAACAAGTAGCTATAGTTGATTTAAAATGCAAAAATAAGAGCCTTAAAAATCAATTGGCTAGCTCAGAAACCAATTATGAATAATTGGCACTTAAGTTTGATATGGTTGTAAACTGTTGATGTCTCATAACATAACAAATTTTACTCCGCAAGCACAAAGAGATTCGTTGTAGCTTTTTCACCCAGAGTATTGTGAGTATCATAAAAATCCACAAGGAAGCAAGGGCGAATAGGTGGAATGATACATTCAAACATCAAACAGTACTGTAAAAGTAATAAGTACCAACTATTCTTACAATGGGGGTAAGATAAACAAGATAGTTTATCGTGGACAAGTAAACAGGGACCAAAGCTATCTGGGAGGACAACGAGTGAGATTAAGATATCCAAACTCTATTCCTTAGATACTGCATAGGAGTATTCGCGGTTGAACTAAGTTAACTGAACACGAACTACGGTCTTGCATCAAGCGAAATTCTAAACTACACTGAGGAGGCAACGGGGTAGATAGTTGGCCAACCGAATGGCAACTGGCTAATGCCTACAGGCTTACCGAACAACGGGGTCAGATTACAGAGGCTCCCTCATGCTGTCACCAATAGGGGCTACCAACCAAATCTGCGTGGGTAAGATGGCACGCTAAACTAGTGATCGAGTGAGAACTGGATCACTAAAGCTCATCCTTGATCAGAGGGTGAGAGCTAACTTAACCTTAGATCATAGCCTAAGGCAAGTTTATAGCACTGGCAAGTTTAGCAAGATTCAAAGAACTTAAAGACAACACAAACCTAAACCATGGTCTAGTATGCAAAAAGGTACACCACACTAGGCAAGTGTAAGAAATAAAGTAAAGTATACTTGAAAGATAGAACAATGACTTGTATTATACTAGAGTAGCAAAGGTATAAAAGATAGAAAGATACAAGAGCTTTACCAAGACTCAAAGCTATCTCTAGAATCCCTGAGGCAAAAGCTCAGACTGGACTCTAATTCCTAGGACTAACCTACTGCTACAAGACTAAGACAACTGGTATGTTCCACTCAATTTCCACACTTCACAAGTGAGGCCTAGGGACCTATTTATAACCACTCGAGCAAGAGGGGCATTTATACATGAGTGTAGGTCGGTTGTAGGCGTTCAGACGGTTAAGTGGGACTCTTTGCAGGCTGGGCAGCCGAGGTATGGAGGTCGAGTGGCCCCACCTTAGGGCGGGCGGCCTAGTGATCCTTTGGATCCACCACCTCACTTCCTCCAATGATCCATATTGGCTCCCCAAGTCGTTTAGAAGTTGATTGGCGGTTACAATCTTGTGCTTTCTCTCGGACCATTGGATTCCACTTGTGTTTCTTCCTTAGCTGCAGGATTGAAGTGCCTCGGATTGCTGACTTCACCAATCCAAGTCTTGGATCGATGAGATGCCAAGCCTTCCGATAATTAACACGTTGGCTTTGTGGTTTGGACCTTGGAATTGTGTTGACACTGTCACTTGTGTGCATGCAGGTTGAAGATGAGGTGTTTTGGCCTTTATCACTGGCCGAGCAGCCAAGAGGGAGGCCGGGCGGCTAGTGCTTCTTCCTGACTTAGCCAAATTTTGCCTGTTTTCAGCTGTTCTTACACCTGCAATCAACTATTCAACACAACTCGTGGAAATATGTCATTAGCAAGGGTTTAGTCTACACTTTGATACATTTTCCTTCATGATCATGGATAGTTGATGGTTGAAGATAGTGCAATAACCACCGTCAACTCACCCCAAGCTTAGACCTTTACTCATCCTCGAGTAAAGCCAAGATGGGTTATGAATCAGGAGTTGTTGCAATATCCAATATCGATGTTCAAGAGAAGAAGCTATGCATAACTGACACCCATTCTTTCATCTCGAACCATAGTGTATGTATCGATCACCCTTTTTCTCATACTTGTGGTGCATCTCTTTGACTTACCCTGTCTTGGGTGGTTGAGAGAAAGAATGACTTCGTTGCAGGCTCCAGCTCAAAACATTTCTTTTTGGATTCCTATCTCAGGTGTTTTGAAGATTTTCAAAATAAAAGCAAGTTTCCCTAGAGGTACTCTCGATCACTCAAAAGTGTATCCTCACCAAAAAGGGCCAAGAGCACGGCCAAGATTTTTCCTACACTAAAGCTTTTGTAGAGCTCAGGGGATGAAAAAACTTAGCTTGCTTCGGTTGTTTATTTTGCAAAGCCAAAGATTGGACCAAAGAGATGCACTACATCAGCAAATCTTGTTCATCATTGGAGCTTATTTAGTGGCTGAATGGGACGATCTCCTTGTTTTCCTTCCCTTCTTCTTTTGATGGGTATGAACATGGAGTCTTTTTGTATTTTCTCTCTTTTTGCCATGCTTTGACTAGCATGCTTTTTTTTTTCATACTTTTTCCATGCTTTGACTAACGTGATTTTTTTATGGCTCCATATCCTCCCTCATTTTGATTTTGAAGGAGTAAGGTTGCAGGTAATTCTGGAGATGAATGGATGCGTACCCAGAGTATGTAATAAATGCATATGGGATGGTGTAATTTTGCTCAAAAGATTCACAAGATAGCGATGATTCCATTCAATGAGACTCAAAATTTGATAAAGCTCAAAACAACACTAAGTAGCTGATAAGCTAGGCTCAAATATTTCATTGTATTTGGCTCTGGTAAGTATTTAGAAACCAAGGGGGAAACTTCATTTTCATTTTTCAAAAGAATATCCTGAGATGTTCATCCTGCTAAGACAATGTAGAGCTAGGCCTAGTACTTAGTCATATCATTTCTTGCAACAACTTAGACAAAGTTTATGCAAATAGCAACCACAAGATAAAAGGTTAGGTTCTCAAAATTATACACACAAGCTCGAAATTAAGCTAAGTATAGTGTGTGCATAGACAACTATTCAAAAGCTTGATAGAGCAACTATTCATCATTTCCATATGAAGGCAAAATATCAAAGGTGGGAGTTTATTTTATTGACACACTTCTTTTTTTAAAATTTTTTAGAGCAAAACAAAAAATTGGAAATAAAACTACTATTATTATTGCTTACTTATCTCGCTGGTGGGACCAGTGTTGTTGTAGGACTACTGTTGGGACTGCTGCAAGGGAGAGCGAGGATCGGGGGCCTTACTCTGAGATGGAGGTCAAGGGAGCGTGCTCACTTCACGTTGGTCTACCAAACCCCCAAGCTTCAATGAAGCTAGCGGTTCTGGTAGTAGTAGTGATTATAGAACTCGTGACCATCAGTGATGCCGGCCTCCATTTGTTCTCTGATTTCCTAGAGAACAGTTGATGTTGGAACGTAGCCGGGTATCCTATCTCGGCGGTGCATCGATCGATAGTATCGACCTACTGGTACAGTCGAGGGGCGTAATGACCCTGCAAGTTCATTCCCTCCATGGAGGAATTGAGTCCTGCCATGTTATCAGTGTTGAACGGAGCTGCTGCATTGTACTCAGGAGCATATGGTTGTTGATGGTATGATCCACCTACGCTGCTACTGTACCATGGCTCTGGGTTGCCGTATCACCAGAAATCAGCTAGTTCTAGATATGTGCTTGACGATGTCACCGTATGTGGCGCCCGGGATGGATCTACTGCTGCTTCCTCCTCAGCTTCTCGATGCCGCTGCTCGGCTCTTCATCGTTGAACTCTTGTCATAGCACCTGCAAAGCTTTGGCGTGGTTCCTCCATTTGGTGAGTTGCATGCTTAGGGTCCCTGATTTGTATAAGTCGAACTGTGGCATTGTTATCGCCAGAATGTAGCTGATCCACTACTGGGTCAGATCGGCTGATGGACCTAGAAAGGTTGCTTAAGGAAGAAGTAGCCAGTATCAAAGTCGAGGCCGATGGGTCGTATATCTTAGAAATCGAGTCATTTTAGCGCAAGTAAAGTAGGGTTTTCTTAGCTCAAGTTGGACTTGACGTCCAAGTCTCTGGACTATAAATATGTACCCATACCCACGTAATAAAGTTGACAACAAATATTCAATAACAACTGTTGTCTCCAATCTCTCTCAGTGCATCACCACCCCAGAGCAATTAGGGTTTTTTCAAGGTAATCGTCATGCTGCTCTAATGGTTCTCATATCTATTAGGGCATTAGGGAGTGAGCCATATGGCGAACCATGTACTGAAGCATTTTTGATGGCACGGTTTGCTGATTATCATGATGAATCTCATGTAAAGCCTAGCTTGGCATGAGATCCATTATTTATCTCGATGGATCTCGCGTCATGCCTTGCTTGACGCGAGATTCATCGGCAATCTTCATGTAGCTCGTTTTGTGCTACATTCAATATTTATTCAATAGTTGTACATCATTTGGATTGAAGCGAGCTCAAGGTACAAATCCTCCTGGTATCCACCACTTCCCAGGAAAATTTAATCCCATCGTGGCGTCAACTCAACTCAACGGTGGTGAGCCCACGGTGGGGAAAAAACCTAGGGGGTATGTTCGGTGGGGCAGGCGGAATTATTTTAAGGGTTTCTTACAGAAGGCCGGAACTTTGTATGCAAGCTGAGGGTTTACACGATCAAACGACTGGATTGAGATGCCTGACCATGCCATGGAGAATCACCCCAATCCATGAGAATGGATCACAGGAGGTTCCATTTATACTCTGGTGCGTTATGCAGCCAATCGTGCAAGAAGCTATATGAGGATTCATTTATACTCCGGGATCACAATCGGCTTAATAGCTGATACCCTGCAAATCATCCAAGGTTGAGGTTCTATACCCAAAGCTGTAAGATACACCGATCGACGATGCCGCTTATCAGACTTGGTATAGTCACTATCTCCAGGACGGTCTAGCATGACAAGAGGGAAGGAAACCTAAAGGATGTTAGTATAACCTTCAGCTAGAAAGATGGTGACTTAGGAACGCGCTTGCCGATGGTTCTCTAGGATCTATTCGGTGACAGCTATGTAAGCTCGAACTTCTACCGGCTAGTTTTTGCCTTCGATTCACGGGTACTCCGGCCATGGTTTACTCTAACAATTTGAGACTAGTAGTGGTACTCTTGGGAAGAATCGGTAGAAGTAGTAGTGGACTAGGGGCTTGATGGATCCATGAGGAAGGCGTTAACCAAAAGGATTCTATTTATACACTCGAGTAGGGGTAATCGGCTGATTGACTAAAGAATGGAAAGTTAAAATGAGAAAGGATATCACAATGAATGTGACCTGGCATGGGGAATCAATATGCATGAAGAAAAGGCGAAAAGACGGTCTTTTTTATGTGCTACCTTTTATTAAAGTGACTACTCAGACTAGAGCAAGGGAAGCTATATGACGGGATTGAACGATACTCTCCTATTGCACCACAGAAAAGAATTGATCCCGTGACTCCATTCTTTCCAAGACCACCATGTTCAGTCATCAAGAAACATTGATGCTTGCTAGATAAGAAGGACTGAAGGTGTAAAGGATCCGAAGTCTAACTCTGTGACCTTTTAAAGCAGTTCACATGCAGAACTAATGTCCCGGTGAAGCAAAGACTGAATGCCTCTGATCAATGCTCGAGAAGAGGAGGGAGCACTCCTTTGCCATTGTGGTTCTAAAATAAACATATTGCTAGAACCAGGGGGCATGTGTTATCGCCAGAATGTAGCCGATCCACTACTAGGTCAGATCGACTGATGGACCTAGAAAGGATGCTCAAGGAAGAAGTAGCTGGTACCAGAGTCAAGGCCGATGGGCTGTGTATCTTAGAAATTCGAGTCATTTTAGCCCAAGTAAAGTAGGGTTTTCTTAGCTTGAGTTAGACTTGACGTCTAAGTCTCTGGACTATAAATATGTACCCATACCCATGCAATAAAGTTGATGACAGACATTCTTTAATAGAGCTTGTCTCTAATCTCTCTTGGCGCATCACCACCCCTGAGTAATTAGCGTTTTTTTCAAGGTGGTCGTCATGCTGCTCTAATGGTTCTCCGATCCGTTAGGGCATTAGGGCGTGAACCATATGGCAAACCGTGTACTGAAGCATTTTTTATGGCACGGTTTGTGGATTATCATGATGAATCTCGTGTTAGCCTAGCTTGGCATGAGATCTGTTATTTGTCTCGATGGATGTTGCGTCAAGCCTTGCTTGACATGAGACTCATCTGCAACCTTGCTTGTTTATGGACCTACCCATACACCTGTGCTTCACGTTGTAGATCAATCTTCATATAGCTTGTTTTGCACTACCTAATTGCTTGTTACAATCCATGACATGCCAATGCAGCGTGTGCACGTGACATGCTGATGGATCAGCATACCACGAGCACCTTAACGATACATGTCATATTTCGCTTTTACCCATATGGATGGATCTCTTTGGAGGTCTTGGTTAGAAGCCGATATGGCTTGTTAAATCTTTTACATCATTCTTTTAGCTAGGGTTCACTTTGTTTTTATTTATGGATGTGGCTTTGGTTATCACGAATGCTTCACTAACGTCTCATCAACCGTTGAGCATCTACATGCATGTCGACCGGAGTATACAATCTCTCATGTTTGCTTATCCGAGCGATCCGGCAGGAATTTAACGTTTAGATCTGTGGTGTACGTTTTACAGGGAGAACCAAAGGCAACCGTCGAATCCATCCAACCTTCCAGGCTGCAAGGTCAAGCCAGGTGGCACGCCTGTAGCACCACAGCCAACCACATTGGCTCTGCTCTAAGCCGATCTGAGCCATACGACAGGGAGACGAGTGCAGCAGCAACGCGATCCCCGACTCCTAGGATGTCTTCGCCCCGGAGGCCCCGCACCACCGGTTTTCTGCAGCAATGGGCACCCAGGATGGATCTGCTACTGCTTCCTCCTCAACCTTCTCGATATCGCTGCTTGACTCTTCAGTCGTTGGGCTCTTGTCATGACACCTGCAATGCTTTGGCGTGGTTCCTCCATGTCAAGCTGCATTGTTAGGCTTGCTACTTTGTACAAGTCAAACTGTGGCACTATAAGGGGCAGTTCAAAGTTGTGGCCAAAGTTGGTCATGATCAATCTATCCCCCTCTTTCCACATAAAGTGCCCTTTGATAAAGTGTTACTCACCTACAATGTATGATAGGTCCTAGGGAATGTAAGCAAGCTGGGCATTTTCTAGAACACCCAGTTTGAAAGAAATCCTTGTGACCAAGGAAGTGATGGTGATTGGGTTGTTGTTCTTTCACAGTTCCATCTAGTAATGGACCATGTCTGTGACTGGGTCATAAGGCTTCTTTTTGCACATCGCATAGAGGCATTTCAGGTCCTTGTCAGTGGTGCAACTTGCCTCACTACGCGAAAAAACGACGAGGGAGACCCAATGAGCTAGGAGTCTCAGAGTAGGCTTGTGGATTTTTGTGATGCTATGTTTTCCCAAAACATTCACACCACAAATTTCTCTCCAAAAAGTTCCTTGATCATACCCTGAGGGTGCGTCTGCTATGGAGCAGCGTGAAGAGAAGCCTAGAATGTCGCTAAGCCTTCTCGGGGAGATAGCGAACACAGAATTGAAGAGGTAGAAATTTATGGTCATACCTGTGGCAAGTCACTCCATGCGAAGAGTCATCAAGAACTCCTTGGTTAGAAGGACAGAGTGTTCTTCCTCAACAATCGAGAAGCCACTCCACGCCAGCATATTCATACACTTTCTCGAATTGCTCCAGCATGCGGATGTTGACAACGAAGAAGGCATCGAAATACCTCGTTCTCCCAAATTGCTTTGGGTCAAGGCGTTACAACACTTCAGCCTCCTTGTCATTACTTTGGGTCAGTAGTGTGCGCTGTAGCTAGGGCTATGATGTAGCTTCCTCATCCTAGTTCATGCTGGTGCTGATGGACATCCTGTCGGACACCACCGGGGTCCTAGAGCTTCCACTCTATGACCGTGGGCACTCGTCCGACGAGGATGGGAACCGGATGTGCTTCCCAGCATTGCTCAAGGCTCTCTTGGTCCTCCTGAAGAATGACAACATCTTGCGAGAAAAATCACAGACACAAGAGAAATACCGGAGGGATAAAAAGGTTAAGTGTTAGCAGTTAGCTGTCCAGGGGTCAGTCGTCTAGATGTTAGTCCTCCTTGTGGGGCAGAGCCTCCACAAACCATCCAACAAAATGAGGGTGTAGCACAACTTTTATTGAGCAGAATTTTTCTAAGTGCTGAAATTAACTAAGTGCTTAAACTAATTGAGGGAGTGATTAGAGGGAGAGAGATGATCGCGCTGCCAATCGGTGCAAGGAGCGAGCATTTATAGGCGCGCGAGGCAGGGAGCAGTAAGGGGGCTAGGTGGCCTTGGCCTGGCCGGGCGGCCAGCTAAGGGAGGCTAGGCGGCTGGTGGCTGCAGGTTCCTAAGCTCCTAGGCCATTTGGTGGTGATAGGACTTGAGCGGCTAACCTACTGCTAACTCCAGAATCTATGAGGCAAAAGCTCAGACTGGACTCTAACTCTCAGGAGTAACCTACTGGTACAAGACTAAGGCAATGGTATGTTCCACTCAACTTCCACACTTCACAAGTGAGGCCTAGGGACCTATTTATACCCACTCGAGCAAGAGGGGCATTTATACATCAGTGTAGGTCGGTTGTAGGCGTTGAGGCGGTTAAGGGGTCCACTTGGCAGGCTAGGCGGCCTAGGTAGGGAGGTCGGGTGGCCCCACCTTAGGCCGAGCTTCCTGGTGATCCTTTGGATCCACTGCCTCACTTCATCCAACGATCCATATTGCCTCCCAAAGTTGGTTAGAAGTCAGTTGGCTGTTACAATCTTGTGCTCTCTCCCAGACCATTGGATTCCACTTGTGTTTCTTCCTTAGCCATAGGATTGAAGTGCCTAGGATTGCTGACTTCACTAATCCAAGTACTGGATCAATCAGATGGCAAGCCTTCCGGTACATACCATGTTCGCTTTGTGGTTTGGACCCTAGATCTGTGTTGACACATCACTTGTGTGCATGCAGGTCGAAGATGAGATGTTTTGGCCACTATCACTAGCTGGGCGGCCAAGGGGGAGGACGGGCAGCCTCGCCCACTGGATAGGTGGCCAGGGCTTCTTCCTGACTTAGCCAAATTTTTCCTGTTTTCAACTGTTCTTACACCTGCAATCAACTGTTCAACACAACTCGTGGAAATATATCGGTAGCAAGCGTTTAGTCTACACTTTGATACATTTTCCTTCATGATCATGTATAGTTGACGGTTAAAGATAGTGCAAGAACGACTATCAACATTAACCATAATGATGAGCTAACAAATACAATTGAGGGTCTTGAACTAAAAGCTACTTCAACTTGTGCATCCACACTCTCTTGTGAAAAAATCTAAAAAGAATGCTTCTGCCTCTTGTGTTTTAATTGATAAATCTCACTCACCCCATTACAAGCGCTTTGTTAAGAGTTGGTATATAGAAACTTGCAAAGAAGAGCTTGAAATGGAGAATGAGGTGATTAAGCTAGAGGTGGATTGGCTCATGAAGGACGTGGCGATGTTGCAAAGCCAAAGAGAGAAAGACCAACCTCCTCAAGATAACCTCCCTAAGGTGGTGAATAAGCTTGAGGAAAGTCAAACCATGGTGTGCTTCCTTTGCAATAAAGAAGGCCACAAGTCCTAAATGCGTAAAGTAAAGGACAAAGGGGAGGCCTATAAGAGAGAGGGAAACAAAAGAAGATCGTCACTCCAAAAGCAACGTAGAGCCGCAAGGGCTAAAGAGGACTTTGAGCTTGGCTAATTTTGGATAAAAGGAGGAAAGCCAAATGATGAAGCTCATCTCATACCCAAGTACTCCTTATGCATGCTAACTAGATTTAAATTCATGTATTTCCTTTAGCATCTAGTAGCTATTCTTTGCCTAGAGCATTTTTAAATTCAAGTAATGCATGCCTTGGCTATCTTATTGTAGGTTGCTTGTGTCTCACTGTAACCCATGAACAACCGACATGGTTTCTTATTTTTGGTCGAATCATAGGGCGAGCTCCTCCATTGGACTTGAATGTCTAGTGCATGTCTCTCACAAGCAATTCAAAGCTTGTATGCACACTTTTAGGAGAGCCTATCCTATGGTTCGTGTTACTTTGAGACTAATAATACTTTCAAGCTTATCATGTATATAGTCTCACCAGTGTCCCGGAGGTATGCATAAAGTTAAGGAAAATGGGCTTCAATTTGGTAAAACCTTTCTTGGTGTACATTTCAATTATTTATAGCTACCTCCATGCATAATATACTATAAGCTTCCTTGTTTCTTAATTGGCTAGTTTTGCATATGGCATATGGTTCATCTATTGTCTTAGGTATGCACACTTTTAGGGGGAGTTTAGCCTATGTAATGCAGGGTCTCATGTATTATGGTCCATTCGAGTTCCATATGCTCAGGATCATAGTATGTGGGACTCTCCATTGTGTTTTTAATGCTTTCCTTTTCAGCGTGTGCACACTGGATGCTCTGATTTTTTGGCCCATTAGGAGGTCCGGAGAAGTCCCATCGAAAGGTACGGAGAGGAGAAGAAAGCCGAAGTTGAAGACTCAAGACCCGACGCGATTTACACACACCGGACGGTCCTAGTGGTTTACCACCGAACGTTCTAGGGAGTGGAGAAGGAGCGTCCACATCCTAGCACAAGCACCGGATGGTCCAGTGATTCCACTGGATGTTCTGGACCAACAACATGCAAACCAAGACCTCGGTGGATTACACACACTGGACAGTTCAGTGGTGTACCATCAGACAGTCTGGTGCTCACAACGGTCAAATTGAAGTTCCGATGGTCAACTCTAAACGCTAGTTGGGTTGTATGCACCGGACAGTCCGATGAGTGCACACTGGACGCTCCGATGCTAGCAGTCTGCATAGTGCAACTGTAGCCCAACGGCTAGTTTTGAGGCTTAGGCTATTTATACCCCCTTGGTCGGCCTCCATTCCATGGTTGGTGACATCTGAGCTCATTGTAGTGTAGAGACACATGCCTCAAGCCTATTTGAAGTGTAGAGACACATGTTGAGAGGCCAACCATCACAAGGGCAAAATAGACATATCCCAGCGTAGCTAGAGCTTGCATAGTATCTTTGCTTAAGCTTATTTGTCTTATTCGTGCCTACATCCACGTTTACCTTTGTAAGTGTAGGGCTTGTAAGTCTTACGAGACCCATCGAAGTGTGGAGTGGCCGCCACCTTACTTGTGAGAGAGAGGGAAGGCCCTCGACACGTTGGCCACAAGCTTTCTTAGAGGAGACGGCGGGGTAGCTCTATGAGATGGCCTGCGCTAGACCCGAATGACCCTAACAATCCTCTAACCTTGTGAGGATGAGGTCATAGTCTAAAGGAGTACGCGAGAGAAAGGCACGGGTGGGTGTGTACCGGGGGTATCCGAAGACACGATCGGGTTGCTTGACCTTTGCAAAGGTCACTTTGCCATCCTCCACCCTTGCGTGGGTGAGGCCATATTCCTTTGAGTACTACTCAAGAGCAATGCCTTGTGGGCGGTGCCAAATGAGGATTAGGGGGTAGAGACACGTTGGATTCATCTCCGCAAACTTAGGGAAAAATCTTCTTGTCTCCTACTTGTGCCATCGCCAACATCGTCATCAGGAGTTTGCATCACTCTATCCTATCTTTTAGCTTCCACATTTACATTCTTGCAATTGTGTGCTTACATTCCTATACTAGCTTGATAGGTTACTTTCTAGGTGGATCTAGGTTGCAAGACTTGGCCACAGTAGAGTTAGCAACACTTAGCAAAACCTCAGTGCACATAGCTAGTACATCTTGCATTGGTTTTGCATAATAGTTGTAGATCTTATAGGGCCTTAGTTTTTGAAATCCTAATTCACTCCCTCATTAGGTGTCGGTCCTACCTTCAATTGGTATTAGAGCCAGGTTCGCTTAGTCAACCATTTTATTTTCACTACAGCTCACAACTCATATTTTCACATTTGGCTTCACTGCCAGATTGAGTACTTGACACGTCTTAGATTGGGAGGATGAGTACAGGTAGCGCTCCTCACTTTGACGGCACAGATTACCCCTATTGGCATGTTACAATGGCTAGTTATGTAGAGGCCGTAGGGTTGGATGTTTGTAGAGTGATGAAGGAAGGAACAAAACCCCTCTCTCAGCTGGCAAACCCAACTAAAGCCGATGAGAAGAAATACAATTTAGTGCCACTACTCGCAATGCTTTGTTCGGGTCTTTGAGCATTGATGTATTTAATAGAGTATATAGCCTCTCAAGCACTCATGAGATTTGGCAAACGCTTCAAGCACTCCATGATAGAACAAGTGAGGTTAAAGAGCAAAAGCTTGGCTTGGTTACAAGTGCTTTAAATTATTTTACCATGCTTCCTAATGATTTGGCTAATGACATGTACTAATGCCTAAATGTTATTGTCAATGAGTTCCGATTCGATAGATGAAACCAAGCTAACTGATGCCGATGTCTCAAGGAAGATCATCGAAGCGCTTCCACAAGAAAAAGCAGGCATCATCACCTATCTTCTAAACCAAGACATGAGCAACATGACGTCCACCATGGTTCTTGGCAAGGTCTCCGCATTGAGCTCTACCAAGGAATTGGCCAAGACACAGTGTTCATCCAAGTCACTTGCACTCACCATTCATGGTGAAAATAAAAAGATGGAGAAGGGAAAGAGTAAGAAAGAAGCAAGCTCAAGCTCAAGTTTAGAAAAAGAAGAACAAGATAGTGACTGAAGGTGATCAAGCCCAATGCACTTCCTCCACCGTTGGTGAAGAAATTGCATTGTTGATCAATAAGATGGAGAAGGCATTGAAGAAGCTCTACTCCAAGGGCATCCCAATCACCATTGAGGACATTGAGTACAACCGCCAAAGAAAGAAGGAAAGAAAAAGTGGTTGTTTCGATGTGGTGAAAAGGGACACCTCATGGACTCATGTCCAATCCTTGCCAAGGAGGAAAAGGAGAAGATGCACAAGCTCAAGAAGAAGGAAAAATAAATAAGACAGAGGCATAAGGCACTTACAAGCATTAGCAAGTGGGTAGATGTGTCAAGCGATGAAGATCACCATAAGAAGCACTCCCACAAGCCAACTTCGCGCAAATCATCCTCTACATTGCATAAGTGTCTCATGGCCATAGGTAAAAATGAGAGCGAGTAAGTGATGATGATGCTCCTTCCTATGATGAGCTTGTTTCCCTTATCCGTGAACAACAAGTAGCTATAGTTGATTTAAAATGCAAAAATAAGAGCCTTAAAAATCAATTGCCTAGCTCATCAACCAATTATGAAGAATTGGCACTTAAGTTTGATATGGTTGTTAACCATAATGATGGGCTAACAAATACAATTGAGGGTCTTGAACTAAAAGCCACTTCAGCTTGTGCATCCTTCCTCTCTTGTAAAAACCTAAAAAGGATGCTTCCGCCTCTTGTGTTTTAATTGATAAATCTTAGTCACCCCTTTGCATGCCTTTTGCTAAAAGTTGGTATATAGAAACTTGGAGAGAAGATCTTGAAATGGAGAATGAGGTGCTTAAGCAAGAGGTGGATCGGCTCATGAAGGACGTGACGATGTTGCAAAGTCAAAGAGAGAAAGACCAACCTCCTTAAGATAACCGCCCTAAGGTGGTGAAGAAGGTTAAGGAGAGTCAAACTGTGGTGTGCTTTCTTTAGCAATAAAGAAGGCCACAAGTCCTACATGTGTAAAGTAAAGAACAAAGGGTAAGCCAAGAATAGAGATGGAAAACAAAAGAAGAGCATGACTCCAAAAGCAACGTAGAGCTACAAGGGCTAAAGAGGACTTGGAGCTTGGCTAATTTTGGATAAAAGGAGGAAAGCCAAGTGATGAAGCTCATCTCATACCCAAGTCCTCCTTATGCATGGTAACTAGATTTAAATCCATGTATTTCCTTTAGCATCTAGTTGCTATTCTTTGCCTAGAGCATTTTTATATTTAAGTAATGCATGCCTTAGCTATCTTATGGTAGGTTGCTTGTGTCTCACTGTAACCCATAAGCAACCTACATGGTTTCTGAGTTTAGGTCCAAATCATAATGTGATCTCCTCGTTTAGATTTAAATGTCTAGTGCATGTCTCTCACAAGCAATCCAATGCTTGTATGGACACTTTTAGGGGAGCCTATCCTATGTTTTGTGTTACTTTGAGACTAAAAATGCTTTCATGCTTATCATGTGTACAGTCTCACCAAAGTCCCCAAGAGGTATGCATGAAGTTAAGGAAAATGGGCTTCAATTTGGTAACACTTTTCTTGGTGTACATTTCAATTATTTAGATGTACCTCCATGCATAATATAGTTTAAGCTCCCTTGTGTCTTAATTGGCTAGGTGTACATATGGTTCGTCTATCGTCTCATGTATGCACAGGCGGAGTTTAGCCTAAGTTATGCGGGTCTCATGTATTATGGTCCATTCGACTTCCGTATCCTAAGGATCATAGTATGTGGGACTCTCCCATGTGCTTTTAATGCTTCCCTTTTCGGTGTTTGATGCCAAAGGCGGAGAGATTGTGGACCTAAGCAAGCATGAAAGGAGTTGAACATGAACTGAGAAGGGAAGATCAAAGAGGACCAAAGAGGGTTGCTATATGATTAAGAACAATGGGGGAGAAATGAAGATCAAAGATCAAGGTAATGGTCCGAAGAAAGAAAGGAAAGTGGCATTGGAGTAAGGGGAGCCTTATGTCCATTGACCACAAAAAGGGGACAAGATCATGGCAAAGGAAAGATATGACCAAATTCTTCCAATCAATTTGGAATGAAACTTCATTTGCTTCAATTGGTATCATTGCCTATTTCAATTAGCATCTTTTGATCTTGCCTTTGCATTGCATCCTAGCTAGTAGTATGTTCTAATATTCATTCAATTGGTATTGTTTTTGCTTGCTTGGTCGTGTTATTTGAATCACCCAAAAGGGGGAGATTGTTGAAAATGGGCCCTAAGCCATGTGCTTAGTTCCCTAATATGATTTTGGTGAAGGTGACAACACGTACCATTTAGGAACTAATGTGTGCAACTATTTTTTATTAAGTCCCAGGGTGAAAGAGATGGACTTGGGGTACAAACACCTCAAAGGAGGGCTTAAAGAGTGTTGACGTCTCCTAGCGTAACAGATTTTACTCCGCAAGCGCACGGAGATTCGCTGTATCCTTTTCACTCAGAGTATTCCAAGTATCGTAAATTTTCACAAGGAAGCGGTAGGCTCAAGAGTGTAATTGAATATACTCAAATCGAATAAACTGTAAACTTAGATAAATTATACCAACTAATAGTACACAGTGGTAAATGTGATAAAGATAGGTGTATGGTGGGAGAGGTAAGTCTATCAAAGATATCCGTAGAAAAGGTATAGTAGTCTGGGAGGACAACGAGTGAGAAAAAGTCACCAAACTCTAATTCTAATCGGCTGCAAAGGCTATCCGTGAATAAGTAAGAAATTCAACTAACCAGCCAGGGTCTTGCGTCAAGCGAAATTCTAGAGTCTCGAGGGTACCAGGGGTAGATAGTTGGTCCCGAAGGAGAGTCTAGCTAACACCTACGGGCCTCCCGAACGACGGGCTTGGACTACACAGGCACACCACACGCTGTCACCAATTGGGGCTACCAAGCAAAGCTACGTGGAGAGGATGGCACGCTATAAACGTGTTCAAGCGGA
Organism: Paspalum vaginatum; assembly: GCA_030272315.1. Classification (NCBI taxonomy): domain Eukaryota; kingdom Viridiplantae; phylum Streptophyta; class Magnoliopsida; order Poales; family Poaceae; genus Paspalum; species Paspalum vaginatum. The sequence continues at coordinate 36,268,740 of CM059017.1, read as the reverse complement.
GCTTGAACAACGATAGGTCGTCCTTGATCAGAGGAGAAGATCTAGCTAGAGCCTAGCGTCTAAGTCTAGGGTTGAGTTATAGTACCGGCAAGAATAACAAGAATTGAATGACAAAGTTAAACACAACCTATGCCTAGCAAGTGTGCAAAAGAAAGGTACACCACACTCTCAGGAGATAGACTTAGAGTAAAATATAACTGAAATTATATTGATGGTAATCTGAATCCAAAAGATACAAGAGTTTTACCACAGACTCGAAGATAACTCCAGAGACTCTAAGGCAAAGCTCGACTCAACTGTAACTCCCAGGACTATCCTAACTACTAAGGACAGAATGTGGCGCTCTAAGATAGAATTCTCTACTCAACTCCACACTCTACAAATGAGCTCTCGGGGTCTATTTATAGCCTAGAAAGTGAGGGGGGTATTTGTAGGTGTGCTAGGTCGGTTAAGGGGGTAGGTCGGTGGCCAGGCGGCCAAGGTGGGTGGCCGGGCGGCCACCCTACATGGCTGGGCGGCCACTTGATGCATCGACTTCAAAGATCCAACGCTTGATATTGCTCCCCTAGGTCGGTTGGCAGTTGAGGCGGTTAGTTGCACGTGAAAAATGCGCTGAGGAGTGGTCGGGCAGCCATGGCACGTGGTCGGGCGGCCATGTGTCTACCCCATATTTGTTGCATGTTACTTCCCTCGGATCCTTGACATCACCAATCCTCATCCCAACAGCTTGTGACCCTTCGATACATTGGATGCTCTCATGTATGGTTGGATCTTCACCATTCTGTGTTTGTTTGGCACCGGATCGATGACATGGCACATGAAGTAGTCAAGGGACCATTCCATGTGGTCATGGACCTGAATCCAACCTAGAGGGTGGTCAGGCGGCCACCACACCTGGTCGGCCAGCCATGGTATATGGTCGGGCGGCCATGGCCTGTCGACCATTGTTTCCCATCTTTGGAATTTGGTGTGTTTCCAGCCTTTTTGAGTGATTTTTGGTACCTGCATCCAAATATTCATATACATCTTGTGGAACTCATTAGTAGCAAGGGTTAGTCCATATATTTCACAAGTTTAGCTTCATTTGGTGGACAATTGACAGTTGAAATCGTGAGATTACGACCGTCAACAAAGAGCACAAGAGAAGACCTAAGACTCCATCAAGACAGAAGTGGTATGCATGACATGACCACCCTGGTGGTAGACCATCGGACCGTTCGGTGTGTGTAAATTGCACCGAGTCTTGATGGATAGTCTGGTGGTTCACCACTCACCGCTGGATGTCCTAGGCAGTGGAGAAGGAGTGACCATGTCCTGACATTTACACGCACCGAAAGGTCCGGTGCTCAAACAGCGGACAGTTCAGTGATACCACCAGACGTTGTGGATCGACGATATGCAAATCAAGACCTCTGGCAGATTACACACATCAAATGGTCTAGTGGTGTACCATTGGACGGTCCGGTACTCACAACGGTCGACATGAAGTTCCAACAGTTGACTCCAATGACAAATTGGGTTGTATGCTCCAGAAGGTCCGGTGTGTGCACACTGGACTGTCCGGTGCTCACGGTCTGCGCAATGTAGCTACATCCCAATGGCTAGTTTTGAGGCTTGGGCTTTTTATACCCTCGTGGTCAGCCTCCATTCCATGGTTAGTGACTCCTGAGCTCATTGTAGTGTTGAGACACATTCCTCAAGCCTATTTGAAGTGTAGAGACACGTTTTAAAAGGCCAACCATCACAAGAGCAAAATAGACACATCCTGACATAGCTAGAGCTTGCATATCATCTTTGCCGAGGCCTATTTGTCCTACCCATGCCTGCGTGCAGGTTTACCTTTGTATGTGTGGGGTTTGTAAGTCTTGCGAGACCATCCAGAGTGTGGAGTGGCCGCCACCTTACTTGTGAGAGGGAGGAAGGTCCTCAGCACGTTGGCCAAAAGCTTCCTTTGTGGAGATGGTGGGGTGGCTCTATGAGAAGGCCAATGGAAGACCCTAATGGCCCCAACAATCATCAACCCTTGCGAGGGCGAGGCCATAGTACAAAGGACTACGCGGAAGAAGGGCACAAGTGGGTGTGTATCGAGGATATCCAGAGACCTAACCAGGTTCCTTGACCTTTGCGAAGGTCTCTTTGCCATCATCCACCCTTGCATGAGCGAGGCCATATTCTTTTGAGGACGATGCAAGAGCAAAGCCTTGCGGGGGCACCAAATGAGGAGTAGGTGGTAGAGACATGTTGCTCCCCCAGAACCTCAAGAAAAATCTTTGTGTCTCCTACTCGTGCCAGCGCCGACATCGTCACCAGGAGTTTGCATCACCCTATCCTATCTTTTAGCTTCCGCATTTACATTCTTGCAATTGTGTGCTTACATTCCTAGACTAGCTTGATAGGTTTGTTTTTAGGTGGAACTAGGTTGCAAGACTTGGCCAAAGTAGAGTTAGCAACACTTAGCAAAACCTTAGTGCATATAGTTAGTTTATCTTGCATAGGTTTTGCTTAGTAGTTGTAGTTTTTAGAGAGCCTTAGTTTTTAGAAATTCTAATTGACCCCCCCTCTTAGGCATCGGTCCTACCTTCACACAGCTTCAGGCTTCAACAAGCACGGGTAGAGTTGCAACCGCGGTCGATGCTATGAGTGCGGCTAGTGTGGGCACGTCGTGAGGTATTGCCGTGGGAGGAAGAAGGAGGAGATTGCGCTAGTGGCTGCCACCAGCGAGTTTCTGGTGTTGCTGTGAAGACTGTGATCACGCCATGTCAATCTTCGGGTGATGAATATTAGCTTAAGCTTGGACCTGGCAAGTGTGTGTCGTGTGTGTGTGTCGAGTGTGTGTGTTGAGGGCGCGCGTGTGGCGCGTGTCGCCAAGGCCGGTGGTGTGACGCAGTGGAGCTGCAGGTGCTGATCGGTGGGGCATGGCATGATGGGTCAAGCACACACCTGCAGAGGTGCTGCGGTGCGGTTAGTATTGGTTAAGGAGTGGCGGGAAAGGCGCTGGCCGGTAGTACTTGGATGCGTCGTGCAGGCGAGTGGGTCGCCCACCGTGACATCCTGCGCTGCGCGACGCTATGGCGCGGAAGCCAAGGGGCGTGGAGGTGAGCTCCACCGCAGTCTAGAAGATGCGCCATTCTCATATTCGACTATCCATGTGGCTCATGGATCTAAGGATTTGGCACACGAAAACCACAATCGTCCACGTCCTAGCAGTCCAAAACATGGGCAAGAGAAAGATCTCGAACTTAGTCAAGCATAAACACACCAAAAGACCAAGGAATCGAGACCAAAAGCCAATCAAGAGAGGTGGAAAGCAAACACATGCAAGGAGCTGCACGAAATCAATCTATTAGCTGCCCAAAAGGGTCTCAAGATCCGGCTACAAGATGGGCGACTCTAGTCCCAAGCAGCCTCCCACTTCCTACCCTCTTTTTGTGGTGGTTAGATCACTCAAAACCTCTCTAATCTTCATGCTCTTGCTTGGTGATGAAAATAGGGTCTCATACCTTACCCTAAGCAAACCCTAAACCAGCTAAGAGACAGAGCTAATGAGACACCCTCTCCTCATTTATACTATAGAATCAAATGGACGGACCGGTGCTCCATATATGCTACGTTTGGATCGATGGACCAGTTTTAGTTCAATCCGTGGACCAATCATCTATTAACTTAGTTTATTTGACAAGCTTACTTAAAAGAAAGTTATATTAATTCCAAGTGAGAAACTTCTATTGCTTGAGACTGCGGTGGACAAGAAAAATTGATTGATTATTAATTATAATAAACAATTCAGCAACAAGTAATTTGGTAATTGTTGAGCTATAACATTGTTTTGTGTTACTATAGTATATATATTAGTAACATGATTCACATGTTCCAGTTTTGTGTTACAATATACTATCAACTTTGTAACAATTTAGATGTAACACTAATTATGTGTTACTATAATTGTTCGGTGTAACACATTTTTATAAAACAACTGTTATGTGTTACAACCCTCTTCTGTAACACATAGTTTTTGTTCCTGTAAAACCTCTTACACTAGTGTGTGTTACTAGTGTGTTACTAGTGTGTTACTAGTGTGTGTTACATTATCCATGCTCTGTAGTAGTGACCTTACCCTAAGCAAACCCTAAACTAGCCAAGACAGAGAGGTAATGAGCTACCCTCTCCTCATTTATACTACAGAATCAAATCCTAAGCAGTTTTACACTTAAGCCCTATATTATAGACCCTTACACTAGGATGGCCCATAGGGGCAAGAAAAGACGCCGGTAACTTAGAAGAACGAACATGATGGAGTCCTTGATCTTCTTAGCCTCGTAGCAATCTTCCAATGTCCTCCACGTGTCCAGCAGTCCATCCCTTTGGATAACTTCGGTTTTGGCGAAACCGGCAACCAACCCCTAGTTTTGACCGTGGAACCAGGAAACGCTCTTGGGCTCCAGTTTTGACGCTCGAACCAGGAAACGATTGTTGGGCTTTGTTTTGAGGCTTAAACTAGTAAACGATTGTTGGGCTTCTTCATTTGAGTGATTTTATGGCTCGCGACACAGTCCTGAACCCAGGGTCAGACATATTGGCTGAGCCTAACTTGGACTGCAGCCGAAGCCACCTACCAGTCCACTCGGTAGTGAAACCCTAAACCAACCAAGAGAGAGAGAGCTAATGAGCTACCCTCTCCTCATTTATACTACAGTAATAGACCCTTACACTATGATGGCCCGTAGGGGCAAGAAAAGATGACGGTAACTCAGAAGAATGAACTTGATGGAGTCCTTGATCTTCTTAGGCTCGTAGCAATTTTCTAATGTCCTCCATGTGTCCTTTAGTCCATCTCTTTGGATAACTCTGGTTTTGGCGAAACCGGCAACCAACCCCTAGTTTTGACCGTGGAACCAGGAAATGCTCTTGGCCCCAATTTTGACGCTCGAACCAGGAAACGATTGTTGGGCTTGGTTTTGAGGCTTAAACTAGTAAACGATTGTTAGGCTTCTTCAGTTGAGTGATTTTACGGCTCATGACACAGTCCTAAACCCAGGGTCACACATATTGGTTGAGCCTAACTTGGACTGCAGTCCAAGCCACCTACCAGTCCACTCGGTGGGGATTTTGTCACGCGAAGTCCATTTTGGAGCCGCCTCTCAGTCCTCCAGTGAGGATTTTTGTCCGCTTGTCCTTAGCAGGTCTTTGGTGTTGAAGCGCTCATCACAGTGAGGGCGACAGACCAGACTGCGTACACTAGAGTCCCTCAAGTTTGTTCATCATTCGGGATTTGATAATGAGCATTGAGGATTGCAATAATCCTTGGTGGGTTTTGTTTCAGAATGTTGTGGATGTTCTACCCATCTTTTTCGAGTAGGAAATCCAACTATACTTGAGATGAAAAGTTGTATTGATTTAGCATCCCTTGCGTTTAAGCTAGAGAGAATTTATGTCTACCGCTTCTTTACAACATTTGATATTTGTATGTCCCATAAGCATCTAGTAGTTTGTGTCCACCATGCGGCTATTGCTCCATAGAATTTTCTCTAGCAGTCATATTTCTCAGTTGGCCATTTATCTCAGGAGTGCACAATAGATTGGTATATGTTGGTTCTTTCTCTTCTCGTGTAATATGCGCTTGCATGGAACTTAACCATGCTCATTTGTAGAATTTGTTTTCCAAGGCAGTCAACACTTATCTTATTGAGCTTCATCTTCAATTCTAAATCTTTGTTGATAAATCATATTGCATATTCATATTGGTTTTCAGGCTATTCCGGGATATAATGTCTATTGGTTGATTATTCAAACATTCTACTGATCTTAAACTTGATGTCTGTGATAGTTGAATGTCATGCATCAACATATTTCTTGTAGTCTATATGCATGATATGTCTGCGATAGGGTATTTACATAGAATTATTGAACATCACGACTATATACTAAATCTTGAATTTATGGAAGTACTATACTTCATCTAGGATTCTATACATATACACATAAACATCATCAAATAAATACTTACAAGTTATTAGAGCATAATAAAACTACTAGTCATGTTTAGCACGGTTACAGCCTTCGACTTGGTAAGAAAGTAGCATGAAAATTTACGAAATTACATGGGCAGGAACATATATAGTTGGTATATCTTTCATGAATGTTCATGCTATATCATCAGCACGTGCTCAATTTCCACGAAAGTCTGGAGATGTTTCCTTGGTGTTTTGATATTTGCCTTGACAATTAGGATATGTCCCAAGCGGGCACTGGTGATCATTGCTTGGAGGACCATTCCTTCCGTCAGTTCCAGCAATAAACTTATCGTGAATTTCCCTCGGTGGCATAGTTGTATCGTAAGATACAACCTTGGCAATGTCACTTGGCACGCAGGTGCATAAGTTGATAAGAATTAAGGCAGCAACGATGAACACTCCCAACTTCATTTTGATTCGAATCTATGAAATCTACAATGTAACAGGAATTCAAAAGTAAGATAATATATATTCCCTCAAAAAGGAAAAATGCTTATAAATTGAAATTTCGCTACTTACAAACTGAGATAATATCTGAGGAAGTTTATTGAACTGAGTGGCTTTTGTGCAACTCTGCTTACTGAAGAAGTGATGGACCACTTATATAGGGAGTAAAAGTAGATGTCTGGCCTTCCAGGATTTTTATTGTATATGAATTGTACTGTGAAAAATGGATTCTCCACTAATAAAGATTGTGTCGACAACAATGGGATGTGCGGTGGAAATAAATCACTGGTGACTTGAAAGCTATGGTAAATGGATGCACTTATTTCCTGTTTTTGATACAAACAAGATAAGTGCTTAGTGGGAGGATTCCAATTACCATAGGTAAAAAATTAACAGGGTTGGAAAGCCAGATAAACTTCACGTCTTTATATTTTTCAAATTAATTTAATGGTGAGTAACTGATATTCCAGAAATATGATAACAAACTGAAAATACACCAAAATTGTGATGATGTACTGAATTTTTATATATATGCTGTGATGGACTCCTTTTGTCTCTGGCAACCAATAGTAACCAGCTAAAAGTAATTCTGTCATTTTCAGTTGTTATTAAATTTTCTAGCACCAACACAGAATCCAATTTGTCTAATGTAATAATGCTGTGTATTTTCAGTTATCTTGTCGAACAAACATAGTGGAAAAGGTGCTTCAATCACATCATATAACATATCATACTAATCCTATTTATAAATAAATGTAAATTTTTACAGCAAACAACTGAAAAATGAAACGCCCAAATGTTGCTTTAAAAATGAAAATTCCCAACAATGCCACTGCTGAAGTAACAAGTCCATTATATCATGGAGGACTATTATTGAGGATGCCTAATGGATTATAATAGGCTCCCGGCTCCTGGGTTCTTAGACTGGCTGTCTCTAGCAGCAATAAGATCTCTACACTCCACTCTTATGGAATATTCACTTACCTTCTCTACTACAATCCTATATATCTCCTCAATACCTCAACATCTTATTTTTTATAATTCCTTATATTATCAACAAATTATTTTTTATGATCTTAGCACTCCAACCACTACAAGAAATCTGGTGATCTTTGATGAACACTCAGCCACGATTAGAAAAAAGTCATAGATAGTGTACATTTGTAACAACCTCTAAGTCAAGTGATAACTCTAAAGTGAACAATAAAGTTTCCATCATTGATGGATCAACATGGATGTCATAGATAAACTTGCCTCCCTTTGTAGGTGTGTGAGTCATAGCCTTGCCTCCATTTGGATGGTATGCGACCCACTTGAATCTAACAGTCATGACAGTTTGTTTTGTAACTGTTGGAATTTATTACAAGAAAAGGACTACGGTTGGGTGTGGAACCCTAGAACATTTGTTCTTCCTAGCTCTAACATTACAACAAAGATAGATCTCCATTCATGAGTAGATTATGTATTCATAACATTCTGCACATTTATTTTATACGGCAACTAAAAGCAAACAAAATAGTGACCTAGGACAGCGCATTGGAATGAATTCATGGATCTCTACTCAGCGGCAGCCTTCCGTGATGTAAGGAAAATGGGCCCTATGTCTCGTACTAAGTGTCCTTATTGTGATTTTAGTGTATTGAGTGATGACATAGACTAATTTGGGACCGAATATGTGTGCACATATAGTTGTTTAAGCTATGGCAATGCGTGCGATGGACAAGATAAGACCCAAGACGTCATCAAATAAACACAGGGCATCCTGACTCGACAACTTTGCTAACCAGTCAGTGGGCTAGAATTTTCAATGACTAGACGGTCAGGTGACACTCAAACAGTCCCGTGACATGATGAAGCTGCTTAACTGAAGACTCAAGACCCTGTGAGATTACATAGGATGCAGTAGCAGAACCAGGACAAATTTCAGGGGGCATTTAGAGAAATTTAGTAACAAAGTGTGTGGCACCAAATTTAGATGTGCGTCCATTCTGTAGATTGCCTTCCATGCATTGCTCTAGTCCGACGTTGGTGCTCTTGATTTCACATGATGCTGGTGAGGTCAAGCCAACAACCCAGCGGAGTCACAGCTCTCTCTCTCTCTCTCTCTCTCTCTCTCTTCCTCAGTAGTTTACACGATGACGACACACATCATGACCCTTTGGTTTCTACCCCTCCAGATCCTCACTCAGTCGGGCTTCCAACGGACATCGTACGGATTCACATATATTGGTTTGTCAACTTACAAGTATGCTCTTATTGCCATAATGGGTTTGAGCTTGTGACTGGAAATGTGTTGGGCTGTCTGCCTTCCTAATGGCTACCAATGAAATATGTTGAGGTAGCGAGTTGACTCTTGGCCTGCCTCTATAGTTGCTAGGGAAGTGGGGGTCCAAAAAAATTTTCTGAAGTTGGGGGTACCATGGACCCCACTGGCACACACCCCCTGTACTACCATTGTTTGGATGCTCTGGTGGTAAAGAACTGGATGGTCTAGTGATTAAGCAACGAATAAAAGAGGTTGAGAAGCAAATGAGCAACAAGGGGCAAGATTGCACGCACCGTATGGTCCAATGAGATACCGAATGAGACATATTCAAATGAAGACATCAAATGACCACATGCACTGGATGGTCTAGAGATCAACATCCAGATGATCTGGTGAACAACAGTGGCCATGTAAAGTTCAATGGTCGCTTCCATGGGCTAGTCTAGGTGAAGACACCAAATTTGATCGTCTCGTTAGAGCTTTCTACGAGTTGCATCTTTTTGCCAATGTCTTGTTTTGAGAATAAGGCTATTTACATCCCTTGCTTGGACTCCATTGTATAGTTGATGACTGCTAAGTTCATTCTAGTGTTGAGACACATAATTTGGGTGCCCAATTCATCAAGAGTGCAATGAGTACTTTGGCATAGCTAGTGCTCACGAGTTCTTTCTTAGGCCTCACTTAGTGCAAAGTCCTTGGTTGTGACAAAGTGTTGTAGTGACATTTGCGAATCTCCTAGCATCATGGGTTTGCTTACATGAAGACGTGTAAGTGTGGGTCTTCTACTCTAGCAAGACACTCCATTGTGGCATCGTGTCACCTTGCTTGTTAGAGAGGTGTAGGCCCATGGTGTCAGACAAAGCTCACCTTAGTGAAGACAGCTCTAAGAGCATCCAAGGAGAGGTCTGCGGACAACTCCAATTGTGAGTAGGTGCGAACCAAGGAGATTAGGAGTATTTGGCCAAGATCCTTGACCCTTGTAGTGTCACCTTTCCAGCCATCATGCTTCCACGAATCAAGCTCATAGTCCCTACATGGACTATGAGAGAGCGAGATCTTGTGTGGGCCTTCAACAAGGACTAGAAGGAAGGCTTGCACACCATCTTGATGACTTGAGGAAAAACCTCCGCCTTGTGTCACCATCACCATCGTCAGCCAAAGTTTGCATCACTCTACCAATCTCTTCAGATTCTGTGTCAGCCTGCATTCAAATGTGTTCTTTATTTCCTGGTTGACTTGATAGGTTAGTTTATGTATAAAATTAGGTTGCAAGTCCTTTTTACCTTAGTGTTAGCAACACATAGCAAAACCTTAGTGCACATACTTTCTTTACTTTGCAAAGGTTTTGATGAGTTGTTTTCGGAGAGTCTTTGTTCTCGGAATCTTAATTCACCCTACTCTTAGGATGTTGGCTCAAGGTCAACGTGACTTTCATTTGGTATCCAAGCTAGGACGCTCAACTCAAGTCCAATTTCATGGTCAACATAGCTCATAACTCACTTGGACTTTTCACTTTACTGTCGGATTGAGTACCCTTGACGTACTAAGACTGTGAGGATGGATAGAGTAGAGATCCTAACTTTGATGACACTAACTACCCCTATTCTCATGTTTGAATGGCTAGTTATCTACAAGCCATCGGGTTGGCTATTTGGTGAGTAACAAAGAAAGGAACAAAACTTATCTCTAGGTCGGAGAATAACTCAATGCCATTGCTTGAAATGCTTTGTTTGAGTTTTTGAGCATTGATGTTTTGAATAGAGTTTGTAGCCTCTCTATTGCCCATGAGATTTGGAAAACGCTTAACGATCACCATGATGGCACGAGTGACATCAAGGACCAAAGGCATTACTTCATTATAGACGCATTTGGTTCTTTTGGAGTTAAATGCATGAAAGGCACATGAACTTGTAAGGTTGGATCACTTAGGTCCACAAACTCTCAAAATGCATTTTATGCCAGTTATGTTGTCTTTGGTGCATGGCAGGTCCATACCCCTTTGTGGAATTTTCATTCTTACACACAACTAGGCCATGTGATGAAAAGGCATCACTGAGATGAAAAGTAGAACTGTGTGAAGCATGGCCATGAGGGATGTGAGCTGTAGAAGAATAGGCTAGAATGTGGAGATGGTGAGCAACACCAAGAATGTGTAGAGATAGGCAAAGATGTATGGCCAGTACTGATAGAAGGCCGGGAAGTATGTACCACATTCACACTGAGGGCAAGAACATGGCACAAGCTAGTGACTCACATAGTTGAGGTGGCATAGGGATGGTGGCTTGTAGTTGCGTGAGTGGGAGGAGGGAAGAGGAAGAAGAATAAAACCAAGGGCATATTTGTAAAGAATAGAGAAGACTGAGGACCAAAGTGGAAGAAAAAACTTTTGTGAAGGGGTATTGACCTGGCATGCACCAAAACACAACATTAGTGGCTTAGAAAAATGCATTTTGAGATTTTGTGGACCTAAATGGCACAACCTAACAAGTTCATGGGCCTCTCATGCATTTAACTCATTATTTTATTATGCTTCCTAATGAATTGGCTAATGACTTATATTCACGTTTAAATGCTATGGTCAATGAGATAAATTAAATTGGTATAATCATGTTAAGAGATGCTAACATCTAAAGGAAGATCATCTATGTGCTTCTGAGAGGAATACGCCAGCATCATCACCTATCTTCACACTCCACATTAGCACCATGATGCCCACCAAGGAGCTTAGTAAGATTGTTAATTTGAATACGAGTAAAATGCACTGGTAGTCCATTAACTTTTTGCACTGTGTCGGTTAGGTCCATTGACTTTCGAAGTGCATTTTTAGGTCCATGGGCGTCCATACGTCTTCGTTTTTTTGGCAATCTCACAATGTCCTCCATGTGTCCAGTAGTCCTTCCTTTTTGGATAAGTCCGGTTTTGGGATACGGCAACCAAGTCCCTGGTTTTGATGGTGGAACCAGAAAACGATCTTGGGCCCCGGTTTTGACACTCGAACTAGGAAGCGCTTGTTGGCTTGTTCTTGTGAGGTGACTTTAAGGCTCACTACACCGTCCTGAACCAAAGGTCGCACTTATGGGCCAAGCCTAACTTGGACCGCAGCCTAAGCCACTTGCCAGGGTGTTGCCTCTTCAGTCCACTCAAAAGAGATTTTGCCCATTTGTTCCTTAGTTGGTCTTCAGTGTTGGCTGAGCGCTTATCACAGCCAAGACAAAAAAACCAAAGTCGGTACACTTGAGTCCCTCAAGAAGACACTGCCATTCATGGAGGAGGAGGAGGAGGATGAGATGGAGGACTTGATGATGGTGGAGTTGGTCATCGATGATGCAGTGAAAAGTTATTTTATGGCAATGGCAGCAGTAGAGGATCCTATGAGAAAAATAGGCAAAATGGCGAGGTGTGGGGTGCGAGGGTGGTGGCCATGGTGGAAGTGGGGACGATGGAAGAGTGGTGGTGGAGGTAGATGATAGGACCTAGACTACGACGGGCCCAAGTGATGTTCCTTTTATCGTTGGTGGTAGTGATGAGCCACCGATTTTAAAGGAGGTAGACGCCATGGATTGACCCATGGAGCTTGGTCAATCTGAAGCAGTGATTGCGCTCAAGGTGTGGGGCAACTCTTGTCGCACGATGGCAAGACTATGGTTGAGAGATATTGTCATTGACGCTAGCAATGGCAGAGAGGAGATGATAAGCCAATTTGGTAAGAAGGCAAAGGATGTGTGACATATGAGAGGAGTAACGTACATGATCTGGCTGGTTCGTGTTTTAAAAATGGAGAGCAAGGGGAAGTCAAAGAGCCATGTTTGCCTCAGGTGGGACAAGAGGAATGCGAAGCGCCATGTTTTGATTCCACGTGGGACCAAATGACATATAGCAAATGTGGGCCGAATTACCAGCAACACCTAAAAATGGACATGGTTTATTGCGGCACATGTAACATGGACTGCATCTAGAAATCAATATTACCAGAGTCGATCTTTGCTACATCCACTTCTAGAAATAGTTCCATTTGTAGATGGGTGTCATAGCTTTGTCGACCCTCTAGAAATCTTCTAAAGCCGGCACAATTCCTGGGCCCACTCTTGTGAGAGTACAAGCGGCTCCATTTTTTGTGTCCATTGTTGCGCTAAATTGGGGGCTGCTGCTGAAGTAACTTCTATTTTTAACATGCAATAGAGGTCAAGAAAAAATATTGCAAGGAAAGAGAAACTTCAATTCTTTGTTCGCAAAATTACTGACAAGACAACTGAATGGTACACAAGTAATTATTTTTCTTAATTGTGTTTTCTTGCTCATGTTAGGACATTTAGAGAAGTACCAAATTCTCCTAGCTAGTGTCTGGAACTGTGACAGAATGTCTACCCATTTATGTTAGCCCATCGCATGTCAAGTCTGAAAAAAATCACCCACTCTCATTTGTCTGATAACTTTTTTTGGTGGTGAATCATGTTTTCATATTTGGGGATTTACTTTCAACAGTTTGAACGCAACAGTACCACTTTTCTGTCCTATAAGTAGCAGAACTTCATACCATATCTTTGCATAGACAGGAGAAGGTGTGACTGAAAGTATTTAGAAGCTCCTTCAACTCTTCAGCATTCGGTAAACGTTATATATATATTTTTCAATGAATACCTCCATTATTTGCAAACATACCGTTGGTATTGAAATCTAGTCATTATGCGCAGGTGACATATAGGAGTTATACATGCATGTATAGGCATATGAAGATCATAGTGTTGGTAATCATCGGGATTGTTGTCATCAATTCACGCACATGTATTTCAAGTAGAATAGAAGGGGATGGAATGTATGAGGATATACAAGGAAATGGGATGCGTAAACTCATCAATACTGATGGAAGGACTGCGCCAACAGGTGATTCCATAGATCATGTATGTCCACTTGGTAGATATCCTTGCCCGTCGAAGATTCAGAGTTCTCAGGACATCACACAGGATCTTGGTGGACATTAGCAGTTTATCTGAATCGAAAATAAGAAGATAAAGTAATATGTGGTTGTGTATGTCTGAAATTAAAGGGTAAGCATATTGTATTTAGTGTTTGTACTGTGTAGTTAGATAAATGCTAATAAAACAAATTCATGCCACAATATATACATTAATATGAAAGTGCTTGTCCATTGATGTATGATAACATAATAATATTCTCAGTGGCAAGTTCATTTCATTGTTTCCAAAGTGCCACATCATTTAGAAATGAAAGCTGATCTCTCAATGCGCAGTTTAATTTCACGGTATCATCCAGGAGCAGATCCACCACCGGGTCGGTTGGGGATCGAGCCCCAGCTGCCCATCCTATGCTCCACCTAAAATTTTTGACAAGAATATAGAAAAGAAAAGGGAAAATAGAAGTATAAAAAGAGAATGTAGAGTAATCAGTCCCTGCTGCGTGTTGATCCTCGATCCGCCATTGGTTTTATATGCCACAATATTTAATTGCGATGCATGTGATTTGGCATATTTGGATGAAATGAAAATCACACGCTTTCAATGGAAGTTTCAATTAATTTCACAGTCTTGAAGACAGCGTGCACCCATTTCATCTCTCTCCTCTTAAATAGACCGCCACGTCATTTTTGCTAATGTGGCACATCATTTAATGAGAATGCAACTCCAACTGAGAATGACCTTAGTACTGTACTTACGAATGTTGCTGCAATTTTTTTCTTTAAAACATATCTGGTATAGGGCTAATCAAACATTTATTAGAAATATACTTCGAGAAAACCTATTTGCAAGCACTAATCGGTTGGCTGGACCCTAACATCCATTACCTCTAGCACTCATTAACAACCTCAAGTAATTTATCACAGTACTCTGCTATGTAATGGTATATTTATGCTGGGATCTTGTAGTTGTTGGATAGTCTTAAGACAACAACCTAATTAGATTGGGCCCACCAGATATAAACAAGTAATTCATCAAATTAGCTGCTTCGATCAGCTGCTCACTATGGATTAGACCCGACACCTATTAAATAGAGGGGTTAAACCCTAACTCATGACAAATTGTATGTTCCCCAAAAAGCAATCAGTGAAGGATCTAGAGGGTACTAGAAGCACATCGCTTAGTTCTTGTACTCTCACTCTATATAGATCTACACTGTCTTTCAGCAATAACCAATAGTGTCCAGCCTATGTTTTGGTATTGAAACTACTGGAAGGAGCCATTGGTTCCAACGATTGGTACCGGTGCAAGTTGCGATCAGCATTGATGAAGACTTCAGTACTAGTTGGAAAAGTCCTAGCCCTGGATAGGGTACCCTTTCGTATGAATTCTTAACACTAACAGGTACTAATACATGTCCGACAATAGTATCGGTTGGTGTTACAAACCAGTACTAAAGCCTTACCATAATACATTTTAGGTATTCATATACCCTTTTAAAAATCTATAATGTTCCAACCCCCATATGTTTACGTCGCCCCCACGGTACGCCGCATGCCCACCCACCCATCCCACCCTCTCCTGCAACATTTGAACACCACCAGCTCTGGTACCCATCACCCCCGCTGCCCTCGCTCCGCATGGATGCCATCCCTCCCTCCTTCCTCCCACGCCAGGCATTAGGCCACTGCCGCCCTGGCAACCAACGCGCTGCCACACTTCCCTCGCACATGTTCCCCTTCTCCACCAAATATGACACATCAGACCCAGTGCAGATCTGCCGCTCCCGCTTTATCTTCGACGGAGTAGCTAGATGGCGATGCATGGTGGGCAGAGGCATGCGAGCTCGGTGATGGCGGAGCGCTAGAGGAGATGAGGTGATGCGAGGTGTTGCCACTGACGGACCTAGGGAGACGAGGCGGTGTGAGGTGTTGCCGTCATGAAGGAGCTTCGGCGTGGTAAAAGAAGAGGAGGCAGGCGGCAGCAGTGAGAAGTGGAGGGCAGACGGCCATGGCGGGGATGAGGCATGGCAGCCGATGAGCCACCGTGGAGGCAGAGATTGATGAGTTGTTGCCTTCGTGGAGCTACGTCCGCTTGGATTTGTGGCGGACGGCCGTGGCGTGACAGGTGTGGCGGCTACAAGGAGGAGAAGGCAGACGAGGCGAGGCCTGAGGAGGGCGCCAGAGGCGTGTCCTTCATGGTAGGTAGGAGGAGGTCAACAGAGCATGATATAGGGCGGAGGGGAGGGATGAGGGAGGATCCAACAGTGTGGCCAGAGGAGAGGTGGTGGCACGGGTGAGGATAGGCTGCAGTAGAGGCAGGCGCGGGAGGTCGACTCAGAGGCAGGTGAGAGAAGGACAATTGGCGGTGGAGAGGAGGCAGGGAGAGCGAGAGGGCGGGGGAAACGGAGTGGATGGAGCGGGAGGTCGACCCGGTCTTTCTAGAGCACTGCGTGAGTGCGAGCACATCGGCAGCGTGGCCATTGGTGCCACGGAGAAGCATGGCCACCAGCATGCCCCCCGCACCGGTGCCGCATCGTGTGCATACGGTGCAGCCTCCAACCTTGCTAGCGTCATGGCCACCAGTAGTGCATCGCTGAGGTCTGGGCTGCACCCGTCGATGGCCAGCAGGCGTACCTGGCACATGATGTCATCAGCTGCCAACCGGCCCGGCATGCCCGGCACGGACCTGGAGGCGCCGCAGAGGAAATTGGTCTCCAGCAGCGAGAAGTCGCTGGCACCCAGACTGGAGGGAGGGGGACGAGGAGGAGGGAGGAGGCCATTGGTGGAGAGAGAGCCCCTCCCAGTCTTGCTCGCGGTAAGCCTCCCAGACACGCACAGGATGAAAAACTATAAGTCTAGGGGCAGAGTAGTCTTTTCACATAGCTATAAATATGAGATGGAAATGTAAATAAATAAAAATGGGCGGATGTCAAAAGAATCAAGATGCCAAAGTTGTGGATGGCAATTTTGCGAAACCATCGACCACGATGTCAATTTGGTGAAGCCACCTCTTGGTGGTGGCAAATAGCCAATAAACTGTTTGGCGGTGGTGGATTTGGGAAAATGAGAAAGAGAGTGTGAGGGTGAGTGTGGCGTAGGGGAAATAAAAAAAAGTGCGGTAGTTGGTCTAGGTTTAGAAATATAGAGTAATGTGAGCGTGGAAGATTGTTTACTACATTTTAAAGTTGTAGTATCTAAGGTTAGAAACATAGAGTAATGTGAGTGTGGATGCTCGCTGTGGCATCTTTTGCATACACAGTGCCTTAAGGAAAACCACGTATTTCAACTGTAGAAATTAAAACATTATTTCAGAGGGACAAGAAGTGGCAGAAATTTGCGTTGATCCTAAAAAAGGATAAGAAGCAAAGTATTGCTTTTGATTTAATCAGAACAAAAATTGAAAATTTGCAATTTCTTGCATAAATATAAATTCGCTTCAAATAACAATCTACTGCAACAAAATAAATCATGGACATATATCATAGTAATAGCTACTTGGCTAGTTGGCTAGTTGTCGCAACAAATATCATAGTAATAGCTTTTTTTTCTCTACAGTTTTGAAGTTTGTAGTAATCCGGCACTTATTGCAACAAAATAGCTTGTTCTAGTGGAGAAAATTGAGCAATGCCCCCCCCCCCAATTAATTACTAAAGCGTCCCCGTCCACACAGGGACCCAAGTGTGCCTATATTACTACTCCCAAGAGTGAAGCAACCATATTTATTCATCAAATAAGTACAAATCAGCTCAAACGAGACGGTACTAAAAACCATGGTGATCAATACTACCAGCTGACACAGCACACGCAGTGACTCACAGCAGGGACATTAAACGGCCCAATTGCCATAGGCAAACTTGGGTAGCAGGCGTAACCCTTATACGATTAGATCAATGAACTCCTTCTCTGAAAAACAATCACATGAAGCATTGAGATATACTTATAATCAACATGCATTGAGACTGTGCAGCTCTTGGAAGTTTTGCAAAAGGCGAGCTTTTATGCAGGATTTATTTTAAATTTCCATTCCTCAGTGAGGGGACATTTTTGAAGAGTTTATCCATTGCTTCTCACACCGTTACTGGACTGGACTTGAGCAAGTTCCGACGACGAGGCTGGCGGTGGTTGAACGACGAAACTAGTGTCGTAGGCTTGTACGTGAATTAGGGTCCAGCGAGGGGCTGGCCATTGTGGCTGGCGCGGGCACACTGGTGGCGAGGAGGAGCGCCCACAGCAGCAGGGCAGTGGGAGGGGAGAGTGAAGGTGATGAGGTGGAGCTCTTGCTCACGTCAGCCAGCTGTGAAGGGGACAGGAAGAGGGGCATTGCGGCGACTGAGATAGGTGGGGTAGAAAAAGGGAGCTGCTATGGTGAGGTTGGTGTTGTGGAAAGGGAGCCAAAGGGAGTATATTTATAGGGAGCCGGCATCATCGAGGGGTGGCTTGTGGCATTGATGGTGTCCATCTGCTTCATGTCATGACATGGATGGTGGGCACTGAGGGCAAGCAGGTACTGTGGCGGTCAGTTCGGGAGGGCGGTGCGTTGCGGTGTGGGCATTGCGACACGGGGGACTAGGCGTGGCCAGCAGGATGCATGAGCACACCATCCAAGTGCACAAGGTGAGAGGAGGGAAGGGGAACTGACTAGTGGGGCCCGTTAGTAGTCAGACAGGGGGGCAAAGGCTGAAAAGTGCAGCCATGCTATCAGTGAGAGATGCAGGGGCGGCTCCGAGTGGCGGGGAGAGAGGAAGGAAGGGAGATATATGGGCTGCGGGGGCCTAGGTTGGAAAAGAGAGAAGCATTGGAAGGAGAGAGAGGGGGTAGGCATTCCGTGTAGGAAAGGAGATGAGGGAGATGGGCCGGGAGGCGGGAGAGATGGAAGGATTTTGTTTTTTATCTTTTTCTGATTTTTAATTTTATTATTTTGGGAGGGGTTTTGGTTTCTCATGGATTGTTGAGGGGAGAATGGTGAGAATATTTTAGTAAATTTCTGAAGAGTTTACACACTCTTTAAAATAAGGTTTTTTAAACTGATTTAAAAGATTAAGATAAATTCTCCGGATGTGATTTTCGGGGTGTTAGAATTACACGGCGATATTTTCCAAATGCAACGATCTAATATTGTTGGTGAAACACGATGATGAGTATTTGTGGTGATATATCCGAAGTGAAACGACTGAGTTTGTGGCGATGTAGCCGGGATGCAACGATTGATAATTTTTAGTAATATATCCCAAAGGTAAAAGTTAATGATTCGTCAGATATGTTCGAAATGCAATAGATAATGCTTCGTTGCCATATATTGTTCCACAAATAATAATTCATTGCGAAATATTTTGAATGTAACAATAATGTTACGAGGGAAATAGATTCTTTTCGCAATAATCTTTCGAACAAAATCTAAAAATAAAAAATGCTTCAATTATTCATGGTTCAGAACTAATACCTTTTCAAGGTAGCATATGTTATCTTACCATTAAACTAAGCATGTGTGTTTGATTTGATACCACCAATACCATACTATACTAAGCATACTGGCTTCCCAATCTATGACTATTTGCAATGATGTGGATTCAATGGTGATTGCTCTTGGTGTGATTAGTGATTGTCAACACGTAGACTGCACATGTGTGATGCATGAACTCACCTATATGCTACATGGAGACACTTGATTTCTTGGCCCGTGATATATACATGTATGAACAACATGTTACTAAGCGTCGTCCCGTGGCATTCGACAAACAGAAGCTTGGACGCCAAACATCGACTGAAGGGTGGTCGATACAATGGAGCGTGAGATTGTGGGCGTGCCAATCTCAGCAGTGCAGGGAGTTGTAAGCACACCTAGAGGACCCACGAATTTATTACCATTAAATTCATGTGATGGATATGAAACCCAATGATCTGCGATTTTACATGGCCACCAGGGATTTGACATTTTACATTAAATTCGTTGTTGGAGGACCCACACATTTAACTAGGGCCGGATACCTGGCAGCATGCCATTGACCCTTGTTAAATTCGTGGTCCAATGAATTCAATTGGGCCAGTGGCACGACACTGGTCGCCCCTGCCACACATTATCGCCGATGAAGCTTGCCACCCCCCTTCGCAACGCATTCTGGTCGCCACCGCTGCCCACCACTGGCCAGCTAGCCCTGCTGTCCAGACCAGCTGCACGTCGGCACCCTCCCAACCACTTCCGCGACCCACCTCTCACTGCTATCCCCACTTGTAGCTGCGATGTGTAATGTGATAACATATTCTTCAATCGTTATGTGTGGATGTGGATGCGTAGCAGCAGCTATGTTTGGTAGCTACACTCGGTGACAGCGTGTGGTGTGCCTATGTATTCGTTATCTAGGAGATCCATAGGCGTTAGCTAGACTCTCTTTCGGTGGCCAACTATCTGCCCCTGGCTTCTTGAGACTTTAGAATTTCGCTCGATGCAATACCCTAACTCCTAACTTGTTTATTTAGATTTCCTTAGTTAGTCGGGGATAATCTTTGCATCCGAATAGAAATAGAGTTTGGTGATTTTATTTCACTCGTTGTCCTGCCAGGGAGCTATACATTTCTATCGATATCTTTGGTAGCTGACTTACCTCTCCATCATACACATTTTATTTCACGCTTACCCCTGATTGACTATTAATTGGTATATTTATCAAGTTTACAGTTCATTCGATTTGAGTTTGTTCAATTACACTCTCTCGCCTTCCGTTTTCCTATGGAAACTTACGATACCTTGGAATACTCCAAGTGAAAGGCTACAGCGTCCGTCGTGCGCTTGCGGAGTATCTGTTTAGGCTAAGAGACACCAACATTAGCCTTGGGAGGATCATTCTCTCATTTAACTACACTAGAAGGACGAAGGGTTCTTGACAGAATACTCGAGAAATCCTCTAATAGCAGTAAGATCAAGAAACCACGCTCACATGTACAAGATCTACCCAAGCCTACCTGTCATGAAGAACGCCAAAACACTCACGAACTAGCTCCACCACTCCGTTAAACTCTTAGGATTGAAGATATCCTAGAACCAAGCACGTCATAGGAAACTGTGAGGGTCAGTTTAACCGTGACAACTCCTCCGTCGATCCCACCATTCTTGTTTGAAGACGAGTTGTTCATGGACTTTGGCAAGACCTCTCGGCTACCCAAAGATCCCAATAAGTTGTGCTATGCAAAAGTTCCAAACATCCCTCAACCATCCTGCAAAAGATAGGAAAAGAGCCATGAGGTTTAAATGAAAAAAAGGAGAAAAAGGAGATAAAGAAGAAAGAAAGAAAGAAAGAAAGAAAGAAACAACTCCATGCCGTCTCTCACAACAAAAAAGGGGAATACCAAAGCACACTTACAATATAAACTTTCCACCACACTTGCACATAGTGGGAATTCTTGATATGATTCATACTCTTTGCGTGACACTTGAATTGATATGGTAAGACAAACATGACGAGATAGTCCCATTCCTCCTCAGCTCCACTAAAACTTAGAATAGGAAGAGAGGAAACACAAGGATTCTCATTCCTCGAATGATTGGGAGGTGATCTTGAGAATAGAGAATGGAGCACCTTACTTTTTGAAAATAGAGAAAACCTCTTTTTCTCATGAGTTGGGAGAAAACTATTGTGATACCTAATGGATGTTCTTAGTCTCAACATCCCAAAATCAAAGTATAGACGCCAATGAAATCTTGGGTAAGATGAAACAACTTGAGAGTAACTCTTGTGCTTGCTAAGTTGCATATTGTCATATGCCTTCCATACCACTCTTAACTCTATCCTTTGCTTGAGGATGAGCAAATATTTAAGTGTGGGGGGTGTTAGGCGGTCGTTATAACCCGTTTCGACCACCAACATTTCATGTATCAAGAACAAGTCTTATGCAAATTTCATATATTCTCACTGGTTCCATGAGTTGTGTACAAAGATCATGCAGGAACACACTTTACATTGGAAACACATCAAAAACATGGCAAAACAAGGTGAAACAAGTCAAAAACATGGCAATGGGGTTGAACCCTAGCCTCTCAGCCAAGCACCTAGGTGGACCACCTAGCCAAGTACTTTCACTGGCTACTGGAGCTAAGGACTAGGCTACCGACATATGATTGCCTCCAAATGCCATGTCCTTCAATCTGCATGCAAACAACAATGTGTCCGACACAACTCCATGGTGGAAACCACGAAATGGACAACAAAGACCTCGGAAGGCCCACACCTCATCGATCCAAGCCTCAGATTAGTGATGTCAAGGATCTAGGGGAATGTAATCCAGCGAGTAAGGAAGAAACACAGAGTTGATCCAATGGAAAGGGAGGAAACACAATAGTTATAACCATTACACCTTGTCAAAACAAGTCTCCACTGCAAGATTCATCAAATCAGTGCATCAAAAGGCCGTTCGTCTTTTGTCCAAGCCACTCGGTCTAGGGTCCAGAACACTCACCAGGTGGTGGCCGCTTCGCCTGGCACATGCCCCTTAGTTACCGACTTAACCACCACAACCATCCAATGGGTAGATATAAATACCCCTAAGGTCGTTGTAGTAAGTGTGGTGTAGTAGTAGTTAGTGTGCCTTGTATAGGTGAGGAGAAGTGAAGCTTCCCTTAGCTTGTAGAGAGAGTGCCTCTTGTATCAAGGAGAGTAGTGACGTCAGGAGTGAAGGAGTGGGATTTCTCTTCTGCTCCTGAGTTCGTAATCTCAGATGAAGGATATTGGATTCCTGGATTGAGTCATGTTCCTTTTCCTTAGCTATTTCATTCTTACTTTGCTTTCATACTTAGTCTTCTGCTTGTCTATTTACGGGAACCTTGTGCATGCTTATAGTCTAGCTATATAGCTTTGATTGCTTCTCTGGCTCATAACTAGTTTATTAGTGAACTCTCTAAGTAGTCACGATGGTGTCTACATTCAGAGTTTACCTTGGTTGGTATGCTATCCCACGCAACTATGGTTGGTAGACCCACTCGGTGACAGCTTCTATGCCCTTTGTACTCCAACCCCGTTGTCCGGATAGACACACTGACGACATATCCAAATCATGTAGAGCCCAACATTCTCGGTTGGGTATTCAGCACTCTAGTGCCTGGCAGTGGCTCTATAGCTTTGGTGTCCAAGTTTATGTGAAAAATAGGAAGCTTTCCATGTTTAGTACAGTAAAGTGATTTATCTTTTGTAGAGAACCTGCTTGCCTGTCTTTTAATCTCTACATAGCTAGCTTCACTAGTTCGGCCAGGTGTGTTGTGTGTTACCATACTCCTCATTCCTCATGGATTCGGTACCCTGAAATACTCTTGGGTGAAAGGCTACAACGCGTTTTCCGTGTGCTTGCGGAGCAATATCTAATAGGCTAAGAAACGCCAACAATTCCTTGGATTATGGCACAAAGTGATACGGAGATATCATGACATTAATACAAATGTAAGAAATTAATAAAAGCAATATATATGCAATATATGATTGTGTCTTATTGTGCTAACTTATTGGAGTTGTATCAAAAAATAGCACATATATAATGGGTGTAAATAAGTGTAAAATGCCACATCATCAATAGTATAAGGATAACATGGTATTAAGATTACATGACGAAGTAGGAGACACATGCATACATAAATATAAACATCAAGTAACCAAATAAAAAACTAAAGTTAGGTGTTATATACACATAGTATCACAAGCAAACATCGTGAACATGATTATGTGGATACTATGTTTTCGAGTTCCTTCGAGTCAATGGGAGGTACAATACAAACACTCAAGATGTAAGTGATGAGTCCCAGCATTGGTTCAATTAATTATTGTATGCGTATAAAAAATGGATCCTACTTTATTAACATGCATGTTTGTAAGGGAAATGGGCTTAAGTCACATGCTTTGACCCAAGATTTGATTTTGTGGTAGTTGTGACAACAAAGACCATTCGGGGCTAATGTGTGTGCAGGTAGATTTGTTTAAGTTTAATGTGTGCAAGTGATGGATTTTGGGAATAAACACCTCAAAGGAGTGATGAAAGAGGACAAGAGAAGACCCCCAAGACATCAGTGATCAAAGACATGAATTACTGACCCAAGCTGTAATTTTGCACTCATTGGACGATCAAAGCCATGAAATCCTAACCCAATCTGGAATTTTGCACTCACCAGACGGTCTGGTGAGAAGGAAAACATCGTCAACTAAAGATCAAGATCTAGTGCAAATTACATGCACCCGACGGACTGGTGTACACATAGAACGGTACAGTGGTCCCTCACTGGAAAGAAGTGGTAGAAGAGATGATGGAGTGACTGCATCCAAGATTACACACACTAGACAGTCTAGTGATGCACTATACATTATAGGCCGAGACATGCAATAAATCAAGACCACATGTGATTACACGCACTGGACATTCTGATGGTACACACTGGATGGTCAAGTGATCACAACGGTCAAATGAAGATCCAATGGTCAGCGCCAATGGCTTGTTTGAGTGTACATAGTGGAGGGTCCGATGCATACACTAGACAGTCCGGTGAGAATAGTTTGAGCATTGCAGCTTTCTACCAATGGCTAGATTCAATAGTTGGGTAATTTATACCCCCCTTACGTGGGCTCAATGGTATGGTTGGTACTCCTGAGTTCATTGTACTGTTGAGACAGATTCTTGAGAGCCCAATTCATCAAGAGAGCTTGCAGTGCATACTTAGACATAGCTAGTGCTTGCGAGCTCTTGCTTAGGCCTTTCTTAGCAAATTGCACTTGGTTGTGAACAAGTGTTGTACTCAGATTTGTTAATCTCTTAGCATCCGTGGTTGCACACACGAAGACTTGTAAGTGCGGGACTTGTAATCTAGGGAGAACCTCTAGGTTGTGGAATGGCTGCCACCTTGCTTTTGATTGGGAGGGAGGCCCTCGACATTTTGGCCAAAGCTCACCTTAGTGGAGACAGCAGTGGGTGTCTAGAGGCCCACAGAAGACTCCATTTGAGAGTGGTTTGTACCAGGGACAACCGGGAATATTGACCGTTGCGCGGGTCACCTTGCCAACCTTGATCTTTGCGTGGATCGAGGCCTTAGTCCTTGCGTGGACTAAGCGTGATCTAGGGCTTGCGAGGGTTTCCAAATGAGGACTTGGGGGATTGCTTGGGCGCCTTGTTAATACCATGGGTAAAAATATCTGTCTCCAACTTGTCTTAACGCCAGTGTCGCCATTGGGAGTTTGTAGCACTCTATACATCTCTTTAGAATCCTAATTCACCCCCTCTGAGGGCGTCTTGGTTCACTTTCAATGTCTAATGTTCTGAATGTGTTTTCAATTCGGCCCGATATCGCAACGAAAGCTACCCAGCTCAAGAAGAATGATCTTATAAATACGATTGCAGACCTCACTTAATGATGTATGAGGTAGTGAACCGGCGAGGTAGCCTTCTTCGACCCAAACTCAATTGTGCACATGCTTACTGTTGTCCGCATGATCATATATGCGGTGATTTTATTGACACACCATTGGGCTCAATGTGGTCGATTTTTACTACTAGAATGATGATTATACGGTTAAGGGTTTCTCCCTTCGTTTTGTTTATAGTTCAATGATCAAATTTATGATTGCGGGATTTGAATTGGCTCATTGGTGCGTTGATTACCTATCAGCGCCCTGGGAGTTGAGTAACAGTTATATATATTTATATATGTGTGTGTGTGTGTGTGTGTGAGTGTGTGCGCGCATGCGTATGTGTGTGTATCCATGTAAATGCTACACATTAATTATGTCTCGTGATAATATCTATGTGTCTTATAATCATGTTGCTTAAGTCACTGTGACTATAATGTTACATACGTCTACAAATTTTCGAAATAGCAGGGAGCACACATCTAGATACGGCGGGAAGCATGAGAAAATTTAAAATTGGCGTTAGTTTTTAAAATAATGCAGAGTTGGTGCATAATATGAGTTGCTCCTGTTAGAAGATTAGCAGGCGCGGTTACTATTATGCTCAACCCTCGGTAACTCTTGTTTTAGAAGCGGTGTATATATAATGTGGACTGCCCTACTATTTACTTATTTGGAGCGGTTGATGCTATGGACCGTTTTTAGTACACGTTACCACAAGCCGGTTCTAGTATACGCTACCAGAAAGGGTTCTTCTAACCGCTTCTAATAGTGCGAGATAGCACAAGCCTTTTAGTACCGCCTTTTCCACGTCCTCTACTTTGCCTTGTACACCAGTGATATTAGGCTTGCGAGCGATGGGCAGAGCAACTACAGCGAGACCGTGTATTTTTTTTCCATTTTTTGTTTTCTAAGAAAGGCAACATTGTCTGTTGCACACCCGGCTGTGATGGCTGCGCTCAACACCACCGCTTAACCACTGGGGCTGGTTCCAAAACCGACTTCGAGGGGATCTTCAAAACGTTAGTGGTATGCACCTATATATGCGGCTATGTAGTATTACAAGAATGTTTCTATATGTTTTACCCTAGCAATAAAAACTCGTTGTCCTCCTGAACAGCATTTAGTCCATTGGTACTCCCATTATTAGGCTGATTAAATGGTACCGTGGCCAGCTGTTCCATTTGAGTTGCTGTTAAAGGCTGGCTTCAAAGGCCGCTTAACAATAATAACTGGCAAAGCAATGCAGTATCGGCCGTTTAACATTTAGCATGGAGGCGAACACTACTCATTAAAATATTATATAAACAAATTACATCCTCCATTTATAAATGTATGATGTGCGGTTGACTTTTTCTAAACTTTGATCGTTCACCTTGTTCAAAAATTATCATTTATCATTTATTTTGTTATCGTTTCATTTATCACTAAATGTAGTTTGAATATGGTTTATATTTTCACATGTTTGAACAAAATTTTTAAATAAGATGAAGTATTAAATTTGCAGAAAAAACCGTAGTTTATATTTATAAACGACAGTAGTATATGGAATCCATGTGTTGAAGATCAGCGAAAAAGCTGAGGTGATTTTGTTAGTTGGTAATCCAGCTGAAATCCACTTGAGTCAGCTTAAAGTCTTTGTTGAGCTCAAAAGGTGCGTCTTACTAGATTACTGATCAAAAAGTAGATCTTAATTTCAATTTATGCTTAATATATTATGCTATTTGCCCTAGCCTATGCACCAATTGTTTTGCTGGCTTGATTTGGCCACTCATTTATAATCTTTGTTGTCGGAAAAGATATGCATGGCCGGCAGAAAGGAGTGTTATGAATACGTAGATAGCGACAGGCTCCATTGATACACTAATATAAAGTCCACAAAGAATGACTGCGATTGGCGTTTTTTTTTTATAATTGTGTTATACACTATATTAAAACTGCTGGCAAATTACAAAGCAACCCTAAGAAGAAGGTTGAATTACAAAGACACCCCTTGAGGAACCCTGAACACGTACACACCCATGCGTCGCTGCCGGAATGAGGAGGACGAACACGTGTGCAGAAGCCATGGTGCAGAGGCCGGAGTTGCCGTCGCTGCTGTATAGCTCTCCGTGGGGTGGAGACCACAGAGACGCCATGGGCGCATGAAGCCGATGCAGAAGAACCTCACCTACGGGAGGCTGAAGGTGGGAGTTGAATTTGTCGTTATCGTCCATCTCCGGCCATCCAAAAATCCAAGTAGAGCCGACGCCGAGGTGTTCAATACCAGCATCCAAGCAGCCCAAGATGGCAGGCAAGCTGAGTAGACGGAGTGGCGATACCCAAGCACAATGAGAAATGGGTGTAGATTGATTTGCTGCTGTTTTGGTCGTGGTTTGGTGGAGGCGGGATTTGGTGAAGGTAGTGAAATCCACCGGGGAAGAACTGAAATCCTGCAAATCCAAGTGAATAATCGCTAGATCCACAAGCTTTGGTTCCCTTCCGATGGGGGAAGAAACAGGGGCGACCGGATCTCATCGGGTGGAGACAGAGAGTGCGTGGCAAAATAGATCCAGAGTCTGGACAAGAGTTATTGAAGTGGAACTCACCAGAGGGACAAGGACGACGACATCGACACCGGAGAGACCCGGTGCAACGGGCGGTGGAACTCCCCGCGCCACCAAGGAGCCATACGCCCTAGGACCGAGGCAAAGAAACTAAGATTTACAGGGGAGGAGAGAAAGGGAGGCCAGCCCACCTCCTCCTCCTCCCATCGCCGGCGAGGATGCCAGAGAGGAGGAGCTCCTCCTCCTCCTCCCATCGCCGGTGAGGATGCCAGAGAGCCTCCTCCTCCTCCCATCGCCGGCGAGGATGCCAGAGATGTAATGAAGGCTTGGCGGTGGCAGCAGCTAGGGTTTGAGGGAGAGTCGCTTGGGGCGTCCACCGACCAGCGGCACAGCTTCTACTGCGATTGGAGTTACTACTCGATGGATCGTCAGACAGCTCCATCTGTTTCAAAAAAGATTATTAGTCTATATTAGTTCTAAGTTAAACAATTCAATCTATGACCATTAATATACTTTAATAAATAAGTACTCCGTATTTCTCATAGTGAATGCAGAAAACAAAAAAACTATGTTCCTCTACTATATGAATTTATAGGAATTGAGGACAACGATTTAATAAATGCATGGCTTAGCACAAGGCTAGATCAACAATCTTTTTGCAACGGTTACAGAGTAGCTGGAATGACAGCTGGCCGTGAAAAGTAAGCAAATAACCCATCCATCATAATTAAAAATTTTCCAAGTTTGTTCGTTTCTACTTTCCTCTAATGACTAATGAGTTTTATAATCAAAAAGTAACATCACAAATCCTAAATATCTGGTGCCTAGAATTGGTGTCTAAACTGGACATGATGCCATAAGAAGTGAGAGGGATAATTGGGCATTGTAAGAACGGAGGGCTTCAATGTCTACTAAACAAAACATATGTATGATATAGTCTAATTTTGCTCATTGATTATGCTAAGTGTAGTTATCCTTATATTACAATATAATTTTCAAATAATATATTTCATATTATACAATCTAGCTTCTCAAACTAAACTAAACTAGAAAACTAAAACATTAACAAGCATTGGACAAGAAACTAATAAGTGTAGACCATAAATGCAACAGAAAACGGAAACTCTGGTAACAATCAGATCATGTTTTTTATGGAGCTACTTTAAAAGGTGCAAGCCTCTCCATTAGGGATGAAACCAGATTGGATACAGACAGATATCTGGAGTCCCATATTCGATCCTATATTTATTTTCTGGATACGGATTCGGACATAATATCTTTGAATACGAATATTTTTTAAGATATCAAATAAAAAACAACATACGTATGTATCGTGTATGTTATGACCATTTAAATTTTTTTTCAGTCTAAAATACCACTAAATCATGCTAAATTATTGTATGCTAGTGGGTCATACCGAAAAATACATAGGCTACTTCAAGTAATCATCCCCCTCGTAGTGCGGGTTACACATGAAGTCACCTTGGTCATCCAAGTTTCAACATTATCGATAGTTCACTTTATAATTTTCATTTACGTGGGGACTTGAGGTTACCTTTGTATTGCAAATTTATTGGTATAAGTAAATTATTTGCAATTTTTAAACAACACTAAATATTTTATGAATTTAATTGATTTTCATGATTTACTGTATAAAGAAACTAATAATATACAAATAGTTTTAGAAATTCATGATATTTGGCGGAGGGGCAAAATATATCCACTTAGCATCCTAATAAAAGTTTGGACAGCGGAGGGGCAAAATATATCCACTTAGCATCCTAATAAAAGTTTGGACAAAAAACTCCATACGATACCGGTGTTTCTTTCACATAGCTTCCGCTCATAGTTTAGGTTACATGTGAAGTCACCATGATCATCTAAGATCACCATAATCAATAGTTATCTTTATCTTTTTCATATGGAGGCCTAAGGTTGCCTCCATATAGCATTTTATTCGCCTAGGTCACTTATTCGCAATTTTCGAATAACCCTACAATATGTTATGCATTTTATACCATTTCTGATGATTAATGCGGACAAAATTAATAATTCACAAATAGCGTAAGAAAGCCATGATATTTGGCAAAGAGCCAACATATGTGCACGTAGCAATCTCAAAAATGGTTGGACAAGAAACTACATAGGGTGCCGTTGTTTCTTACATTGCTTCTACTCATTGTTTAGGTTACACGTGAAGTCAACTTGATCATCCAAGTTTCAACGTGATCAATAGTTACCTTTATTGTTTTTATATGGAAAGTTGAGGTTATCTTGTCATAGCATGTTTTTTAGTCATGGTAACTTATTTGCAATTTTCAAACAACACTATAATATTTTATGCATTTAATATCACTTTTCATGACTTACTGCAGAAATAAATTAATAATACACAAATAGCACCAAAAATTCATGATATTTGGTGAAGGGACAACATATGTCAATTTCGAATCCTCAGAAAAGTTTAGATAAAAAACTCTACAGGGTACTGGTGTTTCTTTCAAATGGCTTCCACTCGTAGTTTCAGTTACACGGGATATCATCCTAATCATCCAAATTTTAACATAACAAATAGTTTACTGTTTTCATGTAGAAGAGACTTGAGGTTACTTTCTTATAACACGTTTATTGGTCTTGGTAACTTATTTGCGTTAGACAACGTTACGATATTTTATGCATTTAATATCATTTTTCATTATTTACTGCAGAAATAAATTAATAATGCACAAATAGTCTCTAAAATTCATGACATTTGGCAGAGGGGCAACATATGTCAATGTATGTCACACCCCAAATTTTCCAATTTGGAATGTGACACTTTTAGCTTCAATTAATACAATGAATTTCTGAATTTTTAAAATCTTGTCCAACAACTATACAATTATGAGGATATTTAGTATAGGAAATAAATATTTTATAACACAAAATAAATATGCCCCGGCTTATAATGATATGTGGGTTCCATTCATGTTGGTTTGTAGTGTGTTTTGTCTGCAAAATAAATGGATTTAAATAATTTAAGTAATACGGCTAGATTACGCTTGGGTCGGAATAGTTTCGCTAATCTAAATTTCTCAATATCTTGTCTTTCAAAATCTCCTGTTCGGTCGGACCTTTTCGTCTGGTCAGACATTAGACCTAACCGACCATTATCATTTTCCTTTTCAATTTGTTTGCTAATTTCACCATGGAGATAATCCTTGCCCGTGTGATTTATCCCCAGGCCTACTGTCATCTATTCACATATCATACAGGCAACAATCATAATTCTATCTCTCGCTTCCTTTACTTCTCACTTTTTCAAAGCCTAATTAATCTTGCTCTCATAAACACGACCAGGCCACCAGCAGTCACGTACTGTGTACTCATTTCGGTCCTCCTATTGGAAGCAATATGCTAATCGAACGGCTTATGGACTCTCGTCAGCCCAAGGATTAATCCCTTTATAATCAGCCCAAGGCGCTAGCAAAGGAATCTCGCGGCAGGAGTCCTTTGGCCCGCACTCCAAGGTTGGTCGTCCCTATAAAGCCTGAGGCCCTCGGTCTCTATGCCCTAGCTGCCGTGCGCCTCTCGTCTCGCATGTAGCCGCCGGCTGCCCTTCCGTCCGCATGCGCTGCGTGACCCCAGGTCCCTGGATCCCATGGCGCCGGTGCCGCTCGTCGCTGCTCCGGGGTGACCTCTCCAATGAGCCGAAGCCCGCATGGCACACGCACGGTGCCAAGCTACGACGGCGCTGCTTAACACGTCGCCCGTCAGCCGGCCATGCTGCCGAGACCACGGTGCCCTGCCCTCCAGCTGCATCCCGTTCCCGAGCTCCTTTCAACACACGTGAGCAGCAGATCACCATTCAGCACGTAATTCATACGGTCTCTCTCCCTCAGCAGCATTACAAATATTATGCTAATCAATCAGCTTTGTAACAGGACTCTCGCCAGCCAAGGCCAATTCCTTTTATTTATTCCTCAAGACAGATGGGCCACTTCGACCAGCCTTCGGCACCAAGCAGGACTCTTTGCATCAGCTGTCTCGTCACACGCCGTCATCCTTGGCTTGTACGTCAAGAAAAGATGCCCTGGCCGCACCACTATAAAAGGGACGCCGTGCCAGCCCTTGTGCAAGTCTGATCCCTGCTACCGCTATCTCGTCGTCTCCCAAGGCAGCCGCCAGCCACCACAACGTCTGGCCTGGTCACGCACGCCACCGGACGTCGTTGCATGCACGCAGCCGGGCCAAGCAACCCCTATCACGCCAGGATTAAATTCCATGGGGCTCGTGACACCGTGTCATCGTCGGCTGTAGGAGCCAAGCACCTGAGCCGTTCCCAAGCTGTGCCCGGCAAGACCCTTGCTCCACTCCTTCGGGCCGAGACGAACCAGCTGATCGAATCCTAACCTTTGGCTAGTTTGCGAGCACTGTTCCTTGAGTCTCACAAATCTTCTCTATCAGACCCTAAGGTATACGGTTAACCGCGTTCAAGCCCCTTTGATCTTTAATCCCTTATTATAATCTGTTTTATCCCTGCTTTATGCCGTTCTTGTTGCGTTGTATTCATAAAGATGAAACATATGCCTTAGTGTTCATGTTTATCTTATTTATGTGTTGCTGATTTTAAATGTAAGCATTATATTGGATTAATGCTGTTCTTATTATTTTTGTAAATAAAATCAATTTAGGGTTTAATCTCGGTTTTCTTAAGCACATGTTAGTTTGACTATTCTTATTCAGATATTTAACCTCGATTTAATATTAAAGGCATGTTAACATGATTAATGATTATGTAATTATTTTCTAATTGAAGTATGCTTAGGCTTATACTTCGACTTTTCATAATTAATTATGTTAATTTGATTAATAACAGTTATCATGTATTTTTAATTACAAATTGTTCAGATCAAACACGATATATGTTAAAAGCCCTGAGTAGGTGATATCACGTAGCTTGTCTTTCTAAAAAAATAATTGTTTAAATAGTCTAACTCATATGGAATCTTTATAAATAAAATATGATTAGTTTCAGCTGCAGTTTTCAGATCAAATATATTCCGGATTAATTCGAATCTGATTATTTCTATGAAATATCCTTTTACATTGTTTTGGTATTCGAAATAAATGCACCTTATAATCCTTTCTTCGTTGATGAATAATTCAAATATTCTGTTAGTTGTAACTTCTCAACTATAGGTCCGTTTTCAGCATTTCTTTCGCTCACATGACCTGTAGCAACGATCCCTATCTTTTAAGCATGCGTGTTTTATAAAAGCTTTTCTTTGGATGATGTATTGTTTCTTATGCACGTATGCTTGTCTGTTTGTATATTGTTTATCTTGGATGCTTGTCAGCGAATGAAACGAGAGCAGTGCACGACCTTTAGAGATCAATATAAGAGTTACAGTAATTGTGGTTTGTGAAGAACAAGGTCTGCCAAGTTCCACAATTGATTCTTTCGAACAGCTATATACTTGGGAATACAGGCAAGTGTTCTTAAACATATTTGTTTACCTGTTTATTTGAATACGTGATTTTGATTTGAACTATGAGCAATCACCCAAAAAAACAGTACAACCACGAGGGATGGAATGAGACGTTCTTGACTGATTAATTAGATGAACTAGAGCGGATGGTTTGCTTACCTGAAAGATGACGTATGAGGGACGCTGACGGGTATAGGACTCGCAACTTGATTTGGTTTATTTCGGTATTTTGATAGTCACCCTTCGGGAGGGGACTTTTATACCTGGGTAGCGGTAACCTGGAACGGCGGCTATACTCTGGGGATTATTGTAAAGGCCTCATAATGAAATCCTGCCGATTCATCTAAGGTATTAAATATATGGGGTCTGATCCACCTTTAGGCATATGGGGATCATGACTTGTGGGTAAAGATGTACAACCTCTCGAGAGTGGTATAAAACTGATATATCAGCCGTGCTCACGGTTAAGAGCGGCTTGGACCCTCCTGTGCATAATAATTAAAGTTGTGTATGAGATTAAATGTTGGCATTCAATTATGTTTACGAATATTTGCTGAGTACGTCATGTGCTCACCCTTGCAATTCCCAAAACCTATAGCTCTGCTCTCTACGAGTTGATGATGATACGAAGAAGAGGATCCAGAAGTCTGCACCCTGCCAATCTTTCTGTGGAGATGGAGTTCTACTACGAGAGATAGATTTTCGCTTTACTCTGATAGAGACGTTATTGTCACACGTAAGTTTTATTCGTTTATACAAAACACTGTCTTTTGATATTTACTCATGAAATCGGCTGTATGTGTGAAAAATTAATCCTAGGCACACATACGGTGTCACCTGGTTTTGTTTCTAAAACCAGGTGTGACAATGTACCATCCTCAAAAGAGTTTGGGCAAGAGACTCCACAAAGTGCTGGTCTTTCTATTTTATGGTTTCCATTCGTAGTTTAGGTTACACGATGTCATCCCAATCATCCAAGTTTCAACGTAACCAATATTTTAATTATCATTTTCATATAGGGACTTAAGGTTACTTTATTATAACATGTTTTTTTGTCATGTTAACTTATTTGCATTTTTCAGAAAACACCACAATATTTTATGAATTTGATATCATTTTTCGATGATTGTATAAAACAATTAATAATACACAAATAGACTTAGAAAATCAAATGGAATTAGTTGAATTCGAAAGCTTATTTCCTTAGCTTCCATCGATACAGTAGAACGTCCAAAATGGAGTCTGTATGCGATTTTGGTGCTCATTTTCGTGTGCTCCTATAGTCCAAATGGATAATAGCTCCAGTAGACGGACACATATCCGATTGGATTTCCGATACTCGATAGGATATCGAGCATCTCATATCTGTATCCGATATCTGACACATTATCCGATATCCGTAACCTTTATCAGATTAAGGTGTCGGAATTTTTGGATTTGCTATCAAATGCTGTTTGAACCCTTCGGACGGACGGATAGTCGGAAAATATCCAGTCCCACTTTCATCCCTGCCTTTAGCCCACCCTCTCATGGATGCTAACACTATAGCCTAGCTCTCAAGTTGAATGACTCTACGAATTGGACACGGGAATTCACCCATGCACAAGTGGTCCTTAGATCCTCGCATGGACGCTCTCTGTTATTCCTGTATAGTGTCAGCCAACACCCTATATATAATTGCCTATGAACGTCGCGTTCTCCTTGCAGGCGTCCTCTCTGCACCTTTTCTATACCTATCATGCAGTGAAAGCTCTGTGCCTGGTGCACGGAGGGCATGATTCATGTTCGCATGGTCCACCTCGATGGCAATTGTCCATGGAGGTGTCTTCGGCTTTTTCGACTGGTGGTTTGGCTATGGCTTCAGAGGAGAATGGGGATCCTGTTTGTGGGAGCACAGCAGAGAGAATAAGCTCAACTGCATACAACTCAATAGTTTCAGTGGTTTGCTAGGACTTATAGCCTTTTGTATCGATCATCGTTTGTGGTTGTCGATCTCAGTGGATGGTCAGCGTAGAAGGTGGATGTCAGAAATTTCTGAGATGCTTTAGACTGCTCTATTCATCAACTTCTTTTGAGGAGGACAACTGAGTTTCCATGGACTTTGACCATCTTCAATTTGTGGTATATAGCGAATAGGTGCGGTTGCATCAAGCTTTTTCACCGAATTTTGGTCTTTTGTGTTGATAGGTGGTGTGAGTTGTATACTGACTATGTAATTCTAGATTCCTTGAAGCATTTTAGACTCCTATCTGTTTTTTTTTTCTTTTATTTTGGCTGAGTGCACTTTCAAGTGCAGAGTCCGAAATATTATTTTATCATGAAATAAAACTTCTTTTATAAAAAAAAGTTCAATCGTATAGCACCGGTTGCTTCTACGCAGCCTCTCATGCACTACACGAGAAGGGGAATTTTCGTCAGCCAAATTAAAATTTCGTGTGTTTCTACGGTAGC
Source organism: Paspalum vaginatum (assembly GCA_030272315.1). NCBI lineage: Eukaryota > Viridiplantae > Streptophyta > Magnoliopsida > Poales > Poaceae > Paspalum > Paspalum vaginatum. The sequence continues at coordinate 36,233,264 of CM059017.1, read as the reverse complement.
CTTCAACCTCGGGCGGCCCATGCGAAGTATAATAATTTCCATCGTCCAATCGGCAGCAAACGGAAACTAATGTTAGTCCAACCCGGCCACGGCTCAGCCCGGCCCCGCCGTCGCCACTGTTGGTAGCCATCTGGCCCCGCCTCACGTATGCCACCGCCTCCCCACTGCATATGGCGCATTTGCACCCCGACCTAAGCCGCCGGCCCTCCTGCCGCGAGGCCAGCGACACCCTCCAGCCTCTTGTGCAGCCCAGATTGGACACACACCTTTGGAGCCGTCCGTTCTGCTCCAACCCCGCACCGTTGTAGTTGTCTCGTGTGCTGGTAAGCGAGAATGGAAACATTTTGTATGTTTTGCGTGGCATCTGTGCTTTTTTGCTTTTACCATCATCACATGCTGCTGAACAAGTCCACAGTGCCGGTTGGTAACACCAGTATAGTATCGAATTCCATACATGTGCTACTGAATCGACAGCTAAATCTATAGAGCATCAGTAGCAGGTCATGCTGTATGAAAGCACCAGACTTTTAGCATCGGGTGGTATCATTAATCGGTACTGAATAGATGGTGCTCGCACACGTTTTAGTACCGGTGTTATCATTACTTGGTACTAAAGTGCTAGGGACCACGTGCCGCTTGCACTCTTTCAGTACTAGTGTTATCCTTGCCCTTTACCGGTACTAAGTGAAAATAGTCACTTTTATATAATTATTTTTATATATGCTATTATAATATATTACACATATGTATTATATAATCGCATTACGTATACAAAATATCAGTCTTAGTATGTTACTATGTAGTAATAGCACGATATATACATAATGTACAATATTTTGTCCATCGTTTCTGCCACTCCTACAATGTAAAATATCTAAACAAATGAGAAGTGCAACTGTCCCTTTTATCTTTTCATTTAATAAATCACATCAACTGACCATGGATTGATGGATTTTGTCGTTACACTACAAGAAACAAGAAAATTTTCGGTGGCCTGAAAACCGCCGAAAATAAGTCCATTTTTTGACGGATTTTGGGTTTATTTTCGGCAGTATTGGTCTGCCGAAAGCGAATAGCCGAAAATAAGCCTATTTTTCGGAGGCGGACGCGTTTATTTTCGGCGGTGAAGTGGGCTGCACAAAATAAGCCTGGAGTGGGACTATTTTCGGCGGCTCGGCGGACCACCGAAAATAATACCGGTTGTTTTCGGCAGCTCAAAATAGCCGCCAAAACAAGCCGAGGACTATTTTCGGCGGCCAGCTTGAGCCGCCGAAAATAGTGGAGGACTATTTTTGGCGGCCAGTTGGAGCCGCCGAAAATAGTAAAGGCGTATTTTCGGCTGGCCTGGGCCTAGCCGCCGAAAATTACTAATTATAGACCAAAACTTCGCGAAATTCTGTTTCTTCTCAGATTTTGACATTTCATAACCATACGCATCATAAAGTCCTCAAATCCATAACAATAACACATCACAATCCATAACCATACGCGCGTGCACACACATATATATATCCATACACAAAGTCCTCATATCCATTTAACCATGCATAAGTCATCAAATCCATACACAAAATCCAAACATACACAAGCGTGAAGTCCACAAGACAAGTAGTCTGAAGTCCAAACGAACAATAATAAATCCATAAACATTTCCATCTCTCGCTCATTCAACTAACATAGCACCTGGCTCGTTGGAGTTGCGGCTGCTACCTCCGGATGCGAAGAGGTTGTTTACAAAATCAGGTGTTTTGTCCAGATTGCTGACAAAAAGAACAAATGACAAAATTAGCCAAGAATTTTAGATATATGACAACACAGACACAATTAGTATAGCTTAATTGCACAAGTGATGAGACGAAGCTTTTCTCTAAGTTGTCCTGACACTAGAGGAAGAGTTTGGTAAGGATTGGATACATGGACTCCCGATCTCGGTTACACGTAAGGATAGCTTAATTAAAATATATTTGGCAATTTTATCTACTTGAAGTTAGAATATACCAAATCAAAGCTAGGTTTGAGTTTTTTAACTGCATTGACCATAATCAGCTATAGTTCTACGATGTTTGCTGAAGTTGAATAAGTTTAGCTACAGTAGAGCAACTTTCACCTAAGCTGATCGAGAAAAATCATCTGAGCAAACATTCCCCACTGCGGCGGTACTGGTGGCAGTCTAATTTCTAGCATAACAAAGGTCTGTCCCTGCATCTGCTACATTGCCTGCAAAATGTAACAAGTTAGTAACATGATTTGATAATGATAGCAATGCTAATTGTTGATTTTCATACTTATTTGAATCACCGCCATCTGTTGTGCGTGAAGGTACTCTTGATGAGCTTGCTCCTGCTTCTGGTACTCCTCTTGGGCTTTAATCCATGCACCATGGTCCTCAATCTCTTTCTTCAGCCTCTCTATCTCCATTCAGACATGGTGCAGCGCTGTGCTACTGCCACCAGAACTCTGCAAGCAAGACCTCCTCTGAATTTGTCTCGAAGTCGATTATGCCATTAAACATAGAGTACCTTCAAAATTCAAACATAGTGTTGACACTGAGACTGAACTACACAACGTCGTGCATATTGCGATCTTACTGTCTATGTAACTTGCCGCCACCGCTATCATACACAGGCTGATCATCAATGGGTGTCTTCCTCCAATCAAATTTTTCACCATGACGTATGGCCATCTTCTTCCCATATTCCTTATGCAAGTAGAAACCAACTTTACAAGTTAGCTATTTAAAAATATTGTGAGAACTAACTTAAAGCTATGACCAACTAACCAGTCGTTCTGTGACCAACGGAGTACACAATAGGTCAGGCTGGGAAGGGTTTGATCCCCTATGTCCTAGAATATATATGTCTATGGCACTCGGCTACTCTCCGGTTCTAGCAGCCTGTATGTAGATGTTAGAATGTTATATTTTCGAATAGTCGAGGGACGAAACATAAAGCGGTTTCCTACCGTGCGTTGAGCCATTCGTCGATATCCGTCACCCCAAGCGTATGCGATGCATTCTTGGTCTCTTGGTCCCAGCATTTCTATGCTTCTTTGATCACTCTTGGAATTCTTCAGATGCCCACAGCTCACAAAGAGCCTTGTAAGGGCCTGACTAATCTTCAAACAATTGGTGTGCCATCTGCATATACACGAGTTAGTATATCATAATAACAATCTTAATATCTTAAGCAATAACACAATTCCCAAATAAGACTATTACCTCTCCGTACTGCTCAGCGGTCAGGTAAATCTCTGAACAATTACGAAAACGGCCCAATGTCCGCCCTTGATTCTTAAGCCACTGGTTTGTTACCTAAAGACGAATATTGGAGAATAAATCGTTGCATATCTTCATCGCAGTCTGGTCAAGAACTTTATCTGTATAATCCTGCTCGGAGGGATCCACGCGAAAATACTTCTGCAATATTAAACAGTTAATACCAAAGAATCAGCATAATTGGAAGTTAATAGAAAGAATCAACGTAATAGGAATCAAAGAGTAAGTAGAAAGAATTTCACCCAGAATTTGTGTTTCACGAGCCCCTGAATACTTCCATGTGTAAGATGTCCTGGGTTGTGCACACGAATAAGGTTACCCAACATGCCATTAGGAGTCCTACGGTGACCTGTCCCGTCCCAAGTCACGTCCTCCCATTGGCTACAAAACAAAATAACATTGAAGACATGTCATGTATACAAACTATTAAAGTAAAAAGCTCATAATGACCATACCCGTCACCAACTGGTCTGATCAGTCTCCTGTCTGCAGGGGTGGGAACTAGAGGAGGGTTGACGTAGTGGCTCCTCCCAGTCCCCCTACTCTGAACCACCTCCTTTGGACCATCCCCACCCATCAGGCCCTCGTTAGCTCCAGCATCCTCCTGCCAAGCTGTAGCCTCCTCATCCTCCTGCACAGCTCCAGCGTCCTTCTCATCCTGCTGCACAACTCCAGCCTCCACCTCATCCTCCTTATCCTCCTCAACCTGCAAAAGTAAACATGAGATAAGTTATTAAACATATATGAAAATTTTACATATAAAACTCTACGCACATATATACCTTAGTTCTTTGAAGGGTGATAGGAACTCCCTGCAAGTTTGGGTCCACACACCTCAACAAAGCCTCATGCCTAGAGCTAGTCGCTGAACTCCCTTTAAAAAGCCTCTCCCTGCTTGGGGTCATCTTTCCCGCGAACCCCTTTGCTACTTGCTTGAGCCGATGGCTCATCCTGTCGATGAAATAATAAGAGTTAGTTCAGGATTTACATAAAGTACAGAAATACATAAAGTACAGAAATAAAATGATTTACTTGTCAAAACTCATCAACATCACGATTAAGTTGTCCCCTCCGTGCTAAACCCGACCAACGAACTCTTTTCTTAGGTGCTTGTCATTTCCGTTTGTTTGAAAAACTGATGTCCTCACAGGTCTCTGACCAAGGAATCCAGTTCTGCACCGAGCTCTACAACGAAAGATGTTGACAAGTCTTCTTCTTGATAAACTTCCTCAACAACGTTATCAAACTGACTAGCACAATAACCAGCATATCTTGGGGTATATAAACGTTCACAGGGATTGTCTTTGTGAACTACCCACCAAGCATCGAACTTTTGGTTTAGATATGTCAAATAATAAACGTGGTCACATTGGTGGGCAAGGAACCAGTTTTTGTCGCCCTTAAGCTTTTCGTTGTGCTTGACTTCGACCATGCCATATTGGTTCTCTCGAACCCCTCTAATGGGGTCAAACCAATCACAAACAAAGAAGAATAATTTCAGTTCCTTATCGCCTATAAACGTGAACTTGAGAATTTTTTGAATGATTCCATGATAAGTAGTTTCCCGTTCTTGTTCATCGCTTGCTCGAACCATAACCCCAGAGTTACATGTTGCTGCTAGAGGACGAGCGGCTTCAAATGGGGCTGAGCGAAACTGGAATCCATTGACATCGTATTGACCGTGGCTTCTAACAGTCACCCTTCCCTCTGATAGCTGAACCAAGTCTTTATGGACTTCACCGTCAATTTTTATGCACTACAGAACACACATAGTCAGGTTAAGGGACGTATACTATTGACATGTACTACAAGAGAAAAATATAGTACGGATCGGAAGGATTTTTACATAATTCTTCCACCAGGCGATGAAATTAGGTTTTCCATCTATGACATCTCGTCGCATCTTATCTAGCTGCTTGCTTGTAGGTTGCTTCTTAGATGTCCTGTTCTGCCTATCAAACTCACTGTATGAAGAATACAAGAAGAAAAGTACTCAACGAACTCTTACATGAAATATGGGTCCATCTGTCCTATGTTAGCATACATGTAGAGCAGAGTCGACACTTTTTCTCCCGTCTCAAAATAGTTGGGTGAGCTAGCACTTGCACTTGTTCCAGTAGATTGGAATATTTCAAGGTCAGTGAGAGGAGGTTCTTTGTCCAAATTGTATCGCATTGTAGGAGCATTGACATTGTGTTCCTCGGTAAAATATACACTAGAGAAGTATGATATCTCCTTCAACTTTAGCCTTATTGCCAACCATTGCTCTAAGATATTTGAGGGCCCTTTCAATGTGATACATCCACTTAAATTGCACAGGCCCGCCAACCTTAGCTTCATATGCAAGATGAACATGGAGATGTTGCATTGGATTAAAGAACCCAGGAGGGAAATTTTTTTCCATTTTGCATAATAGCACAGGTAAATCTTTCTCTAGCTTCTCCATCATCTCTTTCTTGATCTCTTTAGCACATAGCTGTCTATAGAAATTTCTTATCTTCAACAAGCACCGACCAAACTCCATCGGGCAGGTAACCGCGAAACATCACAGGCAACAGTCTTTCCATGATAATGTGGTAATCATGGCTCTTCAAACCATTAAGCTTTCCGGTCTTCAGATTAACGGCTCGTTTCAACCCTGCTGCGTAACCATCTAGGAATTTCAATTTTTTCATCCATCTCAATACTTCTTTCCTCTCTTGTGGTTTAACACAAAACGGGGCACGAGGTTTACCTCCACTTGCGGTGAGCTCAAGGGTTAGGCGGTTGCAAATCTTTGCCAAGTCCTTTCGGGCCTTTACATTGTCCTTTGTTTTGTCACTGAAATCCATGCACGTGCTTATGACGCTTTTAGCAACATTACGTTCCTGATACATAACATAAATGTTGTGCGGGAGCATCAACACTTTTGCATATGGAAGGTCCCATATTCCTATTGATGTGAGCCCAGTTGTGCTCCTTTCCAAACCCTTCATATGCAGTCTTATCCTTGTTTAGCTTAAGGCTTGCTGAGCTGGTCAGCAATTTCTTGCCCGCTTAGCCTTTTTGGTGGTCCCTCGTAGCAGATGGTGTCTTTCCAAAAGCTATCCTTGTCGCCTCTAAATATATGATCGGAAGGCAACCAACATCTGTGGCAATCAAAGTAGTAGATCTTCCCACCAAACTCAAGACGAAAACATTTAGTGTCAGCACCACATATCGAACATGTCAAGGTCTCATGAACTCTCCATCCGGCAAAGATACCATACACTAAGAAATCATGAATTGACCACAGGTACGCAGCCCTAAGGGTGAATTTCTGCTTCAAGGAAATGCCATATGCTTCGACACTTATCCATAACTGTTTCAACTCTTTGATCAAGGGTTGTAACATCACATTGAGTTTTGGTCCAGGATGTTCCGGACCACGTTTGATGAGGCAAAGGAACATTCATACTTCATGCACATAGAAGGTGGAAGGCTGTATGGAATAGCAAACACAGGCCAACAAGAGTAGGAAGCAGCCGATTGACCGAAAGGGGTGAAGCTATCAGTTGCCAAACCGAAGCGAATATTCCTCGTTTCCTTAGCGAACTCTGGGTCAAACTCATCCAAAGCCTTCCATGCATCTGAATCAGCAGGGTGTGCCATGACCCCTAGGTTCTCACGTACACCATCTTTCGACCACCACATGGGTTCAGCCAATTTCTTTGAGAGAAAGAGCCGTTTAAATCGAGGTGCCATAGGGAAGGAATGGAGTTGCTTATGTGCAACGTCCGTCGTCACATTTTTGCCATCCTCATTTATTACCTTGACATATCTTCCTTTGCCACAGTTTAAGCACCTTTTCTCGTCTTTATAATCATCCATGAAAAGCATGCAGCTGTCTGGACACATATCTTTCTTCTCATAGCCCATACCAAGGCCTTTGGTCAACCTCTTACACTGATACATGTCATTGGGCAACTTATGAGGTTGTAGAAGGACATCCTCGATCAATTGCACGATCTCATTGAAACACTTGTTCGAGAAGAAATACTTTGACTTGATGGCAATGAGCCGGGTCACAAAGCTAGGAGGGACACTTTTGTGTGTCGTGCAGGCGGCTCTTCTGAAGCTTTATGGAGCGTGAAGAACTATTAAACCTCCTTTGTAGGAGGATCCTCAGAGTTTAGACCAAATTCTGGCTATAAAGCTTCTAGCATCTCATCCATCTTATCAACGCCCACCGAATCATCATATGTTTCCCCTTCTATTTCAACTCTGGTATCTCTCTCACCGTGGAAGGTCCAAGTTTCATAGTCAGCCATGAAACCATAGTCAACCAGGTCGTTGGCTAATTCAAATTTATTCCGAAATTTTCCGTTGTTGTGGATGTTGCATGGACACCTGACCCGATTGTGATTTGTTAAAGAGAAAGCATGGTCGATAAACGCTGCTATCTTCCTCCTCCACTCAGCTGAGTGAGCTTTACCCCCGCTCGTATCCCAACCATCATACATCCATCGGCGATCGTCGCCCATATTTGTGGCTATAGATTAAAGCATGTTAGATGGTAAGCTTTTTTTTTTCACCGTATTGCGGCCCTACATCTATAGGTAAGGATATGTCCTAAACCCAACCAAAAGTGGCCGACAGAGCGCTAATTTATGATGAGTCCGTGGGGTTCCAACAAAATTTTGGCAGCATAACCCCGCTGTTCTCCAACTGCACGCCCAAATGTGGTGCAGCGGAGAATAACAAAGGTTATGCCACCGAAACTTCGCTCAAACCCCGTGGCTCATCATAAATACCACGATCTATCGGTCACTCCGAGGCTGTCCAAAAAAGGGACAATTCCGGACCAGCCACATCTAACGTGCGCAACGCACGTGAGACGTGCCAGGTCCGAAACGGGTGACGCATAGGTTCCATGACTTACGCTATTAAAGCATATTCTAACTAAAACACTTGATGCATGGCATGAGCATATCTATATATTAAAGAATAGCATAAAAAATGATAAGACATAGTATAAGCGCTAACATATAACTAAGCATAAAACATAGCATTTAAAAATGATAAAGCATATAATATAAGTGCTAAGATATAACTAAACATGTGTAAACATAACAAATCATAACTCAATATCTAAGTAACCTTGACATTTAACATAATTAATCAATACTTAATCAAAGAAAATAATATTAATTGACTTCTAATCATAATTTTCGCCGGCCAACTGCCGAAAATTAACTCCAACAACTATAAAAAGTCACGGTCATAGCTTTCTTACTTCAAAGAGATGGATGGGCTGCCGGGTGCGCTGCATGAGGCTGGGAAGGGCAGCCGGCCACGGAGGGGCGCCGGGCGAGGCCGGTCGGGAAGGGGCGCCGGCGAGGAGGAGCTCCGGCAGGGAGGGGCGCCACGGGGAGGGGCTCCGCGGGGAGGGGCTCCAGCGGGGAGGGGCGCCGAACGGTGAGGGCCGATTGGGCTGGGGCAGCAGGCGGGCGGCGGCATGGGTTGCGCAGGGGGACGGGCTAGGGCGGCAAGCGGGCGGCGGTAGGGGTGTGTGGGGGTGGCGGCTGGTGCAGGGGCGGGGTGCATGGCAGTGAACGGCGGGCAGCGGCGCATGGGGCGCGCAAGGGGACATGGCGGCAAGCGGACGGCGGCGGTGGCGCTTGGGGGTATTGGCGGGCGCAGGGGCGGGGCGTGTGGGGGTGGAAGGCGGGTGGCGGCTCAGGCACAGGGGCAGGGCACGTGGGTGTGGCGGTGGCGGCGAGCACACGGGCGGGGCGGTGGCACGGGTGCGGCAGTGTGAGTTCGTGTGTGGGACGATAGGGCGTGGGGTCGGTTTACCCACCCTCCTGACATAACTTTCGGCGGCTATGGTCGGGCCACCGAAAATTACGCGCATACTTTCGGCGGCCAAGCCTAGCCTCCGAAAATTACAGCCCTATTTTCAGGCGGTAGCCCTGGCCGCCGAAAATAACTGTACTATTTTCGGCGGTCTTCTACGGCCACCAAAAATTAATGTGGCTGCCAAAAGTATACAGGATTCTTGTAGTGTTATGAGGACCTTATCTCTCATACTCTGCGCGTGTAGTTTTAAGAATATAAATATATATAACGAAGCTTGTAAACATTAAGTATTTACTTGATGTGTTGTCAACGTACATGGAATTCACTTGCAATCGACCTTTCGCCTACCAAATTGCGCACAAACTCACAGACATAGTACCCACAATGATTATTGCCCCCTGGTTGTTTACAATACTGTTGCTGCCGAATGCGAGCCAATTGGGCTCAAAGCGGAAATCGGCCGATTGGGCCTTATGGGCAGCCCGATCAGGGGCTGCGTATCTGTATCAGTTGATCCTAGGTGGATCATGTGTCTTAGTTTAGGTAACTAAAATTAGGGTTTGGTTTGCTGAATGGACTTGTGTTTTGGAATAAACTAACGATGCCATATGTTCCCAAGTAGCGCATGTCTCGTTCACCTTAATCTCGGTGCATCACCGCCCCTGGGTTCCAAGGTTATTCTCTACAAGTAAACACCATGGTGCCTAGTGGGTTCATCCAGGTCTACCAGGGCAGCAAAGCATCCACTAGATCTATGGCAAACTTTGTACTGAAGCGTTTTTTATTGCTAAGTCAGTAGTTATCCCAGCTAATCTTGCTCTATGCAAGATCCGCTAGTTATCCTGCATGTTATCGATCTACCTTTGTATCTGTGCTACATGTTTAAGTTCGGTAGCGTATATTTTGGCCACCGGGCTATGTATCTTTAGATAGAATAATAATGTTAGGGTTTGTTTAGATAGATGCACTTACCCTCCAAGTAGATGGGCTATGTAATCTTTATTCAATAATAAAAACGATGCCATACGTTCTCAAGCAGTGTGTGATTCGTTCACCTCATTCTCAGTGCATCGCCACGCCTAGCTCCTAAGGTTTTTCCAGTAAGCTCCATGCGTCTCTAATCCTTCTCTCTTACTCGTTTTAGTGCATGTTTAGTGTTTGCTTACACAGTAGACTTCGTACTGGAGCGTTTTTCATGGCGAAATCTGCCAGTTATCCTGATGAATCTCGTGTCAAGCTCTGCTTGGCGTGATACCCATCAGTTATCACATGTGCTGCCGATCTATCTATCTATTTATGCTTCATGTAATAGATCGGCAGCGTGTGACCAAGCGTACATAGCTCGCCCAGTTGCTACATACTATGACATGCACCGCAACACGTGCATACAGCAACTTGAGAGATAGATGTGCGCTTGGCATCATATATTACATGTTTTAGATTTGTATTTGCTTTCTTAGGTGAGCCTCCTTGGGGCTTCCGATATTTGTTCATGCATGTGATTAATGGTTCGTTTAAGTTCATCTTAGCTAGATCTACCAAGTTGTATGCATGGCCAGTAAACTTAGAGGCGTTGCATCATCTAGGCAATGCTTTAGGCAGGGTTTTATCTCCTTATTTATGCTTTATCGACGCACTAACCCATCAAGACACAAGGAGGCAATTGGCTCTTATGAGCCGATCCAAGGAGATGCCCTGAGCCGATCCCAGCAATCCGTCTAGAATTTAATGCCGATATATTGCTTATGTATCTGCAGGGCGATTCTTCAACCTCGTGCTCGCCACAACACCACTCCATGGCTAGCAGGTCATGCAAGTGTCACGCCTAGGACCCGGTCCCTCTCACCGCTCCCAACGCTCGGGGATGGTCAGAATCGTCGCTAGAAGGGATTGACCACAGCGGTAGCGTATAGGGATCAAAACAGTACAGGAAATTCCTGCTTGACCGGCACCGCATCCTGCTTTTTCCTGATAGTTTCCCGCTTTTCAAGGAAAATCTGAAATCAGGAGAAAAATAGAAAATGAATATGAAAACAGTACATAATCAGGGAGAGGGTTTTCCTGCCCGTGTTCTCGGATCCCATATTTAAACAGGAACTTCCTGACAGGAAAGCCATATTCTAGGCTTATGATGCGTTCTCGTAGTGTTGTTTATATCCTATTATATAGATTCCTGATGTTGCTGTGCTATTTAGCTAGCCGAGGTGGGACTTTTGGTGGGAGTGTGCAAAACTGAACAGCCTGCTTGCTGCTTGGACTGCCAAGACTGTCCGGCGTCACCGCACAATATGGCAGGGGCGCACCAAACTATCCGGTGTAGTCGAGTCCGAGTTGAACTCTGAGATTTGAGTGAGATCTTTCATGATTTGATTTGTACAAGGGTTAAGACCACACTCTCCAAAAAATACAAAGGGGCCTAGGCTAATTGACGCATGCGCAATCGAACCAATCTACTATTTTATCTACTTCTATGCATATATCTATTCCCAAACCCTAATTCTCTTCTCCAACCCAGATTTTTTGCCCCTCTTTGACTCTACGCCGACTTGAGGAGCTCTAGGTGTCCTGGCTAGAGCAACCCCTAGCGCTGATCCTCCCTGACGGGGTCCCTCCCAGGTGGATTGGTCTAGGTCGTATGGTTGGTGATTGGCGCTAAAACGTGTCAACACACTTTTTGGTGACTCCGCTGGGGACAATAGAAGTAAATTCAAAGCTAGCAACCATGGTTGAGCTTGCAGATGCATCGGAAGTCACACAAGGCAACATTATAAGGCCGCCTTTTGAGAATTTGTTAGCTGATGAGCAAAAGCGCTTCAACAACATGATGAAGGAAGCAACGGAGGGCATGATGAAGAGGTTTCTAGAGACATTCACCATGGATCGCCACCAGAAGGTGACCAAGGAGAAGGAATTCACCCTCGACGCCCTCTTGCCATCAATCTCTTCATTAACCGCTAATGTAAGTAACCTTTGAACCCTTCAAGCATTTGAATCTATGAAGAGTAAAGTTGATCGAAGTTGGCCGATCAATTAGGCGCATTATGAAACTCTATAGATGGATTGGTAAAGGCTCAAGGGAAATCCGTTGCTCCTACATTCCCCTCACATGAACCAAGCGTGGAATCGGTTGCACATAGCCCATCGGCGCTGAATGGGTCTCAATAGATCCAGCCGATGTATGGTATGCCTACATATTTTTATCGAGGGCAACCGAATCCTCCATCTTTGCTGTTGGGCAAATCGGCTCTGCCGGTCATGTCCACCGGATAGTCCGGTTTCACCACCAGACAGTCCGGTGCTTCTGATCGGACTATTCGGTATGCCCAGTGCAGGGGCTATCATGGACCCACCACGCACAACGGTTCCCCAAACTTTGGTAGATCCTAACTGAAGGATTGTTTTAAATACGGCAGGAGTAGAATATTTCACACCGCTGCAAGAATTAGAGGGATTTGTGCCGCCTTTCACTACATTCTCTTATGGTATGGGATCAGTTCCACCAACCGGCTTGGGTGTGCCTAGAGGTCCCATTTCTAACCTCACTTATGACCAGATCTGGTCTGCACAGAACCCTACGGCTTCTAAATCTTACGACCAAAAATCTGGTGCTTCCACACTGGAGGTTAAGGAGGAAATATGGCAAGAATTATTGGTCGTTCTTAAGAAGAAGACAGGGATTGATGTGTCAGGTTCTACTAGCTCCTATCAGAAACCCTATGATTGTAGATTCGATGCTCATGCATTCTCTTAGGGGTTTAGAATACCGGATTTTGTGAAGTTCTCCGGTAAGGACAATAAGAGTACTAGAGAGCATATCAGTCAATTCTTAGCGCAGTTAGGGGATTTAGCCGAAAGGGAAGCTTTCCAGATTCGGCTATTTTCTTTATCTCTTACAGAAAATGCTTTTGCTTGGTACTCTTCTTTGCCCCCAAATTCAATTAGTACTTGGGATGAGATGGAGGCAAAGTTTCATGACCACTTTTTCTAGGAAGAGTATGAGCAAGAATTGACCAATCTATCCAAAGTACGGCAAGGTCGTGAAGAATCGGTTCATGATTACCTTAAGATGTTTTGGGATATGAGGAACCGGTGCTTTCAATTGACTGTCTCAGATATAGAATTAGCTAGGTTAGCTCTTGAGGGGTTGAGGCCGTACATTAAGGAAAAGCTAGCCGGTATGCGATTTTATTCTCTATCTTTATTACATCAGCAGCTTTGGCCCTGGAGAGCCGAAGTAGAGAGAGCCAAAAGACTGCACGTCATAACGTAAATCTTGTAGAGTATGATTCGGCTAGTTCCGATAATGATTCTAAGGAAATTTATGCAGCACAGTTTACTTGGTCTAATAAGAATAAACCTATTACTTGTCTTTCCTTGAGACCGATTAACAAGAATCGGCAAGAAGAAGTAAAGTTTACTTTTGATGTTGCTAAATGTGATAAGATATTTGATGAGCTTCTCAAAAGTGGAAATATTATGTTGTCGCACACTATTCCTTCTGCTGATGAGTTAAAAAAGAAAGCATATTGCAAATGGCATGACTCTTTCTCTCATGCGACTAATGATTGTAATATTTTCCATCGACAGATACAATCGGTCGTGAATGAAGGCCGTATGAGCTTTCTAGAGATGCAAATGGACAAGCAATCGTTCCCCATGAACACTCTGGACATGACCAGCAAGAAAGTCTTGATTCGGCCGGAGGTGGCCGATGCAAGCAAAGGCAAAGCCGTGGTCATTGGCTCTTCAAGGATAATCGATGAAAATACTAAAGTTTTGGCTAGGGAGGTGATCAAGTAGAAAACTGCAGATGGCAAGGATACACTAAAGATCACCAGCAGGTTTCTTCGCATCGAGGGGCAATAGAACCAGCAGGGACATCCCATGGCAGCGCCACCGGACAGTCCAGTGCTAGCTCCCAGACAGTTTGGCATACCGGGCAGTCCAGTGATGCCCACCGGACAGTCCGGTGCCCACCAGCAGCGCCTGAGAACTTTCAATCCAAGGCAGCCAGAGGTGGAGACATGGAAGAAGCATAAGGCAAGGACCTCTAGTAAGCTATATCGGTTTGGTCCTACGTTTGATCAGTTGCTTTCCAAGTATGTTAACAAGCAAAAGGCCGCTCCTCGCAATCGGCCCGTACAAGCGTCGAAGGTCACTGCCATGGGAAGCCAAGCCCATGCAAAATAAGAAGCCGACAGAAACGGCTTCTCAGGTGGCCCGGCTGGTACCACCAACACCTTTGGTCCTGCCAATGATGTGTGGTCCTTCACAGGAATTTCAGCAAAATCCAACCTAGAGTAATATAACCATGTGTCCGCCTTATGCTTATAATCCTTATTGCTATCAGGGGTGGGGGCACCACAAGGTTCTGTTTTTGATAGGTTGGCTCCTTCTGCACATGACCGATTGTATGTTCCTCAATCCGGTCCGTGGGCACAAAATCAACAACAATGCTTGAATTATCGACCCCATATGCTGACAAATCTGGCAGGGGGGCATGGGGCGCAACCGCTGCCGCAACAACCGCAACCAAGATATGTACCCCCTACTACTCAAAATTTTCAACCAAAACTAGTTCAACATGCGAGAAAACCGATTCAACCAGCAGCATCATCGGTTCAATCAGCACCTCAAGTGACAACCGGTGTTGTTAATGTTGGTACTAACAACGTGCTATTCAATAACAATCACAAGATGCTGATGGTTTTTGGGAAATCGGTTAATACTATGCCGAAGGAAGCTTCACCTAATGTTGCTTCAGCTAAGGATCATAAAGCAAGCTCCAGCAAGGTTACCAGCAAGCCGCCACCAGATCCGAAATATTCCATGCCTCGAGGGTGCCCTTCGGGTTTGACTCATACTCAAAAGGGGACTTTGCAGCGCTTGCGAGCTAAGGAGAAAAGGGAAAATGAGGCTGAGGTAATCTTCATCAACACACATCCTATGTTCCCTCAGAAGCAATGGAACCCCAAAGCCACTAGAGATCCCGTTCAGAAGGCTGGACAGAGCCAGTCCAAGTCATCGGACTGTCCGGCTGTGTCTACCAGACTGTCCGGTGCACCGGATTGTTCGGCGCCACACACCAGACAGTCCGGTGGCCAGGAGGGAGCAGCAACATGAGCTACGTTGATAGCACCAGCGATCATGGAGGGTCCTGCACCTGTTGTACCATAAGAAGATGTACCAGAAGAGGAGATAGTGGACTATGAGGCTTCTCCCGAACATCTAGGTATGGACGTCAATATGATTACTTTCTCCGCCGATTATAACATTATCGGTGAAGATGAGGAGGTGATGGCTCAATTTAATTTTTGACTAAGAGATGCTGTCTTTACGAAACCAACAGAATCGGTTAATCACTCGAAACCTCTCTTTGTGGGGGGGTCATATTGATGGAGCGCCCGTATCTCAAATGTTGGTTGATGGTGGTGCAGTTGTTAATTTGATGCCACAAGAACTATACAAGAAGCTTGGGAAATCAGATTCTGATTTAATCAAGACCAACATGACACTTAGCGGTGTGGGGGGCAAAAACCCCATTGAGACCAGAGGAGTAGCTTCCATGGAACTTACCATTGGGAGTAAGACGATCACTACTGCTTTCTTCATCGCTGATGTAGAAGGTAACTTCAGTTTAATTCTTGGGAGAGATTGGATCCATGCTAATCGATGTGTGCCTTCTACTTTACAACAATTCTTTATTCAATGGATTGGCGATGAGATCGAGGTGGTTTATACTGATCCATCGGCTTGCATTGCTATGACCGATGCTCCGGTAATCTGGGCTTATGATAACACTAAGTGTTTGATGGGTGTTAATTTGTCCGATTACCAATTTCTAAGTGTGAGCAGAGAAGGCTTTGTTCTTGTGATGTTAGAGCCGGTCGAAAATCGACTAAATCATATCATGTAGATCCAATGTATACATCAGCAGGGAATAAAGACCAGAAGAAACAAGGCACGATGGAGTCCAGGCAGTAGGCAATCTCTGCACAGACATCAGACAGTCCGGTAGCAGCCATCGGACTATCCGGTGCGATGACGGACAGTCCGGTAGGTTCTGCCGGATAGTCCGGTGCTAGGGCAGAATTCTGAATGTAATTGTGTTTTCAATTCTGGTTGTAATTTTATTTCTAATTCTTTTGTAATATAGGATTTTAGAGTCTTAGATAAATTAGGACAAGGGTTTACATCGGCTAATCCTTTAGAAGAAGTAGATATAGGTGATGGAACTATTCCACGGCCGACATTTGTAAACAAAACCTTGAAATCCGATTCTTGGAATAAATTGATCGGATTGTTAAGAGAATATTCTGATTGTTATGCCTAGAGTTATACTGAGATGTTTGGGTTAAGCCATGATGTTGTTGATCATCGACTACCTATTAAGCCTGGTTTTTGACCTTTTAAGCAAAGGCCGCGACATTTCAGTTCTGATATCTATCCTCGTAATAAAGATAAAGATTCACCGGCTTTTAGAAGCTTACTTTATTAGACCTTGCAGGTACGCTTATTGGGTCTCTAACATGGTACCGGTGGAGAAGAAAGACTCCAACATGCTTTGGGTGTGCATCGATTTTCGCAATCTAAACAAGGCTACGCCCACAGACGAGTATCCTATGCCTATAGCCAACATGTTAATCAATAATGGTTTTGGTAATAAGGTTATTAGTTTTGTTGATGGTAGTGCTAGATATAATCAAATCTTTATGGCCGAAGAAGATACGTCTAAAATGGCTTTTGTAGGTCCTGGCTTCATTAGTTGTTTGAGTGGGTTGTTATGACATTTGGTTTAAAGAATGCTGGTGCCACTTATCAAAGGGCTATGAATTTTATCTTCCATGAGCTGCTAGAAATTATCCTAGAAGTTTATATTGATGACATAGTGATTAAATCGGCCACTTTTGACTCTCATTTAGCCGAGTTATGTAAGACCTTTGAAAAGATGCACAAGCATGGCTTAAAGATGAACCCACGCAAATGTGCTTTTGGTGTGTTGCCAGTTAAGTTCCTAGGATTTATTATTCATGATAATGGCATAAAGATTGATCCTAATCACATAGAAGCTATTCGGTAAGTAGCAGCTCCGATGTGCAAACTTGATATGCCGAAGTTTCTCGGCAAAGTGAAAAGGCATTTGAGCAGATCGAGGAGTATTTGTCTTCGACACCATTTCATGAGGAGGTAAAGAGTGGAGTTCCTTTCAGATTTTATATTGTTGTTGTTGCTGAAGATAAGGTGATTAGTGCTGTTTTGACTCAAAAAACCGAAGATAAATAGCATGTGGTTACAGATTTAAGTAGGAGATTGATTGACGCCGAGGAAGGTACACCTTTATTGAAAAGTTATGTTTATATTTGTTTTATGCGTGTACCAAGTTAAGGTATTATTTGTTATCTAGCTCTTGTGTAGTTGCTTGCACTACTAGAAACACAGCCTAGGCCGACGGGTCTAAAAAATGGCCGACAGGGCGTTGGGAACTTTAGAAATGGCCAACTGTTACTGATGTGGCCGATGGGCCATCGGGGATTATGTAGAATGGCCGACGGTTTAGACATTTTCCGAATGTTCTAAGGCGAACGATCGGCCTTTATGTTAAATGGCCGACGGTTTGTTCATTTTGCAACGGTTGTAAATTGAACGGTCAGCCTTTATGCTGAATGGCCGACAATTAACATATATCTCGACCGTTATTCAGTGAACAGTTGGCCTTTACATCGTATGGCCGACAGTTCAAACATTTTCCAACCGTTACAAGTCTAACGGTCGGCCTTTGTACCTAATGGCAGACCGTTCAGATAATTAATGACCGTTGTAAGTTCAACGGTCGGCCTTTATGGCGAATATCCGATGGTCTAGATATGTCTCTACTGTTGTAAGCTGAACGGTCGGCCTTTATGTTGAATGGACGATGGTTCACACATTTCCCAAGCGTTGAACCGCCGGCCTTTATGAGGGAGTTATCCAGTCTTTGGAAGAGTAGTTCACTTGAAAGTTTGCTGTCAGTATGCATATTACATTTACTTGAAAGTTTGCCGATACGATGCATATTTCAAGCCCTTTTGTTATATATGCTTCCAGTACCCGAATAGTAATATTATATTCATCTTGTTTTAATAAAGAGACTACTTGTTTTAGTGCTTGCAATCAATTAAAGAATAGTGATGCTTGGCATAGGAACAGACTGTATAATTGACCAATAGGAACATTAAATTCTAAAAGAAACTAATGAATATTTCAGTTTAATTTGTTGTGCAAACTTATGGTAATCCTAACTACTCCTACGTCTACACTTCCAAACCTGTTTGTAAGCAGGCACAAACAGACAAAACAGTTCTGCAATGCTCTCATCTTCCTCTTCACCAACACCCTCATCATCAGTCTCTGCATCCTCAATTGAAACCTCCTCCTTGGTCTCAGGTTTCACTTGCGGCAGATGCACTTCCACATTCGATATTACCTTCTTGTCGCATTCCTTCTCTGTCTATGATTTTGAATCGTAATCTATCCTACCTGCTGCTACAGTTTGGCTGTCCCTTGAACAGCAACCTGAGTGCGGGCACACGAAATCAGATCATCAGTGTAGACCAATGATGTTATTGGCGTACAAGATAAAGTTAATTCATACCCTAATGGCCGACGCTGGTTACGGTCTTGGCGATCTCCATCTACACCTGGAGTAGTGGGACTAATTTTCCCTTGCATGCCAGCTGCTTGTGCTTCCAGCGGTTCCGATTCAGGCACAAACTCATCTTCACTGCCTTCCAATTTCCACCGGTTGCCCTAACCTTCGTCATCAGAGTCCGGGACGAAATACACCTCGTTGGCGCCGCCTTCTTGAGTATCGAGGGCGAAGTCTACACCACGAACTACCGGGTGAGACGGATTGGCTCGCACCCACCACTCCCCCCGCAGCCCCTGCCAGCGGCTCCCGTCGACATCTGTCGCATCCTCTGCGCTGCGGCCTGCCGCCGTCAGTTGTACAATGCCGCCCGCGGCCTTCAGAGCCCCTGAGCCATCGTCCCCTTCACCCTCCACTGCCGGGCATGGTGACGTCCGGCGCATTCCGTACACCCTCCCGAGTCCGCCAGCGGGAGAAGACTTCGACGAAAGGCAGTTACCGGACTCTTAGGAACGAATATTTCTCCTTCTCTGTGAGGGGCTTATCTTTTAATGTAACTAGTGTAGTGCTTAATTAATTCTAAATTTGTTTTTTAAATAAAAATATCTAAATATATTTTTCATTTATAAATTTGTTATATGTGAGCTCCTCCGTGTGGCTTATTTTTTTATTGGTGGCTAATTAGTGTTTAATTTTGTTTAAAAGTTTATTTTTTGTTTATTTTATAATTTAGTTAAGTACTTCTCCAAATATATTTCTACTTTACAAAATCATTAAGGATATAAGTGTTTTTTCCTTTGACTATTGGACAGAGATATATTCTTATATATATGTATATATAGTTTGCACAATGACCATTATATTCTAACTACATGAGTATTCAAAATGGTGCAAGCTATGACGACGGAACTTGTATACCACGCTAATCCATATATCCTCTTTAGTCTATTATCACCAAACATTCATTCAAACTTCTAGTTCAAACTTTACTCTATGTACTATGCACATACGTACCTCGTTTTATGCACTTTTTTACATCACTCTAGTGACTATGGGCTACTTTGGTTGGCGCCCTGGAAAACTTCGCCTAGTCCAGGCATCCACGCCAGGCGTCCGATTGTCGGATGGACCTGCCTGGCGGGAGCCCTCCAGGCCACGCCGCGAAGCAAACATGCCTTATGTCTTATGCTGCCTTGCTTGGCCAGCTCGTCGCCGATGTATGTGGTTGAGCGAAGCCACATCGTCATAAAATATTTTAGTGATTCAGTTTCTCATATAAAAAAAATCCAAATCACAATATGAGTTTTTGGACGAAGATAGTTCTGGTACGAATATTTATATATGTTTTAATTATGTTGTTAGTCTAATTTTGAGAGTGCCTTCTAAAACTTTGAGAGTATATTATGATTTTTTATTATGAATTGTAAAAATAATTAATTTCCATCACAAACATTTATTCGGGGAAGGATATGTTTTAGCGCAAAACAAACTCTAGAACCCAAATATCCAAGGCATCGAATCGGCGGGCAACCTCGGAGTTCAGGCGCGAAAGGAAAACAACCCTTCCGCTACACCTCATATATTTCAGCACCCACGTTCAGATACAGTAGCATTACCTTTTAATCTCTCTCAACCCCTCCGAGTCTCCGCTCTCGGACTCGGCTGCTGCTAGGCTCGCCGCCGCCGCCGCGCCGTGAAGAAACCCCCCCACGAGGCTGGGGGTTCCAGCTGCTGGTTGGGAAGGCCACCTCCGTGGCGCACATCTGCTTCCTTCTGCGCTGTGCCGCCGTGCCAACTCAACCTCCGCGGATCGAATCAGACAACGACTGCAGTGGCACCGTCCCATCTCGGATCGTCTTCATCGTTGAGGTGGTGCCGTTTCTCCCTCTCACGCTATCTGTGTCGCCCGCTCTTTCAATTCAATCTGATATTTTATCGATGATCAAGATTACTGTCCTGTTGTTGGAGTTTAATTAATGAAATCTTCCCTCAAAAAATATACTACTGCTGTAAGAGGCCATATGTTAGAACGAACTGAAGATATGCCTTAACTCTGTACACATGGTTTTTAGATGAATACACTTAAGTAAACTTGCAATTATTGATCAATTGGTAAACTAGCAAGTCAAAAGTGTAGTAAAAGACGGGGTAACAAATGACATTGTTTCCCTAGATAATCTTCTGAATATGCTCTTTTTCATTGTGAGACTTTTCTGTAGAGAGATTGTATATTCTTTTCTATAAACTAACGTGACGTTTTCTGAAAAAATGTGCAATTTATTTTATAGGATATAAGATTCTTTGAAGACCTCCAAATTCGAGTCAATTGGTGACTGCGCAGCTATCAAAGCTAGGGTATGCCATTTTTCTTGTATTGGCAAAATACACACTACTTTGATTCAATTGTCTAAATTTTAGTTCAAGTGTGATATACTGTAATGCTAGAGTTTGATATTGAACACTACCCTAAATCAGTTCAAGCAATTAATCAATCTTTGCTAAAAGTTTTAATTAATGTGAGAACTCATATCAAATACTCCACTACATTGTTCCAGTTTGGTTAAAGTTACAGTTTGAGAAAGTGAACACTACTGTTTGACTCTGTGCATCCTTATTGTTTTTAGATGATGCAACATCCTTATTTTGATATTGCTTTTTTACTTGGTATATATTTCTGAAACTGCAAATTCCATAAACATTTATCTTTAGAAAATACACAATACTTTGATGCCCTGTTATGAGTAGTAGTGGTTTTTAATTCGTAAAACACATATACTTTATCTATATTCGTATCCTTGAGTCACATGAATGTATTATATATTTAGGTGAAGTACAATGGGTGAGGACCGTAGTTGGATGTACAAAGAGCGGAAAGGCAAGTTGTTTAGTCCAGCTTGGAAATCTGGATTGGATGGCTTTTTGGCCCATGCCTTTTCATTACCTGAAGCCGTTGTCGGAGGGAAATCTAGGTGTCCATGTACTAAATGTGATTGTCGCCACAAGCGTAAAAGGGATGAAGTGGAGATACATTTATGCCGCAATGGTTTCCAGTTGGGATATGAGAGGTGGACAAGGCATGGGGAGCCTGATGTGTCTGTGGACAATGCATCTATACGTAGATCAGATCGGATGGATGAAATGCTAATAGATGCTATGGGTGTAGAAGGTGTTAATCCTAGTGAGGAGCCAACACAAGCTGCAAAAGAGTTATATAAATTTCTGGAGGAAGCCGATAATCCACTACATGATAGGACATCTCACTCTCGTTTGTCCATTGTAGCAAGACTCATGACAATTAAAACACAATATAATTTATCTGAAGATGGTTACAATGATATAATGAAGCTTCTATGTGAAGTCATCGGAGAAGAGGATGCTAAGGACCTCCCAACTAACTTATATAGGTCCAAGAAGTTTGTGCATAGGCTAGGAATGCCATATGTAAAGATAGATTCATGCCCCAACGGCTGCATGATATATTACAAAGATAATGAAAAAAAAGAAAGTTGCACTATCTGCGGTGAATCCCGATATGAGGTAGCCAAAGGAAATAAATCTAGGAAAGTACCTAAAAGAGTTTTGCGTTATCTTCCCATTACTCCAAGGCTACAACGGCTATATATGTCACAGAACACAGCAAAGCACATGGGATATCATGCACAGTCACACGACAAGAGTGTTATGGTTCACCCATCGGATGGAGAAGCTTGGATGGAATTTGACAAGTTGTATCCAGATTTTGCCCAGGAGGTTAGGAATGTGCGCCTTGGTTTGGTAACAGATGGTTTCACACCTTTTGGGATTCATGCTGCCCCATACTCTTGTTGGCCTGTCTTTGTAGTTCCATATAATCTCCCTCCTGAAATGTGCACTAGGAAGAGCAATATTATCCTTGCACTTGTTATTCCTGGTCCAGAACATCCGGGGAAGAACTTTAATGTCTTCATGCACCCACTAATTGAAGAGCTTTTGAGTCTATGGGAAAATGGAGTTGAAACTTTTGATTGTTATAGAAAGGAAAACTTCACAATGAAGGCAATTGTGTTGTGGACCATTCATGACTTTCCTGCATATGGCTTAGTAGCATGCTGGAGCACACATGGGAAACTAGCTTGTCCGATTTGTGGATCTGACATAAAGGCATTTGATTTGAAGCATGGGCACAAACCTTGTTGGTTTGATTGCCATAGAATGTTCCTTCCACTTATCCATCAATTCCGCAAGAGTTTGAACTCTTTTCGTAAGAAAACAAAAGTTAACGACCCTCCACCTAAACGGCTATCTGGTGATGAGGTATTTGAACAACTCAGTAGGCTGACTCTTGATAAGAAAGGTATAAATAAATATGAAGGGTTTGGAAAAAAGCACAATTGGACAGATGTAAGTGGTCTGTGGCAATTGCCATACCGGAAAAAGTTGCTTCTTTGACATAACATTGATGTTATGCACAATGAAAAATATGTTGCAGAGGCACTATTAAGCACATGCTTAGATATAGCAGATAAAACTAAGGATAATATTAAAGCACGTCTTGACATGGCCGTGCTTTGTGATCGCCCAACTCTAGTGTTGACTAAAACGCCCAATGGCACATGGCAAAAACCGAGAGCAAAGTTTTGTGTTAGTAAGGATGATAAATTGGTTATCTTGAAGTGGTTCAAACAATTAAAGTTCCCTGATCGCTATGCTGCTAATTTAAGTAAATCTGTTAAGTTGGATCAGAAAAAATTTATTGGCCTAAAGAGCCATGACTTCCACATAATCATTGAGCGCCTCCTGCCGGTTGCACTACGTGGTTTCATCCCTGAGAAGGAATGGAGGGATATATCAGAACTATGCTTTTTTTATCGCCAATTATGCGCCAAAGAAATTGATAGAGAGAGAATGCGAGAGCTCGATGAGGAGATTTCAATTTTGCTATGCAAGCTAGAGATGATCTTCCCACCAGGGTTCTTTAATGTTATGCAACATTTGATTGTGCACCTTCCATATGAGGCAAGGGTTGGTGGTCCTGTGGCCTTTCGTTGGATGTATCAACATGAGAGGTATTATTAACATTTCTATAACAAGACAATTAAACTGATATCATTTTGTATAGCTGTTACCTAACACCAGAATATTAATATGTTAGGTACATGCATGACCTTAAATTGAAAGTGCACAACAAGGCAAGGGTAGAGGGTTCTATCGTGGAGGCGGAGATTGTACAAGAAATGACAGATTTGTTTTCTGGATACTTTGCTGAACATAATCATACTAAATGGAATAGGGTTGGTAGATACCATCAAAGAGGAACACGAGTGCGCAATGATGGTTGCACCTTAGATGTGTTTCAATATCAAGGCACCCTGCATGGTAGGGGTGTACCTCGTGACCTATCAGAACAAGAGTTGAACGCAGCAAGGCTTTATATTTTGACAAATTGTTCTGCCGTGGACCATTTTCGAGAGTAAGTGAGGAAGTTTTAAAAATTACCTATAGTTGCCACAAGTCTCTCTAACTTGTTTATATTTGTAGAGCATTTATGGAACAAAAGGCTGCTGAGCACCCTAGTTTGTCAGTTGAGGACCTTGATCAAATGATGACAAATGAATTTGTTGGTTGGTTTAGGAAAACTGTAAGGAACTATTTACTTAGCCATCTTTCATTACATATGATTATTAATATATCTACTATGTCAATGAAATTCTTTCCTTTTTTTAGTGTAGAAATGATACCAACGCAGATGAAGATTTGTGGAATTTAGCCAATGGATGCAAGTATAGAGTACTATCATATAACTCATACGACATCAATGGATATAGGTTTAGGTCTGAGCATTATGAGAACTCCCGTGCAAGGCTGGCCACAGTCAACACTGGGGTTTGTTTGTCTTCGTTCACTTTTGATGATCAGCAACTTGACTACTATGGTGTCATTGAGGATATTATCAAATTGTCCTTTAATGCTGGTAGAAAAATTGAAATAGTTCTCTTTCAATGCTGTTGGTTTGATCCGATTTCGGGTATTAGAACTGACCCCAAATTAGGTTTGGTGGAGGTAAAGTCGGCATCAAGACTTATGAATTTTGAACCTTTTGCCATGGCTCACCAGGCCACACAAGTATACTTCTTGCAGTATCCATCTCGGCGGCGTGATCTGCGTGATTGGAGTGTTGTTTACAAGATACAGCCAAGTAGCTTGAGCAGCCCTGATGTAGATGATGCGCATGAGCCACAACCACCTACTGCAGATGTATTTTTCCAAGAAGATATGCACTGGGGAAAATTTTCCGTTGATGTTGATGGCTTGTTTGATGAAGTTACTGTTTCTAGAAATGAGTCAGACGATGTCCTAGACCCCAAAGAAATTGAGACTATACAAAACCACTCAGTTTCATGTCTAATTTTTAACTTCTATTCTCAAATTTTGACTAAAAGAAAAGTAAAATAAAATTTGGGAATGATGCTTGAAATTACACTCTTATGGCCTGATGGTTCACTACTGATGTTTAGATTTATAAGTGTACATGCTTGAACAAGTAGTTGTCAAAACAGTCTGAGTAGTTTTCATGAGCTGTTATAATACATGTCCATTAAATGATATAGGTCTTATATTAGAATTCCAATAACACAAATAGTACAATATTGAGCAGCAAAAAGGAATGAACTAGTGCCATTAGTATTCATGATGTTGCAACTACAAATTCAAGCATGAATAATAACATATCTGTTAGGCATAGATGCATAGCAACTAAATATTAACTCATACAAAGCTATTGTGTTTAATTTTCAGTCCAAAAGATATATAGTGCAAATAAACTAATTATTTAAGGATAACCCTGTCTCCTGGTTACACAAGTCTAAAAGCATGTGCTACTAATATTTCTTTTGGGACTTTAGATGCCTCTTAATCCCTTTATTTTGTGCTATGCTATGTTTTTCCTAATTATCAACACAAAATTTTAATACAGGGCACATCTGAATATGAGGTTGGGTTTACAAAGGAGCATGACAGTGTTGGTCAAACTGAAACTAAACAAGTTAGTATAAACCTTGAGTACCAAAGCATATGGAGAATTATAAATGCACTAAAAATTCTTTATTTTTATCTTTTATGACCGTATAGAAATTCTAATCTTAAAGGGGCTGTATTAATAGATTATCCAGCTAGAAAATTATTCTGGTACTGCAATTTAGCTACTATGTTAGGACTTAATATACATACACCTAGTTTTGTTTGTGTCATGTACTGTTGATAATTTAAAGCTCTAGAAAAAAGATAACTTAAAGAACACCCAACATAAATAGTTGTGCTTTGTATCAAAGGACGGAACATTAAGTTTGTCTTATGGTCATAATCAGCTAGTACAAAGTTGTCCTTGTTATTGTTAGTTTTTATGGCAATGCCTATTAAGTAAATAAATCCTATTTTTATTTATAGGGCTACAATAATAGTGCAAGAGAGTACAATCATGAAGATGGGCATGATTATGACAATGATGATGAGTACAATCATGAAGATGGGGATGATTATTATAATGATGGTGAGGAAGATAAAGAAGAATGTGGCAACAATGATGGTGAAGATCCTTTTGATTTTTGGTGATAAACAGAGGACATACACTTCGCCTTGGACCACTAGATAGTTTGCATTCATTACTTGTGTCCTATATATGAACAACGCATCTTAGACACGTATTTTTATTTTGCACATTCATGGTTATATGAATATAGTTTGGATCTGCTATGTGTGGAATGTCAAATTATATTGTGATTGCTTCCGATGATGACATATTCAAAATGCTATTAGTAGAAGCATTACAAAGTCGAACGAAAATTGGTATACAATATTGTGCTTGCTCAAACCCCGATTGTCCAATTTAACCATCACATATTACTACAACCAACGGTTACAAATGACTGTTGTGTATATGTATCACCGACCGTTTTAATCCCCAACGGTAAATGAACAACCGTCGATATATGTATTTCTTGACAGGCAAAACAAACTAGCGGCAAATACATTTCTAGACAAGCAATGGTATTTCCTAACTGGTATAGATAACTGTCAGTAACATATTCCTCGACTGGACACCAGTCGGTAAATGTATCTAGGCCCACCATGAGAAAGGTGCCCTGGCCTTCGTGTTGCCGATAGTCAACACTCGGTAACTTACTGTCGACCACTGTATTGCCGACTGGCCATTGGCTAAAGGGGGAATGGCCGACCATGGATGACCGACGGTAAATTGCCGACGGTATACGGTCGACTGTTATATTAGCCGAGGGTGCAAATCAATGGCCAACGGTACAAATACTGTCGGGCTAGGCTGTATTCCTAGTAGTGTTGTCAAACCAATGTGATTAAACACATGTTGCATAATCCTACCATAAGTGGTAGAATTGCTAAGTGGGTTTATACTTTGATAGAATATGATTTGGCTTATGAACCTTTAAAGTCTATGAAAGGGTAGCTGATTTTATTGTTGAATATCAGATTAATGATTCTTGTGAGCTAGACTTGCATTATGTTACTTTCACTCTATGGATGTTTTATTTTGATGGAACAGTTTGTAATGAGGGTCAAGGTATTGGTGTAGTACTGGTTTCACCTCATCGTGCTACATTTGATTTTTCTAGGCGGTTAGAATTCATTGTACTAATAACCAAGCCGAATATAAAGCATTGTTGTTTGGTTTAGAATAATTGCAATCCATGGGGGTGAAGTGAGTCAAGGCTTTTGGAGATTCTTAGTTAGTGGTTCAATAAGTTTTGGGAGAAAGCCAATGTTACGATGGTATTTTGAATTCTTATTTAGATAGATGTTAGGATATTATTCGTTTTTTTGATGAATTTGGCATCTCTCATATATTTCTATCTGACAACTCCAGGGCTAATAAGTTGGCATGGGAAGCATCTGGTTATCGTGTTTCGAAAGGCAAATTTCATATTGCTGAGCAACCGATGCTCGAAGAAGGATGTGTGCTGAAACTGCACACACCGGACTGTCTTGTAGTGTGCACTGGACTATGCGGTGAGGACACCGAATTATCTGGTGGGATGGTAAAAGACTTGATTTTGGCTTTGGATGATCCGGCAAGTGGCATAGCCGATCCTGGTGATCGGAGGAAGCCTTTTATTGCATATCTACAAGATCCAAGTGCCAAAATAGAGAGAAAAGTTTGGCGTACTGCTTTTAAGTATACTTTGATTAATGATGACTTATATCGTCGAACTGCTAGTGGTGTTGTGCTCAAATATTTAGGTCCTGATGATGCTGTGTTGGCCATGGATAAAGTGCATGAGGGTATTTGTGGCACTCATGAATTGGCTTTGAAGATGAAGTGGCTCTTGAGAAGGGCTAGATTTTATTGGCCTACAATGATTGCCGATTGCTTCAAGTACTATATGGGTTGTTAGGTATGTCAAAGATTTGGAGACATTCAAATAGTACCTGTTGCTAAGTTGCATCCTATTATTAAGCTTTGGTCGTTCAGAGGATGGGGCCTAGATTTTATTGGAGAGATTCATCCATCATCTTCTAAAGGGAATTGGTTCGTGTTGATGGCTACTGATTATTTCACTAAGTGGATCGAAACTGTTGCCTCGAAGAATATGACACATAAAGAGGTAATTGAGTTTATTACTGAGCATATTATTCATAGATTCGGTATTCCTCAAACTTTAACTACAGATCAGGGTGCTTCTTTCATGTAGAAAGAGGTACGTGAATTCACCGAATTATATAAGATTAAATTACTCAATTCCTCTGCGTATTATGCTCAGGCTAATGGTCAAGCTGAGTCTAGTAATAAGGTAATTATTATCTTATCAAGAAAAAGATCGCTGATCATCCTCGGCGTTGGCATGAAGTCTTGTCTGAAGCTTTATGGGTTCATAAAATATCTAAACATCATGCTACTAAAGTTTCTCCTTTTGAGCTTATGTATGGTCAGGATGCTATGCTACCCATAGAGGTAAATTTGGATGCATACAAGTTTGTAAGGCAAAATGACTTGAATGTCGGTGAATATCATGATTTGATGATGGATAATATTGATGAAGTGACCGACAAATGATGGATGGCTTTGAAGGAGAATGAGAAAGACAAGATTTTGGTTGCCAAGGCATACAATAAGAAGGTAAAGGTCAAGAATTTTCAGGTTGGAGAGCTCATGTGGAAGACGGTGTTGTCATTGAAGACAAAGGATGGAAGATCCGGCAAGTGGTCTCCAAGCGGGTGGTTTCTGGTAATACATATATGCTGGAGGATCTGCAAGGTAGTGAACTTGCTAAAGCATTGAATGGCCACTTCTTGAAGAAATTTTATCCAAGCATGTAGCAACATGATTGAAGAAACCGATGTATTGCATTGGAGGTTTAGTTTGCTTCGAAATTGTTATATTATCAGATATCTGTTGATTCTCAAAGATGTAAATGTTTCTGGTGCTTTTAGTTCATGACCTTCACTAAAAGGCAGGGAGTATGTGCTGAGCACCTAATTCGATAGGGCCATGCTGGCCAGCGCCGCCGGACAGTGCGGCAGGGGCGCACCGGACTATTGGGTGTAGTCGAGTCCGAGTCGAACTGTGAGATTTGAGCGAGATCTTTTGGGATTCGATTTGTACAAGGGTTAAGACCACCGTCCCCTATAAATATAAAGGGGCCAGGCCGATTGACGCATCCACAATCGAACCAATCTACTATTTTATCTATTTTTATACATATCTCTATTCCCAAACCCTAATTCTTTTCTCCAACCCTGATTTTTGCCTCTCTTCGACTCTATACCGACTTGCGGAGCTCTAGGTGGCCTACTGACGCTAGAGCAACCCCTAGCGCTGATCCTCCCTGATGGGTTCCCTCCCGAGTGTATTGGTCTAGGTCGTATCGTTGGTGATTAGCGCTAAAACGTGTCAACAGCGACCTTGGAGGGGCGAGGAGGCGGCGGCGCCCACACATAGGAGGAGAACCTGGCAGCACCCGCACAAAGGAGGAGCCAACGGCTGTAGAGTAGGAGCCATCGAGGGGAGTAGCGCCGTTGCGTGTGGTGCTGAGGCTGGCGGAGGAGGAGGTAGAGCCCACGGCGGCGTCTAGCATGGCGCTGAGGCTAGCGGAGCGCATGGGGTCGAGACTGGTGGATGCAGAGCCTATGGCGGCGGAGCCGACACCATGGGAGGTGGGCATGGGAGAGAAACAATTGTGCTTATGACATGTGGGCCTATAAGTAACGTTGGTAAACGGTGTCAGACATGCTCCATTCTTGTCCCTCCAACCAAACATAAAAATGGAGCCGTTCTATCCCGTCAACCAAACACAGAGTGGAACCATTCTATCCTATAATTTAGGAATGGAGCCATTCCATCCCATCATATCCATCAATCAAACGCCACCTAAGTGATGATGCTAGCTAGCGCCTGGATATTTTATGCTGCCATTGCGTCTTCGACACACCACACGACTAGTAATTTTTTGTTTATATTATATTATTTTCTTTGCATGTTTTCATAATATCTATACATTCCCAATTTTAATTACCGATTCCCGACCTTTATCAATATGTGTCCAATCAAATTGTTTCGTTTCCGACGCACGGTATTTCTGATTTCGTTTTCCTGACCGGTTTTCCCATTCCATTTCCCATTTCCGAATAAAAATATGAAAACAAAAGTGGTTAGAGGGTTTTCCTGACCATTCCCAAACTTTATCATCTCTAGTAGTGTACCTCCTGGTTTCTTGGTGCATTGGCTGCATAGGACGTCAGCTTTTGGGGATGACACATCTTTTGGCATGCCTGGTGGGACCAAGTCATCGTCAACAACTTCACCAAGAAGGAGAGTGATGGTTGCTTCAAGCAAACCCCATGGCAAGGATGACCTTGCCATCTCGGATCATCATGACCCAAGTACATGGCTAGAAAGCAAGGATGCACCTCCCACACTAGAAGACTTGAGTCCAGAGCAGAGGGGGGTATATGAATGTCATCTCACCAAGTTGTCTGCAAAGCTCCTAGATCACTTCACATGGACTCGGCATGGAGGCATCAAGATTGTTGGCCATCTAGAATCATTGGTCAATGGTGTCGACTTGACTGTTGCCTCGGAGGAACGTACCATGGCCATTCGCCAGGAGATGAACTACATGATATGTCACACCCTGGTACATCAACACGAAGTTCTCATCAACTCCTTGGAACAAGTCTTTGCAAAGGTTGCCAGATCTATCATAGCTGGAGAATATACGGCTCCTGAACCTCACTGATCTTATTCTTAGAAGAGTCGAGGTTGTCATCCTTTCTCAGATTAGTTGTCTCATTCGTCGATGGAGGAGAATTTACTTCTTCTTCGTAGTACAAAAGGCAAACGTCAATAGAGGGAGGCTTAGTGGAACAACACTAAAAGATGGTTACCTAGAGACTTGCCTGAGTTTCAATCCCATTGTTGGATTCGGTAGCTGTTGAAGACCTAGTCCTAATTAAGGTATTTTTCACATTCCATCATCTTTTCACACGATGGGCCCTAGATACCGTCTCTTTCGAAGAATGTTTGGAAGCTGATTGAAAGCCAGGTAAGGGCATGATTACCTTGAATAAGGAAGGAGCATCTCTTTGATACAAAGCCTCTAGAGCCATGGGAGCATAGTAGAATGGCTCGCCATTGGAATTCATCGGCAGTGGATTCTCTTCACAGTAAAACAAACCAAGAAAAAGGAGTCAGAGTCATGAGCAAAGGGCGATGACAAGTAAAAATAAAAATGAATAAATGATTACCACCTCGGCAGTTAGAACATATGAAGAATCGATATGAACAATCTTTGAGCTGAGCGCCTAGAGGAAAAGATGAGATTTCTAAGTTTGCCACCAATCGTTGAATCCAAAGGATGAGTTGGAAAAGGCCAGATCATTGGGGATCGGTAGGTTCAACACAGAAAATAAGGAATAAGCAGCATGAGCTGTCACATCATCAGAAAGACTGGCTCTACTTTCGATATGGTGGTGTATGAAGAAGTAAGAAGGGATTTGGTTCAGACCAAATTGAATGGCGCTATCGCTGGCTGATAACATTCATACCTAGGCTTATAAATCCTATTAGAAGTGGTCATGCTGGCTGGAAGGAGGCAAGGGCGGATCATCAAAGAGAAAATATGCCTGGTATCATCATCCTCTAAAAAGTTGTCTAGCCGAAAGAAGCTCGGCCTTTTGAAATCGGCAGATGTTGCATAGACGTCGAAAAAGGGGTCGTCCTGACCATGAAAAAAAGGTTTTCAACCATTTGATTTTGCTACCTAGTAGTCTATACAAAGCTTGGGCAAAGGAGGTAGACCTGATTAGTTTGGGATTTGTCGCTGGAAGTAGAGCTAACACCATTGTTGGAGGAACCACCATGGCCCACCTCCCATGATCCATTTGCCCATCAGAAGTTTGACGGTGTGGAGAAACATGTGACGATAGATGACTCCTTGGAAGAATTTGCCTAGCGTCAATTTCTAACCACAAACCAAAGCATGAGCCAAGTTGAGGTAGTTCATAAGGACCATAGACGAGGAAGTGGTCAAGCCAAATGTTTAGAAAGGCTCTGTGCTCACGATTGTCGACTGAACCTTTGGTTTTGGCATAAACAGACATATATAAAGGTTCCAGCTTTTAGTTGAGGCTTTGTCGACTAGTTTGTATGTGCATTCAGCCAAGGAGAAAGGAGATGGACATGAAGAGCTAATGTTCAGCCTAGTTATCATGGCTACATCCATCAGAGTAGGAGTCATTGGGGCATGGCCAAAAAGGAAACAATTCAGTGAGTCCGACCAGATATGGCCGACAGTTCTCAGCGTATTCTCATTTTTCTCCATATCGGTAAAGACAGAGGTAGGGCATCCGCTATCCCGATGGTTTCCTAGGTTGCCTCATGAGATTTGTATACCCGCTTATACCACTCTATCCAACCATCAGGGATATGGGGCCAACCAAAGTTGATCAGAGGTCAAACTCAAATATAGGATGTACGAAACAAAGGGGATGAGATTCGACTCTGCTGAGATTATATCAATTGGAGGTTCAAAGGCTTGTAGGCCTAAGCTATAAGAGTTGGGTTCATCAGCACATTGAATCAAAAACTCATTAGCTTGGTCCAAGGAAAAGGGGGAGAAAGAACTTTTAATCCTCCAGTAGCTTAAATACCGAAGGGATTCGCTTGTAATAGTAGAAGTGGAGGCGAAATGCTTACATTCAGACTTAGAAGCTGCTTCAAGACATCTTCTTGCTCCATTGTTGAAATTAGGGGCGGATTGAGGAGGTGGGCTTAGGGATCGAAGACAGCAAGTTGAGGATTATTTGAGGATGCCCACAACACATCCTCTGGTTTTATCTGACCAACCCTAACTGAGGAACAGCACAAAGCGAGTCATTTTTTGGATTTAGTTTGAGCGCAGACTTGCCCAAAATAGTTTCGATGCCAAGTCAAAGAGCGAAGAGAGTTTCTGAAGAAGGAAGAGGCACGATGGATTTTGCCAATCTTGGATGAAGAAACAATTCGTGGAAAACCCTATTGGAGTATTGTCAAACTCGCTTAACACCCTCTTGAAACCAAAATGAATGTACTCCAATCAGCAAAGTGACGAGGATTTGTCATAAAGGCCGAGCTAAGTAGTTTTGAGATAAGGGTTATCCCCAAACTAGGGGGGGCATGTGTTGCTGCCAAATCCTAACTAATTGGGCTCAAAGCAGAAATCGGCAGATTCGGCCTCATGGGCTACACAACCAGGGGCGATGCATCTGTATCAGTTGATCCTAGTAGATCATGTATCTTAGTTTAGGTAACTAAAATTAGGGTTTGCTTAGCTGAATGGACTTGTCGTCCAGGACTCCGATCTATAAATATGTAATCTTATGTTTCAGAATAAACTAACAATGACATACATTCCCAAGCAGCGCGTGTATCGTTCACCTCAATCTCGGCGCATTGCCACCCTAGCTCCCAGGGTTATTCTCTGCAAGTAAGCACCATGCTGCCCTAGCATGTTCATCTAGGTCTGCTAGGGTAGCAAAACGTCTATTGCATCCATGGTAGACTTTGTACTGAAGCGTTTTTATGGCAAAGTCCGCTAGTTATCCCACATGTTATTATATTGATTTGCCTTTGTATCTGTGCTGCATGTTTAAGATCGGTAGCGTGTATTTTGGCCCATCGGGCTATGTATCTTTTGGTAGGATAATGATGTTAGGGTTTGTTTAGATAGATGGACTTGTCATCCATGTAGATGGGCTATGTCCATGTAGATGGGCTATGTAATATTTATTCAATAATAAAAACGACGTCATAAGTTCTCAAGCGGCGCATGCTTCATTCACCTCAATCTCGGCATATCGCCACCCCTGGCTCCTAGGGTTTTTCCAAGTAAGCACCATGCAGCTCTAATCCTTCTCTTATAGTCGTTTTAGGGCATGTTTAGTGTTTTCTTACCCAATAGTCTTCTTACCGAAGCATTTTTTATGGAGAAGTTTGCTTGTTATGCCAATGTTCATCAGTTATCACGTGCGTTGCTAATCTATCTATCTATTTATGCTTCGCATATCACATCGGCAGCGTTTGGCCAAGCGCACATAGCTCGCCGAGTTGCTACATACCACAACATGTGCTGCAACATGTGCATACAGGAACTTGAGAGATCGATGTGCACTTAAAACCATGTCTTACATGTTTTAGATTTGTATCTCATTTCTTAGGTGAACCACCTTGGGTGTTTTGATTTATTTTCATGCATGCGATTAATGGTTCAGTTAAGTTCATCTTAGCTAGATCTATGTAATTGTATGCATAGCAAATCAACTTAGAGAATTTGCATCATCTGGGCCATGCATGCTTTAGGCTCTGTTTTATCTCCTAGTTTATGCTTTATCGATGCACTAATCCATCAATATATAAGGAGGCAATTGGTTCTTATGAGCCGATCCATGGAGATGCCTTGAGCCGATCCTAGTGATCCGGATGAAATTTATTGCCGATGTGTTGTTTGTGTATATGCAGGGCGATTCTCCAGCCAAGCGCTCACCATCAACACCACAAAGCTCCCTGGCTAGCATGTCAAGCCAGATGGCACGCCTAGGACCCCCTCTCATCACCCCCGCGACGCTTAGGGATGGTCGGAACCGCAGCTAGGAGGGATCGACCGCAGCGGTAGCATACCTCCCGGTTTCTTGGTGCGTCGGCTACCTAGGCCGTTGGCTTTTGGTGACGACAAACACTATGAGAAGAGAAAAGTTATTAGAGATAATTAAGTCCAGATGCATAAATAATTAAACGATGCGAACTGCAATGTAATGGAAAGATTGGTTGTAGCAAGAGTCTTTGTGGTAGTGTCGAGGCTGAAGGGTGCCCTAGGCAGAAGGACTCATCCCATATTCTGCGCATGAAAAGATCAACGGTTGATTGGATGGAAAAAATTAAATGGTGACTTAGGCAGAGTGGAATGGCCGAATATACTTGTTAAGCATTCTTGTGATTTCAAGGCACGATGGGGTCATGCAATCCATAACGCGCGACCCCTCCCAACCCTGTGCCCATCCATAGCCACAACCGTCTGCCCACCCGCAGCCGCTGTCCCCTACTCCATTTGCTTTCTCCTCAATCCTGCCTCTAACTGTGTCGTTTCCCCCTCTCTTCTAATCCTCCTGCACGTGCCATACGCTCTTTTTCCTTCCACTCCTAGCCTGCCCCTCTCCCTCTGAGTAAGCTAATTCTAATATTGATTCTCAGATTAGTCTATGGCAAGTTCATAGAATCATACGGTGAGCTCATGGGATCGTGTGGCAAGTTTTCTTCAAATTTATCACCTAACACACATTTTAGGTTGTTGTAGCAAGAGTTTTTGAGTTATTTTAGCAAGCTATGAGATATTCATAGCAAATCTATGAAGAAAATTATAAAGATTGATTTCCAGAATTAATGGAACCCTTGCAGCAAGTTCCTGCTATAGCATTAAATTTATCGCCCAACATATATTTGGAGTTGCTGTAACAAAAAAGTTTCTGGTTTTTTTCAACAATTTATGTAATATTTTGTAGCAAATCGATGCAGAACAAAACTATAATGTTTTATAAAACAGCAGGAAGTTCTATACGTACTGTCAGCAAGTTGTGCATGTTAAATAATTTCGATGTCAACGAGTTGTTGAGATATGGGCTGAAGTTGGAGACGCGAAGGAAACGGTTGAGGGCCATAAAAATCCCAACTCGCATAGCACGTGGGGCGTTTTTTTATTTTTTTATTTTTTAAAATTGTTTTTTATAAAAATATACCTTGGAATAGAGTTTTTACAGAAGTAGACGTCGCCGCGCCTAGGGGTTGGGTGCCAAGCCACTGCAGCCCTTGGCGCCCTGACTCCTGGCGCCAGGAGCCTCTGCCACAGCGTCCCAGTGTGCTGCTGCTTATTAGCGTGCTGCTGCTGCTGATTATCGCGTGCTGCTGTTGGTGATTATCGCGTGCTGCTCCTGGTGATCACGTACAAACAGCGAGCCAGTCCGTCGCGTGGTCGGAATAGTCTACTTTGCTGGCCTGGCTTGGCCTGATGATGGAGTACCGGTGCATTATATACGAAGTGTATTCTTTAAATACTTCATTTATTTAAATATTTACGTAGTATATTATTTAAACTAGCAAAATGCTGTACTTTGTGATGGGAAAAAAATCTTTAAGCATCTCTAGATCAATACATATAAAAATAAGGCTCACAAATGAATTTCACGTCATATTGGTTCGATTTTTCCTATGCCAATTGGGTTAAAAAGATTATCCTTTTAGCTTTTCGGTAACATATATAACATCTAAAACGGAGTCCATATATGACCTGGGCGTCCGTTTTCGCGAGAGTTGCTCCTACAATTCAAATCGGGCTCTCGGATAAATTCCACGTTATATTGTTTCAAAGATTCCTGTTAACTGCGAGCGGATTTTACGGGTGGTGTTAGTTGGATTGGAAAGATTACTATTTTAGCTCTCCATCGATATATCTACACCGTAAAAAAATGATTTTTATAAAAATTCGCTCGCAGCAGCACGCTAATAAGAATCAGCACGCTAGGACCAGCAGCGTATTAGCATGCAGCACGATAGGACGGTGTGGCGGAGACTCCTGGCGCCAAGAGTCTGGGCGCCACGGGCTGCAGTGGCTTGGCGCCCAACCTCTAGGCGCCAGGACTCCTGGCGTCCAGCTTACTGGCGCCGGACGTCTACTTCTAAAAAAACTCTATTCCAAGATATATTTTTATAAAAAACA
The DNA here is from genome assembly GCA_030272315.1 of Paspalum vaginatum. Lineage (NCBI taxonomy): Eukaryota > Viridiplantae > Streptophyta > Magnoliopsida > Poales > Poaceae > Paspalum > Paspalum vaginatum. Next base: position 36,196,297 of record CM059017.1, on the reverse strand, counting down.
ATTTTAAAAATATATAAAAAAAAATGGGCACGTGGGGTGGAGGCTGCGAGGGTCCTCTGCGTTTGGCCTTTGCGCAACCCGGTCGCGTTTTAGACATTGCATATTCTATATTCTCCACCTGCCGAAACTTCGGACCACCCCGTTCCCCATCATGTTAATTTCTATGGGCCTCAGGCAAGGCCCACAAAAATTATCAACTAATTCCATTGGCCAGTTATTTCTGTGGGCCGCCCGAAGGCTGACCGAAAATTAACGTGGGCCGCCAGATGGCCAATGGAGTTAATTTTCGGCGACGAATTGGATACGGCGGTCGGCCGACGGAAATTAATGGATTGCTGATGGAAGTTACTAATTTCCGTCGGCTTTGGTCTAATTTCCGTTGGTGCCTTTGGCTGTCGGAAATTCTCCCGTTTGCTGTAGTCGATGTGGCTCATCAGAAAAACTCTCTCACACTCGTTAGGAAGTTAATGCATTTTCGCTTAACATCCTACTAAAGAGGGCAACAGAAGAACATAAATCATGCATGTTATTGAATATTTGATAAATAGCGGGGATATATGCAAGCATCCATTTCACAACTAAATTTTTTAATTGGTCATGTTGACTAGAAACTGAAAGGTCACATTTATTGACCTTCTATATAATTAATAACTCCTTAATAAAGGAAACAAATCGATATATGGCAAGCTTTTATTGAATAAAAAATCGAAGTTCGGCAATATAATACTAAATTATCCATACATAACGTTTTCAAGTTTAATTTCAAACTAAAAACGTCATATATTAACAGCCACATGGAGTAAAACTGAACAGAATTATATGGAACGTGACGACATAGATACCCCGCTACTTTGGACGATCTATGCACACGCCAAATGTTGTTGGAATATCTCCGATCCAAGCAGGCGTGAGTTGGCCTCTTGTATATCCGCTTGGACTAGCACTGCTTAATGCACACGCAGCGGCGGCGGAATGTGCTGCACCTGGCAGAGGTGAACCCCTCACCACGGCACACATTGAGACAGTTCGCAACCTTGATGCATGGCCCAGCGTATTGGGTGCTATCCATCTCGCATTCCCTTGCCTGCACCGGCGCCATATCTGAAAATATTGAAGCGCAACAGAAGGATTTAGTATAAGCATTGGACAGACACATCACAAAGAGTACCACACAAGTGCACGGGATCTTATGTGGTAATTTTATGACGATATTAGAGCGCACAGAGAAAAAAAGGCTACTGCCCAACACAGAATCATATATCATCTTCCCTACAATAATGTGGTCCTACTTGCAATAGTTGTGTATATCAAAATTTTACAGCAGTGGAGATTGGAAGACGATCAAAACAAAACGGAAATTATTGTAGCGTATTACGTTGTGAATGTTATAGATTTATGGTTGTATTATGGAAAATTAAGTTTCAAAAGTTGGACTCCATGATTGGTGAATTATTAATTTAATTGCATAATAAAGATCTCAGAAGAATTTAGACATTACGACAAATTTTCTTCGTTGACCGCAACTACTTTCCCACAGGCGATTAAATTATGGGTCCCCTGTGCGACGTCCGTAGGACCTACTATACTGCTCTTTGAAAACACATTTTAATAGGCAGCATATTGTGTAAGCCACCTATGAAAGTTGACCTATTTTCATAGGCACTCTATGCAAGGAAACCTTGTGAAAATCAGTAAGTATAAATTTCGGATTACTAGTTGAAATTGTTCCATTTCTTTTGAACAAGTCGTATGGTTTGTACCTTTTTTAAGTAAATTAAATATATTACTCATCGCCCTTCACTGTATAGCAAAGTGAGAGATTTTACAATTGTTGGAGAAGTGCCCACCAGTAACCAAAGGTAACACTCCTTTTTAATTTTGTATGGCTTACAAATTTAAAAAATATAAGTACCGGTTCAACTTTTTTTCTGGTATCGAGCCCTCATATTTGGTACCTCCCGGTACAGGCCTATTTCAAAATTGTTGTTGGATCGTCTTTGATGGATGACTCCTATTTTTTTCAACCATCATAAAACTTGTCACCGGTGCACAATAAGGAAGTTGTGGCATCTTAACTGATACTCAACAAGGAATTTGTGTCATTTGTAGACATTCAATTTTTAGTATTTCTATAATGATTGAAAATTTTTACTAGATACATGGACAGACTCAAGGAAGTGATATATTGCGTCACAAAATTCCATTGTCAAACTCAACTTAATTAAATGATAAAACATGAAAATATTTTTTCATTGGATCCAATTGGTCCATGCATGGAACCGCCTGCGAACAAATGCTTGACAATGAGGGCTTGCTAGATCGGTTGGTCTGGGCACGGAAATATTATTTTTTCTATTCTCACTTTTTTTATATAAAATGGATTTTTAGAGGCAATTTTTCATTTGTCTTCCTTAGTTTTTTATTTATAATGTTTCTTTTGCTTATAACAGTTGACTCAAAAATGTTTTTTTTTTCATATCAGCAAGGTTTGTCTTGTTCAAGCTTTAATAATAAGCAGCTTAGATGACATCATATTGAGTAAATTAGAAGAAGTTGACAAAAAAGGTACATGTGACAGACAGATAAATTGGAGCTATGGCGATGATGGGCCATTGTAAATTATAGTTGCAACAAATTAAGTGAATGGAGATAATCATGTTTACTTTACTTCTTAGCTCATTCGTGTGCAAAATTTGAGTGTCATTCTTTCGGAACAGGGGGAGTAGTCAAAGGACTCTCCATGGCTCATCCATGAAAAATGTTCTGTTCATTATTTTTGTTGGCATACATTAGGAAGCACTATTTCATTATTTTAACATGCTTCGCATCTCTTTGTTGCTAAGTCATTTGAAAAAATAAAAAGCAAATATATAACCCAGTATATACAGTATAGAATCCCTTATATCTCTTGTAATAAATATCATCCGTGCATCATAATGTGTGCACTAAATCTACACCCTTGCTTAAGAACATACCTGCAGCCAGGAGGAGGAACAGGACCATGCCCGGGAGGAACATACGTGATGACTCCATTGCAATGTCTCCACGGAGAAGTACTATTTTGAATTTCACTAAGTGAGGAAGTTTATGGAATGACTCTCCACATGTGGGGCATGAAATCCTTCTTATATATATATACACAAATGCATAGCAGCATGCAAGGCACTGTCACCACAGGAATTGGTCCGCTATCTATTTCTGGAAGTTAAGTTAGTTAGCGGTTGCGCTTCATCTGAAATTTAGGGGTAGGAAACTCTGCAATGTAAAACTTTGGTGGTAAAATAGTCTAATGTTACAAGATATCAAACTAGCTACATCCTCGTAAGTTAGATATCAATCATTTATTTTCTATCCCAGCATGGTTACTCAAGTTCTTGTATTTAGTTTTAGGCGAGCACAGTAAATTTGTGGATTATAAACATGAGCGCAGCTCATGCGTGCTGTGAATACAAACTATAACATCCCAAGACTCCATCAAGACCAAGCGTAGTGTACGACACGATGGTTAGCGGGCCGGATTTTTGCACCATGAGACGGTCCGGTGGAGCCCATCGCATGATCCGGAGAGAAGAAAAAGCCAAGTTGAAGACTCAAGACCCGATACAAATTACAACCATCGAACGGTTCGATAGAACCATCGGACATTCTAGGCAGTAGGAAAGCAAAAGACCAAGATCCGGTGCTTTGAAAGCATCCAACGATCCAATGGTCCGTCACCATTCTAGACAGAGTATCAATAAATCAAAGACCGCGACTAATTGCAAGCATCGGATGGTCCGATGGTCTCAATTGTCAGATGAAGATTCCAACGGTCGAAAACGGCTAGTTGGGTGGACTATCGGATGGTCCGATGGTCCACTAGCAGACAGTCCAATGGTCACCGTCTGCGTAGTGCAGCTGCTCCCCAACCGCTAGTTTTGATATTTGGGCTATAAATACTAGCTTGCCCAGCCTCCACAATATCGTTGGTGACTCCAGCATCAATTCTAGTGTTGAGACACATCCCGGTAATAGCTAGAGCTTCCGAGTACCTTGCTTAGGCCTTGTTAGCACTTAACTCTTGGTTGCGGCCAGGTGTAGCGACATCCGTGCCTATGAGCATGTCGTCTTTGTAAGTGTGTAGCTTGTAGTCTTGTGAGACCCTCTGAGGTGTGGAGTGGCTGCCACCTTTCTTGTGTGAGAGAAGGAGGCCGTTGACGTTTTGGCCAAAAGCTCACCTAGTGGAGATGGCGAGAGCGTCCATGAGAAGGCCTGCAGAGGACCCTGCGGCCCTGACAATCCTCTACCCTTGTGATGGCAAGGTCGTAGTCCTTGCGAGGGCTACGCGAGAGGAGGGCTCAGGTGGGTGTGTACTAGCGATATATGAAGTTACCTGATCGGGTTGCTTAACCATCTCACAAGCAACTGAACCATCGTCTACCCTTTTGAGGGAGAGGCCAGAATCCTTGCGAGGGTACGTGAGGGCAAAGCGTGGGTCACTTTGCCAACCTTCTTCCTTGCGAGAATTGTGGCCGGAGTCTTTACTAGGACTTTACGAGTGCAATGCCTTACGAGGGGCACCAACGAGGACTAGGGGGAGGGTTTGATAGTCTTCCCAATACCTCAGTAAAAAAATTTTTGTGTCTCCAACTTGTGCCATTATTGACATTGTCACCTAGAGTTTGCATCCTCATTACTTGTGCCATCATTGACATTACTACGCTAGAGCAAAGTGGATAGGAGAAGCTCAACTACATGTAACTCAAGGGATTCAATGGTTTGTTGGTCGTCTACCATTTGTATCGATCATCGTTTGTGGTTATCGGTCTTGCGGATGGTCAATGTAGAAGGTGGACTTTGGGAGATTAGTGAGATGTTTTAGATGCTTTATTCATCAACTTCTTTTGAGGATGACGACGGAGTTTTTATAGATTTTGACCATCTCATTTCGTGCTAAATGAGAATATGTGCGGTTCATGAAGCTTTCACCGATTTCGGGTCTTTTGTATTGTTAGGTAGTGTGAGTTGTATGTTGAGTTTGTATCTTTTTTTCCCACCTTCTTGGCTGAGTGCACTTCTAAATATCTCGAAATAAGCTTCGATTATTAAAAAATTCAAAATATAATTATAACATAGTTTTAATTATAATAACAAATTATTTAGAAAAAGTGGAACGTAAACAACAACAACATTATATTAGAAAGAGAATGCTGAAGCAATTGACACCATCTAGATTGAATAATAAAATGAGTCTTCCACGATGGCAGAATAAGAACAAAGTTTACCATAGCTAGCAAGTCCCTTTGTTTATTAAGTGAAAACAGAGGTATACATCTAGAACCTTCTATATTATATTGATTTGTCCAAAAACATAGTATACTCAAAGATCTGCACAAGTGTTGTTACTCCCATTCCACAAAGATCCTCCAAAAATCGAGTACTTGAAAGGTGATGCTATTAATAATCCGATCAACCAGTAAACTCAATTTTAGATTTACTATGGTCATTTTGTTTTAGCATTGTTTTATATAAATATATAGATGTCGCTGCTTCTCGAAAGTAGGTTCCTACTCGAAAGTCTTTTTTTTTTTCATCTAATATGGATCAAATAGTTTGCTCATAATACTATAGTTTGTTCCATTCGATATAACAAATAAATGTATTTACATATAAAATATCAAACATCCCTATAACCATTATGTCACCATCACAAATAAACAAACAAAAGATTGAATAGGGATCACTATATGATTTTGGTCGCTAAGAAAACCACCACGAAAAATAATTCATTTTCGTTGGCTCGATATGGCCGGCGAAAGTAACACCAGTTTCAGTCGGCTGAAGGTTGGCCGTCGAAAACGCCCGCAAAGGTAGCCATCGGTGGGCCGCCACTAGGTTTCGTAGCACTTGTTTTCATCGGCTACAGCTGAGGCCGACAAAAATTAGTGGGCGAAAAATGTTTCGTTAAGCTCCATGCCCGAGCACCGGCCGGCGGCCGCCGCCATCCTCAGGCTCCGCCGCCCTGCCGCCAGTGGGACCCTCCACAGAGCTCTGACCGCGTACGACCCCCTAGCTTGTGAACCGCCGCCCACTCCGCCCTTGCAGCAACGGCGCCGTCGCCCCGGAGCTGCCTCCTGCCACTGCCTCTGACCCGCCTCCCACCACCCCCCGTGGACGCTGCCTCGCGTGCCTTTCCTTCGCTCGCTTGTTACTTGCCACTTGTATGGTCTCCGTGTATAGCTCATGATGGTTACTGCCCAGTAAAAATCAAAATATAGTGCAAGATCTCGTTCAGAAGCATGTGAAGCTTTTTCTTGTATGTGTCTTTAGGCCTTACTAAAAGCTTTACTCTTTCAGATTTGTTTGGTACCCGTACCCACCAGTATTATCTTTCTTTACTTGTAGTAGTATTTAACTACTAGAATGCTGTATTAACTCGGCCTGAACTATCTGGATGTCATTCGCTCGGCCTGGACTTGTCCGCTGGTGCATGCTGACCCCTTTTTGTTTAGAAGTTGAGAAATACAGCAGGGTTATCCTGACTTGTCATGGACTAACTAAAGCTGAATGTATAGGAATAGATTTGCTGGCGCGTTCGGTTGCCATACCATTGACCTATAGGTGAGGTTCTCGAATATGTTCTTTCCTTTGTGCCATGCCGTTGACCTGCAGAAATTGTGGCTGTCTGAAGTTGATTTTTCTGGTATTGGTGAGATTGTCGTAGGAAATTATCTAGTAAAAAATGGAGGGAACTGATGTGGTGGTCAGCCATGTAGCTGATCTGCTCTAGTACTCTTGTAGATGTTTTGCTATCTCACTTCAGTTCAGTAGTTGAGACCCAGTGCTCTAAACAAGCATGGTTTCCCTTTGCTGCAATGCTCAAAATTAGTATGATATTGATATTCAGTTATACACTTTGAAATTTATGTTCTTTTGCTAGTTTTTTAATATATTTAACAGTTAATTTCTGTTTTGCTGATCAGACAATAGCAAGTTGTCATCCCAGGTAAAAAAATGTCCTACTATAACGCTTTAGAGAGTTCTGGAACCCATGATGTAGCAGGTTAAACATATCAGACACCACGTCCTGCACAGTCCAATATTTCGGAGAACATTGAGAAATGTTTGGTACAAGTGGAACCTAAAGGCTGCTTGTAAGTATGGTGGACTGAAATCGAACACTAAGTCTGGTACTAGCAGCCTTAGGGATCACATTGCAAATGCATGCCTAGGCATTGATAGTGCTACCAGAAAGAGATTTCACTTCCATGAGCAAGCAACCAGATGAAGCAAATTTTTTGGTTGACCCTCAAATATGTCATGAGGCAATGAACAAATTCACCATTCATGTTGAGATCCGATTCTTGCAGTTCGAAGATTCTTACTTTCAACCAGGCAGATGAAGAAAGAGCTCGAAACTGAGCTACAAAATATAGAATACATGGTTGTGACAGCACACTATGTTGATCCATAATTCAAGTTAAAGAACAAAATTATATGGTTCTAGGAACTAGAGTACCCTCACTCTGGTTATGCGATTGCAAATGAACTAGTGCTACGCATGACTGATTTGGGGGATAAGGGATAAGTTGTTTACTCTGACATTGGATAATGCGAGTAATAACATATCAACATGTGAGTTGTTGATAACAAATCACAATAATAAGCTGTTGTTCTTCTGCAAGGTGGTTTGATTTAAGCAATTCCCGTAATTGTCGACCCCTTATCATTAATTCAGACTTGTTTTATTGAGAGCAGAAGCGAATGGTGCAGAGGCTTGTAATTTTGAGAATTGAGCTAGTTCCAAATTTGTGGGTCAGGACCAAGAAACTTTTGTAATATCGGTGGCAAAGACTTAAATTTTCTTTTTGCTGTTTGCTTTTTGGACGCTAGTAATCACTGTGGATAATGCACCTTGAATGTTTGATGCGCATTCTCATATGTTTGCCATAAATTTCTGGTCTGTGATCGTATATTTGCCCTGCTGCTTTTTAGCATATATTGGCTTGCATTGTCCGTATATTGCAGTAGCGTACATAGAAGACCCTAGCTAGCAGTACCTCCGTTCCGCATGCATCCAAGCAGCGCTAGAAACCATAAAATAGCGGAATGGTTTTTAATAGATTGGTTTGGCTCAGTTTTGGTAGAATATTGCGTTTGGTCTAGACGAGGTTGGTTTTTGGGGAAGAAGTATCAGAGTCGGGGTGGAGTGGGCTGACGACAAATAAATGAACAGTTTGCCCTGGTCAAGGACTCAAGGTCTGGGTTCCGCATCGTTACCAGGTCTGAGAGTAAACCCTTGGACTTAACAGACAGTTCGATGCTAGGATTGGACAGTTACAGGACAGTCATACCCGAGAGGAAATGTTATAGGCAAAACTGGAATACATTAAACGGACAGTGTCCAAAGCAAGACCGAGGCAGTTAGTCCGACCGAATGTGAGCATCGAAAGGGTGATATAGAGAGAGAGGTGAATAGGTAAATCTCTAAAACTTGCGACCCCCGAAATCCTCTCTTCTCTTCTCAGCAAAATCACGTAGTAACTAAGTGCTACTGATCCTATGACTCAAAAAAAGGCAGCGAAACAGCAAAAAAAAGTCGCTCAAATGCCCACGGAACGGACGAAAGCAAAAGAGAACAAAACCTAGGCTAGCGATCCCTAGCAGCCACTGTACACAATCACTGTGCCTCTCCGGAACAACCAATGGGTTCGAGTATGGACATGTAGTAGAGAGACACCAGCCAAAAGTCTCGACGAAAACCCCAAGCAAAAGAACCAAAGAGGGCCAAAAGACAGTCTCTGCTGGACTGTCCGGCAGCTTACAACGAACTGTTTGGTATCTACCGGAACCTTCTGTACAATGAGTCGGACTGTCCGGTAACCACACCCGGCACAGCCAAGTATCGGATTATCCAGTGGCTCTCACCGGACTGTCCGGTAGAGTCCACCAGACTGTCCTGGTAATCTACTGTACTATCCGACAGAGTCTGCGTGACTTGAGCTCCCAAAGCCTAAACTTGACCAAATCATTCACCAAATTTGGCACAGCCTATCTAGACCCCATTCCAAGGCTTTTCCTAAAGATCTACTGACCCAGATCACGGGATTAGCAGGAATTTTCGATCTCGTGAAGAGGAGAGTCTTTGGGCAAGAAAGGGAAAAACTCAAATCTGACTTGCCAGTGGCAATCCGGTGAGATTGAGATGTTCTAAGATATAATCTCCACATCATTGCAAGTCCAAAACAGCAAAAGAGAAGAAAAAAATCTCATAGGCAAACCAAAGCACCAAAAACCCTTGAGATTTCACCCAAAAAACCAAAGGGAAGGGAAAGGATGGAACACTCAAGCCTTCAGCAACGAAATTGATCTATTTCTTCACCAAATTGGACACAAGATCAGAGTACAAGTGGTGGAATTCGTTCCTCAAGCTGCCTCCCACTTCCTACCCTCTTACAAAGGGGCTAGATCACTCTAAGACCCTCTAAACTTGAAGCTCTTGCTTGGAAACGAAAATGGCTGCCTAAACCTTAGCCTAAGCAACCCTAAAAACCAGCCAAGAGAGGGACTAATGACCAGCCCTCTCCTTGTCTATACTATAGACTAAGCCCTAAGCCTCTTTTGCAGCTAGACCCCCTAAGATACAAGCTCTTACACTAAGAGGGCCTGTAGGGTTAGAAAAGACCGCAATAACTCAAATGATCGGCCACGATGGAGTCCTTGCAATTTCCGTTTCTCCGCCTTGTCACGATGTCCTCCACATGTCCAGTAGCTCATCCCTCAGGGGTAAATCCGATTTTGGGATACCGGCAACCAAGCCCCTGGTTTTGACGCTTGAACCAGGAAACGATAGTTGGGCTCGGTTTTGATGCTCGAACCAGTAAACACTTGTTGGGCCTCCAGTCTTGATTGATTTTGGGGCTCACGACACCGTCCCTACACCCAAGGTTGATTTTATGGGCCAAGCTTAACTTGGACCGCAACCCAAGCCACATACTAGTCCACTCGGCAGGAATTTCATCGCGCCAAGTCCTACTCTGGCGCTGCCACTAGGTTACACTTTGGTGGGCTTCTGCTCACTCGTCCTTCAGCAAGACTTCAGTGTTGACAAGCGCTCATCACATCCAAGACTGAAAGACTGTACTCGAGTCCGTCAATCTCCCCATTGATGAGTGCCTTGTCAACACCCTCACCAACCACCTGAAATCATAGACAAAGAAAAGAAAAGCATAACAAAGAACAACAGAAGAAAGAAAAACAAAGAAAAATCCACTCAAGTGCCAAAAAGCTAAAGAAAGGTAGAAACGGGAGCACTAGAAGTGAAGAAGAGCAAAGCCAAAAGATCGGCCCCCTAAGATAAGGTAACTGCTCAACACAGCCGATCAACAAAGCATGACCCCTCAAGAAAGAGGCAGGGCTCAACATAGTCATGCTAGAAGCAAAGGACCAGCTCCTCCAAAAAGAGGCAAAGGCTCAACACAGATGGCCAAAAGAGCATGCTAAAAACCCCAACTCCGCCTGAATTTCAGCCTATCTCATAATGTAAGCTCTCCTCCTGGAATGATGCACTCTCCCAACTCTCCAAGACCCCCCCCTTATTTGGTGACAACACTCTCCCCCTTGTTGACAATGCACACATCAAGTCCCATGAGAAAAATGTAGTGCAAATGCAACTAGGTGTAACAATGAGCTCAAAAGGGATGGAAATATAGCAGATACAAGTTCTAGTATACAGAGCATGTGAGGGCAACAGGGCATGCAACAAGCTCAAGAGAATCTATCTTTTCAGGTCAAGAGCAAAGCATGATTTTCAAGTTTGGTTCAAAAGAAAGCATCACCAACGTGAATAACATCTAGCAAAATAGGCATGAACAGCAAAATGCTAGCAGTGCATACAAGGTGTGTTAATCCTAACCTGAGCATATCCAACAAGCTATAAGCAATTCAGAAACTTGCAATTCCAGATTTAGCATTTTCATTTCAAGCAAGATCTAAACATGTGCCAGGGGTTATTTGCTTATCATGCCACTTTTTACCAACCAATGACAAGCCTAGGCCTAGAAAGACCATCAGAAGCTTAAGACACGGTTTTAGTCATCCACAGCCATGTCCAAGTTCTCACCAAAGTGCAAGAGTGAGCAATCTCAAACCAAGTCAGTGAGACAGAGTAAATCCACTTGGATCTTTTCATTTCAGATCAAATAGATACCAAAGTATGGAAATTAATTCACAATTCAGATTAGACAAGGTATCATGAAAGCTTAGGCATTAACTAGCAAAGGTAGATAACTAGAACAACCAAGCATGGAAAGATAGCATAAGCATTCAACTTCCTACACATGCTAGGTTGCCAAGACAAGTGGTGATCGAGATTATGATTTTCAGGAAAACAAAAGTGACTAGGCTCTCACATAGTATGCAATAGATCCAAATGAGCTCTAACCAACCATGATCAAGCATACTATTGTACATCATAGCATGAGCAAAAACTAGCAAGTCATTCCAATAGAGCTCAAGTGCAAGTAAAGCGCCCCAATTTCCATAATGGGACTAAAATATGCTTTATTACCATCCCAGGGTTTGGTAATCACATTCTTACATCAGAGTGATACTAGATCCGCCCTAACGAGTCGGACCATAAAGGGGCGCAGCCCTGAAAATCTAAGCAGCAGGAATATAAAACGTAGGCCCATCTTCCTCATGCCTCAGTTAGGAATCAGGTCGTAACCCTTACTCGTTCTCGGACCAATATATGTCCATAGCACTGAGAAAAAAACAACAACAAAGCAAGGGTGAGTACATACGTACTCAGCAGCCCACCTTCCTCCAAAAGAATTTTGGAGAGGCTAACACTATATGCAACGATATATCTGGAGCTTAAGATAGTTTTGTGTAAAAGTATTTGTATTCAGGGTTTGAGATAGTTGTCAAGTTTTAATCTTTCTGAAAACTGAGTTTTTCCCAAAAAGGATTTGCCACTGGACTTTCCGGTCCAAAGTGGCCCATGGCTTTCCAGCCAACATATTTTCCATACATCCAGCATCCTCTGCTGAACCAAAAACCATTTTTATCCAATCCCAAACCAATTCCATTTTATTTTATGAAAACTTGTTAACTAAAGAACCAAGCCGTAACTCATCCATACCAGTGGACATGCACTATTCGAATATGTTTTACTTTGATCAGAGGTTGTACTAATTCCCACAAGTTGGACTCAGCGGCACGTTACCGTCGTAACTGCCCGAATTCCAAACCAAGCCGTTGCCTTAGTTTCATCACCTAGCAGAACTTTAGAGGTTCGGGCATCCGAGCCACTCCAGTACCCCGCGGTACTCCCGTTGGCACACCATCCATCCCCTAGCCCCTTGTGCACCAGCACAGAAGCTACTAGGCTATCCACTTCGGCTCGGGCCTGGCCAATGTCTCATACAGAGCGAGTGGTTGTACTAAAAGAGTTAGACGATATGAAAATCATAACGGTCCTTATGGAGAGCTCAGGTACAACCATTCTAACTTTTCAATGCTCAACAGCGTGAGCAATCCACCTACCCGGCATTCACCACGGATCCCGGGACAATGGAGTAACCGCAGGTAGCTGAGTTACCCATTCATACCCTGCCCTTATGGCTGTTTCGGCGCGTAGTGGTAATTCCGACAAGGTCGGTTGCCGGGGTTCTTCCCCATTTTATTTCAAAAACCACACACAACCACTCTCTCATACCCATCATATTCCACATCCATAATATCAAGATTATGATAAATAATTAAATTAGCGATCTCACCTATGCACGCTATATCTAAAATAGGCGTAGGTGGCTGTATACTTTGCTTGGGTGACCTTAGCAAGCAAAACATGCAAGTTTTTATGTGATTAACAGGCCAATAGTTGTGTTTGTAAAACATAGAAAATTTATGCATCAAGTGGTGATTTCAGTGGGCTTAGCTTGCTGCTTTGTCGAATATACGTTGTCAGCTGAGGTCGAGGATACATCATTTCCCGGATACCTTGGCCCACCAAGTACTGGGAGCGATGGAACCTTTTCCACTGCTCGCGTTGCTCTCTCAACTGCTGAGCGCGATGGTGTGCCAACCACTGAGCGTGTTGGTACAACATCCGCTGCAAACGCCTGCTGCTTTCTTTAAGTGCAGCGAAGGTTCTTGCGAGAGGCATACCGATCAGGATTGACTGGTATAATCTACGTGCACAAACAAGAAAAGCACATACAACGAGAGATAATATGAGGTCAACAAGTTTGGTGGTGTAGAGCTTGGATTGCGGAGGTGGGAGTCTGCTAGGTCTTACTAGTGGTATTACTGCAAGTGGTTGGGGTGCAGCGAGTTTTTGGGCGAGTTGGCGGGCTCGGTAACGACAGTTACGGAGACGCCAAGGTAGGGGTGGTGGACGTGAGATGCGGGGTCGACACACCGAAGGGGTGGCAGTCACATGTTGGTGTTTCGGAGAAGTTCTTTTTTGGAGTGGTGGAGAGAGCAATGATGTTCAGATGATTTTCAGTATCATCATCATCTGAATTCAGGGCTTGGACAAGCTTAGACAACTACCTTTAAGATTTACGTGGAATAGGAGATTAACGACATCGATCACCAGGCTCACAATGTTCGTGGAACCGGTGCGAAGCACTGACTAGGCATAGGACGGCGTCATGACGGCATGACGACGGCTTCCAGCTAGGACAAAAGATTTTGTGAAGTGTATGGGTAGGTAGAACTTGATTTTAGATGAATTTAAACGAAAGAATTACCCAAATCGGAGTTGGAACGGAGAAGATGCGAATTTTGTATATTTCGGAAAAAGAAAAGGAAAAATGGATATTCCTGGAATATTCCAAAATCCGAATATTTGGAAACCGGGGAATAAAATTGTGTTTTTGGATTCTGGAGAAACAGCAAATATTTCTAGACTGCTTGCGAGCAGACTTTCAGGCTAGTGTCAACGGTCCACGCCTAAAGTGTCGAATGTGACACCGGCATGTAGGCGGCTCTGGAAACTCCTAAAATCATGAAATTAATGTAGATGTAGATATTGATTTTTGATGAATTTAGAAAGAAGAAACAACGGAATTGGAGGTCATATGGTCGGGAAATTAATTCGGCGATAACTGAATAGAAGAAAAGAATGGTACAGGATTGGACCTGCTTGCTCAAATGACACGGGCTAATCACCGGTGGCTGGTGGTTGGCGTGGAAAAAATAATGGGTGGATCCACCTATCATTCACAGGAGAGGAGGGCTGTTATAACAACCAGAGAGGCACGAGCAAGCCCAAGCAGCGCCTCTGCTCGGCTGCTTGCCTCGCGCCACCGTGAGCGACGGGCAGGGGCTCACCGGCGTTCAGCTCTGGTGGTTGTTAGCGCGGTGGAGGTGGTGGACGCGGAGGTGCTCACCGTGGGCAGGCTTTGGTGGCGGCCTAGGAGCTCGTGGGGAGCTCGATACAGGCAGGGCGAAGGGGGGAGCGTGGCTTGGGGGTGGTAGAGGGATATGGGAAGTGCCCATAGTCGGAGCAATCGAGCTATGGTTGTCTCTCGATGAAGAACGCAGATCCACTCTACTCCCATGCCTGAACACAGCAAGGGAGGAGGAGGGGGATGGCGTTCGTGGCGCACAACGCCCAGGTTGAACCGGTGGCTGATATTGCGGCAGTGGTGAGCTTGGTGTGGATGGAGGCATGAGGGTGGGGGGCTATTTATAGCCGATGGAGGAGTAGGCCGATGATGTGTTACGGATATGGGAGGTCCACGTGGCACGGAGATGGGGGGTCCAAGTGTCGCGGAGATGGGAGATCCACATGGCGCGGAGATGGAGGGTCCAAGTGGTGCGGATATGGAGGGTCCAAGTGGCGCGGAGATGGAGGGTCCAAGTGGCACGCAGATATTTTTTTAGAATTGAATTTTTGGAAAGGATTTTGGTGGAGAGTATTTGCGATATTTGGAATTTTGTTGAACTCATATTAACAGACTCAAAACAAATAAGCAACATCCAAAGTTTTCAAAAATTTGATTTTGAATTAGGGAGGGATTGGAAGAAAATTCCGGGTACTAAATTTTGAGGAGTTACAGCGAGTGTATGGTACAAATGTACATGATGCAATGCATGAATATGGTACAAGGATGCATAAAGAAGCAAAACAAAACCAAAGCAAAAGGATCTCAAACAAAACCTAAAAGCTAACAAAGCTCTCCCTGACTAAAAGGGAAAACTAAACCCCTAACTCCCCCCTCAACCGGTTGATAGTCTCTAGTTCTAGCGTTTTAGTTAAGATGTCAGCCACTTGGTTCTCACTTGCTACATGCACTACATCAATGAGGCCTTTCTTATAGCTATCTCTCATAAAGTGATACCTCACATTTATGTGTTTGGTTCTAGAATGGAGCATTGGGTTCTTAGCAACATTGATAGCACTAGAACTGTCACACAAGGGTAGTATGCAACATTGATAGCACTAGAACTGTCACACATCGATAGCCATAGTCCTTAAGGGTAGTATGCATCCAAATAATCTGGGAGCAGCAGCTAGCAGTGGCAACATATTCTGCCTCACATGTAGAAAGCACTACACTATACTGCTTACGAGAAGACCAAGAGACTAAAGACATACCCAAAAACTCACATGTACCATATGTTGATTTACGTTCTAGCCAGCACCCAGCAAAGTCAAAATCTGTGAAGCCAAGGAGGGCAAGAGTGGAATATGCGGAGTACCACAAGCCAAACTCCTGAGGCGACTATTAGATACCTTAGGATCCGCTCTACAACGGTGAGGTGTGATGCCCTTGGAGAAGCCTGAAAACGAGTGCACAGACCTACTACAAACTATATGTCCGGCCTCGTAGCAGTCAGGTACATCAAGGACCCGATCATTTCCTCGGTACATCTTCTGATCAACCTCCTCTCCTTATTTGACCTTGTTCATCATGGTAGAGTTACTCATTGGAGTCATATGTGATGAAGCATTCACCATATCAAACATCCGAAGGAGGTCCCGCGTGTACTTGCTTTGGTGGACGAAGGTGCCCTGTGGAGTCTGCCTTATCTAGAGCCCTAGGAAGAACTGAAGTTCCCCCATCATGCCAATCTCGAACTCCTTCCTCGTCTGCTCTGAAAATTTGCTCACATGTGCATAAGAAGAGCTACCAAAGATGATACCATCCACATATATCTGAACGATCAAAAGGTCATTGCCATGCTTTAGCAAAAATAGAGTCTTGTCCACACTCCCCATCTCAAAGCCCTGGGCAACTAGGAATTTTGTAAGTCTCTCATACCAAGCTCGCAGAGCTTTCTTCAAGCCATACAAAGCCTTCTGCAACTTGAACACTCGGTTAGGATATTTGGGATGCTCAAAACCTGGGGGCTACCTCACATAGACTTCCTCCTCTATATACCCATTCAGGAATGCACTCTTCACATTCATTTGGAACAGCTTGAACCCCTTCGAAACTGCCAAAGCTAAAAGAATGCGAATGGCTTCTAATCTGGCTACAGGGGCAAAAGTCTCTTCATAATCTATCCCCTCTTTCTGGCAAAAACCTTGAGCAACAAGCCTAGACTTTTTTCTCACCACAACTCCATCCTCTCCCTACTTGTTCTTAAACACCTACTTGGTACCTATAGGATTGCAGTGTGGTGGAGGCTCGACTAAAACCCAAACTTGGTTCCTCTCTAAGTTTTCTAGCTCCTTATACATGGCATTGACCCAATTTGGATCAGACATAGCGTGTCCAACATCATGGGGCTCGAAAGAAGCAACAAATACAGAGTGTGCAAAGACAGCATGAGAAGTGGACTTGGATCTTGTAACTTGCTCATTCAGGCCACCAATGATGTTCGTCGAAGGGTGATCCCCCTGGACCATCCGAGACGGCTGTGGCTCGGAGGTCACCTCCCCTGCATCCTCAGCGGGCCCTGCTACATGTACTGGTGGACCGTGTGGAGGTAGTTCCCGACTAGTCAAAGGAGAAGGTACTGGAGCTCAGTGAAGAGCAGGTTCTAGAGCTACAGCAGGCGCAGTGTCACTAGAAACTTCATCTTCTTCCTCATCCTCGAAGATGGTAGTACCTAACTCAGCATCACCTGCAAGCTCAAAGCTAGGGGTTGTGCAAGGCATAGTTTCATTAAATGTAACTTCACATGTCTCAACAATCCTATTGGAGTCCAAGAGCCAAACACGGCATAGCCAAGAAAAAACTGCATCAGAACTGCAAGGTTCGAATTTGTCCAAATTCCCCTGCTTGAGCACAAAGCACCTGCAGCCGAACACCTATAGGTGGCTCACTTTTGGCTGCCACCCAAACCGCAACTCATACGAGATCCTGTAGAGAAGAGCTCAGAGAAAAATGCATTTGGAAACTAGCAGACAGTGTTAATCGCTTCGGCCCAAAATTTCCTAGGAGTCTTATGTTCATCAAGCACCATCGTAGCCATCTCAACAAGGGTTTGATTCTTACGTTCTACCACACCGAGCATCATCCTAGCCATCTCAACAAGGGTTTGATTCTTGCGTTCTACCACACCGTTGTGCTGGGGGACATATGGGGACGAAAACTGGTGTTCAAGAGCTTGGCTATGGCAAAAGGCTTTGAAAAATCATTCTTGAATTCTAAACCATTGTCACTGTGTATAGCTCTCATGGCATGATTAGATTTGTTTCTCAACCTCAAAACCAAGTCATGAACAAACTCAAAAGCCTCATCCCTTGATTCCATGAAATGCACCCATGAGCAGCGAGAAAAATCGTCCATGATAACAATAACGTACCACTTCCCACCAACAGACCTCACCTGAGCAGGACCAAGCTGTGTCCATATGTAGAAGCTCTCCGGGGTGAGTCATCATCACTTGATTCACAGGTGTGTGGGAAGCAGCAACCATCTTCCTGTGGTGTTAAGGATGGCACACAAGGTCATGCTCACTCTTCAACTTGTGCAATCCTCAGATAAGGTCAAGCTGAGCTAAGCTTTGCAAGCAAATCAAAGCTCAAATGGCCTAGCCTCATGTGCCACTTCCACAAATTGGAGGAGAGATTAGCCACCAAACAGCAAGAAGGACCGGGAAGCTCGTGAAATCAACATGGAAGACCTTCCCAAAAGGCAAAAGAGGGCAAACAAGATCTTCTCGAGCATCTAAAACTCTCGAACAACCTTTCTTGAAACAAACCTCAAAGTCTTCATTGAGAAGTTGTGAAATAGAGAGAAGGTTGTAACCAAGGTTAGCAACCAAAGCAACATCCCTCAGAACAAAATTCTCAGAAATAGGAACAACGCTAACACCTTTCACCTTACTTGTACCTTTATCCCCAAAAATGATGTGCTTGCTAGAGTTCACTAGGGTGAGACTAGAGAACCATCTGTGATTGCCGGTCATAAGGCGCAAACAACCAGAATCCATGATCCATATGTTCTCCAGGCCTTCATCCTGCATTAATAGCAATTCATGGGGTGAGCATATGGTCTGACACTGGGCTTAGTCTGAAAAGAAGCAAACCAGTGTCAAGCCATTTGCTCAAAAGAAGGGTTAGCAATATTACAATCAAACATCCCAAAACCCCTAGCAAAGTGTGGTCACCACGTCTAGCAAAGCGTGGTCTGTCGTAGGTCTCAATGCCTCTGCAAGGAGGACCAAAGTCATATTGCTCCTGACCTAGTGCCCTACCAGCAAAGCGTCTACGACAGGGAGCACCGCAAGGAAAATAGTCTCCTCTACCTCCACCTACACGACCTGGAGAGTGGTCTCGCCTATCCCCATGCTGAGGTACCGCATTAGGCCTACCACCTTGGCAGTACCTATCATCATTCCTCCACTCAACCTCTCTACGCTCAGCCCTCATCCTGCGGTAGCAAAACTCTGCCTAGTGACCCTCCCGATGGTAGTAGTCACACATGTACCTCTTGTGTGGAGCACCATCAGGTTGGCTCTGGGTCTTAGGATTGAGGAGTGGGCTTAGGAAGAGCAATCCTCTTAGCCCCTTGCTTAGAGCTCTCAAGAGGTGAGTCAACTGAATTCCTCACATGAAGAGTGTCAAGTGGGTTCCTAACAAATGTTGGCTTGGGCATCCACACTTGTTTCTTTGGTGGCTCTCTTGGCTTTTCTAACCATACACTATCCTTAGGGTTTCCATGCTCAAAGTAGGGCTTGTCGTGGGTAACAGAAAACTTCTCACTAATCGGAATCCCACTCAAGTCACTATCTTCACATACAACTGATCAAAATCAGCCTGGGTGTAGTGATAGTCAACCCCCAACTTGTCACTCAACTTGAAAGAGGAAACAATCATGCCAAGCTGTGGCTCCTTAGCCAAAATCCAATTGAGAATGATCCTCAGATAGGTATTCTCATCTTCTAGCTAGACCTTCTCAATGGCCAAATCATCAAGCCTACCTCTAAGGCCGTCATACATGGGACAATCAGCACTACTAGGGCTGGCCGTCTTTTCAGACTTCCTCAAAGCAGCCCTAGTCTCTTCCAACTCCTTTATAAGGGTTGGGCAAACAACACAAGTAGCAAGCCAAGTCGGCCTAGCCTTCACCTCCTCTAACGCTGCAGCAGTAGAGAAAAGAAGATCTACATTACTAGCATGCTTAGAGTGTAATTCAGTCAACTCAATAGTTAGGACCTGACAAACACTACATTCTATCTCATCAGCAACAGCACAAGCTTGTTTAGTCATAGCAAGATCATCCAAAGCACATGCAAGTTTAGACTTTATAGTCTCAAGCTCAGCCTCTAGAGTAGCAACCTTAGCATTTGCAAGCCTAAGATTCTTAGCAGCTACTCTAAGCAAGCGATCCTGGTTCTTCTATGCAGTGAGCATAGCTTCATCATCATCATCACTTACCTAATGCTCGCTGTTGGACTTGTTGCAGACATCCGAGTCAGGTGTAGCTGGCTTGATCTCCTGCAAGTGCCATGGTGCAGTAGGCGATCTCGTCGCTGAAGAAGTAGAGTCCAACGTGCCCGACGATCTTTTTCTCATCATCTTCGTCTCTATCAGAGTCGGAGTCACTTGAGTTGCTATCACAGTCGCTGAGGCTGGTGAGGAAAGCATGGTCGCACTCCTAGATGTGCTTCTGGTACTACTTGATGAACTCCTTGTTGAAGAATGGCCATTTCTTCTTGTCGCCCTTGTACTTGCCCTTCTTCTTGTCAGAGATGTACTCGCCATTGTGCTTGCCGGTGGAGTACTTCTCTTGAGCTCTCCTCTTGGGGCAGTCAGCGATGAAGTGGTCCATCTTCCCGCACTCATAGCACTAGATCTTGTCACATCTTCTGTGGCTCATCCTGTTGGAGTACAGGCGTTGGAACTTGTTGGACAGTAGGCATAACTTATCGTCATCTAGTCCTTCTAGCTCCTCCTTTATAGCTGAAATCAGAGATAAAGCAAAGCCTACAGAAGGGTCCATGTTAGCAGCACCGCCACAGCTGGGGCTAAACATAAGAACTAGGCTCTTGGGAGTTCTTCCACTCATCTTGGCATAAGCCTGAGAGTCAACATCCGAAGCCTTCAGCTTGCTATAAAGCTCATTTGTGGAAATGGTCTCATAGCCAGCTGACTCGACTATAGACTCTTTCTTCCATTACCAAATACTACGATCCAGAGCATAGAGAAGCTTGCAAGATTGCTCATGGTCATCGTAAGGCAACACCCTATTTCTTGCATTTGCACGGATCTTGTTCACAATCAATTGAAAACAATTGAACAATCCATTGATACTCCACCAGGTTGCTGGGAGAAGTTCTCATACTCTCACTTGTGCACCTCAAATAACTTGGCCTTGACCTAACTAGTCCCCTCATGGAAGTTACTAGTGGGTAGTCCAGATCTCATGCCATCTTCAAGTGCACAACCCTATCAAACTCAGGGTAGCACAAGGCAGTAAGCAGAAAGTTCCTTGCCTTGTTGTTTGCTTCATGTTCCAATTTCTGCTATTGGGTAACACGATTCTCTACTATTTGGTAGCAAGCATCCTGACAAATATCCCAGATGAATGAATGTTGGCTCTAAAGGAACACAGACATGTGCTGCTTTCAGAATGTGAAATCTGAGCCATCGTACTCCAGAATCTTGCCAATGGACTGATCCATGGTCGCCTCTCTATGGATCTAGAACTGGTTAAGGTATAGAAGACCCTAACTTGGTTCTAATACCAATTGAGGATCGAAAGGGCGACCTAGAGGAGGTGAATAGGTTGATCCCTAAAACTTCCAACCCTAGAAACCCTCTATTCTCTCCTCAGCAAAATCACATAGCAAGTGAGTGCTACTGATCCTAGGACTTAAAGAGGCAGCGAAACAGTGGAAGAAAGTCGCTCAAATGCCCACGGAACGGATGAAAGCAAAAGAGACCAATACTTAGGCTAGCGATCGCTACCAGCCACTCTACACAATCACGTGCCTCTCTGGATCAACGGATGAGTTCGAGTATGGGCATGCAGTAGAGAGACACCAGCCAAAAGTCTTGGCAAAAACCCCAAGCAAAAGAGCCAAAGAGGATCAAAAGACAGTCTCTGCCGAACTGTCCGGCAGCTTACACTGGGTTGTCCGATATCCACCGGATTGTCCGGTAGAGTGAGCCGGACTGTCCAGTAACCACACCTAGAATAGCCAAGCACAGGACTATCTGGTGGCTCTCACCGGACGGTCCGGTAGAGTCCATCAGACTGTCCAGTAATCTACCGGACTATCCGACAAAATCTGTGTGACTTGTGCTCCCAAAGCCTAAACTTGACCAAATCTTCTCCAAACTTCATGAAATCTGGCACAGCCTATCTAGATCCTATTCCAAAGCTTTTTCCAAAAGATTTACTGAAACACATCATGGTATTAGTGGAAATTTTAGATCTCGTGTAGAGGAGAGTCTTTGGGCAAGAAAAGGGAAAACTCAAATCCTACTTGCTAGTGGCAATCCTGCAGGATTGAGATGTTCTAAGACATAATCTCCACGTCCTTGCAAGTCGAAAACAGCAAAACAGAAGGGGAAATCTTGTAGGCAAACCAAAGCACCAAAAGCCCTTGAGATTTCACCCAAAAATCCAAAGGGAAGGGGAAGGGAAGGAATACTCAAGCTTCAGCCATGAAATTCATCTATTTCTTCACCAAATTGGTCACAAGATCTGAGTACAAGTGGTGGAATTCGTTCCTCAAGCTGCCTCCCACTTCCTACCCTCTTACAATGGGGCTAGATCACTCTAAGACCCTCTAAACTTGAAGCTCTTGCTTGGAAACGAAAATAGCTGCCTAAACCTAAGCCTAAGCAACCCTAAAAAACAGCCAAGAGAGGGACTAATGACCAGCCCACTCCTTATTTATACTACAGACTAAGCCCTAAGGTTGTTTTGCAGCTAGACCCCCTAAGATACAGACTCTTAAACTAAGAAGACCCGTAGGGGCTAGAAAAGACCACAATAACTAAGATGAACCACCACGATGGAGTCCTTGCAACTTTGGTTTCTCTGCCTTGTCCCGAGGTCCTCCACATATCCAGTAGCTCATCCCTCAGGGGTAACTCCAGTTTTGGGATACCGGCAACCACGCCCCTGGTTTTGACGCTCGAACCAGGAAACGATAGTTGGGCCCGGTTTTGATGCTAAAACAGGTAAACGCTTGTTGGGTCTCCATTATTGAGTGATTTTATGGCTCACGACATCGGTCCCGCACCCAAAGTTGCTCTAATGGGCCGAGTCTAACTTGGGCCACAACCCAAGCCACCTGCCAGTCCGCTCGGCAGGAATTTCGTCGCGCCAAGTCCACTCTGGTGCTGCCACCAGGTCACACTTAGGTGGGCTTCTGCTCGCTCATCCTTCAGCAAGACTTCGGTGTTGACAAGTGCTCATCACAGCCAGGACAAAAGACCGGACTCAGTACACTTGAGTCCCTCAGTCTGTAAAACCAAGAATTAACTGCACATGTCAGAACCGTCTAGTTGCTTCAAAAGCTGCAACCCGAACATATATGGGGGAATTGAAGGGACAGAATTACTAGGAATGAAAACTTACTCCCAAGGTCTGGACCAATGTGGATTAGCTCAAGATTTGAACTATAGCCTCTTCAAGTCATGGGAAATCCATACTTGCCATTATCTGTAAAAAGATTGAACCAAAACCTCCAACTTTGAAGAATATTAGGTAAACTTAGGGAGGGAGCAAATTTGGGGGAACATCAAACTGGTGGTGCTCATCAAGTGACTGAAATGTTACTCAATCACCCTACACTTATTCACTCATTTCCTAACATCCAAATCCCTCCAGATATTTCACTCGAATCACAGCCAAGAGAGATGAACGTAAATTCCCAAAAAATAGCTCCGAAAAAGCCCAAAAGTAAAATCTTAGCACAAGGGACATGGAAACAATTGAAACATTTTTCTGTTATGAAGAATTTTTGGTTGCTCTCATCCACACCCTACAGTAGTCTTTTTGGTCCTTCACTATCACTGATCAACACATTTAACTACTAACACAATCATTTTGGATAATAGTTACATTGCCTCTGTGACATGCCTGATAATTTTTACCTATGTTTCTCTTTTAGCATAACATCTTTGGCATTCTTGTTCCCTGTTGTTCTTAAAGCTAGCATTGATGGTAAGGATTAGTTCTATGTTGTCTGATCATTATATGTTTTTACTGTTGTGATATATTAATAAAGTTGACAAGCGTTACTATCTATTTTTTGTTTATTTTCTTAATTTTAGAGATGGTACCATGGTGTTTTTCGTTTTATAGTACAATTTTTATATAGCTAACATAGTTGAACTAGCACAGTTTATTTATACTTTTCCATTATTTATTTATGGCAAAAATTTATAGCTCTGCATTACGTTAGCATATTCTAGTACCCCAATTTTTGGCGTTACACATCGTCCTATTGAGATGATGATGGTGGTGCAGCTAGTTAACAAGACACAACAACCAATTGATCTTAGGGGTGGTGTAGTATGAAAGACTACTATGCAAAAATTGCGTATGTTGTAATATGTATAGCCCACAGATATCCTTAATACATCTCAATTCCAAAAAGAATTCACATGGAACATAAGTATTGACCGTTATTGTGGATATGAACCGTATATAGCATCTGCTTTATTTCTACGACTTAATTGCCAACATTCACGTTACATGGAGGAGCATAGGAAAACCTTCAGAATCCAACACTTTTAGATGGATGTATATATATTACAAGGAAATCACCGTAACAAACAGTACACACACCTTGCAGTACAAACATTGATACATACACATCCACCCAAGTCAAACATATATACTACTAAGTAAATAACTATATAGTTGGTTCCTCCATATATATGATTCTAGTTAACAGTGATGATTCTCCAGATATGTTCGTCATGGTTTGTTCTGATTGTTGCGGATAATCCTTCGGTATTGATCCACTGAGAGGTCATGGTGGGAATCTACAGTAGTGGCAGTCATTGGGGTATCGGCTGCACCAGCGTCTGACGTATCCGTGTTTGTGCTTCCAGAGTTGTTCAAAGCATTGGTGTTGCTAGATGCCTGTCCTGACAAACGGCTAACTAATGGACTCTGTCCATTAAAGGCTAGCTTGCGTTCATCTTTTAGACCTTTGCGAGAAAGTGCTCCGTGCCTCACGTATGCTTGACCCTCCACAGCATTGCAGAGCAGAACTACGATGATAAGTGCTATCAGAATGGCGTATGCCTTCGTCATTTCTTTCACTGAATACACACAAAACACATAACTGAATGAGACTGACAAATAAAATGACTAGAGAAGAGTTTTTGTTATAAATTGGTAAATTCGAGTCAAGCTTGGTTGTTTTATAATCTAGTAAAGCAAAGTGTGCAGAACAAATTTAATACATGGCAGCTGCTTCGTTCTGAGTAGTCTTTCGCAGATGATTTTCAGTCCATCAGTTAGCATAGTTCGGACCATTTGAAAAAAAAAAAAAACAGTACTAACCCATTCATGCATATACACTTTGAAATAGCTAGTAGCAAACATACTCAGACCACTATAAATTTGCAAACTGATGAACCTTTGTGTATTCAATGATGAACTAGGATTAAAATACCTAACTTGTACATGCGTTCTGTTTTATCCCTTTGCTTGCTACTCCCACGCACTCCCATTTGTTTCCAAAACACACCAATTGATACAGCCTATGATTGATGAAATGACAGTCACAAGAGTATAAGGTTCAATACCTTAGATAATCAAGACATCAAAATATCTAGGAACATGTTATCAAACGAAAATCATAGACATGAAAAAGCTTTATGATAACAGCATGATGTCATATAAGCGAACAAGATTGTGAGACCTTACATATTGCAAATCCCATACCCAGCTTAGGTGTATGGATATGTATCAAGGAGAGTTACCATATATATAGGAGAAAAATTGATGGCCATTGCGTGGAAAAGGAAGACTACCATTTTGCAACTAGCATAGTGGGTTTTGCGCACGCGTACTTTTCCTCTAGTAAGAACCATAAAGTACCCCTCGAATATTGACACGTCGAACACGCGTATAAAGTGTGTGGTATAATTATGTCGTCAATAACAAGAAAATGACTTAATGGCACGCGTACCGAACACAAACTTTGGGTGTCTATGTCATATAAGCAAAGAAGATTGTGAGCTCTTACATATTGCAACTCCCATACCCAGCTCAGGTGTATGCATATGTATTAAGGAGAGGTACCATGCATACAATAGGAGAACATTGGCATTGCGTGAAAAATAATAGTGCCATTTTGCAACTAGCGTAGTGGGTTTTGCGCATGCGTACTTTTGCTCTAGCAAGAACCTTATAGCACCCCTCGAATATTGACACGTCGAACACACGTAAGAAGTGTGTGGTATAATTATGTCGCCAACAATGAGAAAATGACTTAAGGGCACGCGCATCGAACACAAACTTTGGATGTCTAAAACTATCAATTGTTCATTTTATTTCATAGATAGAAAAGTATTGCTCAAGACATTTCTCACCAAAAGGAACATCAAATAGTGCCTGACCCACTAAATAGGTGATAGATTTCCAACATATATAGCTTATTTATAGATTACTAGGCCTAGATTGTTCTTTTTATTTTATTATCAAATAGACATTGTATGCAAGGATCAATGATATAGAAATTCTATTTTGAATCTTATACCATCTTCCAAACTAAGACCTATCAACACTGCTTCATCTATCCTATTCTTTTTTTGAAATAGTCATATATCCTATTCTAGTTTACTATATATCTCTATCTTTATGAGGATTTATCCGTGAACATGCTTTATGAATCTGTGGCTGCATCTTAGCACAGTCCATTGAATATCGTATTCCTCTCTTATTGCAGATAGGAGGAGCAACGTGAACTTATGGAAAATTGAGGGATATATCATGAAGGTCATGATAATTCTATTGTGGGCAAATAAAATTATTGATTGAGGCAGACTGGTGCTGAGAAAATGTAATTGCAATAGAAAAAGTATTCATAACATTAAGTAGGTTGTAGCACAGTGACTATGAAAACCTCCCAGTTACCATGGCACGCCACGCACATAGCTAGGTGCATTGCACACCACTCAGCCGAATACACGTCGTCACAAGCATACTGCATGCGCTGCACTGCCAAATCTTTAGCACCATGATGCTCAAATCTAGGTATTCACGATACTTCAAATAGACCAAGATAGTGCTTTAAAAGAAGATAAGCGTGCAGAAGCAGATCGAACAGAAACTTTAGATTATTTCGGACAACCTTGCAGGGTTGCTGGCATATCATGTTCGCCTATTTACCGACGCGCATGACCTCAAGCAGATGATCTTGTGGCATGGTTCCAGTTACAAATGAAATCACAGTAAATTCAGTGTTGTGTCTGATGCATGACATAACTTACACGGACATCATTGATTAGAAGAGGAATCCATCTATCTAGAATCCTACATTTTCTAATTGTCTCCTGATTTTTCTAGGTTTCCCACTAAGATAGACATGCATGCCTACCAGATAGACAGTATAGCTAGCTCCTGAGACAAAATTATCCCACTATTCAAGGGCAATCGAGTACAATTATATGCCTACCTTTATTGTTGTCACTAGATCTGTATAGGCGGAATCACATGCATTTTAATACCAAGATGATTGCCTCTAAGTTTCTAGCTCCTAAAGTTGTAGTCCATCAGCTTTTAATAATATCAACAACACATCATCATGGTTTTCACAAACCTAGCTATATTGCTACGCTGTACAGGTTAAAAAGAATTATTATTTAAACAGAAATATTCCTCCTGAGGAAAGATGAACCACTGCTTCGTTGAATATGAGATGATAATAAAATTGCATAGTCTAGTATGTATATCAACTACAACTAGATTGTTTTTTCCAATACAAACATCATTTTCTTGCAGCTTCTAAAATGGTAAAATTATAAAAATACCTGAGTACATCGATGTTTTTTATATCTACACTTGTTTGTTTTCTATAGATTCACTAAACACAAATATTGAAACATGTGTGGTAACTTTAGGCCATTCTTATTGGGAGTTTCATTGCACACTTACCAATGCACGACACATCATTTTTTGTCGAGGTAACAATGTATCTTGGGTTTCATCTTGATTAAACTCTCTCACCTCCATAGTACGAAATAGCGCGCTAATAGGGCGCTGTAGCGCCGCTACAGCGTTTCTACAGTACTTGATGCTAACACTGTTGCGGTACAAAATAACGCGCTATTTTGCATTATAGCGCACTATTGCATGCTAATAGCGTTTTTGAAGCCTGACGCTAAATTCAGTAGCACGCTATTTTTGTACATTGCTCACCTCCCATGAAATTCTATAACATCTCTTAGCATAAATATCTTGCCATATCACCAAAAATGCTGATGTGCTATAGCATTTAATGGGAACTAAAATCAGATAAAACCCCCAATGGAAATGGACTTATAGTGCATAGTATATAAGAAATTTATAATAATAAATACAACATATTTTGGAAGCATAGATATTCATTCTTATGATATGCATCTGATATACTCTGCACCCTATTACTCAAATTTTCTTGATGGTTTGTTTCATTGGATAATGAGATACCCACAAAATGTAATTTGCTAGATATTCACCTGCTATGAATATTTGAATATGTATAGCAGCAACGTATATAACATGGAAGTGAGGTTATAACAATACGCCTTAATGTGAACCCTTATTATCCTCATACCGTAAACTTGCTTTCATTCATAATTAACTCTCATAAAAAATTTCAAGTTATATACGATTAGTATACTTTAATACCAGTTGGTTTTATTTTTTAATTATGTCAACATATTATTTATATAAATTATTTTTTTATTTTTCTGTCGAAAGTTCATTTCAATGAACATGGTTTTAATTTTGAGTCATCCAGGTGCCACTGTTTAACTGTTCTCCCTATACTTGACAGAAGAAGGTAAATTAATATTATTTATTATTTCCATAAGAGAAGAATGGACCAAAAATGGTCATAGCAAACAATTAGTGTTATTTATCCTTGTAGTGGATCTTGATCAGGCGCATTATGATCCATAGTAGTCATAAAGTAAAGGAATTGTAGTGCATCGACTTGATAAGATGAACAAGTAATAACTATTATCGAAACAACATAACTGAAAATGAATGAACGATATATTTAACAAACTCGCCTTTCTTTCAACATAGTAAAACAGGAATACGATAATGATTATAAATTCTTGGGTATTATAATGTTATTTTCAATCCAGCAACTGATCTAGCTTTATTTTAGAAAAGACAATCTCTCCTAAATGTTGGATTAACTAATTAACTACAAATATCTTCCATGAAGAAGTATCAAAACATGCTTGCCTCTTGTCCAAATAACATTATATCAAGAGCTTATTATTGCAGCATGTTCCATAAAGTTTTGATAATTAATTCCATATATGTGCAACTGCATAGTAAGAATTGCAGGAGATTACCAAAAAGAACTGCATGTGATCAGAGATTACCTTGTATTTTAGGGTAGGGATATGGGACCTCATTGACAATGCATGAAATGCTTCCTATACATTTTTTGTGTGCTGCAATTTTTATGATATGGATATCAAAATTATCTGAATTATCAATCTGAAAATTGATAAGATATATTAGTGGCAAAAAATCTTGAATATATCACCACATTGTTTAAGGATGCAACAACAATAATAAAACTTTTAAGCATCGGGCTCAAAAAGGGGTGGATCATATATCTCTTCATTTTCTAGCTAAAAAACACTAAAGGCGCATTTGAATTGAGAACAAACATACGGATCATGACATATTGCCACCTCTGAACCCATCCTGTATATTGATTGACCATTCTAATACTTATTTATTCAAAGTTATGTACTTAGTCAGAGTTATGTCATGTTAGATTTTTTATAATAATGAACATGTTTTATGACGCTGTCCTAGTGATCAACTCAATATAAATTTCCTCATCTCATGTTAAGTTATGGTTGTTGTAACAATACAATAACACTAATTAACAGTGGTCAAAGGTTCCATTAGCAGGAACTTTTCCTGTGGATTTGTCTATGAGGTTCACATTAGAGCACACAAAACATTTATTGATTCATATTGAGAATATGCTCAAAACAACTATTACACAGCATTTGATGGACCTTAAAAGATTATTTAGATGGGGACGGTATACATGCATACGAAACACAAGGGCATCAGAACCTTTTGATACAACATATTGTATAGGATGCCCTCCATATACGTTGAAGGACATACATTTAAAACCTCACGGAACTGATGTACATATTACTCCATTGCTCACATCTACAACAATCATGGGCGGTGGATATGGCTTATGAAGTTGTTGTACTCATTGACGGAAACCACATGACTTGAATCAGTAGAAACACCAATCGAATCAGTACTGCTTCTGGTCATCAGCTTTCTTCCTAGAGTCATGGCCCCTATAAGGCTAGTTCCATCATTGCTTCTATCAGAATTTGTAAGCAACCTGGTTTCATGTGCCATAATTCCTTGAAAATTTGCATGATCGAGGTAGGCAATTGTGCACACCATGTTCATCAAAATTAGCATTGCCAGCATTGCAGACATCATCTTCATATGTTGGATGTCTATCTATGATAAACAAACTAGCATTAGTATGAATCCAATTGAGCAACGAAATGAGCTCAAAAACAAAGAACAGCAAAGTCACCTGAGTTACCTTGATTAGTTGAACACTTGTGTTTGTGACAACCGAAGTGCACACTTCAGTGGCTATATATAGCCATATTGGTAGGAATGAAGCTGTCTACATGACTAGGACGCTCATGATATTTAGCAATTATTGGTGGTAGGGTAAAAGGCTGCAAAACATTAGTTGATAATAGGTTTTGGCACATTATGTCAACTAAACTACAGTAGCTAGTGGTAATTTAGATGTGAATAAGTAAATATTCCCTTTACTCACAAAAGACGATTTTTACATATGGCAAAAAATGGTTTCTAGAGATGGGAAAAGCAACCACCAGTATGCAAGAGTTAAAGAATACCTATTTGTATATGAACCTGTACAGACCTCTACAATAAATTTATATATGTAGTATCTTATGATGAACACTGACACACTGTATAAATGGGATTTGTGTATGCAGTCTCTTAGATGACCGTCCCTAAAACGATTTTCATCTCCTAAAGCTTGGTGTCGAAGAAGAAACAAGAATATATTTTTACTTTTTTGCTTGCGTTCTAGATGTGCATCAACAACATCTACCCCAAGTCACACAATTTGACTGTATGATCAATTCACACTCCCCGGGGGTTGAATGATTGCGGAAGCTAATAAAATAAATTTAAACATTTCCCCTAACACAATACCAAATTAAGTCGCATTTTCTAAATCTAGATGGATTACTGTTTCGTCACTAGGCGTAAAACCATCACTAGACAATTAATGTTATGCAACTAACGCAACTTGAATCATGTCAGTCGGACTTTGAGATCATGAGATATTAACAAAACAATGTAGCCATGCCAGAATATGATGAGAATTCATTAGGCCCTAACTTGATTATGGAAAATCCTAAAGTAATTAACCAACCAAACTTTGCTAATCACTATCTTGATGCCCTAGCAGAAGCATAGATACAACACTTTAGTACAGAGATAATCATTTCCTCACTAATTGGTCAACATTTGCTAAGTTACACAAAATTTTCCTAAGTTAGGATAAAACGCGAATACCTGTGATCCAAATCCTGGGGAGGTGGTTGCATCTATGGGTTGAAGTTGGGTTCTGTGGCCAGTATGTACCCTGAATTTGGTTGGGAGCCCTGCCTAGCATCCTTTAACACCCAGATTTTTCGGCACTTGAAAATTTCTTGTAAAATTCACTTGGATTTATGTGTTTATGCATGACACCCTGTTTATTTATTTATTTTCTAATTAATCAAATAAAATAAAACCTAGAAATAACATGTTTGAGCATACATGCCGATGCATAATTTTGATTGAATGATTTTGAGTTGTTTGATTTGAATTCAAAATTCATTTAAAATCTTGCAAATAATTTTTTCCCCAAAATATTCTGGAAAAGTTCTCTTTTCCTCCCTCCTCTCCCATCTTTCCCTTTTGGCCCAAATCAAGAAGCAGCCCACTTTCTCTTCCTTTCGCCACAGCCCATCAGGCGCAAGCATGGCCCAGCAGTAGCCCACCCGCACTCCTCCCTCACTATCCTAGTGCCACGCGGTCCCCAATCATCACCGTGCCGTCCGCCGTGGGTTCACGGCACTACGTTCCTAATCTACGCACCCTCTCCGCCGTAAAAGGTTTTGACTCCGAGCTTCGTCGCCAGGTAGAACGTATAAACGCTTGACCCCAGCCCTTCTTTCAGCTTGTACCACCGGCCTGAGCTCACCGACCGCCGGTTCACGCATCTGTTGCCACCGCACATCGCCTTCATTGCTCCTCACCGTCACCGTAACCCGACCTATGCTGTTTGCTTCGCCTCGAGGTAAGGAACCTTACAGACCTGACCCTGTCCTCAGTCGTGCACCAGAACCTCAGCAATTGCTCACCGGAACTCGTCTCTGCTCTGCTCCGTTGCCAGCCACCACCGGTGCACGCCCCACGGTTGCGAGCCCCTTGCCTGCCTCACTGCTTCGCACTATTGCCCCCACATCAGACATTGCCCGCCCTAAGCCCTAGAACCGCGATCTTGCGAACGCTGCAGCCGGTCCTCCTTTCCCCCACCAGATCTGATCTGAGCCGCCCAGATGAGATCCAACGGCCCAGAAGCTCCGCGCACTGGTCAATACCGGTCATCGTGGGTGAATTTGCTAAAGAGTACCTGAGCTTATTACAAATTAACCTGCAGTCCAGATCCAATGTAGGACCGAGATGTGCGACTAGAGGGGAGGTGAATAGGAGCGCTTTAAAACTCAAATTCACAAACCCCAAGACTGGTGCTTGAGAAAAGAACTAGACACCGTCCACGGAACATATATGTGTCTAGTAGCGAAAGGTGCCATCCAATGAGAGGATACGCACCAAGAAGCGGAAGCACTCAACTCAATTATCAAAAAGACCGCAAGCCAAGCGGAGCAACAACTCATGTCGAAGTGTGTCGCCAACCACTCAGTGCACCTAGATGCGTCTCACTGATACACAGCAAGCAAAGAGTATAGGCATACAACAAGAACCACCAAAGCGAGGTTGAGGCAAAAGCACGGAAGCAAACGAATACAAACCAACTAAAAGGTGCTAAAGACCTTAGGAACGATCCTAGGCACCCCCGAAAACAAGCCTCAGATTTTGAGTTTGCAAACCTTAAACTTGACCAAATCTTCTCGGATCTTCACGAAATTTTGCACGGGCTATCCTAGCACTATTCCAAAGCTATTCCCAAAAGATCTACTAAAAAAAGATCAAGGGATTAGTGGGATTTTTAGATCTCGTGAAGAGGGGAAAATTTGGGCAAGAAAGGGGAAAACTCAAGATTGACTTGCTCGTGGAAATCCAGTAGGATAGAGATGTTCTAAGACATATTCTCCACGTCCTTGCAAGTCCAAAAGAGCCAAAAGAACATGATTAACTCGCGGGCAAAGCAAATCACCAAAAGCCTTTGAGTTTCATCCAAAATCCAACTAGAAATGGGGGAAGGAGATGGCTGCACACATGAGCACGAATTGGGGATGAATCTTGCCTTGATTATGAGTGGAAAAAGGTTTACAAGATGTTCCTCACAGCCTACCACCCTTCATCCTCCCACTAATGCAAAGTACTAGCCTAGGGGACTCTCAAATCCTAAGGTAAGCACCCGATTTGATCTCTAAGCTCTTGGCTGGTTGGAAACTAAGCCTTGGGTTTCTAGAGGTGGAAGAGTCCTCTAAATGACCAGCCACTTAAGTATATATAGCCCAGGCCTAATCGATACATTTTACACTAACACCCCTATATTACAGAAACGCCAGTAGGTGCCAAAACGGAAAAGACTTGACTTTCTTGGGGACGGACGACCGCGATGGAGTCTTGATCTTCTTCGAATGCACACAAACTCCCGGATGACGTCCACATGGCCAGTAGTCCAAATCTGCCAATCGACTCCCGGTTTTGAAGTCAGAAACCGAGAAACTTTAGGGTTTCCTTCCTGGGCTTGGAACGGCCTACTCCATTCTATCTCGACGAGAATGAGCCTATTCGCCGAGTCTAGTAACTTGGTGGTAAGGTGGCGGATTTGAGCGAATCCGCCAACTCCCTCGCCTATCTTTGTGCTATGTACTCGGGTTGGAGCACCACGGTGGCACCCAGCATCCCCAGTCCATCGAGGTCGCCTCGCAATCCTTCGGAGGTCTTACTCCTGCCATTTTCGTGCCGCTCCTCTGTGTACCGAACTCCCATGGCCGACCGATGTCGAGCATGCCTCCAGTTCTTCGGAGGACTACCATCTACCTGCAGTCCATCGGAGGGCTTCCTGTCCATCGGAGGTCTTGTGCCTAAGTCCTTCTGGGTCTTTGGCTTCTGTTGACAATCACTCATCACTCCAGAGGCAATGGAGCTGGTCTATTGGCTCTTAATCTCCCCCTCGATGAGTGCATTGTCAACACCTTCTACCTGTAACCTGAAAGAGAACAAAGACAAGAAAAACAAGTGTAAAACCGAAAAGAAAGAAGTAAAGAAGAAAGTTGCTCAAGATGCCCAAAAACCAAACACAAGCTAAGAAGGGCAAATTGAGGCAACAAAAACAAAACCAAAGATCGACCCTCTAAGACAAGGGAAACCGCTCAACGGCGGCGATCAAACAAAAGCATAACCCCTCAAGAAAGAGGCAGACCGGCTCAACATAGTCATGCTTAGGGAAAGCATTGGCTCCTCTAGAAAGAGGCAAAAGGCTCAACGCACCGATACAAGAGCATGCTAAAAGCTCAAACTCCCTAAATGCACAACCACCCCTCAACTAGATCTCTCCAGAAATCTACCCCATGGTCCATGACACTCCTATAGGTCAACATATCTCCCCCTTGTTGACAATGGACATATCAAGGGTTCATTGAATCCGACTCCACCTGAACTAGACAACTACCCCACAAAATATGCCATTAAATGCAGGAAGTGTACCATGATGAGCTCAGCAGGGATGAAAAGCTAGTAAATAAAAGTTCTAGCATATAGAGCAAGTCAGGGCAAGGAAGCATGCAACAAGCTCAATTGAATCTATCTTATACAGATTAGGAGCATGTTTTTTAGGGTTATTGAAAAGAAAGCATCACCAACATGAATAGCATCTTGCAAGATAGACATGAACATCAAGATGCTTGCAGAACATACAAGGTGTGCTACTCTCAACCAAAGCATATACAATAGGCCATAAGCAATTTAGAGACTTGCAGATTTCAAATTTAGCAATCTATAATTTCATGCAAATCAGATCATATGCCAGGGGTTAGTCACTTGTCTGTGCGACTTCTTACCAACCAATGCCAAGCCTAGGTTCAAAAAACCATCAGAAGCTTAAGACAAGGTTTTCGTCATACACAGCCTAGTCCAAGTTCATGCCAAAGTGCAAAGGCAAGCTATCTCAAACTAGAACAGTGTGACAAGCAAACCCACCTGGATCTTTTCAATTCAGCTCATTAGACACACAAAGTGCACAGATTTAATTCAGATTTCAGGTTTAGGCAGGGTGTCATAAATGCTTAGGCATAAACTCAACCAAGGTATACAACTAGCATATCCAAGCATGAGAAGATTGCATAGCATTCAACATTCCTACACATGCTAGGTAGCCAAGTCAAGTGGTGATCATGATTTTTTTATTTTCAAGAAATAAAAGTGACTTAGCACACAAAAGAGATTAGACAGATTCAAGGAGCTTAGCCAACCATGATCATGCAAGCAATTGTACAATCTAGCACAAGCAAGTAATAGCTAGTCATTCCAGAAGAGTTCTAATGCTAGTGAAAGTGAAAATGCTTATGATACAATGCAATGTATGATATGATACAAAATGCAGAGAAAACAAAGAAAAGCAAAGAAAAAGCAAAACAAAACCTAAGTTACAACAAAGTTACCCCAACCTAAAAGGGGTAACAAACACCAAGCTCCCTACGCAAGCGAGCAAACGCTCTAATCTCTAAGGGCTTGGTGAAGATATTTGCCAACTGGTTCTCGGTCTCCACATGGATCAAGTCTATATCTCTCTTCTCATAGTGATCTCTCAGAAAGTGAAATCTCAAGTCTATGTGTTTGGTTCTGGAGTGCAGGATGGGGTTCCTAGCTACAGAAATAGCAGAAGTGGAGTCTACTAGGAGAGGGATCTTCCTAAAACTCAGACCAAAGTCACTCAAGGTGGACTTCATCCAAAGCAGCTGGGAGCCGCAACTAGCAGCAGCAACGTATTCTGCTTCTGTGGTAGAAGTGGCTACGCTAGATTGCTTGAGTGAGGACACAAGAGAAGAACTGAGAAACTGGCAGGTGCCGGAAATAGACTTGCGCTCCAGCCGACAACCCGCAAAGTTAGCATCCGAATACCCTCTGAGAGAGAGCGTCGAAGCTGAAGAGAACCAAAGACCAAGCTCAGGAGTGTATTTCAAGTACCCAAAGATGCGCTTCACCACTTGATGGTGTGATGTCCTCGGTGAGGCCTGAAATCACGCACAAAGACAAACTGCGAACTGGATGTCCAGCCTAGTCACTGTCAGATACAGAAATGAGCCGATCATCCCTCGGTACTCTCTTTGGTCCACAACCTCCCCTTCTTCATCTCCATCAAGCGCCGTCTATGTTGACATGGGAGTCACCATGGGCTTAGAGTTTCCCATATCAAACTTCCTCAGAATGTCCTTCGTGTACTTGGCTTGATGGATGAAGGTTCCTTCATGCCCTTGCCTGATTTACAGTCTAAGGAAAAACTGCAACTCTCCCATCATGCTCATCTCAAACTCCTTCGACATTTTCTCAAAAAACTTGGTAACAAGAGAGTGAGAGGAGCCACCAAAGATGATATCATCCACGTATATCTGGACAATAAGAAGATCACTACCATGCTTAAGGAGAAACAAGGTCTTATCAACACTCCCCATTTTGAAACCCAAGTTTCGCAAAAAGGTTTTCAATCTCTCATACCAGGCTCTTGTAGCTTGTTTCAAACCATACAAGGCTTTTTGCAATTTGTAAACATGGTTAGGGTATTTAGCATTTTCAAATCCAGGGGATTGTTTGACATAAACTTTTTCTTGAATGAAACCATTTAGAAAAGCAAACTTCACATCCATTTGAAAAAGCTTAAAACCCATGGAAGGTGCAAAGCCTAAGAGAATACATATAGCTTCCAGGCATGCAACTGGAGCAAACGTTTCCTCACAGTCTATCCCCTCTTTTTGATAAAAACCCTTAGCCACAAGTCTAGCCTTGTTCCGCACAACAATGCCATCCCCCCTTGCTTATTTTTGAAAACCCATTTTATACCAATAGGATTGCATTGTGGCGGTGGCTCTACCAAAATCCAAACCTCATTCCTCTCAAAGTTTTCTAACTCCTCATGCATGGCATTAACCCAATTACCATCAGAAAGTGCGTGTCCAACATACTTGGGCTCAAAGGAGGCAACAAATACAGCATGAGCAAAGAAAGCGATACTTGTCTGGGACTTCAAGGTCCTCGCATGCAAATCACCAATGATCCCATGTGGAGGGTGATCTTGCTAGACCTACCGAGGTGGAACAATCTCGGAGGTCACCTCCCCTGCGTCCTCAGCAGGGCCAACCTCTGCTCGAGCTTGCAGTCAGGGGAGCGAGGAGGAAGCCGTCGGCCAGGGTCCTCCTTCATCTTTACAGCTCATAGTAGAGGGGGCGGGAGGTGCAGTCGATGCAGTGGCTCCTACATCAACAGCATCTACCTGAACTTCCTCATCTTCAAAGATGGGAGTTCCTTCTTCATCATCACCTGAAAGCTCAAATGCAGGGCTTGTCCAAGGCATAGATTCAAAAAAGGAAACTTCACATGTCTCAACCACTTGTTTGGTATCGAAAATCCACACTCTATATGCCCTAGAGCTAGAGGCGTACCCAAGCAAAATACCATCCAAGCAGCGAGACTCAAATTTATCCAAATGCCCCCCTTTTTTAGCACAAAGCATCTGCAGCCAAAAGCACGTAGGTGCTTGACACTGGGCTGCCTACCAAACCGTAGCTCGTACGAAGTCTTCCCTAAGAAAGCTCGTAGGAAGATGCGGTTGGCAATGTAACATGCCATATTCATAGCCTCAGCCCAAAAGCGTCGCGGAGTCCTATGCTCATCTAGCATCGTCCGCACCATCTCAACAAGCGTGCGGTTCTTTCGTTCCACAACACCATTTTGAGGTGGGGGTATAAGGAGACGAGAATTGGTGATCAAGATCTAGGTCACGACAGAAGGTTTCCAAATGAGAGTTACGAAATTCTCCACCATTGTCGCTGCGGATAGCCCTCATGGCCTTATGACCCTCATTTCTTAACCTCAAGACCAGATGCCGAACAAAACTGAAAGCCTCATCTTTGAATTCCAAGAAGAACACCCACGAAAAGTGAGAAAAGTCATCTACATCTACAAGCACATACCACTTCCCACAGACCGACTGTACCCGGGCAGGACCAACTTTGTCCATATGCAGTAGCACACCTGGGTAAGAGGTCATCACTTGATTGACAGGTGCATGAGAAGCAGCAACCATCTTGCCATGACGATAGGGGTGGCACACTAAGTCTTTTTCTGCTTTCAAATTGGGCAATCCTCAGATCAGACCCATCGAGCTCAACCTGGCAAGCAGATCAAAACTCAAATGGCCTAGCCTCCTATACCACTTCCAAATATCAGTAGAAGGACCAGCTACCAAACACCAAAGAATGCTAGAAACAGATGCAAGGTCAACCTTAAAAACCTACCCATAGGGCAAAATCCGACAAACAAGGTTTTCCTTAGCATCAAGCACACGAGAAGAACCCTCCTTAAAGCGAACCTCATACCCTTCCTTGAGAAGTTGCGAGACATAACCCAAATTGGACCCCAAATTCGTCACCAAAGCAACTTCTCTCAGGAAAAGCTTGCTAGAAAGCGTAACAGAGCCAACACCCAATACTTTACCTTGACCATTATCCCTGATTGTGATGCACTCCTTGGCTCTCATGGGGTTGACGCTGCAGAACCATCTGTGGTGCCTTGTCATGTGCCTAAAGCAGCCGGAGTCCATGATCTATATGTCCTCTATGCCTCAATACTGCAAAATTTAGGAAATCGAGAGTGAGCAAATGGAATGGCATTGGGGTTAGTGAAACTGCTGAACCAGTGCCGAGACATCTGCTCAAAGGTGGGAAAAGCACTGTCAAAGTAAGCATCACGATGATCTGGGTACCCATGACCTCCAAAGCGTGAGCTCTCAAACCCTCTACCAAAGCCTTCGTCACGAGGTCCATAACCGCGCTTAAACCAACTAGGAGCTCGGCTAACAAAGCATCTCTCACCACCACGAGCACGGGCCTGAAAGCCGTCTCCTCTCTCACCACTAGCAAAGCGGTCTCTCATCTCACCGCTATGGGGAGGATGTTGCCTACCACCCTGGTAGAACTGATCCTGGTTTCCCCAGGCTCTCTCCTGCCTCTCAACGCACTTCCTCCTAAAGCAGAACTCCTCCAAGTGACCATTCCGCTGGTAAAAGTCACAGCGGTAGACAAGTCTCTTAGGCATAGGCTGAGGCTAGGTCTTGGGCTTCTGGTGAGGTGGTGAGGCTTTGGGTGGTGCTGACTGCTGGACTTGCTTCTTGCCTAAAGGCTTAAGCACTTCTTCTACTATCTTGTCCAGCTTGGCTTGTGGTGGCTTGGGTGTCCAATATGACATCCTTGGGGCAGCCTTGAGAGGCTCATGGTAAACCCCATCTACAGTTGAGTCAGGCTCGAGAGAGGCTGTGTTATGCTTGATCGAGGCACTCTCCTTCTTACCTGAGGTACTACACTCTCCTAACCCAAGTTCACTGGTGTCACCCTCACCACGCTTGTTCATCTCTATGATCATCCTAAGCTGAGGTTCCCTGGCATACAACCAGCTCAGCACCTCCCTCAACCTACAGTTGTCCTCTTCAAGGATCAACTTCTCCTCTCTCAAATCCTCCAGAATCAAAGTCTGGGCAGCACATGTGGGACAGTCTAGAGTGGGAATCACAGGAGCAGACTTCTCAAGCTTCCTAATGGTGGCATCCTCCTCCACAACTGCAGCCTCAAAGTGAGACAATTCTCACACGTATCAGAGGGTGCTGAATGCAACTCAAAGTCAGCTCTCACCTGGTCAAGCTCACTCCTCAAGGTAGGACAGACCATACACACACCCAAAAGTGAGGGTCTAGTCCTAAGTTCCTCCAACTTCTTGAGCTGCCCCTCACACTTCACCTTCAGCTTATCCATCTCCTCTACCTGATGAGCATACTTGCTCTTTTGCTCACAAAGGTCAGTCATGAGGGACTCACAGGTAGGGCACTCAAACTCACTAGGTTGGGCTTGCATACTCTTTAGTCTCTTAATCTCAGCCAAAGTATCAGCAAGCTTGGCTTTCTGCTTCTGCAGCTTCTTGGCTGCCTTCTCCAACAACTTATCCTGCGCTTTCAACTCACGACTATTTCTCTCCAGCATATCAAGGATCTCAGCTTGCTCAGGAGTTACCTCTTCATTGGAGGAGTCATTGTCATAGCCCTTGTCGTCCTTGTCCTCAAGCGCCATGGAGTAGAACGATCTCCGGTTCACCTTGTGCTTGCTCTTGGACTTAGTGGAGACGAAGCAGAGGCCAGTTGGACTGCCTTGCTCTCTCCTCTTGTCCCTCTTGGTGATGATCTCCTCATCGCTTGAGCTTGACGAGGATGAAGAGGAGGAGGATGATCCGTTGCAAAGACCACCAAGCTCGGCGAAGAAGGCCTTGTCCCTCTTCTGATTGTCCTTCTGGTAGCTCTTGAAAGTCTTCCTGAAGTTCTTGATCTTGCAGGAGTGGTGCTTAGTGAAGTCACGAGAGTGGTTCTTGCCCTTCTTGTAGTAGTCATTCTGCTTGTTCGGGCACTCGGCGATGAAGTGGTTGATCTCTCCGCACTCGAAGCACTTGGGCCTCTCGCCCTTCTTCTTGCTCATCCAGTTGTCATAGGCGTGCTAGAAGCGACTAGACACCAGATAAAGCTCATCATCCCCAAGTGACGCCAACTGCTCCTATGTCACAAACATCAAAGCAGAGAACGAAAAACCATGAAGTGGGTGGGGGTTATCAGCAACTTCCTTGGAGGTGGAAGCCAAGGCCAGGCTGTTGGAGCCGGTACCATTGAGCATATATGTCATTTGGTAATCAACC
The DNA here is from genome assembly GCA_030272315.1 of Paspalum vaginatum. Taxonomy (NCBI): domain Eukaryota; kingdom Viridiplantae; phylum Streptophyta; class Magnoliopsida; order Poales; family Poaceae; genus Paspalum; species Paspalum vaginatum. Next base: position 36,155,483 of record CM059017.1, on the reverse strand, counting down.
TCGGTGGCCTTGAGCTTGCTGTAAAACTCCTCAACTCCCAAGGTGTCATACCCTGCCGACTCAAGAATGGAGTTCTTCTTGATCTCCCACACATTCCTGTCCAAGGAATATAGCAGCTTGACAACCTGCTGTCAGTGTATGGGAGAGCAACAGGGGCAGAGTTGACATGGAGCTTGTTGATGATCGACTGAAAATGACCAAACAAGGCATCCATAGACTCTCCCGGCTTCTGGATGAAGTTCTCATACTCGCGCCGGTAAGTCTCAACAAGCCGACCCTTAACTATCACCCTCTCCTCATGGTGTGCACTGAGCAGAGACTGTAGGACCAAGACTTGCGACTAGAGGGGGGAGGTGAATAGCAGCACTTAAAAACTCAAAATCAGAATCCCCAAGTAGGTGCTATGCAAACCTCAAGAGAAACACAACTAGGCACCGTCCACTGAATAGATACGTGCCTAGCAGCGCAAGAGTGCCGTCCACTGGGAGGATACGCACTAATGCGTGAAAACTCAAGATTCGACCAAGAATGGCATCGAGGCAATGAACTTTGCAAAAACCGCCACACGACACTCACCGCACCAAGGTGCGTCTCACTGACTCACAGCAAGCAAAGAGAATGGTCTTACAGTGGGGAATGCAAAAAATCCGAAGCAGAAACACAGCGGAAAGACCTAAGAGAAAAGAACACTGCTGTTCTCTGGCAGGACCGGATTGTTCGGTGTCCAACACCGGACTGTCCGGTGGGACCGGACTGTCTGGTGCCTGCTGCCGGACTGTCCGGTGTCACGGCCCGGACAGTGCCACTCACTGGACTATCCGGTGGGCGCTGCCGGACTATCCGGTGGAACCGGACTATCCGATGGCCTCTACCGGATTGTCTGGTAGACTCGCAGACAAGGGGTTTTCCAACCCAAACCAGACCAAATCTTGTCCAATCTTTACGAAATTTTGCACAGGTTATCTGAACCCTATTCCAAAGCTTTTCCCAAAAGATCAACACAAAATGATCAAGGGATCAGCAGGAATTTCAGATTTCATGAGATGGCAATCTTTGGGCATGAAAGGGGAAAACACAAAGGAAACTTGCTCGTGGCAATCCAGTAGGATTGAGATGAACTAGGTCATGATCTTCACATCCTAGCAAGTCCAAAATGTCAGCAAGAGAAGGGATTCAAGCTTGGCCAACACAAACACTCAAAAGCCAAGGATTGAACCCAAAAACCAAAGAGAGAGGAGGAGGGGAAGAACACAAGGTTGCTGCACGAATTTGCTTCGATTAAGTGCCCAAAATGGGTCTGTAGATTCAGCATACAAGCAGAAATTCGTCCCAGGCAACCACCCTCACCTTCCCTCATGATTAGGAGGCTAGATCCTACTCTAACATCCCTAACAATGGAGCTCAAGGCTTAAGGACGAAAATCATCCAGAAAAACCTAATCTAGGCAGCCAAGAGCACCTCTAATGACCTGCCTTGGACCTATTTATACTCGAGTGCTGTTTAGACAATTTTGCACTTAGGTCCCTATAACTAGACAAACCCTAAGGACTCAAACGAAAGATTACAGGATATTTCGGGACGGATGACCATGATGAAGTCTTGATCTTCGTAAGTTCCACGCAATCCTTGGATGTTCTCCACGTGGCCAGTAGTCCAATCCGCGATCCGCCCTCGCTTTTGAAGTCAGAAACCCGGAAACTTTAGGAAGTCTTCGCCTGGGCCAGATTTGGCCCATCTTCTCTATCTTGTGCGAGTCGTGGCCCAACTCACCAAGGCTTGGGTAGCATGGGTGACGGTTTTGAGCTGAAAATGCCAAAGCCTCCCTCACATGCCTTCGCGCCACGCATTCGGGTTGGAGCACTGGGGTGGCGCCCGGCATCCCCAGTCCATCGGGGCAGCCTTGCAGTCCTTCGGAGGACTTACTACTGCCGTCGCCGTGCCGATCCTCCGTGTACCAAACTCCCATGGCCGACAGACGCCGAGCATGCCTCCAGTCCTTCGGAGGACTTTCCAATACCTCCAGTCCATCGAAGGGCCTCCTGTCCATCAGAGGTTTTGTGCCCAAGTCCATCTGGGTCTTTGGCTTCTGTTGACAATCACTCATCACTCCAGAGGCAATGGAGCCGATCCATTGGCTCTCAATCTCCCCCTTGATGAGTGTATTGTCAACACCTTCAACCTGTAACCTGAAATAGAACAAAGACAAGAAGAAAAGCGTAAAACCAAAAAGAAAGAAGAAAAGAAGAAGTTGCTCAAGATGCCCAAAAGCCAAACATAAGCAGAAAAGGGCAAATTGAGACAACAGAAACAAAACCAAAAATCGACCCCCTAAGACAAGGGAAGCCGCTCAATCGCAGTTGATCAAACTAAAGCATGACCCCTCAAGAAAGAGGCAAACTGGCTCAACACAGTCATGCTTAGGCAAAGCATCGACTCGTCCAGAAAGAGGCAAAAGGCTCAATGCATCGATGCAAGAGCATGCTAAAAGCTCCCCCTCAACTAGATCTCTAAAGAGTCCTCCCCCTTGGTCCATGAATTTCCCTTGGGAACATCTCTCCCCTCAAGGGTCAGCATCTATTCTCTCCCCCTTGTCGACAATGGACACATCAAGGGTTCATAGAACTCAACTCCCCCTGAAATGGACAACTCCCCCTCAAAATATGCCATGAAATGCAGGAAGCGTACCATGAAGAGCTTAGCAGGGATGAAAAGCGAGTAAATACAAGTTCTAGCATACAGAGCAAGTGAGGGCAAGGAAGCATGCAAACAAGCTCAATTGAATATATCTTATACAGGTCAGGAGCATGTTTTTCAGGGTTGTTGAAAAGAAAGCATCACCAACATGAAGAGCATCTAGCAAGATAGGCATGAACAGCAAGATGCTAGCAAAGAATACAAGGTGTGCTACTCTCAACCAAAGCATATACAACAGCATATAAGCAATTCAGAGACTTGCCGATTTCAGATTTTTCAATTTTTAACTTCAAGCAAATCAGATCATGTGCCAGGGGTTATTCACTTGTCTTTGCCACTTCTTACCATCCAATGCCAAGCCTAGGTTCAGAAAACCATCAGAAGCTTAAGATAGGGTTTTGGTCATACACAGCCTAGTCCAAGTTCATGCCAGAGTGCAAATGCAAGCTATCTCAAACTAGATCAGGGTGACAAGCGAACCCACCTGGATCTTTTCATTTCAGCTTAGAAAACACACATGTACACAATTCAAATTCAGATTTCAGGTTTAAGCAAGGTGTCATGAATGCTTAGGCAACAACTTAACAAAGGCATACGACTAGCATATCCAAGCATGAAAAGATAGCATAGCATTCAACATTCCTACACATGCTAGGTAGCCAAGTCAAGTGGTGATCATGGTATTTGATTTTCAAGAAACAGAGGTGACTCAGCTCACAAAAGATATTAGACAGATTCAAGGAGCTTAGCCAACCATGATCAAGCAAGCAACTGTACAATCTACCACAAGTAAGTACTAACTCGTCATACCAGAAGAGCTCTAGTGCTAGTGTGAGTGAAAATGCATATGTTACAATGCAATGCATGGTATGATACAAAATGCAAGAGAACCAAGGAAAAGCAAAGAAAAAGCAAAGAGAAGGCAAAACAAAACCTAAACTATAGCAAAGGTACCCCAACCTAAAAGGGGTAACAAACACCAAGCTCCCCACGCAAGTGAGCAAAAGCGGCTAGCTCTAAGGGCTTGGTGAAGATATCGGCTAGCTAGTTCTCGGTAGCTACATGGACCAAGTCTATATCTCCCTTCTCATAGTAATCTCTTAGGAAGTGAAACCTCACGTCTATATGTTTGGTTCTGGAGTGCAAGACGGGGTTCTTAGCTACAGAGATAGCAGAAGTAGAGTCAACTAGGAGAGGGATTTTCTTGTAGCTCAGGCCAAAGTCACTCAAAGTGGATTTCATCCAAAGGAGCTGGGAGCAGCAACTAGCAGCAGCAATGTATTCGGCTTCTGTAGTGGAAGTGGATACGCTAGATTGCTTACGTGAGGACCAAGAGACTAGAGAGGAACCAAGGAACTGGCAGGTGCCAGAAGTAGACTTGCGCTCCAGCCGACATCCCACAAAGTCAGCATCCGAATACCCTCGAAGAGTGAGAGTCGAAGCTGAAGAGAACCAAAGACCAAGCTCAGGAGTGTATTTCCGGTACCTGAAGATGCGCATCACCGCTTGATGATGTGACGTCCTTGGTGAGGCCTGAAAATGCGCACGGAGGCAGACCGCGAACTGAATGTCTGGCCTGGTCGCCGTCAGGTACAGAAGTGAGCCGATCATCCCTCGGTACTTCCTCTGGTCCACTACTTCTCCCTCTTCATCTGCATCAAGCGCCATCTGTGTTGACATGGGAGTAGCCATAGGCTTGCAATCTCCCATATCAAACTTCTTCAGGATGTCCTTCGTGTACTTGGCTTGATGGATGAATGTTCCTTCAGGGCCTTGCTTGATCTGTAGCCCGAGGAAGAACTGAAGCTCACCCATGAGACTCATCTCGAACTCACTGCTCATCTGTTCAGCAAACTTAGACACCAAAGCGTGAGATGAACCACCAAAGATAATGTCATCAACATATATCTGAACTAGAAGGGTGTCACCGCCACGACTCAACAGAAACAAGGTCTTGTCTACTGAACCCATCACAAACCCAAACTTGAGCAGGAAGGCTTTCAACCTAGCATACCAAGCTCTAGGAGCTTGCTTCAGACCATACAAGGCTTTTCTCAACTTATACACCTGGTCTGGAAACTTGGCACTCTGAAAACCAAGAGGTTGTCTCACATATACCTCCTCCTCTATGTAACCATTTAGGAAGGCTGACTTGACATCCATCTGCTGTAGTTTGAAGCCTTTAGAGGCAGCAAAGGCAAGCAGAATCCTAATGGCTTCTAAACGAGCTACAGGGGCAAAGGTCTCCTCATAATCTATCCCCTCCTTCTGACAGAAACCCTAGGCAACTAATCTCGCTTTGTTCCTTACAACCATCCCATCCTCACCCTGTTTGTTCTTGAAAACCCACTTGGTTCCTATAGGGTGGCAATTTGGTGGAGGTTCAACTAAATCCCAGACATGGTTTCTCTCAAAGTTCTCCAACTCCTCATGCATGGCGTTCACCCAACTAGGATCAGATAATGCATGTGACACATCCTAGGGTTTGAAAGAAGCAACAAATGCAGAGTGGCAGAAGAAGGCTAGAGAGTTAATCGAAGAGCGTGTGACACGCTGGTGTAGATCTCCAATCATCCTGTCTGGAGGGTGATCCCACTGGACCTGCTGAGATGGAACAATCTCGGAGGTCACCTCCCCTATGTCCTTAGCGGGGCCAGCCTCTGGTCGTGCTTGCGGTCGGGGGAGTGAGGAGGAAGCCGTCGGCAAGGGTCCTCCTTCGTCTTTAGAGCTCGTAGTAGAGGGGCAGGAGATGTAGCCGGTGCAGTGGCTCCTGCATCACCAGCATCTACTTCGCCTTCCTCATCTTCAAAGATGGGAGCGCCTTCTTCATCATCACCTGAAAGCTCAAATGCAGGGATTGTGCAGGGCCTAGATTCATCAAAAGAAACTTCACAGGTCTCAACCACTTGTTTGGTATCAATGATCCACACACTATATGCCCTAGAGCTAGAGGCGTACCCAAGGAAAATGCCATCCAGGCAGCGAGATTCAAATTTGTCCAAATGCCCTCCCTTTTTGAGCACAAAGCATCTGCAGCCAAATGCACGTAGGTGCTTGACGCTAGGCTGCCTACCAAACCGTAGCTCGTACGAAGTCTTTCCTAAGAAAGCTCGTAGGAAGATGCGGTTGGCAATGTAACAGGCCGTATTCATAGCCTCAGCCCAAAAGCGTCGTGGAGTCCTATGCTTATCAAACATTGTCAGCGCCATCTCAACAAGTGTGCGGTTCTTTCATTCCACGACACCGTTCTGAGGTGGGGTATAAGGAGATGAGAATTGGTGATCAAGACCTAGGTCAGGACAAAAGGTTTCGAAATGAGAGTTACGAAATTCTCCGCCATTGTCGCTGCGGATAGCCCTCATGGCCTTATGACTCTCATTCCTTAACCTCAAGACAATATCCCGAACAAAACCGAAAGCCTCATCTTTGAATTCCATGAAGAACACCCACAAAAAGCGAGAAAAATCGTCCACAACTACGAGCACATACCACTTCCCACTAACCGACTGTACCCGAGAAGGACCAACTGTGTCCGTATGCAGCAGCTCACCTGGGTAAGAGGTAATCACCTGATTGATAGGTGCATGAGAAGTGGCAATCATCTTGCCATGACGACAGGGGTGGCACACTAAGTCCTTTTCTGCTTTCAAATTGGGCAATCCTCGGTTCAGACCCATTGTGCTCAACCTGGCTAGCAGATCAAAACTCAAATGGCCGAGCCTCCTATGCCACTTCCAAATATCAGCAGAAGGACTAGCAACCAAACACCGAGGAGGGCCAGAAACAGATGTAAGGTCAACCTTAAAAACTTGCCCATAGGGCAAAATCCGACAAACATGGTTTTCCTTAGCATCAAGCACACAAGAAGAACCCTCCTTAAAGCGAACCTCGTACCCTTCCTTGAGAAGTTGCGAGAGAGAAACTAAATTGAACCCCAAATTCCTTACCAAAGCAACTTCTCTCAGGGAAAGCTAACCAACACCCAACACTTTACCTTGACCATTATCCCCGAATGTGATGTATTCTTTGGTGCTCATGGGGTTGAGGCTGGAGAACCATCTACGGTGCCCTATCATGTGCCTAGAGCAGCCGGAGTCCATGATCCATATGTCCTCCAGGCCTTGATCCTGCAAAATCAAGGAAAGTGAGAGTGAGCAAATGGTCCGGCACTAGGGTTAGTGAAACGGTTGAACCAGTGCCAAGCCATCTGCTCAACAGTGGGAAAAGCACAGTCAAGGTAAGCATCACCACTATCTGGGTACCCACGACCTCCAAAGCGTGAGCTCTCAAACCCTCTACCAAGGCCTTGGTCACGAGATCCATAGCCGCGCTTAAAACGACTAGGAGCTCGACCGGGAAAGCGTCTCTCACCACCATGAGCATGGGCCTAAAAGCCGCCTCCTCTCTCACCACGAACAAAGCGGTCTCTCATCTCACCGCGGTGGGGAGGATCCTGCCTACCACCTTGGTAGAACTGATCCTAGTTCCCCCAGGCTCTCTCTTGCCTCTCAACACGCTTCCTCCTAAAGCAAAACTCCTCCAAGTGGCCATTCCGCTGGCAAAAGTCACAGTGGTAGACAGGCCTCTTGGGAGTGGAGTTAGGCTAGGCCTTGAGCTTAGGTGGAGTAGCCTTGGGTGGAACAGGCTGCTAGACTCTCTCCTTGCTCACTGGATGCTTGAGAATCTCAGTCACTACTCTGTCCAGCTTAGCCTGTGAGGGCTTGGGTGTCTAGAACTGCTTCTTTGGGGTAGCCTTGGAAGGCACGTGGTAAACCACATCAATAGTAGGGTTAGGCTGAGGAGAGGCAGTCTTAAGCTTAATTGGGGAACTCTTCTTCTCACCCGAAGTACTGCACTCTCCTAACCCAAGTCATATCACCCTCAGCTCTCTTGGTGCTCTCTAAAATCATCCTTAGTTGGGGCTCTCTAGCATACATCTAACTGAGCACCTCTCTCAAGCGGTTGTTCTCATCAACCAAAGTCTGTTTCTCCTCTCTCAGATCGTCCAGAACTAGAGTCTGGGCAGCACAAGTGGGGTAGCCTAGAGAGAGAATAGAGGGAGCAGACTTCTCTAACTTATTAATGGTGGCATCCCTATCCACTAACATCAACCTCAAAGTGAGACAGTTCTCACAAGTGTCAGGGGGTGCTGAAAGCACCTCAAGGTCTGCTCTCAACTGCTCAAGCTCACTCTTCAAGGTAGGACAGACCATGCACGCACCCAAAAGCGTGGGTCTAGCCCTAAGCTCCTCCAACTCCTTGAGCTGCCCCTCACACTTCACCTTCAGCTCAGCAATGTCAACAGCTAGGTGGGGGCGCATCTCACACTCAGGCTTCTCACACACAATAGGCTCATCCAGTTTAGACTGGAGCTTGCCTAACTCTATCTTTAGCATATCCATCTCTTCTACCTCATGAGCATACTTGCTCTTCTGCTCACAAAGGCCACTCATCAAAGACTCATAGGTAGGGCACTCAAGCTCACTAGGCTGGGCTGGCACACTCTTCAGCCTCTCAATCTCAGCTAAAGCATCAGCCAACTTGGCTTTTTGCTTCTGCAGCTTCTTGGCTGCCTTCTCCAACATCCTGTCTTGGGCTTTCAACTCACGACTATTGGCCTCCAACATCTCAAGAATCTCAGCTTATTCAGGAGTTACCTCTTCATCGGAGGAGTCGTTGTCGTTGCCCTTGTCGTTCTGGTCCTCAAATGCCATGGAGCAGAAGGATCTCCAGTGGACCTTGTGCTTGCACTTGGACTTGGTGGAGACAAAGCAGAGTCCAGCTGGGCTGCCTTGATCTCTCCTCTTGTCCCGCTTGGTGACGATCTCCTCATCGCTTGAACTCGACGAAGACGAAGAGGAAGAAGAGGATGGTCCACTGCAAAGTCCTCCAAGCTCGGCGAAGAAGGCCTTGTCCAGCTTCCGGTTGTCCTTCTGGTAGCTCTTGAAAGCCTTCTTGAAGTTCTTGATCTTGCTGGAGCGGTGCTTGGAGTGGCCGCGCTTGCCGTAGTCGCGCTTTCCGAAGTGGTACTTGTCGCAGTCGCGGGAGTGGCTCTTGCCCTTCTTGTAGTAGTCGTTCTACTTGTTCGGGCATTCGGCGATGAAGTGGCCGACCTCTCCGCACTCGAAGCACTTGGGCCTCTCGCCCCTCTTCTTGCTCATCCGGTTGTCATAGGTGCATTGAAAGAGGCTAGACACCAGGCAAAGCTCAACATCCCCAAGTGACGCCAACTTCTCCTCTGTAACAGACACGAGAGCAGAAAACGAAAAGTTGTGAAGCTGGTGGTTAGTGGCGGCCTCACTGGAGGAAGAAGCCAAGGCCAGGCTCTTGGTGCCAGTACAAGCGAGAGAATCTCTCAACTTGTAATCCACCTCTGTGGCCTTGAGCTTGATGTAAAGAGTCTCCACTCAAATAGTGTCATAGGCTTCAGACTCGATGATCGAGTTAACCTTGATCTCCCATACCTTCCGGTCCAACGCATACAGCAATTTGACAGCCTGCGGATGGTCGTTGTATGGGATCCTCTCAGGGCTGGAGTTAACGCGCAACTTGTTGATGGTCGACTGAAAATGACCAAACAAGTCATCGATGGACTCACCACGCTTCTGAACAAAATTCTCATATTCGCGCCTGTAAGTCTCAACGAGACGCCCCTTGATAGTAGCAGTGCCCTCATGGTGTGCACTCAGTAGGGACCAGATCTGACGGGCAGTCTCGACGTGGCTCACTCTCTCATAATCAACTGGACCAAGTCTTGAGAAGAGAAAGTTAACAGCTTTGGCATTCGCCTCATGCTAAGCCACAATCGCTGGGGTAGTGCGCTGAGCAACTGGAAGCACCACAAAGCTCGCACTCTGAGTAGCATCCCATATGTCCTGGCCCTGGCTAAGCAAGAATGCTCTCATCCTACCCTTCCAGTAGGAGTAGCCAATGGAGCCAAGGACCGGAATCTCCCCGGAGTGAGTCATAGTCGTTACTGGTTTCTCACCGGTAAAGGTATGGAGAAACCTAACCGGCTCTGATACCAATTGTAGGACCGAGACATGCGACTAGAGGGGGGTGAATAGGAGCACTTAAAAACTCAAAATCAAAACCCCCAAGTAGGTGCTATGCAAACCTCAAGAGAAACACAACTAGGCACCATCCACTGAACAAATACGTGCCTAGCAGCGCAAGAGTGCCATCCACTGGGAGGATACGCACTAATGCGTGAAAACTCAAGATTCGACCAAGAATGGCACCAAGACAATGAACTTTGCAAAAGCTTTACAACCGGAGTTTGATCTAAACTCTAAGGATCCTCCTGCAAAGGAGATTGAGGTGTTCTTCAAGCTCCTTGAAGCTGTGGAAGAGCTGCTACACGGACACACAAAAGTGTCCCTCCAAGTTTCTATGACTTGGCTCATTTCCATCAAGTCCAAGTATTTCTTCTCAAACAAGTGTTTCAATAAGCTCATGAAATTGATCGGGGATGTCCTTCTGTAGCCTCATAAGTTGCCCAATGATATGTATCAGTGCAAGATTTTGACCAAAGCCCCTAGTATGCGCTATGAGAAGATAACTGCATGCTTTTTTGGATGATCATGATAAGAAGAAAAGGTACTTAATTTGAGGCAAAGGGAGATATGTCGAGTAGTAAATGAGGATGGCGAAAAGGTGACGATGGACATTGCACAGAGGCAACTATGTTCGTTCCCTATGACACCTCGCTTTAAACGACTCTTCCTCTCAAATAAAACTGGTCAACCAATGCGGTGACAGAAAGAAGGTGTACATGACAACCCAGGGGTCATGGCACACCCTTCTAATGGAGACACATGGAAGGCTTTGGATAGCTTTGACCTAGAGTTTGCAAAGGACGCGAGAAATATTCGCATTAGTTTGGCAATTGATGGCTTCACAGCTTTCGATCAAACGGCCGCTTCCTACTCTTGTTGGCCTGTGTTTGCTCTTCCGTACAACCTTCCACCTTCTCTTTGCATGAAGTATGAATTTATGTTCCTTTGACTCATCATACTTGGTTTGAAACATCCTAGGACAAAACTCAACGTGATGTTACAACCCTTGATCAAAGAGTTGAAACAGTTGTGGATCGGTGTAGAAGCATATGACATTTCCTTGAAGCAGAAATTTACCCTTAGGGCTACATACTTGTGGTCAATTCATGATTTATTGGTGTATGGTATCTTTGCTGGATGGAGCATTCATGGCACCTTGACATGTTTGATATGTGGTGCTGAAATTAGATGTTTTCGTCTTGAGTTTGGTGGGAAGATATGCTACTTTGATTGCCACAGATGTTGGTTGCCTTCCGATCAAATATTTAGAGGCGACAAGGATAGCTTTGGGAAAGACACCGCCTGCTACGAGGGACCACCAAAAAGGCTAAGCGGACAATAAAATGCTGATCAGCTCATAGGCCTTGAACTAAATAAGAAAGGGACTGAGTGTGAAGTGTTTGGAAAGAAGCACAACTGGACTCACACATGTGGAACATGGGAGCTTCCATATGCCAAGGCGTTGATTCTCTAGCACAACATCGATGTTATGCATCAGGAACGTAATGTTACTGAAAGCATCATAAGCATGTGCATGGCAATGATTTGGCAAAACAAAGGACAACATAAAGGCCCGAATGGACTTGGCAAAGATTTGCAACCGCCCAACCCTTGAGCTCACCGCAAGTGGAGGTAAACCTCACGCCCCGTTTTGTCTTAAACCACAAGAGACGAAACACGTGTTGAGATGGATGAAAATTTTGAAATTCCTAGATGGTTACACAGCAGGGTCGAAACAAGCCGTGAATCTAAAGATCGGGAAGCTTAATGGTTTGAAGAGCCATGATTACCACATTATCATGGAAAGGCTCGTGCCTATGATATTTGCGGTTACCTGAACGACGGAGTTTGGTTAGTGCTAGCTGAGCTAAGCTATTTCTATTGACAACTCTATGCTAAAGAGATCAAGAAGGAGATGGTGGAGAAGCATGAGAAAAATGTACCTATGCTAATATGCAAAATGGAAAAAAATTTCCCTCATGGGTTCTTTAATCCAATGCAACATCTCCTTGTTCATCTTTCGTATGAAGCTAAGGTTGGTGGACCTATGCAATTTAGGTGGATATACCACATTGAAAGGGCCCTCAAATATCTTAGGTCAATGGTTGCCAATAAGGATAGAGTTGAAGGGTGCATCACTGAAGCATTTATTCTTAAGGAGATATCATACTTATCTAGTGTATATTTTGCCGAGGAACACATTGTCAATGCTCCTACGATGCGATACAATGTGGAAGAAGAACCTCCTCTCACTGACCTTGAAATATTACAATCTACTGGAACAAGTGCTAGTGCTAGCTCACCCTACTACTTTAAGACGGGAGAACGAATATTTGCTTTGCTCTACATGTATGCTAACATAAAACAGATTTATTTATATTTTGAGTAAGTGTTCATTGGGTACTTTGCTTCTTAATAACCACGGATATCTTGGTCTTCCTTATCCATTTGTATTCTTCCTGCAGTGAGTTCTAAAGACTGAACTGGACATCTAAGAAGCAAACTACAAGCAAGCAACATGATAGGATGCGACGCCATGGAATAGATGGAAAACCTAATTTCATTGATTGGTTCAAGGATTATGTAAAAACCTTTCTGTACCATATTTATCTCTCATATTACATGTCAATACTATACATGCCTTAACCTGACTTAGTGTGTTCTGTAGTGTGGAAAAATTGATGGGGACGTCTATGATGACTTGGTTCAGCTATCAATCGGAAGGGTGACTGTTAGAAGCCACGGTCGGTACGTTGTCAATTGATTCCGGTTTCGCTCAGCCCCATTTGAAGCTGCTCATCCTCTAGCATCAACATGTAACTCTAGGGTTATGGTTAAGGCAAGTGATGAACAAGGACGGGAATCTAATTATTATGGAGTCATACAAAAAATTGTCGAGTTCACATTCATAGGCCATAAGGAACTAAAATTCTTCTTCTTTATTTGCGATTGGTTTGAACCTAACAGAGGTGTTTGGGAGAACCAGTATGGCATGGTTGAAGTCAAACACAACGAAAAGCTCAAGGGCAACGACAACTGAGTCCTTGCACACCAATGTGACCAGGTTTATTATTTGTCGTATCCAAATGAAAAGTTCCATGCATGCTGGGTAGTTCACAAACTGAATCCCCATGAATGTGTATACTCCCCTAGCAATGCTGGTTATTGTGCTAGTCAGTTTGATGGCGAAGTTGATGAAGTTTATCAAAAACAAGGATTGTCAACATCTTTCGTTATAGAGCCCAGTGCGGAACTGGAATCTTTGGTCGGAGATATCAACGACATGAGTGTTCCAAACAAACAACGTAGGCTTTTTATGCAATTGCAATCACTAAGATTCGAACCCCTCATAGGTCACATGATGCCTCTCCACCACTAGATCACAATATCACATATGAAAAGTTAAGTGATGCACACTTTTTGTATTTACCATTAACGAATTTTAACTTTTCAATATCGTGTCAAATAACGTCTTTGTGTGCATATAAACACGTTTATCTGATACGCTTATAGGACGTCTCCATGCTATTGACGGTTGAAAACGTGTTTTAATTCGTGTTATTTTAAGATATTTTTAAGTTGTATCAAAAAACGTATTTACACGCATATGCATGTTTGTTTGGCACGTTTGATGTCGTGTCTAGATACTACTGGTGGTTTATAGCGTGTCAAACTACGTGTGAAGTTGAGATATTTTAAATAACATGACAATAAGCATCATTTCATGTCTTTGAACACCCTAACTGTGTCTAACGTCGTGTCAATTTGAGACATTTCCAAAATTGTATCAAAAAGCATCATTACGTCATTTGTGCAGTGATGCTTTAGCCAGTGTTGCTACCAAAACATATCTAGAAGGCCATTTTGCTGTAGTGATGATATACTAACTTGTGTACATGCAGATCACACATCCAATGTTTGAAGATCGAGAAGGCCCTTACAAGGCACTTTATGAGTAGTGGGCATCTAAAGAACTTCAGGAGTGATCAAGGAAGCATAGAAATTCTGGGACCAAGAAAGCATCGCATATACTTGAGGGTCGATAGGCTCAACGCTATGTAAGAAACCGCGTTTATATTTCTTCCATCAACTATTCAAAAATACATTATTCTAACATCGGCGTACAGGTTGCTAGGACTAGAGAGGAGCTGAATGACATAGACATGTATATTATGGGACACAAGGGACTAGACCCTTCTCAGCCTGACCTATTGTGTACTCTGTTGGCCACAGAGCGGGTGATTAGTTAGCCATAGTTTTATTAGTTCTCACAATATTGACATAGCTGACTTGTAAAGTTGGTTTCTACTTACAGGAGGATTAAGGGAAGGAGTTGGTCAGACGTCATGGTGAAGGATATGATTGGAGGAAGGAACCCATTGACGGTCAAACTGTGTACGGTAGCGGTGGTGGCAAGGCACAGGAATGGTAAGATCTCAATGTGGACGGTGTTGTCTAGTTGTGTTCAATAGAACACAATCCTAATGTCAATAATATGTTTGAATTTTAAAGGTACTCTATGTTCAACAGTATGGTCGACTCGAGACAGGTTCTACCTCAGAAGGGGTCTTCCTCGCAGAGTTGCGGCAATAGTAGTAGCCGCCAGCGCCGCACCATGTCTGATATGGAAATAAAGAGGCTGCAGCAAGAGCTTCAGAATCGTGATGCAGGATTAAAGCCCATGAGAAGTACCAGAGGCAGTAGCAAGAGCATCAAGCCTACGTTAACGCACAATAGACGGCGGCGATTCAAGTATGTATGAAAGTCAACAATTGGCATTCCTATCATTAGCAAAACATGGTACTAACGTGTTGGATTCTGCAGGCAATGTACCAGATGTAGGGGCAGATCTTTTTTCATAACAAAAGTTAGACCGCCACTAGCACCCCCACAGCGGGGAATGTATGCTCAGATGTCTTCTCTAGCAGCTCAGGTGAATCTTGTTAAACTTCAGCAAACATCGTAGAAATGTAGTTTAACTTAGTTTACTATAGCTGGTTGTGGTCAATGTAGTTGAAAAAAACTTAACCTAGCTAAATGCGGTCGAATTGGGCTATTCCACCTGAATGTGGTTAGTATATAGCCAAAAAAGTCTAAAACTTACATAATTTTGATCAATAAAGCTGAAACATAATTTTGATCAATAAAGCTGAATCTGGTCTTGTCTAAATTAACACATGTTTTAATTAAGCTATACTTACGTGCCATAGGAATCGGGATTCCATGCGTCTAATCCTTACCAAACTCTAACTCCTCCCCGGCGCCAGGGTTAGGACAACCTGCGGATGAGGTTAGTTTCATTATGTGTGTCTATGTGTTGTCACGTATCTAAAATGCTTGGGTAATTGTGTCATTTGTTTTCTTTATCAGCAATCTAGACACAACACCAATTTTGTAAACAACATCTTTGCCTCCGGAGGTAGCGGCCACAACTCCAATGAGCCAGATGCCATGTGAGTGGAATGAGCGAGAGATGGCTGGTATGGGCTTGTGTTATGTGTATGGACTTCTAGTTGTTTGTGTATGGACTTGTGGTATGCACTTAGACACTAATTGTTTGTGTATGGCCTTGTGGTATGGACTTAGACACTAATTGTTTGTGTATGGATTTAGACACATGTGTGTTGACATGTATGGATTTTGGATAAAAGTATGTATGCACTTATGAAATGTCATTTGTGTTGCTTGAGAATGTGTCGTAAATATATCTAAAATTTATATACAATGTCAAAATCTGGGGAAAAAATAGAATTTGGGGCTAGTTTTGGCCCCTGTACACAATAATTTTTGGCGGCCTTATGCTCGGCCGCCGAAAATAGACCTAAAGCAGCAGCCGAAAATAGACCCGTACTATTTTCGGCGGTTTGCTAAGGCCGCCGAAAATAAAGAGATTATTTAGGCGGCCTGAGGAAACCATCGAAAATTATTCACCAGAAATAGGTTTATTTTCGGCCTTTTTTCTTTGGTAGCTGTATACCGCCGAAAATAAGGTTTTAACCGCCGAAAATAACTATTATCAGCGGGAAACCCCTTATTTTCGGTGGTTTTTGGCCGCCGAAGGTCTGCAGGATTCCTGTAATGACATGTTTCATCGAAGCCAGCCCTTGCCAGTCTTAAGCCATCCCCACCGACGACCATCATCATGAGCCAAAAGATCACACATCTCCGCAGAGCATGCTAGTTCGTCGACCGACTCATGTGGGACGCACTCCACCTATTGAGAATCACTCATGACATAGGAAGACGATCAACCTTGATCCCTCAGTTCTCTAATGCACAAGCATCAGGCATGCGGTTGGAGAGCTGCAGGGTTGTTCTGCTAAAATTTTGTTTAGATCGTAGGCCACGTCACAAATGGCATGCAACTGCCTCCATTATGAGGTGGATTTAGGACATATCTTTCCTAATAGGGTCTTTATCGTCACCAAAGCCACTATTATTGATAAACTTTGGCTAGTTTGTTTAGCCTTTGAAATGGATCATGATCGAAGAGTAATATATGAGGGATGATGGAGGAAGAATGGCACACACTTAAGGGTATGGGAAACAATTGCAAATCATTTCCTAGACCTTACATTCGTGTTGGCAATCAGTCGTGTTGTGAAGTGTCTATGCAACAAATATGAGAACAAGTGGTACTGGATAAGGATGTCATAGAGAAACACCTTTGCAAACATGGGTTTATGCCCGACTACCTAGTATGATGGAGCCATAGTGAGCTGGCGCAAGGCGTCCTTGAGCCGGACCATTTGCCAAACTAGGACAAAAAATTGAGCTTGATGTTTGAAGATGATAAAGGCTTACTAGGAAAAATTTATATACCAAAAGTTCCAGCTCTACAGGTTTATTCGACGGAGTTTTCTTTGAAAATTCTCTTAACTTAGCCAACTTGAGTTATAGGATCTCTTAACTATATAAATTGTGTTTCGGAAATATATCCCTAGTTTATATCCAGGATTTTAAATTTCCGGTTCTTTGCTAATCAAAGAATCAGCACGCAAGACACTACTTCAGCACAAATAGGTGTCATGATCTACGCTATAAAACAATGACTTATATTATTTTTGACTCAACAAAAACCCTTGTTTTCCTCGCATTAACTCCACTCCATGAGTTGGAAAGGATTGGGAAAGTCAAAAAACAATAGAAGGAAAATGAGTTCACCCTTTAGTCTTCTATTTAGTCACCTCGAGTCATGTACCATTTACAATCGGGTACTTTTGTTATCATGGAATTAACAAAAGGTACGATGTCAAGTGCGTGAGCTTCCTTCACTTTAATTCCTTCTTTCTCTTTTCTTTCCTCATTTCTTGAATCGCGGTCAGCTCTTACCTTTTCTCTACATAGCTTGCACTCTTCACGCAATCCACTTAGGCCTATCGAGTACATAACAATATACTAACACACAGTTTATGGTCTGGTGTAGGTGTTGCATGTACATCTACAGTGGTCCTCATCAAATACATATGCATTGGAGTTGAAAAGAGGTATCACAACTGCGAGAGTTGCTTTATTTGTCCCGCTTATAATCACTACAAGTACTTTTGTGTTGTTTCATTTTAGAATTACTGTGTCCATATAGTGCACCATCATTGCTACAATAGACCTTGACTTCAAAGGCCACTCGATATGGTACCATACGATTTATTTTACAAAGCAAAATTAATATAATTCGATCTATAAATATAGCTGAAGTGGTATGGAAACAGAACCCATAACTGCGCTTCCTCTAAACAGATCCTTCACGATGGTAACCTTCTACTCTTAGTTGCACCAGTAACGTAATGATGTTTATCGCTTTTCGCTTAGTTTGAGCGATGGTGAGTCTTCTTACTTATGTACCACTTTCGTTTCGATCTGTACAGTGTAAAATCATGAGGCGTCAGTCTGCTGCAAACCATGTTGCACTTGCTGTCCTGTTGGTGATCCTCTTATTAGGTACTGTACTTGTTGATGGCCAAGTGAATTCTGAAGCCGAATTTACCCGACGGGGAATGGACAGAAACAATCCTTCTACTTCCGATGACATGAACCCAACAGTGGCTAGCAAAATGGGCAAACACAAACAGATACTCTCTGGCCATGGACATCAAAGAAAACTCAAAGATGCCGTCCATACTTCTCCCCGCGGTATAAGTTGTGCAGAGTACTGCAGGGATATGGCGTCCATCGGTAAACCATGCAGTTGTGTTCGTTACTAAGAAAGATACTTGCATCTATACTACACAGTAGTCCTGGAGTAATTGCAAGCAGTTTCTGGCCCGGCTATAAGGCTATAAGATAAATAAATAAATCTCTAGGACTTATTATGACATGTAGTCGAACTATATATTCTCTCATCTCTTGCTTGTCAAGGGAAGACCAGTTACAAAACAGGTAGTTTTATTTCTCATGTTACAAATATATTATTCAGTGGGACTACTTGTTGCTATATATATCTTTTTCCTTCTATTATACGAAATAGTGCACGTGTGTGTGTGTCGTGAAATGTTTGATACTGAACATTTCTTGGCATTTTCTTGAAGAGAGGAAATATTTTAAATTACAGTCCTATTGAGGTGTAAGATCACGTCAAATTCCGATCAACCATTGAGTTCGTATAAATAATTAAGAAATACATACACTACGGTAAGGCAGGAGATTTATTTATACTTGAATATTCGACACAGATCTCCGCAGAATGGCTAGTTGTAGCTAATCTCTAATTGTTAACCTAGTGATTGATTGAAAAATAACGCCCCTTGCGATCTAGTCATGGAGCCAAAGATTGCCTATCACATTCTCCTCTGGTCATAAATATATGATATTTTTAGTTCAATTTTTAAGTTAAAAGTAGTAAATTTATTGCAGGAGGTAGTAGCAAATAAATTTATACAACGCCATATAATACTGTGAGCATGCCAATCTAGTTTTATTAATATTTCTAGTATCGAGAGATAACCTGCATCATTATTTTTTGTTTCTCATCCCGCATAATCTACATGTCATTAAACAAAAGGATGTATCAAATTTTGTGGGAGCATAAATGTGTAGCATATCATAGACAATGGGTCTTCAAGGCTTCGAGGTCAGTCATAGTCCGAGATTGACATTTATATATTTCAATGCCTCGTGACCGAATAATAATACTACAACCTCTAAGGGAGATTGGTCTCTGGAGTTCTCCCCGAAGGCCATGCTTTTCGTCCTCGGAAATGAGCTTTAGTTTTGTAACGAGGATGATTCAACTGCTTTCTACGTCGTGGATGCCTGTTGAAATCAGGCCATGTAGTTGCGCATTTTACTGCACGACATAGTAAATATGTACAGGATCTAAGATCATGTTTTGAGCTTTAAGGATTTGTTCTGGCTTCGCTGATGTAATACTTTGACAATACGGTACATATCTTTTTTGGGCTGAGCGATGTGGTGGACTCTCTTCTTGGTAGAGATAACTGTACAGTATGTTCAGCAATGTACTTTTGCGGATGTCATGTCTCTGCTCCTTAAAGAGGCAGGGGTCGTGCGTCCACCCCTGCCCCCGTTTCGCCAACGCTTCCAACACTGCGGCCCCTAAGGTATTCGCCCCGCGAATAACCGTTCTACCCCGACGCGTTCGATCTCCAGCCATGCATGCACTAGAACGGAGAAAATCACGGATCAGAAACCGCCTCCCGTCTCCATGCTCTGCCTCCTCGACGCGCCAGGCGCCACCTGCCAGCCACTCGCTCTCTGGCTGCCTCGCCGTGGATGGCGCATGCTCTCTGTCCTCCTCGCTGTGGATTGATGTAAGCCAAAATATTGTGCACCGAAGCCACCGATCCGCTTCCCATTTCCCATCTTGATAAGCTTCATCATAATATAAGTTGTGTAAGCGATTGTCTGTCTGGCTCATCATCACTCAATGAGAGATTTTAGTAGTGCCTTTGTTTAATGCATCGGCTTGCCACATGTGCAGTTCAGTTTGTTTTCTTTTCCTCTGTTTTTGTGTTACTCTTTACGAACTATAATCATCGCAAATATAGCTGGATGCTACTGAAAAGGCATAGAGAATAGCAAAACTTATAGACAAGGTAACTGCTACTGATGACCTGATGTTAACAGAATAACCTATATCATCATAGCCTGAGTATAGTATGCAAGTATTAACGTTTCAATTCATGCAATCGGATAAAACCCGCTGACGTAGCGCCCCCCTGCCCCCCCCCGCATGCAGCACGTCACCGTAATAACAGACCAATGTTTCACTTGTGTCAAGTTTATTACATCGCTCATATCTAAAATGTCAACTCCCAGAAAGCGCCAATGGTCGTACGTCACGCGGAGCGTGACCCGCTGCACCACACGACATGCGAAAACCGCCACGCCCCGAGCCCCCCTCACCCATGCGCATACCTCAACAACCATTGTCTGCACGTCGCCCCACCCTTTGGCCGTACCGCCCTCAACCCCTCCGCCCAGGTCACATCGCATCGCAACCACAGAGGAGGCCCGCACTACCTCTCCCATCCGGCAACCCCTCCGGTTGCCCGCAGGAGTCCCATGCTACCGCTCCGTCCTGCTCGCCTCCCTCCCTTCGTGCGCAGGAGTAGGAGGAATGGGAAGGGGTGGGCGCCGGTGCGACGGGGACGGGCCCTGGTGCCGGGCACGGCGGTGGGGAGGGGACGAGTGCGGAGGCTGTGTTTGGAAGAAGAGTGCACCGGAAGGTCCGATCCTCGCAGAATGAATGGAGCAGACCTTCCGATCCTCGACGGGTAGGGGATGAGCATGAGGGCTGTGACCGAGTAGGTCCGGAAGAAGAGTGGATTGGAAGGTCCAATACTCAGAAGAATGAATGGAGCGACGAGGAGGCGACGAGCGTGGGGGCTGTAGTCGGGCAGGTCCAGAAGAAGTGTGTGCCAGAAGATCCGATCCTCACAGAATGAATGGAGCGGACATTCGTGTCCTCGGCGGGGAGAGGACAAAGTGTGGGGCCGGATAGGACTGGAAGAAGAGTGGACCAGAAGGTTCGTTCCTTACAGAATGAATGGAGTGGACCTTCCGGTCCCAGCACGGAGGGGACGGGCGCGGGAGGGGGAGGGGGCTCGGCTGCAGGGTGCATTCATTTCACTCTTTGAAGAAAAAAAAGAATCCGTAGCAACGCACGGGCACTCTGCTAGTATTTTATTATTTTTTTAGGGATACCTTCGTCGACACTTTTTTTGCGTAGTCAAGGTTATTTTAATACATTTTGTTTTGCTGACGCTCTTTTTGGCACGCGCCACCCTTAATCATGGGTTAAGGGTATTTCAATTTGTTTTTTTCTTATCTGGCGCTTTTTTTTTGCGCAGTCAAGGGTATTGTAATATATTTTATTTTAATACATTTAACTGCATAAGATGAATTAAGCTATATTTAAGAATTCTTTTGAAAATCAAAATCTTTCTTTGGTTCCATAAGAAAGAAGTTATATTAACGAAGGATAATTTAGTCAGAAAAAACTGGAGAGGTAACATGAGTTGTAATTTCTATAAGCAGTCTGAATCCATGCAGCACTTCTTTTTTGACTGTATATGTACTAAATTTCTCTGGAGGTCATTTTTGTACTACTGGTTTGATGCCACCTACTAAGATGTGCATTTATTTGGAAGTTGGTTGAAATAGGGAGGTTCAAATCTAGCTGGGCTGTTGCTAACCAGAGCTGCTGCTTTTTTCTGGGCACTGTGCCTTTCTAGAAATGACCTGACGTTTAACAAATGCCAATCAAAAACATTTTTAGGTTCTATTTAGAGGGACTCACGGAAACATTTTTAGGTTCTATTTAGAGGGACTCACTGGCTACAATTTTGGGCATAGTTACAGCGCACCGATGACCCGAAGGATGACATAATGCGGACTTGGGGAAGCCTAGAGTCGTCTGCGATGGAGTTGTTTGCTTCTCATGGATAGCCATTTATGTTTAGAATTAGATGTTAAACGACATGCTTGTTTCTCCTTTGAGTTCGGGTTGTAATAATTTGGTCTGAAGCTCTCTCTGGTAGCGGAAGCTGGACTTGTTCCATTATTAAAAAATGCCTAAGATGAATTATGTTATTTTGTGTTTATGTTTTCTGAAAAATAACAAATAAATCCTGGAAACAAACGAGGACCTAGTACCCACAAATTTAACTGTCAGTACAGTTCAATTCGTGGGTTTGTAGCCCATGAATTTAACTACGACCTGGAAGTTAAATTCGTAGGTTTGTAGCCTACGAATTTAATTGTCAATATAGGAAACACCTAATTTTTCATCGGCTTGCTGACTAAATTATATACTACCATATATTCATAGGCCTCCTATACTGACGATAAGTATGTTCATCGATCACCGGTAGAATCCCACACAAAATTAGCACGCTTATTTCATCGGCTAGTATGCCGACGTAATTTAGTTTCATCGGCCTCGAAAGCAAAATGGAAAAAAAAACATGACTCTCCCTTGCCTGTCCAATTCCAAATCTCGCCTACATCTTCATCAAGGCCACATTTTTCTTGGTTTGTCGTGTGGCCCACGAAAATAAAGCAGGACCACAAGGTCAACCGCACACACATCACCGTTCGCCGTTGACCATTCGCCCATGACTCTGGCGCCAGACGTGCCAATTGCCTCAGACCCGCACCTTTGCCCCCAACGTTGGCTGTGCCCGACGCCTGCAGCTGATGAAGGTGCTGCCCGCCCACGGCGTTCGGCACAACAACCGCCCCACTGCCCCCAATGCCCAGCCTTCAGCACGGCACGCTGCCCCCGTTCCACCACCAGCTGCGACCGCACCACACCAACGCTGCTCCGCTCCAACAAGCAAGGTATATTCATCACCTTCTTCTAGATTTTTATATCCAAGCTATTTCATCAAAAGTTTATCTACATTACCGAGTTCTCACCGTCCATCGTAGGTCGTTGGGTACCGTTGTCCACTGTCATACACATACCCTGCGCTACTACGAGGAGAAGTGGCCTTGGTAAGCATAAGTGAAAACAATGTTTCATTTTAAAATGCAACTCTTCTACAATTATCGTGTATGATTTTCGCTCTCATAGCCCGTGCAAGGTTCCTAGCCACACCAGGGGTCGACAAGGTGGGTGGCACCTCTGGAGTGGCTGCCACGTCCGGAGTGGATGGTATCCCAGGGCTCCCAGCCATCTCCGAGGTGAGGTGGGTGAATGGCACCAAAGGACCGCTGGCACCTCAGGGTGGATGGCACCCAGGGCTCCCCGCAAGTTTTTGGATGGATACTAGCCATAGCAGCAATCTTCAACCTATGGATGCAATTAACTTATCAGCACTTTTGACCATAGGTATACGTACAAACCAATCTTACCCTAACTTAGGAAAATTTAATGTAACATAACAAATATTGGCCAAATAGAGATGAAATGATTATCTCCATACTAAACTGTTATATCTATATGCTTTCGTTGTTGAAATAAATCTAGTTGACAATCGTATGGACATTAATTATAGCCTAATATAACAAAAATGTTAACCACGTTGTTGTACAAATGGTATCGCAAAAGTTAGCGATAGCAAAAGTTAGGTAAAATTAGCAAAACCTAGTGAAACTATGCAAAAGCTAGCTGACTTAGCAAAAACTAGGTAAACCCATGTGGCTCGTGTAGTGTTTTCATTGTGTGCGGTTAAATTTGTGGCGTCGTTCAAGAACATGAATTTAACCTAAAGTCATGAATTTAGGTAACCCACATTTTCAGACGAAAACCGATGAATTTATCTTAAATTATCTGTCAAATTGTTGACAAAATAAAGTAAAGAGACTGTGATCCATCACACGTATGTTTTTTGGGCTGGATCGGTACGGAATCCTGAGTGCAGAATTGTGAGTGGCTAATAGGCGTCTACAAATGACACATCTTGCAAAGGAAGGCACCCATAGACTGCAAATGCTACCTTCCTGATAAGCTTTATAGTACACTCCCTGTCTTGCACTATGTAGTACATCAGATTGAGTACTACTGCATAGCTTCACGCAGTCGATGATGTCTATCCTGTTAGACTAGATTAGTTAGACTAGCCCGTCTTAGGGATTACTGATTTTGTCTGGTACTTTATTTCGGATTTGAAAACCAATGTAAGGTCAGAAAGAGGTGGAAAAGGCACAAAGCTGAGTACCTGACATGTTGATGGCTTAATTATCGGAACCTGGACAGAACATTTGTCTGAGACACACGTCAGAAAGTAAATGAACAGGCACAAAGCTGAATTGCCCGTAGAATTTGGCTTGCTTTTCAGAGCCCAATGTTAGTAGCCCTGACGGATCGCACCTTTTGGACAGAGTTATACAGTACTCTTACAATGTTGTATTCCGCTCAAATTTTCCTTTGCAATGGTCTGATTGGTGATTACTTAGCATATAACATTTACTAGCCACTCTCACAATTGACTGCAATAAAATTGTATTAGGATTATGAAAAAAAAGACTCTCTCCATTGCACAGTCACAATTCACAATTACTCACTGTTCTCAAAAGGCTGCTGATGCGACAAAAATTGAATCGCCCGCATGTGTTCCCTCTACCAGTTCACACGCTTGAGAAGGAAGTTTCTGACATCCTAAAAAGTAGTTAGTAGTGTAGTCACGTAACAGTAGATGACGTTACAAAAATTATTGACACTTATGAATGAGATTACTTGTTGATCACGTTAGGGCAGTAAAAGGTCTTATGAAACTTTAACCATATTTTCTATTTTTGGAATTGAAACGAATGGATGAGTAGATTTGTTACTTTTAATATATGACTTCTTAGCAGGTAATACTAAATTTTATCCATCATGATAACAAACGGTCCACAATGATTTAGGAGTACTATATTAAATCCCTTCTGCTACAGCCACATGGAACTATCCGACGTGTATCCATGTGGACAAATGCGCCATTTTTTCCTTTATATATACATGCATGTGTTCATTATTTGTTGTATTTGTTTGCTCTCCATGGGTTTTCCATGTCATTTTTTGACACAACATTAATTTCAGTTTTCATGTACAACTTTTTTCTCACATGTATAAACCTATGACCAAACATCTTCCAAAATCACTGCTTTCTAGTTTTATTTTGTATTACAGTCTAGATTAAAAGTAAATGCTGTAATGTAGTTAGGTTTCTGAAATTTTGCTGAGTATGTCATATGCGCTCACACCTGCTATCCACAAACATGTCCTGCTCTATAAAAGTTGACGATGCCACTGCCGAATAAATAGCCTTCGGTCCAAACAATAAGTAGCGTTGTAAAGTTGCAACCTGAATTGATGAAGGGTTTGATATTAGTTAGAAAGATTGTGGCGTCTAGGAAGATATTGATTATTCCTAGTTGGTATTACGAACCGGTACTAAAGGCTAATAATGCCTTGCCAACCAAACAACCGGTAATGGGAGATTGCATGAGGCTACGGTTCTTCGGTTTAAGCCCAAGGGTAAATATTTTGACCTTTTTACAAGCCATCAATATTTCTACAACCAGCATTAATTAGTACTGTTTAAACAGTGTCATATAGGAAACAGGCACTGTAGAGTGTTTCCCAACCTATACTTATGATGGATTCTCAACTAGTGTGCGTTGAGGAAAAGTAGATCCAGAGGTTTCCTACGACATTACGTGTACGAGCATTTCAACTACGAGAGATTGTAGTCCACTACGCTATACTCAACTGAAAAGCCTTTGTGTCTTATAAGTTTCAATGGCTTATTTAATCCACTATATATTGATATTTAATAATGAAGTCGGCTATACAATCCTTGGCACATATGGTTTTTTTTTTTAAAAACCGGGTGTAACATAAGCAAAATTCAATCTATACCTAGAGATAATTATTATGCCAGTGCTAGAGTAGAGATAGTGGAACGTAGGCACGCGTGCATTGCACTTAAATTATTTTTGAAACATCAATCAGTTATCTATAGTATCATCTAGTTTTATTCTTAAAACCAGGTGTAACAAAACCAAATTTCAATCACACTAGCGATAATTATTATGCATAGCTAGAATAAAGATAGTGGATCGTAGACATGCGCATATTACACTTCGAATTGGTGTTGAAACATCAATCAATTATATAAAGTATGCACAGTAATAAGTTTGTTGGAAATCATGATAATCACTTGTTGGATTGCCATGTTTACCAACAAGCCTCCTTGAATTGCGAGAACATTTTGGTATTTTTGTCATTGAGCTTATAATGAGATACTGCATAATTAGTTATCCTTACTAGGCTATCACCACATGTTAACCGCCGGTTCTATATTTTGAAGCCATCAAATTATTGGGAGTACGCAATACTTTAATTTGAATTGGACCATATGTATTAGTATTTATGGCATATATAGAAGTAAAAAATGTTATTATATTTCGCAAAATGTATAGTTTAGGATACTAATACCATAGTTTAGGATACCTTCATTGTAACTCCGTATACAGACACAATTTGTTGTCGACCTAATAAAGTTTGTGGAATGCATGCAATATTGAGTAAACTTATGGGCATGGAATGTTGGGTAAACTTATGGGCTGGACTCAACGGATTAATGCAAGTTCGGAGAAATGACTTGATCGGTAAAACCTTAATATTGTTTGGGTTATGTACCAGTCTATGTTGAAATTAGGACTCAGCGGTGAAGATGTGCAGCCAAAGAGTTTTTAAAACTAATATATTATTTTGTGCTCATAGCCAAGAGTGCCTTTGACTCTCATGTGCATGACCGTTAGAGTTAGATTAGAGCAAGTATAATAAGGCTGACTAAGCATGCTCTAGACAGTTCCTCATCACCCAAATCTTAGGTGGCAGGGTGGGAACACAAGAGAGAAAAGAAAGCGGGTGCTTCATCAGGAGCTTGGCCCCAACGCACTCTACAAGGAGAAAGAGCCCGCTTGCAGCCTGTTGGAGTTAAGACTGATTCTTTCTTTCAACAGCCAATTCAAATGATTCTCTCTCCAAACATTAAATATTTTCAACTTTAGTTTAATCAATCTAGAATTACCTAAGAGTAATCTTACTATATGTATTTGTTTTACTGCTGGCTCTTGATGACATGGCAAAGGTATAGAGCCTTCAGTTGGCCACCTCTATTAACCTTGCTCTTAAAACACATCACATGCAATTATGTTTTTGAATTTTTCGTGACTACGCATGTACTCACTCTTGCTATCCCCAAACATAAAGTTCTGTAGAAGTTGATGATGCCATGAAGAAAAGTGGACCCAGAAATCTCCTGGGTGGTTATCTATGTGCCTCTTGTCAATCTTCCTAAAATATGGAGTTCTGCCACGAGAGATAGAGGCCGCTATGCCATTCTCTGATAAATGACCTTTGCGTCTATAGGTTTTAATATCTTACATAATGCACTGTCTATTTCTATTTACATATAAATGGCGATCTGTATGCACACAAAATTAACCTACCACATAACCGTGTCATCTGTGTTTTTTTTGATAAATCGGGCGTGACATAAGCAAATTTCAGTTTACCTAGAGATGGTCATTATGGAATGGCGTTAGGGAAGACATATTGGATCGTAGGCATGTGAGAATCATACATTGAATTAACTTTGAAACCTCAAAATCTATAATCTATATTATGGACAATAACAAATTTCTAGAAAGTCATTAAAATGACTTGGTGCATTGCCATGTTTACCCACAATCCTCCTTGAATTGCTAGAATCATATTACTAGTTTTGTGTTTGAGTTGATGATGCGCTACTGCATAATTTGTTTTCCCTACAATGCTATCACCACAAGTTGACTGCTAGTTCTATAGTCCATGAAATTATTAAGAATAAGGAGAATTTGAGCTGGTCCATATGTATTTGTACTGATGGCAAGGAAGTAAAAATCGTTATTGATATTTCAGAAAAAGGATTGTTTAGGTTACTAATAACAGTAAGGAACCTTCATTTTAACACCCCATATAGACAGAATATGTGGTCTACGTACGCAATAAAGTTTGTGCGACTCAATGCAATAATGCAAGTTCATAGTAATTACTGGATAGGCAGTAAAACCATAACATTATTTAGATTATGTACCTATTATTTTATATAGAATTTAACTTGGCATCCTAGAATTTTGAAACCGTTGTATCTTTTTCCAAATATAGTAATGCCTACCACAGTTGCCATACTAATTAGGCTGTAATTGTTGTGGTGTATCTGAGTTCATAATGGTTCATCATATTGGAAGTTAAGTGTTCACTTCATCATTGTTGTCTGCCATTTTACAAGTGCACTACACTATATTGTTTGCTCTTCTTGTCTTATCCCGGTTCTTCGCAAGTTGCTGCTTTTTCATGTTGTCATGTAACAGTACTGAACGATAGTGCTATAAATGTGGCCCTGCTGATATTTTCAAATTCAAACTAGAGGCCTTCAAGAACCAAAGGGGATATAACAACTGCAAATTCATTACAGATAGCAGTGCTCTGTTTAAATGATGCTATTCCTTAACATTGGTTCATAGGAATACGACTGATCTCTTTCTTTTATTATCATCTTACTTTGGTCTATTCAGCACCATCATGAAGATTCTACGGGGAAAAATAGTAGCTGTAGCAATCATGGCGATCCTCGTTGTTGTCAGCACAACATTTGTTTGTGTGCAGGCAAACGATAAAATTGATTTTAGCCTTCAGAGAATAAAGGGTAATAAACCAAAGGAATCTAAATCTGTTAACGTGGAGAGCGACAACAATTTCCTCACCAGGAAGCTATTATCTGCCAAAACTGATGGCTATGTTTCGCACCACCAGGAGAAACCTAGCGACTATTGCGAGTATCTTCTATCTATTCATAAGAGCTGTGCTAACTAGCATGCATGTTATGACACCGATGGTCCTAGAGTAGGAGTGGCTTCCAAGCCTTATGGTATGAAGTATATTGAAATAAGTCTCTAGGATTTCATAAGTATGTTTGTATGCCAACGAGAATATTTGCAGTAAAAACTTCGACATTACAAGTAAAATAATATGTATTTTGGTCATGTATTATGTGGGAAGACGGTAATAATGCAAAGGGTAACTCCCTAGCAATTGCAATGTTTGTGAGAACATGTTCTTTCACCGAACAAATCCAGCACACCATTCTAAATTGAAGACTTGGTCTACAACTAAGCCATTACTCCAACCGAATTATATGCTGGCACAAGACAAAAAGGGGTAATTCACATTGAAGTTCATACTAAATATACAATTTGTAGAAAATGGATTTCACATTGAATACATTGAATTACCCTTTCATTGTACAACGTGACCACATTGCAATGAAAGGGAAGTAAGTAAAAGAGCACTCCTCAACAGGGGCAAGCAGGCCCTTCCTGTCCTAGCTCTGCGCAAGTTTGTCCAAGCAGCGGACTTGGGCTGTACCGCGTAGAACACTGTGGGCGTGGTGTTTGCAGTGGCACAATGATATCAGAACAACTCCTGGCACGTTCAACGTTCTTGGAGGCTGCAGTTCAAGATCTTCTCCTTAGGGCCTGTTCTTTTGAGCAGGAAAATGGCAGATGGAATATGCAAAATAGTGTCACAAGCTTCTAGAGACCTCACGGTATCAAATGGATGGTGTTGATGGTCCACTTTCCAATACCTCTACTCTGTGGCCGAATACTTCTGCCCTGCTCCTGCCCAAAGGAACAGAGCCTTAGTCCTTAGAAGCCGAGGAAGCCCGTGTGTTTGAGTTCTGCATCTGTCTATGTTGTGTGGTCGCGTCGGGTTTCTGCTGTCCATAGCTCCGAGTCTTGACTATTTCAGGATCCTCATGTCTGTGGGACGCATATAGGGTTATTATTTATGTCAAATGGCTAGTCTATTTAAAACTTTTTTGTGGTGCCTTGGTGACTCGGTGTGCATTGTTGTTCATGATGGCCTAGCATTTGCCTCTCCCAATGTTGTTTGTACCTAGGAATCCAAGCTCCAGAACTGCAATAGCTTCATAAAATAAACATTTCTTCCCTTCTGCCTGCCTAACCCTTGTTTTCTAGTTCCTTGGGTTCATGCAAGGGGATGGTCACTTCGTGGAATCCAAACATCTTCAGTTTGGAAGCCTGCTGTAGCAAAACATACTCTCTATCCACGATATTCTCCCCTGCTATGACTGATCGATCATGTTGTATCGGTTGCCTGGCTGATCACTAGGATTTGGGGGCCTTCTTGGACCGCCTTCAGGAGGTTCGTGCGCTGGTGCAAGGATGTTGTATTCTTGCAGGTGTTCTCAACCTCTTCCGTGGCTCCATAGACAAAAACCATGCGCACAGTGATTTCCGCCGTTAGACACTCAACGATGCTCTGGATGCCATTGGTGTGCTTGATGAGTTACGCCTTGTTGAAGATGCCCTCTTCACCAAGACCATCAAACATCACTCGTCCACGTTGTTGCGTATAGACAAGGTATTCGTCAACCCTACTCAAACGAATGTCTTTCCATCTACAACCTTCACTGCTCTTGTCCGCAGACCATTGCCCCATCTTCATCTCCATATCCACAACCCTCACAAGGTCGCCCCTTTCGCTTTGGAGATGCTTGGCTTTGCAATAATGACGCTTTTCTCGCCTCTGTCCTCCTTGCCTAGCACGACGCAAGATCCTTGGATGGCATGGCTAGCTAGCTGTCCAGATGCCTCAAGAGCGTCCGTGATGCTATGGATAATTTAAGGCCAAGGCATACTTAGGTAACTACCTACCCTCATTTCCAACTGCAAATTTGTTATTCTGCTCCTTGGTCACTATGAAGTGTACCATGCACTCTTCGCTCCTGAACTGCAGGTCCGCAATATTTACCATTCACAGTCAAGATGGCAATTAGAGAAAAAGCAGCATATATACTGGGAGTAATGGCATAAGAGACGTGGATGCTAACTGTGTCTCCATGACGCTCAATGCCCACGTTACTGTGTGGCTGAGAGAGGACCAAATCTGATGCATTAAGGTCGATGACTAACTGTCATGAGCCACGATTGAAAGAGAGCGTCCCTAGCATATTACACTACAAGAAATATGCGAACTAATGGCATTAAGCAATTGTCTTTGATACTCTCATATGTCATTGTACGATTTCACGATGCCTGCATGGCGAAAATCAATTTGTCACCTTCCTTGCGTGATTGCGTCTTTTAGTGTGGTTCAATAACTGAGACCTTTTTGTCATAAATTTAGTGACAATTTGGTAATGTCATTAATTCTATTGTGCAGTCTAACCATGTGGGCAAAGTGTACACCTCTGCGTAGAGTTTAAAAATCTATTTGAACAGGATGTACGCAGGTCACAGGACTTAACAAAGTCCAATGATTTTTTGATACGTAAATCTATGACGTTTTTGCATACCTGTCGAATACAGACCACACGATTTGTGACGTCCAAATCGATCGACCAATGACGATATTTATAAAATGTGTCATAGAATGCCACCTAAATGTGACGATATTTATAGGACATCACATATTCTATACAAACTATAACAATTTATCTAAAACATCACATGAAATCCGTCATGTATCATCAAAATTCTTGTGGTGAAAAAAAAGTTTGTTGCGGTGCTTGCCCTGAACTTTCAGTTCCTCCCATAACCATTAATGGGGTGCGGTTCCTCCCATAAAAATGAAGTGAACCATTAAAGGCGTGCCATGATGGAACCATGTCACTGGTATAGATCATTAGAGACGCATCAATGAAAAAACTGCACTAATGACCATCATTATGATGGCTATTTACACATCACTATTGCTGTTTACATCAGTGACATATATTTAAAGACGCACAAACCAAAAGTCTCAAATGCGATTGGCACCCATCTCTAGTTATGGGTTTCTAGCGTGGCGTAGTGATTGATGCGGTAAATACGCGATCTCATCAAGGTAGTTTAGTAATTTCCCAAGGAGGAAATTGATCGCCATCTCCTTTCCGCTCACCGGACTTCGTAAACAAAGCCCAACCGTGGACATGGGGTTACGCCTTACGCTCGCTCCGTCCATCTGCAGCTTCAGCCTCTCCTGTCTCACGTACTCTGCACTGTGGCAGGGTGCGCTGCTTCCTAGACGTCCAGAGACCGACGTAGTGTTCAGTGTTTGCCAAGATCTGTTTGGTGCCTGCGGTGCACGGCGAAAAAGAGTTCCGTCAGGTGAGACCAATGAGCTCAGTGACAGACCCCACGGCAAATGCCTGGGAGAAGCTGTCCTGCGTTGCCCACATGGTCATGCAGTCCGACGCCAACAGGCAACAACGGCGGCAGCCTCTCGGTGCCACGCTAGTGCGTGGAGACCATCTTCGAATCTTTGTCATGCTAGCCAAGGGCGTGCACGGGGACGTCTGAAAGTTCCGTCAACCTGTGTTGCCGCTAGGATGGAGCCCGTCTCTCCCACATCGAGCTTCCAGGCTCCAGCCATGTCGAGCATGATTGTGTTGGATGGCACCAGGGAGATCTAGCCCTTAGTATAGGAGGGCACTAGGTTAACAGTACAAATATATCTTTTGTGATTATTTTATGGATCGAAAAGTTGAAGTTTTTGACCCACGATTTTATAAGTTCCGGTCCGCAACTTAATTTGCTCTTCCTCTGTTTTAGCCATTAAGTTTAGACTAACCAAAGGCAACCGTTAATTGCAAACATCGTATAATTTCTCATGAGTAAAGTTACAAAAATCTGATATGCTATACTAATGTCTTCACCTGCAGTATCAATCAACTTATTCTGGAAATATAAAAGGGTAAAGACTTTGTTACGATCGTGCGTAAATTCACTCTCCTACATGCACGCCTCTTCCCACAATTATTTCTCTCTTTCCCCTGCCTCGCCTCATCCGCTCCGGTTATCTAGAAGCATCCACCGCACCATCCCACCCAACCCATGCAACCCCACTGGCATGCCCTCTCCTCCTCGGCCACCGTGCCATCCCGACCTTTCTTCCAGGTCCTGTGCACCTCCCGCTGCCGCCGCTCTCGGTCGGTGCGGCCTCTTCTTCTGCCAGGGTGCCTCCCGATGGCGGGCCCTCTCCTCGTGGGCTGCCGCACCATCCTGGCCTCTCCTCGTGGGCTGGTGCGCCGACATGCCCTCGCCTCTCGTGTCGCCGTGCCATCCCAGCCTATCCTCCAGGGCCGGTGCGCCTCCCGCCGGCGCCGCTCCCCATTGGTGCGGCCTCGCCTCCCGATGGCGCACCCTCTCCTCCCGAGCCGCCACGCCCTCTCAGCCTCCCCTCCCGCCGGCGCCGCACCTCCTGCTTCAACGTCGGCGCTTCCTCCACCTCCTCCCAATGCCGCCACCACACCCCCTCCTCCGATGCCGGCACACCCCTCTTTTTGCGGTCGTCGGTCACGCGACGCCCAGGCAGATGTCCTAAGGGGGAGGGGGCCTCAGGTGGTCGCGAGTAGGCAGCTGTGAGGTCCGGCCACCTCCTCCCAGCGCCATGCTCCTAAGCGCCGCCACCTCGTCCTACACATCCTCTTCATGCTCAGGGAGAAATCTATAGGTTTTCATTAGGCAAATTTGCAGAGATTTATTAGGCAAGACACTGTCTTCCATTAGGCAAAATGTTGTTTTTGGTTAGGCACACTAGTACTTTTGCCTAACAACAACCACTATTTTTGCCTAATGGAACCACTATTATTGCCAAGTGATACGATTATTATTGTCTGTCAGTGAAATTTGTTTGTGCAATTTTTTCTTCTTGGGTGGTTAACGTGAAAGAACAGATGTGTGTATAAAATAGACCGGACAGAAACAGACATGTGCAAAAGGTGAACCGCTTTTTGACCAAAAACAGAAATCTGGGATAATTATTTCCAAAAAGGAGGGTGCGTGCAGAAGAGCAATTTTATGACCGTGCACGCATTAGCCGGTCTCGTATAAAAGAGCGATTTTAATAAAATATATTTTATACCCAATAGTATATCCATAGTTGGATTCTCTCTTCCTTTGTAATATATGGCAATATAAATGTCGGAACATCAATAAATGAAGCATATGACTCGACACCCTGAGACAATAGAAAGACACAAAGCCGAGTTGCCCCATACATTTCTCTTGCCCTTTGCAACTCAAAATTACGTACCACCAATACAAATTTGATTTGTCAAAACAAGCAACTTTTATTTTGTAGACACGGCCGTAAATAATGATATCTAGAGGCCCACATGTGGAGGCAGCTAGCGGAACTGCTCCTACGAAATCTTCACCCAACTGCATTTGTAAATAATTTGTGTAATAGTTACTCGGAACATGTACTCACTCGGAACATCTTGGACTAGTTTATTCGTAATAGCAAGATATACTCAATCTGGTTATTAATATACGATGTTTTTAGTTTAAAATTAATCCTAAAATCATACATTAACGGGACATGTAGTAATATATTCCATCCGTTCCAAATTATAAGTTGTCTCACTTTTTGATACCAACTTTGACCCACTAGTCCTTTTCAAACAATCATGATTTTTATTTATTTTCACTGTGACTTAGATTACCGTATAATAATATACTTCAACCATTACTTTAATTTTTACTTATTTTCATAATTTATTTCAAAACAAAGGGAGTATCACATAACAATGGACACATTAGTATCGCCAATGCTTAAATTTATTTTTCTGAAATTAAATCAAATTCCCAAACACTTATATTTTAAAATAAACTAGCAGGCCTGTTATATTAAAAAGAAGGAACACACAACAAATGCCAAGAAAACAGAGTAGGACTACAAGGCTACTAAGAAGCCTAAGGCCAAAAGACAAGAGAGAACTTCTCAGCATATGCACAAAACAACGAAATTGATGAGGGAGGCTAGCCAGATGGTAAGCACCCGGCAAAAACACTCACATTTAAATGACATAATCATTGGGCACATTAATTCTCAAAGGAGCTTACAGAACCTGGTTAGGGCTGGCCCATTGGCACTATATATATGAACGCCTTCAACATTAGAATGTTCTACTTTACACATTTGTCCGTTTGTCGCGTACGTTTGCCCTTTGTGTGTTTTTCATACGAGGTTTTGTACATCTCCCAAAAGTATCTGCTTTAAAAACATACTTTAATAAGCTACAGTTCAGATTAGAAAAAAAAACTCAAACTGCGACAATGCATTTAAGAAAATAACTCCTTTTCTTATTCCTTGTTTCTCTGTTATGGCAATGCATTTTCTATATATATGGTTGAACCAATCAGTGTCTTATGCTTGGTCCAGGATTTGTTACGACAAGTTGAACAAAGTAGTGGAGCGAAGCGTGAGGTAGCATCCCGATAAGTGAGTCCAGAACACGCTAGCCGCGGTGAGTATCTATCGGAGCTGCAGAGTCTCAGTACATCAAAAGCATAAGCGCCGCAGAACCCGAGTACATCATGCACAACGTCCTGTTGCATTATCAGAAATGCATGGTTCAACCCCGATCGACCACGCGTACACATACTTTAATAATCAACACCATTAATGCAATTCAGGGTACCGGATATGATGCATTCTTTTAATTTCTTAGGCATCTTCGTAAAAAAATCAGAAGCATTATTATTGCAATCGGGTCAGCAGGATTATAATGGCAGCAAAATAAAGGCTACATCTACATGCATTTGGTCTCCATATAATTATTAGATGAGACCGAACAAAGTAATGGAGGCTAGGGTTTAGAAGAAAATGATGTGTAAACCTGCACAAATTAATGGCCTGGCTAGGGTTTAGAAGAAAACATTAACTACACCTGTAGACACCTAAAAGGTGCACAACTATTCTTATTTTGACCGCATGTGAACGCTACTCAATTAACTACCATGTGAATTATGAAAAAAATCATAAGAAATAATCCATGCGTTTGAATTAAAACAAATTACGGTTCATATTTACTTGAGGATACCTTAGAAGAGCCCTCCACTTCTGAACATTGTGCCCATTTCATTATAACTTTTCACTCAATGGTAGACTATGGTACATCTTTTTATTCATTGATTGATTTTAGAATTAGTTCTGTAGCATCAATAAAACATTAATATCATCCATAACGGTTTTGCCAGCACGGAAGGTATATACATCTCAAATATTATTCAAGGGATTGGAAAAGTTAGAGGCAATAAATGAAAACCCCAAATGTGATCACCTTGCTCAGAGTTAGCCTATTCAATAATACTAACTCTTTGATGATATAAAATTCGGTACCCTCATATGGCAATGTACTTAGTGCATGTACTGATATAATACCAACTCTTTCATAATATAGTATATATGTGTGTACTGTGTGCTTCCGATCATGGAGACATTGTTATTCCTCAAACACCGACCGGCAAATACAATAAAAATTTGTAATGAGAGCTAAAATAATGATCATATTGAATACATAACATTAATACCAATGCCATTTACAATTTTCCGCTCCATGCTGGACGCTTTATATTTCTAACGCCAGCTCCCTATATCTAGAGTAATCCTTTTGGAAATAGGGTAGATTGTGGATCCTAGGCATGCGCGCATTACCATTACAATAGTTCTAAAATATCATGCCAGAAATAATCCGACAACAAACATTTTTGTCATGTGTCAAGAAAATGACTGACATTATTTTCATGTCTATCAACAAAGACATGAAAAGCGCTACGTTAATAATTTTGTTTTTGACCTAAAAAAGCGTGTTGACTTAGGGTGCCGTATTATTTGTTGAAAATGAGACATACTCAGACACCATTTATACTAGAAAAAGACAAATGATCATCATTTCATAAACCTGGCTGCATATGTTACTATAAACTATTTTGAAGATATGTACAACATGTTTCAACAAACTTTGAGAATATATTTTGGATCATAGACAAATAACAACGTAAACCATTGCTATTCATATAACCAGGGTAATACAATCATTGAAATGTAAGATTATCATCCCTTTAAAGACCACAGATCATAGGGCACATGATTAGATGGGAATGAAATGAGGAGAAAAAGATGGGTGTGGGAAATGCAACATTGGCTATAAATGGTTGGGTTTAGAAAGCATCAATTCAATTATTATATATTTTGAAGAGAATAGTTTGCTGGAGAACCTTGACTATTTGCACTTTGTCCTTTTGACCTTGCTTTTATTTTATTATATGGATCTATGCACTTATGACCTCTAAGTACTTCAGAGACGTGGATGACCATTTTGCATTATGTACATACATGTACATAGAAGAACTCACAAACAACAGATATGAGGGGACAACTTTAGGAAAAGGCTCACATATAAGCTTCATCCAGGAAAAAAATAGCAGCATGAGGCATCCATGGGCATTTGGGGCACTACCAGAGGTCTTCGTAGAAGAAAGAAATAAGCACACAAGGAGCCGGAACAACATATGTTGACAGTTAAACGATATCAAATGAGAAAATAACTCGAAATGAAATAACCAGCGCCTGTGGAAAGACTGATGGATTGGACCGGTGCGGCACAATCCAGCTAGAAATATGCAAAAATATTTATAGTAAGAGTAGACTAAAATAATCTTGTAAGAAGAATTCCATAGAATCAAATGAAATGTTATTGGAATGGAACAAAACAGCTAGATATCAGCGATGAATATATGCCACATGTAGTATGAGCAACAGGTTAATTTATATCCTTGTCTCATAGGAAGATGAAGTGTAGTAATCATGAGCCAAATGAGTCAGCATATGAAGATGAAAGCAAAGATGTGATCCCTCCATTTTCTTCTATATGATGTTAGGACATACTTGTTAGTTAAAAATGAACTAAACATCTTGCCCTGGTGTCAAACATAGAAGAATGGAGTCGTAGAAGACTATAAGAATGAATAAAATTTACATTCTCATATAATGAACTCCAATAAATGCTTTGCAAAAATATGGTGAAAATGTTGCAGAATCAAATGTTGCAAACATGTTCTCAGATAGCATTGTTTGCTTCTCCAATTTCAAGGATATACCTCACAGACACTATAATACCCCGTTTGGATGTTAGTATTGTGGCTAGGAATCAGGGAATTGGCATTTGTCATATCAATTCAGCTATTTGGGTGTCTCGGGAATTCGGAATTGGAAAATTGGAATTCACCCCACTAACACCTCATAGCCTCCAATTTAGAGCTCCACAACTCGGATTTGCTCAGACTTGGTTTCCCAAGTCATCCAAACACCAACATTAGATTGAGGATCAATTCAATTCCCAAACAGATTTGGTATTGGAGCCAATTCAATTCTATGGCCTCTAATATCAACACCCTAACGGATCCTAAGAGCTGCCACTTCACGAAAAAATATTATAGGATTTTTTTGTAGGATCTTGTTATCTCACTTTTACGATCAGAATTGGAAATCTGGCTAGTTCACGTTATAATCATGTTTAGCTCATCGCCGAAAACATGTTTTTTTATTAGCAACATCCTCTGACCCCTCATGGTTCTCAACAACTTGCTTCCATAGCTCATGAGCATTAGGATAAGCATACACGTGATTGAACACATTATCACAAAGAGAAGACAAAAGAATTGATTTAGCGACCACATGGAATTGTCTCCCACCAGCGGTCGCACTCCAGGTGCCCTCGTTTGTGACACACCAAATCTCAAGGACACGGGCTTGAAGATGTGCTTCATCAGCACCTTCCATCTAGGGAAGCCCATCACATAAAAAATGGAGCCATGTGGGTATTCATCCCATCCCTGGACAATTAACGCATTTGGCAGTGAAGCCAAATGGCACTCCTACGAGCTTTCTCAGCAATTTGCAAAATTGGAATTGGCTAGCGTCGCAAGAGGTGGGAGTTGCTTTGATACCTGGCGTAGGAGGCCATTTTTCTTACAAATGGTTCATTGGAACCCAATCCTTGCCAATATGAAGACATCTCCTCTGATGACCATGACATCCATATACCTGCACATCGTGGGCCAAAAAGATGACACATCTCTGCAGGGCATGTTAGTTAGTCCACTAACTCACGTGGACGCACTCCACTTATTGAGAATCAC
The DNA here is from genome assembly GCA_030272315.1 of Paspalum vaginatum. Classification (NCBI taxonomy): domain Eukaryota; kingdom Viridiplantae; phylum Streptophyta; class Magnoliopsida; order Poales; family Poaceae; genus Paspalum; species Paspalum vaginatum. Next base: position 36,116,802 of record CM059017.1, on the reverse strand, counting down.
TCATCACATAGGGAAGATGACCAACCTTGATCCCTCAGTTCTCTAATGACCAGCATCAGGCATATGGTTGGAGAGCTGCGGGGTTGTTCTGCTAAAATCTTGTTTAGATCATAGGGCATGTCAGAAATGGCAAGCAACTGCCTCCATTATTAGGTGGGATTAGGCCATATCTTTCCTAATAGGGTCTTTATTGTCACCGAAGCCGCTAGTTTTTATAAACTTCAGTTTGTTTAGCCTTTGAAATGGATCATGATCGAGGAGCAATATGAGGGATGGAGGAAGAATGGCGCACACTTATGTGCGTGAGAAACAATTGTAAATCATTTCCTAGACCTTGCATCCGTGTGGGCAACTAGTCCTGTTGTAGAGTGTCTATGCAACAAATGTGAGAACAAGTGGTACTGGATATTTATGCCATAGAGAAACATCTTTGCAAAACATGGGTTTATGCCCCGGCTACCTAATACGGTGGAGCTATAGTGTGCTGGCACAAGGCGTCATTGAGCTAGACCATTTGCTAAACTAGGACAAAAAATTGAGCTTGATATTTGGAGATGATAAAAACTTACTAGGAAATTTTATATACCAAAGTTTCATGAAATTTCCTGCTCTACAGGTTTATTTGATGGAGTTTTGTTTGAAAATTCTCTTATCCTACTTGAGATAGGACCTCTCAACTATATTAATTGTGCTTTGGAAATATATCACTAGTTTATATTCAGGGTTTTAAATTGTAGTTCTTTGTTAATGAAAGAATCAACTCTCAAAACACTAATTATGCACAAATAGATGTCATGATCTACACTACAAAACAACGACTTATATTATTTTTGACTCAACGAAAATATCTGTATTCCTCACATTAGCTCCTCTCCACGAGTTGGAAAGGATTGGACAGGTTGAAAAACAATAGAAGGAAAATGAGTTGACCCTTTAGTCATTTATTTGCTCACCTCGAGGTGTGTACCATTTACCAATCCGGTACTTTTGTTATCTTAGAATTAATGAAAAAAGGTATGATGTCAATCAAATGAGCCTCCTTCACTTCAATTTCTTCTCTCCTTTCCTTCATCATTTTCTTGATTGCCCGACCGTTGAGCTCTTTCCTTTCTCTTGATAGCTTGCACTCTTCACACGATCTACATTGGACCGTCGAGTATATAATAATATGGTAACACACCGTCGGGTATATAATAATATGGTAACACTCAGCTTACGCTGTGCATGCTTCATGTACTATAGCAGTGCTCATCAAATACATATGCAATGGAGTTGAAAAACCAGGGGTAGAGTTAAAAAACCAGGGTTATCACAACTATCAGAGTGTCTTAAAGAATCATGCTTTAAGTTGGTGGAACAATTTACATGATAATGATAAACCTCGCACATGGTCTGATATCACTTCTTGTATGACTAACCTTTTGCAGAATAGTGTGAGTTCTCCACAGCAACACATTTTAAGTTCTTAAATGGTGAAATCATAGAACAATCAATTCTATAATTTGTTCCGGCTTGCATTTATTGTGAACAAAAGCTATTGTTGGATCATTATTGATGGTGAGACTTGCCGTGACCTTGTTAGTTATGAGTTAGTTGAGAAACTTTGCTTGACTACAAAGCCACATGTCTACACTACGTTCAATGGCCCAACTCTTGTGGTAAGTTTCAACTAAATAAAGTTAGCAAGATTCAATTTTCAATTGGTGCATACCATGATAGTGCTTATTATTATGGTGTGTCTACGAAAGCAAATGCTTTGTTATTTAGTAAACCATGGTTACATGAAAATAATGCTTTGTACAATGATGCTGCTAAAAAGATCAAATTACTTGGTATAAATCCTACTAAAAATTTAGAAATTAAACTTGCGAGGGAAAAAACTAAAAAGAAAAATACTATTAAAAATGATTTGAGTAATTCTGATGATGACGTGCCTTCAGATAAATCTGAGTTACCTTTACTACAAACTGATTGTATCGCAGATTCTTATGATCAAAACGAGTTATGTGACATTGTTTCTATTATTTCTATGACACAACTTGTTAATAAGATTGATATTGTTGATCCCGAACCACTTGTGCTGAAAATAGACCTTTTCTCTCTATTATTGGTGCGTCAAATTAGCAGAAATGGTTATATTTTTTAAATACTTTGGGTTATATAGAATTTGATGATCTTCGTAATCTAAATAGTATGAAGGAAAAACTTTCTTTCAGTTCTGATTTTCCATGGATGTCTAGAAACACACATCATTTTGTTGGCAAATATAATTGTAAAGGAGATTATATGGTACACCGAGTTTATATTTGTTCACATCTGAAATATTCTTTTGATATGCAATAATGTAATAGATTAAAGGGTTGTTTTAGGACTAACCCTATCAAAATAGTTGTTTTTTGTCTCCTTTGTTTGTGTTCTCACAACAAGAAGGGGAGCAAGGTTAAATAATATTAAGAATTGCAACAAATAGGAAACTGGCACTATAGAGTGTTTCCCAACCGGTACTTATGATGGATTCTCCACTAGTGTGCCTCGAGGAAAAGAGATCTAGAGGTTTCCTACGACATTTGGTTTATGTACATTTCCACTATGAGAGATTGTAGTCCGCTACGCTATACTCCATTGAAAAATGTTTGTGATTTAAAAGTTTTAATGGCTATATAATGCACTATATATTGATATTTTATATGAAGTCGGTTGTACAATCCTACACACGTATGGTTTATTCCTAAAACCGGGTGTAACATAAGCAAAATTCAATCTATACCTAGAGATAATTATCATGCTAGTGCTAGAGTAGAGATAGTGGAACGCAGGCATGCGCGCATGGCACATCAAATTAGTTTTGAAACATCAATCAATCATCCTTAGTATCATCTGGTTTTATTCTTAAAACGTGGTGTAACAAAAGCAAAATTCAATCTATACCTAGAGATAATTATTATGCCAGTGCTAGTGGAACGTAGGCATGCGCGCATCGCACATCAAATTAGTTTTGAAACATCAATCAATTATCTATGGTATCATCTGGTTTTATTCTTAATACGGGGTGTAACAAAAGCAAATTTCAATCTATACCTAGCGATAATTATTATGCCACTGCTAGAGTAGAGATAGTGGAACGCAGGCATGCGCGCATGGCACATCAAATTAGTTTTGAAACATCAATCAATCATCTTTAGTATCATCTGGTTTTATTCTTAAAACGTGGTGTAACAAAAGCAAAATTCAATCTATACCTAGAGATAATTATTATGCCAGTGCTAGTGGAACGTAGGCATGCGCGCATCGCACATCAAATTAGTTTTGAAACATCAATAAATTATCTATGGTATCATCTGGTTTTATTCTTAATACGGGGTGTAAAAAAAGCAAATTTCAATCTATACCTAGCGATAATTATTATGCCACTGCTAGAGTAGAGATAGTGGATCGTAGGCATGCGTGCATCACACTTTGAATTGGTGTTGAAACAACAATCGGTTATATAGTATGTACAGTAATAAATTTGTTGGAAATCATGATAATGAATTTATGTATTGCCATGATTACCAACAAGCCTCCTTGAATTGCCAGAAAATTTTGGTATTTTTGTCATTGAGTTTATAATGAGGCACTACATAATTAGTTATCCCTACAAGGCTATCACCACATGTTAACGGCTGGTTCTATATTTTGAAGCCATGAAATTATTGGGAGTACGCAATACTTTAATTTGAATTATTGGACCATATGTATATTAGTATTGACATCATAAATAAAAGTAAAAACATTATTATATTTCACAAAATGGATCACTTAGGATACTAATACCAGTAAGGAGCCATCATTGTAACATCATATATAGACACAATCATTTGTTAACCCAATAAAATTTGTGGAGTGCATGGAATATTGAGTGAAATTATGGGCTAGACTCAACGGATTAATGTAAATTCAGAGTAATGACTTTGGTAAAACCTTAATATTGTTTAGGTCATGTCCAATTTATGTTCAAATTAGGACTCATTGGAAGATGTGTAGACAAAGAGTTTTTAAAACTAATATATTATTCGTGCTCATAGCCAAGAGTGCCTTTGACTCCCATGTGCATGACCATTAGAGTTAGATTAAAACACTTGGCATGCAATTATGTTTTTGATTTTTGAGTGAGTATGCATGTACTCACTTTACTATCCCCAAACATAAAGTTCTGTAAATTGATGTTGATGATGCCATGAAGAAAAATGGATCCATAAGTCTCCCGGGTGTTTAGCGTATGTGCCTCTAGTCAGCCTCTGTGAATATGGAGTTCTGCCGCGAGAGATATAGGCCCGCTATGGCATACTCTGATAAATGACCTTTGCGTCCATAGATTTTGATGCCTTATGTAATGCACTGACTATTTCTTTTTTCATATAAATGGGGAGATGTACGTACACAAAATTAACATAGCACATATACGGTGTCATCTAATTTTATTGTTAAAATCGGGCGTGACAGAAGCAAATTTCTGTTTACCTAGAGATGACCATTATGGAATGGTGTTAGGGTAGAGATAGTGGACCGTAGGCACATGCACATCATACATTGAATTAACTTTGAAAGTTCAATATATAATCTATAGTATGGATAATGACAAATTTCTAGGAAGTCATTAGAAGGACTCGGTGCATTGCCATGTTTACCCAGAAGCCTCCTTGAACTGTTAAAATACGCTACTACATAATTGGTTTTCCCTACATGGCTATCACCACAACTTGACTGCCAGTTCTATATAGGGATGCAAGCGGAACAATTGGTGGGTTTGGCGATAAACTATTTTTCTACAGGTTCCATGGGTATTTAGTTGTGTTGCTAGACCCGCGAGTAGTCCCGCTTGCGTCTCTAGTTCTATAGCTTGATTCCATGAAATCATTAAGAATAAGGAAAATTTGAGCTGGGCCATATGCATTAGCATCTTTCCAACCAATACTAAAGATAGCATCCCTTTTAGTATGGGTATGTATTGCCAACCGATACAAATGTCTCTCCAGATGCTAATGTTGGTATACTGAACCGATATTAAAGACAATATTTGTACCGGACGTAGATATTGGCCGATTTCTATGTCAAATTAGAACTCATCTAAAGCCTCATTCTCCAGTAGTGCATGGAAGTAAAAATCATTATTGATATTTCAGAAAACAGGATTACTAATAAAGTTTGTGGATTATGTGGTTACTAATAACAGTAAGGAACCTTCATTGTAACACCCCATATAGACATAATATGTGGTCAACGCAATAAAGTTTGTGGAATGCATGCAATATTGAGTAACATTACTGGCCGGAGTCAATGCATTAATGCATATTCAGAGTAATTTGTTTAGCCTTTGATAAACTTTGGCTAGTTTGTTTAGCCTTTGAAACAGATCATGATCGAAGAGCAATATATGAGTGATGATGGAGGAAGAATGGTGCAGACTTAAGGGTATGGGAAACAATTGCAAATCATTTCCTAGACCTTACATTCGTGTTGGCAATCAGTCATGTTGTGAAGTGTCTATGCAACAAATATGAGAACAAGTGGTACTGGATAAGGATGTCATAGAGAAACACCTTTGCAAACATGGGTTTATGCCCGACTACCTAGTAAGATGGAGCCATAGTGAGCTGGCGCAAGGCGTCCTTGAGCTGGACCATTTGCCAAACTAGATCAAAAAATTGAGCTTGATGTTTGAAGATGATAAAGGCTTACTAGGAAAAATTTATATACCAAAAGTTCCAGCTCTACAAGTTTATTCGATGGAGTTTTCTTTGAAAATTCTCTTAACTTAACCTACTTGAGTTATAGGATCTCTTAACTATATAAATTGTGTTTCGGAAATATATCCCTAGTTAATATCCAGATTTTTAAATTTCCGGTTCTTTGCTAATCAAAGAATCAGCATGCAGGACACTACTTCAGCACAAATAGGTGTCATGATCTACGCTATAAAACAATGACTTATATTATTTTTGACTCAACAAAAACCCTTGTATTCCTCGCATTAACTCCACTCCATGAGTCAGAAAGGATTGGGAAAGTCGAAAAACAATAGAAGGAAAATGAGTTCACCCTTTAGTCTTTTATTTAGTCACCTCGAGTCATGTACCATTTACAATCGGGTACTTTTGTTATCATGGAATTAACAAAAGGTATGATGTCAAGTGCGTGAGCTTCCTTCACTTTAATTCCTTCTTTCTCTTTTCTTTCCTCATTTCTTGAATCGCGGTCAGCTCTAACCTTTTCTCTAGATAGCTTGCACTCTTCACGCAATCCACTTAGGCCTATCGAGTACATAACAATATACTAACACACAGTTTATGGTCTGGTGTAGGTGTTGCAAAGCAAAATTAATATAATTCGATCTATAAATATAGCTGAAGTGGTATGGAAACACAACGCATAACTGCGCTTTCTCTAAACAGATCCTTCACGAAGGTAACCTTCTACTCTTAGTTGCACCAGTAACGTAATGATGTTTATCGCTTTTCGCTTAGTTTGAGCGATGGTGAGTCTTCTTACTTATGTACCACTTTCGTCTCGATCTGTACAGTGTAAAATCATGAGGCGTCATTCTACTGCAAACCATGTTGCACTTGCTGTCCTGTTGGTGATCCTCTTACTAGGTACTGTACTTGTTGATGGCCAAGTGAATTCTGAAGCCGAATTTACCCGACGGGGAATGGACAGAAACAATCCTTCTACTTCCGATGACATGAACCCAACAGTGGCTAGCAAAATGGGCAAACACAAACAGATACTCTCTGGCCATGGACATCAAAGAAAACTCAAAGATGCCGTCCATACTTCTCCCCGCGGTATAAGTTGTGCAGAGTACTGCAGGGATATGGCGTCCATCGGTAAACCATGCAGTTGTGTTCGTTACTAAGAAAGATACTTGCATCTATACTACACAGTAGTCCTGGAGTAATTGCAAGCAGTTTCTGGCCCAGCTATAAGGCTATAAGATAAATAAATAAATCTCTAGGACTTATTATGACATGTAGTCGAACTATGTATTCTCTCATCTCTTGCTTGTCAAGGGAAGACCACTTATAAAACAGGTAGTTTTATTTCTCATGTTACAAATATATTATTCCGTGGGACTACTTGTTGCTATATATATCTTTTTCCTTCTATTATACGAAATAGTGCACGTGTGTGTGTGTCGTGAAATGTTTGATACTGAACATTTCTAGGCATTTTCTTGAAGAGAGGAAATATTTTAAATTACAGTCCTATTGAGGTGTAAGATCACGTCAAATTCCGATCAACCATTGAGGTCGTATAAATAATTAAGAAATACATACACTACGGTAAGGCAGGAGATTTATTTATACTTGAATATTCAACCCAGATCTCCGCAGAATGGCTAATTGTAGCTAATCTCTAATTGTTAACCTAGTGATTGATTGAAAAATAACGCCCCATGCAATCTAGTCATGGAGCCAAAGATTGCCTATCACATTCTCCTCTGGTCATAAATATATGATATTTTTAGTTCAATTTTTAAGTTAAAAGTAGTAAATTTATTGGAGGAGGTAGTAGCAAATAAATTTATACAACGCCATATAATACTGTGAGCATGCCATTCTAGTTTTATTAATATTTCTAGTATCGAGAGATAACCTGCATCATTATTTTTTGTTTCTCATCCCGCATAATCTACATGTCATTAAACAAAAGGATGTATCAAATTTTGTGCACCGAAGCCACCGATCCGCTGGCTTCCTCGCCGTGGACGGCGCATGCTCTCTGTCCTCCTCGCTGTGGATTGATCTAAGCCAAAATATTGCGCACCGAAGCCACCGATCCGCTTCCCAGTTCCCATCTTCCCATCTTGATAAGCTTCATCATAATATAAGTTGTGTAAGCGATTGTCTGTCTGGCTCATCATCACTCAATGAGAGATTTTAGTAGTGCCTTTGTTTAATGCATCGGCTTGCCACATGTGCAGTTCAGTTTGTTTTCTTTTTCTCTATTTTTGTGTTACTCTTTACGTACTATAATCCTCACAAATATAGCTGGATGCTACTGAAAAGGCATAGAGAATAGCAAAACTTATAGACAAGGTAACTGCTACTGATGACCTGATGTTAACAGAATAACCTATATCATCATAGCCTGAGTATAGTATGCACGTATTAACGTTTCAATTCATGCAATCGGAAAAAACCCGCTGCCGTAGCGCCCCCCGCCCCCCCCCCACATGCAGCACGTCACCGTAACAACAGACCAATGTTTCACTTGTGTCAAGTTTATTACATCGCATACTCATATCTAAAATCTCAACTCCCAGAAAGCGCCAACGGTCGTGCGTCGCGCGGAGCGTGACCCGCTGCACCACACGACATGCGAAAACCGCCACGCCCCGAGCCCCCCTCACCCATGCGCATACCTCAACAACCGTTGTCCGCACGTCGCCCCACCCTTTGGCCGTACCGCCCTCAACCCCTCCGCCCAGGTCATGTCGCCTCGCAACAACAGAGGAGGCCCGCACTACCTCTCCCATCCGGCAACCCCTCCGGTTGCCCGCAGGAGGCCCACGCTACCGCTCTGTCCTGCTCGCCTCCCTCCCTTCGTGCGCAGGAGTAGGAGGAATGGGAAGGAGTGGGCGCCGGTGCGACGGGGACGGGCCCTGGTGCCGGGCACGGTGGTGGGGAGGGGACGAGTGCGGAGGTTGCGTCTAGAAGAAGAGTGCACCAGAAGGTCCGATCCTCGCAGAATGAATGGAGCAGACCTTCCGATCCTCGACGGGTAGGGGATGAGCACGAGGGCTGTGACCGAGTAGGTCCGGAAGAAGAGTGGATTGGAAGGTCCAATACTCAGAAGAATGAATGGAGCGACGAGGAGGGGACGAGCGCGGGGGCTGTAGCCGGGCAGGTATAGAAGAAGTGTGGGCCAGAAGATCCGATCCTCACAGAATGAATGGAGCGGACCTTCGTGTCCTCGGCGGGGAGAGGACAAAGTGCGGGGCCAGATACGACCGGAAGAAGAGTGGACCAGAAGGTTCGTTCGTTGCAGAATGAATGGAGTGGACCTTCCGGTCCTCCGCACGGAGGGGACGGGCGCGGGAGGGGGGGGATCGGCTGCAGGGTGCATTCATTTCACTCTTTGAAAAAAAAAAGAATCCGTAGCAACGTACAGGCACTCTGTTAGTATTTTATTATTTTTTTTAGGGATACCTTTGTCGACACTTTTTTTGCGTAGTCAAGGTTATTTTAATACATTTTGTTTTGCTGACGCTCTTTTTTGGCACGCGCCACCCTTAATCATGGGTTAAGGGTATTTCAATTTGTTTTTTCCTTCGGTAGCGCTTTTTTTTTTGCGCAGTCAAGGGTATTGTAATATATTTTATTTTAATACAATTAACTGCATAAGATGAATTATGCTATATTTAAGAATTCTTTTGAAAATCAAAATCTTTCTTTGGTTCCATAAGAAAGAAGTTATATTAACGAAGGATAATTTAGTAAGAAGAAACTGGAGAGGTAACATGACTTGTAATTTCTGTAATCAGTCTGAATCCATGCAGCACCACTTTTTTGACTGTATATGCACTAAATTTCTCTGGAGGTCGTTTTTCCAGTACTAGTTTGATGCCACCTACTAACATGTGCATTTATTTGGAAGTTAGTTGAAATAGGGAGGTTTAAATCTAGTTGGGCTGTTGCTAACTAGAGCTGCTGCTTTTTTCTGGGCACTATGGCTTTCTAGAAATGACCTGACGTTTAACAAATGCCAATCAAAAACATTTTTAGGTTCTATTTAGAGGGACTCACTAAAACATTTTTAGGTTCTATTTAGAGGGACTCACTAGCTACAATTTTGGGCATAGTTACAGCACACCGATGACATGAAGGATGACATAATATGGATGGCCTTTTATGTTTAGAATTAGATGTTAAACGACATGTTTGTTTCTCCTTTGAGTTCGAGTTGTAATAATTTGGTCTGAAGCTCTCTTTGGAAGCGGAAGGGGGATTTGTTCCATTATCTAAAAAAATGCCTAAGATGAATTATGTTATTTTGTGTTTATTTTTTCTGAAAAATAACAAATAAATCCTGGAAACAAACGAGGACCCAGTACCCACAAATTTAACTGTCACAGTACAGTTCAATTCGTGGGTTTGTAGCCCATGAATTTAACTACGACCTGGAAGTTAAAATCGTAGGTTTGTAGCCTACGAATTTAATTGTCAATATAGGAAACACCTAATTTTTCATCGGCTTGCTGACTAAATTATGTACTACCATATATTCATAGGCCTCCTAAACTGACGATAAATATGTTCATTGATCACCGGTAGAATCCCACGCAAAATTAGCACGCTTATTTCATCGGCTAGTATGCCGACGTAACTAACTTTATTTCGTCGGCCTCGAGAGCAAAATGGGAAAAAAAAAAAACATGATTCTCCCTTGCCTGTCCAATTCCAAATCTCGCCTGCATCTTCATCAAGGCCACATTTTTCTTGGTTTGTCGTGTGGCCCACAAAAATAAAGCAGGACAACACGGTCAACCGCACACACATCACCGTTCGCCGTTGACCATTCGCCCATGACTCCGGCGCCAGCCGTGCCCGATGCCTCAGACCCGCACCTTTGCCCCCAATGTTGGCTGTGCGCGACGCCTGCGGCTGATGAAGGTGCTGCCCGCCCACGGCGTTCGGCACAACAACCGCCCCACTGCCCCCAACGCCCAGCCTTCAGCACGGCTCGCTGCCCCTGTTCCACCACCAGCTGCGACCGCACCACACCAACGCTGCTCCGCTCCAACAAGCAAGGTATAATCATCGGCTTCTTCTAGATTATTATATCCAAGCTTTTTCATCGAAAGTTTATGTATATTACCGAGTTCTCACCGTCCATCGTAGGTCGTTGGGTACCGTTGTCCTCTGTCATACACATACCCTGCGCTACTACAAGGAGAAGTGGCCTTGGTAAGCATAAGCGAAAACAATGTTTGATTTTAAAATGAAACTCTTGTACAATTATCATGTATGATTTTCGCTCTCATAGCCCATGCAAGGTTCCTAGCCACACCAGGGGTCGACAGGGTGGGTGGCACCTCCGGAGTGGCTGCCACGTCCGGAGTGGATGGTATCCCAGGGCTCCTAGCCATCTCCGAGGTGAGGTGGGTGAATGGCACCAAAGGACCGCAGGCACCTCCAGGGTGGATGGAACCCAAGGCTCCCCGCAAGTTTTTGGATGGATACTAGCCATCGCACCAATCTTCAACCTATGGATGCAATTACCTTATCAGCACTTTTGACCATAGGTATACGTACAAACCAATCTTACCCTAACTTAGGAAAATTTAGTGTAACATAACAAATATTGGCCAAATAGAGATGAAACGATTATCTCCATACTAAACTGTTATATCTATATGCTTTCGTTGTTGAAATAAATCTAGTTGACAATCGTATGGACATTAATTATAGCCTAATATAACAAAAATGTTAACCACGTTGTTGTACAAATGGTATCGCAAAAGTTAGCGATAGCAAAAGTTAGGTAAAGTTAGCAAAACCTAGTGAAACTATGCAAAAGCTAGCTGACTTAGCAAAAACTAGGTAAACCCATGTGGCTCGTGTAGTGTTTTCAATGTGTGCGGTTAAATTTGTGGCGTCGTTCAAGAACACGAATTTAACCTAAAGTCATGAATTTAAGTAACCAACATTTTCAGACGAAAACCCATTAATTTATCTTAAATTATCTGTCAAATTGTTGACAAAATAAAGTAAAGAGACTGTGATCCATCACGCGTATGTTTTTTGGGCTGGATCGGGACGGAATCCTGAGTGCAGAATTGTGAGTGGCTAATAGGCGTCTACAAATGACACATCTTGGAAAGGAAGGCACCCGTAGACTGCAAATGCTATCTTCCTGATAAGCTTTATAGTACACTCCCTGTCTTGCATACATCAGATTGAGTACTACTACATAGCTTCACGCAGTCGATGATGTCTATCCTGTTAGACTAGATTAGTTAGACTAGCCCGTCATAGGGATTACTGATTTTGTCTGGTACTTTATTTCGGATTTGAAAACCAATGTAAGGTCAGAAAGAGGTGGAAAAGGCACAAAGCTGAGTACCTGACTTGTTGATGGCTTAATTATCGGAACCTGAATAGAACATTTGTCTGAGACACACGTCAGAAAGTAAATGAACAGGCACAAAGCTGAATTGCCCGTAGAATTTGGCTTGCTTTTCAGAGCCCAATGTTAGTAGCCTTGACAGATCGCACCTTTTGGACAGAGTTATACAGTACTCTTACAATGTTGTATTCCGCTCAAATTTTCCTTTGCAATGTTCTGATTGGTGATTACTTAGCATATAACATTTACTAGCCACTCTCACAATTGACTGCAATAAAATTGAATTAGGATTATGAAAAAAAAGACTCTCTCCATTGCACAGTCACAATTCACAATTACTCACTGTTCTCAAAAGGCTGCTGATGCGACAAAAATTGAATCGCCCGCATGTGTTCCCTCTACCAGTTCACACGCTTGAGAAGGAAGTTTCTGACATTCTTTTCTGGGGCAATGCTACAGTACCTCTTACATCCTAAAAAGTAGTTAGTAGTGTAGTCACGTAACGGTAGATGACGTTACAAAAATTATTGACACTTATGAATGAGATTACTTGTTGATCACGTTAGGGCAGTAAAAGGTCTTATGAAACTTTAACCATATTTTCTATTTTTGGAATTGAAACGAATGGATGAGTAGATTTGTTACTTTTAATATATGACTTCTTAGCAGGTAATACTAAATTTTATCCATCATAATAACAAACGGTCCACAATGATTTAGGAGTACTATATTAAATCCCTTCTGCTACAGCCCCATGGAACTATCCGACGTGTATCCATGTGCACAAATGCGCCATTTTTTCCTTTATATATACATGCATGTGTTCATTATTTGTTGTATTTGTTTGCTCTCCATGGGTTTTCCATGTCATTTTTTAACACAATAATAATTTCAGTTTTCATGTACAACTTTTTTCTCACATGTATAAACCTATGACCAAACATCTTCCAAAATCACTGCTTTCTAGTTTTATTTCGTATTACAGTCCAGATTAAAAGTAAATGCTGTAATGTAGTTAGGTTTCTGAAATTTCGCTGAGTATGTCATATGCGCTCACACCTGCTATCCACAAACATGTCCTGCTCTATAAAAGTTGATGATGCCGCTGCCAAATAAATAGCCTTCGGTCCAAACAATAAGTAGCGTTGTAAAGTTGCAACCTGAATTGATGAAGGGTTTGATATTAGTTAGAAAGATTGTGGCGTCTAGGAAGATATTGATTATTCCTAGTTGGTATTACGAACCGGTACTAAAGGCTAATAATGCCTTGCCAACCAAACAACCGGTATTGGGAGATTGCATGAGGCTACGGTTCTTGGGTTTAAGCCCAAGGGTAAATATTTTGACCTTTTTACAAGCCATCAATATTTCTACAACCAGCATTAATTAGTACTGTTTAAACAGTGTCATATAGGAAACAGGCACTGTAGAGTGTTTCCCAACCTATACTTATGATGGATTCTCCACTAGTGTGCGATGAGGAAAAGTAGATCCAGAGGTTTCCTACGACATTACGTGTACGAGCATTTCAGCTACGAGAGATTGTAGTCCACTACGCTATACTCAACTGAAAAGCCTTTCTGTCTTATAAGTTTCAATGGCTTATAGAATGCACTATATATTGATATTTAATAATGAAGTCGGCTATACAATCCTTGGCACATATGGTTTTTTTCAAAAAAACCGGGTGTAACATAAGCAAAATTCAATCTATACCTAGAGATAATTATTATGCCAGTGCTAGAGTAGAGATAGTGGAATGTAGGCACGCGTGCATCGCACTTAAATTAGTTTTGAAACATCAATCAGTTATCTATAGTATCATCTAGTTTTATTCTTAAAACCGGGTGTAACAAAACCAAATTTCAATCATACCTAGCGATAATTATTATGCCACTGCTAGAATAAAGATAGTGGATCGTAGGCATGCGCACATTACACTTCGAATTGGTGTTGAAACATCAATCAATTATATAAAGTATGCACCGTAATAAGTTTGTTGGAAATCATGATAATCACTTGTTGGATTGCCATGTATACCAACAAGCCTCCTTGAATTGCGAGAACATTTTGGTATTTTTGTCATTGAGCTTATAATGAGATACTGCATAATTAGTTATCCTTACTAGGCTATCACCACATGTTAACCGCCGGTTCTATATTTTGAAGCCATCAAATTATTGGGAGTACACAATACATTAATTTGAATTGGACCATATGCATTAGTATTGATGGCATATATAGAAGTAAAAAATGTTATTATATTTCGCAAAATGTATAGTTTAGGATACTAATACCATAGTTTAGGATACCTTCATTGTAACTCTGTATACAGACACAATTTGTTGTCGACCTAATAAAGTTTGTGGAATGCATGCAATGTTGAGTAAACTTATGGGCATGGAATGTTGAGTAAACTTATGGGCTGGACTCAACGGATTAATGCAAGTTCGGAGTAATGACTTGATCGGTAAAACCTTAATATTGTTTGGGTTATGTACCAGTCTACGTTGAAATTAGGACTCAGCGGTGAAGATGTGCAGCCAAAGAGTTTTTAAAACTAATATATTATTTTGTGCTCATAGCCAAGAGTGCCTTCGACTCTCATGTGCATGACCGTTAGAGTTAGATTAGAGCAAGTATAATAAGACTGACTAAGCATGCTCTAGACAGTTCTTCATCACCCAAATCTTAGGTGGCAGGGTGGGAACACAAGAGAGAAAAGAAAGTGGGTGCTTCATCAGGAGCCTGGCCCCAACGCACTCTACAAGGAGAAAGAGCCCGCTTGCAGCCTGTTGTAGGAGTTAAGACTGATTCTTTCTTTCTACAGCCAATTCAAATGATTCTCTCTCCAGACATTAAATATTTTCAACTTTAGTTTAATCAATCTAGAAATTATTAAGAATAAGGAGAATTTGAGCTGGTCCATATGTATTTGTACTGATGGCAAGTAAAAATCGTTATTGATATTTCAGAAAAAGGATTGTTTAGGTTACTAATAACAGTAAGGAACCTTCATTTTAACACCCCATATAGACAGAATATGTGGTCTACGTACGCAATAAAGTTTGTGGGACTCAATGCAATAATGCAAGTTCATAGTAATTACTGGATAGGCAATAAAACCATAACATTATTTAGATTATGTACCTATTATTTTATATAGAATTTAACTTGGCGTCCTTGAATTTTGAAACCGTTGTATCTTTTTCCAAATATAGTAATGCCTACCACAGTTGCCATACTAATTAGGCTGTAATTGTTGTGGTGTATCTGAGTTCATAATGGTTCATCATATTGGAAGTTATGTGTTCACTTCATCATTGTTGTCTGCCATTTTACAGGTGCACTACACTATATTGTTTGCTCTTCTTGTCTTATCCCGGTTCTTCGCAAGTTGCTGCTTTTTCATGTTGTCATGTAACAGTGCTGAACGATAGTGCTATAAATGTGGCCCTGCTGATATTTTCAAATTCAAACCTCTGCCTTCAAGAACCAAAGGGGATATAACAACTGTAAGTTCATTACAGATAGCAGTGCTCTGTTTAAATGATGCTATTCCTTAACATTGGTTCATAGGCATACGACTGATCTCTTTCTTTTATTATCATCTTACTTTGGTCTATTCAGCACCATCATGAAGATTCTACAGGGAAAAGTAGTAGCTGTAGCAATCATGGTGATCCTCATTGTTGTCGGCACAACATTTGTTTGTGTGGAGGCAAACGATAAAATTGATTTTACCCTTCAGGGAATAAAGGGTAATAAACCAAAGGAATCTAAATCTGTTAACGTGGAGAGCGACGACAATTTCCTCACCAGGAAGCTATTATCTGCCAAAACTGATGGCTATGTTTCCCACCACCAGGAGAAACCTAGCGACTATTGCGAGTATCTTCTATCTATTCATAAGAGCTGTGCTAACTAGCATGCATGTTATGACACCGATGGTCCTAGAGTAGGAGTGGCTTCCTAAGCCTTATGGTATGAAGTATATTGAAATAAGTCTCTAGGATTTCATAAGTATGTTTGTATGCCAACGAGAATATTTGCAGTAAAAACTTCGACATTACAAGTAAAATAATATGTATTTTGGTCATGTATTCTGTGGGAAGACGGTAATAATGCAAAGGGTAATTCCCTAGCAATTGCAATGTTTGTGAGAACATATTCTTTCACCGAACAAATCCAGCACACCATTCTAAATTGAAGACTTGGTCTACAACTAAGCCATTACTCCAACCGAATTATATGCTGGCACAAGACAAAAAGGGGTAATTCACATTGAAGTTCATACTAAATATACAATTTGTAGAAAATGGCTTTCACATTGAATACATTGAATTACCCTTTCAATGTACAACGCGACCACATTGCAATGAAAGGGAAGTAAGTAAAAGAGCACTCCTCAATAGGGGCAAGCAGGCCCTTCCTGTCCTAGCTCTGCGCAAGTTTGTCCAAGCAGCAGACTTAGGCTGTAGCGCGTAGAACACTGTGGGCGTGGTGTTTGCAGTGGCACAATGATATCAGAACAACTCCTGGCACGTTCAACGTTCTTGGAGGCTGCAGTTCAAGATCTTCTCCTTAGGGCCTGTTCTTTTGAGCAGGAAAATGGCAGATGGAATATGAAAAATAGTGTCACAAGCTTCTAGAGACCTCACGATATCAAATGGATGGTGCTGATGGTCCACTTTTCAATGCCTCTACTGTGTGGCCGAATACTTCTGCCCTGCTCCTGCCCAAAGGAACAGAGCCTTAGTCCTTAGAAGCCGAGGAAGCCCGTGTGTTTGAATTCTGCATCTGTCTATGTTGTGTGGTCGCGTCGGGTTTCTGCTAAGTCTTGACTGTTTCAGGATCCTCATGTCTGCGGGACGCATATAGGGTTATTATTTATGTCAAATGGCTAGTCTATTTAAAACTTTTTTTGTGGTGCCTTGGTGACTCAGTGTGCATTGTTGTTCATGATGGCCTAGCATTTGCCTCTCCCAATGTTGTCTGTACCTAGGAATCCAAGCTCCAGAACCGCAATAGCTTCATAAAAAAAAACATTTCTTCCCTTCTGCCTGCCTAACCCTTGTTTTCTAGTTCCTTGGGTTCATGCAAGGGGATGGTCACCTCGTGGAATCCAAACATCTTCAGTTTGGAAGCCTGCTGTAGCAAAACATACTCTCTATCCATGATATTCTCCCCTGCTATGACTGATCGATCATGTTGTATCGGTTGCCTGGCTGATCACTAGGATTTGGGGGCCTTCTCGGACCGCCTTCAGGAGGTTCGTGCGCCGGTGCAAGGATGTTGTATTCTTGCAGGTGTTCTCAACCTCTTCCGCAGATCCATAGACAAAAACCATGCGCACAGTGATTTCCGCCATTGTTAGACACTCAACGATGCTCTGGATGCCATTGGTGTGCTTGATGAGTAACGCCTTGTTGAAGATGCCCTCTTCACCTATACCATCAAACATCACTCGTCCACGTTGTCGCGTATGGACAAGGTATTCGTCAACCATACTCAAACGAATGTCTTTCCATCTACAACCCTCACTGCTCTTGTCCGCAGACCATTGCCCCATCTTCATCTCCATGTCCACAACCCTCACAAGGTCACCCCTTTTTCGCTTTGGAGATGCTTGGCTTTGCAATAATAACGCTTTTCTCGCCTCTGTCCTCCTTGCCTAGCACGACGCAAGATCCTTGGATGGCATGGCTAGCTAGCTGTCCAGATGCCTCAAGAGCGTCTGTGATGCTATGGATAATTTATGGCCAAGGCATACTTAGGTAACCACCTACCCTCATTTCCAACTGCAAACTTGTTATTCTGCTCCTTGGTCACTATGAAGTGTACCATGCAATCTTCGCTCCTGAACTGCAGGTCCGCAATATTTACCATTCACAGTCAAGATGGCAATTAGAGAAAAAGCAGCATATATACTGGAAGTAATGGCATAAGAGACGTGGATGCTAACTGTGTCTCCATGACGCTCAATGCCCACGTTACTGTGTGGCTGAGAGAGGACCAAATCTGATGCATTAAGGTCGATGACTAACTGTCATGAGCCACGATGGAAAGAGAGCGTCCCTAGCATATTACACTACAAGAAATATGCGAACTAATGGCATTAAGCAATTGTCTTTGATACTCCCATATGTCATTGTAGGATTTCACGATGCCTGCATGGCGAAAATCAATTTGTCACCTTCCTTGCGTGATTGCGTCTTTAAGTGTGGTTCAATAACTGAGACCTTTTTGTCATAAATTTAGTGACAATTTGGTAATGTCATTAATTCTATTGTGCAGTCTAACCATGTGGGCAAAGTGTACACCTCTGCGTAGAGTTTAAAAATCTATTTGAACAGGACGTACGCAGGTCACAGGACTTAACGAAGTCCAATGATTTTTTGATACATAAATCTATGACGTTTTTGCATACCTGTCGAATACAAGCCCCACGATTTGTGACGTCCAAATCGATCGACCAATGACGATATTTATAGAATGTTTCATAGAATGCCACCTAAATGTGACGATATTTATAGGACATCACATATTCTATACAAACTATGACAATTTATCTAAAACATCACACGAAATCCGTCATTTATCATCAAAATTCTTATGGTGAAAAAAAACTTTGTTGCGGTGCTTGCCCGGAACTTTCGGTTCCTCCCATAACCATTAATGGGGTGCGGTTCTTCCCATAAAAATGAAGTGAACCATTAAAGGCGTGCCATGATGGAACCATGTCACTGGTATAGATCATTAGAGACGCATCAATGAAAAAACCGCACTAATGACCATCATTGTGATGGCTATTTACACATCACTATTGCTGTTTACATCAGTGACATATATTTAAAGACGCACAAACCAAAAGTCTCAAATGCGATTGGCACCCATCTCTAGTTATGGGTTTCTAGCGTGGCGTAGTGATTGATGCGGTAAATACGCGATCTCATCAAGGTAGTTTAGTAATTTCCCAAGGAGGAAATTGATCGCCATCTCCTTTCCGCTCACCGGACTTCGTAAACAAAGCCCAACCGTGGACATGGGGTTACGCCTTACGCTCGCTCCGTCCATCTGCAGCTTCAGCCTCTCCTGTCTCACGTACTCTGCACTGTGGCAGGGTGCGCTGCTTCCTAGACGTCCAGAGACCGACGTAGTGTTCAGTGTTTGCCAAGATCTGTTTGGTGCCTGCGGTGCACGGCGAAAAAGAGTTCCGTCAGGTGAGACCAATGAGCTCAGTGACAGACCCCACGGCAAATGCCTGGGAGAAGCTGTCCTGCGTTGCCCACATGGTCATGCAGTCCGACGCCAACAGGCAACAACGGCGGCAGCCTCTCGGTGCCACGCTAGTGCGTGGAGACCATCTTCGAATCTTTGTCATGCTAGCCAAGGGCGTGCACAGGGACGTCTGAAAGTTCCGTCAACCTGTGTTGCCGCTAGGATGGAGCCCGTCTCTCCCACATCGAGCTTCCAGGCTCCAGCCATGTCGAGCATGATTGTGTTGGATGGCACCAGGGAGATCTAGCCCTTAGTATAGGAGGGCACTAGGTTAACAGTACAAATATATCTTTTGTGATTATTTTATGGATCGAAAAGTTGAAGTTTTTGACCCACGATTTTATAAGTTCCGGTCCGCAACTTAATTTGCTCTTCCTCTGTTTTAGCCATTAAGTTTAGACTAACCAAAGGCAACCGTTAATTGCAAACATCGTATAATTTCTCATGAGTAAAGTTACAAAAATCTGATATGCTATACTAATGTCTTCACCTGCAGTATCAATCAACTTATTCTGGAAATATAAAAGGGTAAAGACTTTGTTACGATCGTGCGTAAATTCACTCTCCTACATGCACGCCTCTTCCCACAATTATTTCTCTCTTTCCCCTGCCTCGCCTCATCCGCTCCGGTTATCTAGAAGCATCCACCGCACCATCCCACCCAACCCATGCAACCCCACTGGCATGCCCTCTCCTCCTCGGCCACCGTGCCATCCCGACCTTTCTTCCAGGTCCTGTGCACCTCCCGCTGCCGCCGCTCTCGGTCGGTGCGGCCTCTTCTTCTGCCAGGGTGCCTCCCGACGGCGCGCCCTCTCCTCGTGGGCTGCCGCACCATCCTGGCCTCTCCTCGTGGGCTGGTGCGCCGACATGCCCTCGCCTCTCGTGTCGCCGTGCCATCCCAGCCTATCCTCCAGGGCCGGTGCGCCTCCCGCCGGCGCCGCTCCCCATTGGTGCGGCCTCGCCTCCCGATGGCGCACCCTCTCCTCCCGAGCCGCCACGCCCTCTCAGCCTCCCCTCCCGCCGGCGCCGCACCTCCTGCTTCAACGTCGGCGCTTCCTCCACCTCCTCCCAATGCCGCCACCACACCCCCTCCTCCGATGCCGGCACACCCCTCTTTTTGCGGTCGTCGGTCACGCGACGCCCAGGCAGATGTCCTAAGGGGGAGGGGGCCTCAGGTGGTCGCGAGTAGGCAGCTGTGAGGTCCGGCCACCTCCTCCCAGCGCCATGCTCCTAAGCGCCGCCACCTCGTCCTACACATCCTCTTCATGCTCGGGGAGAAATCTATAGGTTTTCATTAGGCAAATTTGCAGAGATTTATTAGGCAAGACACTGTCTTCCATTAGGCAAAATGTTGTTTTTGGTTAGGCACACTAGTACTTTTGCCTAACAACAACCACTATTTTTGCCTAATGGAACCACTATTATTGCCAAGTGATACGATTATTATTGTCTGTCAGTGAAATTTGTTTGTGCAATTTTTTCTTCTTGGGTGGTTAACGTGAAAGAACAGATGTGTGTATAAAATAGACCGGACAGAAACAGACATGTGCAAAAGGTGAACCGCTTTTTGACCAAAAACAGAAATCTGGGATAATTATTTCCAAAAAGGAGGGTGCGTGCAGAAGAGCAATTTTATGACCGTGCACGCATTAGCCGGTCTCGTATAAAAGAGCGATTTTAATAAAATATATTTTATACCCAATAGTATATCCATAGTTGGATTCTCTCTTCCTTTGTAATCTATGGCAATAAATGTCGGAACATCAATAAATGAAGCATATGACTCGGACCCTGAGACAATAGAAAGACACGAAGCCGAGTTGCCCCATACATTTCTCTTGCCCTTTGCAACTCAAAATTACGTACCACCAATACAAATTTGATTTGTCAAAACAAGCAACTTTTATTTTGTAGACACGGCCGTAAATAATGATATCTAGAGGCCCACATGTGGAGGCAGCTAGCGGAACTGCTCCTGCGAAATCTTCACCCAACTGCAGTTGTAAATAATTTGTGTAATAGTTACTCGGAACATGTACTCACTCGGAACATCTCTGGACTAGTTTATTCGTAATAGCACGATATACTCAATCTGGTTATTAATATACGATGTTTTTAGTTTAAAATTAATCCTAAAATCATACATTAACGGGACATGTAGTAATATACTCTATCCGTTCCAAATTATAAGTTGTCTCACTTTTTGATACCAACTTTGACCCACTAGTCCTTTTCAAACAATCATGATTTTTATTTATTTTCACTGTGACTTAGATTACCGTATAATAATATACTTCAACCATTACTTTAATTTTTACTTATTTTCATAATTTATTTCAAAACAAAGGGAGCTATCACATAACAATGGACACATTAGTATCGCCAATGCTTAAATTTATTTTTCTGAAATTAAATCAAATTCCCAAACACTTATATTTTAAAATAAACTAGCAGGCCTGTTATATTAAAAAGAAGGAACACACAACAAATGCCAAGAAAACAGAGTAGGACTACAAGGCTACTAAGAAGCCTAAGGCCAAAAGACAAGAGAGAACTTCTCAGCATATGCACAAAACAACGAAATTGATGAGGGAGGCTAGCCAGATGGTAAGCACCCGGCAAAAACACTCACATTTAAATGACATAATCATTGGGCACATTAATTCTCAAAGGAGCTTACAGAACCTGGTTAGGGCTGGCCCATTGGCACTATATATATGAACGCCTTCAACATTAGAATGTTCTACTTTACACATTTGTCCGTTTGTCGCGTACGTTTGCCCTTTGTGTGTTTTTCATACGAGGTTTTGTACATCTCCCAAAAGTATCTGCTTTAAAAACATACTTTAATAAGCTACAGTTCAGATTAGAAAAAAAAACTCAAACTGCGACAATGCATTTAAGAAAATAACTCCTTTTCTTATTCCTTGTTTCTCTGTTATGGCAATGCATTTTCTATATATATGGTTGAACCAATCAGTGTCTTATGCTTGGTCCAGGATTTGTTACGATAAGTTGAACAAAGTAGTGGAGCGAAGCGTGAGGTAGCATCCCGATAAGTGAGTCCAGAACACGCTAGCCGCGGTGAGTATCTATCGGAGCTGCAGAGTCTCAGTACATCAAAAGCATAAGCGCCGCAGAACCCGAGTACATCATGCACAACGTCCTGTTGCATTATCAGAAATGCATGGTTCAACCCCGATCGACCACGCGTACACATACTTTAATAATCAACACCATTAATGCAATTCAGGGTACCGGATATGATGCATTCTTTTAATTTCTTAGGCATCTTCGTAAAAAAATCAGAAGCATTATTATTGCAATCGGGTCAGCAGGATTATAATGGCAGCAAAATAAAGGCTACATCTACATGCATTTGGTCTCCATATAATTATTAGATGAGACCGAACAAAGTAATGGAGGCTAGGGTTTAGAAGAAAATGATGTGTAAACCTGCACAAATTAATGGCCTGGCTAGGGTTTAGAAGAAAACATTAAGTACACCTGTAGACACCTAAAAGGTGCACAACTATTCTTATTTTGACCGCATGTGAACGCTACTCAATTAACTACCATGTGAATTATGAAAAAAATCATAAGAAATAATCCATGCGTTTGAATTAAAACAAATTACGGTTCATATTTACTTGAGGATACCTTAGAAGAGCCCTCCACTTCTGAACATTGTGCCCATTTCATTATAACTTTTCACTCAATGGTAGACTATGGTACATCTTTTTATTCATTCATTGATTTTAGAATTAGTTCTGTAGCATCAATAAAACATTAATATCATCCATAATGGTTTTGCCAGCACGGAAGGTATATACATCTCAAATATTATTCAAGGGATTGGAAAAGTTAGAGGCAATAAATGAAAACCCCAAATGTGATCACCTTGCTCAGAGTTAGCCTATTCAATAATACTAACTCTTTGATGATATAAAATTCGGTACCCTCATATGGCAATGTACTTAGTGCATGTACTGATATAATACCAATTCTTTCATAATACAGTATATATGTGTGTACTGTGTGCTTCCGATCATGGAGACATTGTTATTCCTCAAACACCGACCGGCAAATACAATAAAAATTTGTAATTCATAGGGCACATGATTAGATGGGAATGAAATGAGGAGAAAAAGATGGGTGTGGGAAATGCAACATTGGCTATAAATGGTTGGGTTTAGAAAGCATCAATTCAATTATTATATATTTTGAAGAGAATAGTTTGCTGGAGAACCTTGACTATTTGCACTTTGTCCTTTTGACCTTGCTTTTATTTTATTATATGGATCTATGCACTTATGACCTCTAAGTACTTCAGAGACGTGGATGACCATTTTGCATTATGTACATACATGTACATAGAAGAACTCACAAACAATAGATATGAGGGGACAACTTTAGGAAAAGGCTCACATATAAGCTTCATCCAGGAAAAAAAAATAGCAGCATGAGGCATCCATGGGCATTTGGGGCACTACCAGAGGTCTTCGTAGAAGATCAGCCAAAGCCGCTAGTTTTTATAAACTTCAGTTTGTTTAGCCTTTGAAATGGATCATGATCGAGGAGCAATATGAGGGATGGAGGAAGAATGGCGCACACTTATGTGCATGATAAATAATTGTAAATCATTTCCTAGACCTTGCATCCGTGTGGGCAACTAGTCCTGTTGTAGAGTGTCTATGCAACAAATGTGAGAACAAGTGGTACTGGATATTGATGCCATAGAGAAACATCTTTGCAAAACATGGGTTTATGCCCCGGCTACCTAATACGGTGGAGCTATAGTGTGCTGGCACAAGGCGTCATTGAGCTAGACCATTTGCTAAACTAGAACAAAAAATTGAGCTTGATATTTGGAGATGATAAAAACTTACTAGAAAATTTTATATACCAAAATTTCATGAAATTTCTTGCTCTACAGGTTTATTTGATGGAGTTTTGTTTGAAAATTCTCTTATCCTACTTGAGATAGGACCTCTCAACTATATTAATTGTGCTTTGGAAATATATCACTAGTTTATATTCAGGGTTTTAAATTCTAGTTCTTTGTTAATGAAAGAATCAACTCTCAAGACACTACTTATGCACAAATAGATGCCATGATCTACACTACAAAACAACGACTTATATTATTTTTTACTCAACGAAAATACCTGTATTCCTCACATTAGCTCCTCTCCATGAGTTGGAAAGGATTGGACAGGTTGAAAAACAATAGAAGGAAAATGAGTTGACCCTTTAGTCATTTATTTACTCACCTCGAGGTGGAGGTGTGTACCATTTACCAATCGGGTACTTTTGTTATCTTAGAATTAATGAAAAAAGGTATGATGTCAATCAAATGAGCCTCCTTCACTTCAATTTCTTCTCTCCTTTCCTTCATCATTTTCTTGATTGCCCGACCATTGAGCTCTTTCCTTTCTCTTGATAGCTTGCACTCTTCACACGATCTATATTGGACCGTCGAGTATATAATAATATGGTAACACACCGCCAGGGTATATAATAATATGGTAACACTCAGCTTACGATGTGCATGCTTCATGTACTATAGCAGTGCTCATCAAATACATATGCAATGGAGTTGAAAAACCAGGGGTAGAGTTAAAAAACCAGGGTTATCACAACTATCAGAGTGTCTTAAAGAATCATTCTCTAAGTTGGTGGAACAATTTACATGATAATAATAAACCTCGCACATGGTCTGATATCACTTCTTGTATGACTAACCTTTTGCAGAATAGTGTGAGTTCTCCACCACAACACATTTTAAGTTCTTAAATGGTGAAATCATAGAACAATCAATTGTATAATTTGTTCCGGCTTGCATTTATTGTGAACAAAAGCCATTGTTGGATCATTATTGATGGTGAGACTTGCCGTGACCTTATTAGTTATGAGTTCGTTGAGAAACTTTGCTTGACTACTAAAACCACATTCATGTCTACACTACGTTCAATGGCCCAACTCTTGTGGTAAGTTTCAAGTAAATAAAGTTAGCGAGATTCAATTTTCAATTGGTGCATACCATGATAGTGCTTATTTTTATGGTGTGTCTACGGAAGCAAATGCTTTGTTATTTAGTAAACCATGGTTACATGAAAATAATGCTTTGTACAATGATGCTGCTAAAAAGATCAAATTACTTGGTATAAATCCTACTAAAAATTTAGAAATTAAACTTGCGAGGGAACAAACTAAAAAGAAAAATACTATTAAAAATGATTTGAGTAATTCTGATGATGACATGCCTTCAGATAAATCTGAGTTACCTTTACTACAAACTGATTGTATCGCAGATTCTTATGATCAAAACGAGTTATGTGATATTGTTTCTATTATTTCTATGACACAACTTGTTAATAAGATTGATATTGTTGATCCCGAACCACTTGTGCTGAAAATAGACCTTTTCTCCCTATTATTGGTGCGTCAAATTAGCAGAAATTGTTATATTTTTTAAATACTTTGGGTTATATAGAATTAGATGATCTTCGTAATCTAGTATGAAGGAAAAACTTTCTTTCAGTTCTGATTTGCCATGGATGTCTAGAAACACACGTCATTTTGTTGGCAAATATAATTGTAAAGGAGATTATATGGTACACCGAGTTTATATTTGTTAACATCCGAAATATTCTTTTGATATGCAACAATGTAATAGATTAAAGGGCTGTTTTAGGACTAACCCTATCAAAACTAGTTGTTTTTTGTCTCCTTTGTTTGTGTTCTCACAACAAGAAGGGGAGCAAGGTTAAATAATATTAAGAATTGCAACAAATATTTCAACGAGCATCAACGACTTTGTGGTGATGATGACTCAAAACCAAGAATGGGACAATGACAAGGAAACAATTAATTTTCATATGATCAAGGCCCAAGTCAAGTTGAAGCTCTAAACACAGTCCGAGTTAAAGTCCAATTTATTCTCATCGCCGGTTCAAACTGCAGGACTAGTCCTCAGTAGAATGAACGCCCAAGCCACATACGGAGTCAGTTTGGGGAGTTCTACAAATCAACCGAAAGCTAAGAACATAAACTTTCCAACCCATCTGATCCTTGGTCCAAATAATCTCGGAATCGACAGGAATCATCGAAACAACACGAGATCAGAATCTGCTAGGATGCTGCGACACCGATTTTTGGGCTCACTGGCTTTGTACACCCTAGGGTTGGTCGGCTACCCCCTTGACTGTCCCCTAGCCCTCTATCATATATATACTCAGTATCCATCATTAGATTAAGTTGTGTTTTGCTTAGATTAATCTGCCACGAACAGTTT
The DNA here is from genome assembly GCA_030272315.1 of Paspalum vaginatum. Taxonomy (NCBI): domain Eukaryota; kingdom Viridiplantae; phylum Streptophyta; class Magnoliopsida; order Poales; family Poaceae; genus Paspalum; species Paspalum vaginatum. The sequence continues at coordinate 36,090,113 of CM059017.1, read as the reverse complement.
CGCCATGTATCGGTTTGTGAAACGCCGCCGTATGCAATATTAAGATTGCGTTCTTCGTGTCCTTGCTTGCATTCTCAATTGCACTTGTTGGGACAAGACTTGGCAAGGTCAATCGCGCGCTGTCACATGGTTGATAACTAACGGAGCGGTGGTGTAGTGATTGCAGGTTTTGAATTTTTGTGATTAGAAAGCCGAAACGTCAATGTCGAGTCTCCACCCAAATCGAATCGTCCATACCTCTCGGAAGATCGAGACCTCTATCCCCATCTGTTGCTTTGTTTGTCCCTCTTATAATCGCAACAAGTACTTTTGTGTTGTTTCATTGCAGAATTACTGTGTCCATATAGTGCACCATCATTACTACAATAAACCTTGACTTCAAAGGCCACACGATATGATAGCACCACACGATTTATTTTACAAAGCAAAATTAATAGAATTCAATCTATAAATATAGCTGAAGTGGTATGGGAAACACAACGCATGACTGCGCTTCCTCTAAACAGATCCTTCACGAAGGTAACCTTCTACTCTTAGTTGCACCAGTAACGTAATGATTTTTATCGCTTTTGGCTTAGTTTGAGCGATGTTGAGTCTTCTTACTTATGTACCTACTTTCGTTTCGATCTGTACAGTGTAAAATCATGAGGCATCAGTCTGTTGCAAACCATGTGGCACTTGCTGTCCTGTTGGTGATCCTCTTATTAGGTACTGTGCTTGTTGATGGCCAAGTGAATTCTGAACTCGAGTTTACCCAATGTGGAATGGACAGAAACAATCCTTGTACTTCCGACGACATGAACCCAACAGTGGCTAGCAAAATGGACAAACACCAAGAGATACTCTCTGGCCTTGGACATCAAAGAAAACTCAGAGATGCCGTCCATACTTCACCCCGCGGTATAAGTTGTCCAGACTACTGCAGGGATATGGCACCCATTGGTAAACCATGCAGCTGCGTTCGTTACTAAGATGGATACTTGCATCTATACGATACAGTAGTCCTGGAGTAATTTCATGCAGTTTCTGGCCCAGCTATATGGCTATCAGATAAATAAATAAATCTCTAGGACTTATTATGACATGTGATCGACCTATGTATTCTCTCATCTCTTGCTTGTCAAGGGAAGACCCGTTATAAAACTGATAGTTTTATTTCTCATGTTACAAATATATTATTTCCTGGGACTACTTGATGCTATATGTATCTTTTTCCTTCTATTATATGAAATAGTGCATACAAAATAATTTCAATATATATATGGATCTGTCGTGAAATGTTTGACACTGAACATTTCTAGACATTTAAACATTTCTAAACATTTGCTCGATGAGAGTAAATATTTTGGGTTACAGTCCCGCAGAGATGTAAGATCACGTTAAATTCAGACTAACCATTGAGTTTGTATAAATAATTAAGAAATACATACACTATGGTAAGTCAGGAGAATTATTTATACTTGAACATTTGACATAGATCTTCACATAATGGCTAATTCTAGCTAATCTCTAATTGTTGACCTAGTGATTGTTGGCAATATAAAGCCCCTTGCAATCTAGTCATTGAGCCAAAGATTTCATATCACATACTCCCTCTTATCATAAATATATGACATATTTAGTTTAAGTTGTTGTGTTCCATGTATAAACATGTACTAATTTATGTGCAATGTGTTTTGTAACTAGCTAGCACGCACGGTAAGGTTGACACACTTGAATATGTATGTAAATGTGGCTCAAAAATGCATTTACATTTCAATCCGTACGATTTCAAAAACAAATCAGTTTCCAAATTGGCAGGAAAACAGTGCACGGAAATACGGCAGGAAACAGCATAGCTGCCTTTTGAAATTAGGATGGGAAAGGAGGGCTTTTTCAATTTAGCAGGGCATCTTAGTAGGAGCGGCTTAGTGCCTGTAGGGACCTTAGCAGGAGCAGATCTTAACGTCCACCGCTCCTGCTAAGCCCTTTACAGGTGCGGTCTGAAAACTGCTCCAATAGTGGTTGCAGAGCAAGAGCCCACGAGTACGAACGCTTCCCAAAACTGATCCTACAAATGTTTCTTTCACCGCTCCTGTAGTGGGTTTAGGGTAGCTGTGAAGGACACATCCTGCAAAGGGCGGCACCGGTGGACTGCAAATGTTACACCTCGCTGATAAGCTTTATAGTGCACTCCCTGTCTTAGTGTCGTGTACTACATAGTACATCAGATTGAGTACTACATAGCTTCGTTCGCGCAGTTGATGACGTCTATCCTGTTAGACTAGATTAGTTAGACTAGCACGTTATAGGGATTACTTATTTTGTCTGGTACTTTATTTCGGATTTGAAAACCAATGTAACGTCAGAAAGAGGTGGAAAAGGCACACAAAACTGAGTACCTGACTTATTAATGGCTTAATTATCGCGACCTGAACAGAACATTTGTCGGAGACAGATGACAGAAAGTAAATGAACAGGCACAAAGCTGAATTGCGCGTAGAATTTGGCTTGCTTTTCACAGTTGCCCGATGTTAGTAGCCCTGAGAGATCGCACCACTACTACACAGAGGCTTTCAACATCGGTTGGAAACCTCCTTTAGTGTTGAATTCGCTACCGGTACTATGAAAATGACACTAGTGCTCTCAGGTTTAGTATCAGTTGTAGAACCATGGTAGAAACGGTACCGAAAGTTTGAAAAAAACTGAAAATATGTTTCCATTGGAGCTCAAACTCAAGACCAATACCATTATGCAAGAACCAACCAACCATTACACCACACAGTCATATCGACTACATAGGGGATGCTATTCTTTTATTGTAAGTATTTGGAAGGCTTTAGTATCGGTTGGTAAGGCTTTAGTACGGGTTGGTGTTAATAATCAATACTGGCTGGTAACAACACCCGACGCTAAAAGCCTCCGCGAGCATTAATGTCTGTATACATTTACACCCAATATTAAAATATACCTTTTAGTATGGGTTTGTATTGTCAACCAATACTAATGACTCTCCAGGGGCCAGCACCTTTCCACCCGATACTAAAAGATACCTCTTAGTATGGGTTTGTATTGCGAACCAATACTAATGACTTTCCACCCGGTACTAAAGACAGACAACATCAACACTAGGTGCAAATGTTGGCTGTTTTCTATGTTAAATTGGAACTCATCTAAAGCCTCATTCTCTAGTAGTGCACCTTTTGGACAGAGTTATACGGTACTCTTACAATGTTTTAGCATGCCGCTCAAATGTTCATTTCCAATGGTCTAAGTGGTGATTACTTGGCATATAACATAATAATTGGCCCATCTAAATCCCAGACTCTCACAATTGACTGTAATAAAATTATATTAGGATTATGAGAAAAAAACACTCTCTCCTTTGCAGTCACAACTCACAATTACTCACTGTTCTCCAAAGGCTGCTGATGCGACAAAAAACATGGCCTGTATGTGCTCCCTGCTGTTCGCACGCTTGATAAGGAAGTTTCTGGCATTCTTCTCTGCGGCAATGCTAAGTACTTCTCTTACTTCCTAAAAGTTAGTGTAGTCACGTTACGGTAGATGGCCTTACAAATATTATTGACATTTAAGAATGGTAGTCGTTAGGGCAGTAAGGGGTCTTAGGAAACTTTATCCATATTTTCTATTTTTGGAATTGAAACTGAATGGATGAGTAGATTTGTTAATTTTAACATATGACTTCTTAGGAGATAATACTAAATTGTATCCATCAAGACCTAGCAAAGTAAACAGTCCACAGTGATTTAGGAGTACCGTAACCCTTGTGCTACAGCCCCACGGAACTATCCGACCTGTATTCATGTGGACATATGCATGTTTCTCTCCTTTATACATGCATGCGCTCATTATTTGGTATAATTGTTTGCTCTCCATGGGTTTTCCATGTCATTTTGCAATAACACAACATTAATTTCAGTTTTCATGTACAACATTTTTCACACATGTATAAAATTATAATGAAACATCTTCCAAAATCACTGCTTTCTAGTTTTATTTCGTATTACAATCCAGATTAAAAGTGAATGCTATAATACAGTTATGTTTCTGAAATTTTGCTGATTGTGTCTTATGCGCTCACACCTGCTATCCACAAACATGTCCTGCTCTGTAGAAGTTGATGATGCCACTACTGGAGAAAGAGCCTTTGGTCTGAACAATAAGTATTGTTGTAATGTTGCAACCAGTATTGATGAAGGGTTTGATATCGGTTGGAATGATTGTGGCCTCTAGGAAGGTATTGATTAGTACCGGTTGGTATTGAGAACCGGTACTAAAGGGTAGTAATGCCTTACCAACCAAACAACTGGTAACGAGAGATTGTATGTGAGGCTACATGTCTTGGGCAGTCCAAGGGTAAATACTTTGACCTTTTTACAAGCCATCAATACTTCTGCAACCAGCATTAGTACTGTTTAAACAGTACCATATAGGAAACTGGCACTATATAGTGTTTTCCAACCGGTACTTATGATGGATTCTCCACTAGTGTGCCTTGAGGAAAAGAGATCTAGAGGTTTCCTACGACATTTGGTTTACGTATATTTCCACTATGAGAGATTGTAGTCCGCTACGCTATACTTTATTGAAAAATGTTTGTGATTTAAAAGTTTTAATGGCTATATAATGCACTATATATTGATATTTTATATGAAGTCGGTTATACAATCCTACACACATATGGTTTATTCCTAAAACCGGGAGTAACATAAGCAAAATTCAATCTATACCTAGAGATAATTATCATGCCAGTGCTAGAGTAGAGATAGTGGAACGCAGGCATGCGCGCATGGCACATCAAATTAGTTTTGAAACATCAATCAATCATCTTTAGTATCATCTGGTTTTATTCTTAAAACATGCTGTAACAAAAGCAAAATTCAATCTATACCTAGAGATAATTATTATGCCAGTGCTAGTGGAACGTAGGCATGCGCGCATCGCACATCAAATTAGTTTTGAAACATCAATCAATTATCTATGGTATCATCTGGTTTTATTCTTAATACGGGGTGTAACAAAAGCAAATTTCAATCTATACCTAGCGATAATTATTATGCCACTGCTAGAGTAGAGATAGTGGAACGCAGGCATGCGCGCATGGCACATCAAATTAGTTTTGAAACATCAATCAATCATCTTTAGTATCATCTGGTTTTATTCTTAAAACATGCTGTAACAAAAGCAAAATTCAATCTATACCTAGAGATAATTATTATGCTAGTGCTAGTGGAACGTAGGCATGCGCGCATCGCACATCAAATTAGTTTTGAAACATCAATAAATTATCTATGGTATCATCTGGTTTTATTCTTAATACGGGGTGTAACAAAAGCAAATTTCAATCTATACCTAGCGATAATTATTATGCCACTACTAGAGTAGAGATAGTGGATCGTAGGCATGCGTGCATCACACTTTGAATTGATGTTGAAACAACAATCGGTTATATAGTATGTACTGTAATAAATTTGTTGGAAATCATGATAATGACTTTATGGATTGCCATGTTTACCAACAAGCCTCCTTGAATTGCCAAAAATTTTGGTATTTTTGTCATTGAGTTTATAATGAGCCACCACATAATTAGTTATCCCTACAAGGCTATCACCACATGTTAATGGCTGGTTCTATATTTTGAAGCCATGAAATTATTGGGAGTACGCAATACTTTAATTTGAATTATTAGACCATATGTATATTAGTATTGACAGCATAAATAGAAGTAAAAACATTATTATATTTCACAAAATGGATCACTTATTATACTAATACCGGTAAAGAACCATCATTGTAACATCATATATAGACACAATCAGTTGTCAACCCAATAAAATTTGTGGAGTGCATGCAATATTGAGTGAAATTATGGGCTAGACTCAACGGATTAATGCAAATTCAGAGTAATGACTTTGGTAAAACCTTAATATTGTTTAAGTTATGTCCAATTTATGTTCAAATTAGGACTCATCGGAAGATGTGTAGACAAAGAGTTTTTAAAACTAATATATTATTTGTGCTCATAGCCAAGAGTGCCTTTGACTCCCATGTGCATGACCGTTAGAGTTAGATTAAAACACTTGGCATGCAATTATGTTTTTGATTTTTGAGTGAGTATGCATGTACTCACTTTACTATCCCCAAACATAAAGTTCTGTAAATTGATGTTGATGATGCCATGAAGAAAAGTGGATTCATAAGTCTCCCTGGTGTTTAGCGTATGTGCCTCTAGTCAACCTCTGTGAATATGGAGTTCTGCCGCGAGAGATACAGGCCCGCTATGGCATACTCTGATAAATGACCTTTGCATCCATAGATTTTGATGCCTTATGTAATGCACTATCTATTTCTTTTTTCATATAAATGGGGAGATGTACGTACACAAAATTAACATAGCACATATACGGTGTCATCTAATTTTATTGTTAAAATCGGGCATGACAGAAGCAAATTTCTGTTTACCTAGAGATGACCATTATGGAATGGTGTTAGGGTAGACATAGTGGACCATAGGCACATGCACATCATACATTGAATTAACTTTGAAAGTTCAATATATAATCTATAGTATGGATAATAACAAATTTCTAGGAAGTCATTAGAAGGACTCGGTGCATTGCCATGTTTACCCAGAAGCCTCCTTGAACTGCTAAAATGCGCTACTACATAATTGGTTTTCCCTACATGGCTATCACCACAACTTGACTGCCAGTTCTATATAGGGATGCAAGCGGAAAATTGGTAGGTTTGGCGATAAACTATTTTTCTACGGGTTCCGCGGGTATTTAGTTGTGTCGCTAGACCTGCGAGTAGTCCCGCTTGCATATCTAGTTCTACAGCTTGATTCCATGAAATCATTAAGAATAAAGAAAATTTGAGCTGGGCCATATGCATTAGCATCTTTCCAACCAATACTAAAGATAGCATCCCTTTTAGTATGGGTTTGTATTGCCAACCGATACAAATGTCTCTCCAGATGCTAATGTTGTTATACGCAACCAATACTAAAGACAATATCTGTACCGGACCCAGATGTTGGTCGATTTCTATGTCAAATTGGAACTCATTTAAAGCCTCATTCTCCAGTAGTGCATGGAAGTAAAAATCATTATTGATATTTCAGAAAAAAGGATTACTAATAAAGTTTGTGGAATATGTGGTTACTAATAACAGTAAGGAACCTTCACTGTAACACCCCATATAGACAGAATATGTGGTCAACGCAATAAAGTTTGTGGAATGCATGCAATATTGAGTAATATTACCGGCCGGACTCAATGCATTAATGCATATTCAGAGTAATTACTGGATATGTAAAACCTTAACATTGTTTAGCTTACGTATTACGTATTTTATTCAGAATTTAACATGGCATCCCAGAATTCTGAAATTTTAGTATCTTTTTCCAAATATAGTAATGCCTACCACTGTTGCCATATGAAATAGTCTGTAATAGTTGGTGTATCTGAGTTCGTAATCGTTGATCATATAGGAAGTTAATTGTTCACATCATCATTGTAGTCTGCCATTTTATAGGTGCACTAAATTATATTGTTTTTTTTCTTGTCTTATCCCGATTCTTCACAAGTTATAGCTTTTTCATTTTGTCATGTGACAGTGTTGAATGATGGTGCTATAAATATGGCCCTGCTGATATTTTCAAATCCATACCTCTGCCTTCAAGAACCAAAGGAGATATAACAACTGTAAGTTCATTATAGATAGCAGTGCTCTGTTTAAATGATGCTATTCCTTAACATTGGTTCATAGGCATACTGATCTCTTTCTTTTATTATCTCCTTACTTTGGTCCATTCAGTACCATCATGAAGATTCTACAGGGCAAAATAGTAGCTGTAGCAATCATGGTGATCCTCATTGTCGTCAACACAGCATTTGTTAGTGTGCAAGCAAATGATAGAATTGATTTTACCCTTCAGGGAATAAAGGGTAATAAACGTAAGCAATCTAAATCTGTTAACATGGAGAGATACAACAATTTCCTCACCAGGAGGCTATTATCTGCCAAAACTGATGGCTATGTTTCACACCACCAAGAGAAAACCTAGAGACTATTGCCAGTATCTTCTGTCTATTCATAAGAGCTGTACTAACTAGCATGCATGCTATGACACCGATGGTCCTAGAGTAGCAGTGGCTTCCAAGCCTTATGGTATGAAGTATATTGAAATAAGTCTCTAGGACTTCATAAGTATGTTTGTATGTGCCAATGAATATTTCTATTAAAAGCTTTTAAACATTACAAGTGAAATAATATGTATTTTGGTCCTGTATTCTATGGGAAGACAGTAATAATGCAAAGGATAATTCCCTAGCAATTGCAATGTTTGTGAGAACATGTTCTTTTCACTGAACAAATCTAGTACACCGTATCATTCTCAATTCATGACTTGGTCTACAACTAAGCTATTACAACAACCAGCTCCAAGAATTATATGTTGGCACCATTGGGATCACCGATGCAGAGGCAAAAGAACAAAATGGGTAATTCACATTGAAGTTCATACTAAATATGCTATTTGTAGAAAATGTCCACCTATGAAACTTTATCTTCATACACATGTTACCATTTAAATGCTTACTCTAAATGAAAGGCGTGCTAGGGAATCTTTTTCAGAAAACTAGGAGAGCCTAATATAGAGAGACAAAACCTTGATGACCCGATTTATACATGACATAATCATCATCTGCTGAACATATAGAAGAATTGCCTCAAGCAACTGAGGTCACTTAGCTTTCCAAGAACTAGCATATAAAGTTACAAATGCCATGTTGGACCCAATTTTCTTCCTTATGTTTTTTAGAGGATCCTTCGATTTCCTTGTTAATCATTGACTTCCGCAATAATGCAAAATTAATTAATCATTGGAACATTGCTCCCCTGCAATGAAAGGGAGGAAGTGAATAAAGAGGAATGCTCAATAGGGGCAAGCAGGCCCTTTCTGTCCTACCTCTGCGTAATCTGGACCAAGCAGCAGGCTTGGGCTGTAGCGCAGGGGGAACACTGGGGGCATGGTGCATGCAGTGGGAGAATGATATCAGAACAGCTCCCGGGACATTCAACGTTCTTGGAGGCTGCAGTTCAAGATCTTCTCCTTAGTCCTTAGAGCCAAAGAAACCCATGTGTTTATGTTATGCATCTGTCCGTGTTGTGTGGTCGCATGTGTTTCTGTTGTACATAGCTCTGAGTCTTGATTGTTTCATGATGCTCATGTCCATGGGACACATCTGGCGTTATTATTTACGTCAAATGGCTAGTCTATTTAAAAATATTTTGTGGTGTCTTGGTGAGTCGGTGTGCATTGTTGGTCATGATGGCCTAGCATTTGGCTCTCCCACTATCATCTGTACCTAGGAATCCAAGCTCCAGAACTGCGGTAACTTCAGAAAAAAAACATTCTTTCCCTTGCGCCTGGCTGACCCCTCATTTCCTAGTTCCAAGGGTTCATGCAAGTGGATGGTCACCTCGTGGAATCCAAACATCTTCAGTTTGGAAGCCTACTTTAGGAGAACATGTACTCTAACCATGATATTCTCCTGTGTCATGACTGATCGATCATGTTGTGTCAGTTCCCTAGCCAATTACTGGGATTCAGGGGCCTTCTTGGATAGCCTTCAGGAGTTTCATGCGCTGATGCAGGGATCTTGGACTCTTGTGGGTGTTTTCAACCTCTTCAGCGTATCCATGGACAAAAACCATGTGCACAATGATTTTCGCCATTGTCATGCTCTCAACTGAGAGCCAATGGACCAGTCTCATTTCTCCTGGTAATGAGTGATTATTAATTGTAGAAATCCCTCCAATGGACTAGAGGCCTTTCGATGGACTAGAGGTTCAAGAAGGAGAAAGTCCTAGATGGACTCAGGTAGAAGTCCTTCGTTGGACTGAAGGCAAGACTCGTCATTGCTCAGCCACGGGAGTTCAGTACATGGAGGTGTAAAATAGTGATGGCGGTGTAGGACCTCTGATGGACCGTGAGGCAGCTCCGATGGACTGGAGAAGCTAGATGTGACCATGGTGCTCCAATCCGAGTGTGTGGCACAACGACAAGCGAGGGAGCCTTTGGTGGCTTCGGCTCAAAACTGGCCAACGAAGTGCAAAACTACCCAAGGGGTTCGGTGAGTTGGGCCCAAAACTCATCAAGTTAGAAGAAATGGGCCAAGCCCAGCCTAGGAAGAAGACCACCTAAAGTTTCCTGAGTTTCTGACTTCAAAACTGCGGGTGGAAATTGGACTACTGGCCATGTGGAGCTCATCCGCTGAAGGCTTAGAGAAGAAGAAGATCGAGACTATCATTTTCGTCGAATTCTATCTCTTCGATTACAACCTCTACGGTCATTTGTAAATCAAGGGTCTTAGTGTAAAATGTGTCATTATGACCTAGGGTATAAATATAGACTAGGAGGCTCATTAGAGACTCTCTTGGCCAGCCATGTTGCCCTAGGTTTCCTAACCCTAGCAGCCAAGAGCCTAAGTGAGATTAAGAGATGGGACAAGTCTAGGTTTTGAGTGCCTTGTACTATTGTTACCGCTTAATCCTAGCCGATTTAGGATTCCATTTGATTGGCTCATTGAGCTTCATGGGCCGCCCCGGCAGAGGCGGATTTTCGTATATCCTTAGCCCAACCGGCTTTGTACTTTAAAATAGGAAAATTAGAGATAGGGTTTGTTTAGATAGATGGACTTGTCACCTAAGTCTCCAGGACTATAACATGTAACCATATGTTTTGGAATAAACTAACGATGCCATACGTTGACAAACATCACATGTCTCGTTCACCTCAATCTCAGCGCATCGCCACCCTATGTCCTAGGTGTTGGGGGTTTGTCTAGCTTCGAACTTAGCACAGGATGTAGCTTCGTATTTGGCATAGGGTGCAAACTTCGAACTTGACACAAGGTAAAAACTCACTTCAAATTTAGAGAGAGAAAGCCAGTTTGAAGTTAGAGAGAAAGAGTGCTTCGAATTTAATACCAACATACACAGTGCACGGCCCGTGAGGGAGAGGGAAGAAGGTCCATTGATCATCCATCCAGCCTCTCCTTTCTATTACACCTCCTCCCCTTTTATAGGAAACAAGGGGAGGCACTCACTTAGAGTGGCAAGGTGGGATAAAACATGTGGTACAAGTGTTATATGGGCCTCTTGGGCCTTTTTCCCTAAGGGAGGGAAGGCACCTTTTATCCTTTCCCCAACACTAGGGTTTTTCCAAGTAAGCGCCATGTGGCTCTAATCCTTCTCTTGTAGTCATTTTAGGGCATGTTTAGCATTTGCTTACCCGGTAGACTTTGTACTAAAGCATTTTTATGGCAAAGTCTGCTAGTCATCCCGATGAATCTTGTGTCAAGCTTTGCTTGGCGCAAGATCCATCAGTTATCATGTACACTGCTGAGCTAACTATCTATTTAGGCTTCATGTAACACATCAACAATGTATGGCCAAGCATACATAGTTCCCCTTCTTGCTACATACCATGACATGTGCCGCAAAATGTGCATATGACAACTTGAGAGTTTGATGTGCGCTTGGCACCCTATCTTACATGTTTTAGATTTGTATCCGCTTTCTTATGTTAACCCCCTTAGGGGTTCTGATCCATGTTCATGCATGCCATTAATGGTTCAGTTAGGTTCATCTTAGCTAGATCCATCTAGTTGTATGCATAGCAAATCAACCTAGGGAAGTTGCATCATCTAGGCCATGCTTTAGGCGGGGTTTTATCTCCTTGTTTATGGTTTATTCGATGCGCTAACCCATCAATATGCAAGGAGGCAATCGGCTCTTATGAGCTAATCCACGGAGATGCCTTGAGCCAATTCCAGCAATCCAGCTATAATTTAATGCTGATTTGTTGTTTGTGTATCATGCAGGCCGATTTTCTAACCACACGTTCACCACACCACCACCAATACCACGACCAACCTCCCAGGCTGGCTAGCGGCTCAAGCCGGGTGGCATGCCTAGAACCCTCACTCACCGCCCTCTCGATGCTCGGGGACAGTCGGAACCACCGATAGGAGGGATTGACCGCAGCAGCAGTGTACCTCTCAGTTCCTTGGTGCGTTGGTTGCCTAGGCCCTCGGCTTTTGGCGATGACAACTACCATTTTAGTGGGTAGATGATGGGATGTAAGATCTAGGGATCTTGTAAGAACTGGTTTCATGATCTATTGCAAGCAAGATTCCTTTGAAATCCATGTTGAGCTCAGCAACCCTTCCTCCCCCCCCCTTTACTCTTGTTTGTTTCTTTGAGTTATTCCTCGGTTTTGGAGTGTTTTATGTTGTTCTGAGGTTGGATTCGCATTATTTGGTTCTTTCTTGATGCCACTGATGTGGATGAATTGATCTAGAGTGATCTTTGACCAGGAATCCCCACGAGCTCACTTGGATATTAGGTTTTTTGTGGTGCTCAAGTTCTTGCCTTGTTCTTGAGAAAAACTTTAATCCATGGAGATCCCAAGATCTTTTTCTTAGATCCATTTGGGAATACCTTCCAAAGTGCCTAGCAATCATTAGGCACAAAGTTTCACCTCATGACTTCATTTGATTTGAGTTTGGATCGAGTTTGGACATTCCCAGAAAAAGCAAGGTTTCTGGCAAGTTTTTAGTACACACTGGACCATCCAATGTTGGTGTTCAACAACACCAGATGGTCCGATGCATGTAATTGGCCCTAGGGTGCTTTGGGAGATTCCCTATGTGGTGTTCATGTCATACAAACAAGTGCTCTAACAACGGACCGTCTGATGCGTTCTAGCCGAGGTTCGCTTGATCCAAAAGCCGACCTGCCTATTTTGTTCAGTGCTCCACCGGACCGTCCAGTGCTTCCATCACCACACTGTCCTATGCATTGTAGGCTTTCGTACCAGCCCAATTTGCTTCCAATACTTTTGTACACGCCAGATTGTCTGGTGATGTACCATCGGACCGTCCGATGTGTACTGTGAGGGATGAATTTTCTCTATTTTCCCCTCATTTTTGTTCATTCCTTTGGGAGCTTATGCGAGCGCTTTCCGCTTGGTATTTGACACGTATCTGTTCAGTGGATGGTTTCAAGTACATGTGTTATTCGCTATGTCAATTTGGGGTTCGAATTTGAGTTTTTAAGTGCTCCTATTAACCCCCTCTAGTCACGTCTATGGTCCTACATCAACAATGCTCTAGACGGCATTGATGTGCTTGATCTACCCCTTGCTAATGATTCCCTCTTCACCTAGACCATCAAATATCACTTGTCCACACTATCGCGTATAGACAAGGTATTTGTCAACCATGCTCAATCAAATGTCTTTCCATCTACAACCCTACTCTCTTGTCCGCCCAACCCCAAACCTTTGTCCCATCCTAGTCTCCATGTCAATAACCATCACAAAGTCACCCCTTTTTCGCTTTGGAGAAGCTTGGCTTTGCAATAATGATGCCTTCATCGCCTTTGTCCACCATGCCTAGCATGACGCAAGATCCTTGGATAGCATGGCTGGCTAGCTATCCAGATGCCTCAAGAGTGTCCATGGTGTACTAGGGAACAACCTACCCTCAATTCCAATAGCAAATTTGTAATTCCTGTTCCTTGATCACTATGAAGAGTACCATGCACTCTTCACTTCCTGAACCATGCTAACATTGCTTTCCATGACCCTACACCCATGTTACTATGTGTGCAGGCTGAGAGAGAACCAAATTCAATGCATTAAGGTCCATGGCTAACTGTCATGAGCCATGAAGGAAATAGAGCAGCCCTAGCATATTACACTACAAGAAATATGCGAACTAATGGCATTAAGCAATCACTCTCATATGTCATTGTATGGAATTCATGAAGCCTATCTACATGGTGAAAAAATTGTTGGAGTATAAAAATCTATTTGAATAGTTCGTGTCCACTAGTATGGACAGGTTACGACATGGTTCGAACAACTAGTTAGTTTTGTTTTAAAAGGCAAAAGAGGTTTTTTTTTAAAGGTCCGGCAGATGATGCCATGGGCGGTGAAGTCTAGTGGCAAGGTTTGAAAGGAGAGCAATTTGTAAAAACTAGCAGGTTGTTCTGAGAGCTACAATAGATGGTCATGTCCAGGTTGAAGTTTGAGAATCATTGGAAAAATTTTCAAAATGTGTTCTGACCGGGGAATGGTATTTCAAATTCGACCCTGCATAAAAGCATGTTTTCTGCAAAATATCCAAGAGCTCCATTGTCTCAGTGCATGTTTTTATTATAGTACATCGCAGCTTCCTTAGGAAAAGGTGGACTGTTGAGTACGTTAGTACTCATCCTTGCTTTTTTGTTGTTTTTTAGAGAAAGAGTTCTTCAACTAGTTCGTGTAGGTTACGCCTACTACCCAACTTTGCATGTGGCGTGGCTGTTGTAATATCTCTGATCTGGTGTCCCTGTAGCGAGTCCTTGGTAACATTATGCGTGTGGTGTTTTAGGTGGTAGTGTCGGTCACCTTGGTTTTGTAGGTCTGTGTCATTTCAGTGGATTTGTACTCATCCGATGAATAAATGTGGTTTCTAGCCTCATAAGCTAGTTATAGGTGCATTTGAGTCCCTATGAGGATGGGGGCACCTCAGGGCAGCTTGAGATCAGGCTCTATACACTGGTAGCGTGTCCGAAGATAGTATTGTGGTTAAGACAACTCCAACACAACGCTGTCCGTGTGTTCAAGTTTCGTATAAACTTTTGGTTCTGGCCTATGGGCCCTCTAATATTAAGCATAGGTGTCAGAGTGATAGTCGCTAGTCAAGGGCGACATGTATTAAATGAGGCTGTTGATTTGAAACTCCAATTTGTCTTAGGAGAAGTGCATTCAAGTGCTTGCATGTGAAAAGCACAATATCCAAGAGATATGGGTGCTTGTGGGTCTTATAATCGAGATTCAAATGGGTGCATGATTGGTGGCTAGGCTGTGTTGATAAGCTTTATACTTGTGAAGTCTTGTTTAATACAAGTAGTTTTCGTCGCTACGCCTTATGATTGAGTCTCTTCTACTTTGGTTCTTAGAGAAAGATCCTTTGGCTTTTGTTGTTTCTTGTTCGCCAAAGATTTAACTCGCGTTTTTTTGGTTTTGAGTGTTTTAAGGACATGGATGAACTGATCTTGGTCATGGATTGACTCAAGTTTCCCTCGAGTCTCACTCCAATTTTATTCTTGAGAAGACCAAGTTGTGAAGATACCTTGATCTTTTCCTTCTAGGAATATCCTCTATATGGGCTAGAAATTGTTGCTCTGAAGTTTCATTTTGATTGAATTAGGTTTGAATTTGTTTGGATCAAGTTTCAATAGATCTTGGGATGAAATATGGTTGGTTGTTTTTTTTTTTGTGCACTAGAACATTCGATGTGCGTTAAACTACTCCATGGGTGTTAAGAGTTATCTCTGCTAGAAGATAGGTTAAATTTTGAGTGCTCCTATTCACCCCATCTATATAGTCCTAGTTTAGGTCCTTCAGTTATAGGTGGTGGTGGGGCCTACCTATCAGCAATGCATGTCTGTCTTCCATCAACAATCTTCTTTCTTTTTTGTGCTTTGGTTCCTCTTTGTCATTTGCGAGAGCGTCGGTGATGGCAGTGCTCTGCGAGGGCCTGCCTCTACTATGCTTCATCGCGGGCCTTGGTGCGATGTGCCCTATTTGCCCCATTTGCGCTATTGGAGCCATCTTGTGTGCTGCTAGCACCGCTTGTTCCTCATTAGCCAAGGATTAGACCCTTATTCTTTTGGTTCTATGATGTTTCAAGAATGTGGGAATCATGTTAATTCCATCTCACGATTCATTCAAAGAACCCACCAGCACACTTGTTCATCTGTTTTTTCTAAAACCAGCTTCTTCTTGACCTTGCTTCATGACATCTGAAATTATCATGTCATACGTGATCTTTTTCAGTGCATATTTTAGGATTAGCTTTATGATATGGTAGAAAGCGTGCATGCAATGTTTGGACATTGTTTTGAATATATTTCATTTTCTTCAAGTGTAGTTTTTCTCTGTTGGGCAGGTTTCATACTCACCAGACAGTTCGACGTGCTAATGATCATTGTCCGCTCCTCACTAGCACCATGTGATTTTCCGATTACTTGTGGTACTCCACACCAGTTTTTCCCAGCTTAGCGAGACTGTATGGTCATTTCATTCTTGAATTGAGCAGACTGTTCAGTCAGTAGAAACCACGGCACACTAGACTGTCCGAAGTCCCATAAATCGGACTGTCCGGTCAGTTGTAAGGGCCTGACCCGATGTTGAAAGCTCTCTCCACTGTTCACTCCTTCCACACAGGCAGCTTCAAACTGTCGGTCAGTTCATTCTAGGAGGGTTTGCTCATCTTTTTGTCCGTTCTGGTCACTTGTGTCCTAGGGTGAGTAGCTTGTTGTTGTTACGTGTCCTTGCACTTTGCTAGAACAGATGTTTTAGGGGTTAACTTTTTTAGTATTCCTAATTACCTCCCTCTAGTCGCCTTTTCTATCCTTCACTAATCTTTGGTTTTGTGGTGCCTTAAATTGCAGTGGAGGACATTGACTGATATGTTATCTTTTAATCTCTAGGAATTAATTTGTATGATTCGTTTTCTAACTTTCAGGATACAGGGAGGACAATGTATGGCCCTTAGACAATGAAATATAGCCATGCATAACACAAATGACCTTATCTTTTCCTCTCTTCCACAGTAGAGGAAATAGTATAAAAGATAGTGGAGAAGCAAGTGTCTCTCCACATAAAAGCCAACGGCACAATATATGGACATTACTTATGTTTCTAGCTCCCAATTCTATGACGCTATAGTGACATGCTTGCTATCTGTCGATGGGATTAAAAAGGAACTGATATCTAGAGAAAATGCACACTACAGATCAACACTGTGGATGAACTCTGTTCCATGGATTGTGTCTGATCCTAAGGATAATTCTTCATCATCATCTATCTCGCCCGTGACGTCCTCAAGTGGACATGCCTTTGCACTCTGGCAAAGCTAGGGTGAACATGACACCGAATAGGTTACAACCAGCTAGCAGGAATAGTGAACTCTGAATGCTTTTTCGAAAATGAAGGAACCAAAGCACACCAATAACTGCACCAATCTTCCCCCCGGCACCGGATATACCGTGGCATGTTGAGCGTAACCGTGTTGGGAATATCTCTGTGGGAAGGATGAATGTGGTGGAGTTTGGGCCAAAGTTGGCGAAGAAGAAAGTTAAAGCATACATAAAGGCGAAGCCTATTTGTGTACTTCTATTCTTAGACCAAAATTTGTAAGGCCCAGCCAAGACAAGGATGAATATAGTCATCATAGTGAATCCCGCTAGCTGTATCCTAATGCGACCGAGTTTGTCAATGAAGATTACGGTGAAGAAGTACCCAGGAAGAGTGCCACACAGTGCAATGATGGCCTGAGTGCGAGCAATACTGTATGTGTGCTCAAGTGGGTCCATGTTGCTCTCCTCTTTAAACCAATCGATGCCGCTGAAGATGTCCTTCATGAATATATTGAGAGAGTAGAAGGCGATGTCAAGAACTAACCAGCACATCGTAGTACTCGCCAGCTCACGGCCATAACGATGAAAGAATTCCAGCGACAAGAGACCAAATTCGTCTTGTTTTGTAATAAGGGCGTCCATCTCATCCTTCCCTGAAGGTATCTCGATGTCCAGGACCGATGCCATGTCTGATGCAGCCTGCTTGAGGTTTTTTGCAACCAGTGCAGTGTATCGTGCCGTCTCGGGCATCTTCATGCGCCAGTAGTATGTAAGGAGGGCAGGAAGGGCGCCAAACATGAGGACTATGCGCCAAACATAGTCTGCCAGCCAGAGTTGGTTGGTCACAGTGCTGTACGCTGGGATGTTCCTGAATTTCGCAGAGATGATCAAGACTACGGTGCCAGCAGCAAGATTTCCTACACCCTGCGTGCAAAATGTGTGCTGATCACCTGCATGGCGAACACTGCCGCGATGAAGGCACCCCTAGTTCTCTTATTTGCATACTCCGACATGATGGTGGCCGAGAGCGGGTAGTCACCGCCGATACCGATGCCGAGCCAGAAACGGAAGAAGCACAGCGTAGCTATCACATCCTTGGGTCTGTGATTAAAGGAGAGGCCAGAGGCGAGCGAGCAGAGTACCATGAGCTTGAGAGTGATGCCGTAGATGCGCTTGCGTCCCATTCTGTCACCGAGCCAACCAAAGAAGACTTGCCCCAGCACGGTCCCAAAGAGAGCAATACCATTGACGGCAATGGCAGCACCTTTCGGGAGCTTGCCAATCAGATTCTGAATAGTATATGCGTCCGAGGAGATCAGTGACGAGGGAGATGGAGAAGAGGTCGTAGGCGTCGGTGAAGAAACCCATCCCAGCGATAACAATGGTGGTGAAGTGGTACAGCTGCGTCTTTGCCACATCCAGAGCCTGGAGCACTGTGATCTGCTTGCGCACCCTCGGTGTCTCGGATGTCGCCGATGACATTGACACCACGTTCAGCATACGATAGAACATGGCGTTCCCTATGCCATTGAACTGGCAGATTAACATAGGAGCTGCATGCGTGTCTCCTCCCTGGCCTCAGAGAAGCAGAGTCGCCTGTATAGGACATTACTGTGGTATGTGTTCAAATGCAAACCTCAATACACTGCTCTGTACTTGGAGAAGATAAATATAACGAAGCATGCTATATACAGTTTACTTCGAAAGGTATGACCGAAGGCAATGATGGCCATATGCCGATGTATTAGGCAATATACTAATAAATTATCCCTACGTACAGCTAATGGTACGCTACATTGTAATTCTGAATGGTTGCACTACAGCTCGAATATCCGACAAAGCTCTTGTTAAACAACCACAATGCGTAGGATCCAAGTTGGTTCCTCCGATGAACTGGAACTAGCTACAACTTATTGAATCAGTATGAATGCCGTTTTGCTAGACTACAAGTAGTATAGGTTTCTCCGAAGAACAAGAACAAATACTTAATTGGGGACACGCCCTGCAAGCACCAAGCTCAGAAGGATCTTGCTAATGTCATGTTTAACACAACATCACTAATCACAAGGCAGCGTTGTTCTAGATAATTTGAATGTCTCCAAAACAAATTGATCTTTTTTTCAAAACATAGAAAATTAAATTATTTTAAAATAGGTCTCTCTCCACGGCAGGTGACTGATAAAATGTTTCTCTGTCGGTCACCGTGGCTGTCCGTCGGATTCAAATCCAACAACTATCCACAGCTCCCCTTCTGTCCAGCTGTGTCCGATGCCAAACAGGCTCGCCTCTGCGGCTCTGGCTTGCCTAGCCGTCTGGCTTAAGCTTGTTGTTTAGTCGTCAATTCGGCTCTGGCTGTCCAGCGGCAGCTGTCTTTGTTTTGTTTTTGTCTGTATTAGCTGTACCATCTGCAGCTATCACATACTTGATACTACAACTATCGCACGAATACATCAGTGCCAAAAAATACATACATACTACAGCTATCGCACAGACACATATCCATTTTAGACGAGGTTACACACATACATAAAAAAATTGATAAAATAAAAAACTATAAAAACCGCCGCAACTATTAACAAACAAAGACAAAAAAGATAAAGAGAATAACAAATATAACTAAGACACACGTGCACACACAGACAGACTACACAGACTCACATACACGTGAGCATATGCACGTATGAATTTTAACAAAACAAACACACAGTCACGCATGCACGCACGCCCATACAAATACGAAGACACAACCAAAACTCTAAGGCTATCTGCACTTCTATTGTTCCAAATTTTTCATTCAAAAAGGAATATTCCAGTCCAGTCAGCCAGATTCTTTTCTCCAAATCAACTTGTTCCGCACTCCTGTTACTCTACATATTTTCCTCCACATCCAACTACCAAATATTTTATTCATCCACCTCCAACTACCTTCTCCTTTTACCTATACACTAAGATTAGTATTTATAATACTAATAAATCAGTATTATAGCACTAAAAATATTATGATTTTTTGAAAAATATTACTATGATCGTTAGAAAATAATGAATAAATATTTTACATCATCATACTAGAAAACATTAAGAAACTGTATCACTATGAGTATTTATATAATACAAAAATTGCAAATTGCTTTTATCCTCTCATACTTTTATTAATTATTTGGCCCACCTAGCCCAACCCAATGCAATCGTAGTATTTTCTTGAATTATTTTACGGCACCAATTCCGCCGTTCGGGCCTTCTGGACCGTCCGCAGTGCCACCCAATCCTCGCTTTCTCGGTCCGCACTTCGCAGCACGCCGCCCCGCCACGATCTACCCAAGGCCGTCTCCGCCTCCTCCGAGGGCGGGGCGTTGCCGCCCCAAGCTTCGCCCCGCCGGATCCGTCCTCCAATGCCTATTCTTCCCTTTCCCCTTGCTCTCTCTTGGAGAAGGTCACGGCGCCGGGGCTTGTGCGGAGGAAGGCGCCCACGTCCACTGCGACCGGCCCAAGGCCAGCGGTGACGGTGCCCTGCAGGCTGCTTCCTCCCTCCACCTAGCTCATCTTCATCCGAGCTCAGAGGCTCCGCCTTCCTTCTCCACCGTCTCCGCCTTCGCTGCCGGGCTTGGAGTCTCCTGCCAACCACCCGCGCTGCCCGGCTCGCCTCCCTGCCCGCTGCCACCACCAAGGCGAGGTCTCTAACCAAGCGCGCGAATGGAGCCGTGGTTGCTGCAGAGAATGAGGAGAGAGATGATGGAGTAACCGTCCGTACTCCGGTACAGCCTGGAGGAAACTCCCTGTTCCGCTTGTTTGCCGGGATGCGTGGCGGAAAGCGGCTGCAGCCAATTTCTCTGCCAAACTTTTACGCTATCGCTTTGCCGGAACGCGTAGCGGAATGGGCTGCAGGTAGTCTAACATTCATTACTTCAGTATAGCCATCATGCATCAAATTAACAATTCAAGATCATACAAATAAAGTAACACATACTTAAACATACTGAAACATACACACAGCTACATATATGTTGTTTTCAAACCCTTAGTAGAACTTAAAAATCGATCATTGCCTAAACTCTAACAGACATAGATAGAAATAGAGAATAACAAACACGACCACAGACACAGCCAAAAAATGTACAAACACAAACAAAGACAGATATCCATTTCGTGGGAGCTTACACTTCAACATGGTGCCGAACAAAAAATATACCTGACTATTATTCATTACTAGTTTACATTAGCTTATAACAGGACTGAGCCACCCAGAACAACAGTCAAAGTCAAACATAAAGTTAAACTACTTATTCTGTGTCAAATTTAAATAAGCTAAAAACTACATTGCGATTATACTAAAATTATAATAATAATGGTATGTAGTATTTATGTACACTACTTGTAAGTTTTTAAAATGGGAATTAATTTTTCAAATTCTATACCGGAACCAAATTTCCCCACAAAACTTATAGTTACTAGTGAAAATAAAATTTCGGCTAGAACCTACCGAAAGAAATTGACCAAATAGTGTGATTGTGTGAACAAGCTGGATGCTTGAATATACAGGGGACGAGACACAGTGCCAAGGGCAAGCCGGCTAAACGAGCTGCAGCCACGTTGTACTGGAAAGAAAGCATGCGCAGCTGCCAGCTTGATGAGCCGAGCACATGGCTCGCACCATCCAAGCCAGAAGTTGGTTGTTGCTCAGCTCAGACACCCAGCGACCAGCACCCCCTGCTGCTGATTTAATTTTGCCCTGGTAATCGCGCGCAACCACGTACAGATCGTCGGCACACGCCGTTGACTGACACCAATGCAATATTTCAGTCGCTGAACAGGAGTAGTTCTGTTTAAAATATAGAAAATTATACTATAAAAAATGGTTGTCAACCAACACTACTACTACATATACGTCGGCCCGCTACCCCACCATCCATGTTTTTCTGTGGTGACCGCTTCCATCATGGAAAATCCTAAAAAACCATCAGGGATGACATTCCGTCATGGTAAACAAAAGGATACATCATCAGGGACTGACTGTCAGGGAAAGTGTGCATTCCCTGACCGTTAACTGTCTACCGCCATGAAATGTTTCCCAACAGCTGTCACCAACAGGAAAGGTGTTCCCCGTGAGTTATTCTAATCATCCGGAAAGACTGATGTATCTTCTTTGTTGCTAATCAACACTGGGATAGGTACAAAGTTCGCATATGGGTCGCCCCCACCATTCAGAAAACCTCGATTTCCCTTGTCGGGCCTAATTGCCATAACGGTTAACTTTCACAACAAGACACCATCATACCTTAGCTTTCATCAATTTGCATATCCAAGGATATATTTTAATTGACATTTCAAATGACTGACTAGAGCACTACATGAGATACACTGATTTCAAACGAGTTTCTCATGACGATAGATAATTTGTCATTACTTTATGACATTTTATATAAAGCAAAATAACTTAGTGAAGAAAATTATGGATTCGTCACTAAATACAGGTTAAAATCGTCATAAAATGCATGGATGTCATATTACGACAAATACTAATTCGTCATGAAAAGCAATATTAGAACGGCGTTACTGTATGCCTTTGACGTAGAGTTTTTATTTTACAGTGTTATTGTTCATGCCATAATAAATGGACCACAAGGAAGTAGGTCCCATGTGTCATATTGACTTTTTCTTTCTATCATTATTTTCAGCGCATCCTCCTATTTAAAGGGCTTTTAAAAAAATTTCTAGTAGGCCTCAAGTGGCCCGGCCCAGTATGCCTAGTGGGCTGGTCCAGTATACCTAAGTTGACTCTAGTGTAAGTGGGATGAGAGCATGTTGTATTTTATTTATGTATAAACGTTATTCTTCCACTGTAAACAATGACCAATGAGTGTGTGACTCGTTTGTGAGAGTCTTGTTTTATGCATTGTTCTAAATAGTCCCTAGCCTACAATCATTATATGGGACAATAGTGATTCAAGGGCTGATGATCATTTTTCATGGATCACAAATATTTGATATCAAATCAATGATGTGGATAGATGTTAGAGAACATGGTGTTTATAAACTCACTCCAAAACGTTGTTGGGACTGTTATGTTTAATATGTTCCATCAAGCGATCTCGAGTGATATACCAACTAAATCCTTTGACCTAATATCAACATTGTTTCTCACTACGTGTACTGGTGTACTTAGGGTCCCTTTGGTAGAGCTCCCAACCTACTACACTCCACTCTACTTCTTCATTCTCTAGTAGAGTGATTCTAAGCGATTCTCTGGTAGAAGTGAATCTGCCTGATGAAAAATGTTTGGCAAATTGTCTATAAAGGGATTCGTGAGGGCTTTTTGAGTGCATAAAAGGTTGGAAGCAGCGGGGAGTCGATTTTTTTCGTGTCCTACTCCTTAGTACAAAGCAGAAAACTATATTCACTCCGCTCCCTCGGTGGAGCAGCTCGTTTTTTTGCAGTTTGGCTATGTGGGAGTGATTCTTGCTGGGAGCAAAGCTGTGGGAGGTCTACCAAATGCCTTCTTAGGGGTTATTAAACACTGTTCCATAACTGGATAGTTCTAAAAGTAACTTTAGATACATCACGAAACATGATTTGAGATGTGAATGGACCAAGATGGAATTTGCCCATCCCACATAATTGGAGAGATTGCCTTTGGGCCCACTACAAGAAAATCGAGCTATTACCATGTTTTTGAAAATATGTGGCAATTCACCGATTTTATTGCCACCAATTAACGTATGTGGCTAATTATTATGACATGTAACAAAAAAAAAGGTCCTATTACAACTAGAGTTAAAAGTGTAGCGATAAATCAGATATATTGCTACGGATATTTATTGTTGCGATTCACCGCAACTTCTGTTGCAAAAAGTAATCAAAATTGCAATGGAAATGTGTTGATGCAATAGATTCACCTTTATTGCAACAAAAATTGCAATGGAAATGAAAATAGCAATAAATTTCCATCGGCCACCCCCACAGACCGATGAAAATTAAGCCCAAAGGCCCAATTACCTAACCAGCTGGCCCCTTTCTCCCATCTCGCCCGCCCCGTGCGCCAGCACGCCGCCCAGCCGCACCGGAGCCGCGCCAGCACGCCGCCCCGCCATGACCTGCACCAGCGCCGCCCCATCCCCACCCAGGGCCAGCCCGCCCCAGCGGACTGGCACCGCTGCTGCCGCGCCGCATGCCGCCCTGGCTCTGCCCTGTCCCCGCCCCGGCGCCGCCCCGCCGGCGTCCCGCCAACCTTGTCCTTGCCATGAGCCTCCACATTGCCACTGCATCCACTGCGGCTAGGAGTCACACCGGCGCCGTCCTGGTCCTCGAGTGCGCAAGTTGCTGCCGCCAACACAGATCTGCGGCACCTCGTCGAGGTCGACCAACAGCACCTCACCACATGAGCTCTCCGGTGATGCTCGGTGGGGTGCGAATCTGGGGGCATAGGGCGTTCCCCTTCCTCCTTGCCTGTTAGGTGCCACTGTCACCCGCTATGTTTGATGAACTGCTCCATTCTAGGCTTTTGTCTCTGCCTTACTTTCTATTGGTGTCTACTACAGAGTGTGACAACGGAGGAGCAATACAGCCACTTGATTTGATGGCATGCTCGACTGCCCTGTGAGGCAATCCTTCTCCCTCTGTGATATTAGGGGCTGCATTATCCTCTGCACGTGTGTAGGTAGGTGATTTGAGTGCCCACTGCATCCGGTGCAGGTACGTATTAGCATCTACGTTGTATGCTGGTAGACGGTAGTTATGCATTTTTGCTGATGCAATTCCAGTCCTTTTAAGCAGTGCGCACAATAGGTTCTTTTAATCTGTGTCATGTGGCTCAGATGCTTTCATTTGCTGGGTTTTTTTCGTTTCCTGTTGTGTTTGGTGCAGGGGGCTCCAATTGGTTCAGTTTGTTTGCTTCCTGGATGTTGATTTAACTCCACACTAGAGACCTAGGTTGCCGCACCCTTGTTTGAGCCTGCCAGGCCATGAGCTAAAGCTATTTTAATCTGTATGATGCCTATGGACTTCTCTATAATTTAATTCTATTTCTTTAGTGTTTAGCTGAAGGAAATTGTTTGTATAACTTGCATTATTCCATATCAAGGCTAACTATATGAGGGAATGGAGATTTTATTTTTGTACTCCTGATGCAGATATATGTACGTCTGTTTAAGCGATCTCTCTTTTATCTTGTAAATATAACACATATATGTCTGATTTTTTTCTACCGTAATTGCTTTAGCTTGAACTTAAACAACATAGAAGCAAGTAGAAGTATAGTATCATCTTTTGTCAGAATGTAGCTTGAGTCAGCACCAAATAAATACAGCAGAATTATGAAGCATGTACTTTTCAAAATGCACTATATATCGGATTCATACAATAGATGCAACAAGGATATGAAAGCGATATACTTTTTTTTGGTTAAACTGATATAGGATAAAGTGCATGTGAAACCTGCATGAAAAATATCAATAAAAGAGAGGTAATATCTTATTGCTCAGAAAAGGTTATAGCAAAGACCTAATTTGTTTGTTGCTAAAATATGCCATGCTAAAAATCTGGAATGCCAATTTGACACAAAAGCAAGCAATTGAATGCAGCACTAAGTCTACAGAATCTGTATATTGGCTACTCTTTCGCCCAGTGGTGGCATATACCCGTCCAAGGAGTTCGTTGCCATGCCCATGCTGCACCGGATGTTGGCCCAGCGGGCATGAAGATCGTAGCAGCCAATGGCGGTCAGCCCCACGCTGTTACATGCACCTCAGAGCCGCAGCGTGAGCACGGATGCGAAGAGAGTTACGAGCGACAGCCCTTCGCCGACATGACGGCCGCCTTTACCTAGTACACCACAGGCTCCTTGGCACTCCCATACCAATAGATGAGCGTCACTGCACGTTTCTCACCGCAGCAGTCAACCCCATCGCTCCTTGTTACCTTTCCCAGCTCGATCGCCCCTCTCGCAACAGCAGAGCAGGAGGGAGGGAAAGAGAGTAGAGGTGAAGAGAAGCGATGACGGTTGAGGACTTCCGGCGGACGAGGCGGAGTTTGTGAGTTGGGTGCCAGCCCTGCACTATCTGACCTCCATGCTACCGTCAGACAGCAAAGAGAAGAGGGGAGAGAGGGGGTTCTGACTTTTGAGAAGAGGAAGGAGTGGCAGGACGGAGGAAGACGACAACCGATGCGGCACATTAACAGGAGGCTGGAGCTGAGCTACCTTCGCCGGAGGCCTTCACAATGCTGGAATTCTCTGGAAATTAATAGGCCAGAAGAGGTGTAGGCTCAATCAATGGTCGAGATTCCGCAGGAGTTTCCATCCGATGGCTTGGAAAAAATGATTACGTGGACGAATCAGAGTTGAGATATGGATACATGGTTCGTACTAGTAAAAGATTCATCTGGTAAAAGGAACTTCGTATCCTTTCATTTCCTTGCTTCTTTGTTGTTTGCTAGGGCGGGTGCAGGTTCATGTCTACTGCCGTTTCAGTCTGATACGCTAAGGCGCTAGGCAAAGATCACTCCATAGCCACACATGTCATCTCTTCCATCCTTTATACTCTTGCTAATTTGTTTTGTCTGTATAGCTTCCCAGAATATCTTTATTAAAATGCTTCTATACTGATAGGCCGTAAAGTGAAATTACATGTACCTACTGCCAGTTGTAGGTGTAAATTAAATATCGTGCCAATGAACAGCTACGTAAGATAACTGAGAGTTATTGGGCATAGGCATGCACATATGTTAAGTCAGTATTACGTTGGCATGTTGGATAAGTATTTCATTTTTGTACATATATAGTGTGTGCTTTGATACAATTATGCATCACAATGAATCATGTTGCCTGTATGTTCATTCTTGTGTGCTCTGTAAAAATAATTATATATATTATTTAAGTCCGCGCTAACCAAGTCCAACAGTGGCAGTTGTCTTGATTATTATACTTATTATACTGTAATCTAGTCTACCTTGTGCTATTAAAATGATTTATTTATCCTGATGTTAGTTTATGATTATGATTAAAAATTCATGTCACGGCCTACTCCTGATTCTAGTTCTCTTATAATATAGTATAGCACTTAAGTTTTAGTGCTGCACTAAGCCTTTTTGTAATACTGACCTTGAAGAATGAAATCAAGTTATACTTAGTTTTATTTCTATTTTTAATGTTACTGCTGCTAGATATCAACTCAATTGAATTATCTATATTGTGGGATTGAACTCAACTGAGTGCTAGTTTATCTGTAACTCTCATCCTTTCATGGTTGCATGTTAATTGCCTTCTCTACACAAAGTCAGGTGATAATAATTATTATGCCATGTTCTTAAGCATGTATCCCTATTTTGTGCCAATTATCTTTCTTTATAAACAAAGGCATGTTTACTTTTCTCTTCTTGTTTCCTCTTTCTCAATAGGTTAATCATCCTCATACTTGTGTGCACTGTACCTACAGAACAAAGAGTGTTTCACACCCAATGCAGTGTTAAGGCGGCATGTGTGAAGGTAACAGTTTTTGGGATGCTAGGTCTGCAGGTTTTTTAGTTATGTTCTGCTGTCGTCTTCTGTTAAGTTCATTCTCGTGGCCTTGGTCAGTTGCTCGTAGGGGTGTAAATGATACGGATATTATCTATCCACATTCGAGTTCCGATCTGTTTAGAAGGGTTAAAATCCGATCCGTATTCGAGTCCGAACATTTAGTATTCGATCCAATCCGAGTACTCAAATTTGGATAAATATGATGTCGATAACCATTTAGTCTTATCTGACACATTTGATCAATATCTTTATTCAATCCGAATCCGAAGAAAAAATATAAAAACAAATACGGTATCAGCAATATCCGTCCGTATTTGATTCGATTATACCCCTAGTTGCTCGGTTGTTTCATTTATGTTATGTCCAGACTGCAGCAACATAGTTCAATCCTTTGAATCTACCGTCAGTTTACAGCAGCAGGACTTCAATCATTTGTGTTTTGAAATATTACACATTGTATTTATTACTCCCTGGACACAGGTTCAAATAATTCAAGGTACGGACAGGCCATATACTGCGTACGGATTCTGGCTGAAATGAAGAATGAGCTTCTAGCTTGAGTTGAAGAAGATTACCCATACAAGTTATCGTAATGATCAAAATCTTGGTGATGTCAACGATGTTTATAGTAGTTGTTTTACTGCCTATGGTACTTTTGCTTAAACATACTAGTCTTTTATCGTGTGTGTCATATATGTCTACACATATATGTGCGTGTATATATATGTATAGATGTGTGTGTCTACAAATATATATATGTATATGTATATATATGTGTGTGTGTGTGATGGAAATTTGTATCATTGATATTCTTGTTCATATGGATGAAATATTGATGCAAATCCTACCATTGCCATACGTTTCATTTTATTTTATTGTGATTAGATGAATTGCCATGACAATTTTATTGTGATTAGATGAATTGCCATGACAAAAATGACGTTGCTGTTTTTGAAGTGAATGATGCAATTGCATCAAATTAATTTTCGTTGCAAATTAAAGTGTTGCCAAAAACAATTCATGCAATAATCGGTTATTACCACACTTTCTTCTTGTTGCAATCAATGTTGATTGCAATGGTAGATTGTGTGGCCATTACATCAGCTTTCACAACACAAAGTGTGATCTAAACTTTCAACAACTTAGTTACTAGCTACACCTAGCGACAAAAACAATTGTGTTACAATATGTAAGTATTGCCACGATTTTGAGCATATTGCAATGATTTTCGTTGTTGCAATAGGTCTCGTTCCTTGTAGTGGTCCATCGAGGTGGCTAGATTTGAAAATGCATGGATGTGCTAATGTGATTAAAGGTAGTCACATTTTTGGACTAAAGGTTAGTCCGATTCATAATCCACCGTTGACGAGTAAAAATAGTCGAGCTAGTGACTAAGGGTGCTACAAATCTCGCCTTGAGTCTGACTGGTGTCGTGTGGCAAAAGGAACTAGGGCGTGTTGTATATCAAAGTTCAGTTGATATGACCATTGTGCTTTCAGGATCAACATGTGCTGCTAGATGCCGCTGTAGATTGATTGGTTTGAGAAAAATGTTTGTTTACCATGGCCAGCTGTATGTGAACCTATAGGGTCACACACTTTAAGGGATTAGGATACTAAGATATTGCCCCTAAGAGCAAATGGGAGGTTGATGGAGATGTGCGTAAGTGACAATTTCTGGGTAGGACTCAGAGTCCGATTGGCTGCTACGCAAGGACCGATCGGGTCCAACTTCTTGGGTTCTTTTGGTTCTGACACTTGTGTTTACTGTTTACCTCTCATGTCCGTTTGCAGTTACTTGATGACCATTAGCTCTATGCAAGAGGCTATTGGTGTGTAGTACTGTGCAGAGGAATCTGCTTACGTTTGAGCTATTTCAACGTAGAGTTGTAAGCACTTGTACTCTATAACTTCATGTCTTATCTTTGTATTAACTTATTTCTAGCGAAATTTTCAGTGTTCTGGTTGTAAGGAAAAAGGGCTCTAAGCCATGTGCTAAGTTACTGTTGACGCGACATTTGAACGAATATTTTGTATCATTTTATGTGGGTTTTTACTGTTTTATGCGTCAACTATATCTTTTACTAACATTTATCACAGATTATTGTGGATTTTGCAACATTGTCTTGGAATTTTGCTATACTTCATTTTTGCAGGTTTTTGACCAATTTTTCGCAAAATTCACCACAATCTACCTCGAGTGAGAAAATGCCTCTGAGATGGCATTCTACGAAGGCGATGATCAAGGAAGGTTTGGTTAACTTATGCCCATTCTCTAAGTTAATCAAGGCTTTCTAATCGGAAACTTCTAGAAGACATCATATGCTACGCTGGGAAGTGAAGCTACTAGAAAAAATCTACATGGAAGGTGTCAAGACACTTCATATATATCCAAAACCAGAAGATTTCAACATATCTCGGCCAATACCGAAGATTCCAGAACCCCAAGAGTCCGAGAACCCTTGCAATAATATTTCTTAGGCGGCAAGCAACGTCTCTGCGAAAGATGGAAAGAAACGGACGAAGGAAGGGCTGAGGTCGGCCGACTTTGGGCCTTCTGGTCGGCCGACCCACCCAACCTTAAGTCGGTTGAGGATTCCCTTTCTCCCACGTCATCTCCGGACTATATAAAGCCAGGCTAGGCCCCAAAGTCGGGCATCCAATTCATTATCAAGGCGACAAGATGTAGAGAAAAGGGACAACAACTAGAGGAGAGTAGAGAGTCGAGTTTCTAGTCTAGGATTAGAGTTCTTCTAGTTACTAGAGGTGATTAAAGCCCTTGCATGGTGCTCTAATTACCTAGCTTCAGAGGTCTAATTGTATCATCAAGGGAAGGTATAATCATTGTTGTAAGTATGATACAATTTATTAATGAAGCATGTTAATTAGAGCATGTCATTAAGGGTTATATTCTTCTAGTGTTCTTGATCATTGATCTAGCTTGCTAATGATATAGTTGTACATCTAGTTCTTTTAGTTCTTTTGATCATGGTGATTAGATGTTCTAGTTGTGCTAATTATGTTATTAGACCTTACAAGGATCATGGTGATTAGATGTTCTAGTTGTGCTAATTATGTTATTAGACCTTACAAAGTAATTAGAAGCTAGTTTTCTAATTATGTGCATGTTGAAAGTTTCTCGTCGATTACCTGGTTACCAATAACAGTGGAGCCCAGGAAAGGTTAAACCGATCTAGGGGGTTAGGTTGATTGATCTTGATTTAATCATGCTATGAAGTTTATGCTTGATTCTTCCTTGAGCTACTAGTTATCTCGCTACTCTAATCCTGTTGTGGCGCCCAATCATGCATGTCTTGGATCCAATTAGGGCTTGATTAGACTCTAGTTAATACCCTTTAAATTAGTGTTCTAATTCTGTTCTAATTGCTTATCTTATAGTATTAGCATAGTTTACACGTAGATTAGATATAGTTTAGGGCTAGTTTAGATGTAGATTAGAACCTTGTTTTATACTGTTAGTTTATCAGTAAACTTTTGTTAATTAGTTCTCAATTAGTTCGTTTTCTGGATTGACAAAACTCATGATACTCATCCTGGGAAAAAGCTACACACGATACTGTCGCTTGCAATATAAGGTTTGCCGTACTTAAGTGCCGTCAATAATTACCTAAAGTGATTTTGGTGGTTGAGGTAACAACACGTACCATTTGGGACTAATATGTGTACAAGTAATTTTTTGTTTAAGTCCCATGATGCAAGGGATGGATTTGGAGTACAAACACCTCAAAGGAGGACTAAAAGACACAAGAGAAGACCTAAGCCATGAAATATCGAAAGCGTGATGCATGACACGACGGTCTCGTTGACCAGTCAGTGGGTCGGAATTTTGTACGCACTGGACAGTGCCCACCGGACAATCTGGTGGGCAGAAGAAGCCCGAAGTTGAAGACTCAAGACTCGGTGCAGATTTCACACGCTAGACAATCCGGTAGAACCACCAGACGATCTTGGCAGAAGGAGAGAAGCGACCTGTTGGGGTCTAGCTATGGATTTAGGGTAAGGATCGAACTAGCTTCAGAATTAACATAAAAGCTAGCTTCAGAATTAAGACTGGGTTAGCTTTGAACTTAGAACAAAGTTTCATGCCACCAACATATGTAATAAAACCTCGTTCGTGAGGGAGAGGGAAGAAGGTTCATGCTCCTCCATTTCTCTTACTCATCCTCCCCTTATATAGGAAGAAAGGGGAGGCACTCCCTTGAAGTGGCAAGGTGGGACAAAACTTATATTACAAGTGTTACAGGGGCCTCTTGGGCCTTTTTCCCTTGAGGAGGAATACCGCTAGCTATATTTCCTCCAACAGTAGCCCCTGATCTACTAGGTTTTGGCCGATACAACAAGACTTAGTAGATGCTTAGGTAAGAAAAAAAGGCCAAACTACAGTACAACTCGGGTTGTGAGATGAGGCCCTCACAACCCCCACCTGTGTGCCTTGTTAAAAACTCCACCCCAAAAACCCAGTGGAAAAAAGGGTGAGGAGAAAAGAGTACACACATCTGGTGGGCCAAACTAAACACAGTGTATCTCTATGCTTCGTTTCAGCATGCTCCCTCATGCTTCATTTTAGTTGTCTTCGTCTTCACAGTGTCTTTGAGCCCTTCGAAGTTGCTTTTAGTTGCAAGGCCAAAGTTGCTTTAGTTGCCTTCGTCCCGAGGGAATCTTTGAGTCCTTCGAAGTTGCTTTAGTTGCAATGCCGAAGTAGATGATTTAGGCGAGGTAGATGTCCCTATCTTCACATGGTCGATGTAGTCGATGAAGGTGTAGTTGAGGTAGTCGATGAAGCGTTCTTTGCTTACGGTCTTCGGACAAGACTGCATAATCAGCCCCCGGGTGCCCCCTAGCCCCTCTTGGCTGGAGAGCGTGAGTGAAGATGTTGAGGGTGTTCAGGTTGGACGATGCTGTGGTTGCTTGAGTCCCTTGGGCAAATGTAATTATGGTGAAGCCCTTGGTCCGAAATTGACTGAAGACGAAGCCCCCTAGGCTGAAGTTGATGACAGAACCCTTGGTCCGAAATTGATGAAGGTGAAGCCCCTAGGCCGATGTTTTTGACGGAGCCCTTTGATCTGAAGTTGATGAAGGCAAAGTCCCTAGGCCGAAGTTGTTGGCAGCAGGAGATTTTCTCCCCTTTTGCATCAAGTGTTGATTAACTGCCAACCTGCAAAGTATTGTGCTGCAAGGTTTTGCTATGATATTGATGGAAATTAACATATCCTCCTTGGTAGTATTTTGTTAGCAACAAAAAATCTTTGATTCGGAATGCATTTGCCTTGTCCAGCCCCTTAGGCTGTGGGAAGGTATAACATAAGTTTAAACATATATTTGCAAGTATAGGAAGGATTTCATATGGCTGAATATACGAAGCATGATGAATGTAGTGTAAAAGGAAATACTTACATTGGTAGGAACCTGCATTGTTAGTGGATGAAATATTTTGATAGGGATAGTTACGCATATGAAGGCATGCTATGATTTTCATACTGAATGCACCCAAAATTCGAAGCTTATTTTGATGTATCCTTTCTTTCGAATAGTTTGAAAAGTTTTGGCTTTCTTTGTTCCTGCAAAGACTTTTGTATTTAAGTACATTCAAATCT
This sequence comes from Paspalum vaginatum, assembly GCA_030272315.1. Taxonomy (NCBI): domain Eukaryota; kingdom Viridiplantae; phylum Streptophyta; class Magnoliopsida; order Poales; family Poaceae; genus Paspalum; species Paspalum vaginatum. Next base: position 36,057,006 of record CM059017.1, on the reverse strand, counting down.
CTCCCTTGGGAGCTCAGGCCGTGACCATTTTTTCACTGCACAATGATGCATGCTTGGTATGATTGTAATGCAAAACATATATGTGTCAACAAAGTACGGAATTCATATAGAGGAAGTTATAAAACTTTGGTATGAGAGACTGTGGATAGGAAAAGGAATACAATGTTGAGAACCTGCAAGGATAGCGAATGCAATATATATATATATGTGTGTGTGTGTGTGTGTTACTGATAATTTAAACACATGCAAAAGAGAAACTACGAAGGAAGAGAATACTTACATTAGTGGGTATGCATGGTTAATTACAAGAAATACATTGACAGAGATTATATTGATGATTTAACAAGTGTAGGAGTGTGACTAGGAAAGAATAGAACACTCACATTGGTGGAAATCCTGCATGATCGGCAGAAGGAAAATTTTGACATGAAGATGATTAGGCTCTTCAGAGCCCCTCAGCCCCTTAGGGGGAGCATTGGTGAAGACTAAGCTCCTCAGCCCCTGAGGCCGGCTCAATGTGAGAGAATGCCGAAGATCTCTTGGATGAGGTTGATATTAAACTCTTAGAACTCTGAATGAAGCTTTTGCCAAAGCTCCGAAGTTTCCTTGCGGAAGTTTTCAGTCCCGCAAGGAATCTCTAAAGTGCCATAGTTGATATCCATTCTTATGAATGTTTTGACCTTTCTTGAACTTGATAGGGTTGTGGTGTTGAGCTATTCATAAGAGTCAGGGCTTCTTCATAATTGTGAAAACACGTTGCCTTGACAAGAATATTCAAGGAGCTTGTTTGAACAATGTTCTTCTTTTGCAGATGAGGATATTCTTCTGGAGGTGAAATCCGAAGATGATAAGAATTTTCTTCATCTGAAGGTAATGCAGATGATATGCATGACTTGATTTCCAAGGTTGAAAGAATGGAGTTCTGTAACACCCTGATTTTTGATACATGAAAATCCTTAGCCAAATAATTTAATTCAGTTACACTTGGATGTTTACACATGATACCATAGCTATTTATGCATTTTCTAATTAATCAAGTAAAATGAATCATAGGAATTATTTGTTTGAGCATGCATGCTGCTGCATGATTTCATTGTGTGATTTGGAGTTGTATATTTCAAAATTGAGTTCATTTGCATTTTTCAATATCATTTTGTCTTCTCCAAATACTCTAGAAAAATTCTCTTTTGTTCTTGTTCCTTTTTCTTCACTTCTGGCCTAAGCTGAGAACTAGGTCTCTCTTCCTTTCGCTTTCACCGTGGCCCAGCGTAGCAGCAGCCCAGCAGTAGCCGCACCGCACTGCACCAGCCTCTCCCTCACCCACTGACGCGCTAAGCCCGCTTGTCATCTCTTCCCCTGCGCCTTTCTTTTCTTTTCCCCAGCCTGCTCGCGCGAACGCGCTGTACGCAATGTGGACGCCCAGTCGGAATGGAGCCGGACTCTACCCCGCGCCGTCGTCGCTTGCCCTCCTCCGCAAGACACGGACTCCGCTGATATAAATAGCGCCAACCCCAACATCCGTGCTCACCAAAACCTCCAGCCCTAGCTCACCGCGCTGTTCATCGAATTCAGCTCCAGAATTCGTATCTGCAAGCCACTTCCGCTGACGAGACCTTGTTGCCAAGATCTAAAACAGACATTTTGGTGGTATGGCATGAATCGTGAAGTGGCCGAATATGTTGCTTTGTGTGATATTTGCCAGAGGGTAAAAGCTGAACATCAAAGGCCAGCCGGATTATTATTGCTGCTCAAAATTCTAGAGTGGAAGTGGGAGGAAATTGGTATGGATTTCATCGTCAGTTTGCCGCTCACTCAGAGTGGTTTTTATTCCGCATGGGTTGTGGTAGACAGATTAACCAAAGTGGCTCATTTTATTCTTGTCAAGACCACTTATACATGAGCTAGATTGGCTGAGCTCTATATATCTAGAATTGTGTGCTTGCATGGAGTACCTAAGAAGGTAGTGTCTGATAGGGGGACTCAGTTCACATCTCACTTTTGGAAGCGTTTGCATGAGTCGATGGATACTAAATTAGTTCGGCGTATCATCCGCAGACTGATGGACAGACGGAAAGAACCAACCAGATATTAGAGGATATATTGTGAGCCTGTGCGTTACAGTATGGAACCTAGCTAGGATGAGAGTTTGCCGTACGCCGAATTGTCCTACAACAATAGTTATTAGTCTAGCATCACGAGGTCACCTTTTCAAGCTTTGTACAGCAAACGATGCAGAACGCCGTTAGACTAGGATCAGCGTTGTGAGAATCAAATTTTCAGTCCAAAAATTATAGAAGATGTAGAACGACGGGTGCAGATAATTCGGGAGAATTTGAGGATTGCCCTAGACTAGGCTGAAGAGTTACGCTAATAATCGCCGAAGGGATTTGGAATTTGCAGTAGGAGATTATGTGCATCTAAAAGTGTCACCTATCAGGAGCCTACCCAGATTTAAAATAAAGGAAAAATTAGCACCGCGGTATATCGGTCCAAATAGTTGACCAAAAGGGAGAAGTTGCATTTCAGTTGCATTTACCTGACACGCTATCAGATGTACACGATGTGTTTCACTGTGTCTCAATTGAAGAAGTGTTTGAGAAGTGCCTAGAAGAGCAATCGCAGATGGATGATCTTAATGTGCAAGCTGACTTGACTTACACAGAATATCCAGTTCAGATTTTAGAAAATGGCAGAGAGGGTTACAAGGAAGAGGGTAATAAAAATGTGCAAAATTAAATGGAGTCATCACTCGGCAGAAGAAACTACATAGGAAAGAGAGGACGACACCCGAAACTCTTTGCTAGCCAATCCTAAAATCTCGGGGCGAGATTTCTATAAAGGGTAGGTTCGTAACATCCTGATTTTTGATACTATGAAAATCCTTAGCCAAATAATTTAATTCAGATAGAATTGGATGCATGACACCATAGCTATTTATGCATTTTCTAATTAATCAAGTAAAATGAATCATGTGAATTATTTGTTTGAGCATACATGCTGCTGCATGATTTCATTGTGAGATTTGGACTTGTATATTTCGAAATTGAGTTCATTTACATTTTTCAAATATCATTTTGTCTTCTCCAAATACTCTAGAAAAATTCTCTTTTGTTCTTGTTCCGTTCTTCGTTTCTGGCCTAAGCTGAGAACCAACTCTCTCTTCCTTTCGTTTTGCACCGTGGCCCAGCGCAGCAGCCGCCCAGCGGTAGCCGCACCACACTGCACCAGCCTCTCCCTCACCCACTGACGTGCCTAGCCCGCTTGTCATCTCTTCCCCTGCGCCTTTCTTTTCTTTTCTTTTCTTTTCCCCAGCCTGCTCGTGCGGACGCGTTGTGCGCGATGCGGACACCATTCTGCATGGAGCCGGACTCTACCCCGCGCCGTCGTCACTCGCCCTCCTCTGCAGGATACGGACTCCGTTGCTATAAGTAGCACTGACCCCAACATCCGTGCTCACCAAAACCTCCAGGCCCTAGCTCGCCGCGCTGTTCATCGAATTCAGCGCTAGAATTCGTATCTACAAGCCACTTCCGCTGACGAGATCTTGTCGCCAAGCTTCGCCACAAGGTAGGACGCCAACACAATCAATCCTGGCCTCTGCTTCGCCGTGTATCATCGATTTTGCTCACCAGGACCGCCTGTTTCGTGCAGGAGCCACTGTCGTTCGTCGCCGTTCACCCTCGTTGCCTCCCAGTTGACACAATCTACCCCCGCAGCATCGCCCTGAGGTGAGTATCCTGATCTGCCTACCCGCACTCTCTATTGCACCCTGCACTGTCAACGATTGCTTGCCGATTTTGACCCGCCACGCCTGTCCTGTCACCAGCCGCCACCGGCCGCTGCGCCTTCGCTGCCACCGCCACATCTGCTTCGCCACTCCGTCCCCTTGGTCGCGCGCCTGACCTCGCTCGACCCAGGCCCACTGGAGCCGCAGATACATGGAGCTCCGGCGCGCTGCCACCGTGCCCCTGCGAGTAGCGCCGGCCGAAGCCACTGCCGTCCTCTCTCTCCCCGATCTATTCTAGGCCGTCCGATCTGGATCCAACAGCCCACAACGCTCACGATCCGGGTCAATACCGGTCAGCTTTGCACTTTTGCTAGAGAGCCTCGGTACTTTTAGTTAATTAACCCGCTGTCCAGATCTGCTAGTTTTAGGTCCCTGGTTTTCGCAGTTTAGCCCCTGTAAGATCCAAATCTATTTCAAAATAGCTCTTTAATGTTGTTTTATGCATATCTTTTGCGTTTTAACTTCGTTTTGAGCGATTCTTGAACCCATGGAATCATAGTGAAATGTAGATTAATTCTAAATCCTTTTTAGTCACCGTTTATGATGTTTGGTGTACTGTTTTAGTCATATTGTGCTTATTGCTTGTATGTGTGCAACGTGCTGCAGACGGTCCGCCCGTTTTTGCGGAAAATCAAGCTTGGGAAGCCCCGGAGCAGTTTTTTGCTGAAGAAGGCAAGTATTCCTTGACCTATTTGTCATATTCACAATTAAAACTTACTTTATCGCACAACCCATCATGTTCAACCTAAGGATGACTAGCCACTTATTTTCCTGCCAATATTTCATCCTATGGGAGGGCTGTGATGTGTAGATTAATGCTAGCGCTCAACACATCTTAGTCATGTTGCTAATCTGAATTAATTATTGATGCAATGATGATAAAATTTGATTATTTAGCATCATGGGGCTTGAGCAAGTTTTTTTGGTTTGCTCGAGTGCTTCATCCCTAAGGATCGGTTCGCCAAGCGACCACCCAGGAAGATAGTGCAACCACAAGGGATGGAATAGGACATCCTTGATTGATTAATTAGATGAACTAGAGAGGGTGGTTTGCTTACCTGAAAGATAGCGCGTAAGAGGTGCTGACGGGTTTTAGACTCGCTCTCGTGTTAGGTTGCGGTTTGGTTTATTTGGTCTCATTAGTCACCCTTCAAGAGAGGACTTTTATGCATGGGTAGCAGTAACCTGTAATGGGCGGCTACACTCTAGGGATTCTTTGTAAATGTCTCATAATGAAACCCTACCGATTCATCAAAGGATAATGAATACATGGGGTTTGGCCACCTCTGTCATATGGGAATCATGACTTGTGGGTAAATATATACAACCTATTGAGAGTGTTTAAAACTATTATATAAGCCGTGCTCATGGTTAAGAGTGACCTAGACCCTCACAGATTAGAGTTTTAAAAGAAAACAGCTTATGGTGATTATGGTGATGACGATCGTCATGATGACGGTTTATTTCCATTGTGGGATGTGTTATGCTAATCATTGTTAATAATAAAACTGAACCAATTAAAAACAACTGCTATGCCTCTCCACTATAAAACCAGTACATTTTCAACCTAAACGGAATACTGGCTAGGTATGGCATATACTCACTCTTGCTTTGCTTTATATTATGTTGTATCCATTGCAACCGCTGCTTAGATCCAGAAGGGAGTGGCAGGTGATCCTAATCAGGAGTTCCAAGACTACGACGAGTTCTAGGCTGGTGTGCCATCCGTCAGTCGCCTGTGGAGCATGGTCATCTTCCGTGGTCGTTTAGTCATTCGTTTCGTTAAGAATATTCAGTTTCCGTTAAAGACATTTATGGTCTGTAATAGCTCGTTATGCACTTAAGTGGAAGTACTGGTTGTGATATTACTTATGTTTACGCTGGGTATGTGGTTGAACTGATCCTGGCACATACCCGGTTAGCACATGGTTTTATTCTTAAAACTGGGTGTGACAAGTTCGAAGATTGTCCTCAAAATTGAGATCCGACACTCGAGGCCTGCCCCTCAGGATCTGTTAAAACATTAGTGATACTAGATTTTGGTTATTTTCGTATAGCCCCTGATATCCGAGACTTACTGAAAGCATTCGATATAGAATGTTGGAAATGATATTACAACTATGAATACAATTATAAAAAGTTCTTGCAACTGTTTCTGCAAATGTTATTGCTACACTTAGGCACATATGGCTTTTTAGGCAAAGACACACCTTTTTGCTTACACACTGCGACCTCAGTCGACTTTATTGAGATGTTTGTTTATTTTTGCCTTGCTCACTTTGTGTTGACACAAGGTCTTTCTTTCAAGCATGGGTGATTAGATCGTAAAGGACAAGCAATTAGCTAAATTTTACTACCGATACTATGATGATTGGCCACAAAATGAAGTGAGAGGATACCATCTAGAATTTCTGAAGATGACATCGAAATAATTATTTCGAAGGTAAGACCCAATCTGGAGATAATGTCCAACCAAAAATAACATTGCTTTCGAAGATAACATCCTGAAGCTCAATCCAAGGATAATATCCGAAAATTTAATTAATCTGAAGATAACATAGAAAATTTCACTTCCGAAGATTAAGTGCAAAGATAAAGTCCAGAATCTTGATCCGAAGATAGTGTTTGGAAATTCCATCCGAAGATCCAATTGATTCAATCCGATGGCGATGTCCAATTGACTTGAAGATAATATCTGGCTCATCCGAAAACAGTATCCAACTGATTTGATTGCATGATTGAATTCCGATGTATGAGAAGAGATAAACTTGTCCCTACAAAAAAGGGTTAGTCCAAAAGTGCTTCAATTGAAATATAAGACAGTCTGAAAGAGCTTCTCCTCATGGGAGAAGGTAAAAAAGAAGAGAAGCTTTTCCTGCACAACAAGGTTAGTACTTTAATACGAAGCTATTTCAACTGGCATGTGCTGAAAAATGAACTCCGAAGATGGTATCCAAAAACATGGGTTGGAAAGACGGTAATTGAGTTAGAATTCTGCTGCATGAGAGAGATATTAATCCGAAGGTATTGCGGTGGAAATGTAGGATACTCGTAAAAGAGCTTCTCCTCATCGGAGAAGGTAAACAGGAAAGAAAATTTTCCTAAAAAATAAAGTTAGTGTTCTAATAAGAAGGTACTTCAATGGCAAAAGAGAAGCTTCGAAATACTACAAAAGAAGATTTTCCACTTGGGATAAGCTAAAAAGAATGCAAGCTCTTCCTGCAAACATCAACTTCGGGGTCATTGAATTTCGAGAGCTAAAGCTAGAAGCATGTATGTACTTGCTATGGAATCATATGGTAGAAGATAGATACTTAGCTGAATTGGATCTTCGATGCTTCGAAAATTAGAACTTGTCTTGCTGAGTTTGAAAGTGCATTTTTCGAAGATAATAACCAAAAGTTTGCTTCGGAGTTGATTTTTCAGAGATGACATCCAAAAACTTGCTTCGGCGATGATAACATGAAAAGCTTGTTTTCAAAAACTTCGGTAATGATATCCTCAATCTCTCTGAAGATACTATCTGAAAATCTGATCGGAAGATGACAACTGAAAATTCAATCTGAAGATGATATTTGAAATCTGAAAGTTTACTCCGAAGGTGCTATATGAAGGTCCAATCTAGAGATGACAACTAAAAATTCAATCTGAAGGTGATATTCAAAACCTTACTTCTAACTATATCCGAAGTTGAATTCTGAAATCCTATGAAAAAAACTCTGCAAAGAAGTTAGCCTCCGAGGATATATAACCATGTTCATTTATTGTATGACAACGCGTGCAGAAACTTTGGGGCCTGAAAATTTAATTTTCTAGGCCGATTTTTCGCATAAATAAGTTCTTCGTACCTTGCAAAGATGGGGATAATGAGATGCGAAATTTTCTGTAGATTTCTGAAATGTACTTATTTGCCCTATTTTGAGTCCGTATGAGAAAGTTATGACCGTTTTACTGAAGGGCACGAAAAAGAGTTTACTAGGACGAACATGTCATGCAAAAACGGATGGCTCCTTCTCAAAAATTACAGAGATGTTTGGGGATATTTATCTGGGCCAAAGGGACGAGCAGCACTGAGCCGAAAAATCTGAAGCTTATTAATTCTGAATCTCATGTATCTTAGATGCCGAAGCTCTGAAATCCCAAAGATGCCACGGTTGCACCGAGTATTCGAAATCCGAAGCTATTAAATCTGAAGCTCATTTATCTAAGGTTCTGAAGCTGTGAAATCCGAAAGGTGGCACGGTTGCATCAAGTATTTGAAATTCGAATCTATGAAATCCAAAGCTCATGCATCTCATCAAATCTGAAAGGTTCCAAGGTTGCACCAAGTGTATGGAATGCATCAACCTTCGTCTTGTTAACAACTTCATCTCTTTGCCTGCTCAAAAATACTGATTCTAAAGAGAGGATGAAATCCTAGTTTTAATGAGTATGACAAGAATGATCCAACTTCGGCATGCATAGCAAAAATACGAAGCCAAAATTTGAATAAAGCGTACAAGGCATGATGTCTAAATAGAAGATCCGAAGGTTTGACTACATGCAAAGTTTGAAGCTTGTGCGAAATGCAGGATCCGAAGCTTTAGCTAAATGAAAGATCCGAAGCTTATGTAGAAGGTATATTAGTACCATATTTTTTGACATGCTCGGAATGAACTTCGAACAACAACTAGGAACGAACTTCGGATCACACTTGGGTCCCTTTGGTTACTTCAAGGTTTGTATTCTAGAGAAGTAGAGAGAAATGGAACCTTCATCGACCAAACGTGGCCAATTTGTTACTTCAATGTTTGTATCTTATAGAGAGAGAAAATATAGAACCTTCTCGCCATGGCCCCCTCAAAGCCGAAGCACAGTGGGTGCCAAATGTTGGGGTCTAGCCTCGGATTTAGGTAAGGACTAGCTAGCTTCGGAATTAAGACCGGGGTTAGCTTCGAACTCAGAACAAAGTTTCATGCCACCAACATATATAATAAAACCTGGTTCATGAGGGAGAGGGAAGAAGGTTCATCCTCCATTTCTCTTACTCATCCTCCCCTTTTATAGGAAGGAAGGGGAGGCACTCCCTTGAAGTGGCAAGGTGGGACAAAACATGTATTACAAGTGTTACATGGGCCTCTTGGGCCTTTTTCCATTGGGGAGGAATAGCGCTAGCTATATTTCCTCCAACACGACCGAGTACTTGTGCTTAACGCACATGATAGTCCGATGGTTCAACACACACCAGACAGTCCGGTGGTGTACCACCAGACCATCTGGTGGTCTCAACAGTCAGATTTCAAGTCCAACGATCGACTCAAGGCTAATCAGGTGCATGCACCGGATAGTCCGGTGATGTACCACTGAACAGTCCGGTGGTCGCGGTCAATGCAGATCAACTTGCACCAAATGGCTAGTTTTGAGGCTTTGGCTATTTATACCAACTTAGCTGGCCTCCATTCTATGGTCGGTGACTCCTGAGCATATTGAGTGTTGAGACACATTTTCTAAATCCCAACCATCACTAGAGCTAAGTAGACACATCTCGGCATAGCTAGAGCTTGTGAGCTTCTTTACTTAGGCCTTGTTATGACATAGCCTTTGTTGCAACCAAGTGTGTGCATTATCTGTAACTACGTGCACGTCATCTTTGGCGGCTTGTAGTCTTGCGAGACCCTTTGGAATGTGGAGTGGCCGCCACCTTACTTGTGAAAGGGAGGGAGGCCCTCGTCGTTTTGGCCAAAAGTTCACCTAGTGGAGACGGCAATGATTGTCCGAGAGAAGGTCCATGGAAGACCCCAATGACTCTATCCATGTTCTACCCTTGCGAGGGCGCTGCCGCTGTCCTTGCAAGGGCTACGTGAGAGAAGGGCTCACGTGGGTGTGTACAGGTGGTGAACCACCGGACGGTCCAGTGGGCTGAGTTTACTCAAAACCCATGAACACGCCCTCGGTCTAGAATGTCTAGCACAGGTACCAGACGGTCCGGTGGGTTATTTTACCTAGGGAGGCCTAGACTAACCCTAGGCCCAAAACGTCCGGCGAGTGCACTGGACAGTCTGGTAGGCATTAAGACCACTGGCCAAGACTCTAAGGACACAACGCAATTTTTCAGTCCACCAGACGGTATGGTGGATAACCACCGGACGGTCTGGTGGCTTATAAAAAACTTGTTTTTCAGCGCTATTTTGAATCGAAAACTTATGGAAATTTTTTCGAGGGTTTTTGTTTGATTCAAACGACAGAGGTGTGTGTGTGTGTGTGTGTGTTTTTTTTAGCATATTTAAGTAAGATTGAGCTTTAGTACAAAGATGCACTCAAAACTGAGAATGACTCTAGTATGAAGTGCATCAAACTACTCACCTTGACCCTCCTTAATAGTATAGCTTAACTAGAAACTAGCAAAGAAACCTCTAAGTGCCCTTCCTTCAACTTAGAGCTAACAATCCTTGATCTTCATGCTAGATCAACAATTCCAAAGCTGACCTTCATGAATTTTGAATTGAAGGGTTTCATTTGGTTACCAATGAGCACAATATTAAGTATAATCCCTTCGTGTCATGAACTCATTAGTAAGAAAGTTAAGTTGTGATTAGTTACTGAAACATCTACCTCTTAGGGTCATGTTTCTCACAATCTCCCCCTTTTTGGTGATTGATGATAACATAAGAGTAGAGCTTAAAAAGTAAACGAAGTTAAGTACGAAGCTTGAAATAAATGCATGAAAGAAACATACAATGTCCACAAACAAAGGATCCATAGACATGGTGAATAAGAGTCATACACAAAAGCCAAATACCATGTCAATGAGTCAACATCCAAAATAAAACATCCAGCCGGGGTCCTAGCTATACATCAAAAGACTAAGACTAACTCTCATAGCTCCCCCTAGCTGCTAAACTCCCTAGTTCTACTCACTCCCCCTAAACATGACTCTCCCTCTTTGGTACCAAATAGGGAGTCCTACGAGCTCGACGGAGGAGGAGCACCCAGAGGAAGACCACGAGTAGCTGCCAAAACATAGTGGTCGAGTGAGGCATCGTCGTCAGACTCTGTAGCAGCTTCGTCAACTACCTACTCGATATCTGGATCTAGGACGTAGGGTGCAGCGAGCGAGACAGAAGCAGTCGGAGTAGCTGTCATCGTTGTTAGGGCTGGTGCTGTAGCATTAGTCGTCAAGTAGGTCGTAGAGGCAGAGTGAAAGCTCAGCTCAGTCGACTGAGAGGTAGCAAGGGTCTCGGGCGCAGGCACAAACGACTCTGGAGCTAACGATGCAGGCTCAGACTGAGAAGTGGCGCTTGTGATAGGTGGCTACCATGAAGTCAAGAATTGGCTGTCCTGAGCCGGAGGCATTGTCAAGGGCAGCAAAGTGCAGAGTGCCAATAGGCATTTGTGACATCTCCATCTGAGGGGCACTCGCTAGCAATCCAGAGTAAGAGAAATCAACTCGAAGTGCTGATCGCTCTACTGCTGTTGCTGTGCAAACCTCTCATCTACCCATCTCTGCTGCTCCATTATCAACTGAAGTACTGAAGCAATATCAGATAGAGTAGCAACCTATGCAGCTGTGACTAGCGATGGAGGTGAGGGTGGTGGAGGAGCATGCGAGCCACCTGTCCTATGATCGTGAGGTAGGATAGGTAGATGTGGTGCACGCTCGTCATCTGAAGAGTCGTTCCCAATGTCCTCATCTGCAATTGTCGCTCCCCTGACTCCAGTACTGTCTCTGTCTCTATAGCTTGGGGGGAGGACACAGGCTAAGGACCCTGAGGTGGTATAGGACCCTGCATAGGGGCGCTGGGAGCTGCCGGTGCATGAGCCTTGTATGTTAGAAAAGAGGTCTAGATCCTCTAAAAGGTCCTGCAATGTGGTAAGGGCTTGTCGGCTGGATCATGATCAATCTGACTCAGCATGTGGGAAATGAAGTGTGCATATGGAAAGCTGTGTTGAGAACCCATCCCATCGGTGATCACTTCCTCTATCTCTGCTCCACACAAAATCGTATACTCCCGTGGAGAGCTCTGAGCAAGTGCTGTTGCAAAGTGGTAATCCCCTCTCTGTATCCCTCTCGAGGTAACAGGCTCTTCCGCATCGCTCAATGGATCAGGTTCACTGCTGGAGTCAAGGCTGCTGGTGTCCACTCCTAGGCATGCTCACGAAACAGAAAAGCTACCTCAATGTCTGACAGCGCTATCCGCTCATTCTTGGAGCGGTGAGGGGGCTCTGAGTCCCCGTAGACATCAGTGTGGAGGCGACACTCTGAAAGCTCAAGCTCAAGTAGCAGCACCATGTTCTACCTATATAGATGAATCGGCTATCCATGGAACATGAACTGAATGAAGGTTCTCTCTGGATCAATGTAGAGTGTGGTGTAGAAAACGCAAACCTAGTCCTCCACGAACTTGTGATGGTGTTCAAGCGGATCTGCTAGGGTAGGAATGTGAGAGAAATAAGAAAATGGGTTCTGTCCAGTCATATTCCCCTTCTTTGAGATACTGAGCACGACATGCTGGAAAAGACCCATGCCAGCATAACGGGAGCTCTCGTAGAGGGAGGCCTGGACCAAGGTCTGAAACCTAGGGTCTACTCTCTCATCGCGCTGCTCTGGCTGCCACTGAGACTCTATGAGATAGTAGTGAAGCTTCTTGAGCATCCTACTCTTGTAGGTCCTGTAATCTGATAGTTGAGCATCCCCTATGAGTAGGGGTGGTGCCGAAATGGAAGAGAAGGAAAACCTCTCCCAAACAGAAGCTGGTGACTATGGCTCTGCCCTCTCTGCCTGACTATGAGCCTCTTCCTAAGCCTCTGCCCGTGCTGCTCTCACTGCTGCTACCTCTGCCTCCTGCTGAGCAATGATCTCATCTGGAGACATGATCCCTCGACGTTGTTTCTGTCGGGGCTGGCTCAGAGGTGTACCGTGCTTGGTGCGCGCCTTGGGAGTAACCAGAGGTGGACGCACACCGCGGGGAGGGTTCTGATGAGGCTCTCCAATATGTATCCCCCCTCCCCCGCTCGATGGCTCTATGTGGAATCAAAACCATCGGCTGCCCTCTTGGTAGCATCACGTTCATGCTCCTCCTGCGTGCGTTTCCTTTTCTTGCTCTGCTCGAGGGCAACTGCCTTGCCCTTGTCTTTCTTGTCTTCCCCCAGCTATATATATTTAACGAGAGATAGATAGGCATGAAGAATTAAGTGAGTAGACTTTTAACTAAACAAAGTAAGACCAAGAGCAAGAATATGAGTTTGTGAAAATGTAGCATGCCACGTTGATTTTCTAACCTAGAGAATTTTTTAGTTAGACTGTGTAACCATCTCACACTAAAACCAAAATTCTCATGTCCATGAGTCGTAATCAACGTGTAAATTTATTCCTTTTAGAACCACATGCTACAAATCCAAAGAATCAAAATCCTAGTTAAGGTCGAGGGCAAGGTAGCACGAGGTAAGAAAAGAATCGAAGCTCACCACGAAGATAGAAATGAGGACCCCGACGACAAAGAAAGATGGCCGGCACGGTTCGACAGAAGAAATGGCGGTCGTGCCTATGGCACGGCACTAGCGGCAGCGGCTAGGGCATGGTGCGGCACTGGTGTTGGTAGGAAGCGGCGGTGACACAACACTGGCAGCGGCAGCGCGAGGAGTGGCGGCACTAGGGACAACTGCATGGGGAGCAGTGGTGGCGGCGTAGGGAGATGGAGGCGTCGCGGGAAGCGGCGATGACAGTGCAAGGGGCAGCATCAGCGCGAGTGTGGCGACTGCTGGTGGTGGGATGAGACAGCACCACGAGAGGTAGTGGCGGCAGTTAGAAAACAGGATCGGGCGTGGGCGCGAGCGAGTGGGAGTGGGGACAAAGGAGACCGGGCCCATGACTTAAAGGCTTAAAAGCAAGGTCCACCTTTGGCCTCGAAGAGCCCCTGGACGGTTCGGTGGATGGTTCGAGGCAAGCACCGGACTAAATGGACTGAGAGGTGCAGCACGAAGAAACTTGTGAGAAGAGCCACTTGACGGTCCAGTGGATGCCACTGGACAAAATAGCCCGAGAGATGCACAGGAGGGGAAGGGCTGCTTAAGGAGGCACCAGACAGTCCGGTGGTGAGCCACCTGATGGTCTGGTGGCACCAGACTGCTTGAGGAGGAAAGAGCATAGAAGACATTTGTAAGCATCGGACGGTCCGGTGGTTACAAAGAGACACTAAAACAGCTCCTTTTCTTATCCAACTTTTTAAGCTTCAAATAAACATAAGAATGGACAGACCAAGGTGAAACCCTTACCCCTCAAACACTCAAAACTAGTTGCATATTCACTTGCTTTTTATAGTTTTTGATTTTTCAAGCATGAACTCCAAATTCAAGAAAATTGGTAATTAAGATCCAAAGAAATGTATGAGTCTTTTCCTATGAGAGCTAGAGATGAAATTAACTCCTGTCCCATGGGAACTTGACTCAATAGGCATGAAAAACAATGCCAAACCGTTAATTTAATCTCTTTTCATGATTTGAGATGCTTGCACTTGAAATAAGTCTCGATATCATCAAGAGTGCTCCTTTGTGACACTACCAGATGCAATGCAAGTGCAAGCTACCAATGAGCATGGATAGGAATTTAAACATGCGTGCACATCTATATGACAAGGAATGCAATGCACGCGAAAATTTAAATATACAATTGCCATATTACTTCCCCCCAAGGTTCTTCAAGAGGAGCCATTCTACATGCCATGAGCGAAAATTAGACTACCAGCTCATGCAAGACCCTTATTCCTCTCTATCTTGCAGTGGTTAGGCAAGTGACTAGTATATACATATGAATGCAAATTATATGGCATGGCAACTTACATGACGTTTCTAGCATCTATCATGTTGAGCTGACTTCGCAACCTACAAAAGTTACTCTCATGTAATGTTTTCATGAAGATGTCTGCCAAGTGCTCCTTAGTTCCCACACTCCCCAAGAGGATATCTCCCTTCGTGGCATGGTCCCTTATGAAGTGATGGTGGATATCTATGTGCTTTGTGCTAGAGTGTTGAACCGGGTAATTGGCAAGTGTTGACGGCACTTAAGCACGGCAAACCTTATACTGCAAGCGACGGTACCGTGTGTACCTTTTCCCCAGGATGAGTACCATGGGTTTTGTCAATCCAGGAAACGAACTAATTGAGAACTAATTAACAAGAGTTTATGGTAAACTAAGGGTATAAAACACGACTATAATCTACCTCTAAACTAGCCCTAAGCTACATCTAATCCACGTCTAAACTATACTAATACTATAAGATAAGCAATTAGAATAGAACTAGAACACCAATTAAGGGGTATTAACTAGAGTCTAATCAAGCTCTAATTGAATCCAAGACATGCATGATATGGGCATCACAAATAGATAAGAACAACGAGATAACTAGTAGCTCAAGGTAGAAATAAGCATGATCAAGCATAAACTTCATAGCATGATTAAATCAAGATCAATCAACCTAACCCCCTAGATCAAGTTTAGCCTTTCCCTGGGCTCTACTGTCACTAGTAACCAGGTAATCGATGAGAAACTCTCAACAGGCATACATAATTAGAGAACATGCTTCTAATTACTTCACATAGTCTAATAACATAATTAGCTCAACTAGAACCTCTAATCACCATGATCACAAGAACTAGATATACAACTATATCATTAGTAAGCTAGATCAATGATCAATAACACTAGAAGAATATAACCCTTAATGACATGCTCTAATTAACATGCATCTAGACCTAAAGTTAATTAGAGCTAGAACAAGCATAATTAGAACAAGAAGATGATAATTAGACAAGATCAATGCTTCATTAATAAATTGTATCATACTTACAACCATGATCATACCTTCCCTTGATGATACAATTAGACCTCTGGAGCTAGGTAATTAGAGCACCGTGCATGGCCTCTAATCACCTCTATGAACTAGAAGAACTCTAATCCTAGACTAGAAACTCGACCCTCTACTCTCCTCTAGTTGTTGTCCCTCTTCTCTACATCTTGTCGCCTTGATAATGAATTGGATCCCCGATCTCAGGGCCTATGCTAACTATTTATACCCTAGAGAAGACGTGGTAGAAAGGAAATCAGAAACTGACGTAAAAAGACCATGGGTCGGCCAACTTAGAGGGGGTAGGGTCGGCCGACCCCTTGCCTTTTTGGCTCCTCTCGTGCTCATCTTTTCTGAAGTCGGTTGTTACTTGATTTGATGAATAAATGGCCACTGCATGTGGGCCCTAGGTCTTTGGAATCTTCGGTATAAGTCGGTTTGTGCCAAATCTTCCATGTTTGAGCATATCTTCATGATTTCCCGAGATCCTTTGGCAAAACGCTTCCACATCTTTCCTTATAATGTTGAATCAAAGCATATCCCCGAAGATCTCCTCCACAAGCTTCAAAAAGGGGGGTGGCTCGGCCGACTTTGGGAGGGTAAGGTCGGCCGACCAGGACTCCTCTTCTGTCCGATTATTTCCATCTTTCGCGGGGACGTTGCTTGATGCCTAAGTAATGCTTGTGCGGGGCCTCTTGGACCTTTAGGGCTTCTGGAATCTTCATAATGGGCCGAACTTTGACGAAGTCTTCTAGCCTTTGACATATTTGACATCTTATTGAATAAATATCTTAATTTTCTTGTAGTTCTTGACACTTCATTGAATCTTTTGATTAGGAAGCCTTGATCCACAAAGAGGGGCTATGAGTACACCAAGCCTTCCTTGTTCTTCATCTTCCATTCATGTCATCTAGAGGTCTTTTCTTACTCGAAGTGGATCATGGTGAATTTCGTGAAAAATTGGTCTAAAACCTGTAAAAATCACATGTAGCATATTTCCGAGACAATATTGCAAAATCCACAATTATCGGTGATAAATATTAGTGAAAGATATAGTTGACGCATAAAAACAGTGAAAATCCATATAAAATGATGCATAATTTTCATACATAAGCCGCGTCAACAGCGAGCTTAATGGGGCTCTCGTTGTCACAAAGGAGAGGAACCCAAGAGATCTTCACACCAAAGTCCAAAAGTGTTTGCTTCATATATAGAATTTAGGCACAAGAAGACCCAGCTGCTATATACTCTGCCTCCGCAGTGGACAAGGACACACAATTCTGCTCCTTGGAGGACCAAGAAACAAGTGATTGCCCTAGCAAGTAGCAACCCCTAGAGCTACTTATGTGCTCAACTCGATATCCGGCAAAGTCTGAATCTGAGTAGCCCAAAAGTTCAAGACTAGCACCCTTGGGGTACCACAAACCTATGCTAGGGGTGTGTTTGAGATACCGAAGAATCCTTTTCACCATGGAGAGGTGGGATTCTTTGGGATCGGCTTGGAAACGAGCACACAAGCACACGCTAAACATGATATCCGGCCTAGAAGCACATAAATACAACAACGAACCTATCATGGACCGGTAGAGGGTTTAGTGCACCTTGATGCCGCTATCGTCGGTGTCAAGATATATATTGGATGCCATGGGAGTGCTAATTGGCTTGCAATCATCCATCTTGAATCCCTTGAGTAGATCTATGGCGTACTTTTCTTGATAGATGAATGTCTATTCCTTTAATTGCTTGATTTGAAACCCAAGGAAGAAGGTAAGCTCATCAATCGTGGACATCTCAAACTCTTTTGCCATCATATTGCCAAATTCCTTGCTAAACTCTTCATTTGTTGAGCCAAAGATAATATCATCAACATATACTTGGCAAATAAATAGGTCATCATCCATCTTTTTGGTGAATAGGTGGTGTCAAAACGGCCAATCTTGAACCCTTTCTCTATTAGAAAGTCCCTAAAGCCTCTCATAGAAAGCTCGAGGTGCTTCTTTAAACCATAGAGAGTTTTTGATAACCTATACACATGATTGGGATGATTTGGGTCCTCAAAACCAGGTGGTTGCTCAACATATACTAGCCCATGCACTCTTCACATCCATTTAATATAGCTTCTTGTCATGGTGAGAGGCATAATCTAGTAAGAACTGAATAGCCTCTAATCTTGCAACCGGTGCAAAGGTTTCTCCAAAGTTAATGCTTTGAATTTGAGAGTAACCCACTAATCTTGCCTTGTTTCTCACAATGTTGCCTTCATCATCTTGCTTATTTCGAAACACCCACTTTGTTCCAATGACTCTAGCACCCTTTGGTCTTGCTTCAATTGTCCAAACTTTATTTCTTGTGAAATTGTTGAGCTCTTCATGCACTGCATTTACCCAATCCGGATTACTCAAAGCTTGATCAACATTCTTTGACTCAATGCTAGTGACAAATGAGTAGGCTTGCCAAAATGATGCAATGCTGCGAGATCTTGTTATGACTCCTTTTGATACACTACCAATGATGAGATCCTTGTGCATGCGCACTTGTAAATTAACCTCTTCTTTGAGGTGCCACTTGAGGTGCTTGTATCAGTGCATCAACATTCTGAGCTTGTTCTTCAACTTGCTCTTGTGCTTCATTTAGAAGTGGATCATCTCTGTTTACTACCAACTTGAGGTGCCATTGATGAAGACGGTTGATCAACAATTTGTACCTCATTTTCATCCCTATTTGGTTTGATGCCACCGATTGGCATATTATTCGTAGCCCATGCAAGTGGTGTGGGAGTCATGTATCCACGGGTATCTCATGTAGACGAATTGTAGCCACTCTGCTAGATGCGTCGAGTGGGCTGCCTTAGAGCCCATGTTGTAGGACGACGTGAGTTGCCAATTGTAATCCAATTAGGACCCTTGATTTGTCCCAAGCTCCTCGGTCTATATAACGGGAGGTAGGAACCCTAGTTCGGGGTGACGACATTAGATCTCGGATTAGGCCATCAAGCAATACAATCCACGTACAGGATGTAGGGTTCAGCGATTTGATTGTCCCGAATTTGTCTAAATCATTGTGTTCTTTGTTCTGTATACCGTCGCACTCTTCTTGCGCACACTCTACTGAAATCTAAACCATCACGTGGTCTATCCCACGGTGAGCTAAAAATATGAAACACCCGTCAGCTGGCGCGCCGGATAGTCGCTGAATTGCGCGAGATTATGAGTTCACGATGGCTATTTTCTTCGAGGTACAAACTCGTCTTCGCCGAGATCGAACAGCAAGCTCGATGACCGAGGATTTCTTTGTCAGAGTTCAATCATACGTAGCGTCTGGATGCAATCACGTTCTTCCAGAGCATAGTACAAGATCAAGTCTCCCATACATCACCAACACGGGGCATAGTCCAGATTCGTTGGAAGGCCATGCAGGAGGGCGGCGGCGTCTATCAATCTTCGCCGGTGCCTGGTCATGTTGCTAGTAATTTCTCCGGCAAAGATAGCAGATCAAGAATATATCATGTTCGCTACCTCGATCTGTTAAATTATGGTGGTGGAGCTGGGAAGCGCATTGCTGATTTGGGGCAGGTATTACAAGATCCAAACTGTCATGTTCGCTACCTTCGCCGTTCCGGATGGAGCGGGTAAGGATTCCACCAGAGCAGTATTTGTGGGATAGAAGCCGTATCAATTTCCACCTTAATCAATCCGGACTCCGATTAGATTTCAGTCGCCGAAGTCATTCTTGGACTCCGGAGCCAAATCAAAGTCAGCTGGTGCTGATCACGTGGGAGCCTGATCAAGTAACCACCAGTTGCCATGCATGCGTGCGTGGATTCTATCTCGTGCAGAAATATATAAAAGTAAAAAAGGCAAAACGTCATGGAAAGCCGGCGCACGCGCGCGCTGGGTGCATGAAACCAGATCCCCATCATCAATAATGAAAAATACGCAAACCTCTCAGCAAGTTCCGTCGACACAATGGCACTCCCGGGTTGCACCAAAACCACTCGACGACATCCAGGAAGCTAAGTTATTTTGATATTTAAATTATGCATTTAGATATGCAATTGATTTTTCTTATCTGATTGGTCTGGCCAGGCACTCTAAATATTATTTATCTTTGATTATTTCCTCTGCAAATGATATTACTCACATTGTTTTTTAATTATTATTTTAGGAAAACGTTTCATATAATGTGCTGAGGCAATGCACTCGGCGCTATCGTTGATTACCTTCATCTCTAAATCAGAGCATCTCTCGCATCCGCACATATCAGATATGCACTGAGGAACAACAGAGGCCTGTTCTCCATCAGCGCACCCTGTGCATGCAGAGCCAGCCGGTTCTGGTAAAGTCGCTTGCATATATTCTCAGACGATTATCTCTAGCCCACACTCGGAAGCTGTCAGTTACTGCTCAAACCTAATATCAAACTTAGCGGCCATAGGCTGGGCTAGTCTGAACAGCTTATTTATTTTAATATTTAATTATGCATTTAAATATGCAATTAATTTTTGTTTATCTGACCAGTTTATCCGGTCACTTTGAAATTATATCTGAGTATTATTTTTGCAAACAATAGTACTTGGATTACCCCTGATCATTATTTTAGGAAAATATTTCACGTCGGAGCAAATATCTACGACGCACTAAAGCAATGTACCAGCGCTATCACTAATTATCTCAGACTCTGAATTTCCGCCAGCAAGACAATAAGTCCTCTGTGGTGAAGGGCTCTGAGCCATCAACTGACACCATTATTAGATCAATTAGATTATTTATGGATCACTCGTATTATTTATTATTTATCACCGGATTAATTTTGGATCACCCGGACCGCTTATATACCACTTGGATTATTAGTTGACTGCTCAGAATTTCTTCAAGACACGATGCACTAGTAATGTGCTTCTGTTATTTAAGCCGGATCAAGTGGTACTCTCCGGTGAAGGGATTAGTAATCCCGTCTCTTCCATTAGCCCGAGCAGGTCTCCTTGATGCTACAACAACTAAGTTCCAATGAATATATTCTGAATCATAAGCACTCAATGTTTTTATATTCCGAGTCATAAGCACTCGATGTTTTATATTCCGAATCATAAGCATTCGAAGTTTTTATATTCTGAGTCTTAAGCACTTGATGTTTTTATATTCCAAGTCTTAAGCACTCGATGTTTTTATATTCCTAGTCTTACGCACTCGATGGCGCACAATTTTATTCGAGTCCTAAGCACTCGATAACAAAGGCCGAGTGGCCATAAGCACTCAAATTTGTACCGAAACTTAAGATTCGAAGTTGTATCCCGAGTCCTAAACACTCGACGACAAAGGCCAAGTGGCCACAAGCACTCGTTGTTTTCTGAGTCCTAAGTACTCGATGAGCATATCCAAGTCCTAAGCACTCGATGACACAGGTTAAGTGGCCACAAACACTCATTTATATCCGAATCCTAAGGTTCGAAGCTATATTCCGAGTCCTAAGCACACGATGAGCGTATCGGAGTCCTGAGAACTCGACGGCGTGAAAACTTTTCCAAGTCCTAAGCACTCGACGACAAAGGCCGAGTGGCCACAAGCACTCAATGTTTTGAGTCTTAAGCACTTGATGAGCGCATCCGAGTCTTAAGCACTCGACGACATGAATAGTTTTCCGAGTCCAATGCACTCGATGATCAGGCCAAGGCGCTGCCTACGATAAGCGTCTGAAGTAATCATGTACTAAGACGTATGCTGCAACTGAAGTTGTAATGAATACTAGGCCACGTCTAATGCACCTGACTGATCAGGTTTTCGCACTGCCTAGAATAAGAGTCCTAAGTACTTAAGTATTAAGACTTCCATTACAACTAAAGTTGTAATGAATGAATCAGCATCCGAGTCCTAAGTACTCGATGCACTACCTAAAGGCACTCTACGGCTATTAAGAGTCTGAAGTACTCAATGTCTCAAGACATTCTACTGCAACTGAAGTAGTAATGATCGGGGTCGAGTCTTAAGCACTTAGGTTCCCCTGCATGATATAAGCTGATGTCAGAGTCTAAAGCACTCGAAAAGGCATATAAACACAACAAAACTGCAATCTGACGGAGCCCAGAGCACTC
Source organism: Paspalum vaginatum (assembly GCA_030272315.1). Lineage (NCBI taxonomy): Eukaryota > Viridiplantae > Streptophyta > Magnoliopsida > Poales > Poaceae > Paspalum > Paspalum vaginatum. Next base: position 36,035,311 of record CM059017.1, on the reverse strand, counting down.
GATGTTTTTTGAGTCTTAAGTACTTGACGTCTCCTCTGAGCTACTTCGCCACACTTTGACTCAGTGGCTACTCCATATGGAGTCCATCTACTACTTCGACTCGGGGGATCCGCCACCCAGCTCGCGACGTGTTTCCGCTAATCGGCCTCTTCATCACCCCACCGACTACTTCGTCGACTTGAGGGCTCCGTCACCCGGCTAGCGACGTGTTTCTGCTAGCCAACCTCTTCGTCGCCCTACCAACTGCTTCATCGACTTGGGGGCTCTGCAGCCTGGTTAGCGACGTGTTTCCGCTAGCCAACCTCTTTGTCGCTCCATCGACCTGGGGGCTCCGTCGTCCGGCTAGCGATGTGTTTCCGCTAACTGGCCTCTTTGTCGCCCCACCGACTGCTTCGCCGATTTGGGGGCTCTGCCGCCCAGCTAGAGACAAGTTTCCCTGAGTCAGCCTCTTTGTCGCTTGGTCAGTTGCTACTTTGACTCGGGGGCTGCGTCGCTCGGCTAGTGACGTATTTCCACTAGTCGGCCACTCCGCTGCCTCACCGAAATTTTTTGAATCATATATTTGGCGACATGTTAGTCGAAGCAGTTCAAACCTTCAAGTTGATTGCTGCTCAAGTCAACATGAAGCTTGGGGGCTACTCCACATGGAGTCCATCTGGTGATGTCCTCCATATTATGATTTAAAGATTTCTTGAAGGGAGCAGACTCCATGAAGACCTTGAAGACGATTTTTGCTGAATCCTCATGAAGTTCAGGGGCTTGTGGGAGTCATGTATCCACGGGTACCTCATGTAGATGAATTGTAGCCGCTCTGCTAGATGGGTTGAGTGGGCTGCCATAGAGCCCACGGTGTAGGACGACGTGGGCTGCCAATTGTAATCCAACTAGGACCATTGACTTGTACCCCAAGCTCCTCAGCCTATATAAGGGGAGCTGGGAACCCTAGTTCGGGGAGGGGACATTAGACCTCGGATTAGTTCATCAAGCAATACAATCCACATACACCCCATACAGGACGTAGAGTTCAGCGATTTGGCTGCACGAACCTATATAAATCGTTGTGTTTTTCATTCTGTACACCATCGCGATCTCCTTGTGCACCCTCTACCGATCTCTAAACCATCACGTGGTCTATCCCATGGTGGGCTGAAGGTACGAAACACCGTCAAGTGGTTCCTCATCTACATTCGCACATGAGCAAGCCTTCTATGCCACAACCAACCCTTGGAAGTCTTGGAAAACAAACATGCTTGCAAATTGGCCTTCTTTGAGTTGAAATCAACAAGGTATAGATTTTTATGCTTTAAACCCTTAAAGTTATCTTCACCACCATCAATTTTGCTCACAATCACTTCATTTGGCATGAATAGGAATTGGAAACCCAAATCACATAATTAACCAACAGACAAGAGGTTGAAGTTCAAAGAATCAACTAGAAGTACATTGGGAATTGAATGATCACTTGATATCTCAATCTTGCCCAAACCTTCAACCTTGCCCTTTGAATTTTCACCAAATGTAATCTTGTCAAATTCCTCTACCTTGTCACAAAGTGAGGTGAACATCTAGGAATCACCGGTCATATGTTGTGTAAATCCACTATCCATCACCCAATGTAATCCACCGGTCTTGTAGTTGACCTACACATAAGTAAATCAAGCTTGAGACTTGGGCACCCACTTGAGAATAGGTGCAACTTTAGACTTAGGTGTCCATTTCTCATTAGGTGAAGGAGGCAACTTGGGAATGAATGACTTGGGCACACATAGCTTCCTTGGCCTAGACTCATCCTTCTTTCCCATAAAGTGAACTTTTACTTGTCCCCTTGAGTTTATCTTGACCACATAGTGAGCATTGAATGCAAATGCTCTCATTTTCTTTGCAAGTGTTTTCTTAGGTGGTGCATTGCATTCAAATGCAAAGTGACCCTCAGCCAAGCAATCAATGCACCACTTTGGCTTCTCAGTTTTGATTGATGGTACTGGCTTGCATGTGTCCTTTAGGGGAGGGAAGCCAAGACCAACACCTTCATAGTTGATGGCCCTATAGGAGAGCATTTCACTATGCTTCATTTGCCCTCTAAGCAAAGTGTTGTAGCCAGAGGACACATCTTTCACTTCTTGCTTTAGATTATCATTCTAATCCTTGAGCTTGATGAGAATGGTTGCATCTTTCTCAAGTGAGGTCTTGCTCTTGCATTTAACATAATCCTTGAGTGCATTGGAAGATTCACTCATCTTGCCCTTGAGTTGCTTCAATTCAATCACTAGCTTCTCATAATCACTCTTGGGCACACATGTCTTCTCACAAGACTTGATGTCATTGGGAGATTCATCAATCTCATGAATTGAGTGTAAAGCTTGAAGGTTGAGCTCTAATTGCTTTCTTGCTTCATCAATCTCAATATTGTGAAGTTGCAATAATTGATGCCTTGTGCTAAACTCTTCATGTGATGTTGTCAACTCTTTGTATCATTTGTTGACCTCTTCTATAGTCTCATTGAGCTCTTTGATTTCATGGGTTTGCTCAATGTGAGATTCTTGATCATCTTGTAGCCATTGTCAAGAGCATCACGTCCCATCACAAGTTGCTTGTTGCTTGATATGAGCTTCTCATAGGACTCAAGCAACTTCTTGTTTGATTCTTCAAGGCTCTCAATTTTGTTTTACATCTTCTCATATTTACCCTGATCATCACTAGCTTCAAGCTCATGGCACTTGCTCAAGAGTGTTTTCTTCTCAACTTTTACCTTGTCAAGCTTTGTACTTAACTTGCTAATTGCTTTGTTTTGTTGTTACACTAAACTAGCAAGTTCATCATAGGAAGGCAAGTCATTATCATCATTGGAAGAATCATTAAAGGTTTTTACCTTATCACCCTTAGCCATGAGACATAGGTGTGGAATTGATGAAGAGGTTGACGAAGCCGGTGACGGTGTAGAGGTGGAAGCAATGGCAAGCCCCACAATAGTTTCATCTTCACTATCACTTGAGTCATTTGATGAGTTACTTGAGGTGTCACCATCATCCATCCACTCCCTAATGTAAGCCTTCCCTTCCTTCTTGAAGAGGTTGTTCTTGAATTGCTTCTTGCCCTTTTTCTTGCTCTTCTTCTCATCACCACTTGACTTATCACTTGAGTCATTCTTGTGATACTTCTTCTCCTTCTTCTTCTTCTTGTTCTTCTTGTCATGGCATTGGAAGGAGAGGTGGCCAAGCTTGCTGACCGAAAGAAGGTCCAATATTCTTCTTGCCACATCGGCCTCAGCGATTTGAGTCAAACCAAGACCATTGATTTCTTTTACAAGAATGTTCAACCGTGAGTAGATTTGATTTGCATGTACATGAGGAAGCATGCAAAAATCATTAAGCTTCTTGCTAAGCATACTATGACGTTCCTCACTTTCACTCTTGGTTCCCTCATGAAGAGCACAAATCTCTTCCCATAGCTTGTGAGCATGTTTGATGTTCCTCACGCGGTTGAAGACATCTTTGCTCAAGCCACAGAAAATAATGTTACGTGCCTTGGCATTCCAACGCTCGTAACTAAGCTCCGTAAATGTGGGCTTGTTCTTATCCACTATGGCGGGAAAGCCAGTGACGGCGGCGGTATGCATGGCGGTGTTGAAGGCTTCCCGGTAGGACTCCATATAGATTTTCCAATATGGAAAGTCCTTGCCATCGAACATGGGCAGGGGTTCTTCCCTACCGGACATCTTGCTCAAGGCGGTGAAGCCTCAACCAATGAGCACTCAGCTCTGATTCCAATTGAAAAGATCAAGATGTCCAAGAGGGGGGGGGTGAATTGGACTTCTAATTTTGAAACTTGAAATTAAATCCTATCGATCAAGTCCCAATTCACCCTAGTGCCTAACTAACTGAGACTAGAATTCTATAGGATAATAAAAAGGTTTCAACCTAAAGCCAAGCATGCAATTCTAAGAAAGTAAATTGCGGAATGTACATTGCATGCAAGTAAATGCAGAATGTAAAGAGAAGAGATGACAGGTCAACCTTTTTCCCAAGGTATCGAGGAGTCGTGACTCCTCCCTAATCCTCGTTCGGCGCCCCTTGCAAGGCCTTGCTCACGCGTAGCACACAAGGAGCTACTGCCTCTCCCTCACAAGGAAAGAGGATGGCAAGGTGACCTTCGCAAAGGTCAAGCAACCCCTTGATCCACAGACCAAGTGATCTCTTCAGGATGCCCTTCTCCACTCCAGAACGATGGGCTCCAAACTGCTCACAATGCCCTCGCAAGGGCCTTCTCTCACTTCTTCCACAATCTTCCGAAAGCTCGCGGAAGGCACGACTCGCAAGCCGTCTAGGTGATCGCAATCACCAAGAGTAACAAGCCTTAGTCTTCACTTGATTCAACTTCTACTCAATAAGTTATCTCTCTCTCGCTCTCTCTCAAGTCACTTGCCCCAAAGCTCAAAAATTTGTGTGAAAATGATGCTTGGGTGACCTTTGTGTATGAATGAGTGTTTCCTGGTCACAAAGGTGGTAAATGGAGGTAGGGGGAGCCCTTTATATAGAGTCTAGCCCAAAAACTAGCCGTTATTGTACGGAATCAATTTTTTGCGTACCCACCGAACGGTCCGATGCATTGTAAATTCAAAATCCCCATTTCGCACCGTGGGCTCAAGAGCCACCGAATGGTCCGGCGGTGAACCACCGGATGATCCAGTGGGCTGAGTTTACTCAGAGCCCACGAACACACCATCAGTCTAGAACGTCTAGCACAGGCACCGAACGTTCCGGTGATGAACTACCGAATGGTCCGGTGGGTTATTTTACCCAGGGACGCCCTAGACTAACCCTCTGCCCAAAATGTCCGGCGAGTGCACCGGACAGTCTGGTAGGCATTAAGACCACTGGCTGAGACGCTAAGGACACAGCGCAATTTTTATGTCCACAAGACGGTCTGGTGGATATCCACCGGACGGTCTGGTGGGTTATTAAAACTTGTTTTTCAGCGCTGTTTTGAACCGAAAACTTATGGAAATTTTTCGAGGGTTTTTCTTCTGATTCAAATGATAGAGGTGAGTGTGGTTTAGCATATTTTAGTAAGATTGAGCTTTAGGACAAAGATGCACACGAAATTGAGAATAACTCTAGAATGAAGTGCATCAAACTACTCACCTCGACCTCCTTGATAGTACGGCTTAACTAGAAACTAGCAAAGAAACCTCTAAGTGCCCTTCTTTCGACTTTGCGACATTTAGAGCTAACAACCATTGATCTTCGCGCTAGATCAACCATTCCAAAGCCGACCTTCATGAATTTTGAATTGAGGGGGTCTCTTTTGGTCAACCAATGCGCATGGTATTAAGTATAATCCCTTCATGTCATGAACTCATTAGTAACAACCAAAACCTCTACCTCTTTGGGTCATGTTCCTCACAGGAGGCCATAGCCCTGTGAGGACTAAGCGAGAGCAAGGTGTTGCATGGGTCGCTTTGCCAACCTTCTTCCTGGCGAGGATTGAGGCTGGAGTCCTTGCGAGGACTTCGCGAGAGCAAAGCCTTACAAGGAGCACTTAACGAGGACTAGGGGGATTTGCGAGTCTTTCCGATACCTTGGTAAAAAAATATTCGTGTCTCCATCTTTTGCCATTATCAACGTCGTCAATGTGAGTTTGCATCTCTCTATCCTATCTTTTAGCTTCCGCATTTTTATTCTTGCAATTGTGTGCTTACATTCCACGGTAGAAATAGCAACACTTTGCAAAATCTTAGTACACATGGCTAATTTTATCTTGTATAGATTTTGCTTAGTAGTTATAGTTCGTAGAGAGCCTTAGTTTAAAAAATTCTAATTCACCACTCCATTCTTAAACGTCAGTCCAACCTGCACTGGTATAAAGTGCAGGACGTGAACAATGTTCGTATCCTCTTTATCGATTCTGCCCATAGATTAGCCTAACGATACAGAATTACTTGCTACTAACTACTGCTACATTAGAATTCTAAAGTTGGACTGTTCTTTCTTGTGCGATGCATACCATAGCTGTTGTGGTTAGGTTTATAAGTGTTCCTAAGGATTGAATGCTTCATATAATTAATATAAGTTCGTTTATTTGTTTCCACCCTGGTGTGTGCATTTTGAGTCCTAGACTTTAATTGCAGGTGATGTGCTGCTCTAATTTGATGTTCATGATGCTATTTGAATCCTTTTGGATTATTGGTTTTAGTTGTGTTTAGAAATTATGATGCCAGTGTAGTGTTAAAATTTAAGTTCTTTACCTTTTGCTGTTAAATATATTGTGGTATACCAATTGCCAATACAAAGTTTTTTTTTTACTTTTAGCGAGTATGTATCATGACTAAACTTTATGTTGTGCATTGTTCCAGAGCCTATTCCATCTAAACACGAGACTTATTGGGGGCAGACACCCCAAAGTTTTTTTTATTAAGAGAATTTAACCTCATTGGATCTTGAAAAATCCTCCAAAACCTTGCTTCCCTAGCGAGGGGGGTTCTTATTACCAATCGGAAATTTGTCCTCACAGTGGATCGAACACTTGACCTGGTGCCAAAAAGACTTGTCTTCCACTAGACTAAAAGCACTAGGCCATTCGAACTAAAAATAAGCAGCAGGTGGTACAAGGTGCAGTTATAGGGAAACCAAATACGTTTTATTTTACCTTGCAACAGGGTGGAGTTTGAGAGCAAAACGAGGCTTTTCAAGCATTTTATTTTATTTTCGCTTTTCAATATGTGTGTCCTTGATATGGGATGGTGTTTTTTTTTTTACAGATTTTCTTGATGTATCCTAGGTTTTCTAATTCATAATTGCATAGATAAAAATATATTATGAAGCGGTGGTGAAAAGCAAATCTTGGAAGCTGCACCTATCTTTTTTGTTCTGCGTCGGCAATTTCTACACACCATAGATATTGACCTATAAATTTTCCTTGAAAAAAAACCTATAAATTTGCTGACAGTAGGAATAGACTATGTGGACATAAAGGCACAACCATCCCATCAACCGGAAAACTACAATTACCAGAAAAAGAAAGCTACAAATAACTGCTTTCTAGAAAAAAAAGTGTGCTGTGCGGTAAGCCGGATTTACGGCCATCCGGTGAGGTAAGACTAATTTACGGGCAGCCCCTATTGCAAGGCGGTGGTAAAAAAATCTTTCAACCTCATGAATATCAATAGCTATGGTGGATTTACAAACCAAATAAAGCGGTCAATAGCTTCAGAAGCTGAGCTCCTTGCCAGCCTGTGGGCATCACCATTAGACCTTCTACCTTCATGGACAAATTCCATGGCCTCGAAGTCCTCTGCTCTTGCCTTGATCTTTCGAATGATATTGACCATAGCACCCCAAGCACTTCACCTCTAATACTTCTGACTATATTATTGCTGCAGTCCGACGCTAAAAAACTTTCAACCTGGAAAGGCTTTCCAACCCACTCAGCAGGCTTGCGACCCATAAAGCCTTTCCAGTAATAGACTCAGCCCAAGTTGTCTGCTTGGCAGGAAACAGGCAACCAAGGGTTGGTAACATATAGTATTTTCAAACCCATAGTAGAACACCATATTACAAGGCTCGATACGGATATAATGATTTTATCTAACTCTATACCCACCTTTTCCCTTGCGTTTGATAACTCTTCTTAGAAGATCACCTAAATCCGGGCAGGGGCGAATGGAAGTACTTCGCAGTTCACAGAGAGATACTGAACAGCCCAGCCACCTCTACCTCGAGCAAAGAGTTTTTCTTCGAACTACCAATTGTTTGAATGCAGAGGAAATAAGCCATAAGACCATAAATTTTTTTATATAAAGAGTTATCTCCAAAACAACTTCCAGGTGCCTCCGTTTATCACCACAGCTGGATTAGCATGCTTCACATTTATTTATATAAAATTTCTACCCATAGCAAAGCTCCATATGCTCGAAACAATTCATCACATTCTGACGCCTGACGCATTCCCAACTCCCAGCCAAACAACGTCGAAGCATTGTCAAATAATCTGAAAAGCATGGTTTAATGAATAAAATCGAATTAGTAACAGTACTGCTTAGCTTCACAAGATGACAAGAAACAAAACGAGGGGGGCTCCTTCACAGAGCTTATATATTCTTGCCTCTTAAACTACTATTTCAGCAAGCCCAAGATGGGGCATGGGATCCCAAGCATATCTATCTTAGGATTAGATAAAATGTTTCTCTTGATTTGATTAGATCATGGGATTTTGAGTAGGTTGGAACAGAGCAGAGATAGAGCTTGCCTTGGAGTATTTGATTGGCCAACGAAAAATTATTATTTTCCTGTTGTGGACTATTACTTTCCCAGCATTTGCTATTTTTGTTTTGGGCTGTGTGCGAACATCAGCATCGGATCTTGGCCCAGCAGTGACCAATCATTGAAGCAATCAAGATACGTGCAACAAGTATCAAGTTATATTTTGGGCACTGAAGGTTTCAAACACAGAACGAAAAGCTCTCTTCGTTTCTTACAGGCTCAGATTATGAGTTGCAGATAGTTTTATAGTGCAGTTCACATACTATTTTCAATTGAGCAATAAAGGAAAATAACATCCCTTGCAGAACTCGTGATATACACAGAATCTTACAGAAACAGAACCACTCCCTCCAGGTCTCTTTTGCGTTGGATCAAAATAGTTGTCGCTTTGACCTTCTCATGGTTCCTTTAGATTGTTTTGCCCATACATCAGCTTTCAATGGTGGTACGAGCTCCCAGCAGACCTGCCTTTAAACTGCGCCTGCAGGTCGCCAGCACGACCACATGAGCACCCAGCCCACCAGCAAAAAGGAATGGAATGCAGCAGTGGCTTGCATTAAAAAAGGAACACAAGGAGTCAAACCCGGCACCATAGGTTCAAAGTAGGGGTGGACGTTCGGGTTACCCGAAAAAATCGGTTCAGGTAATTCAGGTTTTTGGAAAATCAAGTTTTAGGAAATGACACCCAAAAATTACCCAAACAAATAAAACCCCAATATTTCGGGTCCAGGTTTTACCTAAAATACCCGATCAGTACTACTCTGAGTACATCTTCCCAAAATTAGGACATTGGAGGACGCATGCTGCTGCCTGTTCGCAGCGCGCTGCTGGCGATGGCTGCCATGACGCTAGGCACCACCTGCTTGCTTCTCGTGCCGGCCAGCAAATGCTGCTCGCCCTACCTGCCATTGCGCTCAGCGCTCACCGGTCACTGCACCCTGCTCACTGCTCCCTGCTCACTCGCTCTTGCTGCTCCCTCGCCACTGCTCACTCGCTCTTGCTGCTCCCTGCTCACTTGCCACTGCTCACTCGCTCTTGCTGCTCCCTGCTCACTTGCCACTGCTCACTCGCTCTTGCTGCTCCCTGCTGTCGCAGGCATCTGCTATGTCATTACGCACCACCTCTCCTGGCCTTGTGCTAAAACTCCCATCGATGCCTGGATCTGTCCTGCTGAATGGGGAACGGCTGGAGAGATAAAAATGCAAGGGGGAGAAAGGTATGTGAGGGGTTTTAACGTATAAACACTATGGAGTCTCGATACTAGATATGATTGATCAATGGGGCCCACTGACTCACGAGCACAGGAAGCCACAATCTGACATTACGTAGCGTGATAAGTTTAAATCGAGTAATATGGGTAATCCGGGCACCGGCGCAAAGCGGCAACAAAAATCTGATTTACCCAATTTAATTTCAGTATCTAGACCTGAATGAATTCAGGTCCGGGTTTTTTTCAGGTATTAGGTATCATTTTCCCCCACCACTAGGTTCAGGATCCATATCCACAACAACCCGAGTTAAGAGAAGGTCCGGGTTTTTTGGGATCAGGTATTGGGTATCATTTTCCCCCACCCCTATGTTCAGGATCCGTATCCACCCACCCGAGCTTAGAGAAGTTATTGTTTCAGTACGCCACATGATGGTATTTAATATGGGCATAACAAGAAATATATACCCTAATTAATCACTCCTTGGTATGTGAGATCTTGTCCCAAAATGTTATGTATTTCGGACCTGGAGGGAGTATATGACTTTGGCATCACATAAACTGGAATTTATATTGGAAAAATCTCCAACAAATACAGTAGCTTGTATTGTCAGCATTTAATACGGCAGGTGAATAAACTAGCATCCATGTGAAATGGCACATTGAAATGAAAAATCAGAATATCCATCAGATCAGTATTATTCATTTTTCAGTTTTAATTACCAATCCATGCAAAGTAAACTCTCTTTCTATCTTCATATTGCTATGTATTCAAGCAGCAAAAGAATACCTGGGAGGCCGCCATTGTTTTACACTATTGAGGTAATGCCTCCTCCACTTCCTTCCACCCCTCAATTTTATTTGGGAACTTCTCTTTCATCTTGTCAATGATCGCCTTTGCCTCATCGATCCTTGAGCTCCCAGCAAGTCCATTTACAAGCATCATCATGGTTGAGAAGCATGGCATCCAATCCTTAGCTGCTATCTCATGGTATATTCCAAGGGCAGTGTCAAAATCACCACCAGAACAAAGGTAACGAATGAACACAGAACAGAAGATGAGACTCCCAACAACCCCCTTCCTTCCCATCTCCTTGTACAGCCTCTTTGCTTCCTCGAAATCCCCCTCCTTACAGAATCCATGAATCAGATGGTGGTAGGTCAACCAGCTTGGTTTTGTGCCCTTCCTCACCATCTCGTCAACTAATGCCATTGCCTCACCACTCCGACCAAGTTTGCACAAATTCTTCACCCTCACATTGTACACCGACAGGAACTTGCCACACCCATGCTGCTTCACGAGATCTACAACCTTCTCCACGTCATCGAACCGCTCCTCCTTGTAGAAACCAGCGAGCGCATTGGTAAACGTGGTTGCGTTGGGCTTCAAACCCTTCTTGCACATTTCGTCGAACACTGAGTAGAAGGACCTCGTAGTGCCAGACTCGGAGAAGGATTTGATAATGATGTTGAAGGTCTCCGTGTCAACCTTGACGCCATGAGAGTCGGGGAACGTATGGAATATGTGGGCGGCCTCCATGTGGTTACCGGAGACGATGCAGGCGAAGATGAGGGCGTTGAGTGAGCGGGTGGCGGGGGAGGACTGGAAAGTGGAGATGGCATCGGGGAGGTGGCCGGCCTGGCCGAAGAGCACGATGGCGTGGGACGCGTGGGTCGGGGTGAGGAAGGTGGAGGCGAGCTCGCGGAGCGTGTCTGGGGCAGAGGATAGCTTCGAGGCGGCGAGCGACAGCGCGACACGCTCGATGTGGGTCTCCGGGGTGAGCGCGGCGGCACGGCAGATGGAGAGGATCTGGTCAGGAGGAGGCGGCGGGGAGGACTTGAGGAGGTGCATGGCGAGGCGGGTCTTCTGCCGCGAGGTGAGGGGAGTGCTCGGGGAGGACGGGTTGAGGATGGAGCTCGCGGTGGGGGCCGAGGCGGTGGAGGTGGTCGTGGAGAGGCGGCGGCGCAGGAGGTGGCGAACGGCGGCGGCCATGGCGGCGTCGGGTAGGGTTTAGGAGAGCGATCAACGACACTGCGGCAAAGTGAGTTTCTGTAAGCGAAGGGCGTGAAAGAGGTCGGCGACGGACGTGGGGATCCTGGCGAAAGGACAGAGGAGACCGGTGGTGGCGAGTGGCGACCCGGGTGTGGAGGAGGCCAGAGACGGTGTGGCGCACCACGATGGCGCTTTGGCCCCACGGCGCCGGAGAAGGGGCAAGGAGGAGGACGGCCGGCACGACGTGGATGGATGCGGCTGGCCCCGGATTCGACCGCCGTGGGAGGATCCGACGAGCGCGGGCGAAGACAAATGTCGCGGGAGGAGGTCGACGACGGCGAGCACGAGTGCGCAGGAGGAGGTAGTGGATCCGGTCTCGGAAGGTGAGGAAGGATGAGGCGGGCCTGAGTGAGGGCGGCGGGCACGGGATGAGGGAGAGGAGAGCGCAGCGGCGGTGGAGGAGGGAGGCGGCGCGGGTGGAGGGGAAGGAGAAGGCCTGCGGGTGAAAGAAAGAGCGGACAGGAGTGAGATGAGGGCGGTTAAGAAAATTAAAAATATATTGGAATTTAGGGTATGGAGAATGGTAGTGCAGAGATTATTGTTGGAGAATATTTTTTAGGGGAAGGACCGTTTGGATGTGGAGAATATTCTGACTGAGAGACCTAATTTAGGGAATATCATTGAAGTCAGTTTTATAAGGTCCTTTTGGAACACATTAAACTTTGAGTTTTTTCCTCGTGTGTGTACCATTGAAAAAGTTTGAGACTCTATATCAGTCACTAAAATTTCATTATGCCCTAGTTGAATTTTGCCTGGCATTGGGTGCCCCTTGTGTCCAACTTCTAGGACCAGGATATCACTCACGCGACCCCTCTGATGCATGCAATGCAATCATCTGAACGGGTCTTATCCGGCTCGTACGGCTGTTGTAAATTGTAATTAGCTACTAATAGCTCACGTCGAGTAGTATTGCACAATGCGCACTATTGATGACACGCACCATGCACGCGAGACGGAGATAGTGCAGGGATCAAAATGGTCACTTTCTTCCATTGCTCGTTGCTTTCCTCGTAGGATTACCAAATTCAAATGTTTTTGTACCATTGTGATCCTTGCGATTAGATCTATAAAATGAGATCCATATTGCATATATTTTGAAGACATTTAGTATCGAGTATCCAGTTGTATACAAAACTAGTTGAAAGTTATGCACTAAATTAGTAGCAAGTTATTATAAGATCACCATTAAACTTGTCACTAATGTAAATGTCAAGTTACATATGAATGTAAATAACTTATATATCATGTGGTAGCAGTTAATATATCAAATTAATATATAATAATAAGAGGGAACTTATGTATCAAATTAAGAATATACAAATATATGAACTTATGAAGAGCCGGTGTTACCAACTTGCTATACGATCTCTACATAATTTGGTACATTATCTTTGTATAAACTGAATAACAAGTTATGTACAAATAATATACCATTTTATGTAGAAACAGTGGAGCAAGTTACATCTAATGTCTAACTATTAGCAAGTTGTGTATGTATTGATTAATATTTTTTTATTATAACAATGCATCAATTTATGTGAACTCCAAGAAGCAAGTTATGTTGAATTAAACTTATCGAATCAAAATATGTAATAGCTTATGTCAAAACATAGGTAAAACCAATTTATATGGGACCACATAGTAATGTATGTTGTGCTGATAACTTCTCTAGTAATATGTTGGAAAAATTTATATAAACATTTAACACGTATAAGCTTTTATATAATTAATATAAATCAAGTTGTGTGCCTGTAAGTTAAGGATGTGAAGAACGAAGGCCCATTAAAGCCTAGCTTCTCAGGGGCACGCGGGCCGGAGGCGCTGGGTCAAGCAAAGGAGCAGGCCCCGCGAGTGGACCATGGATGCAGGGTCGCGCGGTAGGTGCGTCGCGTGACGGGTTGCGGCATAGACTTTGCGAACTTCTAACGGTCAACGTCCATATTGACCGGACTGTATTTCAATTTTTTTCAAATGGCAACTTTACCCTTGAGTTTGCCTTTTTTTTTCATTTATCCTCTTTGGCGATTTTCTTCAGCGATGATTCCAGATAAGCATGACGGTGGCTTCCATAGGTGACCGTGGCCACATGCTGGCATGATAAAGGACGGCATCACATATTTTTGGCTCTCCTTATCCCTTTGGTGTTCCTCAAGGTGAAGAAGGCAGAGCTGCAACGCCGTCGATGAGAGGTTGCCTTTGGGGGCTGTGGAGGCTTCCTATTATTGGCAGCCTCCACGTGCACCGTGTGTAAGTAAAATGGCCTATTATGCCATATTTTTATAGTTGTGTTTTGGTGATTGATTGACAAACAATAATTGGACTAATAAATTTGTCTAGATGCACATTCTCACTTGCTTGGGGTTCAAGGGATGAAAATAAGATAAAGAGCCAAAAACAAGGCCCGAAGGGCCGCCTAATCGGGTTTCCGCTACACGGTTAGCGGACGGGGGTCGAGGTGGAGCCACTACCCGGTTTATGAGGACCAGAAGGTCCGGTCCCCCATGGTCAGACTAACGAACGGACCATTTCTCTCGAAGGGTTGCAAGTTGGAAGCATGGAGAGATATAAGGACCAGAAGGTTCGATGCTCAGAAGATTGAATAGAGAAGATCTTTTGTGGCTGAGGAAGGTAAACCAGCGAGAACATAAGGATCGGAAGGTCCGATCTTCCACAGATTGAATGGAGCAGACTATTCCAACTGGTGACTTGGAGTGAGCCAAGAAATACAATGACCGGAAGGTTCGACCCTCGTAGGTCGAACTTAGGTCAGACTAATTTGGTAGAAGATGAGGATATCGGTGCGGCAGGGGAGTTACATGGACCTTTGAAGTGAGTTGGAGCTATTAAAGACCACATCTGGTGTAGAGGAGCATTCCAAGCATATCATCCACTTCAACTAACATAATTGTGCTTAGTGCTTAATCCAAGCCAGTTTGGAGCTTAAAGAGAGTGAGCTTGCGAGCTTTTCTTGAGTGTAGCTCCTGCATGAGCTATTGGGAAGCCTTGGTTGCGCCCAGAAGCATTGTACTCACTGTTAGACCCTCCTTAGTGTGGAGCGGCAGTGACACCTTGCGCGGGGACGAGGGGACCCTTCAAACTCTGCAGTGAAGAACCTGGTGCCTTGTGACCAAGAGAGATGGTGGCTGAAGCACTCCTGTCCTTACGATGACTCAAATGTGACTTGTTACCATTCACAGGAGGCTGGTAACCACAATCTTACATCATATAAGTATAGATCCTCCCTAATGGGACACATCAAAGATGGTGGTGATCCACTCTAACAGTTGATGCACCGCACACCATAACATACAAAAGAGGAGGGCTCTTAACACATAGCTCAAAAGACGCAGCAGAGACATTATTATGGCCCAAATGCCATAGGCAAAGGTGGAAAGTAAGCGTATGAAGCACCCCACTTCCTTAATTGGAAAATGTGTTTTATTACCATTATCAGAGTTATGGTAATCACATTCTTATATCAGAATAGTATAGATTCACCCTAACAGGACAGACTAAATGGGGCGCGGCCCGAAAAACACAGCAGTGGAACTTAAAAATGAAGGTCCAAGCTTCCCACGACACAGTTGGGGATAGATCGTAGCCCTTACACGTTCACAATCACGATAACTTTTTCTTCTCTATAAACCAACAACAAAGCAAGGATGGGTATATACATACTCACGCAAGCCCATCTTCCTCCATGAGGAATTGAGGTTAACGCTATTACTATATGCAAGATATATCTCAAGCTCAGGATAATTTGCCAGAAAATATTTTCATATGCAGTGTTCATTAGTTCACAGTTTTAATTAGAAAAACATTTTTTCCATGAAAGGGGTGCCATTGAAATTGCCAGTCCACCGTGGCTCATGGAACGCAGGCCAACATATTTTTCCACACCGCTACTGGGCCTTGCCCACCGTAGCTCTCAGCATCCACTGCTATACTAAATTATCATTTTGCCCATTGAAACCCATTACATTTTATAAAACATCTAGTTGTCGAAACCAAGCCATAACCTGTCCATACATTGGACATTGACTATTCGAATAAATTTTAGTTTTGGCCAGAAAGTGTACTATTACCCACAAGTTGGACTCAGCGATGACTTACCGTCGTAAACGTCCGAATTCCAAACTAAGCCATTGCCTTCATGTCATTACCAATCAGTGCCAAAAGAGGATCCAAGCCTTCATGTCGCAAGAATCGCCCAAATCAGAGTTAAAACAGAGAATATAAGGAATATTTGGAGTGGAGGGGTAGATTTATTATCTGAGGAAAGTTTGAGGGGTAGATATAGACTTTTCGAGGCAAACTTTGAATCTGGCCTGAGAGGAAATGGACTTGAGACAAAGGAATGAATTCGGCTGTTGTCGCGGGAAACCGGTGAGCAGCGTCCCGATGAGCAGCACAATGAGAGCCGGGAGGTGTATGTGGACTTTAGCGGTCGCTCCTCCTAGAGCGGCTCGCAACCAGCTAGGCAGCGGGCTGCTAGAGGTTACTTGGCGCCGGTGTTTGGGCGTGCCACCTGGCTTGACCTTACAGCCAGGAAGGTGATTGCGGCGATGGCGGTTGGCACCTGTTCTCTCTGCAGAACAAACAAAAGAAAACAGGATAAACGTTAGTGTTCCAGCCAGATCGCATGGATCGGCTCTCGTCGCATCGGGTCTGGACATCGGCACATGCTTTGCCGATCTTCTCGTGCTCCTTTTGATATTGCTCAAAGCATACGTTAAGTAATGAAAAGCATAAATTATCTCAAGATGATCTGGTTAATCTAGACTAGCCATATGTATGAATAAGAGATCAAGCATAACACATAACACACGAGTATAGCAAGAACTTTCTGTCATGGGCCGATCTATGACTTGCAAAAATAAACTAGATCTGTCTAAACATGGAACAAATGAGACAAGACATCATGCTAATCCAACGATATATAACCATATGAAAGTTATAAACATATACCGTAGGACATGGGATCATGATAAGGTAGCATGATGATAGATCGTGCATGAGCCGATCTGTGTCGCGAGGCACAAAGATCATGATAGATCGGCTGATGCACAGGGTAAATAGATGGATCTCACACCAAGCAAAGCTTGGTCTGAGCTTCATCTGGGTAACTAATGGATCTCGTGCCAAGCCAGGCTTAACACGGGATTCATCATGGTAACTAATAGATCGCGCTATCAAAAACGCTTCAGTACGCGATCTACCAGGCAACTAACGCCTATTGCCCTAACGAAGTAAATCATTAGAGCAGCATGACGATTACCTTGAACTCTAGTTGCTAGAGGTGGCAATGCGCCGAGAGATGATGGGACAACCTGTGTTGCATGGAACGAAAGTCGTCTCTCTTATTTCGAGGGTATGGATACATATTTATAGTCTGTAGACTTGAACGTCAATCCGACCCTTTCCTAATTTGCTAACAAACCCTAACTGAATATATTCCTTATGGAGTCCCGATCGGACTCTTTCCCTACGCAATTAATCTTCCTACGATACATGGCTCGTTAGCCCATTTGAAATGAATACACCGCCTCTTCCCTGGGCGGCTTTACTTGGCCCATAGCCGATCTAAGCCCATTATATGGACCGGCCAAATCTTGGCGTCAACACATGCCCCCTGGTTTTGGCAAATAAAGATTGTTTATTTCATAAAACCAGATAAGTGGGAAACATGACCGCGCATGACTCATCAACCTGCACCTCCACACGGTCTTCCATGGAAACCATCATGATGACCCGCGTGACCCTGCGGCTTCCCGTACAACATCTCTTCACCTCCCATCGCCTCACACTTAATAAAAGTAGGGCTCCTCTATTCTCTCCCATCGGCATCCGCTCTCTCCCCTTTCCTCAAGCCAAGCAAAGAGCCGAGCAAAGCCTTCTCCCTGCCATGTCTTCCATCGGCAACAACAAATCACCGTCTCCGCCCTCGTCTCCTTCTGTGATGGGACCTCGCGTGCACACTCCACCATCCTCGCCCTCCATCGCTTCCGCTGAGGACACGGTGGCATCCGTAGGGGTCAATGCGCAAACCCAACTGCCGCCTTGCCCTGACGCTCTGCCGTGCTTTGCTCCATTGCCGGCGGTGAGAGCCGACCAAGCCGCACCAGTGGCCGACAAACAAGGATCTCCAGACCAAGACACCAGGGCTTGGTTAAAGGTCTTTGGCCCAGACATCCCGGACCCGCTGTTCGGGATATGGGTTAACCTTGGCTGCGCCGAGGACCCAGAGGATGCGGTGGTATCTCCTTCGTGGAACCCTCCCCCATAGGAGCAACCACCATCACCTTCGCGTCCCACCAAGAGAAGGCGGCTGGGAGCACCACCCGCTGACACCACAGAGGAGGACGACTGTTGACGGCGCTTAAGCACGCCAAACCTTATGCTGCAAGCGACTAGTATCGGTGTAGCCTTTCCCTTAGGATGAGTATCTAAGGTTTTGTCAATCCGTGGAAAACTAGATTTAAACTACTATTAATCAAGGATTAATCAATTACTAACTAGTTCTAATAGATCTATAAACTAAAGGATAAAAGAGAGTCTAATTACTGACTAATATATATCTAAACTAAACTAAAGGATGATAAACGATGTTCTAATCACAAACTAGATATAAAACTAACTATAGCATAAACTAGATCAAGAACAAGAGATTAACAAGATCAACTAAGCAAGATCGATCAAGAAGCTAATACGGCTAAGGATTAGCAAGAGATATGAGACAAACTTCTTATAAACTATGAACCACTCTAAGCATGGATCTAACGTGAAACATAGAATAAACATGATCATGAATGTCATAGACTTGCTCGAACCTTTCCCCGGGCTCTACTGTCACTAGTAACCAGGTAATCGACGAACTAGCAAACCTAAACCATCTCTAAGCATGAGCAGATTCAATCAACTAATTAAAGTAAAAAGATCTACTAAAAGACATGTGGTTTAAACAACCCCGGCCAGATCACATGTAGAGATGAAGCATTGCAAAGATATAGATCATAGATCATGTATAAACAAAGAACTAGTAGCAAAGAGACTATTTCATTGATCGAACTCAAGGTTTATCATAGTAAAATAAGAAGAACAGAGAGTTACTCGAGATACATCATGAGCTTGAAGCACATAGTTGTCGAATTCGGCGAGACGAACAACATACTCGAAGACGAACTCGAGACTCCCCGGGAACAGGGGTGGTCGGCCGACCCTGGGGGTAGGTCGGCCGACCCCCTCCTTTCCTGCCTCCTCTCGCTGCCTCCTTTTGCCGAAATCTCTTTCTCCACGAGTCTTGTGAAGATGGACCCTATACCCTAACTTTAGAGCTCTGGTTTACAATGAATTCGATGGAATTGGATACCTCTCCCTCTAGAGGGGCCATATATTTATACTCCGGAGAGTCCCCTATACATGGAATCTAATAGATCGATTCTAAGAGTCCTAAGACACCTAAAACACCTATTTCTATGTATATACAAGTTTCTAGAAGAGTCCCGGTCGTCCATATACTTCCTTGCTTGGAGATGAAGTCATTGTCCTAGTCCTTCCCGAAATCAGCTTTCCATATTCTGCAGCCTTTAGTATTTCGACCATAACTCCCTCATCCGAAGTCCAAATAAGGTAAACTTAGACTCTAAATCGTAGAGCTCGAAGAGATCTACAACTTTGGTATTCAAACTTTATTCATTTGACGTCGTTAAGGTTTCCGAATTTGGCCAACAAGGTGCTGCTGTCCTGGAATCCGAGAATATCTCGAGATTTAATTGGAGTTGGGATTGGACTCTTGATAAATCTTCCTTATCTTCATATTCTTCATACTCAAGCAATCCTTAGTCACCGGAACCTTCTCCATAATGGGCTTGGGCCATCTTTTGGGCTTCAATTGTCCTTATTTTATTAATTATCTCTCCTCCTTGAACTAGTAGCATTAATCCATCAACGAGAAGCCTTCTCAATTATTGCAATTATTCACCAATTATTTGCCATTTTCCTGCAATATTTAATAATGTGCAAAAACTAAGATCATTCTCGAAAATGGGGTTATTTATTAGCAAAACAAAACTAAATCATAAGATTAATCTCTGAAAAAACATAAAATTATGTAAAAATAGAGCATAAATTTAGTTCATATCTTGCGTCAACAACGACGTGGAGGAGGACAGCGATGAGGAGGAAGACGACGAAGAGCCGGAGGACTCCTCCAACGAAGTTGAGCCAAAAAACCGGACAAGGATGAAGACCTTGCTGCCCAGCTCGAGGAGAGCTCATCCGACTATGGCTTCTCCGAGAGTGAAGATGCCGGCGGTGACATTGGCGATTGCGATGAAGAAGCCGATGAAGAATCGGCTGATGATAGTAATGCTTAAAGCATTCTATCTTAGTACAGAATAGAATAGAACTAGTTTAGTCTTAGCCGCTGCATCGGCCCAAGAAGAATCCCAGATTTTGGCAACTGTCAACCGTGAGATCGGCTCTTTGGGATTTGTCTTTTGCCACCCGTATCCATACTCCCTAATGGGAATATGTAAATTAATGGAATTTCCTTTCACAAAATATTGCTTTTGTATCTTGCCAATTCCGTCCATTAATTTCGGTCTTTATGGGTCAAATCTCTGAATATCGGCTCTAGCAGCACCGCGCTAAGCCGATGCCCGAAGAATCGGCTCTCCAAAAACGCCACAAGATATGATGTTGTCAACAGCCGATCTGGCTCAACTAACTCTACGCAACGCCCCAGAGCTATCCATCAGCTCTCAGCCAACCAACCGATGAATCTATAAACGGCCATCTAGCCCTTGGTCAAATTTCAATCCCCGCGCTAGCTTCCTAACCGTGGGTCTTTCCTCATAGCGACCTCAGACCACAGAGGCTCCTCGCCGCCAAATCAGAACACTCTGCAGCCGCAATCCAAACTCTGCTTTTGTGACATGGCAGGCTCCAGCAGCGCAACAACAACGCAGACCCTCTACAAAAGAGTTTTTGGCTTAAAGATAACAAACCTAGATCTCTTCTTGCACAGTCGCTATCACCTCTTGGTCCTTATTCTGAATTTGCTATCTCTTATGATTAGGCCGATGACACTCTCATACCAACGTCAGCCAATTCCAAAACTTTTAGCTTATGACCCAAATCCTATGAGCATCCGCATGAACTTGTTAGAACTGAGACCAAACGCCTGCCTTTTGTTCATACCATCCTTGATTTGGATTTGTAGGCCGACCAATTGCGCGCCTGGCCGTTTCCTATGGAGGGATGGGTTAACTAGTATAAGCGCGTTGAAAAAGCACATGCTCCACATGGCAAATCACCCGCATAGCCGATGCTCTGTCTCTTTCCCTCTCTCCCATGGATAAAGATGACAACTTACTCAGATCCATCGGCTATTTTTGGTCAGACAGCCTGACTTGCTTCCTGTTTGGTTCAGGGCCCATGACTCCCACACTGATGGATGTCACCATGATATTGGGTCCAGATGTACAATCATCCTGCCCTTCCCCTTTTTCCTTAACTGAGTGCTCTTTCAAGAACATAGTGGAGAAGAGTAGTACTCGTAACTGGGGTCAGTACATCGCCCAACACAATAGACAGACCGGCCCTGTTTCACCAAAGGAGCATGTTGCCTTCCTGAATCTTTGGCTTGACCATTTTATTTTTAAGGGTCCCTCTTTGGCCCCAACCAAGAATTATCTACACTTGGCCAATGCTCTAGCTAATGGCAAAAATCTTGCTCTGGGCAAACTGTTCCTGGGTATTTTGTACCAACACCTTTCTCTGAATACCCAGCGTATCTTAAATAATCAGCGCGTAAAGACCGGAGGGCCCTGGTGGTTCATTCAGCTGTGGTGCAACCTTTACTTTCGTATAGAAATTGCAGATTTCCCCCAGCTAGAATCTCAGTCCTTCCCAGACTCCTCTGGCAAGAAAATACGCTATACCTCATTTGGCCAAGCTCTGCATCAGCTACCCGTATCCAATACCGATACAGGAGAGACAGCCAAATGGTATAAGCACATACGATGCCTATGTTGAATTAGGAAGTTTTGAGAATCCATCTTTCTTCAGACTGGATAATTTTGCATCTGATGAAGAAACCCGTGCCATATTTAGCATCATGATCACCCCATGTCTCCTCCCAGTCAGCATGAGTACTAGCAATAGGATTAACAAACCAAGGTATGAATCATACCAACCTGTTCTAGCCGCTCGTCAACTCAGCCTGAACAAAACTTCCCCTCGCCTCATTGTTCATGAGCGCATCCAAAGTCGAGCCGATTAGACTGAAACACTGGTAGCTTCCAAAGCGTACTCCTTGTTCTCAGATCTGGTGCTATCTGTGCCTGAAGACATAGAATTCACACGTACAACCGATGGTTTTAACACCTGGTGGGATTATTGGAGACCCCATCTTTTCCAGGGTGCAGTAGCATCGCCTCTTATTGCTATCGACCCGGAGCATGAAGCCACGCCTGAACAAGTAAGTCCATTCCAGCCACTACTTAGTCCCTTGTTTCCTCTGGTGACTATGCTCTCTTATTGTGTTCGTGATCAGTTGCAGGAAGGTTCCGTCCCAGCTAACGAAGCAGGCCGGCCTTTTTAATACTTGCAAAAGGCCCCCATGCCCATATATCAGGCAAATGCGCCCTCCCTTGATAAAGTGATCTTTGCTGCCCCTGGGTCCAAACGGTAATGAGAAGGCAAGGGGTTTCGTCAACCAAGAAGCAAGAAGACTGCTACCAAAATTCACCACGCTTCCCCAGTCCAACTTTCCCCCAGTTCTCCAGTAAAGCTTGCTCCCGCCGTACTTTTGCGTTTCCTTTGACAGTCTCTTCTGAATAATTTTCCTTGCTACACAGGGCAACCACTCCCACGGTCAAGAGTGGAATGAAGAAGAAGCCGATGGTCAGGAGCAAGATGAAGAAGAGGCCCATGGTCAAGAGCAGGTAGCAAATGAAGAAGTAATCTCTCCTGATCATCAAGACGCTTCTCCCAAGGATGCATCTGGCCATATAGGCACAGATGACAGCATGAACATCGAGCAATCTGGGGTAAGCCTCTTTCTTTGTTACCACGTCAATTTCACCTCAAGACAGCCCATAGGAACTTCTTCTATTTTTGGCCGTCAGATTTTTGACGTGGCGAACCTGCTGAACTTTGATCCTTCCTCCCTTGGCGAGCAACTTACAACGGACAGTCCTCCTGTATCGCCTTCAACCGCTGCTGGGATTATCTCCAAACTTAAAGATATCATCAAGCAATTGGAAGCCCCGATCGAGCAACTAGTGATGAACTGTGAAGGCATTCGATCGGCTTTGGACTCAGTCATTGATAAGCTTCCCTCTGATCTAAAGCAAGCACTTTGGCCATCGGCTCACTTGGTTTCTTTCATGAAGATGTCATAGCGGCCGCATCTCGTATCACATCACTGCGTTACCCAACCAACGCTAAAGGAAGAGATTGCCAAAGAATGCTCTACTGCCAATCAACTAAAGGTGGCCCTGGATCAGAAGACCGAAGCAAGTCTACTTGCTGCCAGAAAAGAGCTCGATTCCAAGAAAGCGTACCTTCTTCAGGATTTGGCCGATGTCGAAGAATCCATCAAAATGAACAATGCTGAGGTGGAAAAGATTACTGAAGAGAGAGGGCAGCTATCGACGAAGCTCAAGACAAACTTGGCATGCATCCGCACGCTGAACAAGAGGCTAGTCACAGGCTCCGACGAGCCTGATCACCAGACAATTAGCAACGCCGATGCCATCCGCACCAGGGCCCTTGCAGCCGCTCGTCAGTATCTAGCGAAGTTGACTGCTCCCTCTGCTTCGTAGTGGATCTCTTCCTTGAACTTTGACAATTGATCATCATGCTCCTGAAGCATGCCCCCCGAGCATGTCGCTCTCCATGAACAACAAGTATTTTGTATGTTTTTTTTTGAACTAAAGTTGATGCTTCAACTTACATCGGCTCTATTTGTGGCCAATGGCGCACGTTGGCCAAGGTTTAATATATTTTTTTTTCTCAAGGCGATGCTCCTCGCATCGGCTATTTTTAGGGCCGAATGTCATCACATCGGCTCCTCATATGGCGAACCTATGATCTGATCCATAGACTAGGGTAATACTTCTTCAAGTATTTGCCATTAACGTTCTTGCTGAAACGGGCTCCTTCTAATGTTTTCGTCCTATATGAATTTCCCGGCGCAGTTTCTATTATGCGATAAGGTCCATGCCAATTGGGTGACCATTTTCCAAATGCCGGGTCTTTTGTCCCAACTGGCAAAACTAGCTCCCATACGAGATCACCGACCTGTAAATTCTTCGGCTTCACCTTTTTGTTATAAGCCCTTGCTATTTTTGCTTTGTTATCTTTAATCTTTTCCAAGGACCATAACCGAAGTTCTGTGAGATCATCCATGTTGATATTCATCGGCAGATAGGTCATTCTGAAACTGGACCCTCCGAGAGCCGATATTAATCTCCCACGGCGTGACAGCCTCTTGGTCGTACACCAGCTGATATGTGGTGCATTTGGTCACCCCGTGACATGACATTCTGTATGCCCACAATGCCTCAGAGAGCCGATCGTGCCACTGCTTAGGATATTCGTCTATATTCCGCTTGATCAGCTTGATGAGACTCTTGTTGGATGCCTCAGCCTGTCCATTGGTCTGAGCGTAATAGGGCGACGACTGCAGTAATGTGATGCCCATTTCTTTGGCAAAATTTTTGAATTCCTCAACCAAAAAGAATGTCCCTTGATCTGTGGTGATAGTCTGCGGAATACCGAATCGATAAATGATATGCTCCTTAATGAAGTTCACCACATCCTTGGCCGTGACGTTCTTCATCGGCATAGCCTCTACCCATTTAGTAAAATAATCTATGGCCACTAAAATCCATTTGTGGTCTTTGCTGGTTGGAGGGTTTACTTGCCCAATCATGTCCATGCCCCAGCCTCTGAACGGCTAGGGCTTGAGAATGGGATTTAGTGGCCCTGCCGGAGCCATCTGGACAGCACCGAACCTTTGACACTCCTGACAACCTTTGTAGTACTTGAAGCAATCTTCCAATAGAGTAGGCCAGTAATAACCTGTCCTTCTAATCAGCCATTTCATTTTATGGGCCGATTGATGTGTTCCGCACACCCCTTCGTGGACGTCGTGCATGACCTGTAACACCTCATTTGGTTCGAGGCATTTTAACAGCAGCCCTTCCATGGTCCTGAAGTAAAGTTCATCACCAATGAGCACATGCCTCAAGGCTCGCTGTCTTATCTTCTTATCTACCCCCCGAGCCGGATCCTTCAAGTAATTGAGGAGATCGCTGTTGCCATTTGCATAGTGTCGATACAAACGTCACCGGCTAATTCTGTGTATCCAGAGGCGATCTGTGCGAGCTTGTTGGCTTCTGCATTCTCGTTCCTTGGGATCCACTTGAGCTGAAGATAACGGAATTTAGCCATCAACTCCTGAGCTCGAAGAAATACGGATAGAGCAAGTCGCTTGCACAGCTGAACTCCTCCGTAGATTGGTTGATGGCTACTTGGGAGTCACCTAATACCTCCATTGCTTCGACCCCTACCTGTAGTAGCAACTCAAGGCCTTTACACAGAGCCTCATACTCTGTTTGATTATTTGTGTACCGCTGGCTGAGCCAGAAAGCAAACTCATACTGTGCACCCCGAGGGGAAACAACAAAGAGCCTGACACCACAACCAGCATTGCATGCCGAACCATCGAAAAATAGAGCCCAAGATGCTATACTAACGAAACAGGGAGTTGGAGCCGATCGTTCTATGATAAGATCGGCTAGTGCTTGCCCCTTGACGACCTTCGCTGGTCTGTATTTGATATCAAATTCTGACAAGGCAAACATCCATTTGCCAAGCCTCCCTTTAAGGATTGCTGCTGACAATATATGCTTTATGACATCGGCTTTGCAAACGACCAGTGTCTCGGCATTGAGCAGGTAGTGACAAAGTTTTGTACATGTAAAATATGAGCATAAACATAAATGCTCCATCTCAGAGTACCTGGTTTCTGCGTCCAGCAGGCGCCGACTGAGGTAGTAGACGACACGCTCCATGCCATCGACTTCTTAAATTAGCACCGAGCCGATGAAAACTTCATCGGCCGATAGATAAACTATGAAGGGAAGGTCAAGATGAGGTGGAGCCATCATTGGTGGCGCAGTTAAATACCCCTTCAGGTTGTTGAACGCCAACTGTTGATCAGGCCCCCACATGAACTCATCACTCTTTTGAGTTCGAATTAGTGGCATGAAGGCTTCAAGTTTTGCCGACAGATTTGGGATAAACCGCCTAATATAGTTTATATTTCCAATCAACTGCTGGATCTCTTTCTTGCATTTTGAGGGTACCATCGTTCTGATGGCGTCCTTGCTCTTTGAGCCAATCTCTGTTCTGCGCTCATGTATCATGAACCCTAGGAACTGTCCAGCAGTGACCCCGAATGCGCATTTGTCGGGATTCATCCGCATACCGTGCTTCCGCGTACGTTCAAGAACTTGGCAAAGATCAGCTAAGTGATTCTCCTGCAGGATTGACTTGACCACCATGTCATCAATGTATACCTCGACGAGCCGGCCTATGAGATCATGAAAAATGTAATTCATGGCTCGCAGGTACGTTGCTCCGGAGTTACGTAGGCCAAAGGTCATGACCACGAACTCGAATAATCCCTAAGGGCATCGAAAAGCGGTCTTGTATACATCCTCTTCAGCCATGAAGATCTAGTTATATCCAGCATTACCGTCGAGGAAACTCATCATTTTATGGCTAGCTGCAACATCTATGAGCGACTCGGCAATGGGCATTGGGTATTCGTCTTTGGGAGTAGCCCTGTTCAGGTCCCTGAAGTCGATGCATATCCTGAGCTTCCCGCTTTTCTTCCATACTGGGACGATGCTCGATATCCAAATTGCATATCGACAAGGACGGATGAAACTAGCCTTAATCATCCTCTCTATTTCCTCTTTGACTGTATCAAGAATTTTTGCATCAATCTTCCTGGGATGCTGGGCATACGGGCGGTAACCTGGCTTCTTCCTATGATGCTGGGCATATGGGCGGTAACCTGGCTTGATGGGGAGCCAATGCTCAACAACAGACCAATCGAGGCCAGGCATCTCATGGTACTCCCATGCGAAGCACTCTGGAAATTCTCTTAACAGCTCGATTAGTTTGGCCTTAAATTCTGGGTCGAGCTTTTTACTGATCCACGTTGGTCTAGGTCGATCACCTGGGCAGATGTTGACCTGCTCAAGTTCGTCAGATGTAGTGAAGCCAAACCCAAGCTTGCCTTCCTCTGCAAATTCCTTCGTGGAGCTAGATGATGCTGGCATAGGATGCAAACGAGCTAATTCTTCCTCCTTCATATCATCAACTTGTTGATCATCGCATGAGAGATCATTTATATCAGGAGACACATGAATCACACCAACATATTGGGGCCGAGGACGGAACTCGGCCACCTCAAAAGTTCTATTCATTATTGAATTACAAATTTTTTGGGGCCGATCGCAAAGATCGGCCACTACGGCCTTCGTGGCCATAGAGTTTTTACAATTAGTCATGAGCCGATCTATGCGATCGGCTGATACATGTCGCAAAGATCAATGGTCATCTAAGACTTGCCACCGGCTGCCTGCACCGGCGTAATCCTGTTTTTTGCGAGATCGACGAAGCTCCAGTCTGGCTCTGGCCTTCCTGACAGACACTCCGCTTCATCTTAACTCCAAAACAGCACTTCTATCGTCGAGACATCGCAGGATTCATCAGCAGGAACTACCTCGATGTCATCTCCATCCCACTGGATGAGACGTTGGTGCATGGAGGATGGGATGCAACAGTTAGCATGAATCCAGTCTCGGCCAAGTAGGACCGATTAAGGACCCTGAGTAGGACCCTAGTTGTCCACAACGAAGAAGGATGTATTCAATGTCTTGTGGCTGACCGTGAGATCTGCATTGGGCACACCCTTAACCTGCAATGAGTTTCCCTTGAAGTCGTTAAGAGTGACGTTGGTTTTGATGAGGTCTTCCGTGGAGCGGCCCAACTTGCGACACATAGAGTATGGCATGACGTTGACCGTTGCCCCAGTATTGACGAGCATCCTCCCGACTGGCTTGCCATTTATAAAGCCTCTTATGTGAAGAGGCTTGAGATGTCGATACTTCTTGTCTCCTGGCTTCTCGAAAAATGCGAGCTGCGGGGTTGAGGCTGAGCTGCGCCATTGACTCGGCCATCTGTTGCTCAGAGGGCAAGCGAAATTCCTCTAGTAAGACAAAAACCATGTTCGTACCCGCCATTGGCCTGCCGAACAGCGCCCAACCTTCTCTTGGAAATCCACATCATCGGCCGACTAGCTTTCACCATCCACGTCCGAGGGCTCGCCCCTGCTAGCTTCTTTTGCCAACTGGTTAGGCACCGGCCTAACGGATGTCTCAGCTACCTCCTCCTGAGGTTTGCGCTTCCATACGAGGTTACGCTCTGGCTGCAAGCTGGGAATCTGTGAGATCCCCATGACCTTCTTCAACTGCAGAAGATACTCTGCTTTGGCTTGCTCGAGGCTATGCAGGCGTTGCACCCTCCGCTTCTATGATCTGGATAGACCTTCTAGACACCACCTCGGCAGGTGACACTCTTCTCACCATCAGCTAGCCTCGTCCTCTTTAGATCGTGGTGGCTGATCAGGGCGAGCTGCCAGGGGTGGTGTCGGCTTACGCGATGGAGACGCCTGTCGATCCCTTGATACGTATCCTGGCGTTCGAGGCGGAGGTGTATGGTTGCGCCGTGAAGATGACGCACGGCGGCGAGGCGGTGATGGAAGGCATTCAAACACCGATGGCTTGCCACGCCTGGCCCTGTGAGCGGAGCATTCGGGGCAATTATCAGGGGTGGGTAACCTGTCCATACCTTGGCTCCAGTAGTAGTGGAAGTAGGGACATCTCCAATGCTTTCTATAGTCGGTGGCGTCGTGATGTCCATTGCATTGATGGTCGTGAGCGGTCTCGGTGAAGCTCCTCGTGATAGTGCCGCTGCTTGCGGCGGTATGCATGTTCTTCGTCAAGTCGGAGATGCTCTTCATTGCGACAGTAATGCTGAGCATACATGCCGATCAGTGCTCCAGAATTGGGGCAGCACCGTCGGTTCCTCTCAATTGTCCTGACTGAAGTGTGTTCTTCGGCCCTGAATTCAAGTGGGAGATCATCACGTGGATCAGCCTTGGCCTTCCCTTTATCCTCTTTGGAAGGCTGGACCATGTTGATCGAGAAGGCTGCTATCATGTCAGATTCTTCTGTGCCGCAGCATAAGACCCTGCCTGCTGTGATCGCCTCCTTGACCCACCCACGAAAAGCCGATCTAGCCATCCTGGCCGGCATACTGGCCTCCAACGGATGAGGGACTGCGTATACTGCGTTGACTGGGAAAGGTGCTGTGTCAATCTTCAATGAGGGCCTAGCATAAACCAACTTTCCTTGCTCGATAGCCCTCTGTATCTCGATCCGTAACACTCTGCAATCGTTCGTATCGTGTCCGTCCAACCTATTATGCCATTTGCAGTATTTACAGCCGCGCATTTCTTCGGCCGAGGGTGTCTGATGCCCGGCCATGGGTACGAGGCGCTTCTCTTTGAGCAGTAGGTCAAAGATCTACTCTGTCTTGGTAACATCAAAGTCGAAACCAGGGGTTGGTTCGGACGGCTTCACCCACTGGCATTGTAGCGGCTGGTACGTTTCGAGCCCACTGCACAAGGTAAGCATCAGCATCGTCAATTGTGTCCTCTTCATCAGCTTGGAGATAGCTGATGCTCGTTTGGTGCTTCTCTTGGAATAGCTTTGGATGGCTCCTTTCGTAAGCAGCTACCTTGGAGACCAAGTGGCTGACGGATTTGAAATCGTTCGGCCCATAAACGCCCTTGAAAACCTTATTCAGGCCTTTGAAGGCTAGCTCTGCCAAAGCCTTTTCTAGAAGCTGCAGGGAGAAACATCTGTTCCTGATCTCGCGGAACCACTAGATGTACTGATGAACCGACTCACGTGGGTGCTGACGAACTTCGGTTAGGTGAGAAATCGTTGCTTCATTAGTCCCCGAAAAGAATTGTGCCTGGAACTTCTCCTCCATCTGCTTCCATGTAGTACCTAACCCCGGAGGAAGAGTGGTGTACCAACCAAAGGCTGGCCCAGTAAGCGACAACGAAAATAGCCAAATTTTCATGTGTTCAGCTCGATAGTGCTGGCACCTTCATTACCATTGAACTTGGAAAAGTTAGGGATCTTGAACTTTGGAGGGGCCTCCAGTAAATCATACACCTCAGGATAAGGCTTGGCATAGCTAATTGCCCCTTGCTTTGGCACAAACCCGTACAGATTTTGCATTATTTCGGCGATCTGTGACTGCACCATGGCCTCGATGTTGTTCCCCGATGTGGCCTGATTATGCTGAATCGACCCGGTACCATAAAAGAGCTCCCACTCAGCCATCTCTTGGTCGGCTGATTTAGTTGGCTTGTGAGGCGACCGGGGCTTAGGTGCACCCAGTGCTTGACTTGGCTTGGGCTCGACCATCATGGCGTTGGGGTATGGCTCTGGGCGCTTCTCTCCTTCTTGCAACTGCCGATATCTGAGCTGACAGAAGTACCCCTCCGGGATGACCAGAGGAGGAGAGGAGTAAACATGAGGCTCCAAGTGTGGAATGCCGTCACGTGGAGGATGCATGACGAATTCGACGACATTATCTCCTTGGACCTCGATCTGAATGGGATTGATCGGCCTGGAGTAGAACATGGCTTCCCCCACATGTCCGTTCAATGAGGGGCCGGTGATATGGAGGGGCTCACCGGCCAAGGCAGCTCTAACAGTCTTGACGATGATATTGTCCATGTGGTTGATGGTTGCCTCTGACTGCCGTATGAGAGCGTGCGCCGTGATCCTCTGAATCTCCTCACGAAGCACCTTGGTGCGCTCACGGGAAGGGGACGTGAGGTCGATTTCGTCGAGGAGGGACGTAGGGACCCCATGCATCCTGACTCTCCCGTGGCGGGACTTGGTGTACATGGCGAGAATCTTCTTTTTGAGATCTTGGAGAATCTTGATGAATTGGCGCTGATGGGTTTTAGGCAGGTCTTCCACTTTCTCGACAGGCGCGAATTCTTCGTCTTCATCATGAGTAGCGTTATCTTCTGCCATGATCTTTAGGTCCCACAGGGCGTGCCAAAAATGTGTTGTCACGGGAAACCGGTGAGCAGCGTCCCGGCGAGCAGCACAATGAGAGCCAGGAGGTGTATGTGAACTTTAGCGGTCGCTCCTCCTAGAGCGGCTTGCAACCAGCTAGGCAGCGGGCATAGCGCGGCCTTGGCATGAGGAAGGAGAAAGGAGGGAGAGGGGGGCGTGTGCCGTTTGCCCTAGACCAAGGAAAGGAGGGATGTGTGGTGGGTTGGGGCGCGGCCCAGGGAGAAGTGCGAGAGTGATGAGGATATCACTAGAGCTCATGCAAGGCAATTCAATCTCCAGGTGAGCTCATTCCTAAGTAATTCTTTATGAGGTTTTGAGAATAGATTACTACTTAATAATGTGATTATGCTTACGAACCATGGAGAGGACTTGGATCATGATGGGGAACGTCAAGGAGACAAGGAGGCCCAGCTAGGACATCTAGATCAAGTTGGAGGCCAAGTCCAACTCGACTTTGAGTCCATCTCGGCCTCCAGGAGAAGCCTGCACAAATAACGTCGCTCAGGATGCATACAGACTCTGTTTGGAGAGTTCAAGTACTTCACAGAAAGCTTATCTAGTTTACTTTTCAATGGATCCAACCCCATGTCCATATCTATTTAGAGGTGGCCTCAATCGTCTTAAATAAACGGAGACCTTTTCTGCTACGACACGTATTTTGGCCCAATGGGCCGGCTATCAAGTTGGGTCCATTAAGGATGTGTCTTAGGGTTGGAGGATGACCCCAGCACCCTTTTGGTCGCCCTTCTTGGTTACTAATACCTTTGGCTGCCGCCTAGAAGAATCAAGTTTTGTTTTGATGCAAGTTAGATGCTGCTACTTCCTTGTAAACATGTGTCTCGGCGAGAGCACCCAATTTACTTGATCAGAACCCCACCTTCGTGATTGAGATTTATCCTTGGGCAAGGTCCTTGTGTTGTTTGCTTGTCCACTTGTTCTTTTGATTTTCTTGCAGGTTCAAGGTTGTTCTTGGCAAGGCAAGAACAACAACAATCGGGGTGGCAGCACAACGCCATTCTTCCCCAAATCGAACTAGCCCTCATGGAGGTGGTTGCGCTCCAAAAGATTGCAGCAACCATTGGAGGTGGTCGGTTACTAAGGTGTTGCGTCCGTGGATGGTTGTAGTCGGGCTGTGAATGTCATCTCCATCCACCAATCAAAGTTATCCCTACTCTCATTGAAAGATTGAGAACCCCAGTTCTTATCAGAGAGTGCAGAGTGGGCCAGGGACGGAGGGAGAGTGGGCTGCGGCCCAAGGAGGAGAGGAAAAGGTTTGTCCTTTTTCTGACTTGAATTTTTGATTCAAATTTTGGAGGAATTTTGGTGGAGAAATTTGTAGAAGATATTTCTAGGAATATTTGAAGGATTCAGGGAGATTTTGTTGAGCTCATAACTGTACGCTCGAAAACAAATAAGTTTTCAAAATTGATTTTGAATTAAAGGGGAGATTTAGGAAAATTTCTTAGGGTCGATTTTCAGGGCGTTATAGCGTAGCCTTTACACGTTCCTGATGACTTCTATGTAAAATAACAACAAAGCATGGGTGAGTACATCGTACTCCGCAAGCCCACATTCCACCATAAGGTGTGGGGTTTCACCTATCTCTAAATGCCAAAAGTATGTGGAGCATAGGGTGTTTTGTAGGAAAACATTTTCATACGTAGGGTTCATTAGTTCTCAGTTTTATATTGAGAAAATAGGTTTGTCTTTTTAAAAAGTTGCCACTAGACTTGTCGTTACACCATGGCTTATGGCACATCAGCCAACACATTTTTCCACCGCTTTTGGGCCATATCCATTATAGCTCTCGGGATCCACTGCTAGCCCGAAATCATGTTTTTCCCATCCATTCCGTCATTTTGTATAAAACAACTAGTTGCTGAAACCAAGCCCTAACTCGCCCGTACATGGGTCACTGACTATCCGAATAGATTTTATACTCTCATCATAGGTGCACACTTTACCCACAAGTTTGCACTTTGTGACATCCATCATCATTGCTATCCAAATTCCTCTCAAAGTCATTCCCACACAAGTATTCCCCAAACATCAACCATATGAGAACCAAGGCCACCCTGTCACCCAGTACCCCCACGACACTTTCGTTACACCAACCCCATCCTCGATCTCTATAGCATCCTAACTCACCGGCTAGCTATCCGGATATCCGTTGCATGTTCCAACTAAGTATTGTCGCATACAACATCCAGTAGTTGTGCTAAAAGAGTTAGGCAAGATGAGACATCAATTGGTCCTTACACAAGTCAAGGTAGAACTTCCCACTTGCTCGATACTCAAACAACCACGTCCCCGGTCTTCTCCATGAAGATCGGACCTCCAGGAAGACCGCAATCATGGCACCCAGTCTTCCACCCTTCTCATGTTATGGCTTAGCCGACCAAGGTCGTACGCCGGGGTTTTCCACAATTTTTCCCAAAACACACACTCCACATCCATAACTACATTCCCAATATTCGCTCAAATTTAATTTAAATGTTGAGTGAGTGATCCCACCTAAGTGTGCAACTTCGAAGATTTTTTTGGGTGGCTATCCTACCATATGCTACCTCAGAAATCCAGAGAGGGTGTCGTCCTGAGGCGGGGGCACACAAGGAGCCAGGAATCGCGCCGCTACTACGCTCGTCTCCCAGGTGGCGCCTCTGGTCGGCTTCTTGCTAGAGAGCCGACCAGTTGGTGGTGTAGGTGTGCCACTTGGCTTGACCTTGCAGCTAGGAAGGTTGTGAACATGGATGTGGTGGTTGGCTCCGGTTCTCCCTAAAAGGCATACACAACAGATGTAAATGTTTAATTCTTGCCAGATTGATCGGATCAGCACCATGAGAACTCGTGAACCCCTATCAGGCAACATGCCAATGTCATGCGATCGGCATAAGATGAAAGTATATAATCACAATGAAAGAACATCATCCAAGTAGACAAGATAAAACCTATCTAAAACATTATATAAAATATCTGCATAGCCTAATCAGCTTCTAACCAGGACCTCCAAGGAAGTCCATCTAGATAGACAGAAATATATTAAGATATGTAAAGATAGGGTGCTCGGTACATGTTGATCTATCGGCATGTCGCGTGCACGTGTCGCAGCACATGTCGTGGATTGTAACAAATGATTAGACAATTCATAATAAGCTACTTGAGAACCGATCTACTGCATGAAGCTCAGATACATAATCAGATCGGTAAACATGCAAGATAAACGATGGACCTTGTGCCAAGCACGGCTTGCCACGAGGCTCATTGTTGGCATCTCTTAGCCTTTACAGGTTTTACTCCGTAAGCACACGGAGACCGCTGTAGCCTTTCACTCTGAGTAATCCGAGTATCGTAAATTTCCACAGGGAAGTAGTAGGCTCAAGAGTGTAATTGAATATACTCAAATCGAATAAACTGTAAACTTAGATAAATTATACCAACTAGCAGTACACAGGGGTAAACGTGATACAGTCAGGTGTATTGGTGGAGAGGTAAGTTTATCAAAGCTTTCCGTATGAAGGTATAGTTGCCTAGGAGGACAACGAGTGAGATAAAGTCACCAAACTCTAATCTAATCGGCTGCTAAGGTTATCCGTGTCTAAACAAGATATTCAAATAAGCAAGTCAGGGTCTTGCATCGAGCGAAATTCTAGAGTCTCGAGGGTACCAGGGGAAGATAGTTGGTCCCGAAGGAGAGTCTAGCTAACACCTATGGGCCTCCCGAACGATGCGCTTGGACTACACAGGCACACCACACACTGTCACGGAGTGGGGCTACCAAACAAAGCTGCGTCAAGAGGATGGCACGCTATAAACGGGAGCTTGAACAACGATAGATCGTCCTTATCAGAGGAGAGGATCTAGCCAGAGCCTAGCGTCTAAGTCTAGGGTTGAGTTATAGCACCGGCAAGAATAACAAGAATTGAATAACTGAATAAAACACAACCTAAGCCTAGCAAGTGTGCAAAGGAAGGTACACCACACTTGCAGGATATAGTTAGAGTAAAATATAACTGAAATTATATTGAAGATAATCTGAATCCAAAGATACAAGGCTTTACCGCAGACTCGAAGATAACTCCGGAGACTCTGAGGCAAAGCTCAACTCAACTCTAACTCCCAGGACTATCCTAACTACTAAGAGAATAGTGTAGCACACTACGATAGAACTTGAACTCAACTCCACTCCACACTTTACAAGTGATCTCTCGGGGTCTATTTATAGCCTAGAAAGTGAGGGGGGTATTTGTAGGTGTGCTAGGTTAGCAAAGGGGGTACGTCGGTGGCCGGGCAGCCACCCTACATGGCCGGGCGGCCACTTGATACACCGTCTTTGATGATCCAACGCTTGATATTGCTCCCCTAGGTCGGTTGGCAGTTGAAACGGTTATTGCACGTGAAAAATGCTCCGAGTGATGGCCGAGCGGCCATGGCACATGGCCGGGCGGCCACGGCACATGGCCGGGCGGCCACGGCACATGGCCGGGCGGCCACGGCACATGGCCGGGCGGCCACGTGTCTTTCACCAATTTGATGCATGTTGTTCCCCTCGGATCCTTGACATCATCAATCCTTGTGCTAACATGTTTTGACCCTTGGATATATTGGATGCTCTCATGTATGGTTGGACTTTCACCACTTTGTGTTTGTTTGTACGTAGGATCGATGATGTGGCAACCTGGGCAGTTAGGAGGCCAGACCACATGGTGAGGTGGCTCTGCATGGCTGAGGGGTGGCCGGGCGGCCACACCCTTTGGCCGGGCGACCACCCTACATGGCTAGGCGGCCATGCCATTGCACTAATGTTCTCATCCTTGGTTTTTGCTGTATTTCCAACCATTTTGTGTGCATTTTAGTACCTGCATCCAAATATTCATGTACATCTTGTGGAACTCATTAGTAGCAAGGTTAGTCCATTATTATTCACTTGTTTTGCCTCATTTGGTGGATAATTCACAGTTGATATCGTGAGATTACGACCGTCAACACTCATCGGGATAACTAATGAGTCTAGCGCGAAGCAGGGCTTGGTACGAGATTCATCGAGATAGCTAGCAAACCTTGCCATAAAAAATACTTCAATATAAGGTTTACCATATGGCTCACACTGTAATGCCCTAACGAATCCGCGGAGAAACATTAGAGCAACATGACGATTAACTTGAAAAACCCTAATTGCTCAGGGGTGGTGATGCACCAAGAGAATATGGAGACAACCATTGCTGGGAATGTATGTCATCATCTTATTACGTAGAACATGGGTATATATTTATAGTTCAGAGACTTGGACAACAAGTCCAACTCATCCTAAAATGAAAACCTGATTCAATTGGGTTAATCCTAATTCGACTCAAAAATAAGATACATGGCCCATCGGCCTTTAATTGTCACATCGGTTGCTTCTCCCTTGAGCAGCCTCTCTTGGCTCATTAGCCGATCCAGTCCATTAGCAGATTGGCCATATTGTGGTGATAGCACATGCCCCCTAGTTTTGGCAATAATAACTAGAACCAAAGAATTAATACACCTCCAAGAGCCACACGGTTCCACGGTTCTCGTCACATCCTTCCTCGAAAACTACACCTGGCATCCCTTTGGCTTCTCCACGAGTATTGGGACTACAGTATTTACATTCCCCATCGGCGAGAAAATCCTCCTCTGCTTTAGCCACCAATCTTCTGATGGAGTCATCATCTAGCAGCAACACCATGCTACCACCATCGCTGCCGCCTTCCCCTCCGCTGCCACCCTTTACCGATGTGCTGCTGGGGTTTGCACCCCTCGTGGTACTAGGAGCAAAGCAGGCTGTCAAATGTGGTAGCCGACACAAAGAAAGACACTGTCGCTCACCGTTGAGGACTGGGCGTAGCTGTCCATCTGGGGTTCAGACATCCCAGACCCTCCACCTAGGGTATGAGTGAACCTAGGTTCAGTGGAGAACCCAGAAGATGCAATTGCTTCCCCACCATGGAATTAGTCCCCACCATCTCCATCGCCATCGCCGGAGCGCCCATCGAAGAAAAAGAAGGTGGGGGCTTTGCATGCCTCCGATGACGGTTATGAAGATGAGGACGATGATGAGGAGGACAATGGCGAAGAAGAGGAACTCTGTGAGTCAGGTGACCCCCTCAGCAATGATGAGGACGCCGACCTCGTCCCAGTGGAGTCCTTGACAAAGGCCTCCTCAAGCTCCACCTCGGCTGATGGCGGCAGCGAGAGCAACAATGCCGGCGATGAGGAGAAGAGTAACGCCGACAATGATGAGTGATCATCATTTGCCGATGCACAACATCGGCTCCGCAAGATTGGTGATCTTAGCTATCAGCCGTAACATTGGCTCTAAAAGGGGAGTTAGCCCCTTGTTTTACCTTTTTGCCCAAGCTTTTGTTGTTCCATATATCAATAATGAATGAAATATCCGCTTAATTAACTGCTGTCTTTTGCTTTGTTATTGTCTTTCCTTTTGAACCCTTGCATTGCCCAATGCTGTAATATATTGGTTGATCCAATAGTGTGGCAGAACCACCGATTTAATCCGAACTAAGCACACCTGCCACCTTTGGCTCGCAGTGTACTTAGACCGAACTAAACTCGGTCGTCCGTCGAGCTACCCATAAAGGGCACTCGATGTATCCATCACCCAGGGATGCTGACATCATACACGTTAAGCCCTCGAAAGAGCCACAACAATTACAACAACCCATCATTTCATACAAACATAGTTTTATTTGTTACAAAATATTTGCTCAAAATGAGGTACAATCATACTAAAATAGAGTTCCAAACTAATCTCACAGCGGAAATCGTAACGTAATACCGATATACTCTTGCAGCGGAAATAAAACATCAAGCTATGACATTGAGCCCACCATTGTCATTCTCGATCATGAAATTCCTGAAATAAAAATATCAACAACGCAGGGGTGAGTACGTGAGGTACTCGTAGGACTTACCCGTGGGCGGTTTCAACCCGACACTTTTGAGAGTATGCAAGGCTTTTTGTGGACTTGACTTTAACCCGCGTAAGCTTACTAAAAGTGAGTCCTTACTTTCAAGTATCAACCATTTTTAAAGCATAAGCCTCATTTGATTCATTATAATTATCATCATGATCCATAATTCATATATCTCATCATCTCAACCTATATGTCATCATTAAGTAGTTTGCAAAAATGTAAACACACAAGTACAAACATGTAATGTAAAAAGCATAATTAAATGAATAAGATATTAAAATTATTACTATGTTAGAACGTTAGTGGCATTGGCATTCCCACACCTGGTGGGCATTAGCGATTCGAATCGATTTTAGTTCCCGGGAATAATTATCATGCCAGGGGTATATGCTTACTAGCCATCGCGTTCCCACATATATCCCCCATCTCCACTCGTCACATCCCAAGTTCGATTCAATCCCACCATTCCCCTGGGTTTTGCCCCCTCAGGAGCCATACCACGGCTTACCGGGTCAGCCCTCCCTCGAGTACAAGCTCCCCCAGGCCTAACTCCCTCCAACAAGAATGGTCGGAACCTGTCTCTGTTCTTCGGATGGCACAAGTAAGACTTTCACCGGTCCCACATCCCGGATAAGCACTCTAGCAATGTTATGCCGATCAGCAGGCGAACAGCGGATCAGGCCTTAAAGGACTCGGGCGAAGTCCACCAAACCATCCACATCTTTTTTCATCGTAATATACCCATATCTCCGCCTGGTCTCATCTTTTCATCACATCATATCATATTGCTTTCGCATTTAAATTTGTGTAAAACAATTTTGAGTCCTATCATCTCGCGAGTGAATATCTTCACTCGTCTTCTACCATTTGAGCATGGCTAAGCATAGACTTCGACATATCCATTCTACGTAGGATATCAGGTATTTATGTAGGTGGGGTTTCAAACAACTCCTAAACGTAAATGCACAATCAAATAAAGGGTGGTGAGACTCACTAAGTAGGTGTATATGCCTAGGGGGCCTACCTTTGTTGTTGAAAACTTGAACAAACTAATCAAAAGTTAGTTTGCCGGGTTGTGAGGCTTTGTCCCAGGCAACCCCTTGATCACTTGGACAACTCCTCCTTCCAAATACCACTTCAGGGGCCTCCAGGTGGTATTTGGGTCCTAGTTGGTCTTTTGGACACCGTTCCTTGAAACAGCTCCCTACGATTGCTTCTTGATCACGTATCTCCATTAAGCGTCACTATATGAATGATATGCATGATGCAATGATCGAAATGCATGAATATCAAGCATTCTTACGAACAATCATTTCAGGGACAGGGATAAATCGAAAGATGATTGTTTTCACTAAAACAAGAATTACGCTTATGCCCCTAGCTCAAGCATACAATATGCAATCAAATACTCCCAATGCAACACAGAAATATATTACATGATCGAGTATAAATGTTTACAGTCTTTTACCATACCACATGCAAGCAAAACATCATAAGAGCATATATTTACACATGCAATGGTCTATTAGTTTGAAACATTACTCCTAGCGCTAGCGACATTAGTACTGTTATGGACCTAAAGCAAGCATTCACTCATGCAAATTATATATATAAACTTATCAAGTTACAAATCATAGGGGAGACATGGTAAATAGCACTTTTCTATATTATTTAAATGACCATAACATTTGCCATTTTCAAAATACATAGAGAGCAGCAAGCAAAATACATGAAACTTTATTTCTGGGCTGCATTGGATCAAATGGCTACAATATAATTTCTATGGATTTTTCTAGACAAGTTTTATGTAGCATATATTTTCATACCTCTAAAATACACTAAATTCACTTCACAGGGGTAAAACTATAATTTTGCAATGCATGCTAGGGTTGTCAAAACTCCTGATAGAGCCTAAATATCATGCAATAGTTGGAGTCTAAGTTTCATGATTTTTGGAGTTCGTTTCCATCACTTTTGCTATTTATCTCATTCCATTATGCTTGCAAGAAACAAAGGGCAATATAGTCATTCCGCAGGTCCATACCTAGTTCACTATGTAGATCTACTAATAAGCAATCCAACAAAATAAGTTTCATATTTTTATGATTTTTTTACAAATTTATAGAGAATTTCAAAGTTCATATGGCAAAACCGGAAGATAGTCAAATATAACCCTATAAATGGACCTATATGTGATTGTCACACTATCTAGGGGCCTGCAACAGATTTATACAATAGCCAGTGAACAACACATGTAATTTTAGCATACCACTGGGTCAGATCAGTAAAAGTACCAAGGCACGGGTTACAACGCGAAAATCCGATAGCCCTAGGGTTCACCCTGCAAGTTTTACAAGACACAATGAATAGTCATTTAATATGTAGAAATTGCAGGGGCCTAAACTCGAAACATCACCTCCTTCTTCTACCTTCGGTTAGGGGCAGAGGTGCACGCGGGAGAGGGAGATGGTGGGGCTACACCGGCGCATGGGGAACCGGGGTTGGAGCCGACAAGCTCTAGGAAGGCGTTCCCGATGGCGGAGAAGCTTTCCCCCTCGGTACTGTTGCGCGGGATGCAGTGGGCAGGCGGAGCGGAGGCGGTGAACCGGAGGGACACCAGTGCACCGAGCTCGGTGTCGTCGCGCTCGATCCAGCCACGACGAAGGGGAACGGGGACACCGGAGAGCACATCAGTTGCGCGACGGTGAGGCGCACCCGGTAGAGGGGACTGGAGCCACGGGGGCGGACCACGGGAGGCTGCCCACGGTGAGGTCGACATCGCGGTGGTGCGTCTCAGTGGCCAAGCATGGAGGGAGGTAGAGGAGGCTTCAGTGGGCTCCTAGGGTGGGCGGACTCTGTGGAGCGACGTGGGGAGATGCGGAGGCGCTTGTTGGTGGGAGCGGAGGTGGCCTAGGGTGGCAGCGGCGTGAGCTCGATGTCGAGCGCACATGGCGCTCATGGCGGCCGCGCCCCGGTACGAGCGGCAGAGGCACAGAGAGAGGGAGGCAGAGAGAGTGGCGAGAGAGAGCAGAGCGAGGGGAAGAGGAGGAGGCCGGTTCGAGGTGCGGCTTCGCCTTTCTTAGGGGTGAAGGGAGCGGGGCGTGGTCGGGTGGCCGGTGCCGTGTGCTCGGCCTTGGCAGGTGGCCATGGCCGCTTGTGCGAGCCAGAGTAGGTTCGTGGACCTTGAGTCTATGACAGGTGGGGCAAAGGTGGGGAAAGAAGAGAATGGTGCATGGACTGAGTCTGTGGAGGAACAGGAAGTGGGACCCATAGCTGTTGGCGTCCGGCAGGAATCCAAAGCCCCCTGACTGGTGGGGCCCGCGCGTCATGGACACAAAAAGAAAATGAAATCCGAAAATAGGAAAAAGGGTGGTTTGACTGCTGGAATGGTTGTTAAAAATTGGCATATTTGTACTACTTATAGGCTGATTCGAAGTAAAGTCATAATACAAGAAATGTTACAAAAGTAGTTGTATACAAATTTGTTATAGAACTTAGTACCATGTTATGTTATAAAAAGTGGTTTAAATTTGAATTTAATTTGCTGATCTAAGTTTGATCAAAGTTCAATTAAAACTTAAAAATTCAATATGTCCATTTTATGGTCATTTTCAGAAAAATAGTATTATACCAATGTTGTTCAGTTTCCCATGGTCTACAAGTTTCATATATAAAGTTTTGTATGATGAGAACTTTTGTTTCACAAAAATTTAAATTTACCATACTGATCAAGTTTTAGGCAGATTTCTGCTTTTTCATTAATCTACTCAAAACTCCACCTAAATCTTTGTGCATGTTACCACACTCAATACCAAAGTTGCTCCTCATAAAATTGTATACAAATTTGTTATAGAGAGTTTGGTCTAAACCACATTATATTTTGAACTATAGGAACATGTGTATTCAAGGGTTTTGCAAAAACTGCAACTTCAATTTATGTATGGTTTTTCTTGTTTCAAACTTTTGAAGTATCAAATGAAGTCCAATAACTTTGATATCAGGTGCATTTGAAAGATGATAAGTTTAATTTCATTTCCTAGTCAGGTAGATTTTGAAGTTCTATAGTGAAATCAAAAGTAATTTCAGAACGAAGTTTGAGGAAAAGCTGAAAATCTAGACTTTAGGAATTTTCTAAGTATAGGCTGACTTGGTTTGGTTTGAACTTTTGAACCTCTCAACATCCGATTTTGAAAATGGTCAAAATAGTAAAGTTGAACGCAACATCTTGAACTAAAACTTTTGTATTTGATGTCTTGCACAAAAACGTATAGATTTTAACTACCCCACCAAACAACACAGGGTTTTTCATATTGCACTAGAAAATTTTTGACTTCGTGATTTATTTGTCTAGCTATTGTTCCTCCCTAAACATGATTAAGCCCTAACTCATAATTAGCTTTTGTCTACTGCGTGTTAAAGCTTTTGAGATGCCGGGGGCATCACAAATAGCATCATATTGGGCCTGGCCCCTGAATTAAGTCGATTATAATCTATTCCAAATCGGCCGACAGCGGTGAACCTAACTCTATCTGTCTGGAACTCCAGCCGATACTCCATCGGCTCATTTTGGGGAAATCATCTTTAAAGCCAAAACTTAAACCATCCCTCATTATAGCAAATGTACAAAGCATACCTTGCTCATAACGTCTTTGGCAAATACCCTCTCGGCAGACAGCAATCCCAACATCACGGAATAAATACCTTATCGTTTGGTCATGACTGTATCTAATTGCACTCCTTGTTGATTTTGCTACTTCATGTGAAAATATAAGGTTGTCTTCCTAAAGGTGATGGCAACGCATCGGCTTTGGTCTTGAATTCTCCTTATTTTTTAAGACTTTGCTTTGGCTCTGGTCTTGTTTGGGTACGTGACCCATCCAGGGTCTAGTGCCAGACATTGGTCGACACCCATCCACTCTCGAATGCCGATGTGTTGCTTCTTGTAGTCACCTCCTTTAAGATTATCAATAGATTTCTTGAACTATTGTACTTACTTGATTCTTTAAAGCGTGTGTGAACAACTTCAAGTCGGGGCATAAGCTGATAAAAATCGATATTAGTACTTCAAAAGAGATGACCTGCGTCTTCTATGGCTACCGCTCTCCCTCTCCCACGATCGATTCCAAACTCTTCTCCTTGGGGACCAAGATGCTTGACTACCATAGCTTCACGTCTCCTAGTACAAAGGATTGGTCC
Source organism: Paspalum vaginatum (assembly GCA_030272315.1). Lineage (NCBI taxonomy): Eukaryota > Viridiplantae > Streptophyta > Magnoliopsida > Poales > Poaceae > Paspalum > Paspalum vaginatum. The sequence continues at coordinate 35,992,388 of CM059017.1, read as the reverse complement.
ATCCATGAAAGCTATCTGGTAGAACATCGATGTAAATGGCCGATGGCAACACGTTGGCTTGTGGAGTGGTAAGGTTTCCCTACTGTATAGAAAAAAAATTGATATGGGGTGTCTAATGTCGATGGCAATGCATCGGCTCTGCATATTTTTGGGTCAATGGTAACATGTCGGCCCTTTGGGATCGACAGACAAGTGCCACCTAGCATGTGGGATCTTTGGAGATGATCCACAAGCTTGGATATTATTTCTTCATGTATTTCCCATTCATGTTCCTGCTGAACCTTACTCCTTCAAGCGTTTCCATACGGTATGAGTTGCCTGGCACTATTTCTACTATGCAATATGGACCATTTACCATACACTGGATCTTTGGCACCAACTGGCAAAACAAGCTCCCAGACTAGATCACCGACTTGGAATCCCTTCGGCTTGACTTTCTTGTTGTAAGCTCGCACGACTTTTGCTTTGTTTTCTTTTATCTCTTTCTAGAGCCCATAGTCGGAGTTCCGCCAAGTCTTCTCTATTGATGTTCATGAGGGATGCATAATCAACGACAGATAGTTTATCTTGAAAAGTAACATGTCATGAGCGAATGTTGATGTCCCATGGCATTACGGCTTCCTGGCCGTACACAAGTTGATACAGAGTGCATTTGGTGGCTCCATGTCATGACATATGGTAAGCCCACAATGCTTCTGCTAGTCGATTGTGCCACTACTTAGGGTATTCATCAATCATGTGCTTAATAAGCTTGATCAGGCTCTTGTTGGATGCCTTGGCGTGTCCATTGGCCTGGGCATAGTATGGTGATGACTAGATCAGAGTACTTCCCATCTCATTGGAAATTTTTTTGAATTCCTCTTCCATAAAAACAGAACCTTAATTCGTCGTGATTTTCTGGGGCATGCTAAATCTGTAGACTATATGTTCCTTGACAAAGTTGATCACATCCTTTGCTATGACGTTCTTCATCGGCACTGCTTCTACACATTTGGTGAAACAATCGGTGGCTACTATTATCCACTTGTGCCATTTGTTGTTTGGTGGGTTAATTTTGCTGATCAAGTCCATGCCCCATCCTTTGAATGGCCATGGTTTGATGATTAGGATTTAGCATATGAGCCAGTGCCATTTGGACAGCTCTAAACCTCTAGCAATCTTGGCATCCTTTGTACTATTTGAAGCAATCTTCCAGCATGGACGGCCAATAAAAGCCAGATCTCCTGATCAGCCACTTCATCTTTTGAAATGATTGGTGAGTGCTGCAAGTACCTTTGTGGATGTCATGCATGATCTTCAATGCCTCGGCTGGTCCGAGGCACTTCAAGAGTAAGCCATCAATATCCTGAAAGTATAGCTCATCACCAATCAACACCTCAAAGCCTTATGACGTACATTCTTATATGCCCCCAAGCCAGATCTTTCAATTATTTGAGGAGACCGACTCTCCAATCTGCAGCAGATAATTGCAAGATATCTATGCAAGTATCATCACTCTGGGTACATTCCTAGAAACCACCTATGCCAACTTGTTAGCTTTGTCATTCTGCTCCCTGGGTATCCAACTAAGCGTGATCATCCGGAATCGTGCCATCAAATTCTGGCATTTCATAAAGTAATTGCATAGAGAATCAGTAGCACAATTGAAATCTTCTATTAGCTAATTAATCACCACATTTGAATCACCGAAGGTTTCTACTACTCCGGCACCTGCATCAAGCAACAATTCCATACCCCCTGCAAATAGCTTCATATTCGATCTGGTTGTTAGTGAATTGTCCTTTTAATCGAATGGCAAACTCATAGATTGCCCCTCGAGGGGAGACAATGTATAATCCAATGCCACAGCCTGGGTCGCACGCTGACTCATTGACGAAAAGAACCCACTGCTTGACGCTCGCAAATTGGATCGGCGGCATGATTCTTTCTGTGACAAGATCGGCCAAAGCTTGTCCCTTCACGGCTTTAGCCGGTTGGTAATGGATGCCAAACTTAGAGAGTGCATACATCCATTTATCGAGCCAACCTTTGAGTATAGGAGCCGACCACATGTGCTTGATCACATCAGCTTTGCAGATTACCCGAGTCTCGACATTGAGCAAGTAATTGCGCATCTTGGTGCAAGAGAAGTATAGACAAAGGCAGAGACATTCCATTTCAGTGTATCTAGTATCTATGTCGAGGAGATGTCGGTTGAGATAAGATACGACCATCTCTTTGCCTTTAAATTCTTGAATCAACAATGAACCAATGGAAATTTCATTGGCAAATAAATAGACAACAAAAGGCTTGCCCAACTGTGGTGGCACCAATACTAGAGGTGATGTTAGGTACAGCTTGAGATCATCAAAAGCCTTCTGCTATTCTGGTCCCCAGATGAACTCATCATCACATTTGATCGTGACGACAGGCATGAACAGATCGATTCTCCCAGCAAGATTTGAGATGAATCTTCTGATGTAATTTAGCTTGCCAATCAGACTTTGCAGCTAAGTCTTGTCTTGTGGAGGGACCATTGTTGCAATGGCATGCTTTCTTTGATCACCAATTTCGACACCGCGCTCATGAATAATAAATCCAAGGAATTGCCCAGCAGTAACCCCGAAAGCACACTTCTTGGGATTCATCTTCAGAGCGTGGTGTCTTGTTCGCTCTAATACTTGGAGTAGATCAGCTAAATGAGTAGTGTCCAAAGTCGATTTCATGACTATGTCGTGAATGCAAATCTCAACCAATCGACCAATGAGGTCATGAAAGATGTAATTCATGGCTCGCTGATAAGTAGCTCCGACATTCTTGAAGTCAAAGGTCATGAACACCCACTCAAATAGGACAATGGTCCACGGACATCTAAATGTTGTCTTATAAACATCTTCCTTGACCATGAAAAACTGATTGTAACCAGCATTACCATCAAGAAAGATCAACATCTTATGCCTTGCTGCGGCATCAACAAGTATATCGGCTACTAGTATTGGATATTCATCTTTAGGAGTTGCCCTATTGAGATCCATAAAGTCAACTTAGACTCATAGTTGTCCACTCTTCTTTTGAGCAGGCACAATATTTGAAATCCATGTGGCATATCTGCATGGCCGGATGAAGCCGACCTCTGTCATCCTCTAGATTTCATCCTTGATTTCTAGCAATCTCTTGGGGTCGAATCTCCTCAGAGGTTGAGCATAAGGACAAAAACCAGGCTTGATTGGAAGTTGATGTTCCACAATAGACCGATCCATACTAGGCATTTCGTGGTATTCCCACATGAAACAGTCGGAGAATTCCTTCAACAGATTAATTAATTGAATTTTAAATTCAGGATCCAACTTCTTGTTGATGTATGTTTGTCGAGGATGGTCACCTAGGCCGATGTCGACATCCTCCAGCTCGTCAACCACCATGAAACCGCAACCCAACTTCCCTTCTTCTGCAAATTCGACATTGTATATTGTGCAGGATATAGACTGGTCAAAATAGCAATGGGCCTGATGATGATCATCGGCCAACACTTCATTATTATCAAAAGTGTTTACAAATATTTTTTTGGGGCCGATTGCCTGGATCAGCCATACAATGTGTATTAGTGCAAGTTCCTTTAAAAATCGACCGATCGTTTGGATCGGCCCTGACACTAGTGCACGTATCTACACATCGATGCCTGTTGCTGGAACCAGCGTAAGCCCATTTTTGACCCTTCAACGTACTCCTAGCCTTATTCTTCTCATCCTGTAAGACACTCTGCTCCTTCTGCCCCCCAAAATGAAGCTTCTGCTATGGAGATGTCATTGGAATCATCAGCCAGGACTATTTCAACTTCATAACCATCCGACTGGATAAGGCACTGATACATGCAGTTGGCATGGATCTAATCTCGGCCAAGCAAAGCTGAGTATGCTCCTTTCATGTCGACGACGAAGAAGGACGTGTTGATCTTCTTGTGTCCAATGGTTAGTTTGACGTTGAAGACGCCCTTAGTGCTGGTCGACTCCCCATTGAAATCATTGAGGATGACGTTTGTCTTGATTAGGTCGCTATTGTCTCTATCGAACTTCTTGAATTCTGCGTACGACATGAGGCTAACTGCCACACCAGTGTCAACCATCATCTTGCCAACTAGTTTACCATTGATGTAGCCCTTGAGATAGAGTGGCTTTAGGTGAAGGTATTTCTTGATGATGGCCGCCAGTCCCAAGCTAAGTTGAGCCACCGATTCTTAGATCGATATGGGGTTGCAAAATTCCTCTGGTAGGAAGAAAACCATGTTGACCTCAGCCAATCCAGCAGCTTCCTCTCCCTCGAGTATGTCTTCTTCATCGTCTTCCATTGGAACTACATCGTATCCCTCTTCACTGCCTGGTTGCTATGGCGTTGATTGCTTCCTTTGACAAAATGTAGGACGTCTGAGGAGAAACGGTGGGATCCTATTGAGAACCAATGGATCGGTTCCATTGCCTCTGGAGTGATGAGTGATTGTCAACAGAAGCCAAAAACCCAGAAGGACTTGGGCACAAGACCTTCGATGGACAGGAGGTAGATGGAAGTTCTCCAAAGCAGTGGAGGCATGCTCGACGTCGGTCAGCCATGGTAGTTCGATACACGAAGGAGCGGTACGACAATGGCAGGAGTAAGACCTCCAAAGGACTATGAGGCAACTCCGATGGACAGGGGATGTCGGGAGCCACCGCGGTGCTCCAACCTGAGTACATGGTGCGAAGACGGGTGAGGGCATTGGCGGATTCTCTCAAATCTGCCACCCTACCTCGACGAGATAGAGTGGAGTGAGTCATTCCAGGCCCATGAAGGAAACCCTAAAGTTTCCCGATTTTTGACTTCAAAACCGAGGGCCGATCGGCGGATTTAGACTACTGGCCATGTGGACATCATCTGGGAGTTAGCTTGCATCTGAAGAAGATCAAGACTCCATCGCGGTCGTTTGTACCTGAGAAAGTCGAGTCTTTTCTAGTTTGGCCCCTACGGGTGTTTCTGTAATATAGGGGTCTTAGTGTAAACTGTGTCTGTTAGGCTTGGGCTATATATACCTAAGTGACTGGTCATTTAGGTGACTCTTCCACCTCTAGAAACCCTAGGCTTAGTTTCCAACTAGCCAAGAGCTTAGAGATCAAATCGGTTGCTTAGCTTAGGATTTGAGAGTCCCCAAGGCTAGTACTTTGCATTAGTGGGAGGATGAAGGGTGGTGGGCTGTGTGGAACATCTTGTAAACTGTTTTCCACTCATAATCAAGGAAAGATTCATCCCCAATTCGTGCTCATGTGTGCAGCCATCCCCATCCCCCTTCTCTAGTTGGTTTTTGGATGAAACTCAAAGATTTTTGGTGATTTGCTTTGCCTATGACTTAATCCTATTCTTTTGGCTCGTTTGGACTTGCAAGGACGTAGAGATTGTGACTTAGATCATCACAATCCTGTTGGATTGCCACAAGCAAGCTTCCCTTGAGTTTTCCCCATTTCTTGCCCAAAGAATGTCATCTCATGAGATCTAAAATTCCTACTGATCCCAGGGTCATTTTGAGTTGATCTCTTGTGAAAAGCTTTGGAATAGGGTCTAAATGACCTATGCAAAATCTTGTGAAGATTGGACCAGATTTGGACAGATTTGGGTGTGAAAACCCCCTTTCCTACGACTTTATTGGACTATCCGGTAGAGCCAGCGGATTGTCCGATAGAACCCAACTATCCGGTGGCCCTCACCAGAATGTCCGGCATCGGGAGCTAGGCAGGGTTTGCACCGGACAATCCGGTTGCCCCTGCTGGACTGTCTGGTGGAATCGGACTGTCTGACCCAAGACACCAGACTATCCGGCGTGTCCAGGGCAGGAGCTGTGTCTCTGCTGTTTGCTTCTTCCACTGTGTTTTTGCTTTCGGTTTTTGCATTCCCCACTGCCAGACCATTCTCTTTACTTGCTGTGAGACAGTGAGTCAGACTTTGGTGCAGTGAGTATCGTGTGGCGGACTTGCAAGATCCGTTGCCTCGGTGCCTTTGTTAAGTTGGCTCGCGGTTTTCTCGCTTGGTGCATAACCTCTCAGTGGACGGCAAATTTGCGCTACTAGACACGTATCTATTCAGTGGACGGTGTCTAGTTCTTCTCTCAAGCACCAGTTTTGGGGTTGTGATTTTGATTTTTTTAAAGTGCTCCTATGCACCCCCCTCTGGTCGCACATCTCGGTCCTACAATTGGTATCAGAGCCGGGTAGGTTTCTTCATACCTTTACCGGTGAGAATCCAGTAGCGACTATGGCATACTCTGGGAAGGTTTTGGTTTTGGGCTCGGATGGGTATCCCTACTGGAAGGGTAGGATGAGAGCTTTCTTGATTAGCCAGAGCGAGGACATATGGAATGCTACACAGAGTATGACTTTCACGGTGCTCCCTGTTGCCGAGCGTACCACACCGGCGCTCGTTGCTCACTACGAGGCGAACTACAAGGCGGTGAACTTTTTCTTCTCTACACTTGGTCTGGTGGACTATGAGAGGGTGAGCCACCTTGATACCGCCCGTGAGATCTGGTCCCTGCTTAGTGCACACCACGAGGGGACAGTGACAGTTAAGGGTCGACTTGTGGAGACTTACCGGCGCGAGTATGAGAACTTCGCCTAGAAGCCGGGAGAGTCTGTGGATGCTTTGTTTGGTTGTTTTCAATCGATCATCAACAAGCTCTGTGTCAACTCTGGCCCCGCTGCTCTTCCATACACTAACCATCAGCAGGCTGTCAAGCTGCTGTATTCCTTGGATAGGAAAGTGTGGGAGATCAAGAGGAACTCTATTCTTGAGTCGGCAGGGTATGACACCTTGGGAGTAGAGGAGCTTTATAGCAAGCTTAAGGCCACAGAGGTTGATTACCAGATGATAGATATTCTTGATGGTACTGGCTCCAACAGCCTGGCCTTGGCTTCCAGCTCCAAGGAAGTTGCTACTAACCCCCCACTTCATGGTTTTTCGTTCTTTGCCTTGATGTCTGTGACAGAGGAGCAGTTGGTATCACTTGGGGATGATGAGCTTTGTCTGTTGTCCAGTCGCTTTCAGCATGCCTATGACAACCGAATGAGCAAGAAGAAGGGTGAGAGGCCCAAGTGCTTCGAGTGTGGAGAGGTCGGCCACTTCATCGCCGAGTGCCTGAACAAGCAAACCGACTACTACAAGATGGGCAAGAGCCACTCCCACGACTCCAACAAGTACCGCTCCGGCAAGCATGACTACAACAAGCGTGACCATGCCAAGCACCTCTCTGGCAAGATCAAGAACTTCAGGAAGGATTTCAAGAGCTACCAGAAGGACAACCGTAAGCGGGACAAGGCCTTCTTCGCCGAGCTTGGTGGTCTTTCCAGCGGATCGTCCTCCTCCTCCTCATCTTCGTCAAGCTCAAGTGATGAGGAGATCATCACCAAGCGGGACAAGAGGAGAGATCAAGGTGGTCCAGCTGGCCTCTGCTTTGTCTCCACCAAGTCCTAGCGCAAGCACAAGGTGAACCGGAGATCGGTTTGCTCCATGTCGCTTGAGGACAAGGATGACAAGGGTAATGACAATGACTCCACCGATGAAGAGGTAACTCTTGTGCAAGCTGAGATCCTTGATAAGCTGGAGAGGAACAGTCGTGAGTTGAAAGCCTAGGATAAGTTATTGGAGAAGGGAGCCAAGAAGCTGTAGAAGCAGAAAGCCAAGCTTGCTGATGCTTTGGCTGAAATTGAGAGGCTGAAGAGTGTGCAAGCCCAGCCTAGTGAGTTTGAGTGCCCTACCTGTGAGTCCTTCATGAGTGACCTTTGTGAGCAGAAGAGCAAGTATGCTCATCAGGTAGAGGAGATAGATAGGCTGAAGGTTGAGTTTGGCAAGCTCCAGACTAAACTGGATGAGCCTACTTTGAGTGAGGTGCTTGAGTGTGAGTCTTGCCCCCACCTAGCTGTTGACATAGCTGAGCTAAAGGTGAAGTGTGAGGGGTAGCTCAAGGAGTTGGAGGAGCTTAGGGCTAGACCCACGCTTTTCAGTGCATGCATGGTCTGTTCTACCTTGAGGAGCGAGCTTGAGCAGTTGAGAGCTGACCTTAAGGTGCTTTCAGCACCCCCTGATACATGTGAGAACTGTCTCACTTTGAGCCTGCAGTTGGTGGAGAAGGATGCCACCATTAGGAAGCTTGAGAAGTCTGCTCCTGTGATTCCCTCTCTAGACTGTCCCACTTGTGCTGCCCAAACCTTAATTCTAGAGGATCTAAGAGAGGAGAAGTTGATCCTCGAAGAGGACAACAATAGGTTGAGGGAGGTGCTGAGCTAGATGTATGCCAGGGAACCTCAGCTTAGGATGATCATAGAAGCGAACAAGCATTGTGAGGGTGACACCAGTGGACTTGGGTTGGGAGAGTGTAGTACTTCGGGTGAGAAGAAGAGTGCCCCAATCAAGCCTAACACTGCCTCTCTCGAGCCTGACTCTACTATTGATGGGGTTTACCATGAGCCTTCCAAGGCTGCCCCAAGGAAGCCATATTGGACACCCAAGCCACCAGAAGCCAAGCTGGGCAAGATAGTAGAAGAAGTGCTTAAGCCTTCAAGCAAGAAGCAAGTCCAGTAGCCAGCACCACCCAAGGATTCACCACCTCACCAAAAGCCCAAGACCCAGCACCAGCCTATGCCCAAGAGACCTGTCTACCACTGTGACTTTTGCCAGCGGAATGGTCACTTGGTGGAGTTTTGCTTTAGGAGGAAGCGGGCTGAGAGGCAGGAGAGAGCCTGGGGGAACCAGGATCAGTTCTACCGGGGTGGTAGGCAGGATCCTTCCCATCGCGGTGAGATGAGAGACCACTTTGTTGGTGGTGAGAGAGGAGGCAACTTTGCTGGTGGTGAGAGAGGAAGCGGCTTTCAGGCCCGTGCTCCTGGTGGTGAGAGACGCTTTGCCTGCTGAGCTCCTAGTCATTTTCAAAGCGGCTATGGACCTCGTGACCTTGGTTTTGGTAGAGGGCTTGAGAGCTCACACTTTGGAGGTCATGGGTGCCTAGATCGTCATGATGCTTACATTGACTGTGCATTTCCTACCTTTGAGCAGATGGCTCAGCACTGGTTCAGTAGTTTCACTAACCCCAGTGCCGGACCATTTGCTCACTCTCGCTTTCCTTGATTTTGCAGAATCGAGGCCTGGAGGACATATGGATCATGGACTCTGGCTGCTCTAGGCACATGACAGGGCACCGCAGATGGTTCTCCAGCCTCAACCACGTAAGCACCAAGGAGTACATCACATTCGGGGATAATGGTCAAGGTAAAGTGTTGGGTGTTGGCTTTGTTGCGCTTTTTGGCAAGCTTTCCCTGAGAGAAGTTGCTTTAGTGAGGAATTTGGTGTTCAATTTGGTTTCTGTCTCACAACTTCTCAAGGAAGGTATGAGGTTCGCTTTAAGGAGGGTTCTTCTTGTGTGCTTGATGCTAAGGAAAACCTTGTTTGTTAGATTTTGCCCTATGGGCAGATTTTTAAGGTTGACCTTGCATCTGTTTCTAGCCCTCTTCAGTGTTTGGTAGTTGGTCCTTCTACTGATATTTGGAAGTGGCATAGGAGGCTAGGCCATTTGAGTTTTGATCTGCTAGCCAGGTTGAGCTCGATGGGTCTGATCCGAGGATTGCCTAATTTGAAAGCAGAAAAGGACTTACTATGCCACCCCTGTCGTCATGGCAAGACGGTTGCTGCTTCTCATGCACCTGTCAATCAGGTTATGACCTCTTATCTAGGCGAGTTGTTGCATATGGACACGGTTGGTCCAGCTCGGGTACAGTCGGTCAGTGGAAAGTGGTATGTGCTTGTCATTGTAAACAACTTTTCTCGCTTTTTGTGGGTGTTCTTCACGGAATTCAAAGATGAGGCTTTCCGTTTTGTTCGGGATCTGGTCTTGAGGTTAAGAAATGGGAGTCATAAGGCCATGAGGGCTATCCGCAGTGACAATGGCAGAGAATTTCGTAACTCTCGTTTCAAAACCTTCTGTCGTGACCAAGGTCCTGATCACCAATTCTCGTCTTCTTATACCCCACCTCATAACGATGTCGTGGAATGAAAGAACCGCACACTTGTTGAGATGGTGTGGACAATGTTTGATGAGCATAGAACTTCTCGGCGCTTTTGGGCAGAGGCTATGAATACGGCCTGTTACACTGCCAACCGCATCTTCCTAGGAGCTTTCTTAGGGAAGACTTCGTATGAGCTACGGTTTGGTAGGCAGCCCAACGTCAAGCACCTGTGTGCTTTTGGCTGCAGATGCTTTGTGCTCAAAAAGTGGGGCATTTGGACAAATTTGAATCTCGCCGGTTGGATGGTATTTTCCTTGGGTACGCCTCTATCTCTAGGGCATATAGAGTGTGGATCCTCGATACCAAACAAGTGGTTGAGACATGTGAAGTTTCCTTTGATGAATCTATGCCTTGCACAACCCCTGCATTTGAGCTTTCAGGTGATGATGAAGAAGGAACTACCATCTTTGAAGATGAGGAAATTCAGGTAGATGCTAGTGATGCAGAAGCCACTGCATCGGCTGCAGCTCCTGCCCCCTCTGCTACGAGCTCTGAAGACGAATGATGACCCTTGCCAATGGCTTCCTCCTCACTCCCCCGACTCCAAGCTTGAGCAGAGGCTGGCCCCGCTGAGGACGTAGGGGAGGTGACCTCCGAGATTGTTCCATCTCGGTAGGTCTAGTCGGATCACCCTCCACATGGGATCATTGGTGATTTGCATGCGAGGACCTTGAGGTCCCAGACAGGTTCTATCACTTTCTTTGCACATGCTGCATTTGTTGCCTCCTTTGAGCCCAAGGATGTTGGACACGCTCTTTCTAACGGTAATTGGGTTAATGCCATGCATGAGGAATTAGAAAACTTTGAGAGGAATGAGGTTTGGGTTTTGGTAGAGCTACCGCCACAATGCAATAGTATTGGTGCAAAATGGGTTTTCAAAAATAATAAAGGGGAGGATGGCATTGTTGTGCAAAACAAGGCTAGACTTATGGCTAAGGGTTTTTGTCAAAAAGAGAGGATAGACTATGAGGAAATGTTTGCTCCAGATGCATGTCTGGAAGCTATACGTATTCTCTTAGCCCTTGCAGATTCCATGGGTTTCAAGCTCTTTCAAATGGATGTGAAGTCTGCTTTTCTAAATGGTTTCATTCAAGAAGAAGTTTAGGTCAAACAACCCCCCGGAGGCACATGATGCGGATGAAGAAGGGGAGGTGGTGGACCAAAGAGAGTACCGAGGGATGATCGGCTCACTTCTGTACTTGACAGCGACCAGGCCAGAATTTAGTTCATGGTTTGCCTCTATGCGCACTTTCATGCCTCGCCGAGGACATCACACCATCAAGCGGTGAAGCGCATCTTCAAGTATCTGAAATACACTCTTGAGCTTGGTCTTTGGTTCTCTTCAGCTTCAATGCTCTCTCTCAGAGGATATTCGGATGCTGACTTTGCGGGTTGTCGGCTGGAGTGGAAGTCTACTTTCGGCACCTACTAGTTTCTTGGTTCTTCTCTTGTCTCTTGGTCCTCACACAAGCAATCTAGCATAGCCACTTCCACTAGAGAAGCCGAATACATTGTTGCTGCTAGTTGTTGCTCCCAGCTGCTTTGGATGAGAGCTACCTTGAGTGACTTTGGTCTCAGCTTTAGGAAGATCTCTCTCCTAGTAGACTCTACTTCTAGTATTTTTGTAGCTAGGAACCCCGTCTTGCACTCTAGAACCAAACACATAGACGTGAGGTTTCACTTTCTGAGAGATCACTATGAGAAGGGAGATATAGGCCCGATATATGTGGAGACCAAGAACCAGTTGGCAGATATCTTCACCAAGCCCTTAGAGCTTAGTGCGTTTGCTCACTTGTGTGGGGAGCTTAGTGTTTGTTACCTCTTTTAGGTTGGGGTAACCGTGTTGTAGTTTAGGTTTTTGATTTGCATTTTCTTTGCTTTCCTTGCATTTTGTATCATATCATGCATTGCATTATATCATATGCATTTTCACGTCACTAGCACTAGAGCTCTTCTGGAATGACTAGTTATTACTTGCTTGTGCTAGATTGTACAGTTGCTTGCTTGATCATAGTTGGCTAAGCTCCTTGAATCTGTCTAATATCAGTTGTGAGCTAAGTCATTTTTGTTTCTTGAAAATCAAAAACCATGATCACCACTTGACTTGGCTACCTAGCATGTGTAGGAATGTTGAATGCTATGCTATCTTCTCATGCTTCGATATGATAGTCGTATGCCTTTGTTAAGATTCTGCCTAAGCATTTATGACACCTTGCCTAAACCTAAAATCTGAATTAAAACTGTGCACTTGATGTGTCTTATGAGCTAAAATGAAAAGATCCAGGTGCGTTCGCTTGTCACACTGTTCTAATTTGAGATAGCTTGCCCTTGCACTTTGGCATGAACTTGGACTAGGCTGTGTATGACCAAAACCTTGTCTTAAGTTTCTGATGGTTTTTTGAACCTAGGCTTGGCATTGGTTGGTAAGAAGTGGGAAAGACAAGTGAATAACCCCTAGCACATGTACTGATTTGCATGAAGTGACAAATTGCTAAATCTGAAATCTGCAAGTCTCTAAATTACCTATGGCCTGTTATATATGCTTTGGTTGAGAGTAGCACACCTTGTATGTTTTGCTAGCATCTTGCTGTTCATGCCTATCTTGCTAGATGCTATTCATGTTGGTGATGCTTTCTTTTCCACAACCCTGAAAAACATGCTCCTGGTCAGTATAAGATAGATTCCATTGAGCTTGTTTGCATGCTTCCTTGCCCTCACTTGCTCAGTATGCTCGAACTCGTATTTACTAGCTTTTCATCCTTGCTGAGCTCTTCATGGTACACTTCCTGCATTTCATGGCATATTTTGAGGGGGAGTTGTCAAGTTCAGGGGGAGTCAAATTCTATGAACCCTTGATGTATCCATTGTCAACAAGGGGGAGAGGTTGTTGCTCCCAGGGGGAGTTCATGGACTAAGGGGGAGAATTCTGGAGAGATCTAGTTAAGGGGGAGCTGTGCATTCAGGGAGTTTGAGTTTTTAGCATGCTCTTGCATCGGTGCATTGAGCCTTTTGCCTCTTTCTGGAGGAGCCGATGCTTTGCTTAAGCATGACTGTGTTGTGCCGGTTTGCCTCTTTCTTGAGGGGTCATGTTTTAGTTTGATCGACTGCATTGAGCGGTTTCCCTTATCTTAGGGGGTCGATCTTTGGCTTTGATTTTGTTGCCTCAATTTGCCCTTCTTTGCTTGTGTTTGGCTTTTGGGCATTTTGAGCAACTTTCTTCCTTTCATTTTTTTTCATTTTGGTTTTACACTTGTTTTTCTTGTCTTTGTTCTATTTCAGGTTATAGGTAGAAGGTGTTGACAATGCACTCATCAATGGGGAGATTGAGAGCCGATGGACAGGATCCATTGCCTCTAGAGTGATAAGTGATTGTCAACAGAAGCTAAAGACCCAGAAGGAGTTGGGCACAAGACCTCCAATGGATAGGAGGCCCTCTGATGGCCAGGAGGTAGATGGAAGTCCGCCAATGGACTGGAGGCATGCTCGACGTTGGTCGGCCATGGGAGTTCGGTACACGGAGGAGCGGCACAGCAACGGCAGGAGTAAGACCTCCGAAGGGCTGCGAGGTGACCCTGATGGACAAGGGATGCCGGGTGGCACCGCGGTGCTCCAACCCGAGTACATGGTGCGAAGACAGGCGAGGGCATTGGCGGATTCGCTCAAATCCGCTACTCTACCACCAAGTTACCAGACTCAGCGAATGGGCTCATTCTCGCCGAGATAGAGTGGAGTGGGCCGTTCCAGGCCCGTGAAGGAAACCCTAAAGTTTCTCAGTTTCTGACTTCAAAACCAGGGGTCGATCGGCGGATTTGGACTACTGGCCACATGGATGTCATTCGGGAGTTAGCGTGCATCCGAAGAAGATCAAGACTCCATCGCGGTTGTCCGTCCCCACGAAAGTCAAGTCTTTTCCAGTTTGGCCCTACGGGCATTTCTGTAATATAGGGGTCTTAGTGTAAACTGTGTCTGTTAGGCCTGGTCTATATATTGCTAAGTGGCTGGTCATTTAGGTGACTCTTCCACCTCTAGAAACCCTAGGCTTAGTTTCCAACCAGCCAAGAGCTTAGTGATCAAATCGGGTGCTTATCTTAGGATTTGAGAGTCCCCTAGGCTAGTACTTTGCATTAGTGGGAGGACGAAGGGTGGTAGGCTATGAGGAACATCTTGTAAACTATTTTCCACTCATAATCAAGGAAAGATTCATCCCCAACTTGTGCTCATGTGTGCAGCCATCTCCCTCCCCCTTCTCTAGTTGGTTTTTGGATGAAACCCAAAGGCTTTTGCTGATTTGCTTTGCTCGTGAGTTAATCATGTTTTTTGGCTCTTTTGGACTTGCAAGGACGTGGAGATTATGACTTATATCATCACAATCTTGCTGGATTGCCACTGAGCAAGCTTCCCTTGAGTTTTCCCCTTTCTTGTCCAAAGATTGCCATCTCACGAGATTTGAAATTCCCGTTGATCCCTTGGTCATTTTGAATTAATCTATTGGGAAAAGCTTTGGAATAGGGTCCAAATAGCCTGCGCAAAATCTCGTGAAGATTGGACAAGATTTGGACAGATTTGGGTGTGAAAACCCCCTTTCCTACGACTTTACCGGGCTATCCGGTAGAGCCAGAGGATTGTCCGGTAGAACCGGACTATCTGATGGCCCTCACCGGACTGTCCAGCATTGGGAGACTAGCAGGGTCTGCACCGGACAATCTGGTAGCCCCTGTCAGACTGTCCGGTGGAACCGGACTGTCCGGCCCCTGACACCGGACTATCCGGCGTGTCCAGGGCGAGAGCTGTGTCTTTCCTGTTTGCTTCTTTCACTGTGTTTTTGCTTCGGGTTTTTGCATTCCCCACTGCCAGACCATTCTCTTTGCTTGTTGTGAGATAGTGAGTCGCACTTTGGTGCAGTGAGTGTCGTGTGGCGGACTTGCAAGATCCATTGCCTCGGTGCCTTTGTTAAGTTGGCTCGTAGTTTTCTCGCTTGGTGAGTATCCTCTCAGTGGACGGCACCTTTGCGCTACTAGACACGTATCTGTTCAGTGGACGGTGTCTGGTTCTTCTCTCAAGCACCAGTTTTGGGGGTTGTGAGTTTGAGTTTTTTAAAGTGTTCCTATTCACCCCCTCAAGTCCCACGTCTGGGTCTTATACTTGTGTCGATAGGACAGTATAGCTACTGGCCCTGAGTTTACTTGTTTTAGGAGCCGAAGGCAGGTTGCTTTGGCTTCTTCTAGACTGCACAGGCATGGACCTCGGCACTTTTGTGAGTGAGAGAGTCCATTAGGACACCATCCAGTCTGGTGACATTCTTCATGCTTCTTGGCTGACTCTTTTGCCTAAGACTGTACTAGTGGATCTTTGCATATGTTCTAGTGGTGCAGTCGTTCTGTGGCCAACTTGCCCATGTATTTATGTCTTGGACATTCTGGTGACAACTGCAGATGACGTCGTGGTCATCCCAACTGCTGGAACACCGAAACATGCTCGTCTAGGCGTCGGGGAGTTGAGCACTATGGGTAATCTTCAATGGTAAGTAGACGCTCCATGCCTTGATCCCAACAGTATTGGAAGAACCGGCAATTCTAGTGCTCCTTGAATTTGTGGTTTCTGGGGTGGTCACGCCTTCCCCAATGGTGCTTGACATAGTGGCGCTCCTCATAATGACGGCACTCAAAGCGAAAGCACTCTTCCTGTGCGGCGGAAACCCTAGAAGCCATGCTCATCGTGGTTGTAGTGGCCCTGACGCTGATAGTGATCTTGCTGCCAATCATGCCGACCGTAAGAACAGTCTCTCTCCTATTCGCACGGCCGACGTTTCTTGTGTTGTTCGTGGTGATAAGCGTACATACCGATCAAGACCCTAGACTCAGGTTGAGACCAGCAGTTCTTGGCGATCTCCTTTGCAGACAAGTGTTCTTCAGGCTAGGACTCTAATGGCCAATCGTCTTTCGAATCGGCCTTGGCTTTGCCCTTGCTTCTAGAGCTAGATGCGATGTCGGTCATATTATCGGTATCTTTGAGTTTTATCATCTGATCACCATTTGGATCGGCCTTAGCCTTATTTTTTGAGCTAGATGAGGCATCCACCACGTTGATCGTTAAGAAGAATGGGCTAGTTTGACTCCTAGTGATGACCTTGCCTGATTCAATAGCACTCCAGATCCCACGCAGAGATTCGGATGATTCCTCCGTGGTGGCCATCTTGATTTGGCTCCGAGTCGGCGTAGCAGGCCTATTTTGGCCCTAAGCAAAGGACATCACATCGAGCATGTTGACATGTAGGAACAAAGTTTGGTCGACCTTCATTGCACTCCTGGAATAGGTCAGTCTTCCTTGCTCGATGGCATTCTGAATTTGCTGGCGCACTGCCTTGCAATTGACTGTACTGTGAGAGTCGAGCGTATTGTGCCACTTGCAGTACGTGCGCCCCCTCAATTCCTTAGTGGGGATGATCTTTGAGAAGGAGATCAAAGATTTGCTTAGTCTAAGACACATCAAAATCATAACCAGCTGGTGCCTCGGGGCGTTTGAGGCATCAGCAAGGCAATGGCTAGTTTGGCTTAGACCACTGTACAATTGCCACCTCAGCCTCTTCATCGGCCGATTCCTCTTCATCATTGTGAAGATAGTTAATCATCCTTCTTGGCTTTTCATGGTACTGTTCTAGATGCATACATTCGTAAGCTGATACTTTGGAGACTAATTGGCCGATGAAGTGAAAATCGGCTGGTCCGTATGTGATTTTGGTAGCTCTGTTTAGGCCAGTGTATGCCATCTGAGCTAGATTTGTTTTTGAGAGGTGGAGTGAGTAGCATCGATTCCTGGCCTCTTGGAAGCATTGGATATATTGCCTGACAGATTCTCTAGGGTGCTGATGGAGAGACATGAGGTTAGTGATGGTGGCTTCTTTTGACCCATAGAAGAATTGGGCATGGAACTCCTCTTCTAGCTATTTCTAGGTTGTGATAGACCCTGGTTCCAATGCCATATACCAGCTGAACGGTGGGACTGTTAGGGATAGTGAAAAGAGCTAAATTTTCATGTGTTTGGCCGATGCTGCAATCCCCAATTGGGTCATGTATTGGTTGATGTTCTCCACAATACTGGTGTTGTCGTTGCTACTGAATTTGGAAAATTCTAGCACTTTGAACTTTGGTGGAGGAGGGTACTGATCATAGACATCAGTGTATGGCTTGGAGTAAGTAACACTGCCCCTTATCGGTGTTATGCCACAGTGGATCTGGATAGCCTCAACCAATTTTGGTGAGATGGTGGATCTGTTGCCAATAGTAAAACCAGCCTGGTTGCCCAGAATCGGCCTTGAGCTTAAACATGCCTGCCAAGCGGTGAGCTCACGGTCGTTGTTCTTGTCTTTGCCACCACCTATGTGACCTGTATGGTAAGATTCCTTGCTTGGTGGAGGTTGCTGATAGGGCTGCTTGCCTTCCCGTAGTGGCATGTATATGAGCTGGCAAACATAACCATCTGGGATGTAAGCTGGTGGTTCATCATATATCGTAGGTTGATCTTTTAGGCTCTGTGGTGCATGCATGATGAATTGGGCCTTGCTGCCCTCTAGCGTGTTGATAGGCGGTATGTTGAGGCGCTGAGTGTACAATTTGGTTTCTCCAGGAAAAGTGCCAATTATCGGCCCGACCTACTGGGCATACTTACCAGCTAGGACAGAGTGGACCACCCATGCTACATTATTGTCCACTGAATTCAGCAGGGCTTCAGCTTGGCGCAACATAGCGTGAGAGATCATGGTGTTCATCTCCTCTCGAAGGGCTCTGCTAGGTGTGGACATGTCTATGCGATTGAGAAGAGTATCTGGATGCCCAACAAACAGAGCTAGCAGGGTGAAGTGATCGAGTTCTTCAGACATCTCGGTAAGGATACGGTCGTAGACGTTCCTATGTTCAGGTGAAAGTTTATCAAGCTTGGGTGGAGCATCTTTCTCTTTCGACCTAGGTCGTAGGGTCATGGAGAGCCGAAATTGTCATCTCGTTCTACTTCTTGTTGGATGTTTTTGGTGCCATGTCTTGGAGAAGAAGTTGACGAAAGTGAGATCCCACCGGGCTAGCCAAAGAGTGTGTTGCCTCAGAAATCCGGCGAGGATGTCATCCTGAGGTGGGGGCACATGAGGAGCCAAGGATCACACCACTGTTACGCTCGTATCCCAGGTGGCAGCTCCCGGTTGGCTTCTTGCTTGAGAGCCAACTAGTTGGTGGTGCCAGCATGCCAGCTAGCTTGACCTTGCAGCTAGGAACATGAATGTGGATACGGTGGTTCGCTCTAGTTCTCCCTAAAAAGTGTACACAACATATGTAGACATTAAATTCTTCACAGATCGCTTGGATCGGCACCGTGAGAACTCATGAACCCCTGTCAGGCAACATGCTGATGTCCTGCGATCAGCACAAGATGAAAGTATATAATCATAATGAAAGAATCGCATCGAAGTAGACAAGATAAAAACTATCTAAAACATGACATAAAAGATCTGCATAGCCAAATCAGCTTCTAACCAAGACCTCCAAGGAAGTCCATCTAGATAGACATAAACATATTGAGACATGTAAAGATAGGGTGCTCAGTACACGTTGATCTATCGCCTTGTCGCGTGCATGTGTTGCAACACATGTTGAGGATTGCAACAAACGATTTGACAATGCATAACAAGCTACACGAGAACTGATCTACTGCATGAAGCTCAGGTATGTAATTGGATCAGTAAACATGCAAGATAAATGATGGACCTCATGGCAAGCAAGGCTTGCCACGAGGCTCATTGGGATAACTAATGACTCTTGCGCCAAGCGGGGCTTGATACGAGATTCATCGAGATAACTAGCAAACCTTGCCATAAAAAATGCTTCAGTACAAGGTTCACCATATGGCTCATGCCCTAATGCCCTAACGAATCCGCAAAGAAACATTAGAGCAACATGACGATTACCTTGAAAACCCCTAATTGCTCAGGGGTGGTGATGCGCTGAGAGAATATGGAGACAACCACTGCTAGGAACGTATATCACCATCTTATTACGTAGAACATGGGTACATATTTATAGTTCGGAGACTTAGACATTAAGTACGACTCGTCCTAAAACAAAAACTTAATTCAATTGGGCTAACCCTAATTCGACTCGAAAATAAGATATATGGCACATCGGCCTTTAATTGTCACATCGGCTGCTTCTCCCTTGAGCAGCCTCTCTTGCCCCATTGGCTGATCTAGCCCATTAGTAGATCGGCCATATTTTGGCAATGACACCATGTTTCCTTAGCAAGCAAAACATGTAAGTTTTATCAATTTGCAGGGCAATGGGTTCTGATTACAAAATTGGGTAGTTTATGCATCAAAAGGGGATTCCAGTGGACTTGTCATTCACTTTGTTGGGGCAGGTGAGTTGGTTGTTGCTGAGCATGCTGGACACTTGCTCTAGTCACCAAGTTAGACTCTTTAGGAATGGGACCGATTGAAGTCTCCGTAAAGGCCTATTGTCAAAAACAAGGAAAACAAACAAATTGGGGCACAAATAAGCTCAACAAGGATTGGAATTGTTTTCATCAAGCAAAGCTTGATTTTAGAAGAATTTATGCGAAAAAATAACCAAAATTAGAGTACAAACAGAGAAGATATGGACTCATTTGTGTTTGGGAGGGGGTAGTTTTAGAATTTTGAGAAAGTTTGGGGGTTGGATCCAAACTTCCCTCACGCGAAATGGCGTGTCATGCCCACCTAACCTGGCTCAGCTGATAAGGGTTGTGGTCTGGCTTGAGCCCTTTCTCTTCGCCCACGTAGGTGAGCGGCCAAGTAGGCCGGCCCAGCCGCGCGCTGGGAGGGAGGACAGAGGAGTAACAAGGTTAGGTGCGGGCCCACGTCTTAGGGACACATCGGAATGCACGAAACTATGTAGAACCAGAAAGTTCGGTTAGGGCGAGGCTCAAGGGATCAGACCATCAAGTCTGTTGTTTCCGCGAGGTGACGCCACAAAGACCCAAAGGAATAGTCCATGCAACGCGTATGGGATCGGACTGTCTGATCCATGCAGTGCTGTGAGACACGCCATAGGAGCGGGGAAGACCTGACCTATTACGGGGCGTGAGGATCGCACCATTCAGGGCGGATCGGTTCAACTAACGATTGGTATGTGGTATTAGTCATGGCTCACTGGTGGTTCTCACTGGTGGGGCTAGCTCTGGCAAAGCAGTCGATAGCACGCGCACCACGATGGCTGGAGGACCACATGGGTGGCAGCAGTAGAGGCGCCAGGGCAACATCCGTGGGTTGGTGCAATGGAGGTAGCGGCGTCAGAGCGGTAGCGGTCGCATGGCGACGATGCTCTAGATTAGGGTGGGGAGAAGGAAGCGAGGTGTTTGGGTGGTAGAGGAGTTTGGGGGAAAGCTCGCGCTCACCCAAACAACCATGGAGTGGTATGGGAAGGTGGGATTGAGTGGCGGGTGGACGGAAGGCTCTCAGCAGTGGGCAATGGTGCTCACAATGTGGCGGAGCATGAGCAATGGTATGGGAAGGAGCAATGGTGGAGGTAGGGGCCTTTTGTAGGCATGTCAGCATGCCACAGAGTGCGTGAGATGCACTGGTGCAGAGTGGGGGCTAGGGTAAAAGGGCTATAGTGTGTCGCAGTGCCTGCACTACGTGGTGTGCGCCAGCGTGAGGGTACAAGGGTAAAGGTGCACGTATGTCGTGATGCATGCACTATGGCATGCGCCAACGTGGGTTGGAGGGGGCGAGGGTAATGTGGTAGGTGGAGGTGGCACAGTTGGACCAAAGCAGGGAAAATGGGGCTAGGACTCATCAAACCACCACGCGGGCAAAGCCCGACAGTCTGGTGAGAGAAGAAGGAGTTAACCAGTGCGGCTGGGCAGCAATGATATGGGGCAAGCAGGCTGGCGGCGAGGGGAGCAAGGACTAGGCCGCATCAGGCTGGGGAAAGGAGGGGGATGGAGAGGAAGGGGACGGCCCAAGTGAAAGGGGAAGGGAGATTTCCCTTTTTTATTTTTCTGATTTTGTATTTTTGGTTTGGATTTTTTGAGGGAAATTTTGGAAGGAATTTGTGGGGAAATTTGTATTTAACTTGAGGGATGGTGATATAAGATTTTTCTGAACATTGGGAGACATCATAGGAAATTTTGTTGAGCTTATATTAGCACACCCGATGAAAAACATGTTTTGAAAAAATGATTTTGAATTAAGGGGAGTTTTAGAAAAAACATTTGAGGGTGATTTTCGGGGTGTACAGTGGCAGTGACCAAGCCTTGATAGCTTGGTGGCACTTAGCCTTTGCTTGCTAGGAGCCAAGCATAAGACGGTGAACGAAAGAGTCTTGGTGCCCGATTCAGATTTGTCTTTGATGATGAGCCCATGGACGTAACCCTTAGTGATGAACCACTTAAATCTCTGTATCACCTTGGGAGTTTGCAGCCCCCAGCCCTTACTCTCTTTGTTTACTTCATTTACGTTTCTGTATTTACTTTCATGTGTGTTTTTTGCTTTGCTAGTTAGTTTGATTAGGTTTGGCTCTAGGTTGCAAATCTTTTTGTTAAGTTATAGAGTGCATAGATAATTATACTTAACTAGCATGTGTAAGATGTGATAGGTTTATCTTATGCACTAGAAAGCCTGAGGTTTTAGAAGAGCGAATTAGCAACCCAATTGACACCCTCCCCTTCTTGGGTTGGATACCCCGATACGGTCCTTTCACCGCACCATAGCTTACCTTTGAGGACCAAGAAGGGGACCTAGAGGATGTTGAATAGGTCTATCCTAAAAACTTTCGTGACCCCCAAAAACCCTATCATCTCAAATGTGCAACATCACATACCATAATGGTGTTGCTAACCCTAGGATAGAAAGAGGAAAGCCTTGCACACCTAGAAGAATGCACCTGACAGTCCGGTGTGCACGCACCCAATTTTCTAGTGTGAACTACTATGAGAGCAAAAATGTGTTTAGCACTACATGCATCGGACGGTTCGGTGTGATCAGGACGAAGTAGGCCAAGAGACTATCCAATTGCACTATAACTCACCGGACGATCCGATGTACACACAGAATGTTCCGGTGCATATAAAAACCTCAAGGTGTGGCCAGACCTCGTGATCTCTTCCCATGAGCTGCACAACACACCAAACAGTCCAGTGGGCACACTAATGGATGATCCGATGTGAACAAAAAATTGTATGTCGAGCCTAGGTGGAGGAAAACAACCCACAAAACCACAAACTTGATCTGATCTTGCACAAAGAAGCTCCAAACTTCACAAAAATTTCCATGGATCTTGTCTAGGACATGGAGAAACTTTTCCCAAAGGAACAAAATGAAAAAGTACCGGGATTCTCCACAAATTCGACTATCCAAGAAGTTAAGTTCAAGGTCAAGCACAAGAGCATGGGATTGCTCGTGGAACAAAGGATTTGGCATAAGAAAAGCCCAATCCAACTACGGCCTTGCAAGCCAAAATAACTGCAAAAGAAGGATACAACATTGGCCAAAACAAAACACACCAAAAACCAAGGATTCAGACCAAGATCCAAACTAGAAGGAAGGGGGAAGGGACATACAAGTAGCTACATAAAATTCCATATATTGACAGGCCCAAAGGGTCTCAAGTAAACATGATTACAAGATGAATTTTTTCCCAAGCTGACCACTCTCTCCTACCCTCTTTCATTGGAGTCTAGATCACTCTAGAGGCTCTCTCTCTCACGATGAACTTTGTTTTGCACAAGTCAATCTAGGCTAAATACCTAAGCAAACCTAAATTCTGTAAAGAGAGGCCAAATGTTAGCAACCCTCTCTCTTATTTATATCGCATGACCCTCTACTTGGTTGTTTTGCAACCAGGCCCTCTAAGATATGAACTCTTAACGTCAAAATGCCCATAGGGGCTAGAAAACACGCCATGTAACTTGACTGGACAAACATGATAAGTCCTTGACATTTTTCACCTCGAAGCAATCTCCCGATGTCCTCCATGTGTCCATTAGTCCTTCCCTTAGGGTTGGTTTGGCTTTGCAAAAATCAGCAAACGGCCTTTAGTTTTGACGTTCAAACCAGGAAACAATCTTGGGTCCCGATTTTGCTGATGGAATCGAGAAACAATCTCAGGCCTCAGTTTTGATGATGTAATTGAGAAACAATCCTTGGGCTTCACATAAGTAGGTGCTGGTTTTAAGACACACCAAGCCTTCGCTTCTACTCCAGTCAATATGAAGCCAAGCACGGACCCAAGTACCCCCCAGGCCACCTAACAATCCATCAGTAGGGTTTTGACATGCCAATTACACTTTGTTGCCGCCTCTTAGTACACATAAGAGGGTTTTCCTCCAGGTAACACTTAGGAGGTGTCTGTTATTCCTTCAGCAGGTCTTTGGTGGTTGACAAACGCTCATCACAGCCAGGACTGACCGTTCTCAATCCACAAAGTCCCTCAATCTCCCCCTTGATGAGTGCCTTGTCAACACCTTCACCAACCACCTGAAATCATAAATAAAGAACACAAAAGAGTAACAAAGAACAACAAAAGAAGGAAAAAAGAAAAAATACACTTAAGTGCCCAAAAGCCAAGCAAAGGTAGAAATGAGGGCACTTGAAGTGAGCAAAAGCAAAGCCAAAGGACTGCCTCCCTAAGATAAGGGTAACTGCTTAACACAGCCGATCAACAAAATATGACCCCTTAAGAAAGAGGCAGGGCTCATCGCAGTCGTGCTAGAAGCAAAGGACCAGCTCCTCTAGAATGAGGCAAACACTTAACACAGCTGGCCAAAAGAACGTGCTAAAACTTCAACTCTCGCTTCATTTCACCCATCTCACAATTCAACACTCCCCCTGAATACACACCATTCTCCCCCTGGGGTGGTGCTCCCCTATATGATGGACTATCTCTTCTCTTTGTTGACACTGCACACATCAAAGTCCTCCCCCCAGAAGGTCTCCCCCTTAAAAAAATGCTATGCAAATGCAATAGGGTGTACTAGAAAGTCCATCAGAGATAGAATGCAAATTAATCACAAGTTCTAGCATACAGAGCATCTGAAGGCAAACGGGACATGTAACAAGTTCAAAAAAATCTATCTTACACAAGACTTGAGCAAGCATGATTTTTCAAGTTTGGTTAAAAAGAAAGATCACCAACATAAATAGCATCTCGCAAGATATGCATAAATAACAAAAATGCTAGTAATGCAGACAAGGTGTGCTAATTCTAACCATACCATACATAACTTGCCATAAATCAATAAATAAACTTGCCTATTTCGGATTACATACTTTTCATTCCAAGCAAGCTTCACTCAAGTAATAGGGGTTATTTGCCTGTCAAACCACTTCTTACCAACCAAGCAGCCAAGCCGAGGTCAGAAAGACTATCAGAAGTTTAAGGCATTGGTTTTAGTCATTCACAGCCATATCCAAATTCTCACATGAGTGCAAAAGTGAGCAATCCTGAACAAAATCAATGTGACAAAGTAAACCCACATGGATCTTTTCATTTTCATTTCACCACAAAAAATATCAATTGCATGACATTGCAATTCAGAGTTTAGATTTATCACAAGGTATCAAGAATTGATTAGGCATTTACTAGCAAAGGTAGACAACTAACAATCAAGCATGAAAAGATAGCATAAACATCCAACACTCCTACACATGCTATGTAGCCAAGTCAAATGACGATCAGTTTGAGATTTTTAGAAAATTAAACAAAAAACAAATTAGCTCTCAAATTAGTATTCACCAGATTCAAAAGAGCTTAAAGCATCTATGATCAAGTAAGCAAGTGTACAACAAAGTACAAGCAAACACCAGGACGAAACGGGGATGCAAATGAACTTGCGATACGAATGGTGGAGGATGCAATAGCTATATTGATGAACAGGCGACTGTAAATAACAAAGAAACCTCACATAACTGGTTTCCAAACAGCTAGCAGTATAGGGTGTAATAATGTGCTGGTATCCGTACCTGATTCGGGGTATATACACCTCTTTACGAGTACAGTTTAGTTGTCATCCGGTACGTCATGCACGGCAGAACCAATTATTTTCCAGAGATGAGCGAAAAGAAAAATGGTCAATCATGTGTGGTACCGAGGCGTCAGTTATTTGTTGATTACTCCTGCCGTCCAAGACTGGAACGACGTATACGACAAGCAGCAACTTCCTATCAGTTTCCTTGCATGAAGAATCAGGCTCGTAAATTTTTAGCCGGTAACGTATAGTATATATCCAAACCAGCATTTCCATAGTTCAATTATTTAATTATTACAGAATGATCCAACACACGTACAGCAGTTCTCTATTGCCTAGATTCCAGAGTACTTTTGCTGAGATCTATTTATTAATATATAACTATAGTATTTTTAAAAAGAAGCTATGGATTCACCAAAAAGCAAAAAATTACCACATTAACTGAAAAAAAGAAAAACTCTCCATCATTAGATTTCAAGAATATCTGACGCTCCATATTAAAATCATATACGAAATACAACTACACCATTGATTATTACGATCATCCAATGGTACAGATTAATTCAAAAGTTTTCCACCTTCGGATGTTATGAACATCGAATGGTCTATTTGAAGTCATATATCAAATACAACTAAAAAAATAAAAGATCTGCACCATTAATAGTCATGATCGTCCAATGGTCTAGATCAATTCAAATGCTTTGAACCAAAAACATGCCTACGACCACAGTCTCTAAACTCCACCATGTCAATAGTTCTTACTTTCAGTAAGTATAATAACACCAACGCAATTGCTACAATTAACTTAGTCTCTATATATAATGTTTTCCTTGGTATTAACCATTGTACCATTTTCTGAACAGGTTTCTTGACATCTTAGCGGAATCCATCATTAGCTTTACCAAGCCTTGTACCAAATCTCAAGGATTGGGCACTTAAATCAATTAGTGCATAAAGTTTGGATCAATCAACTAGGATAACAAATCTGTTACATTGATTGATAAAAGATACACTAAAATTGTTATTAAATGAGCCTACCCACGACAAGAATCTGGCCCATTTTCCGCGGCCAAAAACCGCCGAAAATAAGGGCTTTCTAGCTGAAAATAATTTTTTCGGCGGTTTGGGCCTTATTTTCGGCGGTTTCGGCTCACCAAAAGGGGTCGGGGCTGCACCGGGCGCGGTCGGCAGGGGAAGGGGCGCCAGGACCACGTCGGGCGAGTTCGTTCCGGGAGCGCCGCGGCCAGCCATGGCCTCGCCGGCCGACGAGGGGAGCCGACCAGGGAGGGGCGCCGAGCCGGT
This sequence comes from Paspalum vaginatum, assembly GCA_030272315.1. Classification (NCBI taxonomy): domain Eukaryota; kingdom Viridiplantae; phylum Streptophyta; class Magnoliopsida; order Poales; family Poaceae; genus Paspalum; species Paspalum vaginatum. The sequence goes on along the minus strand of CM059017.1, from coordinate 35,966,049 downwards.
GCCGGCACTGGTGCGCAGGCGTGGGGTTGGCGCGGGGGCGGGCTGGCGCCATGCGCAGTCGGCAACGGAGGGGTTCGGGGCGGGCCAGCGCTGGTTCGCAGGGGTGAGCCGCGCGGGGGAGGCAGCGGCGGCGCGTCAGGCGGTGGAGGCCCGCGCGTGGGCGGCGGCGGCGGGGAGTGGGGGCAGCGACGGCAGCGGTGGCACGGCGCGGCTGTGTGTGTGGTGTTGTGTTGTGTGTGTTGCGTGCCTTGTGGGCCGGCCCGGGGTAGGGGATAGGCGACAATTTTCGGTGGCCGCGGGTAGCTGCCGAAAATAGTGGCATATTTTAGGCGGCCGAGGCTAGCCGCCGAAAATAGTGGTCTTAGTGTATAATTTTCGGCGGTACCAGAAACCGCCGAAAATTATTCCATTATTTTCAGCGGCCCGACCTAGCTACCGAAAATAGGATCACTATTTTTGGCAGCCAGCCATAGCCGCCGAAAATAAAAGAGTCCGCCGAAAGTTTTCTTCGGATTTCTCGATACTATATCTATTATACATTTCAATTCAGTTTAAACTACTATTTGTCTTTATATCAAGTCTTACATCTGCAATATAAAATAGTACTCATGAAAAAAATTTATGGTGAAATTAATCAAACTAACTTGATGTATAGACGTTAGCGCCTTTTCTAAAGAATGTAAAAGGTGTAGGAGTTTGACTGAAGACAAAATTAAAGTATATTATACTTATTACCAACCAAATATATTTAAAAATTAATTTGAAAGAACAAATCACACTACTTTAGTTGCTATTAAATTATAATCGATATTCCCTAATAAGTCATGTTTTCACACTTATAAATTAATGTAATATAGATAGGAGATAGAATATGAATGCAAATAAAGAACAACAATGCCATTTGGATCTTAATTTATGGAAACATGTTTTAACAATAATAACAGAAAAAAAGTGTACTACATAGTATTTAAAGAAGTTAAATTTAATTAAAATCGAAATGTCAAAAAATGTAGCTACTTGCTATTTGTGTGGGCCACCTGGCTAGTTAAACAATATTCAGGTGCATTGGATCATTCGGTTAGCCTTTACGGTTGCGTCTGATTCCAAGCCGTTGCAAATTATATACACATGTCTCGTCTCCTAGGACACAACACTGAGGAGGGAACGCCTGAAAGCAACCGTTTCTGCAACTCTATTTATCGCCAAGATGAGGTTTCTTATAACAACAACAGCAACAACGAGACCAAGAAGCGAGCGGTCAATGCCCATCGAGACCCATGGCACGCCGGCAGCTTCGACTGCTACACACTCTAGATGTCGCGAGGACCCAGCTCTACCACTTCATGGCGATCGTAATCGCCGGCATGGGCTTCTTCGCCGACGCCTATGACTTCTTTGCCATCTCCCTCGTCGTCGACCTCATCGCCTACCGGTACTACAACGGAAATATTAGTCCGGGCGTCCACGCCGCCATCAACGGCATCGCTCTGTGCGGTGCCGTCCCAGGGCAGCTCGTCTTCGGCTGGCTTGGCGACAAGATAGGCCGCAAGCGCATCTACGGCGTCACACTCGTCCTCATGGTGGTCACCTCCCTTGCATCCGGCCTCTCCTTCAGCAAGCCCGTGGGGAAGAACGTGGTGTCCGTGCTATGCTTCTTCCGTTTCTGGCTCGGCGTCAGCATCGGCGGCGACTACCCGCTGTCGGCGACCATCATATCAGAGTATGCCAATAAGAAGAGACGGGGCGCCTTCATCGCGGCTGTTTTCGCCATGCAAGTGAGCAATCATATTTCTAGCTGTTTGCGCAGTTATTTGCGCAACTGATTTCAAACACTAATTAATCAACCAACACATCTTAACTGAAAAAACACACGCAGGGATTCGGCATCCTTGCAGCAGGGATCGTAGGCATGGTGGTGGCAGCCGCATTCAGGAACAGTGCTACACACAAGGTTGACTTCGTGTGGCGAATTGTTCTCATGTTCGGCGCCGTTCCGGCTACCCTGACCTACTACTGGCGCATGAAGATGCCCGAGACGGCGCGGTACACCGCCCTGGTCGCCAAGGACGCCAAGCAGGCGGCCTCAGACATGTCGTCCGTCCTCAACATGCACATTGCCGCCGAGGAGGAAGCCGTCAACGAGTTCGCCCGGCACGATCAGTACGGTCTGTTTTCGGCGGAGTTCCTCCACCGCCACGGCATCCATCTCCTCGGCACCAGCGTGTGCTGGCTCGCTCTCGACGTCACCTTCTACTCGCTCAACCTGTTCATGAAGGACATTTTCACCCAGGTCGGGGTGCTTCCAGCTCTTCGCCAAAGCGGATCCCCGTTCCAGCGAACGGTCAGTATAACCGCGCTCCACACGCTCATCGTGCTCTGCGGTGCCTTGCCAGGCTACTTCTTCACCGTCGCGCTCGTGGACCGCATCGGCCGCATCAAGATCCAGCTGCTCGGGTTCACCATGATGTCCCTCTGCATAATCTGCCTCGCCGTCCCTTATGATGGCTTCTGGACGAAACACAAGCTCGGCTTCGCTGCAGTATATGGCATCACCACCTTCTTCGCCAACTTTGGCCCCAACGCCACCACTTTCATCATTCCGGCAGAGATCTTCCCCGCCCGCCTGCGCTCCACGTGCCATGGCATATCCGGGGCGTTCGGCAAGATGGGCGCCGTCATCGGTGTCTTCGGCTTCCTGCAGGCGGCAAAAGACGTCCGACGGATGCTGCTCACGCTCCTTGGGTGCAATCTTGTGGGTTTCGTGTTTACGCTCCTCTTGCCAGAGACCAAGGGGAAGGCGCTAGAGGAGATTACAGGAGAGATTGAAGAACAAGCGCCGGAACAGGACGCTGCAGCTGTTGCTGCTGCGGCCGAACGCATACATGTGGTGCCTGTTTAGAACTTTAGACAATTGCATGTATAGATAAGGTGGGTTTATTATATTATTTGTGGTGCGTGCTACCTCCTCTTTTTTGGGCAGTGTTGCGTGGTGGTACTACGTCGTTCAATATTCATCATGGATCTTCTTTTGCGGTCCTACCTACGTGCAAATATTCGTCTTTCTATGTGTGTTGATGTAACAAAAAAACGCAAGTTCACTGTCTCCCATTAAGGACCTAGTAGGAAATAGGATTCACTGCTGCTTGACCATGACACGCAGCTGTTCATATGGACGGCCTCCTCACGTACTAGCTGCAATCGGGTGGGTCATTGTTCACTGCGTATGCTGTCTGTACTAGTCTTCGATAATCTCAAGATGCACGGCATATTCCATTACGTACATAATCTCTTCCTTCTGAATCTCGTTATCATATCCACGTGTGACTCTAGCTACCAACGAATTTAACGCGTTGATCGATTCTCACCATGCCAAATTTTATACAACGTCAAAATCGTTAATTGGTCTGCTGTACTTGTTGGTGTCACAGCAGGACTTCCATCCCTGGCTATATGCTGCTAATCAACCAAATATTCGGACGAAATCAGTACGGCAGTAGAATAAAAGCTAAATTTTAAGAAAGGTGATACTTTGAATTGAAACTTCATATGCCAGCTAAGTCCAGTATTTAGTATTTATAGCTGAAAAATAGCATATGCATATACTTTCCGTTCTGTGTATACCATTTCTGGTGAAGTCATTATCTGTTAATCCCAAATTTGCTTACGTTGAATATCAAATTAGCCACAATGGTGTGTTCTCATCTATTATGCATGGATATAAAATATGTATGAAAACACCACTAAAAATATAGGTCAAGAACAACATTACTACATAAATGAGTTGTACGGACCGGCCTAAACCTGTTTATAAGAGCGGTAAAACCTAATCATGCTAGAAAGATCACATAGATGGTATACTACACAAAGAGATAGCTAGCAATGATCTAAACAGGCTAAGACATGATAATGTGCGGAACTGAAATGCTTGAAATCTTAAAGGGACAAGAAACAAAGAGATTTTTTTTGCTGTGGTATCGGTGGTGAGCACCAAAGCGCGTTGCCACCTCCTAAGTCACAAAGACAAGGGCGCTCACTATTAGTCCTTTTTCACCATAGTGGCATGGAAGATCCCACTCTATGTACAAAGCTTCTCGGGCTCCCAGAGAAATCACCTTGGTTACCAAGTCCGCTGAGGTGATGCCAATTAACTACCAAGAGTGATAAACTAAGAGTATCCACTTGATCAAGAGCCCAATCACCAAGAAAGGATGCACACAAACTTCACTCTCTAATCAATTCCTAGGCTTGCTCTTGGATCATCCAAATCTCACGAAGTGATTGAAAAGATTAAGCTCCATCTTTCAGCTTCAATGGATAAATATGAATCGCTTCACATGTCAAGAGAGGTCCCAAAGACCCACCGGAGGGGTATGCATATGTATAGCCGTTGAGAAAATTCCTGTTCAAAAACAGTGTTCAATCACCGTTTAAAACGGTACCAAAAACCTAATACCGTTCTAAACTATGATTACAAGTTCCAGCTATACTTGTTAACTGAGTTCAACTGAATGATGCAATTAAGCGCCTTGCCGTTGCTGTAAGCGGTGACTATAATTTTTCTATACATACTGAGAATACCATGTCTGGACAACAGCACCAATGATGCCTGTATCCTTTACACTGTTTTAAATGGTGAGTGTGTTTTCACTCAGCCGAGACTTCCTCTGGGTCCCAAATGCACCGATCATTGTAGTTTTGACCATCATGGTTTTAAACGATCAGTGCAATTGGCTTTTAACCTAAAAAGTCCTTTCTCAAGTACAGTGTTTTAATCGGTTCTTTCCACTTGTCTTCTTTTTAACTTGACTAATACTTCAACCTTGAGCTTTGAAATGTTGAAATGAAGCATTTTGATATGAAAATGACTCGTCTGCACCTTTATATTAATGAGGATTGATTAATCAACACGCTCTTAATCCCCCTTGATAGTGTGGACTCTACAAAGCTAGAAACACAAATCTCCTACTTGTTTCCTTCCTGATGGAATTTGTGATTAAAAAGTCCTTAGCCATGATACTATTCCAAGAAAACCAATCCTGCCTTTTGATAAGAAACTGAGGAGCCTCCTTCATTTATAACCAATGAACAATGGATAATCCAATATTCCTTCAGCGCAAATCTCATTATTTAACATAAGTTTGTCATTAATCACCGAAACTCGCCTTAGGGGCCTAGATGCTTAGACAAGGACATGGGAATTAAAGGGAAATATGTATGCATGTGGTTTCAAACAAATCCAATAACGTAAATGCACATTTAAGTATGTGATAGACTTAAGTAAATAGGTGTGCACTAGGGCTTTCTTGTTGAGGTTGATGAGCTTTGAGTTAGAAGTTAATTCCTCTGCTATGTTCTCTTGAGCTTGTTCAACCTCCACAGGGTTAGCTTCTTGCTTCTTCTCGGTGGTAACTTCCTCTCCTGTTATTTCTTCAGGCAAAACATTTTAAAAAACAGATCAAAACCAAGGCACCTGCAATTATGTAAATTTAAAAGTTAAAGAAGGTTTAAAACTTTTCTAATTAACATATGGAGGGGCCACTTTACTATGTTCCCAACCGGCTAAGGTGCTAGGAAAAATACAGAACAAATACAACCTTTGGGTTTGCTATTTTTTAGTTATTAAACCCATATTATGACTAATTGTATTTAATAAACCCATATTAGGACCTATGAATTTATTGCAGGAGCAATGAATACCAAATAATGTGAAAACATAATGATCATACAGAGGACCATCATTCTAATATAGATCTTTCATGATTTTTAAGCAACCAAACAGTAAGCAAAATTCATGAAATTTAAAAACCTAATAATACTTTGTCAATTAATTGGGCACCAAAAACTAGGGTTTCTGATCTAAGCCATTTTTTCTGTGTTAAACATTACAAACTCAGTTTTTTTTTATTTTCCCAGGATTTACTAACTCTGTTAACTAAGATTGAGGGATTAATTTGAGTGAAACCTAAAAACTGGCCAAAAGTATAACCTATACTTTTCTATATAAATTGAAGATACCAAAATTTACAGTGAAACTACTAAAACGAACACATCTAATGAGATTTTTGAGACATTTATAAGCAATGCAAACTAATTCATATGACAAAATTTAATTAAACATGATTCTACACAAAACTAGGGGTAAAAGGTTATTTGACCTGTGCAAGCTTAACTACCGTGTAGGTCATGTTACTAGAGGACCGAAAAAGGGGTTCAATAAGAGCATCCAAAAATTTAACCTCGAAACCTCTCTTCAAGACATACAAGGTTATGTAGCATAAGACAAGCTATTAACCCTAGGACACATTTTGAAAAAACTTAGTGCAAACACGCACTCAAAATCCCATGAGCATCTACATTTTTTTGAAACTTAAAGCACGAGCACTGCTATTTCATTTAAGAAGGAATAATAGCGAAGAAAAGGCGTGGAGCAGTGTAATGTCAACAGGTGTTACAAGCGGGACATTACAAACAGAGAGATAACCACAAGATTGCTAAACAACGGCCCCATCATAATTTAATCATGGCTGACCACATGCAGTCCTCCTCAACGCCATTTGTTCTTTGGCCAGGCTTAACACTGCCACTGGACAGGCTTGCATGGCGTCAAAGATGCGTCGATTATGCTCTTTCCAGATATTCCACACAATGTATATCAGAAATCCCGAGATGGTTCTGCGATGGCCCTTTGATTTGTTCTGAAGAGCTGACACCCAGTGGCGGATCTAAGGCCCGGCTAGACCGGGCGCACGCCCGGGCTGCATGCCCAAACACTGCAGTACTGAACAGTGATCTTAGCCTTTAATTTGCTAATCTAACACTATCCCCCTGCTTTGCATTGGCCAGTTGGCTTGCGTAGTGTCTATTGTGCCCAGGGTGTTCACTCTGGCCAGCTCTGCCGCTGCTGACACCCACCAAGCTTCGATGCCAAAGGACGTCCATCAGATTATTTGACCACACCCTGAGACTCCTAAACTTCTAAAGCGAACGGGCACTTGAGACAGATGCAGAGCAGTCTAAGGCTCCTGATTACATAGTGCGCAGACTGGGTTGTAAGGCCACTGTCACTGGATTAACCTTGTTTGCGGGAGGATCTTGGCCTGTACAAGCAGCGAAGTGAAAAACTTATGCTTCTGGGAACCTTGGAATTGTGCTATAAGTAGATTTAGCCATGTAAACCCCATTTGTTGTCCACTTCCAATGTATACAATCAGCTTGGTCTGACAGCTGCACTCTGTCTAGATGATCCCACAAAGAAATGAATTCCACCATCGGCTGTGTTGTAACCATTCTCGACAAACCCCTCGTCCAGCTTAGGTTAACTAATTGTTCACTGACTTTTTTATTCTTTCGCCATGCCAGTGGGTACAAGCTTCTGGTAATGTCAATCGGTGCCCTACCTGCAAGCCAAGCCTCTACAATTGAGAAGATTCATTGCTCGTGCGGTGGCCCTATGGCTTGAGTCATCTATGTGCCTTGATGTACATACTGAATGGGCTCTGAGTAGTGGACCGGTGAAATGGAGACCAATTCCAATTCCAGCCAGTGTGGGACAAACAACTTGTTCTCCCTAAGAACAACGGCATCCATGCTGCAAGTACCTATCAATATGCAAAAGCAGGAATAGCTAGGTAACACACAAAGGGACCGGGTCAGTACCATCAAGATTTGTTATACAAAGGGTACCCAACGATCAGCTCTTTGTCCATATTGTAATAGAACTATACGAAATTGCTTGTAAATTTTGTTCCAGTCTGTCAGTGGAATTGCTAGCACAATACGTTCTGTCATGAAAACAACATGAACATGTCGGCCGAACTGTAACCAGTTCCAGCCATTCTGATCAGTTGTTCTGAATCAAAGGATTTTGACTGCTATTATTCATCACTTCTGTAATTCTGGGCGCTATCACTACTACAAAAATGTCCATCACTGTCATTTCCAAACAAGTCTTCACAGCCAATTTGGTTCAAATTACAAACCATAAGCAGCATACCCCCAGTCCCCCACATTATTGTCAGTTTTTTTGTTACAGGTCAATCCTAGTTATTGCAATAAACTGCTAGTGATCTCCACTACATAAGAAAAAACAAACAGAGCCGATCAACCTTGTGTTGTCCTAAAATTATGCTTTTATATTGCGATTCAATATGTAGATTATGCTCTAGAGTTGTTTATGCCATCACGGCATAACCTAAATGAGGTTTCACTTTCTGCATCCTTCTAGCACTTAAACCCAAAAGCTTAGCAACTACTCTCTCTATCCACAAATGATATACATATTTTAGGGAAGAAAAGATGTCCAACAATGATCTACGTATTTGCAGAAGAGCTCGTTAATGCACCTCGTATTTAGTTACTGTGCCTAGGTGCCATTAGCTGCATGCAACTCTATGCATTTAATAATCCTTCCTACCATGCATGTTTAATGAAAATATAAATAGATACTCATTTCACCTTGGTCTTATGCCATCTATAAATATGAAGATCATTCATGGACGGATGGAGTATGTGCTAAGTTCAGCAATTTGTCATGCAGTTATCAACATCAAACAACGAACCATGTGTAATCCTAAAGCATATGACAATTTCATATGGCATATGTGTCCCGATATTAGCTCACTCCATCTCATAGAAGTTTCTTATTATATACCTGAAGCTAGCACATATTTCTCTAAACATTGGATGTATGTGTTAGATGATAGGTTGACCATATCCTCATAAGATATATAATTGTTTTACTATTGTAAAAACTGTGTCGGAGTATTTGATCAAAAGGGGAGTGTGCATGATTTGGGTGGCGAATTCGTTTTTTAAAGCTAGGGCTTTCTATTATATAAAATACGTACAATGCATGCTAGTTACTAACTTTATCTATGCACTCTCTAACTTACTAAAAACGACAAACTAATTAGGAAAGAGAAAATAAATGCGGAAACATAAATGTGGTAAGTAAAGAGAGTAAGATCACGGGGACGCAATTTCCTTAGGAGAGACACATATATTTAACATAGTTTCCTTCTAAGGGCTTCGTCCACAGGCTCACCATCAAAGGAAAATGAACCAACAACCAAGACTCCCGATCACCATCTTGCACTAGTCACCAAGGCTCCCATCAAACAAAGGCTAAGTGCTACAGAATCAACAAGGCAAGGCCATCGCCACCGTCTCTCTCGGTTATAAGGCACGAATCTTCGTTAAGGAGTTTGAAGGGTCTCCTCATCCTTGCACAAAGTGTTGCCACCACTCCACACAAAGGAGAAAGGTCTAGCAATGATTACAGTGTGTCTTGACTGCAGCCAAGTCTTGCTAATAGCCCACACGGTGGCTACACTTAAAAATAGCTCACAAGCTCACTCTCACAAAGCTCTACTCTAACTTGGATCAAGCAGTAAGCCACGGTAAGCACTCATTTGATCGTTGGAGTAGATAGTATGCTTAGAATACTCATCTACACTTGTGGTGGTATTATGTACTTATAGCTCACTTCAAATAACTAGGTGTGGTGGCTTATATATCCCACAAACTCAAACTAGCAGTTAGCCAAACCGCTGCCAGAAAGTGTTTGGATCGGATGGTCTGGCCTACACTTTTTGGCATTCTTCAGACCTTCCGGTCCATTATACTTGACAAACTTGCCATTGCACCACAAAGGTCTAACCAATGGGGGTTGGATCTTTTGATCAATGCAAACGCCCCACTGCTACAATTTCCACGTTTTCGGCCAAAATGGTCCGGCCTTCAAGGATTGGACCTTGCTGTCATTGTATTCTGACGCGATTCAGCTTCCTCAATTTATAAATGTCCCATATAATTTTGGACTGTCGGACCTTCCTGTCACCATGTTTCGCCAGGTGACCGTCTCTTAGTCCATTCGAGGAAAATGGTCTGACAGTTAGTCCGACCGACCATAAGGGGTGGGACCTTCAAATCCTCACGTGCGGTTTTAGGGCTGCCCTAAGACCAATGAAAGGCAGCTCCGTCTCGACCCCTGTTTGGTAATCGAGTAGCAGAACCCTGTTTGGAGTGGTCTTTCAGACCTTGCCTTTGGCTCCTCTTTTTCTTTTCATCCATTCTACCTAAGTATTTGAGAATATGCATTTAGACAAGTTTATTGGTTCATGTGTTGTTTGTCAATCAATCATTAAAACAAATATATATAAACGTGTCATTAGAGGCCTTTTTCTGTACAACTATTAAAAATCAAATATGAAGTTCTATTATCCCAGCATTTTTAGCAAGCTAGAGGATAACTAAGCAAACGACATCATGCAAAATTCTTATAACATTCTATTGTTCCATTGTTATGTAAGTATCAGTTCCGCCTTAGACTACAAGCCCAGTTGGAGCACAGCTTCTGTGTCGCACAATGCTCCTCCCACTATATTTAGCTTTCGTTTTAAGTGGTATTTCTTTTTATTTAACCCATTGTCTACATCTATCATTCTATCTACGCTATAAAAGGACGAGTTTTTTTAAAATCTTTTTTACCTAAAATGGTTCCACTATATTCCTCGTGTTGGCCCCACTAGAGAGGGGTGGAAAAGGATGAAAAACAGACGAAGGAAAATGTTTCTGCCATTTTGGACGTACTTTTTTCACCAGGCCATACTACGTACGTGCCCACAGTACCCACCCTGCCTCCGGCATGCTTTAGGAAACTCACCTGCGATTGCGCGATTAACGGCCAGAGAAATGTGCCCCAGGCGCCACCAGACCCCTCCCCCACTGCCTTGCTCCGCTCATCCCGGGCCCGCCCAGCTGTGCCCGCCGCCTCCTCCACCTGTCCCCACCGCGCCGCCGCTAGCCCCCTCCCTCGCAGCCCTGCTCCGCTTCTCTCCTTCCCCACCCATCCCAATCCCTCGCGCTGGGCGGCTCTCCCCTTTCCGGTCTCTCTTCCTCGCCGAGTGGCTAGGGTTGCCAGCCGGCGGCGCCAGCGCCACGCCGCGGGGGTGTTGGAGGTGGGCGTCCTCATTGGCCTCCTGGCCCGGTGGATTTGGGATTTGGTGGCCCCATCCTCCTCCTCGCCCTCGCCTTCCCCTCACTTCACCCAAGGAGACGAAGACGTGGGCGAGGCGGCAGCGCCGGCTCCCGGCACCGCAAAGGAAACGACAGCTAGGTCCCCGTCCTCTTCCTCCTTCATGAGCTAGCGGTGCAGGACAGGTACTCTTCTTTGAGCTCCCGTGCCGTCCAGTCCACCGTCCTGCAGCACACGCTGCTCGGAGAGAAGCTCCGCCCCGCATCCCGCCTCGCCTGCCGCGCTGCAGTCTCTTCCTCGATGCTGGCAGTGCAGATGCTCCACCCTACATAGCTCCCCGTCTCCTCCTAGCATCATGGGGCCAGCATGATGCTACGGAGCCTCTCTCCACAGTGGTTGTAATATACTAGGGCGACAGGCGCGCGTTGCCGCGCCCGTGTTGAGAGATGTAACAGATTTTGTTTGCCTATTTCAAAATGCGTTGTTAAATTTAGTTATATAATTAGAAGCAGATTTGAGAATCAGTCGAAAATACCAATTGACACACTGACCAAAGAGTGAAAGTGACGTTAGCTTTTCTTTGCTATCTCCATCGTTCTTTCAATCCATAGTATAGAAAATTTCAGAGAACATGAACCTTAGACCAGTACTAAAATTTTCCATATCATTAGTAATTTCATTCTCTAGATGATGGTATTCCATTCGCTTTTACGAGGAAAAAAAGAAAGGAAAGACAGATCAAGGCCATTGACATGGTTGTGCACAGATTCCAAAACTAAAAAGGAAACAAAGTAAAAAAAAGTGCTATAGAAGCTATTTCCACACTGATATCAAGTTTGAAGTGTTAGGCAAGGTATAAAAGAAATTATGACCACACAGTGTCTTACATCTGTATGAGAAAAAGGTGGCAAAACTTTAGTACTTCAGCACGTAGCCAGATGATGGAATCTACCTAAATAAAACATCATGGTAAACTATGAAAGAGGTTCCAACCTCATGAACCACCGTACACACGCAAAAACAAAAGGGAAAATCTAGTCTTTGAGTCATCAAAAGAATAGCACTTTAAGTTGGTAAGGTTCCCAAATGGCTAAATGAGTATAGAAGTACGTAGGGACACCATTAGCAGAAACATTTGTCAATCTATGGTGCGATAGTAGTTGTGTGCAGAAGTAGAATTGATTAATTCCCTGACTATAAAATAAATACATAATGTTTGCAGATTGAACAAAACAAATAGTAAGTTTTCATGAAGAATCCAATCCTGATCTCATCACCTGCTGCTATAGCCTTTGGCGGAGCTCCTCGGGCTTCTAATGCCGTGTCTGCTATTGGCCGTTGGACCGTTGCACGGGCACCCGCTTCCTCCACAGCGCCTCGGCCGTGCCGGGCAGCGCCCTCGCCGCGGCAGGCGGCGGCCTGGCGGCGCCCAGCATCACGTCCACGTAGGCGTCCCATATCCGCCCGAGCAGGCGCAGGGGCGCCCTGGCCAGGGACGTGGCCCGTGATGACGCCGGCAGCTGCGCCCTCCTGACGATGCCGTGGATCCGCACGGCCCACGGCCTGTCCCCGCTGCCGCTGCCATCCCTGAGCCGCACCAGCCCGCGCCGGCGCCGGCTTCCGCGGCCTCCCGCGCCGCTACCGTCCACGGGCTGGCAGACGCGCTGGCGCCAGTAGGACCTGATGCCCTTAGTGAATCGGACCGAGAACGCCTCGGCTTCCAACAGCAGCCGCCGCCTCCCCCCGGTCCTGTTGCTAGAACCAGAAGCAGGTGCGGCATCAGAAGGCCGAGGAGGTTGATGGGGGCAACGGCGGAGGACGAAAACCGGCGCGGCGAGGTATCCCCGACCGTGAAACGGGATGATCCAGGGGCGCCGTCCAGGCCGCGAACGAGACAGAGGTGGTGGACGGGCAGCAGGCCGGACGGAGGGAGTAGCGGAAGGACAACGCCCAGACCGGCAAAGACCCAGGGACGCGTCTTAGGCGGGAAGGGACGGAGCGCACACAACTAGGAGGCGGTGGCGCGTGGAGACGGGGGCTAGGGCTGGGCCGGCAGCGACAGCTAAACGGTCGAGGCAAAGGTGGGGACAACCCAATGGGCCTGCGATTGCGATAGGCGGACGTGGTCCGAAAATCCTATCTATCTTCCGATGTTTGAGATTCGTGCACACTATCTCCACCATCCATCTCCTACCTCTCTCCTCTCTCTCCTCGCGCCGCCTCCAGCGCCCGGGCGCGCCCCGCCGCTGCATCCTGGCCGCTCCCGCGCGCCGCGCCCGCGCACCATGCGCTCCTGCGCCGCCGCGCCCCGCCTCTGCCGAGCTGCTGCGCGCCATGCCGCGCGCTGCCGTCTCTGCGCGCGCCTCCGCCACCACCCGCTGCCACCGACGCCGCCGGAGCCACCGGGGGCGCCGCCGCCTGTGAGTTCCCCAGATGCAAATATTTCAACATTCCACTTACACCGATTCAACATTCCACCCTATATTGATTCAACATTTTATCTAGACTGATTCAACATTCCATATATAAATTGTTGAATTAGTATTTGTAAAATGTTGGAATCGTTCAAATCAGATGTTGAATTAGGTATTCGTGAATAGAAGTAAAAATAAAGAGAAAGCTGTTATTAGGCTTTTATGGGTTTTTTATTTCGCTGGCTTATCTATCGGTAGGTAGATAAGAAATCCCGACGTGGCCAGCCAAGGTCGGCAAGGAGGAGCACACAAACCACGCTGTGAGAAATAACTGGCGACGCAGGTGAAGGGCGCTCAGGACTCCCCCTTTTCACCCCCGTTGTATAGAGCAGTATATTCCACGACGGTCTCCTCCCTCGCTAGCAGCCACGGCTCCCTGTGCCTCCAAATCCTGTGCAGGCCCAGTTTTATCTCCAGGATTCTTTTGATGCTCATGGTTTATAATCTTTGATTTGTGTTCTGGATTTTGGAATATACCAGGGGCCCATGTGTCCACCCGATGGCACGATTGTCCATCGCTAGCGTGGATCCTGCGGCGCGGCTGCAGGCGGCATGTGGTGACCTGGTGGTATGAAGAAGAAGCTTGCGCGAGGACAGGCAGCGTGGAGGAGGTGGTGGGACGAACTGGCGATGGCGCTTGTGGGCAAGCCAACAGTGCAGGTGCAGACGAACTGGCGTGAGATTTGTCAGCCACAGACACGAGGCATGTTGACCTTCTTTGTTTTCTTTGGTTCTTTTCTGCAGCTTTTTGGGGCACATGAAAGTTGTGATCGGCTACTTCTTTCAGACGATATTTTGTTATGCTAAAAAAATATATTCACCAAATTAAATCTCCGATTATTGCAGATTTGTATGTGAACTGTAACAGTTGATGCTGGCACTTTTCCCCTGCTTCTACCCTGGAGGTAACGGTGCTACTGCTACCTTTAATTAGTGGTGTTCCATAGCTCAGTCCTTTTATGTACAGTCATGTTGCAGCAATGCTTTCTCTGACTATAGAATCATAGTCTTAAAATCGTGTTTGTATTTAATTTATGGGAAAGGAGAGCGTAGGCTGATGAGGCATAACGATTTACCTATGTGAGTTGCTTCCAGGCTTTGGTACTTACTACGCACATACATGCGCCGGCTGCATTTGACTCCTTGCCTAATTTTTTCCGTTAGTTTGGGAGGTAGGTTACATTCATATTTGTGTTCCCCTATTCTGGTTCCCAAATAATTTAGCCATTGTGTTTATTTATCGTTTCTTTTCCCTTGCTTCATTGGTTGCAGGTTGTCATGCGTGGCAAATGCAGAGGTGTTATAAAATGGAGAATTCTGAACTCTGAGCCTTGTTTGGCAAATGCAGATATGGTATAAAAAGGAAAACAACTCAAACTCTGAACTTTCTTTGGCAAATGCAGAGATGGTATAAAAAGGAGAACTCTGAACTCCCTGCTTCCGGTATGGATCACCGAGGTAGCATTTTGAGTTTTATCTCTAAATGACCACTCTGTGCCTGGTTGTCATGCGTGGCACCATGGCAGCATCGCCTCCCATTTCTGTAGGCAATTCTTGGTTCAGATCCACGGTTGTAGACTGCTGTCAGTGAACAACCTCAAGACGTTGGGTGATCGCATCATTCTAGACCAGCATTTGAGTTCATATTGAACTGTTCCTTCCTTTTCTGGATGCCTGCTTATTGTGACTGTAGGTGTTTGCTGCCATGCCGCAAGTGTTCCTGGAGGTAAAGCCTAGCTGACAAATTAACTTTATTCAGCCTACGATGTTGAATCCAGCTGTTTGACTGAAATGTAATTTTGCGGTCGAATTTTGCACGATTTGTCTACGCAAATGGAGAACAAAGAGAGAAGATGGTTGCAGTAGAGAGACACAAAGTTGATCAACCTGTGAAGTGGATTACTGAGCTGAAAATAAGGTGATTTGTTTTTGTGTCTATAGTTCCATTTTTATATAGTATTGTATTAATGAGTAAAATTTTCACATGTTGTCTTGGCTTCCAGGTTTGCGCCGGAGGTGACAAACTTTATGGTGATCAATCAGAAGGGCAGGCGGGATCTCTGCGCAAATTCTGCTGGAGGTGACATGGTGGCATATTCTGCTGGTGCAAATTTCGCTCGGCATGTGATAATTGTCATGCCTGGTCAGGTATTTATCTAGGTGGATTTGCTGAATTTGAAGTGTTCAAGCGGCAGTGGCATGGAACATCGTGATGGCATAAAGAAATAAATATTAAGTGCATTTTTGTAGGTCATCATTAACAAGATATCACCCTTATGCTATCTGGCCGTGCGCTTCATCCTTTAGAAATTTGATAGGAGGGTGGTTAACACCTTAACTTAAGAATGGTTAGCCTTTTATAAACCATGCTGCTTATAGAACTTAACAGAAGTGCATGGTTCTTTCACGTTTTGGACATAATAAACTTGCAGCTCTTACTACGTTTCCCTATCTGTTTTCAGCTTGCCAAAGAGAACTTCAACACCATATAAACCCACAGAAATCTTGGGAGATACTTCTAGACAAGGTATTCTATATTTGCTGCCGACTCCAAGTTTAGTTCTTGACCCCTTTGGAAGATTTTCACTGATCCATTTGGTGTTTGACGTTGCAGATTGGCTTTAGGTCAGTAGAGTTGATTACAGACATATTAGTTGGTACCGTCACTGGTTTCGACCGTCCAATGCAAGTTTATTAAAAATGATGAGAGAGACCAAGGATTGTGACACCCCTACCATACCCAAATGCACACTCCCAGGCCAGATGATTATGTTAACCTTTGAAATATGCTCTCTGATAGATCGGGGACAGGTGCAAAAATGAAAGCTTTGTGTGGCACGGGATCTGCAATTGCAAAAAGGACTATTCCAGGTGCATGTGCTAAAGCATTAAGATGGAAGAGTTATGCGATGTGACGATTGCGGCATGGGAGTTTTGGGGATTCTGTGGCTGGGTCTGTCATTGTATGCATAAAATCGGTAATTGATACCTTTTCCTGAAAAATGAAGAAAAGGGTTCCTAGATCATCATATTTTGCTTTTTATCAGTGTTGCGACTTCTCTTGATTATTAGTTTTAGTGTGCTTGCTTCTTGTGCTTGGCTCATTCTCCACTGCTGAATGAATTTTTATAATAAAGCCTCATAAGTTGAGCAAGATGTTATGATATGGATATAAAGCAAAAATAAAGGCTCTGCAGGTTGTCCTTGCATCTGTGATAATAGTTCACATATAATTGTCCTAACATTTGTGATACTATTTTTGCAAATAATCAAAGTTGAGGAGATGGACGTCGAGGATAGAGTTACCCGGAGATGGACTGCAGACGGGCATTATTCGGCCAAGTCTGCCTATTTTGCCTTGCATCACGGAGCGCAGGAGTTCCCGGACCACAATCTGATTTGGGGAACTTGGCTGCCTCTACGGGTGAAAATCTTCCTTTGGCTGGCGTTCAGGCGGAGGCTTTGGACTGCAGATCGTCGCATGCGCCACGGACTCGAAGCACGGGATGTCTGCTTCCTATGTGATGCAGTGCCGGAGTCTATTGATCACCTGCTCGTCTCCTGCAGCTTCGCGAGGGTCATTTGGGTTGCTGTTCTAGCCAAGTGCGGTGTCATTGCGCCAGCGGCTAGCGGTGACACTCTGCTGCAGTGGTGGGAAGCCGTGAGAGCGGCGTGGCCAGCGACCACGCGGCGTGGCGGCGACACTATCGTCGGCCTGGTCTGTTGGTGTGTTTGGAAGGAACGTAACCGGAGGTGCTTTGATGCGTCAAGAGCTCACCGGCGGAGACTCTCAGAGTCATACGTGATCTAGGGGAGCTTTGGTGTTGCGGAGGCGCGCGTGTGCTTGGTGAACTAGGCTTCGTCTAGACGCGTCAGCGGCGGGTTTTTTTTTTTCTGGTTGTGCAGTTGGAGTGAGAGTATTGCCTTCAGTTGATGTGCATGGGCATGGCGTTGTAATTGTTATTTAACTTCTTATTAATGCAAAGATGCAGCAGCTTTTCTGCGTATTCGACAGAAAATAATAATCAAAGTTTTTGTTTCGCTACAGGCTTTTGTAGGGAGGGGGGGTGATGACTGCTGTTTGATAATTCTTCTCGATGTTTTTCTAAAACAATAAAATCAAATAAAGAGGTATTTTTCTGTTTATTCACGCACGTACATGTCTACTAGTAGTTAAAGAAATAAACAGTCAGCAATAAATATTTGAGAATGAATATATCGACAAATGTTCAGAACGGAGATAATACATGTGTTGCCCAGAAGATAACACCTGTGTGAACAAATTTGCTCCCAGCGGAACAAAGTAGAAACACAGGTAACACAACGAATCATTCACTAAAATACTAAATAGTACGTATAAATTCTCAAGAAAAAAATTGTAACCACACAAACGGCTATAACAATGATCATTTGGGTTTTGCTAACACCCACTGGCCACTGGATTTGGGCATGCTTATTTAAATTAAGCCGGCGGGGCTGGCGCAGTTGTGTAGTCGTTCGCAGCGGACGTTTCAGCCTCCTCGTCTTCGTTCTCGCCCGACAGTTCCTCCAGCGACTTCCCCTTGGACTCCGGCACCAGGAACGTGAAAAAGAACCCGGCGACATTACACCCGGCGAGGACAAACAGCGAGTTGCGGACTCCGATGCCCGGCGGGTACCCAGCGTCCGTCTTCGTCGGCTCCGTGCTCTGAGCCGCGTACAGGAAGCCGAACGAACCGATGATGGCCCCGGCCTTCCCGGCCGCCGCTGAGATACCGTGGCACGTGGACCGCAGCCGCGCGGGGAAGATCTCGGCCGGCACGATGAAGGTGGTGGAGTTGGGCCCGAAGTTGGCGAAGAAGAAGGTGAAGGCGTACATGACGATGAAGCCGATTTGGTTCCCGGGCGTGGTCCAGTGGTGGTACGGGATGGCGAGGCCGAGCATGAACACCGTCATGAAGAAGAAGCCGCCGAGCTGGATGACGAAGCGGCCGATGATGTCGATGAAGAAGACGGTGAACCAGTAGCCCGGGATGGTGCCGCACAGCGCGACCAGCGTCTGCGCGCGGGCGATCATGAACATCTCCTCCAGGGCGCTCATGGTGTCCGCCTTGGGCAGCCAGTTCACGGCCGCGTATATGTCCTTCTGGAACAGGTTCTGCGAGTAGAAGGCGATGTCCAGCAGGAACCAGCACACCATCGTGCCCAGCAGGTGCAGGCCGTGGCGCTTCGCGAACTGCCGGGAGAAGAGGC
This sequence comes from Paspalum vaginatum, assembly GCA_030272315.1. Classification (NCBI taxonomy): domain Eukaryota; kingdom Viridiplantae; phylum Streptophyta; class Magnoliopsida; order Poales; family Poaceae; genus Paspalum; species Paspalum vaginatum. The sequence goes on along the minus strand of CM059017.1, from coordinate 35,947,368 downwards.
CGAACTGCTCGCGGCGGGCGAGCTCCTCCACTTGCTCCGGCTCCTCGACGATCTCGACGTTGAGCACCTGCGTCATGTCGGACGCGGCCTGCTTGGCGTTCTTGGCAACCAGCGCGGTGTACCGCGCCGTCTCGGGCATCTTCATGCGCCAGTAGTAGGTGAGCAGCGCGGGGATGGCGCCGAACATGAGCACGATGCGCCACGCGTAGTCGGCCTGCGGCACTGTGGAGCCGGCGGGGTCGTCCTTGTACGCCGGCGCGTCGAAGCGCGCCTTGAACGCGGCGGAGATGATGATGGCGACGATGCCGCCGGTGAGGTTGCCGAACCCCTGCATGGCGAAGACCGCCGCGATGAAGGCGCCGCGCGTCCGCTTGTTGGCGTACTCGGACATGATGGTGGCGGACAGCGGGTAGTCCCCGCCGATGCCGAAGCCGAGCCAGAAGCGGAAGAAGCAGAGCGTGGCCATGACGCCCTTGGGCGTGGACCCAAACGAGAGGCCGGACGCGAGGCAGCAGATGACCATGAGCATCAGCGTCATGCCGTACACCTTCTTGCGTCCCATCTTGTCGCCGAGCCAGCCGAAGAACAGCTGCCCGGCGAGCGTGCCGCAGAACGCGACGCCGTTCACGGCCGCCGACACGTTGGGCGGGAGGGAGCCAGGAGTCTTGGAGTTGGGGTCGAAGTAGTAGATGCGCCCCAGGAGCTTGGTGACGAGGGAGATGGAGAAGAGGTCGTAGGCATCGGTGAAGAAGCCCATGCCGGCGATCACAATCGCTGTGAAGTGGTACCATTGCGTTTTGGCGGCGTCCAGCGCGTCGAGCACCTTGAGCTCTCGAGCCATGGTGGCGAAGCTGCTGCTATCTCTAGTTTCTGGCTTTCTGCAGACTGAGAAATTGCAGTTGCAAGTATCAGAGAACTGCGTTGTATTGTTGCAGGAAGGCAGGTAACTAGCAAATCTGACGCTGCAAATACGATCAAACAAAATGAAAGGAAAAAAAACAGAGGACTACTAAGCAGTAATAGCTTCAAGAGCACGTTAAACTGCTGAATTACCAGTGGCAGGAAGACAGGAGAAACATTTTGCTCTTCCTTCCTAAAAATCCAAAAACTAGTGGTGATTAGTCAAAGACTTGAGGCGCCACGTGTTCTCCAGATGCTACTAAACTCGTGCATCCTACAGAATATTCTTTCTTGTGTCAACTTCAGCCGCTTGGATCATGAGTTCTCTCTCTTTGTTGATCAAGATGACGAGACATTATGTATACGGTCAGGTGATGATTTCCTAATCCTAACTGTCTTCGAATTGCCAAAATTTTCTGCTAATATCAATGAACAATAGCGAGTAGCGGGGCCCTCGTGAAACCGAAGCAAAAGTGCATCTGGTAACAAAAGATTCGCACCTAAAGTGCACAACATGCTAGAGAGAGTTCAAATCTGACATTATCGCATTGATTGGATGACAGTGACCGACGCAATCCCGAGAGCTATTGCCTTTACTTAAGCTTCTCGGATAGCAAAGAACGATAAACCTCTGTGTGCCGTCGATAATTTCTATCAAGACCATGTTATTCTGGCGAAAAGGGAAATTAGCTATTGGTTTGCCGAACAAAAATTCGGGGCATGTTTGGAAATGATTCAAACATAAGTGATTTTCTAATGGCCAAATGTGATTCTGTGGCCAAACGGGGCTATTTTCCTTCCAAGTTGCCAATGTGTGACTTGTGATTACACCAACAATATTGTTGATGGGGGGAAACCATGTGGTGTTTATTTTGATTTTTCCTTTTGTATACCTTAAACTAAGCAATTCACCGTTAAAGCCTATGAGGAAGTAAGTTTTAGAGAAGAGAATTAAGAATCTACTCCTCATTTAACCTTTATCTCTAAAAGAATACAATTAACATTTAAATGTTGTCCCACAAATAATAAAGCAATTGTAGCTTGTGAGATATCGTTCCTAAGGGGTATGTATATTTAATTGCTTGATTTTTTCCCCCTTTTTACGGTGCATGCACATTTTGTGCCGGTTTTTTTCCAAGATACATATGCATGAATAAATAAGGGTATACATGTCATTTCTCATGACTACTTTTCAGAAAGATAGGAGGTCCTATCCCATTTTGAGATATACTCCAATAAGCCGGGGGCTTCGGATCTAGTAAAATGATATGACTTGAGACCAGCTTGAAAGCTGAACTGAAACAACAGTTTAGAAAGAGACCCGCGGAGATACACGGTCCCGGTTTTCATTAAGACCATGAAATTTTAAACGTGTCTCGAAAAACCCTCCGAACCCTTAGCATTGCTAGCGAGGGGGATTTTTATTGCCCAAATGAAAATTTGTCTCAATGAAGAATCGAACTCACAACTTTGGGGTGCCAAAAAGATGTGTCTACCACTAGACCGCAAGCTCCTTGTCTTTAATCTCTAATCAGAAATATGAGAATCCTGTCAATATATGTCTGATAAACAAGTGAACGTTCTTTTTTTTCTACTATATGAGTGAGAATCGTCGAAATGTCAGTTTCTCGTGAGATTCATTTACTTCAAATTTAACTCCTATGCTCATCGCTTTAGATTAAAAAATATCCAGGGAGCCAAATTGTTTTGCCTATCCAATGAAAAACGTTTCTAGAAGCAATCAAATCTAAAATATTTCTCTAAGAATCCAAAGCCCTACCAAACAAACCATTCTATGAAAACGCCCTTTCACGATGCCTTATGAACTCATCACACGTGACGTGAAGAGTGAACCAAAATCGCAAACAACCTAAAAGTTAAATGGATTCGAAGGAAATAAGATATAATAGAAATAATCTGTAACTTAGTACCCTAATCAAATGAGAGAAAAAAAAATACCGCCAAACAACTGGTGAACTGAACACTAAAAAGGATCAGCAATTAAAAAAACACATATAATGAGCAATCTTTACGAAAATGTAGGACCAACGTTCCAGCTTTTCAGTTCAGAAAAACATCTGACTCAAGACCACGGCAGAGAGACATACTCGCAAGTCCCAACATAAATAAACTGAGTTACTGAATATGAATAAACTAGCTAAAATATCTGATGGTGTACGGTACGTACCAGAACAGATTATGTTGTATCCTTCAACTGATCAGGGATTGTATTTTGCAGTGATCTCCTATTCTCATTCACCTTGTTTTTTCGCTGCCTGGCTCCAAAGAGCAACCACGCTTGGGTATATATAGAGGCATAGAGCTAATAAGTCAAATTCCACAAGCAGACTAACTTGCAGATGCGAGTTTGCTTGAAAGCAACAGCATCCCATCGTTTTTTCATACTCCAAAAATGTATAGTCAAAGACTCAAAGTTGATATCGTTGATCCCTTGATTCTTCATTTAAATCAGTCTGCTACAGAAATTTATTATGACACTTCATTAGATACCCACATTTTACGAGGCAAACTTAACCACCGTTTGAACTAACCTCAAAGGTTATGTTTATACATTTTCCTTTTGTTCCTCTGCTGTAAAAGTATGAGACTCCAAAGAGTAACACCCTCCCTCCCGCACCATCATCACCGCCACATGTGCCAACACCTTCTAATTTGATTCCACATTGAAATAATGGTGGAGGCATAACGTACAAGGTTGGGGGAATAACAAATTAGGTTAGTCTTTTGTTTGGTGTCATTTTTTGTTGTGGCCTCCAATAGATTTGGAAAACATTTACGTAATCCCTAACATTTAGAAGCCAGTCTACATCACCCCTTAACATTTGAAACCAGATGTTTAACACCCCAATGTTTGCAAAACTTGTCAAAAACCCACTCGGACAGTTTTGTGGGCATATTTGGTGACGTGGTGTGCCACGCTGGCAATGGGGCCCACATGTCAGTTTTTTATTTATTTTTCTCCTCAATCGTTCTATTTCTCTCTCTTCCTCCCTCCCCGTGCCCGCAATGCATGCTCGCCACCACACTCGACCTCGTATTCCTCCTCACCGTGATTGCTCTCGCACTTCGCGCCCACCTCTCCCACCACTGCCGCAATGCCAATGGCAACCACATCCTTGACGACGGCGTCCGCGTTCGCGTCGAGCTTGTTGACACGCGCCGCAGGAAAGGCGTAGGGAGATCCTGCACAGAGGGTGTGGGCAACGGGCCACCGCGGAGTCTGAGGCCGCCACGAGGTCCAAGCGCTCCTGGCTCGCCGCGTCGGTGGCTGCGGTGGCCGCGTGGCCATGGAGGAGGCAGCCACTTTGGCGGCATCCGAGTCAAGCTTGCCGACGCGCACCATGGGAGCGAGGCAGGGAGACATTGCGCAGAGAGTGGGTAACAACGCCACCAGGCCACACAGGAGACAGCGGGGCATAGTAGGCGTGGGCAGTGGCGTCGCCGGGCCACGGAAGATGGTGAGTGAAGCCCGCGCGGGTGGTGGCGCCGGGTAGCAGGCGGTGTTGGGTAGCAAGCGCCGGCAGAGTGCAGTAGGGGGGCGACAAAATCTGGCACGGAGAGGATAAGAGGAACATGGAGAGGGAGGGAGCGAGAGAGAAATAGTGGGTAACGAGGAAAAAAAGAGAAAAACTGACATGTGGGCTCCACCGCCAGCATGGCAGGCCACATCATTAATACCGCCCACAAAACCGCCCTGAGGTGGTTATTTGTCCAGCTTTACAAACTTTGGGATATTAAATATCTAGTTTCAAATGTTAGGGTGATGTAGACCAGCTTGTAAATGTCAGAAGGTTATTGTCGATGTCTGCGACATCGAGATACCGTATGGGTATCTCAAGAACAGGAATTTGTGTAGGGTCGTGGACGCTAACGCTGAGATCGCTGGAGCTCGCCAAAGCCAGAGGATTTAGAGAGGTTCGGGCCACCAATGTGGTGTAATACCCTACATCCTATCTGGTGATTTACTATGAGTAGGAGTGCGTAGTTATAAGAATGTCATCAAAGAGTTAGGTGTTGGGATGTGTTGGAGGTAGAGACTACCCGGTGCAAGGTGCACCATCCCTTCCTTTTATAGGTCTAAGGGAGGGGGTGAGTACTGAGTTGGTGGTACAATGGTGCTACTATGGTGGTTTCAACATCTCCTAATACAATATGGTCTAGGTACTCGCGGGTATGGTGTGCCACGATGGTCGTCACACCGTAGTGCGTTTGACCTCCTGCGGCACGCCATGGGATCATGCATGACGTGCGCGGACTGTGCACTGTTGTGTCCTTGTTCCGATGAACGAGGCGCCCAGCAGTCATATATCCAGCCTATGGATACACCACTGTGGGCATCACTGTGCGTCCACAGAGAGGGGGTGTTTCGCCTTGTCTTGTCCTACTCTGTCAGGTGATGATGGGGCCTGCACGTCGTGCGCGCTGCAGCCGAGGGCACGCTGGCACGCCCTTGACCGATCCGCCCACCGCATTTAATGCAGTGGCAGGCGGATGTCTTCCCCCGGAAGGAAGTCTACCTGGGGTTACTCAGCCCAAGTAGTACTCCGGGGCCTGGAGCCCTAGAAGTAGTAGTACACCCCGCCAATCCTAGCAGCACTTCGGGGCTTGGCGCCCTAGCCCCCCTAGTACGAGCCCCTCACCGGGGTTCGGCTGCCACGCGTCATCTCGTGGCGCGTCCTCCTTGGATATGTTCCTGTGGGCTCCACCTGCCATGGTGGCCGTGGGCCTATAGTAGTACCACCACAAGACGTAGAGGTGCCTGATAGGTGACTCGGGGGATAGGACCTCCGTGGCGCTAACCGTTACGTAGACTTTCTCCAATTGATTTAGACATGACAGGGCAGTGACTCATGGATACATATAAGTGAACTGGGTTGGATCAACTGCACTCTCTGTTAGGGTCTGTTTGGATGCAAGAGTATTGATGGGGATTGGAATGGATTCAATCCATTGTTAGTCAAATTTAAATAGGAAAAAATTCAATCCACTTCAATCCTCTCCAAAACTCTTCTATCCAAACAAGCCCTAAGTGGTAGCCTAGGCTAGTTATAAAATACATTACATCTCGAAGGATTGTTAAGTTTTGTCACACATCGAAAATTAATGGTTGGAGAAAACAAACATAAAAAGGAGGTCCCCTTACTGGTCTTGGTTTACTCATGAATATATGACCGGTTGCGATGTTGGCAATATCTTCATTAACTTGTGATTGTACATGTCTACTTATTTCCATTGAAATATTCCTGTGCACGTTTTCTAATATGTTTCTATCACACAGCTGCATGCAGTTCTAGCTGGTGGATTGAACTAACCGCGTGCCGAGCGAATATACCTCTTTTTGGGTCCAAACTTGACTGAGCCGCTAACCTATTGAAAATGAGAAAATTCGTAGCAAATAGGACATATGTTATCACGCTGCAATAGATAGATAACGACTGCACAAGCTAGTAAACACAGCCGGTTTCCTTGCCTCCCATACATTCTAATTGAATTCAAATAACACAGACCACCAGGAGCAACTGAAAAGTAGATATCAACTTGCTACCGCTCCTTCGGGCTACTCTTAATTGAAGTGGTTTGGGAATAATAGGTTCAAATCCACTAGATCAAAATCGTCCGCAATATACTCCACTCCCTCTCAACCTATAAGTTGTTAAACTATGCCTTAGGTGTAATAATCTCCCTACGCAGGTTTGAATTTCTAACGACCAACATGGATGCTCATAAACGATATGCATGCCTATAGACATGCAACTTTCTTTTCAACTGTGCATAATGTTCAAGAAGATTCTACATGATGCTTAATTAGTATTCGTCGATTCTACCATGTCTAGTGGTAAACATGCAGCAATTTCCCCTAGCTCTATTTGCACATCAATATCCATGTCCACCCCGTATATCTGCATCCACGATTTACTACAATATCTACAAGACCATGTAAAATGCTTGTATAGTTGTATATATGTCTGCTGGAGGCAGTCCTTTTCTACTGGGCCAATGGCATTTCCTTGGTTGCCCGAGAAGATAGTGTGTCTGTATACCTGAAAACCTGCTAATATAAAACGGTCAAATATGAAGGCCATGGACAGATGCTGGGCTAGCCAAGGTGCATCCTCTCATAATCTATTTTGTAATAGGAAAGATGCATTGTTTGGGCTTCCGGAGGCATATTCCCTAGGAAGCTGGCATCTCAAGTCAGGAGGTTGAAGTCCCAAGTCTTCCGCTCATTTTCTTTGGGGTTTTATACATAAATATTTTGGAGGTTGATGAGTCGACGAAGTTGATGGCCGTAGCCGTGTAGCGTGGGGAAGAAGTATTTGATCACGGTTTATCGCTGCTTACGTCAGGTCTACTACTCACTGATTTCGTGCTGGAGTTTCTTTGGCCCTCATGTGACTTGCTTGGACTTTGAAATTAACATATATCTCTCTGGTACATAAATCACAATGCACATCCTTACTATATGCAATAACATTAGCTGCAGGTGATTATATTCTTCAGGTTTGTTATGTGTTAACAAAGGTAATCTTAATTATTGCATCTTCTGTGTATTTAAATATAAGTCGTCGTTGATTTTTTTCACAAATGGTTCATCTTATTTTAAAAAAATTATAAATTATTATTTGTCTTTAGTGATTTGTTTCATCGAGAGTTCGACCAAAACTTTTTTATGTGTTTACATGTTTCATTATTGAATAAAACAAACTATTGAAGTTATGGGAAAAAAAGTTAACCGCAATTTATATTTAAATAGGGAAAATCCATTTTACAACCTCAAACAGGTAAGAAGTCGATTTTCCAACCTCGTACTACTAAAGTGGGTAACCGACACCTTCGAATTAGCAAAACCGTCCGAAGCAAGCAATTTTGCAAAGTGGTTTTAAGGACGTGGCATGTGGGGCCTACAGCTCAGCACACATATCTTTTCTATTCTCAGTGACATGCGGGGCCCACTTCTTACCATCATCTTTTCCCTCATTCTCTCTACCTTTCCCCAAAAATTGGACGCCACCGCGCTGTCTCACGCACGTCCACTACAAGAAGAAGTTATTTTTTCTAGGCCAAAAGCCAACGAAAAACACTGAAAACCCACGAAAAAGGCTGTTTTAAGTCCGACGAAAAAAAATCCCATGAAAAAATGCAAGGCCGGACGGCGGCCCGGCGAGCGCCGCGAGCACTGTCCGGAGGCGGCGGCGCTGGCCGGCGCGTGGGACCGGGGGCCGGCGAGCAGGGCCTGGTAGGGCGGCGCCGGCGAGCAGGGCCGCAGGCGGCCGAGGGCGTCGGGGGCCCTGGTGGGCGGCGTCGGGGGCCGCGGCTGGGCTGCCGGCGCCGGGGGCCGGAGGCAGGGGCCACGGGCGGGCGCCGTGCGCGGGGCAGCGGCAGGGCGGCCGAAGGTGGAGGGGCCACGGGCGGGCGCCGGGCGTGGGGCAGCGGCAGGGCGGCCGGAGGTGGAGGGGCCACCCGTGGGTGCCGCATGCTTGGGCCGGCGGCTGGTGGGCGGGCGGAGGCGGACGGGCCACGGGCGGGCGGCCGGCGCGCCGGTGGGCGGCGGCATGCGCGGCGGCCGGCGGGGGAGGCGGCGACGGCGGGTGAGGAGGAGGCTGCGGGTGGAATTTCGAACTGAGGACGAGGAGGGTGCTGCACTGCTGCGGGCAAAGAGATGGCGGCCAGTTTTTTGTCGGCCAGCCCCGGCCCACGAAAAACCTGTGGTGGTTTTTCGTCGGCCCACCAGCCCCGGCCCATGGAAAAAGGTGGTTTTTCGTGGGCCATCTTGGCCGACGAAAAATCTGTGGGCCCGGAGCCGCCAGGGACTCCATGTTTTTCGTCGGCCTTGGGTGGGCCCACAAAAAACACCCGTTCTTTCGTCGGCCAACACCATAGCCCACAAAAAACGTTACCTGTTTCGTCGGCCTACTAGCCCACGAAAAAAAAAACCTTTTCCCTCTAGTGGTCGTCGCCCTGCGAAACGGCCGGTACCGCGCCCCCCAAGCCCCCTGCAGCCACGCCCCTCGCCACCCCCACCGCGCCTTTGTTGCCACGCTGCTGCCGCATCGACTTCCAATGCCGCTGCGCACCCTTGCGCGCCACCCCACGTCCATCACCACCACCACACACATGCATCTCCCGCGTGGAGCCGCACCGTGTCACCGCATCGCCATGCCGACACCATGACGCTGCCCTTCAATTCCTCGCTGGTGACAACACTCCGGAGAAACCTCTCCTGTACTGAGTGCTCGGGGTTTCCCGAAAGGGAAAGCCCTATATAAGCTGTGTTTGTGAAAATGGAGTAGTTTTCCTTCGAAAATCTGTCGTCGTTCTAGTCTGTGTTTATGCGGAGAGTTTATGCATCTAGGGACCCTATAGGAGAAACCTCTGTGTTTGATGTTCTTTTTTAGTCCGGAGTGTGGCACATGGAGAACGGTGTCCGCGGAGAAGTGTTACTTTCGGGTGGAATTACCTGAGGTGACAATATGACCTCGCCACAACATATGCATGTGACTAGGGATAGCGCGGGAAATATTAGCTACTTCTAAAGTAAACGTGCTGAGCAAACGATGAGTACCAAATATGACTAGCAAGCATAAGATTACAACTCGGCGAATGATTTACTATCGCCAGCCTGCCAAAGAACATGTAAAAGAATATATTACTGAATGGTTAATAGCCGCTTAATATAATCTTTAAAGCGACATTTCGAATTCCTTATGAAGAGTAAGAGTGGTGGGTATAGTAAAAATTAACCATACATTGCATGCAAAGATAGTGGAGGAAGTTCTCTCAGAGTGCCCTTCCACTGTTCATATTCCTGAATTTGAGCAGTATTATAGCAAAGTTGAGTAGTTCCGCATATTTTGAATAGTGCTATCTTTTGTTGTTTTGTGTTCCGGCCAATCTAAAGTAGAACTATAGATATCATGTCCAATCGGAATTTTAAAACAACACCAAAGTCGTATACCGGTATCAGAGCATGGTTAATAATTTAAAGTGTTAGAATTAATATTTTAATTTTTAAGTGTAAAGTTAATATTTTAAAAGTTGTGCTTGGTTAATATTTGAAGTCTAGTTTGTATTGTGTATGTGCAAGTTTAAATTACAGATATATTTTGTATTCAGTTTTATTATGGAAGTTTTAAGTTTGTGTTGCAGAGGCTATATTTCTTACAATATGGCGTTACTTCATAATAGTATTATACTTTTCATTCTATGTGGCAGTTTTGGATATTGAATTAGTATGAAACTTTACACTTGGAATAGCCCTATGATGCTGCATCTATCAAAGACATTATATTTGTGCTATGGTCTAAGATATCCTGCCAAATAGGGATGAATGGCGGGTATCCCGCAAGCCCATAAATGAGTCATTTTTACATAGGTACCTCAAATTCCGTAAAAAAATAAACTATTTGTGGGCACATGCAGATACTACTTGCATATTTGTTGCCAAAGCAGTATATCGATTCTCTACTACTAAATGTTTTTCTCTCATTTTGCAATATAGGTAAAATATAGCATTTATTTGTTCCATGTTGTCTTTTGTGATCAAATGTGCTAATATTGTGTGGTCACTTGCAATTGTATCCAGTATACTACAAAATGGTCGTATGGATAGAGAAAAGTTAGGAAGATTAAACTAACTGCTCTCAATTGGTCTTATTCTAGTTTCATCCCAAAAAATCCAACTTCTCACTATTCTCATAAATCACATGTCATTATTTGTTTCTATGTGGCATATTACTTAGATCATGAGGTCTGTATTGCTCACATCTAGAATAAAAGGCTTTCTGCTTTTTTAAGATGGTCCACTTCAGCCCTATATCTAGCTCGGCAGCTTAAAGATTTGGACTGGGTTTTACTTAACCTCATGATGTGGGACTTTTTGGGTACAACAATTGCCATACAGTTATACTTCCCTGTAATAACATACGGTTTTTAGTGTAATTTGAACTAAAAACGACATGTATTAATGATTGAATGGATTTTTCCCAGAGAAGCAAACAATTGTCATACGAACACGTACGTATGAACACCTTTAATTGCCTCTTCGTTTGTTTCCCGGGCGAAAGTCAGACAGGCTCGATGCAAGATGTTACACAACCTGGACACGTATAGAACTTGGTATGGAATCATCGCTTTGTGTGTGATTGTCTCCACAGGCTAGGCACAACTGGTGCACTGTTGGCCGCGACACATGGATGGCATTGTTACATAGTTTACGAGGAATATTTTGACTGTGGCACACAAGCACCTGTATTTATGCCGCTAGTCTGAATTCCTGCACGCAAGTGGTGTCTTCTTGGGTTATCTATGTATCTTCTTTCATTCAGCACTGATCACTTCTGCACACAGTAGCAATTAAGCTGGTGACTGCAAGGTACTCCTATGTGTCAAATCCTGCTCAAAAAATGGTAGTTGTTTCAGTGCTAGGTCTTTCATGTTTGCGATTCATTTCCTCCTTAATTTCAGCCTGATTTATGTACCCATGCTACCTTCGCAAAGAGAATGGTCTGGAATAAATTTATGATTATCTGCTGGTTCCAGTAGTCTTTACTTCTGTCATGGAAATGGATGCTATTTTGGTATCAAATTAATGTCAGTCTCTTTTCATTTGCTCATTGTGTGTTCCTAATGTATGTCAAAAACTTTATACTACCTCCGTTTTCGAATATTTGTCGCCCGTAGTTCATTTTTGAACTAAAATGCAAAAAATAAAAAAGGATGGAGGGAGTGTGTTTCTTTTGCAAAGGTCGTTCAAAAGACGTGACTGCAATTGTTGCATGTATAGATTCTTTTTGGCCCCTCTTCCATAGCAAAAATAATTACAAAACAAATACTTTTACTGTTTGATCCGTTTTTATATGCTACCAATACCAAAATGGAATTTCCTGACCTCTTCCGTAACACACGGCTGGATGTGTCCATCCACGTAGAGGAAAAGACATGGTTGCACTCCCAATAGGCCGTTCCAGAAGTCTAAAAGATGATACAACTAAGCAAGTATACCAGATTCCATAGCTACCGTCCACAAACTGAGCAATATGACCAAACAAGATTTGGACATGCACTCTCTAAATCTCCTGCACATAAACAATCCATACTGCACAAAGCCCAAAATATTGGATGAGAAATTGTAAGTGGGCATTAGCTAGAATGTTCCGGATTTATTCTCTTCTTCACTATATCTATCTTGAAGTTCTGAACTAGGTCCAAATATTCAGTATACGAGTCCTATATAAGTGGCCCCAAACCTACAGGTTACTGCAATTAGAAGGCACTTGACACTTGTAATACGAACACGTATATACGTAGAAATATTTCTTTATCTTACGCTGCATACTGCTAATTAACATCGAGCAGCGGGTGTCGCCAATTTGTGCGGCAATGGCACACGACCACAAGGTGCTCGACGCGCTGGACGCGGCCAAGACCCAGTGGTACCATTTCACAGCGGTGGTGATCGCCGGCATGGGCTTCTTCACCGACGCCTACGACCTCTTCTCCATCTCCCTCGTCACCAAGCTCCTGGGGCGCATCTACTACTTCGACCCCAACTCCAAGACTCCCGGCTCCCTCCAGCCCAACGTGTCGGCGGCCGTGAACGGCGTCGCGTTCTGCGGCACGCTCGCCGGGCAGCTGTTCTTCGGCTGGCTCGGCGACAAGATGGGACGCAAGAAGGTGTACGGCATGACGCTGATGCTCATGGTCATCTGCTGCCTCGCGTCCGGCCTCTCGTTCGGGTCCACGCCCAAGGGAGTCATGGCCACGCTCTGCTTCTTCCGCTTCTGGCTAGGCTTCGGCATCGGCGGGGACTACCCGCTGTCCGCCACCATCATGTCCGAGTACGCCAACAAGCGGACGCGCGGCGCCTTCATCGCGGCGGTCTTCGCCATGCAGGGGTTCGGCAACCTCACCGGCGGCATCGTCGCCATCATCATCTCCGCCGCGTTCAAGGCGCGCTTCGACGCGCCGGCGTACAAGGACGACCCCGCCGGCTCCACAGTGCCGCAGGCCGACTACGCGTGGCGCATCGTGCTCATGTTCGGCGCCATCCCCGCGCTGCTCACCTACTACTGGCGCATGAAGATGCCCGAGACGGCGCGGTACACTGCCCTGGTTGCCAAGAACGCCAAGAAGGCGACGTCCGACATGGTGCAGGTGCTCAACGTCGAGCTCGACGAGGCACAGCAGAATGCGGAGGAGCTCGAGCGCGGCCGCCGCGTGGAGTACGGGCTCTTCTCCCGGCAGTTCGCTAAGCGCCACGGCCTCCACCTGCTGGGCACGACGGTGTGCTGGTTCATGCTGGACATCGCCTTCTACTCGCAGAACTTGTTCCAGAAGGACATCTACGCGGCCGTGAACTGGCTGCCCAAGGCGGACACCATGAACGCCCTGGAGGAGATGTTCAGGATCTCCCGCGCGCAGACGCTGGTCGCGCTGTGCGGCACCATCCCGGGCTACTGGTTCACCGTCTTCTTCATCGACATCATCGGCCGCTTCTTCATCCAGCTCGGCGGCTTCTTCTTCATGACGGTGTTCATGCTCGGCCTCGCCATCCCGTACCACCACTGGACCACGCCCGGGCACCACGTCGGCTTCATCGTCATGTACGCCTTCACCTTCTTCTTCGCCAACTTCGGGCCTAACAGCACCACCTTCATCGTGCCGGCCGAGATCTTCCCGGCTCGGCTGCGGTCCACGTGCCACGGCATTTCCTCTGCTGCAGGCAAGTCTGGCGCCATTGTTGGGTCCTTCGGGTTCCTTTACGCAGCGCAGAGCACGGACCCGACCAAGACGGACGCCGGTTACCCGCCGGGCATTGGCGTGCGCAACTCGCTGTTCATGCTCGCCGGATGCAATGTCATAGGGTTCCTGTTCACGTTCCTCGTGCCGGAGTCCAAGGGGAAGTCGCTGGAGGAGCTCTCCGGCGAGAACGAGGACGAGGAGGCAGCACCTGGCCAGCGTAACCAGCAGACCACCGTGCCGACAGATTTGAGTGGATAAACAGTACTGTACCAATTAGTACATGCCAATGTCTTGTGCCGTTGTTCGTACTACCGCGCAGAGCTTTATGTTTGTAAAAGAAATGAGCATATTTCTGTTTTCCCATCCAATTTGCTGCCATGACCAAAATCGCCGACACCCAACAAACCCAATGAGTGATGATGCTGATGATTCATATGTATCCCACAGTGCACAATGGTTCCTTCTGATAGGAATCCACATTATCCCCTTTCGCTTAGAATTCTGAGTAATCAAATAGGGGTTTTGAAGAACCAACGTGGAGGGGGTTCAACTGTTTCTCCCACTCATCACAAATCAAGCAACAGCAACAAATGATAGGCGGAAACATCAAGATGATCGCAAATATCACAGACTGCCCAAGTAAACTGAATGTCATTGAATAATTAAATCTCAAATCTAGGTTTGAACAAAACAAAGACGAAACTCCAGGGTCTACAACCATTGCCTTCAGGTAAGTGCCATGTACCACCTATAGTATAAATTCCCACCTGTATGTTGATCATGGGAAGGTGCAACATGCTGGTAACCGGTTGCTAATCTTAGAAGGGTGTGGTTAAATGATAACGACTTGCCCTAATTGGGGCTACTGGCTTTTTTTCCTGAGAAGAGGGTGGCAGATGCCATGTCTTAGGTGCCCAGTGCTGTTTTTTTGCAGATTGGGCACAGGTTTTTAATAACCAGCCATTGTTTGATGCATGCAGCATGGAAGTCATGACCACAGTCCAGTCTGCCCAAGCCTTCACCTTCCACATAATCCTCCTGCAAGGTTTAAGATAAACATGGATTTATTATTGATATCTGTAAGTGAATTATTAAATAAAATATAGTGATTGGAGCAAAAATAAAGATTAGCACATTCTAAATAACGGCAGCAACTTAAATATGATATGCTCCGTGAAATGAGTATATAGGACCTGAATTTTAGCAAGTGTTGGAGCCATAGACAAGAAGACAAGAATAACATGGTGCCAACTATAACTAAGAGTGCCTGCAACATGCAACCACACATTGTCCGCTCAACAATTAAAAGACAGGCGAAAAAATATGTGGATAGTGGATAGTGAACACACAGTTGGGGGGACCACCCTCCATGAATAATCATGTAGTATACCACTGTACTTGGACATGCACTAAACCAAAATCTCACAACAGGCCTTGATCAGACCAGTTCAAATAATGCAACGAATGGATCACTAAGAAAAAAAATTCTAATCACAAAGAAATTACTAGAGAACTGATCTATACAGGCAGTTTAAGAAAACATAAATCTCTCAAATTACCTGGCAAATACAACATGGTTCAACACCTGTTGGAGGATCTTCCAATGCTACTAAGGCATATTTCCACTGTTTCAAGCTACTCATAATTTTGTCTTCACTAAGCCCTGTGTTTACGTAGCCAATACGTTCACCTAGTGCCAGCAATTCCTGGGAAACAAAGAAAATTGTATTAGTCAGCCAAAAATAATCATACCAAATGAATGATGTCACAGGAACCACAGTTTTCAATCCCCGAGTAGCTACAAATGTACTGTTTAACTCACTTCCTACTGCAAGCAAAACTCAGTTTTGATACACTGAAACTACAACATTTTCAGGATATAGCATGGCAGCATGGGACATCTTTACCAGGAAATTATTTAATTCTATCAAAATGAGTAGCCAAACAGGCCAGGATTCAAAATCAGACCCCAATCTCCCCCCACAGACTAGGATTTTAAGGTTTAGGATAACATTATGTAATATGATCAAGAGAAATACAGATACCTCATAGGACATATTATCCACATCAAGCCGCATGTCCCGATGTCTATCGATCAAGTTAGTACGCCTCATGATAAATGATCGATCAATGAGAAGCAAATCCTGTTCAAAAATCAATATTGTTATTGAAGATGGTACATCATGTTACAACTATTAAAAAAACAGATTGACTTGTACCACCAATCTTTGTAGATAATACTTATTTTACTCGAAACTATAAACATTCTTTAAATACCTAGATCATAAATTATTATGCCTTTGAATACTTATCGGAAAATTATTAACATATGATATATATACCATTGGAGAAGTACAAAAAGAATTACAACATAATTAGCACAAACATTTTTAGACCTCATATTGCAGAAACTGGAATATTTGGCAGTAGGCAGTAAAAACTTTTGCTTAAATTACATAGCACAAAGTTATATAGAAAGTTTTCAGTATAGCCCTTGTTTCTCAGAGGCACAATAGTTTGGATCTTGGAATTATTACCTGGAGCCAGATGTGGGTTGATTACTCTTTGCAATTTACTGCCAACATGCTAAGCTACCAAATAATTAGCGACATATTGTACAGAAACAGAAAGTTGCACACTAGCCTTATTGGGGTGATTAACTGAGAAAGTTTCCATGCCACTACTTGACAGAAATAAACAGTCCAAGGAACTAGCTGCTTAATAATGTTCACTTATTGACAGTAAATCATATAGGAGAACACACGCATATTCCTGTCAGATTCATTCCATGAAGCAGTAGTGCACACATGCATGAGTGGGTGAATTCAGTGGTTAAAGTGTTTTCTAGAAACAGGTGTGAGCATGAGTCTGGTGTGTGAGTGCGTGTGCGTATATATCATCATATTCCAAGGAGTTCAGCCATCTCATAGACCAATCTTGGGTGATTCACATATGTATATAAATGTTAGGACATCCTTGCTGCCATAACAATATGCAAAATAGAAATAAATCTGACCTCCAGTCTTGCATTTCTACCCTGGCGAATCTGTTCGAAAACATTACGGAGCTGTACAAGGAAACAATGAAAGACCAAATCAAAATATGACAGGCATAGTCGAAAAAATAACGCCTTAAATTCAATAAATCACAGATATTAAGGACCAATGTAGTGTCAACTGCTAATGTTTAGGGAGCAGATCATTGCTTGCCATAGTGGACACAGTATTGGTAATAATGAGTGCACTGCTATGGAGGATAGAGCAAACAATGACGAATCAGATTGAATCACATGATACTAACGAATATTAATCACCACACTGTGGACTTGTTTGGTAATGTTGTCTTTTAAAACCATGGTTCTAGAATGCCATACTTTGCACTTGTCTTGACATACCATGGTTTTATCTAACTTCATTGAAACTATGGTATTTCTTAGAACTAGTTCGGACATCTTAAACCATGGTATTTTTGTGGAAACATGCAAGATCTAGGCAAAGCCATAAAAACTGTGTTGGAATGGAGTTTAACATACTCCAAAAAACAAAAACATGGTTTTGAAAACACAGATTTTCATAAGGCAACTAAACATAGCATGGTATAAAATACTATGGTATTCCTATAAAACATGGTATTGTTTCAAAAGTCGAAACCATAAAACTACTATGCTTCCAAATGGGCCCTAAAATGGCATGCAATCTATGAGATCCATGGAATGACTCAAGGGCAGCTTACCTCTGGTGTTGGCCTGCCTCCTTCCCTTGAAGCAGCTATGGTCTGCATAAAAGACTGAAAATCCAAGAAACTAGGGTTCTGCCTGTCCATGGAGGGATGACCTGCTCTTAAGTAGTGTTGCTGATGGGCACGAGAGCTTGATCCTGGCTGATGACTCCGAATCTCATGTGATGCGGATGACGTTCCACGGTGCTGCAATGCGATACTTGAACTTCTAGAATGAGACACACTAGCAGAAATCAACGGCCTCCTGGAACTATCAGCTGAACCTCTTAAAGTTGTACTTGGCTGAGATGTGTTAAATCCAGGGACCTGTTGAGCTCCAACATTTACAGCAGCTCTAAGCATGGAACCAGAGCTGGAGCCAGAATTTTGCTGGTTGTTTCTGCTTCCAGGTGCAGATAAGAAATTTGTTGAATCAGCATTAAACAAAGAAGAACCTAACAAAAGGGGCTCGGGATAATCGCTACCCATCAAGCTTGTAGCGGGTTCTTGTGAAGCAGACATCTGTATTGTGGTACCAGCAGAACCAGAAGAACTCCCAATTATTGATCCAGAACTAGCATTTGATGAAGGGCGATGCAGATTTTGCGAAAATTGAGTAACGGTGGACACATGGGGTCGACTATGAGAATTGGAAGAGGAGCTTATTTGTCTGGATTGCACTGGAACAAATGAAGATTGCTGCTGTGTAGGCTGATAAGCTGAGCACCTGAAACTCCCCTCAGGTAATAGATTGGGCAGTGATTGATCATAATCACTAGGGCTTATTCTCATCCTAGTACTGCGGACAAATTCATTTTCATGTAGATCACTGTACAAAGAGTAATGATCAGACAAAGGAGAGCTGGCAGCAATGTTAGTACTCTGGTTTAGCTGTTCCACAGGAGTATATGGAACAGTAAAGTTTGTTGCAGTGGGCATAGTTAAACTTTCACATGTGGTCGGAGGAGGTAGCAGATTATTATTGTTTTGATGATTGCGTGAGCTTCCATTAGCAGAAGACTCTGCATGACATCCATCAATGTACTTTCTCTTAAAGGGTGGATGATGACCATCAAGCAGACGAACTTCTTGGCCAGCTGCATCCTCAAAAAAGTCTGCATTCCGTGAAGAACTTCCTATAGCATCCGAAGAAACTCCACGATGCAGAATGCGCTCAGCTATGGAAGAGCCCCTGTGGGATGAAACAGTATTTGTTCTTGATTGCCCATTACTGTGTACAAAATCAACATCATCAGACCCAAATTGATCAGCCTGATTAACATTGAGGTCTATGTTTAAGTTGTGCGAAGGCAATGAACTAGTTGCTTCATGTCTCCTCCTGTCTATTGAGGGGCCACCAATAGACAGAGAAGATGAAAGGTGCTCCCTTTTGTCTGGGAAAAAGTCACCATGATCGACCAAGCAACCCATAGAGCTAGATCCAGCTGATTCCCACAAGCTCAAGCTTGTATTTTGCTGACCAATCAGGCTTACACTCGATGTTCTTACCTCATGACTGTTGAGCAAATAGTGAGGGTAGTCCTCATTCTCTAATGTATCGGGGAGTAAAATCTGTTCATCCACATTAGAGTTGTTGGGAAGTAAATTCTGCTGATCCATGGCAGGGTTACTGGAACTAGAACCAAGCTGGCAAGTTTCTGATGAGGACAGCATGGTGATCCTATTATGTTGCATCAAGGATTTACTGTATTCCTCAGAACTCAGATGATTTGAATAAAACAAATTATGGCCCAAAAAGGCAATGCTTTACAACATGAAGAATGTAAACCTGGCATATATGACAAAAGGACAAATTTAGTAATTAGAAAAGAATCAGCACTGCAACCGACCACCATATAGCAAAGTAAGGAACATGGTTATTGGTTATCAAGGCGTTGCGACTCACTACCACCTTACTCGCTAATCGGCCACCAAGCAAGTAAGACATGAGCCAAGGCGACGTCATACCAATGCTAAGGAAATGCAAAACAGCTGTGTTAAAGAGAAAGAAAAGGAAAAGAAAAAAGGGTCGGTCCAGCCCAATAGCGAGCCCTCTCCTTACTCCTCCAGTGCATCACTCTGTAAATCTCAAGTGCCGCTAGCCGCCTCTCTTGACTTCCCTCCGCTATCTGCCTCTACCATCTACACCACTCCGCCACCGCTCTGCCTCTCTCATTCTTCAGAGCCACCGCTCGATCTCAGCCCCTGTTAGCTTCCACCTCCAAGATTGAGCAATTGATGGCAGAAATAAAGTGAGCAGCAGCAAAAACAAGTGGGGAGCAGTAGAATTGAGTGGAAGACTGGAAGACGGCAGGATCAAGCAAGCCAGCAGCAGAATCGAGCAGGAGACGGAGGAATCGAGTGATTACGGCATGCAAATAAGGCGACAGGGCGACACCTTGCCTCTTTCGCAACCTGGGACCACTCTGACGTTTTAGCAGCACCTTAATAACCTTAGTAAGGTCAGACAAGGTAAAGCTAATTAAGTAGAAACTGAACAGCTGCACCGTTGAGAATCCTTAAAACATGCATACGGAATATTATGCGACCATGTGCAGCACCTATGATCAGCGTCACGTTTGCAGTTTACACTCAGACAGAAATAACGCAGGATGCCACAGAAATAGAGCAGGGTGTCAGTGATACACATACCTTAAGTACAACATCAATAAGTTATTAGACAAATGGCGGAAACCGCTGGAAGTGGTGGCGGCCAATCAGAGAAAACTACAAACTGCTTCCCTAGAGCCTGGCCAATAAAAACAGGATAAGTCAATTGCTTTTTGTTGGCAACAACATAAAAGAGAGAATATTCACAAACCTAACCTCGCAAAGCAACTACACAACCATTTGGAAGGAACATGTAGAAATGCCTGTGTTGCATGTATCAGCATAAGCATATAGTTGTCCGAAAGAATAGGTTCCATGAACGTAGCAGCCATACACCAAACAGCATATGATGCAAGAACGTACAGGGCATTTCAGAAGTATCTAATCCTGGCTATTGATTTCGAGGTGACTACGACGCAAGAACGTACAGGGCATTTCAGAAGTATCTAATCCTGGCTATTGATTTCGAGGTGACTACACATTTCACCGCGATATATGCCACGATAATGAGAACGAATTCCAACCCATGCAACTAGTCCCGCTCCGCACATCCATTTCCCCGATAAAATTCTCATTTCTACTCCATTCCGCCGCGAAAAAGACGGAGTTTCTACCACGAAATCCTAACCCTAGCCCCAAACGACCTCAAATCGATGAAATTCCCGTCCTGGAACCGAAGAATTTCGCAGAAAAACCACCTCCAGATCCGCCCCCAAAATCCACCCCACAGATCTCAGCCCCCAAGCTGCCACGCCCCAGGACAGCCCCCATCGAGCCCCGTCCCCCAGAGCCCTGACCCACGAGGTCAACCTTATCCATCCACCGGCCGACCTATCGGCCGCAAAAAGAACAGGAAGAAAAGCCAGGACGAAGAAGCAAGAAACGTACGGACGCATCGCCGGCCGGGCCCCGATCGGCGTCCCCCGCGCGCAGGCGGCCCCGATCGGCGTCGGTCAGGGGCGAGGAGGGGAGAGGGAGCCGGCGCCGCCTGCTGCTTTCTCCCTCCCGACCGGTCCGGCGTGCTCGAATGTATCGAGGAGGGGGGGAGGTGGAGACAAGGAGGAAAATGAGGGAGTGTTGCGGCGTTTTTTGGGGAGGGGTGGGTGGGTGGTGGAAAGGGAAGAAAGTGGGCGACGCAGCGGAACCCACGAAAAGATAGATAGTCGCTGCGGGCGGATCCCGACCGTCGGATGGGCCGCATCGACGGCCTGCGTCTGCCCGCCAGAGGATGTGGCAGTGGGAAACCCGTCTGCCCGGGGTCCTCCCCCTCTCGCAGGTCGCAAGGCTGTGATTTAAAACTGCCTGTCATAAATGTTGATGCTGGCCACTGGTTTTTGGGATCTTCTCTAGGTGCCGCAATTTACTAGGGAGGGAGAGGAAGTGACATTTTTCTATACAAAAATCTGGTAGATGCTGGTTGAGTTTTCTATTAAAAAACCTTCTCTAGATGGGGAGATAGGTTCTTCTCAAAGAATGTCGTTTTTTCTTTTAAAAAAATGTCGTTTTTCATAAACAACTCAACAATGTTGGAGCGGTATTAGGCTTAAGCTCATAGATTATTTCCGACTACGCTTCTATCTAGGAATGTTGAAACTTAACTGAACTTGTTATTATGCTTTTATATAATTATATTAGGACCATAAGGCCTTAGGCTCTCTACAATAGCATTCCCCATTCTTTTTTCTTAAATCTCACTTCACCATGTACGTCACGTCATCTGCAGTGCAGAACAATGCAAAACAGTGCTGAAACAGTGTTTGAAGGAAGGGGATGGAGAGCCCCATTGAAGACAGCCTTAGGAACGCGATGTCCACTTCAAGGTGAGAGAGTGAAAGGAAAACAAAGCTAGCGACTAGTTTGTCGCTAGTCTCGTTCTAAAAAACCGATGTCTTCAGTACATTCTCTTTGTTATTGGCCGAGTTCCAAGTGCATCTTGTAGGTCTACCTAATGTCACGATCTCGCATGAGATATCCCAGCAATGAAACCAAACTTTTTCCATGTAAAGTGGCGATATTCTCCTCCCACCACCATGGAGGCGTAAAAGACTCCACATGTATATGTGCTCACAGACGTTACCATGACCATCGGATCCGCAAATGGACCTACAATGCAATTCTTTAGTTGTGGAGTACTCCGACTAGTATTTTCGGTATGAAAAACTGAAGCCAGTGAAGCTTTCTCGTTCCGTGAAGTTGGAGCTTTCTTCTTCCCATTCTCTTCTCCGACCCCCTCCTCCCCGTCATATGCAATATGACGCCATGTCTAAGTCTATTAGGCACTCTTTCTCAGCATTTTCAGGTCCACAGCAACATTTCTATGGGGTCGACCGACAGCCATCTAGTGGGCCTACAAGGAGACGCCACGTATGAGCAACGTGGCATAGGCCAAAGATGTCTCCGCGCTAAAGTTGCCTCCTTGCAAAGGTTTGATCTTAGCCTGAGGGTTGTTTTGTCTAATTTCATGCCTTGATTTGTAGATTTTTTTTCTATTATCTGTGTTGGGATGTGATGAACTTTGCTGCTCATGCCTTGATTTGCAAATATGCTGTTGATAATACCTTGAGGAAATAACAGTTGATTTTTATCAATATTTCCTCCCTTGTTTACCCTACGTGTCTTTGTGCTTTTGTTATCTTATATTTTTAATAAGTCAATTGACTAGTCATGATGTTAGCCTTCAGTCTAAAGTCTATAAGATGCACATTCTCAGGTGTTTAGGTCCAAGGGATGAAGAAGAAGGAAAGCCAAACGCAAGGCCCGAAGGGCCGCCCCAACGGGGGTTCCGCTATGCGAGGACCAGACAGTCCGTTCCGTGAGACCGAACATATCTCCGGATCATGTTCCCTGAAGGGTGAGGAAACTGGAAGCCTGGCAAGTTGTGAAGACCGGACTGTCCAAAGTCAAGAAGAATCAACAGAATGGACAATATCAGAGAAGACAGAGTTAAAGCGACCAAGTTACATGGACCAGACAGTACAGTCTAGAAGACCGAACAGTACGGTCTAGAAGACCAGACAAAGGTTCGGACAAAGATTCCCAAGGGTGTGCTGTTCGAGCAGCCAAGGAGTTACAATGGACCTGAAAGTCCGATGTATGAGACCGGACAAAGCTTCAGGACATTTCAATGGCTAGTTCAACGACTAGTTTCTAGGATTCAAGTATTTACATGGACCAAGTCGTGGACCCAAGGGGTGGTCCATATATGCCATGGCATACTCTAAAAATGCAAAACACTACTTGTTCTACTGGTTAGTAGCTCTTGCTTTGAACCTCAAGACCAGAGGTCGAATCCCACACAAGGCTATTTTCTGTTTTTTGGCCATGGCATACCCTATCTTCCAAGGCTGGGTCTGCCACTGCTTGGACCGGACTGTCCGCCACAGAAGGCCGGACAATAGACCGAACAAAAGTACAAGGCCGGACAATAGACCGAACAAAAGTACAGTGACGTCTTGTTTCAGTGATCGTTGGTAAAGTACATAGACCGGACTGTCCAGATTATCAAAAAGCTATGGACCGGACAATCCTTTCCAACATCCGGTCAGCAGTCCTTTCTTCCAACGGCTAGTTTGAGTCAAGGGGCTATATAAACCACCTCACCTGACCATTTTGAGAATGTTGGAGCCACTGAAGTTCAGAGCAAGTGTAAAGGAGTGTTCCAAGCACATCTATCACTCCAACCACCATATGAGATCTTAGTGCATGATCTAAGCTAGGTTAGAGCTTAGAGAGAGAGCTTGTGAGCTCTTCTTGAGTGTAGCTCCTACGTGAGCAAGGGAGAAGCCTTGGTTGAGGTCAACCCACATTGTAGTCGTTGCTAGACCCTTCTTCTTGGTGTGGCGTGGTGGCGACGCTTTGTGCGGGGGCCCAGAGACCCTTCAAACTCCGTAGTGAAGAATCTGGTGCCTTGTGACCGAGATAGACGGTGGTGATGGCTAAGCCTTGGTGGCACTTAGCCTTTGCTTACCATGAGCCTTTGGTAGCGAGCACAAGACGGTAATCGAAAGAGTCTTGGTGCCCAGCTCAGATTTTGCCTTTGGTGGCAAGCCCGTGGGCGTAGCCTTTAGTGGTAAACCACGTTAAATCCTCGTGTCTTCTCCGGAGTTTGCATCCCCTTGCCCTTATCTCTTTACTTATCACATTTACGTTTCCACATTTACTTTCGTGTGTGCCTTTAGATTTCTTAGTTAGTTTGATTAGGTTTAGCTCTAGGTTGCAAGTCTTTTGGGTAAGTTAGAGAGCGCATAGATAAACCTTAGACTTGGCTAGCATGTGTAGGTCTAAATTTGTTTATCTTATGCACTAGATAACCCTAGGTTTTAGAAGAGTAATTAGCGACCCAATTCACTCCTTCCCCACTTGGGTCAGATACCCCAACACATTCCTTACATCCTTCTGGAGGATGGAGAGACAAAGTAGAGGCTGGAGGCAGAAGAGATCAAGAGACCTGGGTAGGATATACATGTCTAGTAAATGGAGTCTTCACATCATGTCTAAAATAGTGGGTGTAAGGAAAATGGGCCCTAAGCCTTGTGCTTAGTTCCCTAATGTGATTTTGGTGGTTGAAGTGACAACACGTACCATTTGGGACTAATGTGTGCGCAAGTGTTTTTATTTAAGACCCAGGGTGCAAGAGATGGACTTGGGGTACAAACACCTCAAGAGAAGTCCCCAAGCCGCTATCAAGTCGCATCTGTGTGTACGACACGTCGGTCCCACCATCGAACGATTTTTTGTAGCATTAAGAGGTCAGAAGAAGCCCCATTGAACGATTCGGCAAGAAGAAGAAGCCCCAAGATGAAGACCAAGTTCTGGCACTTCAAGCATCGGACGGTCCAATGGTGCATTGGACCATTTGGGCAGCGAGGAGGAAGAAGACCAAGTTCTGGCACTTCAAGCATCGGATGGTCCGATGGTTGTACCATCGGACGATCTAGACAGAACGATCAACCAACTCAAGATCTCGGGCATTCCATGCATCGGACGGTCCGATGGTGCCACCATCAGACAGTCCAATGGTTCCAACGGTCAGATTCCAGACTCAACGGTTGACTCCAACGGCTAGTGGAAGCCACCATCGGACGGCCCACCATCGAACGGTCCGATGGTCACGCAGAGAAGAGAAGAGGGCTCCCAACGGCTAGTTTTGAGGCTTGGGCTATAAACACCCCCTTGGCCAGCCTCCACATTGTGGTTGGAGACTCCTGAGCTAACACAAGTGTTGAGGCACCCATTTGATCCATCCAAAGAGCCACACACACTCATTTGTGAGCCCAACCACCATATGAGCAAATAGACACACCCCGGCATAGCGAGAGCTTCCATAGCATCTTGGCTTAGGTCTATTTGTCTAGTATCTGTGCCTGCGTGCATGTCTATCCTTTGTAAGTGTAGGGCTTGTAAGTCTTGCGAGACCCTCTAGAGTGTAGAGTGGCCACCACCTTACTTGTGAGAGGGAGGAAGGCCCTCGGCGGTTTGGCCAAAAGCTTCCCCTTATGGAGACGGCAGGGTAGCTCCGTGAGAAGGACTCAGAAGACCCCAACGGCCTTATCCATCCTCTACCCTTCCATGGGCGAGGCTGTAATTCATGGAGAACTACGTGTGAGATAGGCTCGGGTGGGTGTGTACCGAGGATATCCGAAGACCCGATCGGGTTTGCTTGACTTCCGCGGAAGTTACTTTGCCATCCTCTACCCTTGCGAGGGTGAGGCCGTATTCCTTTGAGGACTACGCATGAGCAAAGCCCTTTGTGGAGCGCCAACGAGGAGTAGGGGGTAGAGACCGCGAGTCTCCCCAAACCTCGAGAAAAAAATCTCTGTGTCTCCATCGTGTGCCATCGCCGACATCGCCATCGGGAGTTTGCATTCTCTATCTCATCTCTTTAGCTTCCGCATTTATATTCTTGCAATTGTGTGCTTACATTCCTAAACTAGCTTGATAGGTTAGTTTTTAGGTGAAACTAGGTTGCAAGACTTGGCCACGTTATAATAGCAACACTTAGTAAAACCGTAGTGCACATAGCTAGATTTATATTGCATAGGTTTTGCTCAGTAGTTGTAGTTTTTAGAGACCCCTAGTTTTTAGAAATCCTAATTCACCCCCCTCTTAGGCATCGGTCCAACCTTCAGTGGGCCATATTGGTGCTATAGCAGTGCTATAGTGCTTTGTTGGCAGTCATTATTTCACGGTTTTGACCGCCAATTCCTCGGTGAATAAATGGGGTATAGATAAAGTCCTGTGCATTATTTACCTAACACTGACGAATTCCACGAGTTTTGGTGGTTTTCGATGTATCACAAGGAGATGCTCAAATACCAAGCAAGAAAACATCATTTGGAGCAAAAGAGGACCAGCACATAAAAGGGCTTGAGTTAAGAATTGCAAATTCCATCACTAAAAAGTATCTCAAATGCCCTCAAGAGCTTGTCGATACAATTCCAACGGATATATTATTTGCATTGTTTGTAGCTCTGGTGGAAAAGTTATGGAAAAGACAAAATTAAATGGCACACCGCCCCACCGTACGCAGCCCGAGTGGGAAACCCACAGGCGCAACACGTGGCGTGAGCCCATTGGCTGAACCAGGCGCCCACGGACCACTATCCAGAGTGCTGGCGGCGGGGCCATTCACCGGCTGACACGTGGCGGCCCAGGGGAGCGCACGCTTGCACACTGTGTGTGGCTCGACCCGGCCACCAACCCCAGCCTACCACGCGGCAGGACCAGGTGCCTCGCGGGGGCACAGCACCCGCCCTAGGCCAACCAGCAGGCGACACGCGGCGCGCCCAGGGGGGACGCGCACACATGCGCGGTAGGCAGCTCGGCCAGCCCGACGCGGCCACATGGTAGCCGGGGAGCTAGGTAGGGGCGCGGCCCGCCCGGCCGCCTGGACAGCTGGCGTGCTAGGAAAGGAAGCCGCCGGTTCAACTGCCCCAACGACCGATTTTTGACCCAGTAGCAGTCCAACGGCCGGTTCACCCCTTTTTTAGGCCGTTTCTTCACCGGTTTTCAACACCAGCACGTGAGTTGTTCCATCGTTCCTAGCTATTGGTTGACGTGAATGAGTAGTAACAGCTGGATGAATGATAGTTTGATATCTCTATCTCAATGCTTCCCTATAGATAAATACGATACCTTGGAATACTCCCAGGTGAAAGGCTACAGCGTCTCCGTGCGCTTGTAGAGTAAAATCCGGTAGGCTAAGAGCCGCCAACAAGTTTTTCTAGCGGTCTCCGAGTTTGAATGTTATTCTGTTGTTCATCCTTTTGTTGTTACTTTTTAATTTTATTTTAAAAAGTAAAAAAACCATTTTCTTCGATGATGCTATATCCGTTGTGTAATTCTTGATCATGTGTGGTTCTCGAGCCTCTTTTTCATGCTATCCAAAGTCATGAGAAGACAAAATTAAAAGGCTGTATTTATAGTGCAACATAGGTTGGGCCAGATCCTAACGTGTGCCCAGTGACTAATTTTTCCAAATTAAACGTGGTGCTTAGAATGGAATTAGTCGCTTTCTATCAAATTTGATGTAATGTCAAGTTTGGTATTAAGCTATGGATGATCTTTGGTAGTGAATGTTCTGTTACTTGTTCATGAGCCGCGATTCTTGAACTAGCTGGATCTCTCAAGTTT
Organism: Paspalum vaginatum; assembly: GCA_030272315.1. Classification (NCBI taxonomy): domain Eukaryota; kingdom Viridiplantae; phylum Streptophyta; class Magnoliopsida; order Poales; family Poaceae; genus Paspalum; species Paspalum vaginatum. The sequence continues at coordinate 35,919,747 of CM059017.1, read as the reverse complement.
CAATGGAGAAACAAAATCCCGATGATGTTTGAAAATTCAACCCTTTTTTAGACCGTGGATTTGAGCAAAAGTTGAAGAAATGGAAGTGACAGTTTAGCAACATGGTTTGTGCTAGGTTTTTGATTGAAAATATTTTTGCTAGCACTCTGTGAACAACGGGCCCGGTGATTAATACTCTTTATACATATATTTGGACCCTTGTATATGTTGTACACTAACCTGTTGCAGGAGGCATTCATTCCCCACACGAGAGGAAAGGCCCTATGGCCGACACTCTCGTGCTCAACCTTTTGTGGACTGTCTGGCCCCTTTTTGGGAAATGAAAGCATCATGATATGTATACCAGAGTAAATGGTGGTGGTGAGCAATAGAGAAATCTTGAATAACTTGTGCACCACAAGAACACGCCATATTAGGGTGACATGACAAGGCATATCACATTATGCTATCATCCATGCTTAAATTTTCAAGCTAGTAGGCCACCGGCCTACTACCCCACGGAAAAGTTGCATGCCCAGTGGAGTTGTGGTGGAGATCCCAAAAGCAGTCGCCATAGACGCCTCTCATTGCGGGGGAGCGCCATCTTAAGCACCACAAAGGCAAACACAATGACTACGAGCATGGTGAGAACATTGATGTCATGATGTGCAGTCGATGGTTGTGTGGCACAAAGTCAGACAACGACTGGTGGCACATGTCATGCATGACAAGTATCAAGCCCAAGAAAAACATGATAGGGAGCAAGTTTGGAATCAGCATTCAATGCAGAAACCAAGCTTGGGGGAGTAAATTGTCTGGCATATGACAAGCTTTTTACAAAATGACTAGAATTGCAAGTCAATGAAGCAGCACTTAAAGGACATCCGCTACATTAACATTCCAGTTGACCAACCATAGAAAGAGAAGGAGGAAAAGGTTCTCCATGAATCACATCCTCCGCAATGCCCATGGACCTCTCTGGCGGTACGTCCTCAGTTGAGATGGAGACCCATTTGCCTGACATCATGGGTGTCTCTCTATACCGTGATTGGGCAAGGCCTCCTACTGGAAACAAACGAAATGAAATGCGAAACTCAAAGGGCTGTTTCATGGCACCACAAAAACAAGTTTGGGGGAGGATATGCCGAGAAGCACCCATCCTCCGACCTAACCCCTGATAGGAAGGACCTCGATATTCAACCCACGACAATGGTTGAGCGCTTGAAGAAATTGAGGATGCTCTGCACTGAGTTGAGTAAGAGTGTTAGCATCGATCTACTCTACCCATCGGATGCGACAAGGGATTCAACTCCAATATATATTCATCAACCAAAGATATGTGCCACACTAATAGGATGGCTATTAGAGTTGACCCCCACAACATCCATCTCTATCTTTCCCGCTCAATCTGTTTGGAAATGAAGAACCTGCTTGAGTACTTTCTAGGAGGGACCAAGGCTCTGCGAAACATGATCCCGAGCCTCAACAGCCTATGATATGACATTAGCAGCAGCAGCAGCAGAAGAGCCTCTTTAGAAGTACCTGGCTGCGATCGCAATTGTGTCACTTGGGAATAATGTAAGACTACAGTTAAACACGATGCTGGAGCAGGAGATCCAACATCAACGCAGGAGACATTCACCAAAAGGGAGCATTACCATGAGACTGAATTTATTGACACTCCCGACACTATGCAGACGATCCAAAAGGCTGCATGACGGAACAAGAGTAGAGAGAGGTTGACCCAACATAAGCGAAAAAAAACAAGCAGCATCATCGTCACCCAGAGCTTGGGGGAAGATCACCAGTTGAGTACCCCGAATGCTCTGTACTGAATTGAATATCTTAAATCCTGAAAATTGACATGACACCAAAAACATTTACTTTTTGTTATCTCAAATAAAAAACACCTATAAAAAATTGCATAATCTAAAAAAAACTACAAAAAGATATGCTTTTTACGTTGAATAAACTAGCTCCTATAATGCTAGAACTTTGTTTATACCCTTGCTTAAAGGAAATGATGAATAGTTGCTCTGTTAATTCTTTCTAAGTATTTTGTTTACAACTTACACTCTCCTAAATTTTGAACTTATTGGCATTTGTCGTAATCCTACCTTTAATCTTTAACCTTGTGGGAGCAAGTGCTTCTAAACCAAGTCTAAATTGTTGTGAGATGTGATATAATCAAAGTTTGAGTTTAACCCATCTTGATCCTAGTAAGGTGAATTCTCAGAAATTTCTTTTTAAAACTTAAAATAAGAAAGTTCCTCAGTGGTTTAAATACCTATCTAGAGTCTTCGATACAATTCCAACAGATATATTATTTGCATCGTTTGGAGCTCCGGTGGAAAAACTTATGGAAAAGCCAAAATTAAATGGCACACCGCCCTACCGTACGCAGCCCGAGCGGGAAACCCACAGGCGCGACACGTGGCGTGAGCCCATTGGCTGAACCAGGTGCCCACGGACCACTATCCAGAGCGCTGGCAGCGGGGCCAATCACCGCCTGACACGTGGCAGCCCAGGGGAGCGCGCGCTCGCGCGCTGTGCGCGGCTTGACCCGGCCACCAAGCACATCCCGCCACGCGGCAGGACTAGGTGCCTCCTAGGGGCGCGACATCGGCCCGGGCCAACCAGCAGGCGACACGCGGCACGCCTAGGAGGGACGCGCACGCGGGAGGCTGCTCGGCCAGGCCGACGCGGCCACCTGGCAGCTGGGGAGCTAGGTAGGGGCGCGGCCCGCTTAGCCGCCTACACAGGTGGCACGCTAGGAAAGGAAGCCGCTGGTTCAACTGCCCCAACGATCGGTTTTTGACCCAGCAGCAGTCCAACGGCCGGTTCACCCCTTTTTAAGCCGGTTCTTGACCGATTTTCAACACCAACACGCGGGTAACTGTTCCACCGACCTATCTAGGTCGGTTGGGAGGCAAGGTGGCCCGCTAAGAGCAGTTTGTGGGAGTTTCCTTCACCCTTAAGGCTCCAACTCCCTCCTATAAATAGAGGGGCACACCCCCTCACTCGCTTGTACCAGTTTGGTGCTTTTTGTACCATTCACCATGTGAATCCTCTCTTTCTCCCTCTAGGAGGTGCCCCACGGGAGGTGCCTCCATTCTAAAAGTAGTGTTTGGTTAGGAGTTAGATGTAGGGCTCCGTCGTTCCGGAGCCGTCTTCAGGAGTTCGGTATGAATTCTTTTGTATCTTTACATTCCTGTAAGACTTGAGCTATTTAATGCATTATCTTTCTTTACTTATGTGAGCATCTACACTATTGCTTTTGGTATTAATCATGCCTTAGCACAGTGTCTTTTAGACTATAGTTAGAGTCGCTCTGAGAGGTAATTAATATCTAGTTTGTCATGCTTATAGATTCCTTGTATGCTCTTCGTAGAATTTGACTATACGGTTGTGTATACTTCTACTTGATAGCCTCAATAGAAGTAGTGCCTGCAAGCATAGACGTGGTGTCTACAATTGTGGTCACCTTGGTTTCGCAAGTTCTCAAACCCCACACAGTTTTGGGTAGTCCGGTGTGCATGTAGATTAGGCGCACTTGGTTTTGGTAGGTCCTCCTGGTGACAATGGGAGTGTACCCTGTGTAGTCCACCCCCATCGTTCGGGTTGCTTGTAGCCGCATAGCCGATCCCCTGCGACACCCGCCTTTCTCGTCTGGGTTATCAGCACTCTGGTGCCTAGAAGTAGTTAGCAGCTCGGTGGCTAAGTAAGTATCCTAGACAACTAGATAAGTCATTACCTCCGTCAGAGCAATATGTTGGTCTTGCTTAGTCTGTCTGGCTCACCATAGGATAGAAAGTCCTCATCAGGAATCTGAGCTCTCACCTCGTTGTCCTCCTAGCTTTACCTGCTTTCTTGCTAACGGTGTTTGGCTTGTATCCCATGGTGCTTGGTGTCAATCGTTCCTAGTTATCGGTTCACGTGAATGAGTAGTAACAGCTGGATGAATGATAGTTTGATATCTCTATCTCAATGCTTCCCTGTGGATAAATACGATACCTTGGAATACTCCCGGGTGAAAGGCTACAGAAGTCTCCGTGCGCTTGTGGAGTAAAATCCGGTAGGCTAAGAGCCGCCAACATGCTTGTGAAGACTAAGCGCTACACTATTCTAGTTTTTGCTTCTATGGTAGCTATGAGTGTTATAGCGAGCTTTAGCGGCGCTAAATTCTACATTAGTAGCATGAAATTGGCACTGCTATTCTTGATTTCAATGGTAGGCCAAGTTTTTTAGACTATGATTGATTCCACATACAACATTGGTCCAAAATAGCTCAATCAAAACCATAAAATTATAGTACTATGCACATTTCTCACTCTCTCAGACTTCGTACTTGTGAAGACTAGCATTTTAATATAGAATGTAGACTATACTTCCCACTATTTTGCATAGCCCGCTATTTTAAAAGCCTACAGCTCTCCATCTGGTAGCTCTTGAAAGCCTTTCGGAAGTCCTTGGCCTTCCTGCTGGACCGATACTTGTTTGAGTTATGCTTGCTGGAGTGGTACTTGTTGGAGTTGCGGGAGTTGCCCTTGCCCTTCTTGTTGTATTCATTGTTCTTGTTGGGGCACTCGGCGATGAAGTGGCCGACCTCTCCGCACTCGAAGCACTTGGGCCTTTCGCCCCACTTCTTGCTCATACGGTTGTCATAGGTGCGCTGAAAGTGACTAGACATTGCACAAAGCTCATCATCCCCTAGAAGTGCCAACTGCTCCTCTGTCACAGACATCAAAGCAGAAAACAAAAAATTGTGAATCAAGGGGTTAGCAACAGCCTTTTTGGAGCTAGATGCCAAGGCCAGGCTCTTGGAGGTAGTACCAATGAGAATATCTGTCATATGGTAATCCACCTCTATGGCCTTGAGCTAGGTGTTATACCTTGCCGACTCAAGAATAGAGTTCTTCTTGATCTCCCCCACTTTCCTATCCAAGGAATACATCTCCCCCACTTTCCTATCCAAGGAATACAGCAGCTTGACAGCCTGCTGATGGTTAGAGTATGGGAGTCTAGCTAGGGCAGAGTTGACAAGGAGCTTATTGATGATCGACTAAAAATGACTAAGCAAGGCATCCTCAGACTCTCCAGGCTTTTGAACAAAGTTCTCATACTCATGCCTGTAAGTCTCAACAAGGCAAACCTTGACTGTCACCGTTCCCTCATGGTGTGCAATGAGTAGGAACCAGATCTCACGGGTAGTTTCAAGGTGGCTCACCCTCTCATAGTCTGCCAGACCAAGTCTAGGGAAGAGATAGTTCTCCGCCTTGTAATTCTCCTTGTACTGAGCAACGAGCGCCGGTGTGGTACCCTCGGCAACACGGAGCACCACAAAAGTCGTACTCTAAGTAATGTTCCATATGTCCGTGCTTTGGCTAAGCAAGAAAGCCTTCATCCTACCCTTCTAGTAGGCATAGCCATCTGAGCCGAGAATTGAAACCTTCCCAGAGTGAGTCATGGTCGCTACTGGTTTCTCACTGGTAAAGGTATAAAGAAACCTAACTGGCACTGATACCACTTGTAGGACCAAAGACTGCGACTAGAGGGGGGTGAATAGTGTAATACTCCGTAAATTTTAAATACTTAAGTGCATTTGCAATTTACCCTAATTTTGTTTCAAAAAATTTGATTCAAATTTAAATTTGAGGCCTTTTTAAAAATTTGGAGTTTTCCTGGGGCAAAAATGTGAAAGGGTAGTTTAAATTAAGCCCTTTCACTTTTGTATTTGGACCCCTGTCGAAAAATGTCAAAATCTAGGGTTAAAAATGAAAAGGGTAAAAGTAAAAAAAAAAAGAAAACGGGGAAAGCCCCGCGGGCCGGCTAGCCAGCCCGCGGCCACGCGCCCGCTGGTCGAAGCCCAGACGGGGGGCGGCGGCCAGCTCGCCCGCCACCCGCGCCCCATGTCAGGCGGCGCTGACAGGTGGGACCGCGGGGGGGGGGGGGGGGTCTTCTTCCCCGCTGCGGCGCGCGGGGAGCGGCACTCCCCCGCTCCCGCGCCGCGCCGTGCCCCCAGCCCCGCGCAGTCGCTGCCGCCTCCGTCGCCGTCACCGCCGCAACACCTGCGCCGGTAAGCACGCCCCCACCCCAGTCCTCCCCTCTGCGCCACGCCGAGCGCCGGCCCGAGCTCGCCAGAGCTCGGAGCCCCGCATGGCGCCGCGGCCACCGCGGCGTCGTCGCCGCGGTCCCCGCGCGCGGGAACCCCTAGGGTTCCCGCCGGCGCGCGCATCGGGTGCGCCGCGACAGCGCGCACTCCGCGCAGTAGAAAATAGGTCACCGCGGGCACCACCGCCGCCGCGAGGCTACATCGCCGGCGCGTTGCGCCGGCGGGCGCCATGCCACGTCGGGCGGCGACCCCACAGTGTAGAGAAAGGGGGAAAGAAGGGGAAAAAGGGGAGGGAAAGAGAGAGGAGGTCGCGCCGCGCCCGAGGCTACCGCCGGCGAGGTCTCTCGGCCTCCGCCACGCCGGATGGTCGCCGGCGCTGCCGGCCCGGCGACGCGCAGAGCGCATCGCTCTTGGGTAGGCGCGCCGCGCGCCGGGCGGCCGGGCGAGCCGGGCGAGGCCGGTCCGCGAGGCCGCCAGCCCAGCTGGGCCGCTCGCCTGGCAGGCCGGCCTGCCGGACCGCGCAGCGGCCGGGCCGAGCCGAAAGGCTTCGGCGGGGCCGCGCCTTAGGGCAGGCAGGCCACCGGCCCACTTCGGGCCGGGCTAGGCCGAAAGGGGAACCCAGGCGATTTTTGGAGGGGGAAATTAGAACTTTTTGCTTTCTTCTTTTTTTTGGGCTGGGCCGAATTTCAACAGTAATTCTGTTTTTCTTTTTCTTTTTAAATTTAAATTGTTTATCTATTTTGCTTTAATGTAATATGCTTTATTTTAATTAGAAAAATTGTTTATTAATTCATGTAAATAATTTGGTAATTCCAAAAAAAAAGTAAATTAGAGTTGATATATTTTAAAAATTTAGCCTTTATTTAAAAATGCAGAAAAATTCATAAAGAGCATTAAAAATAGAAAATTAATTCAAAAATCCATTTTTATTATTCAAAAATTCTTAAAAAATTCATTTAAGCTTTAAAAATTATTTAAAAATAATTAAAAATACCTGGTAATTCATTTAAAGCTTAGGACAATCATCTTGATTCGAAAAATATCCATGTTTAACCCCAAACACCATTTTTCTTTAGAAAATGGTACATTTTACTTTTTCAACAGGTTGATCATCCTCATATTTTAAAACTCCTGCATGTCATCAACTTAGGCACGTTGGTCCCACCGCTTCCCGTTGAAGAGTCTTCCACTGCAACAGAAAATCCAGAAGTCGGTGCGACCGAGGCATCCTTCATACCTGCAGGAGGAGACTCCGAGTCACCGACAGAGGCCGATCCTGTGACTCAAGGCAAGCCCCGGTGCATTACCCAGTTTTCTTAAATTCTTAATTTAAATCAGAGTTATGCTTGTGCATTAGAGTTAGGAATTGATTGAAACCCTAGAGCATGATGACTCATTACCCAGCATATAATCCTATGCTTAGTAGATGGCTTAGGTGGCAAAGGCCTAGAAAGGAAATCTTTTACAGCAAGTTATTGGTCAAGAATAAGAAGATGACTAATAAATTGACAGGCATGCAGCGGGATCAGTTTCGCTTTCGTACTTTACATGTTATGATTATTTGCTATAGACCCTAATCCTGCCTGTGTCGCATAAGGCCGTCCGATGTGTGGCCTGGTTGGGCCGAACGCGCCTCATTCACTTACCGTCCTTAACGGGCTCCGGTAAGCCTTTCGTCCTGTTGTACCTAAGCGCGGAACTAGACGAGACCAACTGGAAGGAGGAGGTTGGGCGGGTGTCGAAGGACTGACACCCGGGTTCGGTGAGGATGGTTCCGGCTAGGTGGCACTGGATGTTGGGTTGTCGTATGTGGTGTCGGTGTACACACATATGACGGGTGTCTGAGTATCCCTCTCGAGAGGTGGAAAACCGATTCGAATCGTCTGTGGCTTGCCGGTTGTAAGCTGCCTGATCGCGACCAACATCGTAGTAAGAGAATTGATCTTGTTAATGATGAATGTTTGACAACATATTTGTCTTGGTGGATCCTGGTGGGTTAGTAGAATAGGAATAACTTAGTATGATCTGGTAATAACTAAAAGGGTGAACTAAATTCTAAAGCTAAGGATTTACTATTAGGCCTGCCGCAGTGTGAGTTGACCTAACCACCCCGGCCTTGAGTTAGGAAGTCTGGTTTCGACCCAGTGGTCGGGTAAGTCTTGCTGAGTAACTAGTACTCAGGCTTCTTGCCTATTCTTTTTCAGGTGCGGAATACACGTGGTTTGAATGGGACCCTTATCTGAATCCTCCTTTCTTCTGATCTAAGCTTGGTTACAACTGAAGCAGTTAGGTGTGTGCGTGAGTTGAAGGAACATGAGAACTATGCTACTTTTGTTTAATGGCTGAGGAACTTATTAGCCGAAATGTAATAAGTACCAAACCTTATGTGTAATATTTTAACTTGTGTGATAAATGTGATGTGTATGTTGTAACCTGTGGACTCCTTCGAGAGTCGCCCCAAAAATCAAGCTCGATCCGGATGGGAAGGCCAACTCAGGATACCTACATCCTGAAGGACTACCGAGGTTAGTCCGGATCTGGTGATTAAGCACTAAATCCGGGTTAATCTAGGCGGTTCTGCCACAAATAGGAGCACTTTAAAACTCAAACTCAAAACCCCTACAGTGACATGCACATGAAACATGTGTACCTGATACTGTCCACTTAACAGATACGTACCACATACGAAGAGGAAGCACTCGCTCAAACGCCCAAAAGAACGGATGTAAAACGAGCAAAAACTAGCCTGCAACACAGACCGTAGCAAAGAGTCCAACAGACCGTACCAATGAAAGGTATGGTCCGTAGATGGTCTCACTAACCGGATGAAAACGGGGGAAGGGTTGCAGCTGCTGCAAAGCCCTTGAGACCAGATGGTCCGGTTGTACAGACCGTACTATCCCACGGATGGTACGGTCTATACAACTCCCCAATACGGTGCCGAGCCTTGGTTTCTCTGCCTGTCCGCTGTGATAATAGATTGTATGGTCAGGTCCTGAAGACTGTACCACAGACCGTATAGTACGGTCTTCACATGGCAGCATCCCGAGATAGAGTGAAGAAATCAGCCCGCGAATCACCGAAAACTCAACCAAACCCGGTCCAAACCTCAACCAAACTCTGCGAAAATTTGCGTGGGCAATCCTGAAGCCATCCCAAGACAACCCCCAAAAGATCTACTTGAAAAGATCAAGGGTTGCATAGGAATTGCAAATCTCGTGAGGTATGTGAGTTGAAACCGAAAAATGAGATTCCTCAAGAACTACCCTTGCTCGTTGTTCAAAGATTCTAGCACTTGGCTAGTGAGATTAACCACGTCCTAGCAAGGCAAATCACCCGGCAAAAGAAAACGATTCAAGCTTGGCCAAAGTAAACACCCGAAAAACCAAGGATTGAAGCCAAAAAACCAAAGGGAAAGGGGAGAAACAAGACATACAAGCTTGTAGCCGAAATTATTTCGATTAGAAGCCTCAAAAGAGGTCTTAGATCATATTACAATGAAGGATTTTGTCCTAAGCAACCACTCTCACCTCCCCTCAAGATTTGGAGGCTAAATCCTACTCTAACCTCTCTAGACTTTGATCTCAAGGCTTGAGGATGAAAATCACACACAAGACACAAAACCTAGCAGCCAATAGAGAGGTTCTAATGACCAGCCCTTGACCTATTTATACCTAGACTCAGTTTTTGCTATTACATAGAGACCCCTAACACTAGAAATGCCCTGAGGGGCTAAACCGAACAGGTACATGATATTTCAGGATGGACGACCACAATGAAGTCTTGATCTTCATAAGTTCCACGCAATCCTCAGATATTCTCCACATGGTCAGTTGTCCAATCCACGATCCACCCCCGGTTTTGAAGTCATAAACCGGGAAACTTTAGGAAGTCTTCGCCTGGGCCGGATTTGGCCCATCTCTTCTATCTTGGTGGGTCGTGGCCCCACTCACCATGGCTTGGATAGCTTGGGTGGTGGTTTTGAGTCGAAGCCACCAAAGCCAACTAGAAAATGCCTTTGTGCCATGCACTTGGGTTGGAGCCCCAGGCTGCGATGGACCTCCAGTCCATCTGAGGGCTTACTTGTCATCGTCTTGTCACCCCTCAATGTACCGAGCTCCTATGGACAACTGACGCAGAGTCTTATGCCTCAGTCCATCGAGGTCTTCATCTCCTACCTCCAATCCACCGGAGGGCCTCCTGTCCATCGGAGGACTGGCACCATTGACAATCACTCATCACACCAGGAGAGCAATGAGGCCAGTCCATTGGCTCTCAATCTCCCCCTTGGTGAGTGCATTGTCAACACCCATAATTTGTAACCTACAATAAAACAAAGACAAAGACAAAAGCGTAAAACCGAAAAAAAGGAAAAAAAAGAAGAAGTTGCTCAAGATGCCCTAAAGCCAAACACAAGCAGAAAAGGGCAAATCGAAGCAACAAAAACAAAGCCAAAGATCGACCCCCTAAGACAATGGAAACCGCTCAACGTAGTCGATCAAACTAAAGCATGATCCCTCAAAAAGAGGCACACTGGCTCAACACAGTCATGCTTAGGCAAAGCATCGGCTCCTCTAGAAAGAGGCAAAAGGCTCAACGCACCGATGTAAGAGCATGCTAAAAGCTCAACACCCCTGAAATGCATCCTCACAAAAGCAAAATGAATGCAAAGCACCCCCTCAACTAGATCTCTCTAGAATTCTCCCCCTTGTCCACTATCTTTCCCAGAAGTCAACAATTCTCCCCCTTGTTGACAATGGACACATCAAGGGTTCATAGAATTCAACTCCCCTTGAATTATACAACTCTCCCTCAAAATATGCCATGAAATGCAGAGAGTGTACCATGAAGAGCTCAACAGGGATGAAAAGCTTGTAAGCACAAGTTCTAGTATACAGAGCAAGTAAGGGAAAGGAAGCATACAACAAGCTCGAGTGGCTCTCAAGAATGAGGGTCTAGGAATGAGTACAATGTGGCTTGACCATAGCCAAGTCTTGCGAATAGCCCACACAAGAGCTACACTCAAGAAGACCTCTCAAGCTCACTCTCACAGAGCTCTAATCTAGCTTGGATTAAGCGCTAAGAACTCTTATGGTGGTTAGAGTGGATGATATGCTTAGAATACTCCTCTACACTTGTAGTCTTCATAGCTCTAATCCACTTCAAATGACTGGGTGGGGTGGCTTATATAGCCCCTAAAATCGAACTAGCCGTTAGCCAAGCGGCTAGAAAGTGTATGGACATGATGGTCTGACCGATGCTTTTTGTCATACATCGAACCTTCCAGTCCATTGTACTTGCCAACTAGCCGTTAAACTAGTTATTGTTCTAAGGAGGTCCGACCAATAGTCTAGCCTATAGGGGTCAGACCTTCCGGTCCATGTAAATCCTCCACTACAGCAATTTCCACACCTTCTGCCGAAATGGTTGGACCTTAGCCCGTCCTTCAAGGATTAGACCTTTTGGTCCATGTATCTAGGCTCGCTTCAACTTCCTTTGCAGCAAAGGTCTACTCCATACAATTTTTGGATGGTCGGACCTTTCGGTCCTCATATCCTACCACGGATCCATCTCTCATCCCCTTTTGGAGAATTGGTTCCATGGTTTGTCCAGCCTTAAGGGATCGTACCTTCTGGCTCTTCTTCTTCTTTTCACCCCTTGGACCTAAGCACCAGAGAATCTGTATCTAGAAATGTTTATTTGTCCAAGTCTTGTTTGTCACTCAATCACCAAAACACATATATGGAAACGTGGCATAAGAGGCCATTTTCCTTACAACATGTCATGGCCAGTTGAGCACTGTCACTAAAGGCATATCCTAGTAGGCTTCCCATTGTGGCCTCTTGGCCATACGATGCACCATCTTATTTGATCGACGCTTTGAAGTTGCTCCCTAGGGTCAGTTGACTGTTAGAAACGTGTGTTGCTTGGCCAAGTGGCCAGGATGTTTCCCCCTTGGATTGCTGACATCACTGATCCATTAGTGTGATCCTTGTAATGTGCTATTTCGACCCTTTGGTCTTCCCAAACATTGATGCCAGGGTTGCATGGGGTTAATGTCGTGTGTCTTTGCATGTAGGAGTGCTGGAGCATCGAAAGGCCACAGGGGGTGGCTAGGCGGCCAGGGTGAGGTCAGTCGGCCTATTGGGGTGGCTAGCTAGCGAGTACATTGCCCTACTGATTGGTTACTCCCCCCCCACACCTATTATTTTGTTGCACTTTTGCTCATATTTTGTCCCTTCCAAAATTTTGACACAAGTTGTGGAACCTTGTTAGCAGACAAAGGTAACTGTAAATGCACCGAAATCATCCTCTCATTGATGGTAGTTGAAAGTTGAAATCGTGAATCAAAATGTGTGCCAAACTCAACTCTGAAAGTAATGAAATTTTATAGGATGTTCATAAGAGGACAAGGACCAACTTGACAAATTTTCAACTCATTTGGAGAAGAAATAAAATTCCAACACACAACGGATCATCCGGTTATGTGCACATCGGACCGTTCGGTGCTCACAAATAGGACAACCTTGCCCAAGAAACAGTTCTCAAAACAAGAGCAAAACACCTCCGAAAATTCTGACATTTTTATGGTAGCTTTCTAATACACAGGAGAACAGTTGCACAAAATTTCAGCTCAAAATTCAAAGGTTTGGCCACCAAACTGTCCGATGCTTGAAGGCCAAACAGAATTTGCAGAAAACTGGACAGCTGGTGACCTCGCATAAAATGATACAAAAACTTGACAAAACCATGTAAAAAATTGTGAAATTTTGGGGAACAACCTCTAGTACCATAAGGAGGTAATACAAAAAGATCCACTCAAAAATATCTCAGATTGACCTCGAATTAAACCGCATATGAGAAGGGGACAAGATTTGATTGATTTTGAAATTGATATCTCTCTGGGTGAGATCATGACAACTAAGGATAAATACATAATCTAGATAAGTTTACCACGTCATAGCATGACCAAAATCCATCCAAAAAGGGCTCAAACTCAAATTTTGAAGGGAACACTAAAAAGCCCAAGAACAAGGGGAAAAGTGGGGGATTTCAGAAAGATCTTGTGTGGATGATATGTAGGCCTTCCATAGATGATTTTACAAGATCTAGCACCCTATTTCCACGACAAACAAGCCTCAATAACTAGCCAAGAAGGGAGCACAAAATTCACAAGAAACAAGCTCTAAAATGGCTAAAAGAGAAATTTCAACACTTGAAGAAGAAAGACACCTTGAGTACAAATTTGACCTTTGGATTAGCTCAAGACGATTACAAGCCACTCCTAGCAGCAAACAAGCATTGGAGGGCAAAAATATCAAGACAAAGAGGCACTCCGTCTCTTTCTCCCCAAACCTTGTCCTTACACAAACACAAATGAGAGGACTTCACTGAAGGGGGCAAGTGAGATGGCTGCCTATGAAAGCCCACATCAACTTATATAGGCCTTTGGCTTTTGACTAAACTACCCTTACTTGAAGCACACTAGGGGCACAATCGTCCATATTCCCGTACTCTCATTGAATGGTCCCGGTGCCTTCATGACCTTACTTTGGATTAACGCAAGCTTGGTGATGGTGCCACTTGTCCACTAACTTGAGTTATGCTAGTTTGTGGCCTTATGGGGCCCATCACCCGTGGTAGGTGCAGTTTTTGGAAAAACTGCCAAACTACGAGGGTGATGGTTTTGAAGCCCATATAGCCTTGCCTAACTTCAGGTCACACCTAGGAGCCAGGCCTAGACCCAAGTAGCTCCTGGGCCACCTGCCAGTCCACTCAGCAGCGTTTTAGTGCACTCGGTTACACTTGAGCACTGCCTCTTCAGTCACACTCGAAGAGGGTTTTCCTCTAGTAACACTTAGGAGGTGCCTGCCAGTCACACTCGGTAGGTATTTTGCCTCAGGTTACACTCTAAGGACTTTGGCACTCCAAGTCTCTTGAAGCCGCCTTCAGGTCACACTTAGGAGGGCTTTTTTCCTTCAGTCGCACTCGAAGTACTTTGTTACATCCGGTACCATTTGGACGCCGCCACCTGGTCACACTTAGGTGGGCTTTTGCCTTCAGTCGCACTCAAAGGACTTTGTCATGCCCGGTACCACTTGGGTGTCGCCTCTAGGTCACACTTAGGAGGACTTCACTTGCACATCAAAGACACAAAAACAAAAACACAAACCACGATACGCATGCCAATTGAACATGACGCAACACACACCAATCTGACACTCTGGTTAGCCAAAACTCTGAAGCACACACTCTGAAGAAGCTAATATAGCAAAGCTCCAAGCCAACCTGACACTGCTCTCATCACACAAATGAGGTCAAGGCACTTAACTTGACACTCAAACTCATACTGTGAGGCTTGACCTCTCAGGCACCACTACCATTCACAAGGTCGAGGTTGTAGGTGGCATTCTTGTAGGTCATGGTCAAAGCCCGGGAGATGACGCATCACATTGTGTGACACCAAGCTACCTATGCTTGTGATCCTTGCTAATGGTGAACTAGTCGAATGGCATAATGGACAATGGGGTCGGATGCCTAGCGGGCATGGACGATGTCGTGGCCAAGACTCAGGTCAGAGGTTGGCAGAGCACAGTGACAATGCTTACGGACTGACGAAGACTAAAGAGGAGGCAAATGATGTAGACTCCACTTGAAAGAATGAGATAGCGACCAGAGGGGGTGCATGGGAGCAAAATAAAATTCTTCACCAATAGAGAACTTGACCTCAATCCTGATTCAATCCCAAACTTTTCTTCTAGTTGTGCGAAGATACGTAGCAATGAAAATGCTAATAACCCTAGGACACAACTAGGAAACTTTAGCAGAAAAAGATTGCCCAAACATCCAAAGAAAAATGGCAAGAAAGAACTTACTTTTGTTTCTGTTTAGGAGCATACAGTCTAGCTCACAGGGGCGGATAGTCCATGACCCAAAAATAGTAACGGAATCTACGACGAATTGTCCGGACTTCAAGCCTGGACCTCAGTTATAGGAATCAAAAAAGCACCTTGGATGAACAGTAATAGAATCAATGACAGACTGTTTGAGCTCAAAGGGAGTACTGTCCACAATACAAAAAACTAACAGAAAACATTGTGACCAACACGAAGAAAGAATTGTTGAAACCCAATAAACAAACTCCAAAAATTATGAAATTTTAATTGGAGCTTCCTAACATGTCAAGGAAGAACTCCACAAAATTGACCTCAATTGGAGAGGTTTCATTTCCCTAAAAGGGTGGACTCTCCAGGCCTAGGAGCGGCTTGTCTGTGGTTCAACAGAAAACGCATAAATAGCAGAAAACAAATTATGATTTTGAGTTCGATTTTGGCAAAAAATGACCAAATCAATTCCAAATCCATCTAGGCTTTAGGAATACAATCCATAGGCCATGGTGAACTTAGCCCCAAAAGATCCCAGAAAAAAGCCTAAAAAATCATGCCTTTCCCTCTCACGAAGTCGGATGGAGGAGAAATTGGTCAAGAAAGGGGCAGTCAAAATCCCAGACTTGCTAGCGGGTTTTGGCCAATCAAAAGGTTAGATAATGTTCCTACATAGCTGAGCAAGCCACCAAAACTCAGAACTTCAGACCTCCATGGAACAAGAAATCAAGAAAATGACAAGAGCACAAGGGAAGAACATGATAAAAGTGAGGATTTGAGGCGGATCTTGTGCAACTATATATGTGGCCTTGCCAAGGAGAAATACAAGATCTAGGCTCCAAATCCATTGGAAAACAAAACCCAACATCCAGCCGAAGAGCAAGCATGAAAATCGCAAGAAAAGAGCTCCGAAATTGGCAAAATAGACAAATTTCAGCACAAAGGAAAGGGGCACACTTGAGGGATGAAATTTGATCCTTAGATTTATTACAGAGGTTCAGTTACAAGCCATTCCTGGCAGAACAAAGGTATGGATGGCAAAAATCTCAAGACCAAAGAGCCACTCACGAGCGAACCAATACAATAAAATTTGCCTTTGAGTGGGCGGCCCATTAAGCTCATTAGTCGATCACCTGGCAATCCTAGATCAGCTAAGATTCGACGGCAACAAACTCTCACAAAAACAAAATGTGAGGACCTCACCAAAGGGGGCAAAGAGATGGACCCCCACAACAGCCCACTCTTGCATGTATAGGCCTTGGCCACATGATCAAAATGCCCTTACATGAAGCACACACACCAAAATGCCCTAAGAGGCATAACGGTCCATATGATCCCAAATCTCATCGAATGGACTTGATGGTTCATGACTCTGCCCCATCTTCACACTAGCTTCGTGATCGCGCCGCATGTCCATCGACTCGAACCGCCACAGCCAAGTTTTAGGAAAACTGCAAAACCGCGTTTTGGTGGTAGTTTTGGAAAACCACCAAACCACTCATGCATTGCTGGCCCATGTCCAAAGCTTAAGCCCCTTAGCTCCTCCAAGGTCAGGCCCATGCAGCTGACACCATCCTTTTGAGGCCCAAACTATCAAACCATCCACCTTGATGGTTTTGTGGGAGCAAACCACCAAACCTTTTGGTTTCAACATGTGTCACTCTAATGCCAGCTCCCGCCTACCCGTTTCAGGAGCCACACCACGACCACATGTTGTCACCTGCCTTCACATGCCCTTGCAACTCCTTGGACTACTAGATTTGACACTAACAGTTTGACCGGCGTCCTTGTGGCCCCAGCTCGACCATCCTTCGCTGCCGCATAGCGCTGAAGCCACCGCTTGTCCAAAACACCACTGCACGGTTCATCAAAACCTGCCTAGCCAATCTAAAGCCATCACCGCTAACGACCACCATGCAAGTGTACCTACACATCACGAGCCAAGAGATCACGCATCCCCACAAACAGCATAGGTTAGTGTACACAACTCACACCTACAAGCTGTTGCCGCTAAATCCTAGCCGATCTAGAATCATCGTTGGATCAGCTCATGGGCTTTATGGGCCGCACGAGCAGAGGCGGATTTTATGTATCCTTAGCCCAACAGGCTATGTATCTTAGTATAGGAAGTTAAATTAGGGTTTGCTTAGCTAGATGGACTAGCCATCCAAGTCTCCTGACTATAAATATATAACATACTATTTCGAAATAAACTAACGACGGAAAACGTTTCTAAGCAGCGCGTCTCGTTCACTCAACCTCAGTGCATCGCCACCCCTAATCTAGGGTTTTTCTCAAGTAAGCGCCATGCTTCTCTAATGCCTCTACTATGGTCATGTTAGGGCTATTTAGTGTTTGCTTACCCGGTGGTTTTCATACTGAAGCATTTTTGTGGCAAAAACTACTGGTTATCCCGATGAATCTCATGTCAAGCTACGCTCGGTGCGAGATCCATCAGTTATCATGCATGCCATCGATCTATCTATCTATTTATGCCTCACGTAACAGATCGGTGGCGTGTAGCCAAGCGTATATAGCTTACCCAATTGCTACATACCACGACATGCGCCGCAACAAGTGCATATGGCAACTCAAGGGATCGATATACGCTTGGCACCCTGCTTTACATGTTTTAGATCATATCTACTCTCCTGGATGAACCCCCATGGGGGTTTAGACCTATGTTCATGCATGTGATTTAATAGCTCTATTATATTTACTCTTAGCTAGATCTATCTGGTTATGTCCATAGCATGTCAATCCAGAAAGGTTGCATCATCTAGGCCATGCTTTAAGCAGGGTTTATCTCCTTGTTATGCTTTGCCGACGAACTGACTCATCAAGACGCAAGGAGGCAATCGGCTCTTATGAGCCGATCCACAGAGATGCCTTAAGCTGATTCCAGCGCTCTGGTTGGAACTTGATATCGATTTGTTATTTGTGCATCTGTAGGGCGATTCTCCGACTATGCACGCACATAAACCTCTCTGGCTAGCAGGTCAAGCTAGGTGGCATGCCTAGTACCCCTTCTCACCGCCCCCACTGCTAGGAGGGATCAACTGCAGCGGTAGCGTACCTCCCAGTTCCTTGGTGTGACGGCTACCTAGCCGGACCCGACCTATTGACTTTTGGAGACAACGCATACTCCACACACATGACATGGTAAACACCACAACTCCACAACACAACGCCATGCACCCAACGGGACACTGAAGCACACAAAGGCAAGCTAATACGGGAGCATGAGGTCAAGGTACATGTCTCCTTCACCTCTCAATCTCCTCCTTGATGAGTGAATTGTCAAAAAGATGATTGAAAGCAATGAGAAATCATGCAAGTGCCCAAAAGCCAACAAAAACCCAAGAAAAGGGTCCACTACGGGAACAGAGTATCTTTTTTCATGGGCCGAAAACCCACAAAAATAGCCTAGAACTGACGAAAATAGCCTATTTTTGTCTACATGTTGATGAAATTTTTTGACAATACTAAGTTTGACAAAATTTTGGAAATAATTTCATCAGCCCCGACGAAAAAGAACTATTTTTGTCGGCTTTACACTGGCCGACAAAATTAATTGCCACGGTGGCTAGGTAATTTTGTCTACCATGATGGCCAATGAATTTTTGGAGTGCAATGCCATGTATTTTCGTCAGTCACGTAGGCCGATGAATTTACAACATTTTTCATTAAAAAATAATAACATATTCAAGAAATTTGAATAAATCACAGAAAATTCATAAACAATTTGGAAAAATTATGCAGCATAGTACAGTTACACAATTCACCACATCAACATGATATATAAATGAGAATAATACATACACAAGGTTCAAGCGTATACATTCTTAGACAAATGTACAAATGTGTAAAATACAAAAATGGGAAACTAAATTAGGAAACAAAAATGGATAGGTTACTGCCGGTAGAGCTGTTAAATTACTCATCTTCTTAGGAAGCTGGAATAGGAAAATGGTAACTATTAGAGGGTGCATACTGCATAGTATGGTGCCCCACATCACTAATGGGGCCTCAAATTGGTTTCAAAAGTGAAATAGTAATGTTATTGACAATATGTTGTCGCCTAAACCCACTTGGGGGCCCGGAAGATGGACACACAAGGGAATTGGGAAGTATGCTGCCGCTGCGGTCGACCCCTCCAAGCGGTTTCAAGATGCTACCGGGTGTGCCACCCGACTTGACCTTCTAGCCGGGGAGGTTTTTGGTGCAGTGCGTTGGTTGATAGTTGGGTGCGGGTGCTCGTGTGTGCTTCATTGGAGAATTCACCCTGCAGATACATGCACAACAGATCGGTTTTAAATTCTAGCCGGATCGCTGGGATTAGCTCGAGGCATCTCCGCTGATTGGCTCTTGAGAGCCGATCGCATCCGTCTGCCTTGCATGGTTAGTCTGATGACAAACACAGCTAGGGAGCGAGATAGGGAACCCTACTTAAAGCATGATCCAGACGACGCAACCCCCTCGAATTGACATCCGCTACACACTCGACTAGATGGATCTAATCAAAACGCACAACATAGATCGGAACCCCCAAAGGGGTGCACCCACAGTACGATCTAGAGCATGTAAAATAGGGTGCTAAGCGTACATCGATCTCTCGAACTACCACGTGCACAAGTTGCGGCATCGTGTTGTGGAATGTAGCAGCCGAACAAGCTATGTACGCTTAGCTGCCCGCTACCAATCCGTTCATGTGGAGCATAAACAGGTATATAGATCGACTGCGGGCACGGCAACTGATAGAACTCACGTCATGCAGAGCTTCACGCGGGGTTCATCGATAGCTGATGGATCTCACGCCAAGCAGAGCTTCACGCAAGCTTCATCATGATAACTAGCAGATCTTGCCATAAAAAACGCTTCAATACGAGATCTACCGGGTAAGCAAGACGCTTAAACATTTCCTAAAACGACCGCAAGGAAGGATTAGAGCCGCTTGATTCTTACTTGGTTGAAAACCCTGGGGGCTAGGGGTGGCAATGCGCCGAGATTGAGGTTAACGAAACACCATTACTAGAGAACGATATTGTCGTGTTTCTTATGTTACATGCAGTTACATATTTATAGCCCTAAGGCTTGGACGACAAGTTCGACTTGTCTAGCTAATCCGTAGATTACTTTCTATCTTAAACTACGATACACGGTTGTTTGGACCTAAACGATACATATTGCTACCACTACGTGGGTGGCCCATTAACCTCCTTCATCGACCTGATACAGATTCCTAATCTAGCTAGGATTTGGCGGCAACACATGCCTCTATTTTTGGCAATAATTGATTTTATCGCAAAACTAAAGAACGACTTCTGAATTGGCATCGAATCTTGACCCGGATGCGTAACATTGTCAATAAAAACCCACTACTCTTTGGGCAGAAAATTACTATGCTTCGCCTTGGAAGTGGGATCAGCGCCCCTTCAACTTCTCATGTTGAGTTTATTTAATCGTTTTAACTGAAGTACTTGCCCCCTTTCTCCTGTCTTTCCTTCGCATTGAAGACAAAGAAAATCTCTTCTTCTATCGTGGCGGACAATCTTCCTTCTCCTCCTCTTTCCCCAGCCTATGCTCCTCCCGAATTCCCGATTGGTGGAGTGAGGGGCTCTGGGACTAATCCTAGTGTGATACTGATGAGGAGTCAAGGAGCGGTGCGGCGATCACCATGGAAGACATGACGACGGATGCCACCATCCTGTTGTCTCAGGCACTGATATCGTCGAGCGACGATGACCTCTTCCCTTGGGTCCTCAGCGACAATGAGACCACAGAAGAGGAGGGAGAAGAGGAGGAGCCACTCGACTCTTCTGATGAAGAAGATACTCCCTCACTTTGGGGCTCCGACGACGACATCGACGGCGAGGGCAACGAGGATGATGATGCCTGGTACAACGCCGACAGTGGTGGCGATGGTGATGATGAAGACGAAGACGAGGATGATAACGACGATGGGCACGGCCCTGACGAGCCCTCGGCTCAACGCCTTAGGCTAACGTAGGAGAAGCCGTTGTATGGGCTTGTGAGGAGATTGGCCCCTCTATTTTGCAAGAAGATTGAGGATCTCCTCATGTATATATCCGCCAAGAATTAATGCAAGCTTCACCTTTTCACTTTCATCTGTTTCTTGAGTTCTTGGCGTCTTCACCTTAATCATTTCCTGTCATTCTATTTAGCTGATAAAAAAACCCCTTTTTGGATCGGCTCTTATAACCGTCGTTAGGATTTCCGCTGATAAGCTGAATCAGGCTGACTTCCTTAATGTGAAAGGTAAAGGTTGTCTTTCTAAAGATGTTGGCAACGCATCGGCTTTTGTTCTCGAGACTCCTTACTCTGCCGGTGCTCCTCCGCTGAACGGCTACCGAGCTAGCTGGAGTTTTTCTTTGAGATTGGCATCGTCGAATTGGCTTTCCGTGAGATGATTTTGCAGCCTTCCTTGGACGCATTTTTAAGATTATCCATAACTTTTCCCAAATGGTGTGTCTCGATGATCGTTCAAAGCGCGTGTGAACAGCTTCAGGTTAGCCATATTTGAGGCTGCATACGAGATGACCTATACCCCTGAACTTATTGGTCGTTGATTTTAAGCTCTTCTTCCTAGTGCTGGCGCTTGTCTCTGTTTCTCTGCCATCTCAGCTTCATCGTCCGGCTTCAACTATAGTAGCAACTGATCACTGTTCTTTTGACTCATCTGAATCTAGCTTTTAGTTCTTGAGTTCCTAGACTGGATTCTTCCGGCGTTTGAAGGTTAATATCTGGATTTGCACGCCGAAAGGTCCAGCGAGCAGGATAACAGAAGATGTTACGTCGTGGGGTTGATCAGATACGCTTGTCGTCTTCTTCTACCACCATTGACCAATCGTTTCTCTTGTTTGCCTCGACCTTGCGCTGTCCTGGCCAAAATCATTCTTCGGCCTCTGCAATTCTATCTGTAATATACTAGTGTCATCTCGTGGAATCGCAGGGCTCGAGATCATACCCCCCGGGCGCGGTTTCGCTTGAGAGGATGTCTTCTTTTGTACCTTTGTTTTGTTCTGAAGGTGATGACTCAGCATCGGCTAAGCTTTCTTATTCACGTGATTCGATGGCAACCCATCAGCTCTTATGCTAGCTAGGGAATGATATTGTCGTGTTTCTTATGTTACATGGAGTTACATATTTATAATCCGGAAGCTTGAACCACAAGTCCGACTTGTCTAGCTAATCCCTATATTACTTTCTATCTTTAAAGTAGGATACACGGCCCTTTGGGTCTAAACGATACATATTTCCACCACTGCGTGGATGGCCATTAAGCTCCTTTAGTGATTTGATACCGATTTGTGGCTAGAATTTGGCAGCAACATAGTGTGTGAGGAGCTGATGAATAAGCATGGGCCTGTCCTATGGGTAAACGCCGAGTAGAGGACGTGTGTCAGAACGGGGACCTGTCCTCGCAAGGAGGGATGCGGCCACGTGGCGTGGCTCTTCCTAGGGGCCTAGAGATGGGCGGGTGGCAGCATGGAACCTCCCTGGAACTGCTAATGTCACATTGCGCTAGCTATGTTTCAAGGACGTCGACAATTTTTGTGGAATTTCGTGAAGAATGGACGCCCCTTTCCACTGTGTCCCTTTTCTTGATCAATAGATTAGTTCAAAATTTATAAGAATTTGGCTATGTAGGCCACAAAGGCCCAAAACGTTTTAGTTGTCTATTTTCTTAGAAACATCATTATATCACTTGGTCTATGCTCATGCTTTGCCACGTAAGTTATTTTTTTTAACAAACTATATTTATACAAATACGCTGAATAGAATAATATCTGATCATTAAATTGTTTTTATATAGTTACATTGGAAAACTAGTATGCTATACATATTTAACAGAAGACAATACCTTAGCTAGGCCACTTTATAGTGTTATGAAAAAAGCGCACTTTTAAGATAAAATTAATTCCTAAACGACATGTGTAACGGACTAGGAATAAACCACGCAAAGTATAAAGCAGCATGTCCATGTAATAGATTAAATCTATCTCGAATGGGGAGCTCATAGTTACTTACAGCGCAAAACGCTCCAGCATGTCTAACGATAAGATTGAAGTTGAGAACTTGATGAAGATCGTAGAACGTCGCCGTGCAGATAGAGCCGATGAAGTTGAACTCGAGCGAGCAGTTGCGTGATCGCTACCCAAAAACCTGATTCGCCCCAACTCGTGCACGTTCTTCAATGGAACGAGGTGGAAGGAATGGAGGCGCTAGAGTAGCCGTGCAGCACCGAAGACAGAGAGCTCTCTCACCAAAACCCTAGATGGATTTTCTCGTGTTAGGACGATGCTCGTTTCGGTAACCTGGGGCAAAAAGGAAGGAAACCGACTACGCAAAGATCTCGAATAAGATCAATTCGGTTCCAAACTTGTCGCCCAAGTCACACTCGGATTAAGGTAGAAAACAACAAAAGGGTTGAGACGAAATTAGCGCGAGGTCACAGTAAAAAGTCACACGATTATTCACGCAAAAAAAAACACAAATACATGTCTTCCTCTCTCATTCTTCTATTCAAAGAAGGGCAAGAGGCTTGCTATTTAACTTGGGCTTCCTTCCATCTCAACTCACCATATGGGACTGACCCCTATCACTTCTACCGTGCATGAGTAGGCATTTGAGATTTATTCTTGAATTTATTGGACACATATTAGGTTAGGCCCATAAATTCCAACATATAGAACGCTTGTTCGGGCAATAGACATTAATATTAGGATTAGTTAGATCTTTGGATGACACTCCAAATTGATGAATCAAAACTAATTTATTTTATTTCACAGTGTAAAATGTATGGAAACATGAAATTAAACTATAGCTCTAACTAATTAATTAGATCTTCACTTGGACAGAGCAATTAGTTTCCATTTTTCAAAAAGACAAATATCTTACAACACCTACAACAAAAAATAATCAAAGACAACAGTTGTTAGGGTCCAATTTATATATTTAGCCTTTTTTGTATAGAATTTTGGGAAGAGTAAACAAAGAAAGAATGGAATCCATGTACATGATTATATTCCAGACATTGGCAAAAGCTCTAGACTATTAATCTTCTGTACAGCAGGAAGAATCATCATAGCCTCCACTTTTGTACAGTTGTCTAAGTACTGGATATAACATGGTAACAATAATATCAATTCCAGATGAAGTGAGAAAGAGGAAACACTAACACACCCCTTTTCACAAAGACCATAATTTCCCTTCAGAGATATTTTTCTCAACAATGGCATGCAGTACCTTTGCAAAGGTAGTTGGCACTATGTAGTCAGGCATGCATCTCCCAGATATGTCAAGCTGTATATCCTACATTAAGGCAAACACTAAATGAGTATTCAGAAGTTCATCAGCCCAAAACAAAACGCCTTAACAG
This sequence comes from Paspalum vaginatum, assembly GCA_030272315.1. NCBI lineage: Eukaryota > Viridiplantae > Streptophyta > Magnoliopsida > Poales > Poaceae > Paspalum > Paspalum vaginatum. The sequence goes on along the minus strand of CM059017.1, from coordinate 35,895,368 downwards.
AAGGTGTAGATACTGTGTCCATAACATAGAAACTGTATAGAGAGTAAAAGAAAATAGTACCTCCAAGCCTTCTGTGCTGCATTTCCCAAAAGTTTTCTCAACTTCATCCTCACTCCCAGGGGGATCTAGCGTGGGGGCTAGGGTGCTTCAGCACCCCTACCCCGCGCGGACAATGGAAGCCCCAAAAGCCCCCAACAATTTGTATGGATGAACACACACTAGGAAGAAGGAAATGTGAACAATCACAAGAGGAAGATGATAAAAAAGAGGAGGAAGAAGAAAATGAGCACCCCCTAAATATAAATCCTAAATCCGCCACTGTTCACTCCGCCATGAACGCTCACTTAGATGCAGTTCTGTAGGACTGTCAGTCCGTCACACAGTAGTTTAGGAGAAGATGGGCATTCATCTTCTTGGAACGACGTAGAAACTTTGACAGCTCATGTTTTAGCTCTTTTCCGCTTGGCCTTCCTTTCTAGGACACTACCTATTCTAAAAAAGGCATGTATAATTTTGTCGTCACTCTTTTGCGTCCATTATCTGCAATTTCAGTTCCATATCAAAAAATATTTTATTTTAATGAAAAATGCAGGTCAACTCTAGAATACTTTTGTCATCACTCTTTTAGATAAAGAAAGCTTTATTTCAACGTGAAATAATTTTTGGGCCTCTACACTTTAAAAGTGCACTCAGCCGAAAGAAAGAAACCTACCTCTACAATTTTGCCGGCGTCCGTTCTAACATAGAACACGGCCGCACCCCAGCGTTCCCCACCCCTAGGACACCATAGTCCAATTCCGTTGGCAAGGAGCACCACTACCTCTACCCTACCCTCGCCCACCTTCAATTTATGTTTCGCTCGTTCGATCAGAGCTCTCCACGAGCACCTGAGCCCGGCGACCACGGTGCACATGGCTACCCCTGTTCCATGCATTTCTTCCCACTCAAAACCTCCGGGGTAGATTCCCATCGCTCTCCTCTTCACGCCGGTTCACTCAGATTCACGAACGGAGGCCGTGAACGTCCATTCCGGTGAACTCCGGCGAGCGCCGGCCGTAGCCGCTCGGCCCCGTGCGCTGGGGATGCCCCCCTCCACTTAATCGGACGTGTGGGACACTCTGTGGGCCCCACCAGCGGCCAACGGCACCAAGACGCCCATGAAAGTTCTCACGCCCAAAAGTCTAAATAACCACCCTCGTCCCACGAAACAGATTGCCACAGGCAGGTTCAAAAGTTCACCAGAAAAAGTTCATATCTACTCCGTAAACTTTCCAGAGTATAAAACTACCCCCCTCTTCACTAAACACTCCATATTTTCCCCATTTCAACTCCAATTTTGGCGATTCCTGCGCCTAAATTCCCCAAAAAACAAACTCTACCCACCGTGTCAGTTTCATAATTTTCCACCACTGACATGTGGACCCCGCCCTACCCCCTCCCAGACGCCGTCCCCTTTCCGTTGTCCTCCCTCCCCGCGCTGTGGGCCATCCCACTAGGCTGCGCACACGTGCAGCGGAGCGGAAAGACCTTGGGCTGCTCCTCCCCATGTAGGTTGAGCTAGGCTAGGTGGAAGGAACCGGCCATTATTGAAGCGCCCCAATTTCCATAATGGGACTAAAATGTGCTTTATTACCATCCCAGGGTTTGGTAATCACATTCTTACATCAGAGTGATATTGATCCGCCCTAAACGGGTCGGATAGCAAGGAGCGCAGCCTTGAAAATCTAAGTAGCGGAATATAAAATGTAAGCCCATCTTCCTCACGCCAGAGTTGGGAAGCAGATCGTAACACTTACTCGTTCTCGGACCAATATATGTCCATTGCACTGAGAAAAACAATAACAAAGCAAGGGTGAGTACATACGTACTCAGCAGCCCACCTTCCTCCATAAGGAGTTAGGGGAAGGCTAACTCTATATGTAGGATAGATCTGGAGCTTTAGGATAGTTTTGCATAAGAGTATTTGTATGCAGGGTTTGAGATAGTCGTCAAGTTTTAATCTTTCTGAAAACTGGGTTTTTTCTCAAAAGGGGTTGCCATTGGACTTACCGGTCCAAAGTGGCTCATGGCTTTCTAGCCAACACGCTTTTCCATACATCTAGCATCCACTGCTGAACCAAAGATCATCTTTATCCTATCCCAAACCAAGTCCATTTCATTTTCTGAAAACTGCTAACTGAAGAAGAACCAAGCCGTAACTCATCTATACCAGTGGATACGGACTATTCGAATAGGTTTTACTCTGATCAGAGGTTGTACTTATTCCCACAAGTTGCACTCAGTGGCACGTTACCGTCGTAACTGCCTGAATTCCAAACCAAGCCGTTGCCTTTGTTTCATCACATAGCAGAACTTTAGGGATTTGGGCCTCCGAGCCACTCCAGTACCCCGCGGTACTCCCGTTGGCACCCACCCCTTCCCTAACCCCTTGTGCGCCAACACAGAAGCTACTAGGCTATCCACTCTGGCTCGGGCGTGGCCAATGCCTCATACAGAGTGAGTGGTTGTACTAAAAGAGTTAGGCAACATGAAAATCATAACGGTCCTTATGGAGAGCTCAGGTAGAACCATTCCCACTTTCAAATGCTCGGCACCGCGAGCAACCATCTACCCGGTCTTCTCCACGAATACCGGGACATGGGGTAACCGCGAGTCGCTAAGTTACCCGTTCATACCCTGCCCCTATGGCTGTTTTGGCGCGTAGCCGTATTCTGACAAGGTCGGTTGCCGGGGTTCTTCCACATTTTATTTCAAAACCACACATACTTCCATTTTCCCATACCCTTCCTATTCCACACCCATGATCCAACATAACTTCAAGGTTACAATGGATAATTAAATGAGCAATCCCACCTATGCGCACTATATCTAAAATAGGCTTAGGTGGCTGTATATTTCGCTGGGTTACCTTAGCAAGCAAAACATGCGAGTTTTTATGTGATTATAGGCCAAGGGTTGTGTTTGCAAAACATAGAAAATTTATGCATCAAGTGGGGATTCCAGTGGGCTTGCCTTATGATCAGTATGCTTTCTCCGATTTTCTGGTCGAATGTCCCAGCAATTGGACAACTTGGCCTCTCTAGGGCCTCCTACGTGCACAAACAAGGAATACACCAGTCGAGGCATAATATGAGCTCAATGGGTTTAGGTGGTGTAGGGCTTGAGTTGAGGTGATGCGAACCTGTTGGGTTCTTACTAGCGGTATCTCTGCAAGCGGCTGTGGTGTAGCAAGAGTTCGGGCAAGTTGGCGACTTCGTAACGATAGTCACGAAGACGCTAGGGTAAGGGTGGTGGACGCGAGATGCGGGGTCGACGACGCCGAAGGGGTGGTGGTCGCATGTTGGTGTTTTGGAGAAGATCCTTTTGTGAAGTGGTGGAGAGAGAAATGATGTTCAAATGATTTTCGGTATCGTCATCATCTGAATTCAGGGCTCAGACAGGCTAAGATAGGAACCTTTAGGGTTTATGTGGAATAGGAGATCAACGGCATTGATCACCAGGCTCACAATATTTGTGCGACCGGTGCGAAGCACTGACTGGGTGTAGGACGGCGTCATGGTTGCATGACGGCAGCTTCCGGATAGGACAAAGATTATGTGGAGTGTATGGGTAGGTAGAGCTTGATTTTAGATGAATTTAGGCGAAAGAATCACCCAAATTGGAGATAGAACGGGGATGATATGGGGTTTACGGTGTAGAAGGGGTAGATGTGAACTTTTCTAGAATTGGACTTTATTTAGCAAACTTTGGAATTCAGCCCACGGGTGAATCAACCTGGGCCAGGGGTGGCATTTGGCCCAAATGGCCTGGCTTGGCCCACCTGCGTCCGCGCGGGGGGGAGGTGCGGCCTGGCAGGCCTGGGCTGCATTGGGCCTGCTCGGCCCACGTGCAAGGCACGCACGTGCGCGGCCTGCCTCTGGCCCATGCGCGGCGTGACGCGGCGGATGGGCCGGCCAACGCGCCAGCGCGCGTAGGGGAGTGGGGGCAGCGGCTCGCCGAAGCTTCCCCGTTGGCAAGGCAGTCCAGGGGCGGGGCAGCGGTGCGGTGCGGGAAGGGGGTGGGTGTCTACCTTAGTGCTAGGGATAGGGTCCTGCCGGGGAGGGGGTCGAGCTCGGCGGCGGCTGGGGAAGGGGAAAGCAGTGGTGGAGGGGGAAGGGTGTGTCACCGCGCCGGGATCCTTCCTGAGGCAGGTATCCAGGCCGGGCAGAGTGTGGCCTTGGGGTGGGGCATCGTGGCGAGGCGGAGAGCGGGAAGGGGGATTTATAGACGGCAGAGCAGGCTGGGGGCAACGGCTCGCCGGAGTGGGGGACGGGCGCGGTGCGCGCTAGGGTCAGGGCGGGGTCAGACGTGGTGCAGCGCCGGGGCGGGGTCAGGAGCGGCGCGGGTCTGGGCTGGCAGAGAGAGGAGGCGGGGGGGTGGCCGTGTTGGGCTGGAGGGGGAAGAGGGGTCGACGGCCTAGAGAGGAGGAGAAGAGAGGCGGCCACGGTTGGGCTGGGCCGAAAGAAGGGGGGAAGGAGGGTTTTGGGCCGGTTCCGGCCTAGGAAGAAAAATGGGGATTTTCTCCTTTTTCTGGATTTTTGTATTTGGTGTGGAATTTTGTAGGGAATTTTGGAGAGGGTTTTATGGAGAAATTGGTGTAGTGGCATGAAGGACATTGGGAGGGGAATAGTTTGGAGTATTTGGACATTTTTGTTGAGCTCATATTAAGACACACGTCAACAAACAGGCGAGGTTTTCGAAAATTGATTTTGAATTAGGGTGGATTTAGAAGAAAATTCCTGGGGCTAAATTTTTGGGGTGTTACAGTTATTGTCTCTCCCCGGTGACGCTATCACCGCCCATGTCTATGACACATGGTCCCGGCCACGGTGCGGTCACCCCGCGTCATCCACCCTTTCCCGCATTGCTGGGTCGACCCAGCCACCACAAGGGCATGGGAGGAGGCTGGGCCTCAGGCTGCGCTCGGGCAAGCCAGGCCGGAAGACGGACCGTGCACCGGAGAAAGTCTTGAAATTCCCCCTTTAACTTTCCAAAAGTTTACCAATCACCTTGAGTCATGAAACCCCCACAACTCCTCCATTCCAACTCCAATTTCGGTTATTATTCTTTCCAAATTCTTCTAAATTCAAGCCCTATCCATACAAAATACTTCCAAATCCTGTTGAGCTTATCTGATGCCTCGGTTGCGTGTTTTTGTGTCGTATGCGCGTAGGTTTTCCCGGAGTGTTCCACCAATCCAGTGCCTAAAACTACTTCCTGACATGCCTTTCCGTAGATCATGACTGCTGACTAAACAAAGCAATGGCAAGTCCATTGGAATCCCTACTTGATTCATGAAGTACCATTTTTTACAAACACCACCCCATGGCATGTCAAACAATAAAACTTGCATGTTTTCACTGCGAAGGAAACCTGATAGGATAGACACCCTAGCCAACTTAGAAGTAGAGCGCAAAGGAAATGCTCAAAAATCAACTATGATAAAAATTGATGAACTATTTGACAGTGTGTGTGTGTGTGTGTGTGTGAAGGTGTGGAAAAAAGGGTTTTGGAAAAAGTACTACATCATACTACGTCGGTCGGTTATGCTACCTCTAGAGCGGGGAGGAAGTCAGGGTGCCGTTGTCACAGTTTTCCTGGAGGTCCAATCTTCCACACGAATGACCGGGGTTGTGGGTGCTCAGGATTGAACACAGGGAAGTTTTGCCCTGACTCGCATGAGGACCGAGTTGATGTCTCATCTTGCCTAACTCCTTTTTCGTGCAAACACTAGATGTTGTATGCGGCAACACTTGGTCAAAACCGCTGCAAGGGATAGCCGAACAGTTACTAGTGTGCTAGGAGCAATGAGGAGCCAAGGGGGGTACGTGTCAGGAGGTGATGGGGTGTCCTTGGCCCTTTCTTAGTAGTTGTTTGGGGAAAACTTGGGTGGGGAAAGCTTTGAGCAAGTACGACCCATGGCAATGGGTGTTCCAGCCCAAACTTGTGAGGAAAGTGTGCACCTCTGGCTAGAGTATGAATCTATTCGAATAGTCCGTGTCCGTTGGTATGGATAAGTTATGGCTTGGTTTCAACAACTAGATATGTTATAAATTAAAATGAACATGAGTATGCATGTGTGGGTAAAAATGTAGTTTTGTTCGGTAGTAGATGCCGAGTGCCATGCAGGGTAAGGCCCTATGGTGGTTGTGAAAATATTGGTTGGAATGCCAGGAGCCATGATGGACGGAATGTCCGATGGCAGTTTTTGAAAGAAAATGTTTTCTACAATTTGAAATTGAGAACTAATCAGCCTTTGCATATGAAAATGGCAAAACACCCTAAAATCCACCTACTCCATGCATGTAGTGAGAGATGTTACCCTAACTCCTTATGGAGGAAGGTGGGCTTGCAGAGTATGTAGTACTCACCCTTGCTTTGTTGATGTTTTTCATAGAAAAAGTCCCTTGACCAAATCGTGTAGGGGTTACGTCTGCTTCCCAACTCTGCCTGTGGCATTTGGGCCGCTGTAAAGTGTTCGCTGCATATAATGGACCTCTCGCTACAAGTCCTCCTTCTGTGAGCCGTGGGGTTGATTACCTTTTGGTCTGTCCCGTTAGGGTGGATCTGTACTTACCTGATGTAAGAAAGTGGTTACCAACCTCCTAAGAATAGTAACAAGCACATTTTAGTCCCCGTAAGGATATGGGGCGCTTCACTTTTGCTGCTGCAGGCTCACATGCAACACAAATCTCGACAGCACGTCAAGCAATGAAGACAACAACGAACTCCAAGAATAGGCCAGTGGGCTGGAGAGGGCAAAAAGGACACCTCCAAGGAGGCCACCGCATTTGGAGACGTACCCTATCCAAGCTTTCGCCCTGCCCTCACCCAAAACACTTAGGGGGAGTGCCCGTTACCCGCTACCGAGTGAGTTGATAGACAAGACAACGCTGGGACCGCAGAGGGCTACGATTGGACACTCGACCTCCACTACATAGCCTGCGACCACTAGACGCTGTACCCTGACCCCCGCAGTGTCGACCCTGGTCGATGTGCCACTGACACCAGCACCAGCGGAGCCGGGGCCGTGCTAGCGCTATCACAGCCTGAGGTCGCCACCATGGGATGCGTGGCTAGTTCCATGGAAGCAGCGCCTAGCGCCGCTAGTGTCGGCGCCGTCGTAGCGTGAGGTTAACACCACAACGCTTGGCCAGCACCATGGGAGCAGCACCCACTACTGCCAGAACCCTAGGCCAACGCAGCGCTGCCAGACAACGGGATCCCTCCGCTCAAAATGACCAGATCAGGGGCCAAGAGGCACTAATCTAGCAAGGAGGACCCCAGATTTGGCTGCTGCTTCGCTAAGGCACAACCGAACGCCGTCAAGGACTTCACAGGAAGGAGGGAGGGTAGAACATCCGGTTTGTCACTCTTTTTGCCTCCATAATCTACAATAAGAACTTAAAGAGTCACAAAAGGCTGTGATTTAAGAACGAATAAAACGGAAAACATGAAGAGGATAGCTGCCCTGGAAAGAGAAACACAAACACATTATACTGTACATGTGCTTCACCTTTATAGTTTTCATTCTTAATGCACAGCCGTGTACCACGAGAGATTTCAAATAGTTTTGTACAGGTAGATAACAAGCTATGAACTTTAACTACAAGAACGGAAGTTAGTCGCTTGCATGCATAGCATAAGAACATCTAACTGAGATTATTTTTTCATTTAATATCTCATGATAGCTCACACAGCTACGGAACTTTATCTGATGTAATTATATATATGTGTAACACTGACCTGCTCTTCCACTTTCAATGCATTTATGAGAGATGGGAACCCTAGGTCGGGCAAAGCTGCCGGCCCACGAGTTGTTCCCTTCCGGACTGCCCAGATCCATAACAAAGGACCATGGATCTGGCGGTGAGTGCCCTAGATCCAACCGCAGGGTCAGCAATGCTCCACCTCTATCACTGATGAAGACACGGGAGGAAGGGGGACAGGGAGAGAAGAGAGAGAATGGGGGGTCTCCATGGACCGCCACCACCACTGGCCGTCATCGGCTGCGCGACGGCAGCCGTTGAGGATGGGGGGTGGTAGTGCAGCCTAGGTGGATGCATATGGGAGCGTGCAGTGGCCTGGGAGGGTGTGAGGCCAGGAGCGTGCAGCGAGGAGAGCGGGAGCTCAGGCTGGCATGGCCGCTGGGGTCGAGCGGGGCGGCAGGCTCACGGCCAGGATCTAGGGTGAGGGATCGGGATTTAGTTGCAGATTGCGCGATGTAGTGGGCGCGAGGGGCGAGGTCACTGAGCAGGGGCGGGGGCATGAGGGCACAAGGCCATTTTGGTGGTGCACGCCTCCCAACGTTAATAGGGTACTAGTAAGTTGCTCGTGGGTTGCTATGGTTTATTTTTTTTCAAATATTCTCCAAACGATTTTGATAATACTTAGCATAGACTTTAAAATAAAATAAGTTGATACACTTAAATTCCAATAACCTAAAGAACTATGCTTCATAATATACATATACCATAAAACCCAAACCAAACACACCAAAGGCAGGCACTTCCAACAAAAAAGGGCACCAAACTTGCAACGAGGTCGACGTCAAATATAGGGAGAAGCAAGCAAGGCATTGGAAAAGTAAAGAGAAGCCAAGACTATCCACATTCCTATCGCTCTATATTTTCCCTCTAAAAAGAATATTTTTGCCTTGCAAAATTCTTTTTCCCAAAACATTTTTTTCGCACTACTATCACTCTCTATATTTACTCCAAATTCAACTACCCAATATTTTATTCATCCACCTCCAACTACCTTCTCCTTTTTCCACACCTATATTATTACCATACAAGTGGGCCCGGTCTCTAGATCCTCCCCCTTCCCCTTCTCATCTCCGCCGCTGTTCCAACGATCAAGATTGAGCACACGCCTCCACCCTCCATGCGCTCTCTCTCCTCCCCCCATCTCCCTCATAGTCGTCGGCCACCGCCTCATCCACGTCCCCAGACCTCTCTGTCAGTAGCGCCGCCTCCTCCGCATCACCGCAGTCACTGACCAGCTCCACTGCCAATGATGCCCCACTCGCCCTCCTCCACTGTCATGGCCGGATCCGATGCCTCCACGCCCCACCTCTCCCATGGAGGATCAATCGGTCGACTCTCCTCCTTCCTCCTATCCTCTCCTCTCCCGGTCGGGTCTCCTCCTCCCATCCACCTCCACGGCCTTATCCGCGCTGGTGGCTCTACCTCAGCGCCGGCTGGCTGCCTCGTCTTCACCTCCCGTACCTAGCTCCGCGCCGGATCCACCTCTCCTTTGGTGCGTGGATTATATTTTGACCTCGAGGGAATACAATTTATTTAGTAATCAAATAAGTGATTAATTAATTTGATTGTGCAAAAGAAAATATATCGAAGAAAATTTAGATGTACGTTGATGAATATATTTTGAGCTGGAGGGATATTTAGTAATCGAATACTGATTTGGTAAGTGGCCATCAATTAGTCTCCACTATAAAAGAGCGAGTTTTCCAAAAAATCTTATTTTACCTAAGATGGACCCATCGTATCCCTCACGTTGTCCCCACTTCGCAGGTTGGAAAGGGGTGGAAAGGATCCAAACCCAATAGAAAGAAATGTTTTCACCCTTTGGTCTTTTATTTTCTCACCTCATTATGTACCTATACCCACATGTTACTTTCTTTGTTTTGGAATTAATGAGAAATGAAGGACATCAATCAAACATGTCTCCTTCCTTTTAGTTCTTTTCTTTCTTATTACCTGATTGATCTCTCACAATACATGTGTGTTGCACGTACGTCTACACCAGTACTATTTAATGTACCTTTTTCCTTTTCTTTTGTTGCTAATTTTCCCGCACACTTGTTACCTTTGATGGCACCTTCTCAATCCTTCTTCTCTCTCTCACGGATGGCATACCTGTCTTCTCACACGCCGCCACCGGATCCTTCCACGTCTACCTCGGCTACCCACGTATGCGTGTCTTATGCTCTGTTGTTGGCCGTCTTCCCCATCCTGTGGTTGCCGAGCCAGCTAGTTCCGTATGCGGCTACGCTCTGCGGCTAGCTGCCCTCTACACCCGGCCTCTCCCATGGCAGATCCACCACCCGTCTCTCATCCTTCGTCCTATTCTCCCTCTCCCGGTCGGGCCACCTCCTCCCCTCCTCCTCCATGGCCTTGTCAGCGCCAGTGGCTCCACCTTCTCGCTAGCCAGCCACCTCGTCTTCCCCTCCTGTGCTGGCCTTTGCACCGAGCCCTCCTCTGGTCTGGTGCGTGGGGCGGCATGGGATCCAGTCCACCTCCTCTTCACCTGGCGTGCACTGACGCGGCGCCGTGACGACAGCAGGCCTGGCATCAATGGCACATGAATGAAAGCCTGTTCAATCCGCTTCCTCCGGTGCCGGCCTCAGCGCCGGATCCGCCTCAATGCCTAGCCTTCCTTTGCTCTGGTAAGCAGTGTGGCGTGGGATCTAGACCACCTCCTCTTCACCTAGCGTGCAGCAGTGTGGCGTGGTGACGGCAGTGCATCCGACATCGGGGCACTAGGATGGGGGGATGAGAGAAGCGGCAGCGGTGTCCGGCGCGGTGGCGGTGGCGCCATCATTTAGGCCTCAGTGATGGTGCCATTGGGGCTATGAGGGAGGTTTCGGAGAGGACACTTGACAGACGGCCCACTCGATGGCCCATGAGTTGGTGAGGAGTGGCCCGTCCTAGCGCTATTGTTGGCGGTCGTAAAGTCACATTTTGACCCCAACATTTCATGTTAAAAAGTCACTTTTTGCCCAAGTTTCATATAACTTAACTAGTTCCACGAGTTGTGTACCAAGCTTTCATGTAGGAGCTCAATATCACCAAGGATGTGCTGAAAATGAAGAAAACGGCCTACAGCACATGTCAATCTTACAATGGCCATAATTTTTGCCTCCGGACTCCAAACTGAGTGAATCAAAACTCCATTTTGACTATCTCGATGATCTCTTCACAATGGTTTGGTCCCCGAGGCCACCTGGCCAAGTCACATGGCCGGCCAGCCATCAACAAGGCTGCCCTGCCTCCCTCTGCCCTCACTGGCAACTAGGACTAAGGGGCAAGTCGCCCAGCCCAAGGGACAGGCCGCTCGGCCCAAGGGGTAGGCCGTTCGGCCTACTACTTCCCCTAAACTCCACGTCCTTGAACCTGCATGCAAAGAAACATAAGAAATAAACAATCCAATAGTATACACAAGCACAGGGTGAATCAAAGGATCGGAAGGCCTCCACATCAGTTCATCAGGAAGATTGGTGAAGTCAACGATCCTTGCAAACACTTAGGCTACCAATCAACTCAAGACAAGTGGCAGCATATGACCACGCAGCCTAGGATGCTAGTCGCTCAGCCAAGTATCCCAAGCCTTCCGGCACGTGCAGCAACCGTTGTACCTGCCACTGAATTGGAGAGCGATTTGGAGTCGTGGATCTTCAAAGTTGGTGCATCCTATGGCCGCCCCTTAGTACCTGGCTGCCCGGCCACCTACATGGCCGACCGGCCTACCAACTGGCTGCCCAGCCACTGACTTAACCCCCTTACCGGCCTAAACTACCTATAAATACACCCTCTCATCCTAGACTATAAATACCCCCCGAGAGGTCATTAGGCAGTGTGTGGAAATGTGGTGAAGCCACCCTTAGCTTGTAAAGAGAGTGAGTTCCATTGTATCAAGGGAGAGTAGTGAGGAGAAGAGTGAAGGAGTGGGAAGTCTCTTTGGTTTTCTATGTCTAAGCTTGTATTCTCAGAGGAAGGATATTCAATCCTAGGCTTGATTAAAGTTCCTCGTTCTTTATTTCCTTTATATTTACTTTGCTCTACTTCCATTCTTAGTCATTTTTCCTTTTCAATTCCTAGAACCCTAGTGCATGCTTATAATTAAGTTGTATAAGTGTTTGCATGCTGCTCTGTGTTAAGCTTGCAGAGTAGTAGTGAAACCCTTGCTTAGATGTGGTGTTTAGTTTTGGTGTTTTACCAAGTGGTTGATGATCTATCCCACACAGATTTGGTATTGGTAGCCCCACCTGGTGACAGCGGGTGTGTGTCCTGTGTATCTTGACCCCATTGTCCGGATAGTTTCATTGACAATATAGCTGTTCTTGTTGAACCCGCATTTCTCATCTAGGTTATCAGCACTCTGGTGCCCGAAAGTGGTTCTTTAGGGTCAGTGTCTAAGTAATCCTGACAAGCAAAATACTAGTGTGTTTAGGGAGTTGAGTGCATATAATTGAAGTAGTGAACTTGCTCTACCCAGTTTATCCTTTACTTGCTGGCTTTTACCCCATTTTGTTCTGTTCTAGCTGTTCTTTGTCGTTTTACTTCACGTTCATCGTGGATTTCGATACCCTGAAATACTCTTGGTGAAAAGCTACAACAACATTTCCGTGCGCTTGCGGATTGATATCTAATAGGCTAAGAAACGCCAACAGCTATGCGCGGTTCCGGAGGACGATGCAGAACTGCTGCTTCATGTGTGTACTAGTAGAGTGCCCGTGCATTGTCACGGTTAATCTCTACAAATGGCAGGGTGTGCTGCTGTATATTTCTCCTCCAAATCCAACTGTTCAATATTTTATTCATCCACATTCAATTACCAATTTTTTCTATACAATATAATTTTACCACACACTCTCTTGCAAGTAGGCCCCATGCTCTAGAACCTCCCCCCGTCTCCCTTTTCCTCCGCTCCGCAGCCGCTCCAACCAGAGCGCGAACCCACGCCTACGCCCCACCTCTTTCCCCCACCCGACCCGCTCACCTCTTCTTCCACCGCCGTCAGACACCCCGCTCACCTCCTCGTCCTCCACCGCTACCGAACGCCTCGCTCGTCTCCTTATCCTCCACCGCCGCCGCCCGACCCGCTCACCTCCTCGTCCTCCACCGCCGCTGGCCGCCCCGCTCACCTTATCTTACGACCTGGCTGGATGCGTCGGCGGCGCGGCCGGATCCGCCTCCTCCACGGCCGGATTTGCTGTCTCCACCCCCCTCTCTCTCTGCCGACGGCCCCGACGATGTCCGTCACCGCGGGCTTCTCCACTGCCTCTGGCCGGCCCTCTCCTCCAGCAGACGACGGCGACGGTAGCGCGTCCACCTCCTCCGGCTGGCTGCGTGGCGGTGGCACATCCGTCGCCGCGGGCTTCTCCACTGCCTCTGGCCGGCCCTCTCCTCCAGCAGACGACGGCGACTACAGCGTGTCCACCTCCTCCGACCGGCGGTGCGGCGGCGCCGTCGGGGGGCCGCGAGGGAGCGCTGGCGGCGATGCCATCGGGGCCTGCGAGGGAGGGGGCGCAGTCGAGGGGAGCGAGAGAGGCTTCGGAGGCCCAGACAACCGTGGTGGCCCACGAGCGGCCAGTGACGAGCGCTGCGCGCCGAGCGCTCTGCGCAACACACGAGGACGCACGAAGTGCTGCTTTATAGGAGTAGAGATAAGAGAAGAGAGCAGAGACATCGCTCTAGTAACGAGGCACGGGAATGGACTTTAGAAAATGTGCCAAAAGGCCCAAATCTGACGGGGCGTATACCTGAGCTTTCTTTGTTTAGATAAACATGGGCCACCGGCCTGCTAGCCCACTAGTGACATGTACCCCCTTTCTGGGTGGGATTGGCGCGAACGGCGTCTACACCTTGGCGCGAACATCCCCACGTCTGCCTACGTGGCCTTCCCACAGATCTTGGCGCCATCTCCCGGTTCCCGCCAAGTCTTGGCGCCATCTCCGGCCCGGTATGGTAACCCGCCGTATGTACTGTAGTATATTTATATACATCCCACTCCTGCCTCAGGTAATTCACCAGTCACCACCCAAACCCTGCCACCCCGACACCCCAATCCTCGCGTCCCCTCCCCGAGATGGAGATGGACGCCGCCTCGCCATCCAAGAAGGCCAAGTCGTCGGCGTCTGCCAGCGCCACGCCGCAGAAGCTGAGGAAGGCCTCTCTGACCGACCAGATCCTGACGCCGGAGAAGGCCACGCAGAGGGCAGCGGCGGCGGCCGAGCAGATCTGCACGCCGGAGAAGCAGCAGGAGAGGCCAACTTCACGCGGCCGCAGCGTGGCCTTCTCCGTCAAGGAGGTCCGCCGAGCGGCTCTTGGGCTGCGGCGGACAGAGAAGGGAACGCCGGGGACGGCTGAGCAGACGGATGAGCTCGAGTCCGTCGAGCGAGAGCTCGGTGTCGGCGCTGGAGCCGACCGGAGCCCCGTGAAGCGCAAGCCCGAAGTCCTGCTGCCGGAAAGGTAAATATAACTCCGGTGTCAATTTCAGATCTTGGCCCATCACGTTTGTGTCCAGGATTCGAAACTGGTTTTGTAGTCCAGCCGTCGGCAGTCTTTACAAAAAAAAAAAAAAATCGCTCGCGTATGTAATTTTTGCACCTCGGCTGAGTTCAGATTCAGTGCCCCAAATTGGAATTTTAAGTTATCGCAGATAAAAGTTTGGAATAGCTTAAGAATTCTTGGCCAATTTTTAACTCACATTTGTGTTATGTGTCTATTGCTGTGTTCAGCTATGAGATGCTTTGTGAATTCTTCAATTGCCTGGAGAGCTCCACGCGGCTGCTCCGTATGAAGGGGTCAAAGGTGACCTTCCCCAACATCTGTGCTAGCATCCAGAATTTGTCTGAACGGTAAAAACCTAGTTTCATAAACAGTTATAGCATTTCTGCTGTGTTTGGATCGTGGGATTTCCATAGCTGATTTTTGTAATTCTTTTTGCAGGAGGTTCACCTACAGCCATCTTGCGCAGCTCAAGTACATAATGCCCGAGGCAATTGTCATCAATAAGATCCTTCTGCGCGATGACACAACATGCTGCATGAAGCCAGATCTTCAGGTAAACCTCCTGGTTGGTGCTGTTGAGAGCGTCAAAAGGCAACATGGGGAAACATCATACTCAGCATTGAGAAGGATCTTTAGGCAGAGGCTTGTGGAATTCTTCAAGGAGCATCCTGAGGTATGGAAATCTTCTATGCTTCGTACTTGATTGCTGATTCAACACAAGTGCAAGTTCTTTCTTTTTTTAAAACAGAATAGATTAGTAACCTATAAATAGTGTTAGATAGTGCTAGAAAAGAAGGCGATGATCAAGCATCCTTGCGCTTAATGCTCATGAAAGCTAGACTCATCGTTCCTCTGTTATTGAATTCAGGGAGGCGACATTCCAGAGCATGAGTTGCCACATCCTTTTAATCGAACAAGATCAAACATGCCCAAAGCTGCACCAAAAACTGTTCCTGAATCCATGTCATCAATCAAGCCATCTGATCTCAGTGTACAACAGTCTGCTGTGATGTCACACATGTCACAGTCATTCAAGAGAAGGTTTTCGCAAAGATCTCCAATCAGTTCTGCAACAGCTAGCACAACCAGCCCACTGAGGAAGGTTGACTCCGTGGTTCCATCACCATTGAGCAGGAATTCCCTCTTGAATAGGGAGGTTCCTTCTGCTATTGATGCTCATGTGGTAGAGGGGGATTGCCAGGTTGCTGAATCAATATCTGGAGTTTCAGAGGGAACCCCGGTGAAATTTGCCTCTACACCAGTGAGGTTAATGGCATACACACCAGACCTTAAGACACCAAAACGGCCAATCTCTGCTGCAGGTTACGACACACCGCCTCTGAATATGGTGAAGAAATCAGCTCGCACTAAGCTGTTTACAACTCCAACGAAGGGTGCAAGTAATATGCAGGGACAGAACCAAAGTGCAACCATTTCTGCTGTTGATAGCGATGATGAGTTACTCAGTTTTCTTCCACGGTCCCTCCTTCAATCAGTAAGTCCTTAACAATGACAGCATCAATTTCTGCAGTTGATATTTAATTATGATCAGAGAATGACATGTTTGTTTCTTGCAGGTCAAGCAGAAGGAACAGAGGGATTTAGAGGAGAAAGAATCTGGTTTTGCTGATAAGTTTAAAAGGCAGAAGTTGATTGCTTCCCTGCCGAGTATCTTTGATGTTATATTTCTTATCTACCAGTCAAGACAGCGGTCTGTAATGACAAAGCAGGAGCTGATTCACAAGATAATTGCAAGCAGTCCTAAGATTGTGGACAGAAGTATGTGTGGACCAACGGTTTATATCCTTGTTGCTTTAACTAGTGTCTGGCATGTGTATTGACATTGAATGACTACGCCTGCAGGTGAAGTTGATGAGCAGCTGACACTGTTGAAAGAGCTTGTTCCAGAATGGATCTCTGAGAGGACTTCAAGGAGTGGAGATGTTCTATGCTGGTAAACACACATCCTTTTTCTGAGAACTGTAAAACTCATGTTCGATGCATTTTCCCGTCATCTGCAAAACAAATACTACAATACTCTTGGCTAATCTTAATTCCCTGCCCTGTTAATTTCAGTGTTGACGCAACTTTGAGCCAGGCAGATATTCGACAAAGACTATATGCTGCTGAGTAGGAAGGATACCCTAGATGCCACAATCACCTTGTTTGGTAACATGCACATATTGTAAAAACAGTGCAAAGCCGGCAATTCACACGCCCAAGTATTGCTTGAGATGTGGTGTATGTACCTTTGGCATATGTATTCTGATAGAAACCTACCATATAAAATGAACATTACAGTGAAAGAATTCTAACAAAACTGCTATCGTCAACATTCCCATTTCTTGATCTGTAAATTCCAGCATTACTTCATCTGTAAATTCCATTGTCTGACTCTGACATATCTCGCTTGTGAAGTCAAAATGCTGCATTCTGCTGACACTGTTTAAGTGTTTATGTGTACTGCCTTGCTATGTTTTGGAGTAAATTGTAAGGTATCATAAGATTTTACTGCTGGATTTGTGAGCGAATATCCAGTTGTTGCATTTCCTTCACTTGATGTGAAACTGCAATTTTTAGCAGTCCGAAACTCGGATTGCAAAGATCATCCATTGTCAGACTCTGTTTTCACCTTTGAGGATGCTTCATACGCTTGAGGACGCAGGATTGTGACAAAGTAAACGGATGTGCATCTCCAAGTATCGGTTACACTTTACACTTCAGCATAAGGCGTTGCATATTATTGCCTTAAACATTTGCTAAGAATGGATTGAGATGCAATAATGCTTATGATAGTTGTTTTCTGTGTTCTCCCCTTATCAGAGCAGCAGATTAGATGAAAACTTTGTACGAATTTGGCTGGGTGCGGCTGCAAAGGCTGGATATTGTTCCTTTTTCTAAAAAATGTACATAATACTCTAGTAGTGTTGGATGCTTCATCTCGAAATAAAAAAGAGAGTACTTGAATTATTGGAGAAACAATAAATAACTAACCATGGTTTCAGAAGTAAAAAGTACATGTTTTCATCCTCTACTATGGTGAGAATGTGGGAGTTTTTCGCACTCGGGTAGCTTGCTCAAATGCATAGGCCATCTCGATAAGTCTGGGCTCGTAGCCCTTTAAACCTCCAAAGCAGATACCAAACGGTACTCCGAGTTTACCGTATCCAGCCGGTACTGTGATTCCCGGCATCCCACCAATGGCAAGAACACTATGTGCGCTGTAATTGGGTGTCACGATAGCATCTAGTTTGAGCTCCTCCATGAGCTTCTCCAGTCCATTAGCTGACAGTTTATTTAATTCTTTGATTGCGCTTCTTTCGGGGGCACCTATGCCATTCGTGTTCTCAGCTACCAAGAAGATAAACTGCCCGAATTCTTTGAGCCTCTCCTGTAATAATAGGAAAAGGAGTAAACTTCATTCCCTCGTTCAGTACTATATACTAGTTTTATCTTAACTTACTTTTTTTTTTTGCTTTGAGTTTAAAAAAATACACAGAATATATATCACATCACATAAAACTACTTTCATTAGATAAACCATGTAATATATATTGGTTGTTATTTATTCAGTACCGTAGGGGCTAATATATTTTAATTCTCTATAAACATAGTTAAAGTTAGATAAGTTTAACTTAGAACAAACATAAAAGAAACTTAAAGAAGTACAAGATTACATTACAGTAAAAAATATCACAAATAGTACATTTTAAAAGATGGAAGTCTAAATTGCCACGGAGTATTAAAAATGCCACAAAACACAGAAATTAGAAATCATACACATTCCAACTCATGGAACCGGAAAAATAACCCCCCCGCAACCATTCAAAGTGGCTTTGTAGGCAATTTTTGCTGATGTGGCGTTGGGCCCATATGTCAGAATCCACATCAATGACTAGCAAGTGGCAATGGGCCCCTCTTCTCACCCTCTCAATGCTTCTCTTTTTATCTCTTCTCATTCTCCTCCTTGCTCATGAATGACATAGCTTCCTCCTTCCTCAATGAGCACCCCAGCCTCCTCCCCGTTTTCTTATCGTGAGTCGCTACCTTTGCCAATTGACTATCGTTGTTGCATTGTATCGAGATCCTATTGTCTCCTCCTCCCTCCCTCCTCAAGAGCACAATTGCTGCCTCCTTTCACCTCCAATGAGCTGTCACCCTCTGCCTAAGTGAATGTGTCGCCGCAAACCTTTGGCCACACCTTTATTGGGCCCTATCAAGCCTAGCTTCAGCTACCTCTATGGCTAGCCATCGTCACCCCTACCCTTGAGCACTATTGTTTTGCCTTATCTGTCTACTAAGTATGCCATTGCCTCACCTCTCGGCTATGATTTCCACCATTTTGCCTCTCTAGACCACTCATGGATAGGCGAATTGATGCATCTAGGAAAGGCAATAAAGCTTCCACATTTGACGACTCACACAAATTCTCGTAGTTAGGGAGGAATGCAGTGAGCGGTGCTTGCAAAGGAGGGGTGGTAGTTGGAGTAGAGGGGAGAGGAAGATGGGGCAACGACTCAGTAGTGAGAGAGGAGGTAGTGAAATGACCAGTTGCCGTAGAAAGGGATAGAGCAAGAAGAAGACATGTAATATGATATTGCCCCCACTACAAGGCAGCAAAACCACATGTGAAACAATTTTTAATGGCTGCAGGGGGTGGTTTGCCTGGTTTCAAGAGTTAAAGGTGCATATGATTTCTAGTTTTGAGTTGGGGGTGATTTTAGGCCGCAACAAGTTTAGCGGGTAAAATGGACTTCACTCCTTTAAAGATCACTTCACATAGTTGTACCCTTTTATAAAAAGGAGTTGCTTTTGGTCTTTGCATTCAACATGCCCAATTTTAAGTTATATTCCACTTGATATATTACAAAACTTACACTTTGGAGATCACTTTTGTAAAAAAAAACTATACTTCTATTGTATTACCATGTCACAAAAGTACACATTTGTGCTCAATCTATGTCATAAATTGTACTTCTTTTTAAGAGGTGGGTTTATGATATGAAATGGCAATAAAAAAGACTTGGGACAATTGAATCATAGTTTTGTGAAGAAGATTCATGAAAGAACAAATTTGTGACATAAGTTACCAATGATAATATAGTTTTGTGAAACTTGTACTTATGAATGTTTTTATTATACTTTCTTTAAGCTTAGGGTTGTGTATATTTATGAATCCACTTCAACACTCTCTAATCTTGTGAAATATTGAAAGATTTTTTTGTTGAATTATACTTTGACAATAGATTTCCTCCTTCGCTAGTGATCATCTTTGTATATATAAAAATTAGTCTTCATTTAAAAAAAAGTATTCATATATGTTTACAAAATAAAAATAGAAACAGATGGTGCGGTTTATTTGACCCATGATTTAATCCATTAAGCATATAAGTTTTCCAATAATGTGTTGTCTTCATTCAGACTTACTTGACGTACAAAGTAAAAGATATCTTCAGCCAAAGATTATAGCCAGAAGTCAAAATATGCCCAAATTGAGAGCCAATGGACCGGCCTCGTTGCTCTCCTGGTACGATGAGTGATTGTCAACTAGAGCAAGTCCTCCGATGGACAAGAGGCCCTCCAATAAAGTGGAGTTTGAAGATGACGACCTTGATGAATAGAAGCAAAAGTCCTCCAATGAACTGGAGGCAAGGCTCGGCGTCAATCG
Source organism: Paspalum vaginatum (assembly GCA_030272315.1). Taxonomy (NCBI): domain Eukaryota; kingdom Viridiplantae; phylum Streptophyta; class Magnoliopsida; order Poales; family Poaceae; genus Paspalum; species Paspalum vaginatum. The sequence continues at coordinate 35,875,403 of CM059017.1, read as the reverse complement.
GTCATGGGAGCTCGGTACACGGAGGGGCGAAGTAGCAATGGTGGTATAAGTCCTCCGATGGACCGCATGGCAGCTCCGATGGACATGAGAAGCTGGGTGCATCTGTGGTGCTCAAATCTGAGTGTGTGGCACGAAGATGTGCGAGAGAGAGCTTTGGCGGTTTCAGCTCAAAACCTCCATCCAAGTTCAAACGAATTGGTGAGTTGGGCCATGACTCGCCAAGATAGAAGATTGGGCCAAGCCCAGCTCAGGAAGACGGAAGAATAAAGTTTCCTGGTTTCTGACTTCAAAACTGTGGCCACGTGGAGTGCATCCAATGATGGCGTACAAGAGAAGAAGGTCATCGCTCCATCACGGTAGTCCAAATGTATTATTTTCAATTCAGCCCTTCTGGGCATTTCTAGACTAGGTGTCTTAGTGTTAATTGGTGTCATTAGGCCAGGGCTATAAATAGACTATTGGGCTGTCTTAGATAGGTCACCTGGCTATTTAAAAACCCTAGGCTTAGCATTTGCATATAGCCAAGAGCTTAGAGTGAAAAAGGGGATTAGAGCCAGGTTTTGGTGAGCTTAGTGTTAATCCTTTGGATCAAGAGGGAGGATGAAGGGAGGTAGTATGTAGGAACCTTATATGAACTGATTTCCCATGTTAATTTAAGAAAGCTTCATCCACAAATCGAGTGCATTTGTGCAGCCCTCTTCCTTCCCCCTTTCTAATTTGGATTTTGGGTAAAACTCAAAGGGTTTTGGAGATTTTGGTTTTGTAAGTGCAATAAGGCTCCTTAGTGGTTTTGGTGTTGAGTGACAACGCGATTAAAAGTCTAATCTCCTTGTGAGATGTTTTGACAGGTTTCTACAGGTGTATTATTCAGTGTCGAATGTAATAAAATGAACTGTGATATATATATATATATATATATATATATATATATATATGAGCATGAATCACGCATGTGTTGAGTAATGTGGTTCTCACTATATATCTATCACACATTGATGATTATTGAATGTCTATTGTATATCTACTGACACAAGCAGTATTTCTAGTCACGGATTATTCATGTGTGGACACCGTGACATTACCCAAGTGCAGGACTTCACTAGTGTTCCTTTATTGATGCACTTAGAGGCACTCGGCTTTCATATTGAGAAAAGTGATTTGGATTCTATATCTTCCATTTGGACGTCACTACTTAAATTGGATCTCTCATATAACGAGTGGTGGATCATGAAAACACACTATTGCATATCAAAGCCAAGTATAATCAATATCAAGTGAATTGAATGGATAATGAGCAAATGTGCCCCCCTACATATTGAAGAGGCTTTCTAAATTGAAGTCCAACTATTTTGCTCAAAGGGGATTGCTCGCAAAGAAAAAAGCTCGGCTTGGCTATCCCTCTACCTATTAATATATTTCAAGACGGCATCATTCTTCAAGTCAAGACTCAAGTGGATTTCATCTAGATTTACATTTATCTTGAGTATAGGTATGCCGTACTATCAAGAGGGAAGCGAATCTTGGAAGTCACTAGTCAACATGTGCTCATAGCTAGTTTCAGAGAGTACCGTGCCATTGCATCTCGTGTAGTGCATATGGCATAGAGTGTGGCATATCCCTTGTGGAAATTACCCTGTCCTTGTTGTAAGAGCTCTCTGATTCTTTTCTTGTGCTTAATCTCCTAGTTAGGTGTATCTCTAATGAGGACAACACCTACACTTTGCTCATCTAGTGATCTAGGCTCAGTGCCTTAGCCTCTTGGTCAGGGAACCCCTCACCGAACTGTCCGGTGAGCTCTACCGAACTGTTCGGTAGAGGGGTTTGAACCCCAACGGCTAGTCAGCATCTACGGGACTGTCTGGTAGGGCTCACCGGACTGTCCGATGATGGTCTGACACATGCCGACGGCTAGTTTTGTGTGGGTGGGTATTTATACCCCCCACTCACCTCTGGTTGGGGTTACTGCTTCCCTCCACATCCATATTCATCCAGAGGCTCTTAGAAATACTCCCGAACACTCTCTTTGTGAGATTGAGCTAAATTTGTGAGACTCTTGAGTTGGGAGAGAATTTGTGAGTTTGTGTGAACTACATTGTGAGCACCTAGCTTCTGAGCACTGTTGGCAAGCATCTCCGGGAAGCGTTTTTGTTACTCTCGGAGGTTTCCTCCTAGACGGCGAGAGCGACCTGAAGGGCACCCGGCATGTGGGTGCCACTTCTCTTGTAGGTGATTACCCCCGCTCTTCGGAGCATTTGCAGTGAGCACCTTCATAGCCTTAGTGGTTGTGAAGGAGAGGCTGTGAGTTGAAAAAGACTCAAGCTCTTGGTGGGCGCCTCAACGGGGACGTACGAACACTTGCGAGTGTGCCCAAACCTTATGAATAAAATCCTTTGTCGTGTGTGCTGTGCCCCTGCTGGGAAACCCAAGCTTTGTGCTTGTGGTTGTTTTATTTACTTGCATTACACTATTTCTTCCACTATCTTTAGTATTTGTGTGCAAGTTTTCTTTGTGAGTGCAGTGATAAAGTGTTGCTGAGCTCATCATCGACATATAAACACATTACACAACTCCACATAGCTCGATAAGTACTTACTCGCATATCTACACTTGTGGGGTTTTGGTCTCTGTGTGACGCCGGACTATCCGGTGTAGATCACCGGACTATCCGATGATACCAGACTGTCTGGTAGGACCCACCGGACTATCCGGTGTGAGGGCTGACAGTTTGTTTTAAGTGGTGTAAATTTTTCAGTTACGCCTATTCACCCCCTCTAGGCGACATCAGGTTCCTTTCAATTGGTATCAGAGCTTGGACTCATCGAAAAGCTTCACCGCCGTGAGAAAAGATGTCGACACCTAGTGAGGTAACTTGTAAGCCACTCATGCTTGATGGCTCAAACTATTCTCAATGGTCAGCTCATGTACTTCATTTGCTTAGGACCAATGGTCCACTTGTGGAGCAAATTGTAGATGCAAGCATATTGCCTTCTAGCCACGAGTGGGATAACCTATGTCATGAGGAGACAATACATTTGCAACTCAATGCTCGAGTTACTAATTATTTGTTGAGCACATTAAGTCCAGATACCTCTAAGTGGCTGTTCCATGATTTCAAGAGATTTGAGGATGCCCATGAGATTTGGGCTACTCTCAAGAAAGTCTTTGCATGCAAAGCTCAAGAACAAGCAAACATATCAGTAAGGGACTCAGAAGAAGTAGAAATAAGCCTCTGTGAAAGCATAGAGGACAAGGAAGATCAATGAAGGCAGTAGATGCTGCAGTCACTGCAGACACTGGACTGTCCGGTATCAAACACCGGACTATCCGGTGTACCAGACTGTCCGGTACTTACTATCGGACTCTCCAGTGGTCTCAATGAAGCTGCACCAACCAGTGAAGAGCAGCGATGGAGACCAAGAGAAGAATCATGTTCACCCAAGTTCCACTCTACCATTTCATACTCACATCAGTGCCTCATGGGAGATGAAGAAAGTGAGGATGAAATGAGTGAGAGTGATGAAGAGGAAGATGAGGATGAGATAACTGATGAAGATCTTGAATTTGGGAAGCTAAGCAAGCAAGATAAATTGAGAGTAATGAAGCTTTTCAAGGTTATCGCTCGACAAAAGCACACCCTTGAGAAGCAAGAAGATCTCCTAATTAAGAAAATAGAGGATCTCAAGGAAGCTCAAGAAGAAAAGGAAGAGCTTGAGCTCAAAGTTACAAACCTGAAACTCAAGTGTGAAGAAAGAAAAGAATTACTAAAGAAGATCAATGAGAAGTGCTTAGTGCTTCAACAAGAGAAGGATGAGCTCCTAGATGAGAGTATGCATCTCATGGATAAATTAGCCTTAAGTGAGGTAGCACATGAGGTATTTGCCACGTCTGTAAAATCCTATGAACCTCTTGTGCAAAATAATTCTTGTTCTTCAATTGATTCTATTTTTGCTTGTGCTAACCCTTGCTGTTTAAAACCAAGTGACCCTTGTGTTGAGTATAACATTGTAGAATCTTGTGATGACTCCGTTGCAAGAGAAAATGAAAAGCTCAAGCAAGAGGTTGAAAAGCTAAAAGTGGACTTGATTGAGCTTAAGGGAAAGTGTTGTGTGCAACCTTCTCAAGATAGTGACAACATGGTGAACAAGCTTGAGGAGGGTTCAAACCGTGCACAACACACTAAGACAAGTATCAAGTCCAAAAGTGATGAAAGCACAAAAGCACAAGAGCAAGCCAAATCAAAAGGATAGAAGAACAAAGCAAAGAGGAGAAGCTACTGGTGCAAGGAAAAAGGACACAATGTTTAGGCTTGCCCAAGCCTCAAGTCCAAGGTAGTGAGCAGCTCTGGCCCACCGGACTATCCGGAACCACCTACCAGACTGTCCAGTGATATCGGACTATCCGGCAGTAAGGTGTCGGATTGTCCAGTGAAGCCAGTGGCAGCTCAGGCCACCAATTCCAAGGCAAGAAGACCTGCCCAGTCTCACAACAAGGTTGGAAAGGAGGAAGTCCATGAAATCAAGGCAGAGAATCAACCAAAAGGCTTCAGGCAAAGACTATGCTACAATTGCCGACAAAAAGGGCATCTTGGTAAGGATTGCCCATATGGTAACTTTACTCATCCCAACCTTGTCCGTAAGAAAACTAAAGTGACTTGTGTACCCAAGGGCTGCAGTGGTGAAGCTAAGGTGATATGTTCATCCAAAGCTCCCACCAAAGCTATTTGGATACCCAGGGTTTATTTGACTAACATTGATGGACCCAACAAGGTTTGGGTACCAAAGTATGCTTAAAAGACTTACAGGTACTTGCAGGATGCATTGAGGGTCTTGGCAATCTTGAGAAGCTAAACTTCAAGTATATTATTGTCTCAAGATGAACTCTTTCTATTTTAAGCCAAGACTTGGATTATCATAATACTCTCAACCTCAATGACATTTTTGGTAACATGTGCTTAATCAGATCCTTGAAAGCTTGGATATGTCAATTCTTAGTGTCTTGAACATGTCCAAGCTATTCAAGTTCAAATTCCACTCCTATCCTATACTTGTGTTCTTGTGATACGTTGACGGCTCTCTTTGTGGAGCATGTGCCTCAAAATGTGCAGGACCATGGGTTGAAACTCATGAGAGGAAAAGGAAATGAAACTTAGAAGATATCAAAACTCTTATTGAAAATTTTCAAGGCTCATCGGCTAGACCCACACACAGCTGGCACCAGTCTGCCGGCTCTACTGACCTACCAGTTCCACCGGTTGAACCATCGGTTCAACTGGTCGGTCTCTCCACCGGACTATTCGATGGGTGTCACCGGACTGTTCGGTAGAGGTCAGCCAAGCCGATGTGACTGTGAGCACACCTACATAATTGTTCATTCAACTATTCTATGTTTAGCCTATGTACAACTTCTAATCCCTTGGTTTGTAACAAAAACTTGAGCATGTGAAATTGGTTATTCTAGGACCATAAGCATGCATTTAGGGGGAGTAGAGTTATGCTAGGGCTCTGTACTTCTTACAACTCTATGTGAGTAAGATTGCATTTATTAAGAGGATGTTGAGTGGACCAAATCACTTGCATAATGCAAAATAAATTGAAGATGCTCCAAAATTGCAAAAATCAGGGCATATACCAAAGGTTCTTCTATTCTTATATATCTTATGAATATATTAAAATCAAAGCCAAGGTATGAGTTCATATATGCATTGTAAGTACTCCTAGGCCTTGTAGCTCCTGTGTGGTTGTTGGTGGATTGAGTGACTCAGCTCTAGAATGGATATTTGTTTGATACCTCTGAAACCTATAAAGTTGTCAAGTTAGTCTTGAGAGCTTGGTGCTTCAAATATGATAGGAGGTATGAATTGAATATGTCATCATCTATGATGTAATCCTCAATCTCTCTAACATTCTTTGTGGTATATTTCCTAAGGTTTGAGCTAGTAAAATATTGTGTCTTGTCATGAGTATGTCTCATGAGGCTTTAATGACATTAGATATTTACTTGATACTCTTGCTAAGAGGGCCTTTAATGCCTTAGTACGCGGAGTATGAGTCAATAATTCTAATCATCCTAAGCAAGGCATTGTAGTTCACTAGTATAGCAAAAATGGGATTTTTGAAAACATTTGTTGTTGAGATCTTTGTGATCAACCTCTCTTTATATGTGGTTATTGTTATCTGTGTTTGATTGTGCCTAACCACATACATTGAGATTTCTATGCTACAATTCAAAATCATTTTTCAAACAAATTTGTTCAAAGCTCATCTCATTCTACTAAATCACCCCTTGACCAAAAGTTTTAACAAAATGTGCTTTCAAAGACTTTTTACCTTCCCTGAGGTTTGTGTCCATAAAGAAATCAGCTATAAAATGGATATGGCACAAATTCTTAGATCTTCAGCCTCAGTCCAGCAAAATCACTTGCACTGGACTGTCCGACGCCTCCTACCGGACTGTCCGGTATATACCGGACTATCCAGCAGGGGCTACCGGACTATTCGGTTCACGCGGTTTCACCTCCCACCCGTGGTTCAAAGGGGTAACTTCTCATGTTTAACTCATACCTTCCTCCAAACCATTTTTCACCCATTCCAACCACCGCCCTTGCTTGAGTGGGGATCTCTTTGGCGAATTTGAGGAGCTCTTCTTGTTCCTGCATGGATTTGAGAAGTTTTTGGTGGGGATTGACCGCTGCTTCTTCGGGAGAATCTGATCCCACCAGCCTCTCCATCAAATTTTGCCCTAGAAACTTCTCTCCAAGGTACTTTGAACTCTTTTTTGCCCGATCTGTTTGCTCGGTGCAATGCTTGTAGTTTCCCTTGGTAGAAGTATTCCTTTTATGCATATCCATCATGTCCTAGAAGATCAAAATTTTTCCATGGCTGGTTTGGGAGATCCACTAACCCTAGGTCACTGGGCGCTACCGGACTATCCGGTTGGTGCCACCGGACTGTTTGGCGTCACCGGACTATCCAGTGATACCCAGAGGCCCTGGGTCAGTTGATCCTTTTAGCTCTAGATTTGTTCTATGAGCTCCCAGACTTGTTCCATACATTACTTTGAGTCTTTGTGACATATTCCTGTCAGAAATTCATGATCTTTACCAGTTATCGTATCAAATCATATCTTTTGCAATCCAAGTCTAATCCGAGGTTCCAAATCCATATCTTTGCTTCTCAGGGTTGTAGATGGCTGGTGAGTAACCCATCAGGCAGTACACCAGGGTAAAGAGGAAGGCCACTAAGCCTCACCCTCAGTCGAGCAGTGACACTTCTTCTCCCTTGGAGGACACCGGTGCTGGTGGTACTCATGGGAGAAGATCCCTCAGGTCGAGGCAAGGGCCATTGCAGGACACTCCACGAGGATAGATGCACATTGCAGATGAAGAGGTGGCAGTATAGACCTCCTCTGATGATGATATAGAGGATAAGACCTATGTGGTCTAACCCAGGCCTCATGGGAAGGGTCTAGCTCTTCCCAGTGATGATAATGAGGAGGAAGGAGATGATGAGGCAGAGGAAGAGAAGGAGAGAGAGGCAGCACCTCTTGAGGTTGAGTATGCTAGGAAGATGTCCAAGCCCAGCAGGCTGCCTAATAGAAAGACGGTAGATTACAAGAAAAAGGGAAACCTCAGTGAGATCAAAGACACCAAAAGAAGGGATTTCAGGAAAGAGCCCAAAAGCTCTTATGACTGGAGGTTTCACACTAGGTTTCAGGAAGATTTCTATGAGTCAGTGATTCTCTCTAAGGAACACCCAGTCATACTTGATCAATGGGTCGATTGGAAATACATGAAGGAAAAGAAAGACCCCATATTTGATCAGGTGATCGCAGCTTGTGAGAGGCAGCACATCCAAAAGGTCATGAGCTTCAGGTATGATTGAAACAAGGAGATCATCGCTCAGTTCTATGCCACAGTCTACTTTGATGAAACAGATGCAGATCTGAGGAAGTGGGCTATGGCATGCATGACAGAGGGTGAGACTTATTCCATCACATATCTTGACTTCGCTTTTGTGCTTGGTAGGAACAATGTGGATCTAAACAGGCCCAAGATTCACCTAGAGTAGTGTCTCCCTGACAGTGAGATGTAGTTCATGTATCCTCCGAACAATCAGGGAAACTTTGGACACTCACAGGGTCTTTACTCTTTCTATGGATATCTGAACAGAATGTTCAGAAAGACCCTAGCTCCTTGAGTTGGTGATGCTACAAATATCTCACACTGTGCCAAGAATCTGCTTGCTAGGATGAAGGAAGATGCATTGCCTTTTAGTGTGACCAATTTCATATGGGAGGAGATCAAGGCCATATCCTTTGACCCATATCAGAGTTGCACATATTCTCCCTTCATCATGGAGGTGATTGACAGAGTGATCGGTACAGCTTATATCAGTGACATTGAGCACCGGCCATTCCGTGTGAAGAAGGTGAAGCATCTGATTGTGTCAGCACCCTCAGTTGCACCTTCAGGCTCAGACCCACCTCTGAGTCAGCCAGCCCCAGTGACAAAGCAGCAGAGGCAGTCACCTCAGAGGAGGAGAGGCAGCGGGCAGTTCTCTAGTGCGAGGTCGAGGAGGAGCTCCTCACCTGTTGTGCAGGCTTTCAGAGCCATTATGGGAGCCCTCAAGTGCTACATGGCGAAGGACATAGCTGAGAAGTGAGAGATCCATCGTCGCCAGACCCTGACAAATAACAGGGTGAAGAGTATTAAGAGGAACCTCGGCATGCAGCCACTACCCTCATCTGACCGAGTAGTTGAGGATGAGCAGGAGACAGAGGTAGAGGAGGAGTTCCTGGAGGATCCCTTTGTAGGATACTTTGCAGATCAGGGATACGCTAGTGGAGCATCAGTTCCTCCTCAGTTTAGCTAGCCTCCCCAGTTCCCTCAGGCACCTCCAGCTTCAGGATCCTTGGATGCTATAGCTCAGTCTGCTGCTCAGTCACTCTTTGGGATGAGTGATGCTTTCACTGCTGGTTACTCAGGCTACTCCACCACCTTGGCTTCCTCGAGCTTTTCAGGATCACTACCTTTCTCCATGGGTCAGGGTTTATAGGGGTTCTCCATGGAGCCTTCTCTCAAAGCAGCAGCCAGTTCCAGTCAGGACCTCAGGGTGGCAGCTCTAGTGGAGGATGGGGTCAAGGCACTCAGTGAGCCCTTGAGGTACTTTTCTCCTTTTCTCCCGTCTTTTTGGTGCTTAATGACAAAGGGGGAGAATTGTGCATTAAAGCTTAGAGCTTGGTTGCAGGGGAAGTATCGCTTGGTTGCAGGGGGAGTATCAGAGATATGCAGCGGACTTAGTGCAGTAGAGACGGAGCAGAACTTGGAGGCCGCTTGCAGCATGTTTTATCTTTTCGATTTCCTTTCAGCTGTACTCTCTAGTTCACGAGTTGAACTCTTAATGTCATGTGTTGGACACATTTCGTGTAATTATTTCAAAACACTTCTATCTCCTGTGTGATCTGTGTGAACTAGATACATATTTGTGTATAATATATGCTAGTAGCTATATGCTTGTCTTTGTGACTCTTTGTGGCTTTGTGGTTTTGGTTTGGTCTGTGCAGATTGTAGCCACCAGACTATCCGGTGCAGCCTGCCGGACTGTCCGGTGCACCGGACTGTCCGGTGCACCGGACTGTCCGGTGATAGCTGCCGAACTATCCGGTGATAGGCAGTGGATGCACAACTAAACCCTCCTATGTGGTTCACTTTGTGTTTTCCTTTTTCCTGTGTGATTTTCGAATGCTAAGATATATGGGGAGCTCTCCTGGTACAAAATATGTGTTTTTGGGCATATGTGGCTCAAATTTCGAGTTTTTGTAACTCAAGCACATATTTAGGGGGAGCATACCAAATATCTAAGGATTCATGCATTTAATTTGACTATCTCTTGTAAGCTTTAATCGGGGTTGTCATCAATCACCAAAAAGGGGGAGATTGTAAGTGCAACAAGGCTCCTTAGTGGTTTTGGTGTTGACTGACAACGCATTTAAAGGTCTAATCTCCTTGTGAGATGTTTTGACAGGTTTCTACAGGTGTATTATTCAGTGTCTATGAATGAGCATGAATCACGCATGTGTTGAGTAATGTGGTTCTCACTGCATATCTATCACACATTGATGATTATTGAATGTCTATTGTATATCTACTAACACAAGCAGTATTTCTAGTCACGGATTATTCATGTGTGGACACCGTGACATTGCCCAAGTGTAGGACTTCACTAGTGTTCCTTTATTGATGCACTTAGAGGCACTCGACTTTTATATTGAGAAAAGTGACTTGGATTCTATCTCTTCCATTTGGACATCACTACTTAAATTGGATCTCTCATATAACGAGCGGCGTATCATGAAAACACACTATTGCATATCAAAGCCAACTATAATCAAGATCAAGTGAATTGAATGGATAATGAGCAAATGTGCTCCATCTACCTATTGAAGAGGCTTTCTAAATTGAAGTTCAACTATTTTGCTCAAAGAGGATTGCTCGCACAGAAAGAAGCTCGGCTTGGCTATCCCTCTACCAATTAATATATTTCAAGACGGCATCATTCTTCAAGTCAAGACTCAAGTGGATTTCATCTAGATTTACATTTATCTTGAGTTTAGATATGCCGTACTATCAAGAGGGAAGCGAAGCTCGGAAGTCACTAGACAACATGTGCTCATAGCTAGTTTCAGAGAGTGCCGTGCCATTGCATCTCGTGTAGTGCATATGGCATAGAGTGTGGCATATCCCTTGTGGAAATTGCCCTGTCCTTATTGTAAGAGCTCTCTGATTCTTTTCTTGTGCTTAATCTCCTAGTTAGGTGTATCTCTAATGAGGACAACACCTACACTTTGCTCATCTAGTGACCTATGCTCGCTGCCTTAGCCTCCTGGTCAGGGAACCCCTCACCGGACTATACGGTGATGCTCTGACACATGCCAACGGCTAGTTTTGTGAGGGTGGGTATTTATACCCCCCACTCACCTCTGGTTGGGGTTGCTGCTTCCCTCCACGTCCATATTCATCCAGAGGCTCTTAGAAACACTGTCCAACACCCTCTTTGTGAGATTGAGCTAAATTTGTGAGACTCTTGAGTTGGGAGAGAATTTGTGAGTTTGTGTGAACTACATTGTGAGCACCTAGCTTCTGAGTAATGTTGGCAAGCATTTCTGAGAAGTGTTTTTGTTACTCTTGGAGGTTTTCTCCTAAATGGCGAGAGCAACCCGAAGGGCACCCGGCTTTTGGGTGCCACTTCTCTTGTAGGTGATTACCTCCGCTCTTCGGAGCATTTGCAGTGAGAACCTTCATAGCCTTGGTGGTTGTGAAGTTGTGAGTTGAAAAAGATTCAAGCTCTTGGTGGGCGCCTCAATGGGGACGTACGGACACTTGCGAGTGTGCCCGAACCTCGGGAATAAAATCCTTTATCGTGTGTGCTGTGCCCCTGCTGGGAGACCCGAGCTTTGTGCTTGTGGTTGTTTTATTTACTTGCATTACATTATTGCTTCCGCTATCTTTAGTATTTGTGTTCAAGTTTTCTTTGTGAGTGCAGGGATAAAGTGTTGCTGAGCTCATCATCAACATATAAACACATTACACAGCTTCACATAGCTCGATAAGTACTTACTCGCATCTCTACACTTGTGGGGTTTTGGTCTATGTGTAACGCCGGACTATCCGGTGTAGACCACCGGACTATCTGGTGATACCGGGCTGTCTGGTAGGACCCACCAGACTATCCGATGTGAGGGCTGACAGTTTGTTTTAAGTGGTGTAAATTTTTCAGTTACGCCTATTCACCCCCCTCTAGGCGACATCAAGTTCCTTTCAAGTTTGCCTAAGAGTTAGCCCTGTTCTTTTGGTGTTTTAGACTTGCTATGATGTGGAGACTATGACTTAGATCATCTCAATCCTGCAGGATTGCCATGAGCAAATCGTCCTTGAGTTTTTCCCTTTTTTGCGCAAAGTTTCCCTTGTCCGCGAGATCTGAAATTCACTCTAATCCCGTGATCTTTTTCAGTAGATATTTTGGGAATAGCTTTGTAATGGAGCTAGGAAAGTCCGTGTAAAATCTCGTGAAGTTTGGAGAAGGATTTATAAAGTTTAGGTTTGAAGCTCAAGAACCGCAAACTCTACTGGACTATCTGGTGTCCACCGGACTGTCCGGCAGTAGTCACCGGACTGTCCGATGATTCCACCGGATAGTCAGATTGTTGTCCCTGGTGTGGTGTGCTTCGGGTTCCCTCACGAGATAGTCCAGTGTATTCTACCAGACAGTTCGTGCCACCGGAAAGTCCAGCAATGCCTGACAATTTGGGTTTCTTTGGTGTTTTGATCTCCGGTTTTTGCTTCGATCTCGCTTTTGAGTTCCTTGTTGTATTTCCATACTCTCTACTTGTTGTGTATCAGTGTATCAGTAAGACACATTTTGGTGTGGTGAGTGGCTAGCAAGATCCTTGTGCGCGAGTTGTTGCTCCACTTGACTTGCGATCTCTCCGTTAGGTCGTTGAGCCAAATTTCTTCGGCTGGTTTCTGCTAGGTACGTATTGTTCAATGGACGGTACCTAGTGCTCGTTTCTACTTCAGTTTCATGTTTTGTGTTGGGGTTTGAATTTGATTTTTTTACTGCTCCTAGTCGCAGTCTAGGGTCTTACACAAAGGATCTAGACACAAAAGCTCGGACTAAAATGTATGATGCTGGGACAAATGAAAGAAATGGAAAGGAAATGTTCAACCAAACCATACCTCAACAGGATGAGCATTGTTGAATGCTATTATTTCAGCAAGGGAACGAACCGGAGAGTATGCTAAGTCTGACAAATAAGCATTTAGGCTTAACTTGAACTCTGCCGGTAACGCGATCTGTTCACCATTGCTTAGAACATCTAATACGACACTAAGATTCGTTATGTCTATGTTTTCAATCAGTATTGCTCCACGCTCCCTTCAAAATGAAACAATGTACTATGTTAAGTATGTTACCAAATTATTTTACATAAAAGCTTATGTAAAGGATCATAATAACATCGTACGCCTAGATGATGCTCAAAAATAATTTAAGCAAAGAGGTAGAAATCGTTAATTGATACTCTCTCTGTCATAATTCACGGGTCGTTTGACTTTTTAACATTAAGTTTGACTTATTCATTTTATTAAATTTTTTTATGATTATCATTTATTTTTATTTTTCTATATTTTCATAAATATTTTGAATAAGACGAGTTTATCAAACTCAGTGTAAAAAAAATCAAACGACCTATAAATTAGGATGGAGGGTGTACTATTATAAATATATTAACTAATGGACCACGTGCATCATCTTTTTTTTAACAAACGATTAATGCAGGATCCAACAGTGGGTCTAACAGCTCCGCCCAGGTATCTAGATATAGCAATATATTTTTCATGTGAAATAAGTAAAAGAACATGGTGACCATAGTTGGTTGGGTTTCTTGAGGTGGAGTATGTCGATTTTGTTTCAAATCCTTGACTTCACGTTTGTGCTGAGTTTCACTAAGAAAGGTTTACAAAATACTCATGTTTGACTAGGAAGATATATATATATATATCCTACAAGCAGTATTTTAACTCTTACCTTCTTTAGATGGTTTGTACAACTTGTTATATATTTTTTAACTATATAATTACATGTATTTATTCAAGTTTAAAACGAAGTACCTTAATGTGTCAAGATGTTGATGGAAAACCATTTGTTGAACGGTCCCATTTGGGAAATTGAAGAATCCGTTAGGTATGCCAATTCGCTTGCCTCTTAGCCCGTCAATCCTCAAGAACTGCATATAGCCACCCCGTGGGATATATCCGGATGCTGTCTTTGTTGCTCTCGCGTCACGGGCATCGTAACCAACAATAGCATCCAACACTGTAACTGCATCAGATACCGTGCGGCATATTGGCCTGCAATAAGAGTAGTACAAAAATGAATTATGGTGATTTTTTTTCGTTCAATATATAGTTGCAAATCACAGTAACTGAAGCTTGATCATTTGATGGAAGTCAATTTGTATTAACCTAATATAATCAAAATGCAAAGTCAAATACTGAATCTTGATTCGTCAGTTGTGTTATGGAGTCATGGAGCGCTCTGTCATAGTTTGCAAAGCGGTTCTGAAAATGAGCTACACAGTATCAAATAAAAAAACGGTGCTTTGATTGAAGTGGTTTGAGAGGATTACGGCATGTTCAATTCTAAAATAGATTAGAATCTCCTGCAATCTCTCCGAATCCACCCATATCTTTTCCGATACATGAGTTGCCAAATTAGGCATCGGAGAGTACCAAGAATGGCGCATCTGATCTTGGGCACACAATGCAATACAGAACTTGACTGCTCTCCGTAGCAAGTTGGAGATGTAGACGGTCAATGTCGCCAATCACTCACCCAATTGTGTCTTGCCTCGGAGAAATGGGGATCACACCAGCCCGGCTGGTCAACCCGACCGTGGGTTTGATCCCGACCACTGAGTTGAGCGACGCCGGGCAGAGTATGGAGCCGTCGGTCTCTGTCCCGAGCGTCACCGCCGCCAGGTTCGCCGCCGCCGCAATCGCTGAGCCGGTGCTCGACCCACAAGGATCCGCCGACAGTACGTAAGGATTCTACACATCATCTCACACGCCGAGCGGAACAAGACGTAAGGCAGAGAGCACTGAGCCGCCGTACGTTGAAGCGGAACGGCGAAGGTAGGGCAGCTTACCCGGCCCTGGCCGCCGCGCGCGCTCCATCCGGCGGTGCCCTCCAGGCTGCGGAAGTTGGCCCACTCCTCCATGTTCGCCTTGCCGAGCACGACGGCGCCCGCCCGGCGCAGCCGGCGGACCACGCCGGCGTCCCGCCGGACCACGGACCCCAGCAGCGCCAGCGACCCGGCCGTCGTGTTGAGCCGGTCGCGGGTCGCGACGTTGTCCTTGAGCAGGACGGGGACGCCGTGCAGCCCGCGGCCGCAGGAACGACCGGCGCGACGCTCGGCGTCCGCGCGCGCCGCTTGCCGGAGCGCGTCCGGGTTGGCCTCGATGACCGCGTGGAGCAGCGGGTTGAGGCGGCTGATCCGGTCCAGGTAGAACCGGACGAGCGCCGTAGATGTCAGGCTGCCGTTCTTGAATCCCTGGTGGATGGATTCAATGGTGGCCTCCTCGATCTGGAAGTCATGGCAACCGCCGCCGGCGACCACGAAAACCAGCACTGCAGCGGCGACCACCAGGCGCCGCGGAGCCATGCTGGGCCGGTGCTTGTGCAGTACTAGTGTGCTACTTGGGTGTTCCATACTTCCATGGCATTGACCAGCGGCTGTCTGTTTGTGGTTCCTGTTCGCTTGTCAGTACCCTCTGATCTTTTCCCCAGAAAATGGCCCCTTGCTGAGAAGTGAGAATCATTGGGTGTCAGGAGTTGAATTACCAGTCCACTTGTCATGCTTTACCAGTGTGGTAAAAAATGGTCAAGTGTCTGTGTATATGATTGCTGCCATTACTAAGCAGGAACCAGGAAGGCAACAAATGATCCTAACAATCTGAATGACAAACATTTGCGGTACGATAATTTACAATCAGCATCGCTGCAAACTTGCAAAGCAAAAATCAAGGCACTGTTGCCAGCTCAGAAGAACATGTTCTTCTACTGCTGCTTGAACATGGGAGGCTTTCGCACTTTGGTGACCTGCTCAAACGCGTAAGCAATCTCTATCAGCCTTGGCTCGTAGCCCTTGAGCCCACCGAACGTTAAGCCGAAGGGTGCTCCCTGCTCGTCGTAGCCCGCAGGAACGGCGATCGCGGGGAGGCCGGCGACGGCGAGCACCGTAGCTGAGCTCGAGTCCGGCGCCACCACCGCATCGAGCAGGTGTTGCTTCATCGTCTTCTCCACGCCGTTCACTGTCAGGTCGTCGAGCTGCTGGATCGCGGCCTTCTCTACTGAGCCTATGCCGGTGGTGTTCTGGGACACCAAGAAGATGAGTTGCCCAAACTGTTGCAGCATCTCCTGCGCCATATTCATGGTTCAATTCAGCCAAACCGTAACTAATTATTCCACCATGCATCTGCATTTCTAGATTTTGTAGAATTCGAGGGATCGATCAGAGCCGCTAACCTCATCCGGATGTGCATTGTTGAATGCTATTATTTCAGCCAGTGAGCGAACTGGAGAATATGATAAGTCAGACAAATAAGCGTTCAGGGCTATCTTGAACTCCGCTGTCAGCGCAGCTAGCTCACCACTGACAGTGGCGTTTTGTATGACATCCAAGTTTGCGATTGCAAGGTTCTCTATCACAACCGCTCCGTTTCGCCTTTCAAATGACCAAATTATATGTAGGAAGAGTATAAATTAGTACTAGCTGAGACTGATCAATGTCAGTATTTTTAGAATATTTTTGCAATAACCTTTTGAGCCTGCTGAGTTGAGAGAATCACCTAAGAGTGTTGAGATGCTGCTGGTACACCATCTGCCTGACAGTTCCATCTGCGAAATCGAATAACCCTTTCGGAACGCCTATTCTCTTTCCTCGTAACCCATCAGTCTTTAGGAACTGGGTGTACCCACCATTTGGGATGTACTTGGACGCTGCTCTCGTAGCTACGGCGTCGAGTTCGTCGTAGCCCACGATTGCATCAAGCACGCGGACGGCATCGGCCACTGTGCGGCAAATTGGCCTGCATTTGAAAATGAAAACTTTTACTTCTATATTTTTCTTTGTGTTGCAATACTGAATAGGATCATCAACATTGTCAATGGTTATCATGGATATATATGTTGTTGTATATAGACTTACCCAACTGTGTCCTGCCTAGGAGAGATGGGGATCACGCCAGCCCGGCTTGTCAGCCCCACCGTGGGTTTGATTCCGACGACAGAATTCAGCGAGGCTGGGCAAAGTATGGATCCATCGGTTTCTGTTCCTAGTGTAACAGCTGCCATGTTTGCCGCTGCTGCGATCGCCGGGCCTGTGCTTGACCCACAAGGGGGCGACGATAGAACATAGGGATTCTACATCATGTACATGTATAAACAATAGGTTAACTCAACATGATACATGCTTTACAATCGTTGGAGTAATAGTAATTTGGCAAAGCTAAAGACTTGCAATTGTATATATTTCAAAAATTTTGTAGTAAATGATCAAACAATGGAGGAGGTAGTTAGCTTAAAATTTTCTTCAGATATGGATAATAGTTAGCTCAATAGTTTTTGACAACTAATCTTATATGCAGATTTTATTCAAGGCAACACATTGGATAATATTTTGGGTGCTGTTACAAAAGGAGGAACAAGATTTTGTACGAAAGGCATGTTGTACTTTGGACACCAAAGTAATGGAGATTTTTCCAGATATGGACGGAGGTTTAGCTATAAACATTGTTAAAGCTCTTTTTCATATCTTTTTTAAGCATCAGTTCTTCAAGAAATAAGTACTATATTTGCTTTTACTGCGGATGCGTCTATTGTAATAATTAAAGGCTAAAGCATCTGTATCGTCCAAAAAGTTAGCTTAAAATTTAAATCACCTTGCCCTGCCCGCCGCGGGCGCTCCACCCGCCGGTGCCGATGGCGCTGCGGAAGTTGGCCCACTCGTCCATATTGGCCTTTCCGAGCACCACGGCGCCCGCGCGCCTCAGCCTGGCCACCACGCCGGCGTCCCGCCTGACCACCGAGCCGAGCATCGCCAGGGACCCGGCCGTCGTGTTGAGCTGGTCGCGCGTCGCGATGTTGTCCTTGAGCAGCACGGGCACGCCGTGCAGCCCGCCGACGTGGCCATCGGCCGACGACGACCGCCGCTCGGCGTCCGCCTCAGCCGCCTGCCGGATCGCGTCGGGGTTGACCTCGATGACGGCGCGGAGCAGGGGGTTGAGCCGCCTGATCTGGCCCAGGTAGAACTGCACGAGTGCCGTCGAGGTCAGGCTGCCGTTCTTGAAACCCTGGTGAATGGCGTCTAGGGTGGCCTCCTGGAACTCGAAGCTGTGGCAGGTGCCAATGGCGAGCGCGAGGATGGTCGCGAGCAGCAGAAGCTGGAGCCGTAGCCCGGCCATACTCTGACTGACTGCTCGATACTCTGCGGTGAGCATGGTGGGCACATGACTCGTCACTGATATAGTAGAACTCTGTTTCGTTCTTCTTCTTTTTTTTTTTTTGGCGAGGTCTGTTTCGTTCTTCAGTGTTCTTCCATTTGGCAGGACATGAACATTGTTGGACCTATTCCATGAGGATGCAGATGCCATGTAGGAAAACGTCGATCCTCCTCTCATGAGCTTCCAAAAATGAAGTGGTACCCATGAGTCACTATGATATAGTTAGAAACTCACATTCATACACCACTTGGTTGTAAAAGCAATCGGCACGACATTCAAACAAATCAGAACAAACTTTCTTCTTAAACTAGACCGTGAAAAAAAAGCATATATATAGAGATTTAACGTGGGAATTGTTTCAACGAAAATCTCTCGCACATACATAAGAATTTGAACCTAGAACAAATCTATCTATCTACGTCTACACACCATAAAAAAGAAAATTTTTTAATACTATTTTTCATCCAACGAAAACATGTATACTCCTCACGTTGTCCCCATTTCATAGGTTGGGAAGGATTGAAAAAGGGTGCAAATAGTCCAAAAATGGTAGAAGAAAATTGTTTACAGTCTTTTATTTTCTCACGTCATCATTTTGTATCAATAGACCCAATAATTTCCTTGTCTTTAATTAATGAAAAAAACGTCAATCAAGTGTCCATTAATTTCTTTTTTCTCTTTCTTTTTTTTATTTTATTTCATGGCTGGTCAACTCTTTTTTTCCTTGATGCCTTTTTCCATGTAGCCCCACCGACTATGTAGTATGCGATCAGTTCATTGTGTGCCGCGTGCGGCACATCTGTCTAAGCTAGTAATGATAAACAAAAAGATTCGTGTTGCCTTTCCAACGAATTAAAAGAATACATGCGTTCAAAAATTATAGCGTAAAGATTGTGATTGGTTACCCTACATAGCTATCCACCTATTTTTGTCGCAGAAAGCCGATGGGTAGTTAACAGTAAAACAACAAGTACGGATCCTAAAATGTGTAGTTACGTGGGCGTGGCACCTAAGTTGACCTTAGAACTAGGGAGATTACGACAAATCATCAGGCACTAGACTGTTTAGGACAAAGACAGATCAAATTCCTCACCGCCGATCGGGTCGACTGGTTGCAAGGAGTCGACGCACCGTTATTACATGTAAAAGCATAATAGATAGCGATGAAAGCCCTCTTAATCACATGATAAAGCAAAGCACGCACCATGTACAAAGCGACAGGCCCGACCAGAAAATCCTGACACTTAGGGCATGTTTGGATTCAGGAGCTAGTCACTTTAGAAGCTAAGAAACCAAACACCAAGAACTAAAATAGACTAAAATGTTTTAGCCCCATTAGCTCCAAGGAGGAGCTAAAAAGAACTAAAGACCCCTTTTCCCACCCCTACACCCGGTCCTCACACTCTCTCTCCCCTTTTTGTCTCACTATCCTACTCTCCCTCTTCCTCGCGCCGCCATCCCCGCCCCGCCTCGCCTCTTCGTCTGCCTCGCGCGGCTGTTCGCCTCGCTATACGCCTTGCGCCGCCGGCCCCAATTCGCCTCCCGCCATCGCCCCCGCCTCGCCTCGCACCGACGTCTGCCGCCGCTACCACCACAGGAGCTCGCCAGCAGTAGAGAGGCGATAGGGCGGCGGCGCAGATCCGCGGCGGCGACGACGTGCAGAGTTGGGGGCGGCACCGGCCAGCGAAGGAGTCGCGACGGCGTGGGTGGGCGTTGGAAGAGAAAGGGAGGGGCGGCATCGGCGCTGGAGGAGAAGGGGCAGGGTGGCGCCGGAGGAGATAGTGGGGGAGGCATAGGTCCATGCCGTGCCTTCTCCCCACCGGATCCACACGATGCTGAGCCTGGAGGAGGAGCTGCCAGCGGGAGGAAGAGGCGGGGACGGCGCCTGGTCGTCCCCAATGAGGCTGGGCGTAGGAGGAGGCCAGCGGCGCCCGGATCTGCAACGGAGGCCAGGAGGCGCTCGGGGTGGCACTCTGTCCGCCGCGCTCGCTGCTGGTCCCCACCGTGGGCGTCCTACTGCTCATCCGCGGCGTCGAGCCGTCGACGGCGGCATACTCGTCCCCACGCGCGGTGAGTATGGCGATGGCACACTACTCGACTGCGGCGGGTGGCGTCGGTGGGAGGTCCGCAAGTGGTGCCGGCGCGCACGCGGCCGAGGCGACCCACGGGAGCTCGTGCGGGCTCATGGGATCGTGGGATGGAGGAGGCATGGGATGGAGGGGGCTTGTGGGGAGCGGGGACCAGGGAAGAAGGAACGCAGACGCACTGGGGGTGGCATTTTAGTCATTCTACACAGCAATAAAACCTTTAGCTCCTACTTTACTCACTGGATCCAAACATGGGTGGCTAAAATTTAGTCACTGGTTTTCATCACTTTGGTTTTAGCTCATTGGATCAAAACGTGCCCTTATACTAGGGGCCAAACCAAACCAGTTGACCAGCATCCTAATAAGCGCCAAATTTGACCATCAGAACGCCCCTTTCTCTGGGCCAAGCCGAGATGCATGCCAAGATGTAACGCGATGAATCACATATCATGAAAAGCAACGTGTACAATAGAGATGGAGCACAAAGTTATGACGACAAATAACCTAATCATGTAAGTGTCGTCGACTGCCCCAAGTCGATTAATTTTGTGGAAGCGTTGCTAGATCTATTATCATAGCCTGCTATCTCGTATTTGCATGCATAGATAAAAACGGATCAAAAGCTTCTAACAACCTAGCGTAAAGACAAAAATCTAAATATTCAAATAACTAGCAGACATTGCCATAAAAAATGCTTTAGTACAAAGCCCGCCAAGGATTAAGCAAACACCATGCTGTCCTAACAGACCCAAATGAATCTATTAGAGCGGCATTGCCCTTACCTCTACAGAAAACCTAGATCAACAGGGTGACGATGCACCAAAATTTTGATGGATTGTTGATCATTTACAAGTTACACGCTCATGTACATATTTACAGCACAAATGCTTGCTGCTAAAGAAAACTAACTAACCTAAACTGACTGGACATAACTTCTACATAAACTGGGCCTTTCGAGCGGCCCATTCCTTGAAGATTTACTCCCTTTCACTAACCGGACTCACTTCCTGGTCCTTATCCAAGATTTGATGCCAACACTTTATTGAGCCTAATGCAAGCTAACCCATAAGTGGATGCAAAATGATATTATTTGGTTGTCTTGCATATGTTAAATTATCTTGGATGATGACGTGGTGGTGTAGGGAAAGGCGGGAGGAGGTGATGGCATTCTAGCCATGTGTACAGTGCAAGCATGTGCCGTCTAACATTGAGCTTACCTATTTTACTGGCTATATTTCAAATTTTATTTTATCTCTAGCGTTATACACATTCACATCTGTATGTATGTTTT
Organism: Paspalum vaginatum; assembly: GCA_030272315.1. Lineage (NCBI taxonomy): Eukaryota > Viridiplantae > Streptophyta > Magnoliopsida > Poales > Poaceae > Paspalum > Paspalum vaginatum. The sequence goes on along the minus strand of CM059017.1, from coordinate 35,853,967 downwards.
AATAACATCAGCCTAATACGCTACACTTTTAGATATCAAACATTAACTAATGCAGCCCATAAACCTTTCTTTTAAGGACTATACAAGTCTACATAAGGGCCTCGAAAAGTAACTAGAAAAACTGCACTGCATAAGCATTCTTCGTGAGAAGTAATTCTCTAATAGAAGTAAATTTTATGATTGAAATTAATCTTGCAATAATTTAATTAGATAAAGTCTATAGAGAAGTTGATTCAGTATTGGAAGCTCCTCTATTTTTATTTTTAAGACTTAAATACCTACAAATTAATACAAGCTTCATAATCGTTGAAAAAAAAAGAACCATCCATCGAGCAAAATCTAATAGTACCATATAGATTGGCCTGGTACCCAAAAAAGTGGGACCATTATTTGAAATTTATTTTATTACATCTCCTTCTCGGATCAACATCCACAAATAATTAGTGGAGAATGGTATCAAGTAACTCAATAATTAAATTTTCAATACATTCATTAGTCTTTGTTGCTCGGTTGTCACTAAAATCACTTTTAAAATATGGCATGTAATGCTATGATTTCTACAACGTCTTTTTAAAAAAACCATTGGAGTAGGCGAAGCCCTAGTTTGAGGAATAGTATGATCATCCTACTAAAATTCATTGGATAGAGTCCTTGTGGATTAACTCAAACCAAATACTCCAGGCCTAGTTTGGGTAACTTCGGATTGAAGGATATTGGAGTGGATTGGGAGAGATTGAGGAGGATTTTGCTCTACTAGTGCATTAACCCGTGCTCTCGCACGGATAGAGTTAGATCAAACAAAAATGTTTCCTTCTGTAGTAGTTGAATTTGGTTTTATATATATATATATATATATATATATATATATATATATATATATATATATATATATATATATATATATATATATATATATATATATATATATATATATATCTTGTTAATTATTTTTTAAAATGGCATATGTCGGTAATTTAGATACATAGTTGTTTGGTATAGTTTACCTTTAGCAAAAGTCAAAGACAGGTAATTTTGATTTAAATTCAAGTTATTATTTTATATTATCTATCATAACATAGATATAAATATAAATACAAAAGTTTTATTATCTACCATACTACAGAGGTAGGTAATTTGCTGCAGTAATAATTTCTAGAATTTATATTTTTGTAGTGCCTTGTAGGAATAAACATAAAGGCTCCAATTGATTATATCAATTTTTCTACTCTTTTTCATATTTTAATACAATAATCTATAAATTTAGAGGGGTAGACTATTTTTTCATAATAACATAGGTGAATAATTTAGGCTTAGAGATATAGTATGTACTGTATATTATTTTTATAACAGTATAGATGATTTTTTTTTTCTTGAACATGTAGAAAAGAGGCATATGCTATGTTAGTCAATGTTATTTTAAGATTATAATTTCTGTGCGTGGCCGTAGAATAATTTTTATGATGGCATACACGGCTAATTGAAATGAAGACTGGGTGCATATTAGCTTAGTTTTTCAAAATGTCAAACTGTTGTTAATTAGGCTATAGATCTAGAGTTTATTTTAATTTTTTTCCATAATGACGGATGTGGGTACCTTTTTTAGATATAGAACCGATCTAATTAAGGCTACTATTGTAAACCGCAATTAGAATTTACCAAATCGATGGCAGTATGTTTCTACAATAATTTTGACATGACCAAGAACATATTGATAGAGGGACAATTTATCATTTCATATTTGTAAATATATTCTTTATAGATCCACATTCTTATGTTTGGCTATCGTAGTACATATATTTCTTTTGATATACAATGCATGTGATTAGCTAGGGTGTTTACCTTTGTTAATTGGGAAGCTAAATTGAGGTGTGCTTGAAGCTTTCGTCTTGGTGTACAACCTGGGACAGATGATGCAAGGTGCCTTGTGCCTCGATCCGGTGGCACCCTACACCCGGGCGCGGTGCAGCAAATAGCTCCCGCTGCCTCCCTTGACTCCATGCATGCCCCACAACCTGACCAAGAGAATACAATCTGCAGTTGCCACAGCCGGAGACAGTAGATGCAAAAGAAAGAATGTGATCATGCATGCCGTAGGAAGATCAATATGTGACCGGGGAGCAAGCTAGCAGATGAGGAAGAAATAGCGGGATATCTCTAGCTGGTGAGCCGCTGTGCCGAGCTAGATGGTGCCACCGCCGGTTGGTGGTGATGAGGTTAAGGTAGCTGCGTCGGGAAGAGGCTGCTGGTGCTTTGGCGCTTTATGTAAGGTAGGGCGGCTGGCTTACGTAGGGGGTTGTGTAGATTAGTATCCAACGGCTATAATAATTACACATTATAAATAGATGGCTGGATGTTTTATTTTTTTCTGAGAATTTCTAGGATTTCTCTATTTTTCTAAAGCCTTTCGTGGGAATTAACGTGAATGCTCCGATCCAATTAGTAATAGTGAAATTGTGGATTTAAACACACTGTATTCTCTCCTAATCCCCTCCAATCCCCCACCATCTGATGTTACCCGAACTAGGTCTTAATAAATTTGGGACAGATTTGTGTACCAATCCATTTCCCATTAAGAAGAGCTGTTTTGTAGAATCCCTGAACAGCAGAAACGTTTCACGAGAAATGCAGGTATTTCTTATTTTGATAGAAGGAAAAATAGGGGCAAAGCAACATCACACATGGGTGCAAGTTTCAGTTCCGAATAATAGGGTTACTAGTTACCGTTTTAAATTCTCCGCAACCTAGTTTGAACCCAGGTAAAGAGAACTAGGGAGGTGCACTTCACACATGTAAGTGCAACAAGGCTCCCTAGTGGTTTTGATGTATTGAATGATAATGCGATTAAAAGTCTAACTTCGTGTGAAATACTTTGACAGGTAATCACAGGTTAATCAATTGTGTTCTAACAAGAAAGAATGTATTTTCATGTATATATCTAGTGATCAAGCATAAATATTTTCATATGTTGAGAACCAAGGGCGTTCATTGTATACTATTCCCATGTTGACACTAATGGACCTATATTGGATATCTATACTTGAGGAAGTACATTTGGCCAATGATCAACTCATTGTTGGATATACTCATGGATCATCACATTGGCTTTATCATTGTTGCATTTGTTCACTATGATTTGGGCACTCACTCTGTTGGTTATCTTACATATATGTCATGGTGAAAATGGTTCTTTTCAGTTGAATGCATTGCCTTTGTGTTGGTTGTCATTGGGTTCCTATTCTTGACGCACTTTGAGGCTCTTGGTTATCACATTGTGGAAAGTGACATGGATACCATTTCATTCATTTGAATGACACTATGTTGATTGAACTATTCACAAATGACAAGTGGATAATCATGAAGAATCCTTATTGCATATCTCAGCTACAAAGAGTTAGAAACACTAACGAGCTTATTTGAGAATGACTATAGTGATATTGCCAATGAAAGTGCTACTCAATGTTACATCAAACAAGTGAAAGTGAGCTTCAATTATATATCAAGCAAACAAGTGCTAAAGTGCATTGCAAGCAAAGAAAGAGGCCCCTCATTTATTTGGAGAAAAAGAAAAGCGGTTCAAGCTCAATTTTGAAGATCATATATATTTGCTAATTTATCTCTTGAGTATAGGAACCGTCGTACTATCAAGGGGGGTCCAACATGAAGTGCTACTAGAATCATAAAGCTCACAAAGTTCATTCATCTCCACACATACAAATGCCCTAGCCACAAAGTCTCCATTCATATTTGCTATGCCCCATCGGTGGTCCAGCTCAGCCGGTCGGGCACTCTGGAGCCAGTCTGCCGGCTCTGCTGGCTGACCGGCTGCTCAACCAATTCAGCCGGTCGGGCACTCTGGAGCCGGTCTGCCGGCTCTGCTGACCTACCAGCTCAGCCGGTGCCCCACCAGCTCAGCGAAGAGGGGGCGGGAGGATATCGACTTAGGTTTTTCCTCTCTTTGGTTTTTTGGGTAACTGGAGGACACGCATTGTCTTCTGTCACGCGAAGTGACGTTTGCGACAGTTTTTGTCCCCTCCGTACTGCTATATATAGACCCCCCCCGGTGATGATTCTTCTTTCACAATGGTCATTTGCATTTTCCTAGCTTTGGAGTCTTAGCCCTCGAGCACGAAGGTGACATTTACACCGTCAGAAAGATTAGGTTCATTCAAGTAGTTTCTTTGACTCTGGGATGGGTCACGCCAAGAAGTTAGACCGGGTGTTAGAGATGACTTTGGAGTTCTCTCCTAGATGAGTAACTTCGAAGAGCTTGGGAAAATCGGAGAAGAAAGGCTGGTTTCGTGCAGGCGCTGCTCGAGTGTCTTCGAAGACTACTCCTATTCCTCGCGAAGATGAGGTGATTGTGTTTTGGGATTTCTTTGAAGCTGGACTTCATCTATCGATCGACCGAGATGTTTGTGACATTCTTCGGAAGTATGGTCTTCTAATGCATCACCTCACTCCTAATGCCATTGTCTATCTGAGCTTGTAAATGTGGATAGCGAAAACTATGATGCTGATGTCCACTATTGATGGCTTCATTGCTTGTCATAGTGTTCACCATCAGTCGAAGACAGCTATGTATGGAGATTCTAAGGAGGATTGGCAGTTCGCGTGCATTTAAGTACCAGAGCTCGGTGAGCAGCCCTGTCGTCGCTTACTGCAATAGGTGGGATGCTGATTGGCGTGAGTTCTAGTTCTATGTGAAGTTAGATCGATTTTCTCTGGACGAAGTCCATATCCTATATTCTGCGGACCTTGGTTCTCTTCCGACCTAGTTTACGCTTAAGCCGAAGAGGTCGAATATCTCTAGGGTTTTTGTTAGGGCTCTAGAGAGGATCTCAGAAGTGTATGGCACTCGTGACCTTGTTGAAGAGTATTGTGGTGCAGGCATCTTTCCTTTGCGAGGTGGATGAAGAGTGGAGTACTGGGTATCCGAAGCCAAAGACGAGATTCAAGTTACAGACATTGCCAAGTGTTTTGAAATTTTGATGAAGAAAGTAGATGTGAAGGAAATTGAGAGGGTTGCCAACTTAATTCTAGACAAGGAATTGCCAGCGCAGTGGAAACTTATTGTGGAAAATTTAGAAGGCCGTCGAAGCAACAGCTTGTTCAGTTTCTTCGGCATTGATGCTGGCCTCAGTGAGGTTAGGAAGTTTCGAGCTGAAAAAGTTAAGACTAGGATCATAAGTCATCTAAGAAGAGTTCCCGTTCTGAGGAGACTAAGGGCGCTACTTCGGGGAAAGCATTTGGTGCTGATGAGGATACTGCCCTGAAGAGGGCACTAAGGAAGAAGGTCTCTTCTAAGAAGAGGAAAAGAGACAACGTTGTCAAGGCTAAAGAGGAAGATGCGGAGGAGAGCTCGTCTCCTTGGGTTGTCGATGTCACAGGCGGTGGTGCTTCGGGAATTGGGGATTCAGGCGGTGGTGGCTTAGATATTCTTGCCCGAGCTGCAATACTCGGCTTCTATTGCAGAATCGGCGATCGTATCTTGCTTGGAACTCTTCCAACTAACCGCTCCACCATTGAGGCAGAATACGAATCCGGCTTGTTATCTACTGTCGTCTTTGTCTGTTTGGAAACCAGCATCGGTGTAACCCTTTACAACGAGCTCTTCTTCTCCTCCAAACACTAAAAACACATCCTTAGTCCTTCTCAAGTACTTAAGGATATTCTTTACAGCAATCCCGTGACCTTCACCTAGACATGACTAATATCGGCTCATAACACTTAAAGCAAAGGAAACATCTGGGTCAGTACATATCATGGCATACATGATGGATCCAATTGCGGAGGCATACTACATCTCACTCATCCTCTTTTGCTCATAAGTAGTCGATGGACATTGAGTCTTGCTCAAGATTGTGCCAGGTGACATAGGCAAGAAACCTATCTTGGAGTTATGCATGTTGAATCATTTCAACACCTCGTCGATATATGTACTTTGGCTTAATCCAATTAAGCGCTTAGATCTATCCCTATAGATCTTTATGCCCAAGATGTAAGATGCTTCTCCCAAGTCCTTCATCAAGAAAAACTTTCTCAATGAGTCCTTCACAACTTCCAGCATAGGAATGTCATTTCCGATCAATAATATGTCATCTACATATAAGACCAGAAAGACGAGTGCACTCCCACTAACCTTCTTGTAAACATAAGGTTCTTCTACGTTCTTGATGAATCCAAACCCTTTGACCACTTCATCAAAACATAGATTCCAACTCCGAGATGCTTGTTTGAGTCCATAAATGGACATCAAAAGCTTTCATAACTTCTCAACATTTTCTGGATTGACAAAACCTTCAGGCTGTGTCATGTACACATCCTCACTTATGTTTCAATTGAGGAAAGCCATTTTGATATCCATTTGCCACACCTCATAGTCATGATATGCTGTAATTCCTAGGAGGATCCGGATAGACTTTAGCATGTCTACAGACAAAAATGTTTTATCATAATCAACATATTGAATCTGACGAAACCCTTTTGCCACAAGTTGTGCTTTATATATGTGAACATTTTCATTAGTGTCTATCTTTTTCTTGAAAACCCACTTACACTCGATAGGTCGCACCTCATCAAGTGGCTCGACCAAGTTCCAAACTTGATTGTCAGTGATGGATTTCAACTCAGATCGCATGGCCTCCAGCCATTTCTCAGAGTCGGGTCCCATCATAGCTTGTAAGTCTTAGGCTCATTATTGTCCAACAACAATATATCGTGCGGACCCACGGTGAGGAGCATGTAGCGGTCGGGTGTACGATGTGCCCTTTGTGACCTACATGGGGCTAATGGTGTTTCAACAGAGTGCTCAACGTTTGACTCATCTTGTTGGAAATCAGTCGGATTAGAACTATTCTCTGGTGTTTCTCGAACCTCTTCGAGTTGCACCTGGTTCTGACTGGTTTCATCTTTCAATAGAAACTCTTTCTCCAAAAAGACACCATTCCGGGTGACAAACACTTTTGCTTTCTTCCGGTTATAAAAACAGTATCCTTTAATTTGGTTTCCTTAGGATAGCCCACAAAGTAGCATTTGTTCGACTTAGGATGGAGCTTGTTAGACGTCAAATGTTTGACATAAGCCTCGCAACCCCAAATCTTAAGGAAAGACAACCTGGGTCTCTTCCCAGTCCGTATCTCATATGGTGTCTTCTCCACATATTTCGATGGAACTCGGTTCAGTGTAAGTGCAGTAGTTTCTAGAGCATAACCCCAAATGGACAAGGAAGATCAATTTGACTCATCATCGACCTCACCATATCCAACAAGGTTTAGTTCCTTCTCTCGGACACACCATTCAACTGTGGCGTTCCGGGTGGAGTCAGATGCGGAATAATTCCACAACTCTTGAGATGGTCATTAAACTCTTGGCTCAGGTATTCTCCACCACGATCCGATCGTAGGAATTTTATCGTCTTACATGAGTGGTTCTGTACTTCATTTTGATACTGTTTGAACCTTTCAAATGACTCAGACTTATGTCGCATTAAGTAGATATAGCCATACCTACTAAAGTCATCAGTAAAAGTAATGAAATACTGAAAACTGCCTCTAGCTACAGAGCTCATTGGACCGCATATAGCAGTATGTGTAAGGGCCAATAACTCGGATGCCCTCTCACCTTTACCAGTGAAGGGTGTATTTGTCATCTTGCCAAGCAAACAACATTCACATGTCTCAAATGATTCATAATCAAATGAGTCGAGTAGTCCATCTCTATGGAGCTTCTCTACACGTTTCTTGTTAATATGCCGAAATGACAATACCAGATAAAAGCAGGATTCAAACCAATCGACTTGAGTCGTTTAGCATTAATGTTAAGAATTGGCTCATTCTTAAGATCAAGAACATAGAATCCATTCATTAATGGACAATGTGCATAGAGTATGATATCCAAATAAACAGAACAACACTTGTTATTTATTATTATATCATAACCACCATCCTCCTCCAAACAAGAAGAGGAGATAATGTTTTTGCTCAATGCTGGAATAAAATAACAATTATTTAATTCCATCACTAATCCTGAAGGAAACGACAAGTGATATGTGATGACTGCCAACACAACAACCTTTGCTCCATTGCTGACGCTCACGTCCAACTCGCCCTTTGCAAAACTTGTAGTCTGTTTTAGTCCCTACAATGATTTGCAGGTATGAATCATCGACTCAATATCAAATAGTCATGATTCACTAGAAGAAGTTACAAGATTAATTTCAATAACATTAATACCTGAAGCGGAAGTCTCACTTCCCTTCTTTTTCTTCTCTCCAAGTACTTCTGTCAGTTCCTTGACCAATGTCCACTGCCAGCATAGTGGAAGCAGTTGTTCGAGGGAGAGGGACCAGGCTTAGGCTTAGCATCAGGCCTTGGCTTTTGGATCCTATCCTCAGCTTTGCCTTTGCCCTTGCCCTTTCCCTTGCGCTTCCTCTTCTTGCTATCCCTTTGGACCATCATCACATGAGTTGAGGTTTTCTTGATGCTATCCTAGGAGGCAGAGATTAGAGGATCACATCCATCGCAAACTCTAGATCAAGCTCAATACCAAGTTTGTCGAGAGCCTCGATCTGTCCAATCATCTTGATCACATGAGGGCTGACTGGACTCCCTTCAGTTAGCTTAGAACCGAACAAAGCCTTTGAGGTGTGATACCTCTCAACCCTTGCTTGGTTCTCAAACATGCCACAGAGCCCTTCAATCATATTGTAGGCATCCAAGTCCTCATATTGCTTCTGAAGCTCAGGGGACATAGTGGCAAGCATGAGATAGGCAACATTGAGTGAGTCATTGCAGTTCTTCTCATAAGCTTAGTGCTCAGCTACAGTAGCACCATTCTCAAGGTCCTCAGGATAGGGCTGCTTGAGAACATGTTCCTTTTTCTCTTGCTTGAGAACAATTCCCAAGTTTCGATACCAGTTAGTAAAGTTGGTTCCAGACAACTTCTCTTTATCAAGAATAGATCGCAAATTAAAACCAAAACTCAGAGCGGGATTAGCGGCCATGATCAACTACAACAGGGAGTAAATATGCAAAGTCTCAACACAATGTTTTTATAGATCTTTATTAAACAATTTAACAAAAGATACTCCCACTATATGTTTGCAATCGTATTGCCTTCCATGACACATAGTGGATGAGATCTGCATTTATCTAAGCTTCTAGTGAGCTTTGGCATCACTGCTAGAAATTTAGCGAAATCGGTAGACAACCATTGTTAATCACATCCTATGTGGCTCTCATTTGTTGGGCGACATCACATGTCAAGACATCCAACGCCATACCTAAGGCCCAAATCTGATTTTATAGCCTCATCAGTAAACCAACCCCATATGCATGGATGTCCGACATCCACCCTATTTGATTAAGATAGTTGAAGGCACCCTGCTTTGGCAGACCCACCAAACAATGATCGAAATACTTATAGGTGTAGTGATTGGAAGGGCATAAAAAATTCTTCAATTTTTCTAAGGGATTCTATTCTAACACATCTGATGCAAAAAGAATATGTAGTGATAACAAAAACTATGGACCATAAATTGAATCTATGATAACTCATCAAGTTGATCCAATCAAGCCGAGTGTAAGTTACATCCATGTACATCGCATCGGCTAATCCAATGAACCAGTGTAAATAGCCTGTAACAGATCCAATCTGTTATCATCAATCCATCCAATGAATCGATGCATAAAGCCTATAATAGATCCAATATGTTATCATGGAGCCACAGTAGATCCAATCTACTACGGTAACACATCCAATCTATTACATTGATCTAGATCAAAAGGCTACGTACGATCGGCTTCGATACCACTGCAGTACTACCGGGTAGGCTACCATAGCATGAAAATGATTTTCTGCTACTCCGTAAAACATAGGAACACGTACAAGCAAGAGATCATAGATCCTTACCACTAGACGTGCAGTGCAGCAGAGGATGAGTTGAGGCAGCCAAGTGTCGAGTCGTGTGTGCCGAGTCGATGCGGTGAGAAGAGCTGATGCCGATTCCTTCAGTCGATCTCGATCAAGAACCACTCGGCCACCCATGGAACTAGTCGGTTGATCAGCGTAGCAGTCGTAGCAATGCCTCTATGGTGTCTACACATGCGGGAAGGCGACAGTGAGTTCTGGCATGCTAGCACCACAAACTTGGCAGGAGTTTTTGAGATATTGGTCTAGGGCACACCTATGGTTTCACAGAAACCTTTTTTGTGATGGCTCACATCCTAAACCGATGCCCTGAGCCATGCCCTCTCATGCATATATAGAGTCTCCACTGATGGGATTTTACCATAAAATGCCCATTAGGATTCTAATTGCTCGCGGATCAAATATCTGAGTCCTAATAGAGGTCTAACTGCGCATACCATATGCGAGCTTCCGAGCCAAACCCGATGGGTCAAGTCCTGAATGAACTCTGCATCGGCTCATGCTAGAATCGATACGACTCAAAGTCAGACCTAGAAATTGCCACGCGGGCACATCTCCATCAGGCCCTACCGGAAAAATAGCCTCGGGGCCAACCCCTCTGAAGGGTGGAGCTGGGGTAAGCCTCGCTCCCAAGATCTGGAGCTGATGGAATGCCCAAGTGGAGAGGATGTTGAGGCCTGCTCCACCGTCAACAAGAACGTGCTGAGGTAGGCGTTGGTGGAGGTAGGCGCAACAATGAGCGGTAGCTCTCCGGCCCCAGCTATGTTTGCATGGAGGTCATCTGGGCCGAAGGAGATGGTTAGGTCCACCCACTTGACAGGGTTTCGCGACTTTGGGAATGCGGCGACCCACACAGCCTCCCTCCTTAGGACCTTGACAGCACGGTGGGACACTAGACTGCAAACATTGCCATGTATCACGGCAATGGTACGTTTGGCAGCCTAAAACTGCGCGGCATTGTCCACATTGTTGTCTAGGGGATCTTTGGGCAGTGCCGGGTTGTGAACATCCTTCTTATCTTATGAATTTAATTGCATTTACAGCAAAAAAAATTAACAAAACACAAATAGCTTGAAAAATTCATGATACTTGGTGCAGGGGCAACATATGTCCACATTGCATCCTCAAAAAAGTTTGGAGAAAAAACTCCACAAGGTGCCGGTTTTCATACGGCATCCACCCGTTGTGTCAGTTACACGTGAAGTCACTCTGATAACTATCAACATGATAAATTGTTCACTTTATCATTTTCATGTGGGGCCCTAAGGTAACCTTTGTATAGCATGTTTATTGGTGTACATAACTTTTATGCAATTTTCGGTCAACAATACAATATTTATGGATTTAATTACATTTTTTATGATTTACTACAGAACAAATTAACAATACATAAATAGCCTCAGAAATTCGTTATACTTGGCAGAGGAGCAACTTATGTCTATGTAGCATCCTCAAAACAATTTGGATAAAAAAACTCCACAAGGTGTCGGTGTTTTCTTTCATATGGCCTCGACCTGTTGTGTGGGTTACACGTGAAGTCACTATGACCATCCAACTTTCCATATGATCATTAGTTCATTTAACATTTTTATGTGGGGGCCTGAGGTTTCCTTTATATAACATATTTATTGGCCTACATAATTTTTTTGTAATTTTTGGTCAACAATACAATATCTTATAAATTTAATTGATTTTTGATGACTTACTGCAGAAAAAATTAACAATACACAAATAGCCTCAGAAATTTGTGATACTTGGTGGAGGAGCAACATATGTCCATGTAGCAATCTCAAAAAAGTTTGGAGCAGAAACTCCACAAGGTGCCGGTGTTTCTTTCATACAACATCCACCCGTTGTGTGGGTTACACGTGAAGTCACTACGACAATCGAACTTTCAACATGATCAATAGTTCACTTTATCATTTTCATATGGGGGCCTGAGGATACCTTTGTATAGCATGTTTATTGGTCTACATAACTTGTTTGCTATTTTCGGTGAACGATAGAACATTTTATGAATTTAATTGCATTTTTTGATGATTTACTGTAGAAAAAATTAACAATACACAAATAGCCTCAGAAATTTATGATATTTGGCAAAGAGATAACATATGTCCACGTAGCATCCTCAAAAAAATATGGACAAAAAACTCCACAAGGTAACGGTGTTTTCTTTCATATGGCCTCCACCCATTGTGTGAGTTACACGTGAAGTCACCGTGACCATACAACTCTCAGCATGATCATTAGTTCACTTTATTATTTTTATGTGGAGGCCTGAGGTTACCTTTGTGTAACAAATTTATTGGTCTACGTAAATTTTTTGCATTTTTTTTGTCAACAATACATTATTTTATGAATATTATTTTCTTTTTGATGATTTACTGCAGAAAAAAATTAACAATACACGAATAGCCTCAGGAATTCATGATACTTGGTGGAGGGGCAATATATATCCACGTAGTATCCTAAAAAAAGTTTAGAGACTAAACTCCATAAGGTGCCAGTGTTTCTTTCATACAACATCGACCCATTGTGTCGGTTGCACGTGAAGTCACTCTGACCGTCGAACTTTCAACATGATAAATTGTTCACTTTATTATTTTCATGTGGAGGACTGAGGTTACCTTTGTATAGAAGGTTTGTTGGTCTATATAAGTAAAATGGGCCCTAAGCCTCGTGCTTAGTTCCCTAATGTAATTTTGGTGGTTAAGGTAACAACACGTACCATTTGAGACTAATGCGTGTACATGTATTTTAGTTTAAGTGCCAGGATGCAAGAGAAGAACATGGGGTGCAAACACCTCAAAGGAGGACCTAAAACGCACACCGAACGGTCCGGCGTGTACAAGATGGCCAAGATTGAAGATTCAAGACCCGGTGCAATATCATGCACCGGACGGCTGGGTGGTATACCATCGGACGGTCCAGTGGCACCACCAGATGTTCTAGGCCTAAGGGAGAAGGAGCGATTAAGTCCCAACGTTTAACACACTGAACGGTTTGGTGGTACTGCCGGACGGTCCGGTGGTACCACTAGACATTATGCACTGGGAGGACTTCAAGTTTGAAGACCAGGCTCCAACACGCACCGGACGGTCCAGTGGCTCCAATGGTTGAATTGTTCATCCAATGGTCAACTCCAATGGCTAGCCGAATACACAAATCGGATGGTCCGATGGTGTACCATCGGATGGTCTGGTGGTGACGCAGAAAAATGAAGATTGCTTCCAACGGCTAGTTTTGAGGCTTGGGCTATATATACCATCTTGGCCGGCCTCCAAAATATGGTTGGTGACTCCTGAGCTGATTGTAGTGTTGAGACACATTCTCCATGCCCATTTGAAGTGTAGTAACACATTTTGTGAGCCCAACCATCACTAGAGCATCACTAGACACATCATGGCATAGCTAGTGCTTAGTGCATCTTTGCTTAGGCCTTGTTGTCTATCCTATGTGCCTGCGTGCACGTCTTTGTGTACAAGTGCGGCTGTAAGTCTTGCAAGATCCTCCAGAGTGTGGAGTGGCTGCTACTATCTTGTGAGAGGGAGGAAGGCCCTCAGCACGTTGGCCAAAAGCTTCCCATAGTGGAGACGGCGGGGTAGCTCTGCGATAAGGACTCGGAAGACCCCAACAGCCCTGACAATCCTCTACCCTTGCATGGGTGAGGCCATAGTCACAAACTACATGAGAGAAGGGCTTGTGTGTGTGTACCTAGGATATCCGGAGACCCGACCGTGGTTGCTTGACTTCTGCGGAAGTCACTTTGCCATCCTCCACCCTTGCGTGGGCGAGGCAGCACTTCTTTAAGGATTGTGCGAGAGCAAAGCCTACGGGGGCACCAAATGAGGAGTAAGGGGTAGAGGCACGTTGGCCTCCTTGAACCTTAGGAAAAATCTCCATCTCATCATTGTATGCCATCGTCGACATCGTCATCTGGAGTTTGCATTCTCTACCTATCTTTTAACTTCTGCATTTATATTCTTGCAATTGTGTGTTTATATTCCTAGAGTAGCTTGATAGGTTAGTTTCTAGGTGGAACTAGGTTACAAGACTTGGCCTTAGTAGAGTTAGCAACACTTAGCAATACCATAGTGCACATAGCTAGATTTATATTGCATAGGTTTTGCTTAGTAATTGTAGTTTTTAGGGAGCCTTAGGTTTTAGAAATCCTAATTCACCCCCCTCTTAGGCGTCGGTCCAACCTTATATTGGTATCAGAGCCGAGCCACTCAATCAAGTCCGTTTTATGGTCATTAAAACTCACAACCCATATTTGGACTTTTGGCTTCACCGCCGGATTGAGTACTTGAGACGTCTTAGAGTGGGAGGATGAGTACTGGTAGTGCTCCTCACTTTGATGTCATGAACTATCCCTAGTGGTGTGTTAGAGTGGATAGTTATCTAGAGGCCGTAGGGTTGGATGTTTGGAGAGTGACAAAGGAAGGTAAGAAACCCCTCTCTCGACTGGAAAAACCGACTAAAATCGATGAGAAAGAAATACAATTCATTGCCATTGCTCGCAATGCTTTGTTCGAGGCTTTGAGCATTGATGTATTTAATAGAGTATATAGCCTCTCGAGCACTCATGAGATTTGGCAAACGCTCCAAGCACTCCATGACGGCACTAGTGACGTCAAGGAGCAAAAGCTTGCCTTGGTTAGAAGTGCTTTGAATTGTTTTAGAATGCTTCCTAATGACTTGGCTAATGACATGCACTCACACTTAAATTTTATTGTCAATGAGTTCAATTCAATAGGTTAAACCAAGTTGAGCGATGCTGATGTTGTAAGAAAGATCTTCGAAGTGTTTCAAGTGACAAATATGCAAGCATCATCACCTATCTTCTCAACCAAGATATGAGCACCATGACGCCCACCAATGTTCTTGGCAAGATCATAGCATTTGAGCAGTACCAAGGGATTGGCCAAGACACCTCTTCATCCAAGTCACTTGCACTCACCATTCATGGTGAAAAGAAGAAGATGAAGAAGGGCAAGAACAAGAAAGAGACATGGTCAATCTCAACTGAAGAAGAAGAAGATAGTGATGTAGATGATCAAGCCCAATGCTCCTCCTCCGATGATGATGAAGAGATTGCTATGTTGATCAAGAGGATGGACAAAGCATTGGAGAGGCTCAACTCCAAGGGCATCCCAACCACCATTAAGGACATTGAGTACAATTGCCAAAGGAAAAAGGAAAGAAAAGGTGGTTGTTTTGGATGTGGTGAGAAGGGTCACTTTGCAGACTTATGTCCTATTCTTGCCAAGAAGGAAAAGAAGAAGAGTCACAAGCTCAAGAAGAAAGAAAAAGAGAAAAGAGAGGGGCACAAGGCGCTCACAAGCATTGGTGAGTGGGTTGATGTTTCAAGTGATGAAGATCGCCACAAGAAGCACTCCCACAAGTCCGCTTTGCACAAATCATCCTCTACATCGCACATATGCCTCATGGGGCAAAGGTGAAAATGAAAGCAATGTAAGTGATGATGATGCCCCCTCATATGATGAGCTTGTTTCCCTTGTCTGTGAACAACAAGTAGCTATAGATGATTTAAGATGCAAAAACAAGAGTCTTAAAGCTCAATTGGCTAGCTCATCAACCAATTATGAAGTATTGGTGCTTAAGTTTGATATGGTTGTTGACCATAATGATGAGCTAACTAAGAAATTTGAGGATCTTGAATTAAAAGCTACTTCAACTCATGTATCCACATCTTCTTTTGAAAAATCTAAAATGGATGCTTCTACCTCTTTCTTTGATTTAATTGATAAACCTCACTCACCCCTTTGCAAGCCACTTGTTAGTTGGTATGAAGAAACTTGCAGAGAGGAGGTTGCCATGGAAAATGAGGTGCTTAAGCAAGAGGTGGATCGGCTCATGAAGGATGTGGCAAGGCTACAAGGTCAAAGGGAGCAAACCCAACCTCCTCAAGATAACTGCCCCAAGGTGGTGAAGAAGCTTGAGGAGAGTTAAACCATGGTGTGCTTCGTTTGCAATAAAGAAGGCCACAAGTCCTACATGTGTAGATCGAAGAACAAAGGGGAGGCCAAGAAGAGAGAGGGAAAACAAAAGAAGATTGTCACTCCCAAGGCACCGTAGAGCCACAAGGATAAAAGAGGACTTGGAGACTTGGCTGCATTTGGATATATGGTCACAAGTTAGAAAGCCAAGTGATGAAGCTCATCTCATACCCAAGTCCTCCATGCGTGTGGTAACTAGGTTTGTTTTCATTGGTATTTTCTTTAGCATCCAGTTGCCATATCTTGCCTAGGTTTTGCATAAGCATATTTAAATTCAAGTAATGCATGCCTCAGCTATCTTATGGTGGGTTGCTTGTGCTTCACTCCAACCCATGAGCAACCTACATGGTTTCTTAGTTTAGGTAGTTGTTTGGGACTAGTTTTATTTCCTATCTTTTGTGCCAAAGTCCAAATCATAGGGTGAGCTTCTCAATTGGACTTGAATGTCTAGTGCATGTCTCTTACAAGCGATTCAAAGCTTGTATGCACACTTTGAGGGGGAGCCTGTTTGTGTTACTTTGAGACTAACAATATTTTCAAGTTTATCATGTGTGTAATCTCACCAATGTCCTTGGTATGCATGAAGTTAAAGAAAAATGGGCTTCAACTTGGTAACAACTTCCATTGGTATACTTTTCAATTATTTATGGCTACCTCCATGCATAATATAGTTTAAGCTCCCTTGTGCCTTAATTGGCTAATTGTGCATATGGTTTGTCCACCATCTTATGTATGCACACCTTTAGGGGGAGCTTAGCCTATGTTATGTGAGTCTCATGTATTGTGATCCATTCGACTTCCATATCTTAAGGACCATGGTATGTGGGACTCTCCCTTGTGCTTTCAATGCTTTCCTTTTCAGTGTTTGATTCCAAAGGGGGAGAAATTGTGGACCTAAGCAAGCTAGCAAGGAGTTGAATATAAACCAAGAAGGAAGATCAAAGAGGACCAAAGGGGGATTGCCGCATGATCAAGAACAATGGGGGAGAAATGAAGATAAAGATCAAGGCAATGGTCCAAGAAAGAAAGGAAAGTGGAATTGGAGTAAGGAGGAGCGTTGTGTCCATTGACCACAAGAAGGGGACAAGATCATGGCAAGGTCAAGACATGAGAAATTTTTCCAATCATTTTTGGACTAAAACTTCATTTGCTTCAAATGGTATCATTGCATATTTCAATTAGCAGCCTTTGATCTTGCCTTTGCATTGCATCCTAGCAAGTAGCATGTTCAATTTCTTTCAATTGGTATTATTTATTGCTGGCTTGGTCGTGTTGCCATCAACCACCAAAATGGGGAGATTGTAAGGAAAATGGGCCCTAAACCTCGTGCATAGTTCCTAATGAGATTTTGGTGATTGAGGTGACAACACATACCATCAGCGGGCCACAATTTTTCAAGCATCGGATGGTCCGGTGGTGCCCCACTGGACGGTCCGGCATGTACAAGACGGCCGAGATTGAAGATTCAAGACCCGGTGCAATATCATGCACCGAACGGTCCAGTGGTGTACCAATGGATGGTCCGGTGGCACCACCAGATGTTCTACGTCGAAGGGAGAAGGAGCGATCAAGTCCCAGCGCTTAACGCACCGAAGGGTCCGGTGGTCTGCCACCGGACGGTTCAGTCGTACCACCAGACGATCTGGATAGGGAGGACAACAAGTTTGAAGACCAGGCTCCCACCGTCGAATTGTTAGTCCAACGGTCGACTCCAACGGCTAGCCGAATACATGCACCACACGATCCGGTGGTGACGCAGAAAAGTGAAGATTGCTTCCAACGGCTAGTTTTGAGGCTTAGGCTATATATACCCCCATGATTGTCCTCCATAATATGGTTGGTGACTCCTAAGCTCATTATAGTGTTGAGACACATTCTCCATGCCCATTTGAAGGGTAGGAACACATTTTGTGAGCCTAACCATCACTAGAGCATAACTAGACACATCACGGCATAGCTAGTGCTTAGTGCATCTTTGCTTAGGCCTTGTGGTCTATCCTACGTGCATGCGTGCACATCTTTGTGTATAAGTACGGCTGTAAGTCTTGCAAGGCCCTTCGGAGTATGGAGTGACTGCCACCATCTTGTGAGATGGAGGAAGGCCCTCGGTACGTTGGCCAAAAGCTTCCCATAGTGGAGACGGTGTTGGCGGTCGTTATAATCCATTTCGACCACCAACATTTCATGTTCCAAGGGTGGTTTTTATGCAAAGTTCATACATCTTAACTGGTTCCACGAGTTGTGTACAAAGATCTTGTAGGAACACATATCATGATGCAAATCCAGGCAAAACATGGTGAAACAAGGTGCAACAATGGAAGGTTGGACAAGGGTGACCAAACCCTGGCTGCCCAGCCAAGTCCCTTGGCCGCCGGACCTAAGGACCAGGCCGCCCGGCCTGTGAGTCAGGCCACCCGGCCTCCTTAAGCTTCTCAGCACTAAGTATCAGCCACCAGGGCTAAGTCCTAGGCCACCCAGCCAACCTTCGAGGCTGCCCGGCCTGTGATTGGCTCCAAATGCGACCATCTTCGACCTCCATGCAAGAGATGAGTGTCAAACACAACTCCACACTGGAATATGAGAGATCAACACAAAACACCTCGGAAGGCCTCCACCTCACCGATCCTGCCCATGGATTAGTTGCATCAGCAATCCAGGAGAGTGTGATCCAATGGCCAAGGAAGAAACACAACGAGAATCCAATGGTTGAGACAAAAACACACAAGTATAACCGTCAACCGCCTCAACCAAGTACTGTTGAGCATTGGATGTGCAAAGTCGGTGGATCCAAGGACCGCCTGGCCTTGGACCTGGCCGCTCGGCCTACAAGCTAGGCCAGCTGGCCAAGTGGAGGCTGCCCGGCCTACCAAGTGTCCTCCTAGCACCGACTTAACCAACACAACCGACCTTAGGATAGCTATAAATACCCCTAAGGTGTTCACTTGTAAGTGTGGTGGTGGTCGTGGTGGCTTGATAGTGGTGTAGTGGTAGAGTAGCACTTAAGAGTGTGAAGTGTATAGTGTTGGAGAAGTGAAGTTATCTCTTAGCTTGTAGAGAGAGTTCCTCTTGTATCAAGGAGAGTAGTGAGGTGAAGAGTGAGGGAGTGGGATTTCTCTTGCCCCTATACTTGTATCCTCAGAGGAAGGATATTTGATTCTTGGATTGAGTAAAGTTCCTTGTCTTCTACCTTTGTTATTTCATTCTTACTTTACTTTCATACTTAGTCTTATACTTGTCTGTTCACGGGAACCTTGTGCATGCTTATAGTGTTGGCTATATAGTGTTGCTTGCTTTTCTGTCTTATTACCAGTTTAGTAGTGAACTCATCAAGTAGACATGATGGTGTTATGCTTAGAGTTTACCTTGGTTGGTCGGCTATCCCACGCAGCTGTGGTTGGTAGACACACTAGGTGACAGCTTTTGTGTTCTCAGTATTCCAATCCCGTACATTCGAATGGACTCGCTGACGATATAGCCGAATCCTATAGTACCCGCCTTTCTCGGCTGGGTAATCAGCACTCTGGTGCCCGGCAGTGGTGCTACAGCTTTGGTGTCTATGTTTACATAACAAGTATATCTCTTTGCATGCTTAGTATAGTAAGGTGATCTAACGTCTGTTGAGAACCTGTTTCTCTGTCTTTATCCTCTACACTGCTAGCTTCACTAGTTCGGTAAGTTGTGTTGTGTGTTATCATACTCCTCGTTCCTCGTTGATTTCGATACCCTACAATACTCTTGGGTGAAAGGCTACAACACGTTTTCCGTGCGCTTGCGGAGATATATCTAGTAGGCTAAGGAATGCCAACAAGCTTTTCTAGCGTCGTTGCTAGGGAACGTTAGCTATTTTAACACAGAACCAAGGCCATCCTATATCCCACTATACCACCACCACCATCACCACCATCATCATATCACCATACCACACAATGGATCTCATGCCTATCTGCGAGTTATCTGCTCCGAAGGGCGATTTTCTGGAGCCTCCACAACCATCCACACCCATCGTCACAGATGGCTATCAGCTACATCCCAGCTTGATAGCCATGGTTCAATCTTTTGTGAGATTAGAATCAGAGAGTCCCTACACACACCTCCGAGAATTCGAGCAGCTGTGCAGCTGTATCGCAATCTCGGGCATGCCCGGAGAAACTCTGTGATGGTTGCTCTTCCCGTTTTCACTTACGAGAGCAGCAAAAACCTGGTATAGCAGAGCAGCTGGTGCAGTAGAGGGGAGTTGGGAAAGACTGAAAATCAAGTTCTGTCTACATTTCTTCCCACAACATTGAGTCATTGACCTCCGATGTGAAGTTCTCAATTTCCGACAAGGAAACAATGAGACGTTGGCGGTAGCCTAGTCGCGTTTCACTAGTGTGGTTGCATCTGGTCCAGACCTGGTGATACAAGAGTCCATGCCCTTGCAGCACTTTGTCCGAGGCCTTTCACCTGGCACCAGACTAGGTTTCGACTTAGCTTTGGGAGGATCGTTCTCTTACTTAACTGCCCTAGAAGGACGGAAAGTCCTTGACAAAATTCTCGAAAAGTCCTCGGATGGCAGCAAGATCGAGAAACCATGCCCACATCCACAAGATCCACCTGAAACTAGCTACCACGAAGAAAATCAGAACACCCAAACACCAACTCCACTATCCCATCAAACTCTCAGGATTGAAGACATCCCTAAACCTAGCACGTGACAGGACACTGAGAGGGACAGTGCATCCGTGACGAATCCTCCGTCGGTTCCACCATTCTCATTTGATGATGAACTGTTCGCAAAATTTGGCAATGCATCTCGGTTGCCCAAAGTGAACCGACGCTTCGAAAGGACCTCTCAACTAGCATATCTCTTTCCACATCAGATACATCAGTTGAGAGAGGACCTACTCTAGCTTACAACTATAATAAATCGGGAATGGCTAGAAGAAAGACGACTTGACATGAAAATCATTAGATTTTACCTAGAACCAGCTCTCATCCCTGGCCATGTATCCAACATGCTTCCACAAGATATGCTCTATGACCCACGGGTCAGGGTGAACATTATTCCTAAATATGTTGTCGACACATATTTCCCCACTCAACCACGATCAAAATCCGACATTCGCTTGAAGTGGAACAAGAATGAATCGTTGGTAAATCATGGAGTTATTAGGGTCATACCAGTCACCTTGTGGGACAAGCAGATGTTCTTAGACGTCCACGTCTTCGACGTATCCGAGGGGCCTATGCCATTCATATTGATTGGGCTCCCCATTGCTTCCCTCATCAAAGCAATCAATCCAGGGCAGCTATAGCTTCAGTTTGGTAAAGAAGTGCCCAAGATTGTCATGAGTCAAGCATTGAACACCAAAACAGAGTCTAAGCCAGAGGTTGACCCCCTAGAAAAAGTGATGGGTATTTCACATGAGGAAGAGGAGGATCAACATAGCCTAGAGGAAGAGGCTAGCGACTTCAGTGTGGTAGAAGAGCCGCTTGATTTCAAAGAACTGGGTGAATCTCTGCGGCCTGACCCCCGAAAAATTGAGCTTAAACAACTACCACCTGGCCTGAAGTACGCGTTCCTCAATAGGAATCCGGACACACCGGTGATCATTAGTGATAAGCTGACGGAGAATGAAAGCCGGTGATTGATCTCAATCTTGGAAAAGTATAGATCAATGCTTGGGTACTCACTCCAAGATTTGAAGGGAATCAATCTGAACCCGTGCACACATCGCATCCCCATGGAGACTGAACATCGGCGTACAAGGGAACCACAACGAAGACTCAATAATGCGACGAGAGAGGTAGTCAAGAAGGAGGTGCTCAAAATCCTACATGTAGGTATCATCTACCCCGTACAAGATAGTGAATGGTTCAGTCTAGTCCAAGTCGTACCAAAGAAGGGAGGGATGACAGTCGTCAAAAATCAAAACAATGAGTTAATCCCTCAGCGTACTATCACCGGATGGCGGATGTGCATTGATTACAGAAAATTCAACTCTACCACCCAGAAGGATCATTTCCCTCTTCCCTTCATCGATGAAATGCTCGAAAGGCTAGCCAACCACTCCTTCTTCTGCTATCTTGATAGCTACTTGTTGACGCAAGATTTAGATGAAAATTATGCTTTATTTATATATGATTTTATATCTTTTCAAGAATTAATCTTATGATTTAGTCTTATTTTGCTAACAAATAACCCCGTTTTCGAGAATGATCTTTGTTTTTGTGCAACATTGATTTTTGCAGGAAAATAGGGAATAATTGATATAATTTTAAAGATTTCTCGGAGATAGGATTTATGCTAATATGAGCAAGCTTTGGAATAATAGTTAATTGAAGGCCAATTGAAGGATAAAAGCCCAATAATAAGAAGTTTCTAGAATATGAAGATTACTTGGAGGACTAAATCCTGAAATATTCTCGGAATTCATGACAGCAACAACTTGTGGACCCAATTCGGAGACCTTAACGACGCCAAATGAAGAAAGTTTGAATACCAAAGTTGTAGACCTCTTCGAGCTCGACAATTTGGAGTCCGAGTTTGCTTTATTTGGACTTCGGATGAGGGAGTTATGGTCGAAATACTACAGCCTGCAGAATATGGAGAATCCTACTTCGGGAAGGACAAGGAAGGAAACTTCATCGCCAAGCAAAGGAGTATATGGACGACCGGGACTCTTCTAGAAGCTTGTATATACTTGGAAATAGGTGTTTTAGGACTCTTAGAACCGACCTAATAGCTTCCATGTATAGTACTGTCTCCATAGTATAAATATAGAGCCTCCAAAGGGGAGAGGCAACCATTGTTCTCCACTATTCATTGTAAGTCGAGAGTCTCGGGCAGAGTTCGGGGGCTACGATCAAGTAACTCGGTGAGAAGGACATCTCGGCGAAAGGAGGAAGCAAGAGGAGGCAGGATCCAGGGGGGTCGGCCGATCCCAAGCATCCCGAGGGCAGATCGAGTTCATCTTTTGACATGTTCTTTGTCGAGTTTATCCCGATGACTATGCTTCAAAGTTCTTGATGTATCTCGAGTACATCCTCGTACGTCTTATGTTACTTTGATAAAACCTTGATGTTTGATCAATAAAGTTTGTCTTTTAGACTTAGCTTCTTGTTTATGCATGTTCTATGATCCATAGCTTTGCAATGCTTGATGCCAACATGAATCTACCTGGCCAGGTGTTTTAGCGCGTTCATGTTCTTTTAGTAGATCTTTTTACTTTAATTAGTCGATTGAATCTGCTCATGCTTAGAGATGGTTAGGGTTTACTAGTTCATCGATTACCTAGTTACTAGTGACAGTAGAGCCCGGGGAAAGGTTCGAGTAAGTCCTTGACATTCATGTTCATGCTTAATCTATACTTATTGATTAGATCTTATATCAAGGTGGTTCTTAGTTCATAAGTTGTTTCTATCATATCTCTTGTGGATCCTTTTGCCATGTTAATCATATCATTCTCGTGTTTTAATCTAGTTCTTGATCTATCATTTTATGCTTAGTTTAGACCATAATTAGAGTATAGATTAGAGAGTAGATTAGATATAATTGGAGTAGTTCTAATCCTCTTTTAAAGCCTTTTTACATTTATTAGATTTAGCTAGTAATTAAGTTAATGTTAGATTAATATTAGTTTAAACGTAATATCCTTGGATTAACAAAACCCAAGATACTCATCCTGGGGAAAAGCTACCATGATAATGTGCGCTTGCAGTATAAGGTTTGGCGTGCTTAAGTGCCGTCAACGAGCTTTTCTGGCGCCGTTGCCGGGGAATAATTATTGTTTAAGATATTATAAATCTTTTATTAACTTTTTTACTACTAGTTTAAATAGTTTGTTAGTTTGCTAATTGTGTGTTAATCTCTTTCTAGTTGTTTGCTTATAGTCTTTCTAATAGTGTGTTAGTTTCTATCTAGTGTTTAGTTTTGTTTGTTTCTAATTCTAGTTGTTTAGAGTTATCTAAATTACGTTCTTGTTTCTCTAATTTAGTTTTTGTGTTTTTCGTTCGTTATTAATTCAAACTAACCCATCAACTTTGCTGTCATAGATCTTTTGTTTTCTGTTTTGTTTTTTGTTTTTGTGTCAGATATGACGACACTGCTTCAAGATCTGGAACTTTTGACACTTAGAGAGCACTTGACTCCAAAAGATGCGGATCTGAAGTTTCAAGAATCAAATAAGAAGTCGGAGTCAGGATCCTACGAGCTAAAGGCAGGAATCATCCGAATCGCTGCTGCAGACCCATTCAGTGGAGAAGACGGTGAAAATCCATACAAACACTTGGAGAAGCTCAAGCAAGTGTGCCACACTTTCCACCTAGATGGAGTCCCAGTGGGTAGTGTTAAGGAAGCACAAGAAGGCAATTGGTTATTCTCTAGCAGATCTAAAAGGAATCAGCCCAGCATTTTGTACTCACCGAATCCCAATGAAGGAAGATCACGAACCAGTGGTTGACAATCAAAGGAGGTTGAGTAACGAGATGAGGTCTGTAGTGAAAAAGGAAGTAATGAAGCTCTTAAACGCCGGAATTATCTACCCAGTACCGACCAGCGAGTGGGTGGGCCCAGTCCATTGTGTGCCTAAGAATGGAGGTTTAACCGTAGTTAAAAATGAGAAAAATGAATTAATCCCACAAAAGACAGTGACTGGTTGGAGGCACTACAAGAGATTTAGCCTTCTATGACAAATTTATCGTGACAGTAGAGCAATTCGTCATTAAATTGCTCCGTTTATGACGCTTTCTGGAGGAAACCATTTGCTAGTGACGAAAAAAATACTAATGTCACTAAATTCGTCACAAACAGCTTCGTAGCTAGTTTAGTGACGATTGTTATTTTGCATAGTGACGAATGTGATTTGTCATAAATCGATTCAATAAGTTTATGACATGTTTTTTTGTCATGAGTGTTTTGAAATAGATCCTAGCCACATGTTAAGTGGGTCCTACTTGCAACTTGATTAGTGGATCCCATATGATATGAGTGTTTGGAATTTTTCCTATAAATTTCATAAATGAAGTAAATAAGGTAAAAAAAATTATAATCATAGTTTGTAATTTTTAATTAAATTATCTGTCTTAAAATGTGCTCAAAAAATTTAATGGGCTCATGTGAGGTTGCTTCCATGGGTTGAGCTGGTTTTTTTTTCTGTGTTGTTTGTTTTTTATTTTTCTTGATTTATTTGACCAAGTTAGAATGGAATCCAGCCTCGAAAAATAAAATAAATAGATAAATTTTTTCCTTAATATGAATTATCTTTGGATCGTATCCTCCCGGGCAGCCCACCACCGCCTCATTCCCGGATTGGGCTATGGCCAAGGAGGGGCACGCAGGAAGTATCATAGGAAAAAAGAAAAAAAAACACACTGCCTTATTCCCGAGTTGGGCCATGGCCCAGGAGCGGCCTGCAGGAAGTATCATAGGAAACAAAACAACAAGAACCCACGACCTTTGAAATCCAACAGCGCCCACTAAGCCAGAGGCCTATTACGTTGCTTACAGGTTATATAAGCCACTTGTACCAATTTTAAATTTCCGTGTCCATTAGGAATAATCCAAAAACTGAAGCAAGTGCACATCTAAACTTTTTCTTATTACTCCAAGTTTGAAGCTGTTGAGACAAAAGAAATTTAAATTTTTGGACAACAATACATTATTTTATGATTTTAATTGGATTTTTGATGTTTTCCTATAGAAAAAATTAATAAAACAAAAATAGTTTCGAAAAGTCATGATATTTGGTGGATGGGCATCATATGTACACCCGGCATCTTCAAAAAAGTTTGGATAAAAAACTCCATTGGGTGCCGGTGTTTCTTTCATACGGCTTCCACTCATAGCGTAGGTTACGTGTGAAGTCACCCTAATCACCCGAGTTTCAACATGACCAATACTTTACTTTCTTAGTTTCATGTGAAAACTTGAAGATACATTTGTATAGCATGTTTATGGGTCTAGGTAACTTATTTGTAATTTTAGGGCAACAATGCAATATTTTATGAATTTAATTGGATTTTTATTGTTTTCCTATAGAAACAATTAATAAAACAAAAATAGCATCGAAAAGTCATGATATTTGGCAGAGGGGCATTATATGTACACCCGGCATCCTAAAAAAAGTTTGGATAAAAAACTGCATTTGGTGCCGGTGTTTTTTTCATACGGCTTCTACTCTCGTAGCTTATGTTAGTTTATGTTTTATATGAAGTCACTTAAATCTCTCAAGTTTCAAAGTGACCCTTAGTTATTCTCAAAGTTTTCATGTATAAACTTAATACATCCTTCCTTTTACATATATATTGACTTAGATAGCTTAGGTGCAATTTTCGGGCTTTCCTACATTATTTTTTGAATTTATTTGTAACTCTCACGATTTTCTAGAAAAAATTTGAATAATACATAAACATTCTCTGCAAATCTTGAGATTTGGCCATGGAGAAACATGTATCCATACAGTAACCTCATAAAAGTTTGGAAACAAAAATCCGTTCGGGACTGACATGTCTTATTATCTATAATAACAGTAATTAAAACAAGTAGTCCACATGCTAAATATTAAAATTCGACCGTTTTTAGCCGTCCCGCCTTCGGTTCCCGCCGGCCCAGCCCAAAATCAAACTGCGTCACTCTATAAAAAAACCATTGCCTGAGGTAACCCTAGCCATCTTCTCCAATCCCAGTCCGCCGCCTCTCGTCGCACCAGGCTCTACGCCTGCGGCCCGCACCCATCCCAGCTCCAGGCTGCCGCCCTTCCTCCTCCTCGTTGCTCCTCCGTGCGGGCGAGGCACCGAGGGTGACCGCCAGCGGCCGGCGCGGTGGGCGCCCTCGGTGCGGCCGCCTGCCCATCCCCTGCCCTCCTTCCCGGCCTCCGCTGCCCCTCGCGCTGTCGACTGCCACCACCACGGCCCTCCCGCTCATCAGCGCTGGCGAGCGTCGGGCCGACATCGCACAGCCGGCGGCTGGCATGGGTGAGCGCCAAGACCGGCAGCCGACACGCAGGGTGCTCCGTCCCTCTCTGCCTCTCCCTCGCTCCCCCCGTCGCCCCCGCCCTTGTAACAATCTAATATCCGGTCTCTTTGCTCTTTCTGTGCGCTAAAGCTGTAGAACCCCAAGAGACGCAGTTGCAAGGGTGGAGCAGTGGACCTTTGCCGGCAGCCTGGCCATCTTAGCGGGCGAGTCTCTGTGACCACAAGGCAAGAACTCCTCCAGCTATTTTGATTCAATGCAATTCCAATTCGAGTTCTGACATTTATGATTGATTGTATGGTTTGGTTCACTTACATGTCAGGCAAAATACGAGTATCTTTTTCTGCATTGTCTTCTACAGAACATGTCTTCAAGGTGTTTGTGGTAATGCTATACTAAGGACCAAGGTTTCTGTAGATGAAAATGCTTAAATAATTACATTGTTGGAGAATGCATAAAGGTACCTACGCAGTTGTAGCTTTGATTTTTTTTGTTCTCCCCAAATCATGGTTAATTGATTCTGACAAATTATATTGGTTAGAATGCCTCTGCATCATGTTTTACAAGAGCTACCGTTTTACAAGAGCACTCCAAGCTCCTGTGCAATTTCCCCACCAAAGGCGAGCAAGAGCAACATCACAGGAACAAGCAGCCCCTCCTCTTCCCTGCAGGTTGCTCCTTCTGTTTCCTTTTTTTGTGCCATCTAGTGCAGCAGCAGCAGCACTCCATACTCCTCTCTGGTGCAGCTACGAGCGGTGGAACATCTAGTTAGTTTGATTCTGTGCAAATGGAGATGTTTAGCTTGTTCTTTTATTAGAATATAGCTTTAGTGTGTGTGCCTCCCTGTTTGGCTTGTTTAACTTGTGTGCCAAGAATACAGCATTTAAGCTAAAGTGCAGTGAGCCACAAGATTTCAACAAACCTTCACAGGAAGCATTTTTTTAGTCAGCAAGAAGGTAATGGTCTATCCTATTAGCTGGAGATTGAGCTATCTACTAGCATTCAGTTTTATTTGGACCATGGTAATTGTTAACAGAGTTTGAGACTCCAGATGTGAGCAGACTCCCTGTAACTGCTTTGCTTTTTTATTCTGATGTTGGATAATTAAAGCATGTTCCAAGCACTTGGTTTCGGTTTAAAAATTCTAAAAACAACATGTAGTTCCTACCAGAATGATGGATACATTTTGAACCATATGATCACATGGTGGGGTGACGATAAACTACTAGAAAGACTTATGCTAGCTTATAATTCACATATTCACACGGTAAAGATGTGCCTCCCCTTTTAGTTTCTGATCAGCCAAACTTATTTTTTTCCGATCATGAGAGCAGTTGACTCTCAAAAATGAAAGAGGAGGCTACAATGTACAAGACCAATTAATATAATTTGTCTTTCGAATCTTGAATGAACCTCAAACAGTGCACATTTGTATCGTTATATCGTGCATACCTTATGTTGTTCACTACAGTTTCTAGCGGGTCATGCTCAGTGATTTTAATTTTCCATTCACCTATGCATTCTCGAATATATATTCAGAGGCAAATGAATGTAAAGTGATAAATCTGGCTCAAATATATATTCAGAGCAAATGGACTAGGTAGAATAGATAATACATGCTTTAAATTAGATAGCAGAATGAATGGATTTTTTAAGTAGACATGCAAGTACTTCTGTGATGGATGCCTCATTTTCCTTTAAAGATCTGACAACCTGTTGCAATTTGCATATCCTTTTATTTAACCGATTATTTGAACTTCAATATTACCTGTTAATGTAATTATCTTGAGTAAACTTAGCTGATAAGACTTTAAAGGTTAAAACACCCACCTTCGATTTGTGTTCTCTTTTATATTTTTCATTTGAAATAGTATGGAATGCCACCTATTGTCTACCCCTCACTGTTTTCGTTGCGGTACCAGGACACAGGGTGATACATTATAAAAATGATGGCATAATGACAACCACACCCTGACGGCCTTGCTCCTTTTGAGTAAGTACTGCATCTTTCTCAATGATCATTGTGAGTTATCATGTATGTTTTATTTGACTAAGAAACTCTGGAGCTAGCTGAGCTAACTGTGGAGTTATCATGTATGTTCTGAGTTTGAACTAACAATCAAACAGATTCAACTATAGATGTTAACAATACCGAGACATAAAAAGGTTTAGTGTAAAGTAGAGATTATTTGTAATAAAGCTTCATATTCTTGTAACCTGCTGCACTACCCCTTTGAATATGGATTTGCTAACAATCTAGTACTTGCATCTTTGCTGCTAATGAGCTAGTGCTTGCTTCTGTGATCTAATATTTGGAAAAAACATTGCTATCGATTGGTTGTTCTGTTTCTACTAGGTCTTACAATTCTAGATGCGAACAATACATATATCTCTTTTTTTTACTGTGTTGGTTTTATTTGTGCAGCACGTGCTTGGTTTGTGCAACGGTGACCATAGCTCTTCAGTTTGGAAGGAGCACAAAAGATTTCAATGGAAATGATTGAAATGGTGTGTTTTATGTGTGAATTTGTTTGATGTAAATGGGTTGACAAATAACTAGCTGAAAATTGGTTGGACTCAAAAAAATGTAATGGTCTGAAATAAAAGAATTGGATGGCTGAAATTGTCTTGCAAAGAGATTTTATTGTCTTGAGCCCAAGATGAACTGTGTCTACAATTGGGCTTAGCCCTGTGCTACAATTAATTTTATGACGAATCTAATTGTGAAAGATACGCGTGACACGTCAGATCCTAGTCATGCCATGTCATACCTATGCAAAGACTTTATGACCATTTTTATCCTATGTGGAACTAGCCTATTTGTCCATCTCAATGCTTTGTGACGTTTTCTATGCTAGATAATGACGAAAGTTGTTGTCATAAAATTAATGATGAAAATAAGATTGTCATAATGTTAATGACGAAATTGTTTACTTTTGTCATAGATTGAATTAAAGACGCATGATCAGTGACAAACGCTTTTTTGTCACACAATTGTCACAAAACATGAATTATGACGTAATTTCTGTTCTTTGTGACGTAAACTAATTGTCATTGTATAGCAAATCTCTTGTAGTGAGGATGTGCATTGATTACCGGAAGCTTAACAAAGCCACTAAGAAAGATCACTTCCCTCTACCCTTTATAGATGAGATGCTAGAGAGAAGTGCGAAGAATACCTATTTTTGCTATTTAGATGGATATTCTGGTTTCTTTAAAATCCCTATTCATCCAGATGATCAACACAAGACCACTTTTACTTGTCCATACGGAACCTTTGCTTATAGGAGAATGCCTTTTGGTCTATGTAATACACTAGCTTCTTTCCAAAGGTGTATGATGGCAATCTTCTCAGATTTTATCGAAGATATTATGGAAGTTTTTATGGATGATTTCTCAGTTCATGGCACAAGCTTTGACCACTATTTAAGGAATCTAGAGAAAGTACTTAAGAGGTGTGAAGAAGTTGATTTAATGCTAAACTGGCAGAAGTGTCATTTTATGGTTAGAAGAGGACTTGTGTTGGGACACGTCATGTCCGAGAAAGGAATTGAAGTGGACAAAGCCAAAATAGAGGCAGTAGAAAAGTTGCCACCACCCACTGATATTAAGTCTCTAAGAAGCTTTCTTGGACATGCTGGATTCTATAGGAGATTTGTTAAGGATTTTTCAAAAATAGCTAAGCCACTTACTTATCTGCTTCAGAAGGATATTCCATTTGAGTTCACCGAAGAATGTGAGGTTGCCTTTAGAAAGATTAAGGAATTGCTTATCAGTGCACCGATCATTCAACCACTAGACTAGAATCTTCCTTTTGAAATCATGTGTGATGCAAGTGACTATGTAGTAGGAGCTGTGCTGGGGCAGAGAAAAGAGGGAAAAGTACATGCCATTTATTATGCCAGCAAAACTCTTAATGAGGCCCAAGTAAATTATGCTACTACAGGGAAGGAGTTGCTAGCGGTAGTTTTTGCCCTTGAGAAATTTAGATCCTATATAGTTAATTCAAATGTTATAGTCTACACTGATCATGCTGCTATCAAGTACCTACTTACCAAAAAGGATGCAAAGCCTCGTCTGATTAGATGGATATTAATGCTACAAGAGTTCGATGTAGAAATCAGAGACAAGAAGGGAGTTGAGAATGTAGTGGCAGACCATTTATCTAGAATGAACCATGAGAAGGATGGCCCACCAATTGAAGATGCCTTAAGAGACGACACTCTTTATGCAGTTCTAGATAAGGATTCATGGATGAGAGACGTTATAAGAGCCATAAGAGGAGAACCACTACCACATCTCAACTATAATTCTAAAAGAAAAGTTCTGGCCGAGGCGAAGAAGTATTATTGGAATGCTCCTTACTTATATAGATTTGGATCTGATGGAGTCCTTAGAAGATGCGTTCCAGCAGAGGAAAGAGAGGAAATTTTGAGAAAATGCCACTCTGCGGAATATGGGGGACATCATGGACATTTCAGAACCCAAGCTAAGATATGGGGGAGGGGGTTTTATTAGC
Organism: Paspalum vaginatum; assembly: GCA_030272315.1. Classification (NCBI taxonomy): domain Eukaryota; kingdom Viridiplantae; phylum Streptophyta; class Magnoliopsida; order Poales; family Poaceae; genus Paspalum; species Paspalum vaginatum. The sequence goes on along the minus strand of CM059017.1, from coordinate 35,822,547 downwards.
CAGGAATGCATGAAGATGCAAGGAAATTTATCGCTTCTTGTCCTGAGTGTCAGAGGTCTGGAAATATAACTTCTAGAAATTCGATGCCTCTCACATATAATCTACAAATTGATTTATTTGATGTCTGGGGAATGGATTTTATGGGACCATTTGAGAATTCACATGGATATGAGTATATTTTGGTGACTGTGGATTATGTTTCGAAATGGGTAGAAGCTATACCACGTAGAAAAGCATCTACGCAAGAATCCATTGAAATGATTAGGAATAATATCTTTCCAATATATGGAGTCCCTAGAGTAATTATCTCTGATGGAGGATCACATTTTATTGGTAAAGAATTTACCAATTATTTGGAAAAGATGGGAATCGAGCATAGAGTTTCTATAGCCTATTATCCACAGACTAATGGTCAAGTAGAGACGTCAAATAAACAATTAAAAATATTCTTAAAAGGACAGTGATTAAAGGTGGTAAAATTTGGTCAAAGAAGCTTGATGATGCTCTTTGGGCATACAGGACAGCATTTAAAACCCCTATTGGAATGACACCCTATCAGCTTGTTTATGGGAAGATTTGTCATCTACCAGTAGAGATGGAGCACAAAGCTTATTGGGCAATTAAGGAATTAAATATAGATTTAGACGCCGCCTTAATCAAGAAAAGGATTCAGCTTAGTACCCTTGATGAAGCAAGATTACAAGCTTATTATAATGCCAGTATTTACAAGGAAAGGGTTAAGAGATGGTTTGATAAGAGAATCCAGAAGAAAGAATTTAAGGAAGGTGATAAGGTTCTTCTTTACAATTCAAGATTCAAATTATTTGGAAAAGGAAAGTTACAAAGTAAATGGGATGGACCTTATATAGTACATGATGTATCGCCTACCGGAGTAGTCACTATTATGGATTTGGAAGGGAATCGATTTATGGTCAATGGTCAAAGACTCAAGGTATTTATTGAAGAGGACAGATTTGAGATTAATTATATTGATACTTATGAGTTCAAGGAGGTAAAAGTCCATTACCATGACCATCGTCCCTAGTTATCCATAGCCTTTGTACCATTGTATATAGATCATCGCGTTTAGTTTCGTGTTTTTCAAAATTTTCTTTATTTATTTTTTTAAAATTAGGAAATAATATCACCGGCAAAACCTAGGGCCCGTAGGCCAGAGTGGAGGCCCAGGTCGGCTGACCAGAGAGCCCAGACTCGGCCGACCAGGGAGTTTTTCGAGTCGGTTTCTGTTCAAATTTTGCTAGCGAAGTCTCCGATGATTTACATACCAGATTGAGGTAGAGTTCGGATCGGAATCCTCGTTTTGTTTCCTATTCCTGTCGAATCTCCGGAGTATAAAGCCAAGGGTAGACCCTAGCCTTGAGACATCAACTCCAAACACAACCAATCCAAGCCACAACAAGTTCTGAAGCAACGGAGAGCCAGCTCATGAAGAGGGAGGACGAGTCGAGGCAAGAAAAGGCTTGGTTGGCCGACCAAGATGGGCAGGCTCGGCCGACTAGTCCCCTGTTTCGTGGATCTCGTCGCAATTTTTCGCAAGTTGTCTTCTCTGATGACGAGGAAGAGGCGAGGGTGCGTAGTTTCGTCAGAAAGCATGGAATTTCAGGGAATTTAGCGAAGCTCTCTATTCAACCGAAGGAGATGAAGAATAGGAGGTCCAGAAGAATTAGAGGGATGCCAAAAGTCAACTATCAAGAGTCATCAGTAAGCTTGGGAGGTATGATCAACTCTAGTCAAGATCAATCCATGGAAAGCAACCATAAAGAAGGCCCAAAATTAGAGGAAGTAAGCTCCGTCTATCTCGTTCCTCGTTTCAACACCTATCACATAGGAGAACAGATGAAGTGGACTGCTGCCCCATGTGTAGAGAAGCCATTTATGCCAACATGGTTAAAAGCACTAACATAGTTGAAATGATTGAAGACTTAGAGGGAAGACTTGAGGAAAGAATAGAGAAAACTCGTAAGGATGTCACTGAATTTATCATCAACCTGAAGGAGCAAGTTGAGTCTCTTCAAGCTACATGCATGAGACAAAGCGACACCCTCTATTCTATCTGGGACCATGTAACAAAACAAGAAGGAGGAGGATATCAACCACATCCAACTGGGGACGAAGAGGAAGATCCATATGAAGTTTATCGTGCAATCAGAAATGATCCTCTTGATGATCCAGTGGACGAGGAGCACTGGTATGATGACGAGGATTAGGAGTCTTTGTTTAGTCTAAGTGTGGGGAAGTTAGTAGAATTTCCCCATTCATAAACAAAGCGTTTTATAAAACGTCTAGAATAAATAAGTTTTATAGAGTCTTTATTAGTGAGTTTTTGTTTAGAATCAAAAGTCGTTATCTCTTATATTCGTGTCTTAATTGAGTCTATGTAACGTCTTTAAAATATATATATTAATAAAGTGTGAGATTGAATAAGTATCTCGCTTTATTTAAGTTTGTTCTTTATTTTTACTCTGATATTTAATCCTATTTTAGTTTTCATGATTTGATTAATGTGGAAATTACTAGATTAATTAGTAATGCATAACCCATATCTTTATTAGAGGATTATATTTCATAGCTTTGCCAAAGTTTTTGATTAAGAAAAAGATTAGAGGTGTATTTAATTTTTCTTAAAACCTCTCTTCATTGATCAAGTTTTATACCCCTTTGTTAAGAGAGAGTCAAAATCCTAGTAGAGCTTAGTTTATAAATGCCAGTCTATAAGCAAGTTATCTCATGTGAGTTTAGTTAAGTTTGATCCTTTTAGAAATTTTGATCTCTTGAATAATCTTGGTCATCTACATTTCATCTTTTGCTAGCCTATATATTATTTTCCAATTGCTTATATCATTAGAGCAATTTCTTTTATCCGATAAACCCTTTTTCTCGTTATTTATCCTCACCCATATAAGTAAAGTTTTTGGTCATTAGTTTATAAATTGAGTAAGTTTATAAAATTATAAATAGGAGAAAAAGGAGAGTGAGGGTATGGTGCCAAAAAAAAGAGAAAAAGAAGAGAGAGGGAGAAAAAAAAAGACCAAGTGGTTGAAATAAAAAAAAGAGAGATAGTAGAATTAGGAAAAGGAGAAAGGGGAAGAGAAAAAGGTATAATTAGGAAAGTTTTGGAAAGGTAAAAAGGAAATCTTATCGTCTTATTAGTGTAATGAGCAAAAACTTTCACTTTTCCAACCACGTGCAAATTCCGGAATTTATTCCAATTCATTTATTATTGCACGTGTCCACTATCTATATCTTCTTTATCCTTGTCTCTTTATATAGATATTTATTTTCTTATTTCGATGACCAAGATAATTTAAGTTGATTGAATGATCTTTAGAGAGATATCTTAATTAGGCAATAAAATGAGTAGCTTTGCTAAACATTTACCAAGCTCCTCATATATTCCTGTGAGATGAGAGAAAGAGAGTGGAATTTTATAGGATAGCCACTTATAAAGAGTTCTTTTTTGAGAGCTTGACAAAAGGGATAAGTAATTTCTTGATCTTTTGAAGTTTTATTATTTTTCAAAAACCCTCTCTGATAATTTCGAAAGAAAACTTTGGTATTGCTATGATTCATTTGACTTTGATAATTTTTGTGGGGATCTCTATGCATGAAAGTTAGTTTAAAGTCCTATATTATGATATGAGTGGTTTCTAAGGTTAGATTATTTTTGAGAAGTAATGATTTAGAATTTGCTTAAATTTAGTCGAGTCCTTTATCGATCTTTTGCTCGAGGACTAGCAAGATCTAAGTGTGGGGATGTTGTTGACGCAAGATTTAGACGAAAATTATGCTTTATTTATATATGATTTTATATCTTTTCAAGAATTAATCTTATGATTTAGTCTTATTTTGCTAACAAATAACCCCGTTTTCGAAAATGCTCTTTGTTTTTGTGCAATATTGATTTTTTTAGGAAAATATGGAATAATTGATATAATTTTCAAGATTTCTCGGAGATAGGATTTATGCTAATATGAGCAAGCTTTGGAATAAGAGTTAATTGAAGCCCAATTGAAGGATAAAAGCCCAATAATAAGAAGTTTCTAGAAGATGAAGATTACTTGGAGGACTAAATCCTGAAATATTCTCAGAATTCATGACAGCAACAACTTGTGGACCCAATTCGGAGACCTTAACTACGTCAAATGAAGAAAGTTTGAATACCAAAGTTGTAGACCTCTTCGAGCTCTGCAATTTATAGTCCAAGTTTGCCTTATTTGAACTTCGGATGAGGGAGTTATGGTCGAAATACTACAGCTTGCAGAATATGGAGAATCCTATTTCGGGAAGGACAAGGAAGGAAACTTCATCGCCAAGCAAAGGAGTATATGGACGACCGGGACTCTTCTAGAAGCTTGTATATACTTGGAAATAGGTGTTTTAGGACTCTTAGATAGAAATTCTGCGCAGATGGACTCATGCGTCACTACATTCCCACTTGCGAAGTCCCCCAAATCCTTGATAGATGCCACTCATTTTCCTATGGAGGTCACTATGGAGCCTATCGAACTCATGCAAATATTTGGTAGAGTGGATTCTACTGGCCAAACATGTACGATGATGCCAAAGAGTTCGCACGTAGATGTCCAAGGTGCCAACGCCAAGGAAACATTAACCCAAGGGATGCCATGCCACTCAACAACAATCTTCAACTCGACGTATTTGATGTGTGGGGCATAGACTTCATGGGGCTCTTCTACAAGTGTGGAGACAAAGAGTACATCATGATCGCAGTGGACTATGTTTCAAAATGGGTAGAGGCACTGCTGTGTTCCACGGCAGATTCGAGGCATTCAATCAGAATGTTCTACGACACCATCTTTCCTCGATTTGGTACGCCAAGGGTCATCATCAGCGATGGCGGACCTCACTTCATAGATAAAAGATTCAAGAGGTGCCTCGCAGAACTCGGTGTGGATCACCGTGTCGCCACTCCATATCACCCGCAGGCAAGTGGCCAAGCTGAGACATCAAACAAACAGATCAAGAACGTCCTATAGAAAACTGTCGAAGCTATGGGAAAAGACTGGGTATCCAAGCTACCCAACACTCTCTAGGCGTACCGCAAAGCATATAAAACTCCCATTAGCATGACACCATATCAAATAGTGTACGGCAAGACTTGTCATCTGCCGGTAGAACTTGAGTTCAAGTCTCACTGGGCGATAAGGAAGTGGAACATGGATCCCCAAGCTTCAGGAGTTCAACGTCAGATTCAACTCACTGAATTGGAGGAATGGAGGGAAAAGGCCTACCACAGTGCCAAGCTTTACAAGGAGTGAACAAAAGATGGCACGACAAGCGCATCAAGATCAAGACATTCAAACCAGGAGACAATGTACACCTCTTTAACTCTTATGTTCATTTGTTTGGTCATGGTAAGCTTATAAGTAAGTGGGAAGGGCCATTTTTGGTCCTTGATGCCGCCGATCATGGTGCCATCACCCTCCAGGATGATGATGGAAAAATCTTTAAGGCAAACGGGCAACGCCTAAAAGTTTTCCTAGAGCTCGAAATGCCACAACTCGAAGAAGTGGATGTCTACGAGCTGGAAGAAATGGCATGATCACACGAGCACAGTCAAGCTCCAACCTAAAACGAAGCCATGTACACTACCATGCTTCTCACTTTTCTGTCTTATCTCACCTTTTGCTTCCATTTCACCAAAATCTCAGCCAAAGTTCAAAGTTTTCACGATGAATAGGGTTTTCAGTACACCAAAAGGGCAAAACCGACCTTTGGTCCGCCAAACCAAGGTTTCGCGAGGCCGTCCGACTCAAGAGCCAGGCTGGCCCCTAGTGTGGTCGCCCAGCACAATGGCCAAGATGCCCGGCCCCTCAGTGGCTGCTCGGCCTCTCCACTTTGCTGCCCGGCTGCCTCTCTTCGAATTTCAGAGTGATATGATCCCCAATAGCTCCGAAACTTGGTTTAGTAGATGAGATCGAGCCACCATTAACTTAAAGGGAAGAGTTCACCCTCTTCTTGCACTCTCTCCACTCTCATCTCATCTTCCCTGCGAAAACCTAAGTCATGTCCTCCAACAACACACCTTCCAAGAGCTTTGCCCTCACATCTGGCACCACGGCAATGTACTCACCGGCATCCAAAGATGTTATCCCCATCACGGACGACACAGTGGTGCTAGAATCACCCCGCTGGCTGCCCAGCCACCCCCTAAGGCCACTCGGCCTCAGGGTATGCTGCTCGGCCAAAAGCGAGGCCGCCCAGTCTCCCATGTGCGCTCTCGTAGTGCCGGGAGGCCTACACGTGGTCTATCTCCTGTGCCCACCATCGCCAAGAAGGTGTTTCGGGCAGATTCTCCATGGCCTAAGGTCGGGATGATCAGCCCTAAGGTGCCGGTACGAAAGCTCTTCTCAGATGATTCCATGAAGGACAATGGACCACCCAAAAGCCCAGGATCATCGGCCTACACGATCCGGGGAGGAGTTACTCCCTCTGAGAAGTAGGGAAGGGTGCTTGTTCCTAGGCACATGGAGGACATCCTTCGGGGGGATGCATCCATTGATGAATCCATCGACTCAACTCCCCCTCGAAGGACCGTCAAGGGGATCTCCAAGCCTCCTCCTATTCGGACTCCTCCTAGCCAATTTGAAGACTCAGCAGAGGAGATGGAGGAGGAAGAGACCATCGAGTCTCTTAAGTTGGAGATAAAAGCGCTCAAGCATGCACTCCTTAGGCTTGAAGAGCGCTGCGCAGAAGGCAAACTTTGGAAGTGGGAGATCAACGACAAGTTAGAGATCCTTAGGAAGGGATTCTCTTCCAAGTTTCGTCGCCTCGCTGAAGCCACGGGGCACCCAGAAGCCTATGATCCACCCATGCCATAGATGCCTTTTGTTTTCTTAGTGCTTAATGTTGATTTCTTTCTTTGTATGAACATCACCTATCTCTATCTTTGTTTTAGTTTGTTTGATTCCATCTTTAATTCTTAGATCAATAAACTTTTGTTTACCCTTGCTATGAGTTCAATTGTGGGGGGATGGCACTTGTCCGCCCCAATTTCCTGTCACTAACCCTGTAGAAACGAATAAGAAACATGATGTACAGGGTGCCACCGCACTACTCACAAAAACCTGGGACGATCCGAGTCAACCGCTTGCTGCCCGGCCTCAACCCCTAGCCACCCAGCCTACCCCTGGCCGCCCGACCTACCAGTTTGGCCGCCTAGCCTGTCTCGCTCGCGAAAAATGCACCACACACAAAAACAATATCCCAAAATGCTTCTCCACACGAGTTGATTGGTGCAAAGGTCGAAAAAGGCACACTTCAGAGGCCGCTCGACCCTTTACCAGGCCACCCGGCATGGCCTTCTGGCCGTTCGGCCTGGCAGGAGGTGGCTAGCCCATCCTCACCTCGCCTTGCACCACAAACTAGGTATTATTGTCGATATTTCAAGTATGGTTTATTGCTTTTCACTCTATACATGAAACTTGGTTAAAAATCTACTCTACATGATCATATGTCAACTTGTGTCTATGCTTGTACCAACTTTACTCCCTATGTTGAAGTAAAATTGCCCATGGATACCTTTTAATTAGGGACCCGCTTTGATTTAAGATGTTGATTCATAAGACATGAGTAACATGGATACATAAGCAGTGATCTCCCGCTAAGGCAAAGAGTTTTATTTTGCTAAAATGTTAAAAATGTGCTTTACTCCAATGTTCTCAATACACATGTTCTACCAGTGCCACAAATGAAAAATCTTATGCATCAAATACATCTTTGAATGTTTTGAACCTCGTCAAATTTTGTGCCATCAATGAGTTAGAATCCTTCAAGATTTTTGGCTATCACGTGCACATTTATACCACAAAGTTGTAGCAAGTTGTGCTATGCAATCACTCCAATTACCCCTCATCAATCATGCAAAAAGAGAGGAAAAGAGGAATGGAAATGAAAAAAAGGAGAGAAATGAGAAAGAGAAAGAAAAGAAGAAAAGTGCCATACCCTCTCTCGCATCAAAAAGAGGAATACAAAAGCACACTCGCCTATAACTTTCCGCCACACTTGCACATAGCCAAAATCTTTGAGTTGATTCATACTATTTGTTTTGACACTTGATTTGACTCGGTGATACAAACATGATGAGATCGTCTCATGCTTTTCTAGCTCCACCAAACTTAGATTAGGAGGGAAGGAAACACAAGGATTCTCATCCTTTGAGTGACTGAGAGCTAATCTTGAGAACAAAGGAATGAGCACCTTACTTTTTGAAAAGTCAAAAACCTCTTTTGCTCATAGTTGGGAGAAAACTGCTGCGACACCTGTGACTTGTTCTTAGTCTCAACATCCCAAAATCAGAGTGTAGCCACCATTGAAATACTAGGGAAGATGAACCAACTTGGGAGTAACTTTTGTGCTTGCTAATACTAAGGTTGCTATATGCCCTCTACACCATGCTTAACTCTCATTTGCTCGAGGACGAGCAAAGATCTAAGTGTGTGGGGGGGGGTGTTGGCGGTTGTGATAATCCATTTTGACCACCAACATTTCATGTTCCAAGGGTGATTTTTATGCAAAGTTCATACATATTAACTAGTTCCACGAGTTGTGTACAAAGATCTTGCAGGAACACGTATCACGGTGCAAATCCATGCAAAACATGGTGAAACAAGGTGCAACAATGGAAGGTTGGACAAGGGTGACCAAACCCTGGCCGCCTAGCCAAGCAGCACTAAGTACCAGCCACCAGGGCTAAGTACCAGGCCGCCCGGCCCACCTCCGAGGTTGCCTGGCCTGTGATTGGCTCCAAATGCGACCATCCTCGACCTGCATGCAAGGGATGATGTGTCAAACACAATTCCACGTTGGAATCCGAGAGATCAACACAAAACACCTCGGAAGGCCTCCACCTCACCGATCCAGTCCACGGATTGGTTAAGTCAGCAATCCAGGAGAGTGTGATCTAATGGCCAAGGAAGAAACACAAAGAGAATCCAATGGTTGAGACAAAAAAACACAAGTATACTCGTGAACCTCCTCAACCAAGTACTGTGGAGAGTTGGATGCACAAAGTTGGTGGATCTAAGGGCCGTCTGGCCGTGGACCTATCTACCTGGCCTACAAGCCAGGCCGCCCGGCCAGGTGGAGGCCGCTCGGCCTGCCGAGTGTCCTCCCAGCACCAACTTAACCACCACAACCGACCTTAGGACAGCTATAAATACCCCCAAGGTGTTCACTAGTAAGTGTGGTGGTGATGGTGGCTTGATAGTGGTGTAGTGGTAGAGTAGCTCTTAAGAGTGTGAAGTGTATAGTGTTGGAGAAGTGAAGTTATCCATTAGCTTGTAGAGAGAGTTCCTCTTGTATCAAGGAGAGTAGTGAGGTGAAGAGTGAGGGAGTGGGATTTCTCTTGCCCCTATACTTGTATCCTCAGAGGAAGGATATTCGATTCCTGGATTGAGTAAAGTTCCTTATCCTCTACCTTTGTTATTTCATTCTTACTTTACTTTCATACTTAGTCTTATACTTGTATGTTCACGGAAATCTTATGCATGCTTATAGTGTTGGCTATATAGTGTTGCTTGTTTTTTTGGATCATTACCAGTTTAGTAGTGAACTCATCAAGTAGAAACGACGGTGTTATGCTCAGAGTTTACCTTGGTTGGTCGGCTATCCCACGCAGCTCTGGTTGGTAGACACATTAGGTGACAGCTTTTGTGTTCTCAGTATTCCAATCCCGTACGTTTGGATAGACTTGCTGATGATATAGCCGAATCCTGTAGTACCCGCCTTTCTCGGCTGGGTAATCAACACTCTGGTGCCTGGCAGTGGTGCTACAACTTTGATGTCTATGTTTAGATGACAAGTATATCTCTTTGCATGCTTTGTATAGTAAGGTGATCTAACATCTGTTGAGAACCTGCTTATCTGTTTTTATCCTCTACATTGCTAGCTTCACTGGTTCGGTAGGTTGTGTTGTGTGTTATCATACTCCTCATTCCTCATGGATTTTGATACCCTGAAATACTCTTGGGTGAAAGGCTACAACGCGTTTTCCGTGCACTTGCGGAGATATATCTAGTAGGCTAAGGAACGGCAACAGACAATGGGTAGCTCCGCGAGAAGGACTTGGAAGACCTCAATAGCCTCGACAATCCTCTACCCTTGCTTGGGCGAGGCCATAGTCACAGACTACGCGAGAGAAGGGCTTACGTGGGTGTGTACCGAGGATATCCGGAGACCCGACCGTGGTTGCTTGGCTTCCGCGGAAGTCACTTTGCCATCCTCCACCTTTGCGTGGGCGAGGCCACACTCTTTTGGGGATTGCACAAGAGCAAAGGCTGCAGAGGCACCAAACGAGGAGTAGGGGGTAGAGGCACGTTGGCCTCCCCGAACCTCAGAAAAAATCTCCGTGTCTCTATCATGTGCCATCGCCGACATCATCATCGGGAGTTTGCATTTTCTACCTATCTTTTACCTTTCGCATTTATATTCTTGCAATTGTGTGCTTACATTCTTAGACTAGCTTGATAGGTTAGTTTCTAGGTGGAACTAGGTTACAAGACTTGACCTCGGTAGAGTTAGCAACACTTAGCAAAACCGTAGTGCATATAGCTAGATTTATATTGCATAGGTTTTGCTTAGTAGTTGTAGTTTTTAGGGAGCCTTAGTTATTAGAAATCCTAATTCACCCCCTTCTTAGGCGTCGGTCCAACCTTCAATCTACATACTTTTTTGTAGTTTTTGGTCAACAATACAATATTTCTTGAGTTTAATTGCATTTTCTATGATTTACTAATGAAAAATTAACAATACACAAATAGCCTCAGAAATTCATGATACTTAGTGGAGCGGCAACTTTTGTCCACATCGATTTATATGTTGAAGTAAGCATACTTCTATGTTAATATAAGGATACACCTTTGTTTACACATAAAAACGATGAGAATAACCAGTTATCACCTTAAAATTCGAGGGCGACAGACTTTATCATGAATATAAGAAAACCTCTATGCTTATAATGACTCTTTTAGGACTCAACACCCATTTAAAAACTTAGAATAAAAGATAAACTTGAGTTGTACACTTGATTGTTTGAAAATTAATTTCTTCTGCATGGAAGGATACTAATACACAGATATGCAAGATAGGACAAAACTTACTGGCTAGGGTAGTGGTGTTGTGCTTAGTAGCATAGAAGAGGTGGCTGGTTTGAATCTCATCTCGTGCTGGTTTAGTTTTTCTTTTTTTTTTCAAAAACCATAGGCTACCTGGGACACTGCGGTGCTTAGGCTGCACTACCATAGCATGGGCCGTCTTGCTAGTTGCCTGGGCTGCAACCACCGCTGTGTGGGTCATTCTGGCTGTGTGCCACTACAATTAATTTAACATATTAAAACATATATTGCACAAAACAAATACTCCATTTGTGAAGTTAAATTTGGTTTCTAAAAAATAATCAAAGATCTATAAATTTACATGGAGAGAATAATAAAAATAATAAGACTAAACAAACACAATGAGCTTGACTCATATAGATGTATCACGATTTTATTAGTACATTTGTGTATTATTATTTTGTAATAAGAAAAATCACTAAAGCATTAATTAAATTTGTACGATAATACATTATAGGTATAGCATCACATAAAGAATCATAATAATAAATATGAAGAATTTGAACTCTAGTACAAATCATGGCAATAGTATTTACCTATCGCAACTAATTTAGTGTACAATATCAACGAAATTAATTCATTGTAATAGTGTCCACTTATCATAACCAAAAAGTACATAGATGCAATAGTATTTACTTATAGCAACACCTTTTCTTATACTATGCCTACAAACATATTTCGTTCCAACAATGATCACTTTTTTCACCAACATATAAATGGTGGCAATATTGCTTACCTAGGTAAGGAAATATGCCAAAAAATATGTAGATGGTGGCAATATCCTACCTATAGCAACGAAATATGCCAACAAAAATATGTGGTTGCAAGATTAGCCACTAATTGCATCAAAATGTAAATGGTGGCAATAGTGCCTACTTATAGCAATGAAATATGCCAACAAAAATATATGGTTGCGAGTTGTCCACTTATTGCAGCGAAAAATTATATGAGGCAATAACACCAACCTATTGCAACTATACTTGTAGGTTATTGCAACTACAAAAAAAAATTATTATGATATTGCTCACGTATCGCCACCAATTCATAATTGGATGCAATATAGCTTTTTATTGCAACGAAGTTTTAAATTATCACATCAAAAAGTATTGGGTGGCAATATTGTCCAAATATTACCACCAATTTTGCAAATGAGGCAATGGCAGCCTTCTATTGCAACCAATTGGTGTGTGGTTGCTGGCATTAGGGTCATTTTTTCTAGGAGTGTTCTTTGGATAAGATCAGTTTATAATATAGATTAGATATATAATTAGAGTGTGATTAGATAGCCTTTTACCATCCTTTTAGCTTATTTAGGTCTATTAAAGCTAGCTAGTAATTGATTAATATTACGTTAATAGTAGTTAAACATAGTTATCCTTGGATTGACAAAACCCTTGATACTCATCTTGGGGAAGAGCTACCACGATACTCTCGCTTGTACTATGAGGTTTGGCGTGCTTAAGTGCCGTCAATAGTGAGCAGCGCGGTGGCACCAACGACGGTGTAGCAATGGCTTTGTGGCGCACTCTAGAGCCTGTGGAAGGGAAGTCGGCCATGTGTGGAGAGACGTGACGGTTTGACGGCGGTCGGATTCTCGTGAGTTTAGGATGGTGCGTTGCGCCGAGCTTCGGCACTAGGGAAGCGCACACGCGGGTGAGGGGGAGAAGAAGGCACCGACAAGTAGACCCCGCATGTCAGCGAGAGAGGGAGGTGCGCTGAGGTAGAGCCAGGCAGACAGAGAAAGAGGAAGGGAGAGGGGGAGTTAGGCCGTTAGGTTCGGCAGGGTGGCGGCCCAACGTGGGGGAGCAGCGCGTCCCAAGGGAAGGGGAAGGGAGGGCCGGTGGAGAGGCAAAGGGGAAGAGAAATGGCCGATCCGAATATTTCTCCCTTATTGTTTTCTTTAGGATTGAATTTTGGTCGAAGAATTTGGAAGAGATTTTGAGGTAGGCTTGTGAGATTTTATGGGGAATATTTTCGGTGACTTTGGAGGAACGTAATAATTCCTTAGGTATCAAGAAATTAGGTTTTTGAAAACAGTTTTGAAATCCACGTGATTTATTTGTGTGATTTTTATTCTACTGATTTTCGGGGTGTTACATCACCACAACCAATATTACCACAGTAAGAGTATGTTCCTCACCGTGCCCTCCCCCAAATGTAGTTTCTTTGATTCAATGGATCATATACAAAGATTTGAAAGGATAATGTGTTGATTATTTCAACATCTTCAGTGTTAGAAAACAAGCATGAAGAAAGCACCTATTCATCTATCTGAGATATTCATCATGATCATAGCCAGAGGCATGATATTTGTTAACGATGTTCAACGCCGAAGCCTACATCCCCAGGGCATGCTCCTCCCCATTATCGATAGCTATGCTAGCATCTAGGTACACCGCAGCAACTCTGCACCCCCCAAACTTAGCCATCTAGTTGGCTTGTGGTTACATAGGGTCGGCCTCATATTTATACCCACCTAGAAATAGAGTTTGACTAGAACTCTACCTAGAACCCTATTATAATTGAAGTGCTATCAAAACCAAAACCGCACACATATTCGACACGAACTCTAACAAACTACAACTTGGTGAATATGCCTGCCACCTTGTAGTCATGCTTACATGAACCTCCGTGTATCAAACTTGAGCCATATTCCTTCTACTGCTTGCATTAAATAGCACAAGCTTGTGCGAAGCTCGACACCTTCAGAACACACAGCTTTCACAATTTCATCCCTCATGGATCCACCTTCAACGATGTACCATGCAGCTTGTCAATGCGTAAACTTCTCTTCTCCTATCAACACAGTCATGCTACCCTTCATGATCTTCATGGTTATTCCATCCAACTGAGCTCGTAACACTAAACCATCATCATTTGATGCACCAAAAAAATTATATTCGAGCTTGGACCCAATATACCTGCTTCAACTGACTATTTCCTTAATACGGAGAGAATACCACCACTGCTGCTGGTGTCAACTTTTAGAAATTGTCGCATTCATCAACTTAAGTAGTCAACCCCATACCATCCAAGATGCATGTTGCCACAACTCACTGTTGGAAAAACACATGTCTCCAGCCCACTCACAACCTCTCCTAGATGACTCGGCAACACTCACGTCACCCTAGCACACACACTGCTTGTACTATGCTCCAGAATATGTTACTCCATCGTACACTGCTCGTGCACAAACGTGTCCCTCACCAGCCTTGTTCACCGTCCCATCATTCGCACACGTTGAAGTCATCCCGCTTGATCATTGCCCATCGTTCGCCACAACTTTTGCAAATTGCATCCTGAACAAATGATTGCTGGGAAAAAAAGATGCTTGAATGTCTTCCCTTCAAAACCCATGTGATAGTCCTGTTCTGAACATCACACTCCTCTAATTCATAGATCTGATTCCCTCTAGGCACCAAGGTCATCTATTTCGCCTTGACTTGATCCTTTTTTCTTTGGCTTGATTGCACCTTTAGTTTTATACTATGATCATGTGTCCTCATCTGGCTTCCAAATCATCTTCTGTGTCTCAACTGAGCCCTCCTGTTCCAGCAGCTGCCTAGGAGTCCATGGCTCCCAACCCTTACACAGAAATCCACATCTTCTCAAAAACATGGAACCATGCCGAGCCACACATTCCTCACATTGCACGTCCTCCTACAACCCGCATCCCTACATCTGAGAGTCTGAGGTCCGCCCTTCTCTTATATGTCGTGTTCCCCCACCATCAATTATCAATGTGGGACTAAACCTAATAATCCCCGCCATCACACAATGGCTCAATGCTTTTGTCACACAACCTTCTCCTCACACAGACTCCCCCGTCACCGGTGACCATATGAGATTTTTACTGGTTCACAACCATGGTCTCTTGTTAGAGTGGCACAACAGATTTTGGCTCAGCTCGCTTGGGGTCCACGAGCCGCGACCCACCAGGCCCATATACCGAAGTCCCCGAAACATAAGGGCCACATGGTTAACTCGGAGTAAAAGACTAGTCCATTAGGAGAGGGCTACCTTGCCTTATATGATGTGCTCCCCCATCATCAATTGCTAATGTGGAACTAAATCTAACAATACTTGTTAGAGTGGCTAGCAGATTCCAGCCTGACTCGCTTGGTGCCTACGAGTCGCGGCACTAGGCCCATATTCACGGCAAGGCCCACATGACTAACTCAGCACAAAAGACAGTCTGTTTGGTGAGGGCTGACCTGGTGGTGGGGAATAGCGATGCCAATTTTATGAGAGGTATGGATAATTTGATTTGAGTGGAGACTCGATGTTGACGATCTAGATTCTAATCACAAAGATTCAACACTGCAATTACTACACCACCACTCTGTTGGTAATCAAACACATGACGTGCACAATTGAGCTTTCCAAGAAGGCTTATCCCTACAAGTGAAATCGAGAACACATGCAAGAACATGAACAACACAATCTAAAATTTGCAGAGGTGGGGTTTCACAAATCGATGACGGTGAAACTGTTCATGACACATTAATCGAAGCAAAACCTAACTAATCTAATGACGACTACTAAATATATAGATGATAGAGACCTAGGGGGTGGCAAAGGGGTGGCCGAGCAACCCTATGGCGTATAAGGCCTTTGGGCCCAAAAACTGGTCCAGCAGCACCTTGATACATTCTGGACGTCATCTTGTTTTGATGATTTCGGTCAATCTGAGCATATTATTATGTAGGACCAGTTGGGTTGGAAAGGTTATTTCGTTAACTTTCGAACAATAAGTAAAACGTCCCAAGCGGAGCCCATATGTGGTATGGGCGTCCATTTTCATGAAGCCCCTGTAGTCCGAACCTGCCTCGCAAATAAATTGGACCTCAACTAGAATTGTGATTCAAACTGCATCTTCTTTTGGGCCTTGGTCATATGATGTTAGATATATTCTCATCATTCTCCCTTTGTTGGTTTTGATTCATCCCCGACTCAAAGTCGTTGATGCTTCTGGAAGTAGTTGTAATGCTTGACATCATCCAACCTTGCTCCCCTTCTTGAAACGTACCCTGTTGTGACACAACAAACAAAGAATAAAGGGAACTCGATGTGATATGATTAACGCTAGCACTGCCCTCCAACTGATCACATTCACAAACAAGAAGAGAGTCCCAATTTGAGGAGATATAAATACGGTGCACCATATAATCTTTTTTGTGATTATATTGCCCAATGAAATGACATGTATATGTAGATAACCATGGAAGATCAACAGTAAAAGAAAATTACTCTTTTAAATTGTTTTGATTACATAGAACATTAAGATCAATATATCCCTAAGTGTTTAAAAAATATAATAATTTCAGCTCATTTGACGCACTAGTAACGGGGACAAAAGGTTTATTTCAGCACAAGTGATTGTTCGAGACTAATAATATTAAGTTTATCAACAAGTTGTGGCATAGAAATAATAGAAACAACATCACAGTAACTCTTTTTGATAACAAGAATCAGTGGTAACAATCAGCTTGTAATAAAGGTAATTTAGCTTTATTTGAAGGCATATCATCATTAGAATTACACAAATTAATTTTAATATCATCCATATTTTTAGTTTGTTTCCTTGCAAGTTCAATTTCTAAAATATTAGCAGGACTCATAGCAAGCAACTTGATCTTTCTACCATCATGCTTGAACGAATATATATTATCAACACTATTGTACAAAACATTTTTTATACCTAGGGTTTACCAAATTACAATGTAGTTGTTTCCATAGGCACAACATCAAACTAAGCACTATCATAATATTTACCAATTAAAAATTGAGTCTTACTAACTTCATTTTACCTAAAACTTGCCACAAAAACTCGGCCATTGGATGTAGTATGGACATGAATGTGGCTCTATAGTCAAGCAAAAATTTTTAGCTGACTCAGAACTAACAAGGTTGTGGCAAGTCGCATCATCAATAATTATTGGACAACGGCTTTTATTCACAATAAACACAAGTTGGAGCAAATTGTTAGGCTGATTATCTCCGCTTTCATCATTTGATAACTTAAAATGTGTTGTGTCACAGAATTCATACTATTCTGCAAAAGGTTAATCACACAAGATGGGACAATATGGCATGAAGAATCAAATTGTTTTTTCATCAAAATTTTCATATCAGACTGTATGCGAGGTTTTGTCATTATCATGTATATTGCTCCACCAAGTTAAAGCATGATTTTTTAAGACACTAGCTGCATTTTTTATCTTCTTTCTTTCACACATATGACATTATGCAAAAATATTATCCAGCTTACTTTCACACTTAATATACTCTTTAGCATTAAAACCATCATACGTAGGTGGAGATTTAAGAATAGAATCACATATGGGAGAGTAGGAAACAACAATGTCTCTCAAGCATTTTTAGGGTTCCAACATATACAGAGATGTAACCTATCATTGTTAGTAGAAAACACAAAAACATACAAATATATATTTTCCTATTATCTACTAAGATGTGGTCAAAGAATAAAAGCACACACACTCTCAAGCATCTTACCAAGCTCTTAAAAGTGTTCTTATCAATGCAACGGGTGGTACAACCAGTTGCTTGTTTGTGATACTGCAACGGGTGTGCACGTAGCGATTGCAAAGGTAAAATCTGTACTAACAAGAAGTGTATATATGTGGAGCTGTTGGAGGCTATATTAGTAGTAAGGAGTAGCATGATTCGAATTCAGATAGCAAAGTTCAATAACAGTGTGTTCCTAAACTAGTTTAAGCAAGCAAGAGATACACCAAAATACAAAGGACATAAAGAATGCAAACACTTCTGTTTTTTTTTGTGGCATTTATTTTATGGATTTCCCTTTTTAATTGTTTCTTTTTTTTCTCAAAAGTATCGCAGATACAACTCCACACAATCACAAAATTCTCCTCTATATATTACAGATTTCCTACTCAAAGTTCTATAGATTGTTGACAAATTTAAGGGCCTCAAATGCCAAAACTCACAACAACAAAAATTGTAGGTATACTTTTCCTCTTTAATTTAAATACATGGAACACCTGTTTTGGATAAAGGAAGCATCAGATATTGACTCCGAAATACGGACTATTTAGAAAATTTTAGGTCACGAACAAATTTTCTTCCAACAAGAATTAGACCGTGATAAAGGTGTTTTATGGAAAACTCGAGTGAGCAAAATTGTACATAATTTTACAAGCTTTCTAGAAAGTATTAGAACATGAAATCCTGAGTTCGTTTGAGGGGTTTATGATCAGAATATCGAACCGGACAAAAACTAATCCGAGAATGATGGGATGGAAAAGGACACAAACTCAAGATGTAAAACTTAAAGTAAAACGAGAACGTGACCTAAACCAGCAACAAGACTATGACCATGGACACAAACTCAACGATGCGGACTATAAAAATAAATTATGCAAAGGCTAAACATGATGATAGGACAAGATGAACTAAAAACCCTATTTTTTATGGTATTTTGTGGACTTCAGGAATATAAAAACTCAAACTAAAGGACACACGGTAATATACCGCATGTGAAACCTAAAGCTTTGATACCCACTTGATGAGGAATAGTGATACCTGTTTTCTAAGAGGTATGGATAATTTGATTTGAGTGGAGACTCGATGTTGACGATCCGGCTTCTAATAACAAAGATTCAACCCTGCAATCGCTACCCCACCGCTTTTTTGATTATTAGCCACGTGACACACACGATTGACCATACCAAGAAGGCTTATCACTGTAAGTGCTGCAAGTGCAATTGAGAACACAAGCAATAACACGAAGAACGCAATCTGAAATTGCAGAGGTAGATTTTTAGAAACCGATGACGATGTAACCGTTCATGACAAATTAATCTAAACAAAACCTAACTAGTCTAATAACAACTACCGTATATATAGAGGATAGAGGCCTAGGGGCGGCCAAGGGGATAGCCGAGCAACTCGAGGGCGTACAAGGCTTTCAGGCCAAAAAATCGGTCCAGCTGCACTTTGACAGAATCTGGATATCATGTTGTTTCAATGATTCCCATTAACTCTGAGCGTATTTTGATGTGGGATCAGTTGGATTGGAAATGTTATCTCCTTAGACTTCCAACGATACGTAAAATGTTCCAAATGGAGCCCGTATGTGTCTAGGCGTCCATTTTTGCGAAGGCTGCTCCTAGAATCCGAACCGACCTCACGAGTAAATTGGACCTCACCTTGAATGGGGCTTCAAACTCTGTCTTCTCTCGTGCTTGGTTATATGTACGTTGGATCTGTTCTCATCGCCTGGAGAGTGGAGTCTTGCAGCATCTCGCCTGCTTTGAGTCTTCGATGCAATCAAGAGGTCATGGAGACACTGACTCGCTGAGTCGTGATGCGTTGACACAGTGACTATATATGGACGCACGGATTGGAGGGAGTCTGGTTGTCTACAGTCAATAAGACCATGAAGAGCATCGCCAGCTCACTGCCTCTGCCTCTTGCAAACATCGTCTACGTTTACGATTTGTATGTGTGATTGGATTATCCAAATTTCAGCTTAGTGGAATCTGATTGTCCAAGTCTCCAACCACAATCATAGTACAAGTAAAGCTGTTTAATCTTTCCCGATTTCCCTTGTAAGACGATTAGATGTATTGATTAATGTTTGATGATTGATAAATGATAATATGATACATTCTGTATGATTTTATTGATTTGTATGATACCTATAATTGACTGATTAGACCTTGTTCAGGGATAGATAATTTTAGGATTTGAGTGCTAAATAATTGCTCTATGAATTGATCTAGTATCTCTACAGCATTTTGGTAGCATTCGATTAGTAAAAGGGTCTCTGTTTTAAATATCGATCCGGGCCTCTAAATTCTCGGGGCCGCCACTGTCTAAACAATGTGTGTGCTCCTTTCACACCTTACACCTCATCGTAGCTCTTATCAAAACAAGCGCCAGTGCCCTACTTCCACCAAAAGAACTTCAAAGGGCCCTGAGTCTTAGGACCCCATCTGGCTACCCAACGAACAGAAGTGAAGTAGGTTTATCTATAAATAAGGAAGGACACATCATGTAGGATATCAATAAAATGAGCATAAAATACCAGGCAAAGTACAATTGCCTTATGCAACTATATTTTCCAACATACCGTTGCTATATATATATATATATATATATATATATATATATATATATATATATATATATATATATATATATATATATATATATATATTTATGTGATAACTTTTGAGGTATCTTAAAATAAGTACATGAACATACTCAAACTGATAAAAAGATATGCGGACGTATCTTTATTGGTTTATTAAAGGTGAGTGTAGCTACATGCACATGTAGATAAAACTCTTGCTATATATATATAATATGGATGGATGCATGAACATGATATTGTTTTATCTAGTCGGTCTTGGAGCCAATGCAATGTACATGGTATCTGGATGTAATGAATCATGTACATTAGATTCACTTCTTTCTAGCAAGAAGCCTACGTCGAAATTCCCCAAGGGCCCAGATAGGGTACAAGTTGCGGTAGTTGCTATAATTGAAGTACAAGGAACTGTTGAAGCAGCCGACGTGTTCCTGCAATGAACATAGATAGGAACAAGCAAGTAAGTGGAACTAAACTATGAGGTATAACTAGAACATATGTTGAGGTATGCCAGTACTGTAAGATCAATCTAAGCGAACTCGTGCAAAACCTAGTTTATTCCTAGCATAACTAGAACCATCCCATCCTAATCGAACAAGTTAATGATGACTAGGCATAGCCTAAAATTCAACCTATAAAGCTATTATTTTATATGACTACTACTTATTGAAGACAAAGTAAGCTAAAAATATAAATCCTAAAAGTTCTTACAAAAATCAGAACCGTCGAGCATCAATTTCGTGGACTCTAAGCATCATTGTCTACAACATTTATTGGATCTACTCATCTTTTTAAAAACAATTG
The DNA here is from genome assembly GCA_030272315.1 of Paspalum vaginatum. Lineage (NCBI taxonomy): Eukaryota > Viridiplantae > Streptophyta > Magnoliopsida > Poales > Poaceae > Paspalum > Paspalum vaginatum. The sequence goes on along the minus strand of CM059017.1, from coordinate 35,801,448 downwards.
CCATCTCTATAATTATTAAAGAAAAAAGAGAGCAACCCTCTAAATTTGTATCTAAATTGTCAACACATGTCATTATAAAATATCTCATTTAAATTCACATCTATATTATCCACCTCTTTCAATATTAAAAATAAGTAAAATATCTGCCCAACACAACATGTAAGTTAGCAACATATACTATTATGCATACATGTATACATCCAAACATATATGAGTGATTAGTATAATTTTTTGTTGTGTAGCAATCAAGAAAAAATTTCCCTTAAAATGTAACACACTAGTGACATAAAAATAAATTGCATTAGTAGAGTAGGTAAATTATACGTGTTGGTAGAAATATTATAACATACCTATATATTTATTGGTTAACTGTGGGCATACTTATACACATTTTTTTTTGTTAAAGTAAATTCATCAATCTTGAACCCTATGGTGGTGGCTGAAACAATTTTAATTTCATTTTTTGCATTTAGCTAAACTAGAAACGAAATTTGAATAAAAGGTATAACAAGAACCATTTTCGCAATAATATGTGGATTAAAATTTTTAGCAATTATTAATGTCAAAATATTTATTTGGATGCTGTGTTAGAAAAATTACAAAGAGAGAAAACACAAGATAAACAATTTGATAGGATGTCCTCCATAGACATTTGTTATTTATGGATCCAAATATTCTAATCCATGTACGAGCTTGCGTTCATCTACTAGTTTCAATAACAATGTTACTCTACCTGATGTTTAAATGTTACCTCATTGTACTTTAACTTAACACTACTCCCTGGTTGATGTGTGAAAATTATATATTAGATTTTAGAAAAAGGTAATGTTTAAGTTCCAACATCTTGGACACCTTGAATAAGATCTAACAAGATCTTCAACAAAAAGAAAATAAAACAACATCCCCCTGATCTAAACATAGCCTTTCTGTAGACCAAAAATAAGTAGAAACCTACTTGTTGTTGAAAGTCGCCTGAATCTAATTGCATATTGATCAATTCTTTTGTGGCACGGTATAAAGGTGTTGGATCACGTTCCACCTGCATAGCATGCCCATAATATAAAACAGTTGGCATACATCGTAGTAATTTCAGAAACAATGTATTGATGACAATTCTAATTTGTAAAATATATACCTGACCACCATAAATTAAAGCTAACATTGCCCAAGCAGTGTTCACTGCATGAGGTCTACTAGCCTCCACATATGTCTGCCAAATATTTAAAATGTGGAAGTCATGATAAAATGTATTATGTTCTACAATCGTATTGTTCAGTAGAAAATTAGCACGTTCAAGATATAGTACATCTCGTAACATTGAAATATTGCTTGCTGTTGAATATACAGTTGCTATAGATACTCAAGTTGGATAGCTCCAAAGAATTTAGATGACATTAATTTTTTACTTGGAAACCAGACAAGTTGACACAAACATAATTTTAGCACCAAGCACAAATAGCAGTAACATTAAATGTCAATATATTAATAAATTAGAGTAGCAATATATAAACCATTTGCAAATAATATCGCTAACTAAACATCATTAAAAAATGTTAGGAAGAACAAACTTAATTGGATTGTTTATTAAAAAGGAAGAAATTATTAGTTGGATGGCTTGCACAACCATTGAATTATTCGAGTTATTGTCATGATGTATCTATATGATTCAGAAGTTATGGTTTAAAAGAGGTCCAAGGAAAGTAGTAATAACAAACAAATGTGGGCTGTTTTACCATCAATAAACAACTAGGCAATTTTTTTATGCGTGTCCATTAGTGTTTTAGCTTATATGTATTTGACCCATGTTTTATGTTAATAAATTAGTGTGATGTTGGTTATCTATATAGATTATGTCATCTGCAGAAGACTTTATAGTTTCATCATAGCATATATTGACATATAGATTAGTGTGATGAGGAGCAGTGCATACGCGGGCTCACGTCACAAAAGAATTAGTCCATAAGTAGAATTTGGATATATTGACATATGAACCAGGTTTTCCATGTTTTGGATTAAAAAACATTATTAGAATTAGAAAATTATTCATATTGGGTGCTTGGATATAACAAAATAGACATCTATACCAGTTCATGGTGTCACATATATTGTGGTAGAATCTGATTGATAATTATTTTTCAACTTAAGGAATCATTCTACAAATATTCGTCTATGAGGAAAGAGACAGATTGTTATTCAAGAGTCGAGATTAATGGGATATTATCTAGAAATCATATAATATCACTATAACTTAGTTTGGAACCAACCATTTAAATATGCTGCACCTCCTGTAAATATTAGTATACATGGTACTACATTTATAAACAAGAATTCATGAAAAATATAATAGTTAAATAAATTAATAATCAAATTAAAAAACTGCTAAGGGATAATATCATGTGCCTATATGAAGTGAACAAATACTGAAACCTAGCATGCATTGTCCCCGTCATTGACAAGGTTACATAATGAAAGTAGCAATTACCTCAGTTTCACTAGAAAGGTATGTTTCTCCCCATCCACCTGTACATAGCTGCTTTGACAATATAAAGTCGCATGCTTTCATTATGGTTGAACTGTTTTCATAAGTTCTTCCAGAAGCAACTAAACCTTTTATCGCGAAGAATGACCCATAAGTAAAACATATACCCCAGCTGCCAAACCTATTACATCAAAAGTAGTCAAGTTATTGATTCGCATACCAAACATTAGAATTACATGCATATATCAAACAATACAATTGAACAGACCAAGAGCCATCTTTTCGTTGTTCCTTCTCAATAAACTTCGATGCACTTATAATGCAATTTTCTATCTCTTCTTTGCGGTACCCTTGATCCAACTCTCTGAACATAATTAGAGCTTGCAGCACTGATGATGTGCATTCAACAGATCTATCAGGAGGTCGAAGACAATAGATCAACTCCCATGAGTAGGGAAACATAATCAATTGTGTTTTATTCATTCAGGAGGATATTTAATTTCTTACGGATAATCAACGACAATGTTTAGAAAGCTCTCAGAAGGGTTGAGAACCTATTGCCAACAAAATACTAGTTAGCAGCATACAATCTAGCATGACATTAATACCAATAATAGAATCTAGAGAATAACAAGTAGTATTACACCACCCATGCATACCCCTGAAAGCTAGAATCCATTTTCTAAGTACATTTGTCTTCACAAGAAAATGATTTTAGATATAATCAATTGTGAGTGTGTTAAGTGTCTTATTTGCAGCATCAAAGATAATGCCAAGAGCAAGATAATTCTATGCCAAGTCTAGAAGGACAATATCAATATTTTAATTTATAAATGATTTTATATATGTAACAAATATTTAGAAACATTTAAATTCTCACTTTCACCAAACCCATCCAGCATGGAAGTTATACAATCTTTTCTGACAAAATATAAAGGCAGCTTAAACTACTCACCTCCAACAAAGGTGTGGTTCTCTTACACTCGTATGTGGAGAAAGTGCCATCATCGTTCTTCAATAAGAAGATCATACCAATGGCATTTGATGTCAATTGTAAAAAGAAATTATTTATGCACTAGTTAAAAGAGTTAAAGGAACAAGAACCAACGTTTTAATAATTTTGAAAAAATATATATAGACTAACAATTGTGTATAGTAGTAGATGACACCAGATTTTATTGGTACAACTATGGCACCAAGGTACTATGACGTACATGTGGTGATGTAAGATTAAGCTCCAAGACTCAGATATAACTTTTTTTTTCTTTTCTGTTGCTCCTATTAAGCCAAATCATATTGAACTTACAAAAGGGATATTATTTGTAATCAATTAAGCAAGAATGGAAAATCAATGTATTCTCAACCAAAAAGCTATCTTAACCATTATGTTGTACTAAATGCCCTTGGCTTTCCATTGCTCATGTTTCATTGACAATCTTAGCTATCCCTTCCATTAGTATGTTCATAATACATGTTAATTAACACATAGTATTAGATGGAAGATATGTAACTTATTTGTATTGTAGCATCAAAACTCCAAACAATCACAAACAAACAACCATTTTGGGTATTGTCACTTTTATGGTTTTAGAAATATCTTTGACTATCATTTTGTTACAAAATTATTATGAAACATTAACAACATATCCTTTCGAGACAAGTATACTCCTATCATGTCAAGTGTGAAAACATTACTCGTAAACATAAGTGCACCTCAAGTTAGAATCATTAACTAAACATAAGTGCACCTCAAGTTAGAATCGTTAACTTAGGATAATATCAAAATATCACTTATTTGTGGCTGGAGGGAGTAATGTATTAAGATGCCATACTTAGTGTACAAAATGTTTAGAAGGATGCCAAATACATTATTTTGATTTGATTTGAAAAATATGGCCCATGAATAGTTGGCGGTTGGATTGCTGAACTCAAAATTTGCCCTATGGGTCAGAGCTCATCCTAGCTAGTTGACCCTATCATATCGAACAAACTTTTACTTTGGTATGATGCTATGTTTCGCTGTAAACATGACTAGGATAAAGGCTAGCCTAGCCTTCTATACATGTATGTCCATCTAGGATGCAAAGGGGTGGCAATTGTGATTCAATCAATGTTAATTTTGAAATATTGATCAACTAGAACCTTATGAATATATTCAAGAGAAAAGAGGATGATATTGGAGCTAATATTCAGATTATCTTATTTGCATGTAGTAATAGTTCATTAACCTATAAGAAAATGATAAATTGTGTAAACCAAGAGTTTTACCAGATAAGAAAGTATACAATCCACTGCGTCATACACATTTTCTCCATTTATGGGATCACCAACAAGATCTGGAGAGATCTTTGATAACAATAACAACACCTAAAGAAATGAAGTTGACTGTTAAAAGTAGCATTAAGCATTTAGTGATATATGAGGCATCCTAAATATTTGCATCTAAGGGCATTGAAAAAAGATTCCATATTATCATGAATAATGATAAAATTTCATGTGTTCCTACACTTGTCGTTTTTAATAAAAAATTTGGATCCACTATCTCTAATTGTTAGCTGCTAAAATAAGCAATCATTGAACCAAATAGGTCTAGCTAATGAAGTAGTTAACAATTAGCTATACACGTAGGTAATGATTATCTCATTAACTGGATCAACCCAGCTAATGGCTACTAAAAAGAACAAATTTCCCTCCTAGATCCAAATACCTACCATATTATAGGTAGTCATCAAACAGTTCGATAGATAATATTAGCTTGATAATTGTTATCTTCCAACAGATCCGAATAGGCCTATTCAATATAGATAAGATAAATCAAGACCAACAATGTTTGTTACACTTTTAGTGCTTGTCTAGTGGATGTTTATCATCTATCCCATTGTTATTTACAACAATAGACTAATGAAGAAATTTAACTACTTTTGGACTAACAATGGCTAAAATATCATGATGCTATTATGTCACTATATACCACTTATAGTATGACTAGGGAAGAACATAAACAAGTTTTAGGGAAGCCGAAATATTAGAAGTAATATTTCCTGACCTTCAATGCTTCAGCAGTACAATCAGATACAGACCAACCATTATCAGCTGTCGAAAGTGTCCATGAACCTTTAGATCTATGGCGGTAGTAGGCTTTATAGTTAGGATGGTTTTCACAGATCTATATAAAAGAATGCAAATTAGAAATCATTTTTACATACATTATTGCTTATTTTTGCACTATATAATAATAAAATATGGGCAACTTGAACCTGTGAACTTTTAATGAATTCATGAGCTTTTCGGAGTGATAAACCAATCTCATTAACAAGTCCTGTCGAGCAATAGGCTTGCACAATGAAAGCCGTCTCCCAGGTTGGACAACCATCATAAACCTATTACAAAAGAGAGTTTGCACAATGCTTTGCAAGTCTTAACAAACCAATTGCTTCTTCAAAAATAGAATGAATGTCCAACTGGCCATGTGACACTTTTTAGTTAACCATGATAATTTTGACATAAAAAAAATCACCAAATTAGAATTTTTAAAAGGTGTAGACTAATGCCGAGCATTCCATATAGTACCTTCACATGATTTATTTTGTTTAATTATTTTGGTGACGCATCCAATAGTTGTAATGTTCAATTTTTTATCTAATACTATCACCATATGATGAATATTACAAATTCTTATTGGTATAATGAAATGTGGCAACAACTTGAAACTAGTACAATGCATAGTATAGACATTAACATTGTTATCATTTGCAGCATTTGTCAACTGAAAAAATAGGAAAAATTCTAAGGCTTATTGTTCAACAATTTGACATAATGGTGTATTTGGGGTCAAAATGAGAAACTAAACAAGAAAAATCATGAAAAAATAAGGACCAAAGAGAACTTTTCAGTTCTTTTAATTCGTGGGTAGGTTAGTACTGGAAATTCTTAATACTGGGTATTTACCATCATCTCATTAGGAAGGTACTTGCTTCCACAAAGTGATCTTGGCTATGAACGAATCTTATATGGATCTTTATGCCTCATATGTTTCAAAAGCAATTATATGGTGGGGTGTGATAGGGTGATCATAGATGTGACTACATAAAAGGTAGATCCTATAGAGACCAAGTCACTGAAGACGTATATTGACTTCGTTGTATAGGGACAAGGTGTAGATTGACCATGAGGCTAACAATCCAATATGCAAGGAGGGGCCTCTACACTTCGTAATGTGACGTGTGAATCCATTGAAAATTCAAAATAACCTTTAGGGAGTTAAGTATTTTTAACAACCATCCAAAAAACCTTGTTTTTCTTAGGTGAGCAAACAATTTGCGTCAGGATAATTCTTCTGCATCAAACTTGAAATATTGAGTATTTTTTGATGAATGACTATTCATTTTTTCCTCAAAACTCCACATAAATAAACAATACATATTCGTACCAAACAAAATATCAGTAAATCGCGATCTTATCCTACCGTTAAAACAAAATCTATTTTAAAAAACCTAACAACAAAAAAGGTTTTCATATAATTAGATCTATATGTAAGCTCTTCAAAAAACCACCGAGAGTGTGAGGATATAATAAGAAAATATATTGTAATGAAAACAAGCACATGGAAATTGGAGCAAATTTGGGCGCTTTGTCTTTGTACAAATTCCTATGTAGGGATAGCTGAACAAATTTGTGGCCAAGTTTTTTTAATATAATAAAATGATTTAAGAAGAATATGTACAATTTGAAAAGTAATATACTCATTTCATCTGTTGCTTAAGAACACTAATTTTAGTAGACTTAATCATTAATCAACCGCTAAAAATCAATGTCATGGAAGGGTATTAGTTTCCATTCTGGAAATTACATTTTGAATTGTAAAAAAAATGAAATCTAGATATGATAACTTTGTTGGTACACGTATTGAAATAAAAGGATAAACAAGAATATATAATATTTGTACAAAAGCCTTCGGTAATAATTTTTAAACAACTGTTTACCATTTAAAATCAAGAGTGATACCATTATTTCATAAAACACAACAAAATAGTACCTGTGCCTTCATTCCATCTTCTGCAATCCATAACATATCATAAATCCTTGGAAGGTGGCGCTTGAATCCATCAGAATTTGGATCTTCGGCCCAACAACAAATCATATTCATTGCCTACCAAGAAAAAGTGAAATTAGGCACAAGCTAATATTATTATTCTTGGCCAAATTAGTTTACTTATCTATAATAAAACACTGGTCAGATTGGTTTAGTTACAACCATCTTTTTTATAAAGTCATTCGGCTAACTCTTTGAAAACTCTAAGAACAAGTGCCTCAATTCACAAGCTAGTAGGATAAAACTCAAATAGGGAAACTGATAAGGCAATGAGCTGATTCTCAAATGCTATAAATCTCAAACAATCCTTTATATTATACTTTTAATAAAAATGTTCCATTAAACATATATCCGTGCCCAAACAAAAATGCTTTGAGTTTGGAGGCCAATTAGTTGAGACATTAAAATATTGCATAGATATTAGCAAATAAAATTGGACACTTTGTAAGGAAATACTCAAATCTCTCTCTAGTAGTCATGCATATTACCTTGTTTATCGGACATACACATATGTGTTTACTAATTTCGTCTTCATAGTAAATATGTTTCATGATGTTTCTCAGTGCCACATCTCTTAACTTGTTTACTGGCCAACAATTCAACATTGGCTCTACAACTCTATTAAGGCAAGCCCATACAAAATTTTGTGCCATTGTCCGTGGATATATAAGGTCCACCTAAGATTAAAAAAAGATAGTGTCAGTCAAGTATTTTATACTCAATGAACTTTATTGCTTTTGCTAAACATATAGGAGAGACGATATACATTATTTCTTTTCTTATATATAATCATGATGCTGAAGCTAAAATAGACACATGTTTTATGGAGCAAAATGATCAACACAATAGGGTCAAATACAAAGAGAAATAACACTTATAGTATACAAGCATGTACAATGTTTGATAAAAAATGTTCTCATGTTATTTTAAACTTTAAATATAGCATCATTTCTTATATAATGCATCATTTGAAATAGATAGGTTTGTTTCACTTATTTATAGGAGAAAAACTTACCAATACATTTTTATTACAAAAAACTTATAAAATTATGTATAGAAACAATGAAAATAAAATTAAACCTTGGCACAAGTATCTCGAGCTTTATTCCAATCAATCTCATTGTATGGTACACCGTAGAGCTCTTCTCTCAGTTCCAATATGGTAGATGTAATTTGACCAACGAATTTCTTTCCAAAGAGGTAAGCCATAGGTAGATAAACCATGCGACAAAAAACCCAAAATCGTCCTGAGAGGAAGTAAGAAATATAAAACACTCAATGTCAAAATGATATAGATTATTCACAATTTTTAAAGTTATTCATAATAGGAATGTCTATTTACCATGGTACATATACGATAGATCTAGTCATTGGACTCCTTAACAAATGGGAGTATCCTTTGTGGTAAAAGATATCCATAAAGACTTGAGGAGTGTTGTGGAGAAAATGTCTTTTCATTCCATGCATTCGTATATTTGTTTTAGTGATTGATTGACAAAAAAATTTGAACTAACAAACATGTGTAGTTGCACATTCTTAGGTAACTTGGTACAATCAATGAAAAGATGAAAGAACAACAGTATGCAAGGCCTTGGATTTGAAACATTATATGAATCAACAAGAAAGGATAATTGAGCATCGATGCTTTTGAAGCCCCTTAGAAAATGAAGAGAAAATGCAAGATGGAAATCTTGAAAAGTAGGAAAATTGACATAGTCATAGGTTGAATGCATTAGTGCAATGTAGCGAAGAGTTAGTAGCTTAGCCCAGAGGAAATTTACACTCATCAGATCAACCACTAAGAGCATCATCTTAAACATTGTTGTATCTAAAATAGTCGTTGAAGTATAATGGCAAGTTGGGAGTTGTGTGCCATTAGATCAACTAATGATGGGAAAAAAAGGAGGCATCAAATCATCTATTGCAAGGTATTTTTTCACAACCTTTTCCAATGACTCTGTTAGTTGATGGAGGCTATTTATACCCCCAAGGTTCTTGGCCAAGTAAGTTGGAGATACCCAAGAGTGTAAAGGTGGTACCCAAGTGTTCTATCTACTCTGACCATCTTATGTGAGCTTAGTGTTCCATCTAAGCTTCAAAGAGCTTTTTTACAAGGGTAAGAAACTTCTAATATGGTTAGGTCTTGCGATATCAATCCTATGAAATTCTTGTTGTGGCAAGCAACTCTTACTTCTCATTGGACCCTTCAACTTGGTGTGAAAGGGCATGGCACTTTACTTAGGGATGACGAGCAACCCCTTCTTGGTGATGAAACTATATACTGAAGATGGTATTGTGGTGATTAAGAGAGATTGTGGCGGATAGACATGTAGCTTTTGCTTTTTGGGGACCCTTTGGTGGCTAGAGCAATATAGTAATCAAAAGAGGCTCTTTGCTTTGCTCAATTGCCTTGGTAACGAGCCAAAGTCCACATAGTCATGGTGACAAACTACAAGATAAACCCTCATGTCTTTTCATCTAAACCTAATGAGTAAGTTAAAATTGACTTTATTTTTGTAATCATCTAATTTTGACTAGAAAAGAAAAAGGTGTATTTATAGGTAATGCATGACCCAACATATGCCTGCACATTGACCCATTTCATATGGCCCATCCTAATCCAACATGTGTCTTGTGCTACACTCCCGCACAATGACTCATAGGCTCAACTATGAAAGTTGGCTTTGATACCACTTTTAACACCCTTCCCTCCAAAGCCACACTACCTAGCCCTTCCAAGGGGTAGGTCCACATTCATATGCCATCCTATTACACATTTGTCCTTGCTTCATGTATAAGGGTTAAGTGAAAGGTGGCATGGCTAGAGAACAAAACCTCATAAGTTGGCTCCATCCTTTCTCAACTAACAAGATGGTACTACACATGTGCACACGGTATGCATGGGCCACGAACAAAATGTACCAAGTGTCACATCATCTAGCCCTACATCTTGACACCACTTTGTTATCATATATGCATTAAAAGAACGTCACAATTGCAATAGGAAGGAGAAGGGATAGGGTATGTTTCTCATCCCTCCTCAATGATGTCCCTCTATAAAAGTAATGTTAGTTACCTTCTCCCTCTTCTGTTTCCCTCATTTGATGCTTCAACTTGCTATCTATGATGACGATGCCATGTTTGGTGTAGATAGAGATGATTAGATGTGTGAAAGGATTACAATACAAGCTTGTAGTTTAGCCATGTTGTTTTCTAGATGGTAAAGCATTGGATGAGTAGCATATAAGGGTTGTTTATTTGGGGTAACAACGAAGGAAACTTAATCATTTATGTACACTTTTTTCACTTTTTTTAATAGAGAATGTGCTCATAGCCACTTGTAAATAAATTGGTAGATATTATTGTTATTTTGTGAAATGTCTTTTCTTTAAAAGTTGGCCATTTATAAATTCCTAGATGACATGCCGGCCATTGTCTTGCACCACCGGCCTAAATTGTATTTCTAGTAGTGAGGTCAAAAGCTAGAGGATTCTCTTTATGGAATATTTAGGGATAAATTTCAGAATTTGTAGTGGTACAATTCATCATCTTATGTTGATCATAGCTCCAGTTATTGTTGATTTAGTAAGACTATTCTATAGAGTCTATTTGATTATCAGATTAATGTTTACTACAATATTACTCTACATAGATACTTTTTTATTCTTCATTTTTCACTATTTTGTATATTTTAAAGCTATTATTCATATGGAACAAGTTAGGAATGTTATCCATTGTAATTAAGAGGAATCACTTTTTTTTTCATAGTCAATAATGACTAGTGGATCAGCCCCTATTTTTAAATGATAAAATTACAGGCTCTTGCGATTTTACATACAATATTATAAGATTTCTAAAAGGTAACATTATACATATTTATTAGGGATTAAATCGTATACAGATGAGAACACTACACTACTCATTAGAAAATTGAGTTTTTTGTTTATACTGATCAATCAATATTATGGCTATGTGCCATTACCTTTCAGTAGGTAATTATGGATTCATGTAGCCTTTCACTTTTGCATTGAAATATTGCTTTTGCACTCTCTTTTGTTGATATTCATCTGGATTCCTATCAGTGATAAGGCGTCACACCATATGCATATGACATTTGCAGTTGTTTGGTTTATGATAAAAATTTGGTCAAGAACCAAAGGCCCCATTTGCATTTGACATTTTTGTGTAATACATGGAATTAATCATGAATTATTTTGTCTTTCAAAGAATACAGATTTTTAACAATTAATGAAATATGATTTCTTGATGATATCATGGGTATTCTTGATATGTATGACAACTATTATCAAAATAGCTACTTGAACACAATTTACTCCCTGAGGTTTCCAGAAGCCTCAAATACATGGTTTTCCATCAAGTACTTAAGCTTGGAGAATGATTTCTAGCATAAGTGTACTCTTCTTGGAACTCACATATATTGGTCACATGAGTTCTATTAAGTATAACAAATTATTGGAGTTGTTTCTTTACTTTTTAATACTCACTTATGGAAATGTCAAGATGCAAATTAAGTTTGTTTTGTCCATGTCATTATAGTTGAATTATTTTTTCTACAATCTAATAGGTGTCGATGTTTCCACATTCTTTGCTAAATAGGTTATGATTGCATTCTTATGACTCTAAGTGTGATAATGATTCATAACTCTATTATTGTTCTAGGGTGTTACAAGATAGTTGTTACATCTGAGGCCAGAAATGTTTGTCTTCAATGAGGAGGTGGAAAAAAATCGGTCCCATTGGAGGCACTGACACTAGATCTTAGAGCCAAAAGAGAAGGATACTAAGAAATATGAAGCAAAAAGAAAAGGGTGTAGGCTAAGGCTGAGAATGGGGAAGCCTCTTTCTCTAGACATGGTGGACTCAAAGCACAATGTGGTGAACCTCAAGAAAATCATGATAAGGAGAATGCCAAAGTAATGAACACCCCGATTGTGTACTAGGTGTCCTAAATGATATGAGCCTTTACAAAGTATCAGGAGGCATTGGAGTCATCAGTGCAAGTGATGGAGGAGGAAAGGTGATGGAAACATGAAATAGGGCATCATGATGTTGAACATGCCAAAGTTATGAACACCCCAATTGTGTACTAGGTGTCCTAAATGATATTTGAGCCCTTGCAAAGTATCAGGAGGCCTTGGAGTCATAGGTGCAAGTGACAGAGGAGGAAAGGTGACACAAACATGGAGGAGGGCATCACGATATTGACACAAACATGGTCGGTGCAAACATGATAATATTGCATGGTAGCAAGATCAGTTGAAATCACAATCATTAAATTACTCTCAAGTGTTTCTTTCCATTGCTATTATTGATCTTCCTTTGTGAATATCAATTTTTAGATATTATGTGACAAAGGAAAGGAAATGGGACAATGCAATCAATGTCGGAGGTAGAGAAAGAAATGTGAAGAATAGCAAGGCAATGGAGGTAAAGGATGAAAGGGGAGGTCTAAAGTGCGTGATAAATGAAAACCACTGGTCCAATAGACCTCTAGGAAGCACAAGTGCCAAGTGGAAGCATATAAGTTGGTCACAATTGGTACCATGGGCGCACATAAATTGGTTTCAAGAGCATGCAATTGTTATTATAAGAAATTCTATGAATTAGGGCAAGGTAAAAATAGTTGATGAGAAGGCATTCAAGGAATTTTGACTCATTTCATGAGATAATGTAGTTATGTAGTTTGTTTTGATTATTGTCATTTATTTCCAATAAGGGATAGATCATAAAGAACATGACCTCATAGTCAATGTTTGTTGTGTGATTTTGATGATTGAATGATAACATAGACATTTGGACACTAAACATTTTGCACTCATTTCATTTCTAGGTTTCAAAGTGTGGAAGATGAAAAACATGAATATATGCCACGTAAATGTGCAAAGATAGAAGCACCATCATATGATTTGAAAATAGTTCCAATGACATGAGCATTAATATCTATTTGGCAAGTAGTAGATCTGGTCCAGACTTGAAAAGCCAAGGTTCAAAGCATTAGATCATTAGCAACTCTACACTTTGGCTAACATGAGCATTCAATTTTTTTCGTAGAAGATAATTCAAAGAAGAACATCAAGAGGCCTGGATGACCCATTGAGCATGATATTACACTTATAGTTTGATCAACTAACAAAAAGGGTAAAAAGTTGAAAAGAGGTACATGTGCATATAAGTATTGACTGGATTATATAGTGATGGGAATTATGAGCATTAGAGTTTTAATAGTGTTTGTTAATGCTAATGGATTAAGGAACAATGTTATGGTGCTAAGAAAAACAGGTTAATAGAGTTCATGGAGTATCAAGAACTGACTTGAAGGCATGGATTGATGATGAATAGACTAGATGGTCCACCAACATTCAAAGTTGAACACCAAATTAAGCATTGATTGGATGATTATTGTTAGTGTTTCATCAACCAGCGAGTAAAATCCTAGGTTAGAAGGGGAGTGTGTGAGTTATATTTGAATGGTTAGATGTTGGTACAAGGTTTATAATGGTTCAGGCTTGAGCCACAAAAGGTGTGCAAATCGATCAAATCCAAGGCATTAACACCAGAATAGTGTATATTATGCGCTAGGAATGCTTGTGAAGTTGTGTTATAGCACACATGTACACTTGTGTTTGTTGGGTCCTTGGATCTTACATGTTGCACTCTTGAAGTCAATGACCATCTAGCTTGGTGTGGAGTGGCATCCACAATGTGTTTAGGGGGGAAGAAGATACTTTCCTTTGTGATCACTCTCCATTTTGGACAACATCATGGCGACTAGCAAAGTTGGGTAGTTTGTGGTTGGTCTTAGTGATGAGGACCTCTCCTGTGCATATGACCGAGACTCCTCTAGTTATGATGCAAGGTCCCCTCACAAGAGCACGACAATTAAATCAACATGTAAGCTCGTTCCTATGTTCTAGTGCATATACTTGTGAGGACGGTATACTACCTAATGATATTGTTGATTATGTTGTACTTCGCAACTTTGAAGAGCATCGTGAAGACCTTGGGAAGCAGCAAGGGCGAAGAGAGAAGCAAGGTGGGCGTCCAAGTCCAGTTGGAGGCCTAATTCATCTCGGAGTCAACCACCTCAGCCTCTAGGAACAACGTCCACCAAAATTGTTGCTCAGGCCACAAACGGCCTCTATTTTTAGTGATCCACTTATGCCAAAAAGAATAAAAATATAAGCTTTCAAATGACATGTGTTTCAGGCATTTTGGAGTTTGGAGTCGACGGGAAACCACTTCGCAAGTTGATGGACAAGATATGTCTAGGTGCTGCGCCACCAATTTGGGCCATTGGTCCATGTGTCATGTGAGAGACTATTAGGTTTGTGTCTAGGGGTCCTTGGTTGACCCTAAGTCCAATAAAAACTTAGCCATCACCCAAGTTAGGGTTTTGGGTTTTGCTTAGATTATTCTATCATTGAATGCCTTCGCCGTACACTGGTTTGTGAGACCCCAACTTGTGAGATCAATCACTCATCTGAAATTCTAGTTGCATTCTTTCTCGTTCTTGCTTGTGTTCTCGATTCACTGGCAAGGATTAGCCTTTGTGGTGAGGTCAACCGGGCATCGCACATTTGATAACCAGAGGACATGTGGTGATGAGATTGTAGGGGTCTGGGTCATGCTGATCAGAAGCCAGATTGTGAGTGTCTCATGCCACCTAATTGAATTATCCTCCACTTGATGGAAGATTTGGCAGTCCCTATCCCCATCACTTAGTGGCTAACAACATAACCCTAGCTTGTTCGAAACCTTTGTATAGAGCACAAGACCATGACTGGGGAAGGCTTGGTTATGTGCTTTGCCATTACTAGCATAGCGTGACATTATTGGATCCAGGTGCAAAATCCTTCGGGTGGGTCACTATAAAACACTAGAAAAAACATGCATAGTTAAAATTCTTGGTATTTTGATATATCTTTTTAAGTGAAATTCATTATGTGCTATTTTGGAACATGATTAGCACCCTAGCTCACCACTACCCCTCTTTGGATGGATGTACAAATTCTTACATGAAGAGATATTGATGCACTAGGGGAATAAGAGATAGAGAGGATTAGGACAAAGAATGGTATGCTCAAGAAAAAAAGAAGAGGAAGATGAAGAAGGAAAAGAGAGAGGAGGAGAGGAAGGCTCTATGTGGCCATGTCTCTAGCCATCCACCACAAGTAACTAGCACATAATGTGGCTTCAATGTGCATTTGTCCGTTTATGTGCTAGCAATTGTGGGAGAAAGGTGGTTACAAGATGAAGAGATCTTGATGTGGAGAATATGATGAGTGGATATATTCAACATGAGCGAATGATAGAGTGACTACATGTGAGTGTTCCATGTGTAGTCAATTAATAGTTGCCACATGATTTTTAAGAGGCAAATGTGTTATAGCAAGTTTTACACTAAGCCCCCCAGAGAAGGGATCAATTACATAACTCACCAAAAGGATCTCAAATCAGAAGCATAGTGAATAACATGCAACATGTCAGCTATGCCATCCTTGAGCTTGATATGTCTATTGATGAATCTTTCTCTAGAAAGTAGGTTGCAAGAGGAAGATCATAGAGGCATCAATGACACTTGGTATTGGTGCTAGCATTGCCTCGTATAGTGGAGGTAGTAATTTGGGAAGACAACATTAGTTTCCATCTACAGAGCTAATCAAATGAATAAGAAAATGCTAGAGTGTGGATAGGAATCATCACATCTAGGGCAAGCAGGCTCACTGCAGAGGTGGTGTGGGAGAAGATGAGGAAGAGGTCATCGACATTGGAGTTCATGCTGAGCTATTGTTTGGGTTGCGGACAGAGGAGAAAGGATGTTGTTAAACCTAAATCCTAGATATCTAGCTTGAGTCACACCTAGATGCAAATGTATTAGGCCCTAAAATGGAGATGTGGAAGTTAGCAAGACCTTGGAAAAGGTGCCATAGGGGCTATCGTGATGATAAGCGGTCTCCATAGGCAGCAAAAAGGAGTCAAAGACAAACATATCTGCTCGAGATTAAGTGGAGCGGGGTTATTTATTTAAGCTCACCTGAGATTTGTAGTTACCGGTGACCTCTAGCTAGGCAGCACATGTTATTGCTAGCATGGGCACTCCTATAACTAGATCCTAATCTACTACGTAGCTAGGGATCATAAGGTCGGCATTCCCCATCTTGCCACAGGCGAAAATTGTAGAGGCGCCGAGGGAGTTAGGGGCTAGAGTGTAGCCCCTCTAGCCACTAAGCCTCTCTTCCCTTTTTCTCTAGATTCCCTAAATGTACTAACTTGTTCTCAAAACCTTTAGGTTTTTTGAGATGTTATCTATGACAAAGGTTCATACTTCAGTAGTAACTATATTTGCAATAAGAAACTTGTACCTGGATGAATTGGAAGGAAGTGTGGGACGAGCCATAATTCAGGAATTATCGGGTTATTTCCAGACCAATCATACAAACCCATCACCTTTGATTGAAAAGTTAAGAATCTCAAGTTAATTGTATTCAAGTCAGCAAGCTATAATTTACACAAGAATTTGTTAACTACAATTGCAATTTTAGGAATCCAAATTTTCATATGATATTGTTTCAAAGTAGAAGTAAACATGTAAAGGTAATGTAGATAAAGAAAATTTCAATATCAAATCATGCCATAACCAGTGACAGTTACGAAATTCCATTTATGATAATAGTCTGGATAAGCACTTGGCACACATGGCTGAATCATGTCAAATAGTCACATTCAGCCAATATCGAGTAATATTTTTCTTTTGCCAAGTGTAAGTGCTGCATGCTAATTTAAATATATGGAAAATGTGATTACAATTAATACCAATACGAATTCTTAATAACTATTTTGTTTGCTTAACATTCACAAGCTGTAATATGCATAGATTTGTTTATCTCTGAAGGGGGATTTGATAGTTATTTTAATTTTATTTTTGTCCTTCTTCAGAAGTAGAATATTGCTTAAAGTCGTTATCCTTATGCCAAAATATTGTATATGGAACCTGGTGGCTTGTACTTGCCCATGTATATATTTATAGGAAAAACACTGCAGATATTTTATTTGGATGGCATACCGAGAACCATATCTTCCCCCATTGCGGTATTGCAACTGCACTTCCATGAGATAAGATCCATTCACGTCCCTTGGTCAATGCTTCATGTGTGCTCTGCTCACCAAGAAGTCTTAAGGCAACGTAGTTTAAGCAAGAGCCAAACATGGTGCTTGGTCCCAACACTTGTTTTCCCCAACCACCATCTTCATTCTACAAGATTGATCAAATCAAATTACACACAAATTTTATAACAGTTACCTCTGGCGACCAATTGTGCACATTAGACCAAATGATATTACTCAAAAGTATAACTAGAATGTTATTAACTTGCCTGATGGTTGTAAATATAACGACATATCTCATGTTGATGTTCTTTCGATAGGACGGTACTGAGTGATCCAGTTATATATAGAGCAAATACCTGAAATAAAGAATGTAGGGGTCTCAAAATGTTGCACACAGGTCCACTAAGTCATACAGTTTCTTCACACCTCATAGTTTGTTAAGAATCATTATTGAAGCTCATAGATAATAGCATAACAGTAACTTCTATATTTCCAATTTTATGGTTGTTCTTGTGCATATGACAATCAGTAATGAACAAACTAAAAGTCTAGCGCTGATCATATATGAATTAATCTATAAATTATCTGCTGCATGACAGTGTCAATTCCAAACATAATGCCTACCAGGAGAGGCATAATGAACAAAATGCCACTGTAATCTCCAGGCCAGTGCCCATCATCCGCTTGTAGACTAGAATGTTGCGCGAGGGCACGTCTCAATGATGTCAATATGATCTCTTCTGTGACTTGTGCATCCTCTGCAAGCTTGTCGGGTGGAGGATCCACCTGGAGACGTTTTTGTTTTGCATACTGCAATACAGAGCACGTGTCAGGGATTAATTAGCTAGGTGTATATATGTCTCCAAATAGAGTCCCAAGTTTATTTTGTTTTGCTAAGGTGTGAGCCGTTGGCAAAGAAGCGGACGAGGAATAATTCGTTATGGAGTAAATTTAACGATCCCAACATTTCAATTTATTTACTCCCTCTGTTCCAAATGGTAAGGGGTTCTAGCTCTTTTTTTATTTGTCCATATTCATATCAATGTTGATGAATCTAAACACATATTAAACACACGTACACGTAGGAATAAATGAATCTAGTTGAGACTTAAAACCCCTTACAATTTGGGACGGAGGAAGTAAGTCTTTATAATGTTGGAATCCAGCCGAAATTGAGCCTACAAATTGTGATGGAATCAATCCTCAAGTCTTTGAGGGTTTTTTTTATATGTAGGCATTACTGGGGTGCTAATTAATTATATATCTTCTTGTAACACGTATAACAGTTTTTTCTTTTTTACTATACGAGACCCTGAGAGACTCCCATATTGGCTTTGTTAATCTAAATATTTCTAGATCTAGCAGTGCGATCGATCTGATAAGATACCGGTGACCCTAACGGCAATACTTAAACACTATTGATGGCTTATAAATACGGGTTGTTGTGCCAACCAGCCGTGCATGGTATCTGCAAAGAAATAAATAAGGGATGATGCGATACGGGCGACCTGATCGAGCGAGTACGAATGAGGCAAGCAGCATTAAATCAGCTACGCTATATGCCAAGATACTAGTTGAACAACGTGGGCCATGCATCAAACATATGGTATGTTATAACGCGGGAACTATTTTGTCGGATGTTGAATGTTGCGGTTTTGAGAAACTATTGAAAAATTGTAGTTTTAAAACAAAAGACATATAAAACCATGGTTTAGAAAAAAGAACTCTAGAGTGGAGTTTCTAAAACTCCAAAAATACTTTATTTTTAGCAATACCATGATTTGTAAACTGCAATTCTTATTTCATCCAAACACCCCATCTCTTTATAAAACCAAAATATTTTGCAAAACCACGGTATTTTTCAAAACTCTAAAAATACTTAGTATACAAAACATTTTTCCAACAGGTGAAAATATGTTGGGTTCCCCGTTGTGGTTGGTTCCAGAATGCAATGGTTAATTATATTCAACTTAATAGTGTTTCACCTCGTTGACACGGTAGTCAACAAACCGAATAATAAGCCAAAAACACATGTAGCCAAATTAAGCTGAATCTAAGGCCATCTTCAACCAATGGTACATATCCTTGCACCGCTATATATGGTACATTCTTTAATTCTTTTACATATTTATGTAAAGTACACACTTTATTTTTATGTCTCATTCACCTATTAATATCACACGTTCTCTATTAACACGTACTAAAGACATATTTTGGACCCGATTTTTTTAAATACATACTTGTTATGTACACACATGCATGTTTATGTTTGTTTGTGTAAAACATTGCAAATGAATGGAGGGGATTTGATGAGGTGTTTTACAGGGGAGAGGAGCTTATTTAACTTGCACCTAGCATAAAGCATCCTATATATCTGAAGATTTGTAAAAGGCGCATATGCTACATGGTGTGTGTAAGTGTGTGTATATATACACGCTATGCCAAATCAAGCATGTACTACTGTAGCACTACCTGCATGCGCATGAGGAGATCAGCGGACTCCCTCTTCTGGAACCGGCGCTCTGTGAACTCCTGGCGCATCCTTTCCACCTCGTCGCGCTCTTCCGGCGTGCCTACCTCGGGGTAGAACTCCCAAACCGCCCGCCCCAGAAGTTGTTGCAGGTTTTTAGCCATGGCTCACCCCCCTCGGCGACCTTGAGCCTCCACATGATATGGAGATGGATATGGCGCTCAATAACAGGGTCGTGTATGTTTGTGTGAGGATGCAGAGAGAAGTTTGGTTTCAGTCTTATAGCAGGCGGGTATATATCAGCTAGCAGAACGTGCCGACTGAGATCTCCAACAGGCGCTGCTTATCATGTGCTTGCAGAGGCTACAAAGGTGAGCGAGGGCACGCTTCAATGACGTCAATACGAGCTCTTCCGTGACTCATGCGTTTTTTTGGCAAGTTTGGTGGTTGGAGGATGCACCTACAGTCCTACACCCTGTCGGTGAACGGTGATGTTTTTGTTTGGCTCAGTGCGAAGAAAATTTTATTTTATTTATGTGTGTATTTACAATACAAAAGAACATTTCGCAAAAAAGAAATATTGTAAACAAAACAATTATGTCTAGGGGATTAATCCAGTACGACAATTATTACTTGATTAATTGTTTCGCCTCCAGTGCCCAGCAGAGCATCAAGAAGGATTTTGTTGCCTAGGCCATATGGGGTGACGTGCTGGCAAGTGGCAACGAATCGGCCTAGGGATTCTTCCTCGACAACGAGTGATGGTGATGTGCTGGCAACAGATCGGACCAGGGATTCTTCCTCGACATCGAGTTGACGTAATCTTATCTTAACGATCCCAGTTTGCGATTATTGAATAAGGTTAATCATTGCGAGAATTGAGCATAACTGAGTTAGTTATACGGCGCTTGTTGCGACGGGAATCGATTCTTCCGTGGCTATGCTTACCAAATATTTTTGTTATCGCACGTGCTCTTTGACTACGAGACGTCAATCTGTTTACGCTGAGGCTGTTTTCAACGGGTTGTCTATATAGACTGTTTATATTATAAAACGATACTGTAACGCTACTGTAGATAGAGAGATATGATTGGAACAGTGAGAAGCAAATCATTGGAATAACCGATTGCACTCCTGTTGATCAGAGTATGCATGTCTAGCGGTCTCAGTCACATTCACAGGTTATGCAGTCGAGTGTGAATGCATGTCGGTTGCAAGGAGAAAAGGAACACAACAAAATTTGTGTGGTCACAACGACTAAGATTATAATATTTTATTGCTGGATTAATAAATACGGGTCTCTGTCCTGACAGAGATGTAATATATTATAAATGGATGCTGAAATATGGGAGACGTGACCCAGTACACATGAGCCAGAAATAGTGTGAAACTACACAGTACGAAGATAGATGCCAAAAATTTAAGTGTGTATACATGTGGTCCTCGAATAGATTTTCAATAATGCGGCCGAAAAGGTACGTACGGGAGGCTGACCACTTGATGTGGTCCTCGTCGTAATAAGTTATAAAAAATGAAACATTATTTCACGTTCTTGAATTTTGCCATTAACAAAATAGGCAATTAATCTATAACTCTTAAAATAGCAAAATCCCCACAAGTATCTGCCCATAGTCTTTTTATCCTTTTATGCCATGTGTGTAACAACTATTCATGCTTGTATCCTCGTTAGTAAGCAAGGTTACTCACTAAAATGAATTAATGGTAGTCTATCGCTCCACGAAAATTCTAATGCCTTCAAATATAGCTCTTGTCTGTGATTTTATTAGAGATCTCATTAGCAACGTGCGAGACATCCATCTATTTCAATAACAACAAAAACTGTTTTTGAGTGTTGTCATGGACCTTGGATAAAAGAGTTCTAGCTCCTCTATTTTATAGAAGAATAACCTAATTTTGTACTATAGCTTCTAGTCCTAGTAGTTAGCTATTCTACAGCATGCATGTATGGTATGTATCTACAAGTGTAAAGATGGGCAGTGTGATTGTCTTTGAAAGCAGAAGCACACATATACATGGTCAAGCGGGAAAACAACCGCGGCGTATTTCTTATCATAACTTTAGTTATTTTCTTTAGATTTACTCCTCGGGAGGCGAGTGAGCGTTTGTAACTGTGTCAGTCGATGTTTTCGATCCTTCGATCTGGATCAAACAGCTAGCATTGTCTGATTCCAAGGATTCAGCAATAAACAGACAATGAACCTATTATTAATGTTTTTAGCGGTTTGTAGGCTGAAATGGCCAAAACAAATCTCTACTGTGGGATAAATCTAACGGCCAAACAAGGTGACTGATGTAAAACAAAATATCAGTCACCTGGGGATACATATAATGGCCAAATAAGGTGACCGATGTGAAGCTAAAAATCAGTCACCTTGTATAGAGACGAACCCTTCTATTTTCTTAGTTTCAAATGATTTATATATAAATATGTAAAACTACAAGTACAAATAAAACTTTATTTAACGATAAAACAAATCACAGACATTAAATAATAACTAGGCAATTTTTAAAAATAAAATCAATGGCTAGAGTTACGAAGAAACAAAGGCAATCAGGATCAGCCAGGACAGACATTTCTGAATAGATATATATATATATAGTACTATATTGTACTTACTACCTGCATGCGCATGAGAAGGTCAGAGGACTCCCTCTTCTGGAATCGGTTCTCCGTAAACTCCTGGCGCAGCCTCTCCACCTCGGCGCGCTCTTCCGGTGTGCCTAGCTCGTGGTCGAATTCCCAGACTGCCCGCCCACGGAAGTTGTTGCACGTCTGTAGCCATGGCCCGCCCCCCTCGGCGACCTTGAGTCTCCACATGATATGGATTGAGATGGCCAAGCAAACCGATGGATCGCAACCTAAGTGGAGAGGAGAGGCCAGCAGGTTGCTAGCTTTTTTTTTTTTTTTGGAGTGGTTGCAGGTTGCTAGCTAGTTCTCGGTAGGCAGCGTGGGTCGTATTTATCTGAGGGAGCTGGAGAAGGTAGATTGTCTTTATAGCATAGTCGGTTGGGTCGGCGCGGGGGCCATCAGCATTTGGTAGTACTAGTGTGTGTGCCGACTACTCTTGGTGTTTTTGTTAAGAGACCCCGCAACGTGTCAGGCTCCAGTGCCAGTGGCTTCTGTGTAGTATGCACGCAACTGCTCTCATCGCAATAACTCCCTCGGCTTCGAATCGTAAGGGTTGCAGTCTTAATTTATTTGTCCACGTTGATATGGAGTTAATAAATCTAGACGCATATTGTATATATAGAGAAATAAATAAATTTAGATTAAGGCAATAACTCATTACAATTTGGAATGGATGGAGTATGAAATAATAATTAAACTCAATACAGTGTATCTTATCGATTAGTAGTGCTCCACGTGATATATATATGAAGCACTAAAAAAAACCGAGCCTTGGATGTTCATAGCGAGACCAATAAAACTCAAGAGCAGTTGCTTTCAGTTTTACGTGCTACTACCTCCGTTCTACCGGAGGATACAATCGGTAGATACAAGCTCTTTTATAGGTAGCGAGATCAAGAAAACTAAAAAACTACCTAGTCCCGTCGACGAGCATGTTCCAACTGCCCTATGGTACAGGCCCCCAAATCAGTGGGGCCCCAAAATCCATCACACGCCTAATCTGAATAAGCTATAATATATGAGATTAATATACCTACGTACAACAATAGGCCAGATAACTTGCTTGGGTCCAATTCATTTGACCGTATGATCTGTTTGAAATTCGCTTACACAATGTAGTCTACCATAGACGGCTCCATTTTCATTGATGTTGCCGATCAACCCTACTTTTACCATCTATTGCAAAACCTTTTTCATGTGAGTTTCTAGCATCCCAGTACAATACCAATTAATCTTCATCTCTATGAGTCATGTCAATATAGACTATATTGTGAAGTTTTTGAAAAGACACAGTGTAACATGAGTTTTGTACTTCTTTTATTCTTTAAGCATTAATATTTTATACTCTCCCCATTTTAAATTGTAGCTGTCTTCACTTTTAGACATTAATTTGAATCACCCATCTCCTTTAAAATATACAATTATCCTTTACTTTTACTATATTTAGTTTATCTTGTAATAAATTTCATATTTAATATTTTTATATTTTTCTGAACAAGACGAGTGGTCAAAGTTTGGTGAAAAATCAAATGACTTATAATTTATAATAAAGGGTATGTGTTTCTAAATATATGAAATGACACATATTCAAGTATAGATAATTAAGAAAAAGCATGCATTAGTCTATTATTTTTACCATTGAATATCGAAAGTTTCATTTAGTTCTATATTTTTATACAAAATCTAACTGTTTTCTATAAAATTATTTGTTAGCGTCTTGAGAATCAGGTACCTAGCTCGTGGGCAAATGAACCTTCTGAGGCTGGCTAGGTCTGGGGCGGCCATGTGGTCCGGCCTCGCCCATCTAGGGCTGAGTCCGACCTGTCCATGGCCTCAGCAGATTGTCCGGACCCCTACCTAGATCTGAGGGCCGGATCCAGCATGGCGAGATTACTTGAATGAGCCACGCTGGGCCCAACGTGAGTCCAGGCATACGTACACTAGAAGACTACTCCACATTAAATACAGTGATATGCTACAGTGCTGAAGGATTGCTGCAGAGGCACTAGAGTAACTTCAGTAGCAAAGGTTACATCATTTATTATATATTTTAAAACATACTTCTATGTAGTCCCGTAGCAACGTAAGGTAAGGTATAATAAATTCACCAAATGCAGGGAAGTTGCATATGAAGTATATTTTGTGTTTCTCGTCTCGTCCGCATAGTTTGTCATGATCGCCTATCGATCATGCGCCAACCCCTTGTACTCACGAAGGGACCACTCAAGGTGATCCCATCTTTCACTCCTCGACATAATTAACACAACAATTTCACGTAATTTAGGCATCCCAGTGATTTCAATACGTGTCATGGTCTTTGCGAACAACGACATATTTCCTCCCTATTTGTAATTAACCTTTCATATTATATGAATTAGGGGGTGTTTGATTACCCCATTATCTGGGATGTATCTTTGTCTAGATTCATCCCCGGATAATCGGATAATGGTGTCACCAAACACCTCCTTATCTTTGTCTAGATTCATCCCTGGATAATAGGATAATGGTGTCACCAAACACCTCCTTACTTGATTATCTCAATTCATTTAATAAAAATGAAATATCCTTATAAAACTTCCCCTAGAAATGGCTAGCAGTTTCTTAAGAAAATCGTCTACACAAAAAGTGTGTCAACAATACAGTGCATATGAATACCCTCTTGGTATCTAGAACTGATTAACATTTAGTGCACCTGCAATGGCGCTAGATAGATCGCTAGTGTGATGCCCCTGGCATGTCAAAAGTCCTAACACACAATTTGCCCTGTGATAATGATGGTTTATAACTTAATCATGCTAGGGAGGAATAAAGCTTATGTGGACAAATCACTTAAGTAAAAAAAAATTCTATTCAAAATATAAAACCTTGCGCTGTTGGACGAGTAATTGAGAATCTATACACTTTCATGCGAAACATCAAATATAAAAGTTTTAGTTCGAGATATTGCCTTCAACTTTAATACTTTGACCATCGTTGTCACACCCGGTTTTAGAAACAAAACCAGATGACACCATATGTGTACTCAAGATCTATTTTCCACACATACAGCCGACTTCATCAGTGAATATCAAAAGACAGTGCATTATATAAGCGTATAAACTTATATTTTACACAAAGGTCATTATATCAGAGTATAGCGGAACTTCTATTTCGTAGCGGAACTCTATTTTCACACGAAGGTTGACTGGAGGGATGTATGCCTAAGCTCCTTGTAGACTTCTGGATCCACTTCGTCATCATGGCATCATCAACTTGGATAGGGTAGAGCTATATTGTTTGGGGATAGCAAGGGTAAATATATGTCGTACTCAGCAAGTATTCTGTTTAGGATAAAGTGGACTGGTTTTATAGTATACTGGCAAAGCGATTCGCTTTTAGTTGGTCAAACTTTAATATTAACAATAATTAGCATAAACCCAGCCCATATTCTGAAATATTATAAGAACAGTAAAGTAAATAAACATAAACCATTGTCCAACTTGTCACCATATTTACCATCGCTTCCTTTATCACTCCATAGGAGCCTTTTGTTTTAAAACAATGATCTGTGAGGGTCTAGGCCGCTCTTAACCATGAGCACAGCTGATATATCAGTTTTAACACCCTCGAGGGGTTGTACATCTTTACCCACAAATCATGATTCCTATATGCCTAAGAGTGGATCAGACCACATATATTCATTACCTCAGATGAATCGGCAGGTTTCATTACGAGACCTTTATAAAGAATTCTTAGGTGACTGACATAAACCAAATAAACAAAACTGCACCCACTCAGGACAGCAGGTCTTATACCCAGCAACGCCGCCCTTACACCATCTTTCAAATAAGCAAACCACCCGCTCTAGTTCATCTAATTAATCAGTCAAGGACGTCCCATTCCATCCCTTGTGGTTGTACTGTTTTCCTGGATAGTCACTCGGTGAACCAATCCTTAGGGTGAAGCACTCGAGCAAAACCCACAAAAATATGCTCAAGTCCTCACGTTGCAAAGTAGCAAAACCTTCATTGTCATTGCATCATTAATTAACCAAAGTTTAGCAACATGATTAAAATTTGTTGATCGCTAGCATTCATCTACACATCACAGCCCTCCCATAGGATGAAATATTGACAGAAAAATAAGTAGCTAGTCATCCTTAGGTTGAGCATGCTTGGTTGTGCGATAAAATAAGTTTTTAATGTAAATAGAACAATAGGTCAGAGAATACTTGCCTGTATTCCAAGTATATAAAATAAACCGCAATTGTAGATATTTGGAAAGCTTGATCTTGATAATCTCATCTCATGTATTGATCTTTAATCCTCAAAACTCATAGACAACATCTCTCGTTCTACACGGGACAAGCATCCAACACAAACAACATACAAGCAAACAAACACACATGCAAAAGAACAATACACCAATCATGAGAAAACTTTGTAAAACACATGCCGAAAGAGGGGTCTCGTCACCGCGGTCACGAGAGCGAAAAAACGTAGAAAACGGAACTACAGATGAAAAGATACATCTACGGAAGGTCTGCAAAGAAAGAGCTATGAGCATCATTGATAACAAAATAGCGTAGAGGGATTATTTCAGACAAATAGCCAAATTAGATTTCAGACAAATACCGTAGTTGAAACTAACCATATTTTATTTATAAAGATTTCATACATATTATACCTTTAAAATAATTAATTTAAGAAAGAGCAGTTTATACGATCACCTATTCGGGCTTTTAGCATATAGCGTGTGTTTGATATAAACAAGTTATAATTAAAAACTTATTATAGTCAGTGTTAACATAATTAATTATGAAAACTTGTTTATAAACCTATGCACACTTTAATTTAGAAAACAATTGCATAACGATTATTCACATTAACAGATATTTAATAAAACTGAGGTATTGACCTTAATATCTTGTAACTAGGAAGCGATTAGAATTGGAAGTAATCAAATTAACTTGTGTTTAGGAAAACAGAAATTTAACCTTAAATTGACTTTATTTATACAAAAATAAGAATATCATCGATCCAATTAAGAGTTATATCTAAAATCAGGAACAAATAATATGATTAACATGAATAGAAAAGCTTAGGTATCATTATTACGAATCTAACGTAACAATAACTGATCTAAACAGATCTAAACCGTAAAAGATACTGGAGATTCAAAATTGAGCCACATGAACGCGATTAACCATAGCTGAGAAGTGTTAGTAGATGGCATTCACATGACTCAACAATCAGTACACGCAAAAATGGAAAAACAGCAGGGTTAGATGCGGAGAACCTAAAAGCATGGACTGGATTAAGGAAATCTAACGTACACGGGGGCAAGGAAAGATGGCGCAGGGAAAGTCCGGTTCGGCTTGGACCATGCCCGCGTCGCGCCCGCATCCACGCGAACAGGGCAGGCAAGGCACCGGGGAAACAAGGCTTGCGTGGTTGCTGGCGAGCTGCTGCTGCGCGGCGTGACTGCTGCTAATCTGCTGCTGCTACGCTGCGGAGCTGTGCTGCTGCTGGTGCGCTAGGCTGATGGCGAGCTGCTATGCGCTGGTCTGCTGGGCTGTGGCCAAAACGAGAGAGAAGGAGCGGAGCCTTTGCACTGCTCGGCCAGCAAGAGGAAAAGAAAAAAGTAGAAAAGAAGATTTTCTAGGATATTGGAAGAGGATGGAATAATTATTTGAAGCAAGTAAATGAACCCAAGTTCAAAATCAACAATTCCAAACCACACAATAAAAATATGCAGCAGCATGTATGCTCAGCCAAGGTATTTTTCCTTAGGTTTGATTTTACTTGACGAATAAAAAAAAGAATAAATATCTAATAATGTCATGCAAAACACATAAACCCCATTGAATTAAATTGTTTTGCGAGGAATTTTCATGTACCGAAAATCCGGGTGTTACAAATCTACCCCCTAAAAGAAATCTCGTCCCGAGATTTGGGGTTGGCTAGCAAGGAAGGAAGATGGTTTAGAATTATTGATCCTTGATTTTCTCATTAGCCTTATTGACTTCATAGATGGTAGTTTCCTCATTTTTTTTCCTGAAATCTTTAAATGCCATTGGTAGACCAACTTCTTCTTCATCCAATCTTCTTGTAATCTTGTTCTATGTCTACCCCCCTTAAAAGATGAGGCTTGACGAGTTATTCCTTACTGCACTTGATGAAAGGGGTAATAGTAGAGTGTCGATCTTGACCGTGTTGGTGGAGTCATTCTTCTTCCTTGTAGTTGCACTTCACTTAGCAAAGGTTTTGCAAGAGAAAAGGGAAAGATGAATATGGATAGAAAAGAACCCATCTATTTATTATATAGCAACTTTGAAGCTATTGGGGATTTAAAATCCCACAAAGCATCAACAATCATTACAAAGAACCAAATCACACATGTAGCACAATAACAAGCATACAAACTCACACTAATCATTCTTTTTAACTATATGGTGGACTTTCTTATAAAGGCCTCTATCTCACAAAAGGCCGTTGTAGGGTAAGGTTGAGGTATAGAAAGAATGATATGAGCAAAGCAAAAGATAGAGTAGGTGACATGGCTCACAAGCGAGTACGAAGACGAGAGAAAGCAATTGAGGGTAAGATAGGAGTAACGCCTTTTATTTGAACATTATAGAAAAGTGATGGAGATAAACATGTTATAAAAAGAAATAACGATTAGCAATGAGATAACAAAGAGTATCAAGGGGAATATATGGAGAGTCATGGAGTTAAAATGGAGAACCAAAGAACTTACCATGGATGGACAAGGGATGCTCATATTAGAGTATTGGAAGATCAGCAGGTGAAATCATGTGATGAAAAAAATGGTATGAATTGAAATTCCATTCCAAAGTGATTAATTATTAATATGTGAAAATTGGATATACTCGTAGCAGTGTAGGTGTTTTGGATTAACTTGAGTCAAGTCGAAGACTTGGGCTCAGATGGTTTGTTGTTCATTCATGTATAGGTGTTACTCGAGACAGAGCGAACGTGGTCGGTGACGGGACTGGAACTAGGTTTGGGAGCAACTAAGGTCTTAGCGGTCAAGATGTCATATAGGACGTTCGGCCAGAGAACGGTGCATACGAAGGATGTTGTGTTGAAGGCGGAACGGGATGTGTAGTTGCGGCACGTGAGCGTGCGGTGCTCGGAAGCGTTGGCGACTACGGTGATGAAGATGGCGTCGCGATGGAACTGTGGCGTGGTTGATGAAGAGGTGCACGTATTGCTATATATATGTGCATGTATAATGTGTGGTGTGGTGCATACAGCTTATGCATGGTTTGTGCATGCCTAACTTTCAGTTATATATTGATTTCTTGTGTTTAAGTTTTGATTTTATTTTTTCAATCTAGAACTTTGCTAGGGAGTCAATGTGGTGATTATAGAAGTTTGATGGGTTAATCTTTACTTGATCTTGGTTAATCACGAAATTATGGTTTGATTAATTCTCGTCACTTTTCAGACAACAGCTTTGTTATTTTCATATCTTGAATTCCAGAGGTCCGATTGATGTGATTCCAGTTGGGTTGGATGAGAAATTTTATCTAGTTTATTAAGTAAAAATTTAAGCTTTGTTGGAGTTACGGATTTTTCTAGAGACTTGATTTACTAACGTGCTGGTGTTCTGTCCAAAATAGAGAAACATGATATATTGGAGTTTCGGATTTTTGCGGAATGTTTAAAATTATTTTTAGCTTCCGCAACCATTCACCCCTCTCTGATTGCCGTGGTTAGCGTATATCGATCCTACACAACAAAAGAAGGATGACAACACCAAAAGTGTGGGAATTGACCATGGATATAGCTTTGATAGTAGTGAAACCAAGAATATTGGAATATCAGAGATGTTAAATCTGCTCAAGGATGGCAATTCGGTAGCAGGGAAAACGAGGATAATAGGAAATGAAAGATGTAGAAATTGCTCAAGGATAACAATTTGATAGCAAGGCAAGAATAGCGAAAGTGAAGGATAATATAGCAAGGCAAGGTAACAAAGTAAACCGTGCTAACTAGCCTTACGTCCTACAGTCAGCACAGCTCTAATACCATTTCTGTCACACCCGGTTTTAAAAACAAAACTAGATGACACCATATGTGTACTCAAGACCTATTTTCCATACATACAGCCGACTTCATTAGTGAATTTCAAAAGACAGTGCATTATATAAGCGTATAAACTTACATTTGACACAAATGTTATTATATCAGAGTATAGCAGAACTTCTATTTCGTATCGGAACTCCATTTTCACAGGAAGTTTGACTGGAGGCTCGTACGCCTAAGCTCCTCATGGACTTTTGGATCCACTTCGTCTTCATGGCATCATTAACTTGGATAGGGTAAAGCTATATTATTTGGGGACAGCAAGGGTAAGTACATATCCTACTCAGCAAGTATTTCGTTAAAAATAAAGTGGATTAGTTTTACAGTAGACTGGCAAAGCGGTTCATTTTTAGTTGGTCAAATTTTAATATTAACAATATTTAACGTAAACCCAGCCCATATTCTAAAATATTATAAGAACTGTAAAGTAAATAAACATAAACCATTGTGCAACTTGTCATCAAATTCACCATCACTTCCTTTATCACTCCATAGGAGCCTTTTGTTTTAAAACACTACTCTGTGAGGGTATAGGCCGTTCTTAACCGTGAGTACGGCTGATATATCAGTTTTAATACTCTCGAGAGGTTGTGCATCTTTACCCACAAGTCATGATTCCCATATGCCTAAGGGTGGATCAGACCCCATATATTCAATACCTTAGATGAATCGGCAGGTTTCGTTACGAGACCTTTACAAAGAATTCTTAGAGTGTAGCTACCCGTTCCAGGTTTCCGTTACCAGGCACAAAAGTCCCCACTCGAAGGGTGACTGACAGAAACCAAATAAACCAAACTGCACCCACTCAGGAGAGCAGGTCTTATACCCAGCAACGCCGCCCTTACGCCATCTTTCAGGTAAGCAAACCACCCGCTCTAGTTTATCTAATTAATCAGTCAAGGATGTCCAATTCCATTCCTTGTGGTTGTACTGTATTTCTGGGTGGTCGCTCGGTGAACCGATCCTTAGAGTGAAGCACTCGAGCAAAACACACAAAAATATGAAGTCCTCGCGTTGCAAAGTAGCCAAAACCTTCATCGTCATTGCATCATTAATTAACCAAAGTTTAGCAACATGATTAAAATTTGTTGATCGCTAGCATTCATCTACACATCACAGCCCTCCCATAGGATGAAATATTTAGAGGAAAATAAGTGGCTAGTCATCCTTAGGTTGAGCATGCTTGGTTGTGCGATAAAGTAAGTTTTCAATGTAAATAGGACAATAGGTCAGAGAATACTTGCCTGTATTCCAAGTATACAGCTGCTCAAATAAACCGCAATTGTAGATATTTGGAAAGCTTGATCTTGATAATCTCATGTATTGATCTTTAATCCTCAAAACTCATAGACAACATCTCTCGTTCTACACGGGACAAGCATCCAACACAAACAACATACAAGCAAACAAACACACATGCAAAAAAACAATACACCAATCATAAGAAAATCTTTGTAAAACACATGCCGAAAAAGGGGTCTCATCACTGCGTTCACGAGAGCGAAAATCGTAGAAAACGGAACTACAGCTGAAAAGATACATCTACGGAAGGTCCGCAAAGAAAGAGCTATGAGCATCATTGATAACAAAATAGCATAGAGGGATTATTTCAGACAAATAGCCAAATTAGAATTAATTCAAATTAGATTTGAATTGAAAACCGTAGTTGAAACTAACTATATTTTATTTATAAAGATTTCATATATATTATACTATTAAAATAATTAATTTAAGAAAGAGCAGTTTATACGATCACCTATTCGGGCTTTTAGCATATAGCGTGTTTGATATAAACAAGTTATAATTAAAAACTTATTATAGTCGGTGTTAAGATAATTAATTATGAAAAGTTGTGTATAAACCTATGCACACTTTAATTTAGAAAACAATTGCATAACGATTATTCACATTAACAGATATTTAATAAAACCGAGGTATTGACCTAAATATCTTGTAACTAGGAAGCTATTAGAATTGGAAGTAATTAAATTAACATGTGTTTAGGAATACAGTAATTAAACCTTAAATTGACTTTATTTATGCAAAAATAAGAATATCATCGATCCAATTAGGAGTTATATCTAAAATCAGGAACAAATAATATGATTAACATGAATAGAAAAGCTTAGGTATCATCATTACGAATCTAACATAACAATAGCTGATCTAAACAGATCTAAACCGTAAAAGATACTGGAGATTCAAAATTGAGCCACATGAACGCGATTAACCATAGCTGAGAAGTGTTAGTAGATGGCATTCACGTGACTCAACAATCAGTACACGCGAAAAGGGAAAAACAGCAGGGTTAGATGCGGAGAACCTAAAAGCATGGACTGGATTAAGGGAATCTAACGTACACAGGGGCTATCAATAGGTTGATATGATCAAGAGATAAAGAACAGGCAGATGAGTACCATGTCTTCCAGGGCCATCTTCACATATCGGTCTTCTTACTCACGTATGCATCTTTCTGGGACTCGTTCGTGGCTATCCTGGGCTGCTTCTCACAATGGGAAAGATGGACGCTCGACTGGCCAGGCATGCAGGGGCTACGGCCAGGCAGCAGGGCAGCCTCCCGCGTTGATGCTGGGCGACGGGTAGCTCGGGGTCGGGATACAGCTTGGACGGCAGGACGCCACGGTCTCAGCTATATACGTGCGGCCGACGGACGACGCATTAAGCATAGCCATCGTAGCTTGGCACCGTGCGTCTGCCATGCGACGGCGAGCAGCCCCGGCAGCACGGGATCACTGGTCACACGACCTGAGGTCACGCGGCGCGTGTGGATGGATGGGCGGCCGGCTGCTACATGGGAGACGAGATGTGCGCGCAGCAGCTAGGCCATAGAGTTCTTGATGGTCTAGGGCTTCGTGGTCGGCGGCTTTGATGGGGACGGTGCCGTAACTTGCGGCAGGGGGCAAGGAAAGATGGCGCAGGGGAAAGTCCGGTTCGGCTTCGACCATGCCCGCGTCGCGCCCGCGTCCACGCGAACAGGGCAGGCAAGGCACCGGGGAAACAAGGCTTGCGTGGTTGCTGGCGAGCTGCTGCTGCGCGGCGTGACTGCTGCTAATCTGTTACCGCTACGCTGCGGAGCTGTGCTGCTGCTGGTGCGCTAGGCTGATGGCGAGCTGCTATGCGCTGGTCTGCTGGGCTGTGGCCAAAACGAGAGAGAAGGAGCAGAGCCTTTGCACTGCTCGGCCAGCAAGAGGAAAAGAAAAAAGTAGAAAAGAAGATTTTCTAGGACATTGGAAGAGGATGGAATAATTATTTGAAGCATGTAAATGAACCCAAGTTTAAAATCAACAATTCCAAACCACACAATAAAAATATGCAGCAGCGTGTATGCTCAGCCAAGGTATTTTTTCTTAGGTTTGATTTTACTAGACTAATAAAAAAATGAATAAATATCTAATAATGTCATGCAAAACACATAAACCCCATTGAATTAAACTGTTTTGCGAGGAATTTTCATGTACCGAAAATCCAGGTGTTACAATCTTTAAAATTTGATGTTAAGAGGTTCAAAAGTTCAAACCAAATCAAACCGGTATTTCTTTGAAAGATGACAAAGGTGTCCTTGACCAACTTTGGACCCTAATAAAACTTTAAAATTCATTAAGCGCCTGATCTTATATCTATTATCAAAGTTGTTACACAAACCAGGAACTAAACTTTAGTTACACTAAAAATGTTTATGAAATGTCATTTACCTACTGCGAACAAACAATTGTTGATAAGTCAAATCCATCCGTACCTAGAAAATATTCTTAAGTCTAGAATTTCAGTTCCCCGCAAACTTGATTCTGAAATTACTCTTGATTTCACTGTATCATTGCAAAATCCACCTGACTATGACATAAAACTAAACTCATAAATTTTCATATGCACCAGACCTTAAAGTGATTAGACTCCATTTGTTACTTCAAAAGTTGGAAACAAGACATACCTTACTTAGGCCAAATTAGTTGTTTGACCCAAACTATGAACATGTTTGTGTATGTATTTTGAAATCTGTTGTCATATAGATAACACTTACTATACCAAACTTGAAGCCAATTTCATGATTAACAATTTTGGTATTGTGTGTTGTGACCTGCATAAAGGTTTACATAGTGTTATGGGTCAATATCTGTCAATATGTCAAATTTGCCAAAACTTGACTTATCTGATAAATTCAATTTTTTGTGAAACAAAAGTCTTAATCATGCAAAATTTTGTATATGAAAGCTGTAGTCCGTGGAAAACTGAACAACTTGGGTATACTTAATTTTTCATGAAAATGCCAACAATATAGCCTACCGGAATTTCTAAAGTTTAAAACTCAGATGGTCAAACAGAGGTCAGACTTTTGAATTCAACTTTTCTACTCAAATTTCATAGAACATGGTATCAAAATTTATAACAAAATGGTAGATCACAAACTTCACAAAACTTCTTGTATTTTGCATTTTATCTAATTCGGCATCTAAACTATTCAAAATCAGGGATTTCAAATGGGTATTCTGCGGTCAACAGGGGATTTTTCTTTTTTGATTTCCATTTTCCACCTCTAGGTCACTGACCGGTGGGGCCACCTGGGCGGACAGCTCCGTGCCCAGGCCATGGCCACCTGCGGCTGGCGACGAACGGACAAAGCCGGCGGTGGTGCCCCAACCGGTCGTGCCTCGCCTTTAAAGGGGAGGACGCCGCCTCTAACTCTCTCCCTCTCTTCGGCACGCCAAGCCGCTCCTCTCCTCCTTTCTGTTCCGGCCGCCCGCCATTGACGGGAGCTAGGCAGAGCTCGAGCCGCAGCCTGCGCTGCCTCCCCGCTTCCTCCAACCCAGCGCCGAGCTTCCCCTTCCCTCACCTCCACCAACCCGCCAAGCCTCATTCTTAGGAACCCATCCACAGGGACACACTTCATCGCCGAAGTTTCTCCATCCACAAGCTTCATCGCCGGCCTCCTCCACCGCTTCTCCATCGACCCAGGTAGAGGGGAAAGGTTCCCCACACCCTGCTCTCTCTTTTGGGCCACCGCCGGCAAGCCTCCGGGCTGTGCCCGGCTGGAATGGCCGTGCGCCGCCGCCATTCCCCTCCCTGGCGCAAGGTTGAAGAAGGCCAGGGAGGAAGAAGGCCGTTTTGCGTTTAGCTCCCTGGAGTATCACGTTTTTCAATTTATTCCAGCGCACTGTTGAATGAGTCTTATAGATCTTATGTATTAGCCCCTGAATCTATGAATTATTGCATAGAGGTGCTTAGATCTGTGGTTTTCCTCATTTAAACTCATTATTTCGGCTGAATCTTTGATAATTCGTAGTAAATAAAAAAATCCTAAAAATGCAAACTTTGTTGAATTAGTGCATGATAAGGATGTGTGTGATAAGGATGTATGTAAAGACTGTTTTGCCCTTGATTTAGTGCATGTATGTTAAAACAAAATAAATGGTAAAAATAGTTCAAATGGACTCGAAAATTTATGAAACCTGAACAATAGCTTTTTTGTCACCTCTAGGCCCTGGACATGATTTTTGTGCTAAAAATGAATAGGAAAATACTTGCTACATGAAAAGTGCTCCCAATATTCCACCATAATTTGTACATGTGCTTTGTTATATATGTAGCTTTTTGAAAAAGTGTGAAGCTCTGCATATTAAGTTTTGATAGTGATTTGAAATAGACAAAAAATTTCATGGTAAAATGAATAATAGCAGAAAGTGGTTTTAGGCAGCAAAATAAATTCTGAGAAAAATCATGGTACTTCATAGTTAAGTTTAGGTCCTAGAAATTTTTTTTTAATTTTATTGTTACTGTTTTGAGCTTCATTTGAAATAAGCTAAAATAAATAAGTGGAAAATAGATGTGCTATCAAACCTTTGTTATTTGGTTTACTGGAGTTTATACAAGATTCTCTTGACATATTATGCTTGCTATAAAAGTCTTAGGGTCAGAAACCTTCCTTGCAATTTATGATAAATCTAAGAATTTAAATGATTAATAACTTTCTAGAATTTCTGTAATTAAATTGTAAATATTTTGTTGGTGAAATTTGGCTGACAATATTGTACAATATTCATCTGTTTGTCATAATTATCTTGGTTCATTTGGGGCTATCTAACAACTTGAACTCGACATGAGTGATTTAATGCAATAAATAAACATAATACATAATATGATTAGGGTATGATTTCTATGAATGCATAATATTGCATATTTCAACTGTTTATTTGTGGCATGCTGTTATTCACTTTGCACCAGCACCATAAGCATTCATTTGCACTCATTTGCACTATATCATGCATATAGACCCTGCGAACGAGGAGCCACCGCAGGAGCAGCCATAGGTCGAGGAGCCAGACGATGAGCCCCCGCACCCATGGCGCTTGCAGGTGATCAAGCCAGCTCCATCGACTTAGACTTCTACAACAAGTACAACGCAGAGCTTTAGGTTAGTGATGATAATGAGGATGTTATGTTCACTGCCTTAAAGAATCAGGATCATTTGCTTAGGGTAGCTACTAAGGATTTTAGACTTACAAATGCTAAGGTTGCTACTCTAGAGGCTGACTTGAGACTTTCAAGTCTAAAATTGCATGTGCTTTGAATGATCTTGCTATTTTTTAAAAAAGCATGTGCTTCGTCCTAGCTGTTGAATTAACTGAGTTACGCTCTAAGCATGCAAGTAATGTAGATTTACTTTTCTCTACTCCTACGGCGTTAGAGGAGTTGAAGGTTAGGATGAATTTGCTTTGTGCTTATGTTGTTTGCCTAACCCTTAGGAAGGAGTTGGATAAGACTAGGGCTATGTTGAGGAAGTCTGAAAAGACTGCTAGCCCTATTAGTGCTGACTGTCCCAAGTGTAAAGGCCTTAGAGGTAGGCTTGGTGATTTGGCCATTGAGAAAATCCTGTTGGAACATGAGAACACATATCTCAGGACTATTATCAGCTGGGTTTCTTCCAAGCAGCCTCAGCTTGGCATGGTTGTTTCCTCTTATAAGTTGAGTGACAAGTTTGGAGTTGTCTACCACTACACTCAAGTTAATTTTGATCAGTTGTATGTGAAGATTGGTGATTTCAGTGGAATTCACATTAGTGAAAAGTTGGTGGTCCCTGGAGAGTTGCTTCATATGGACACGGTTGGTCCTTGTCGGCTGAGGTCTGTTGGTGGCAAGTAGTACGTTCTTGTGATCGTGTTTGACTTTTCTCGCTGATCTTGGGTGCATTTCATGGAATCGAAGGATGAGGCTTTTGAGTTTGTTCATGACTTGGTTTTGAGGTTGAGAAATGAATCAAATCTTGCCATGAGAGCTATACGTAGTGATAATGGCTCAGAATTCAAGAATGATTGTTTCAAAGCCTTTTGCCCATAGCCAAGGTCTTGAACATTAATTTTTGTCACCATATGTCCTCCAGCAGAACGGTGTGATTGAACGTAAGAATCGGAATCTTGTTGAGATGGCTAGGATGATGCTTGATGAGCATAGGACTCCTAGAAAAATTACTACCGAGGCGATTAACACCATGTGCTATGTTGCCAACCTCATTTTTCTTAGAGCTCTTCTTCATAAGACCTCGTATGAGTTGCGGTTTGGGCGGTAGCCAGGAGTGAGCCACCTACGGGTGTTCGGCTGTTGGTGTTTTGTGATCAAGCAAGGGAACTTGGAAAAATTCAAACCTCGTAGTTCTAATGGAGATTTTCTTGGCTATGCCACGCATTTGCGTCCATACTATGTTTGGCTCTTGACTCCAATAGGATTCGTGAGACTTATGAAGTTACCTTTGATGAAACTATGGCTTGCACAACCCGTGGTTTTGAGCGTGCAGGTGATAATGAGATAGGTACTACCATCTTTGAGGATGAGGAAGAACATGAAGGTGTTTCTGGTGATACTGCGCCTGCTGCAACTCCAGAGCCTATTGCTTGGCTTTCAGAGGATGATGGAGAGGCTCCAATACACACTACTTCTACTACATGAGAGCTACCTCCACAAGATCCACTAGTACATGCAGTAGGGCTCGCTGAGGACGTAGGGGAGGTGACCTTCGAGCCACAGCTATCTCGGATGGTCTAGTAGGATCACCCTTTGAAGAACATCATGGATGGACTACATGAGAGAGTTAACGTCAGTGGCATTGGCATTCTCACACCTGGTGAGCATCAGCAATTCCCAGGAATAACTATCATGCCAGGGGTATATGCTTACTAGCCTTCGCGTTCTCACGTATAGCCCCCATCTCCACTTGTTCCATCTCAAGTTCGATTCCAACCCGCCATTCCCCAGGTTTAGCCCCCATAGAGCGATACCACAGCATCTTGGGTCAGCCCTCCCATGAGTCAAGGGCCCCTAGGCCCCATGGTAGGATCAAGTCTCTGTTCTTCGGATGGTTCAAGTAAGACTTTCATCGGTCCCATATCCCGGTTAAGCATTCTAGCAATGTTACACTGACCAATAGGCGAACAACGGACGGACCTTAAATGACTCGGGCGGACGAACCCCTCCAATAGACCGTCAGCCCTACGCGGGTCGGTGTCGACATCTTCAGGGGAGTACTGGGAGAAGCGGATGAAGGCCTGGACGTACTTGAGTACTGACATATCCCCTTGACAAAGTGCACGGAACTCTGGCCGCTTGAGCTCGATGAGGCTAGGCGGGAGATAGTGAGCCCGAAAAGCCACACGGAACTCATCCCATGTGACCTGGTGCCCAGCGGGTTGCATGGCAAGGAAAGAAGCACACCAGGCCCCAGAGGGACCATGCAGACACTGCGTCGCAAAGCAAGCCTTTTGTTGCTCAGTGAGGTAGGGCAGCAGACTGAACTTGGATTCAATGATTCGAAGCCAGTCATCTGCATCCAATGGATCCACAGCAGTGGTGAAGATCGGTGGTTGTAGCCCTGCAAAGTTAGCGTAACTAAGCTCTTGTGGATCACGCCGTTGTTGCTCTTGAGTCAATAGGTTGATGAGCTGCTGAGCAACCTGAGTGGCCAACTCAAAAGAAGGTGGTGCATCATGAGCGACCCCTTGTGCAGACGTCTCAGGTGGAATGACCATCTGCAAGTACGAGGCTAATGGTGTTTAGTCTAACAACCCTAGTGCAATCGATGCGGTGATAAAAAGATCATAGCATCATAGATATCGTATAAATATATGAAAGCATGTGAAATAAAATCATAATAGATTGCAGGTAAAGTGTTAGTCCACTTCTTGAAATTTTGTCAGATATATAACATGAATGTTCAGCAAGATGTTGTTACAATGTGGAGGCAACACCTCCGAATTTCGATCCTGGGACAGTCAGGTTTCGATCCAGGGACCTGTGGGTTATGGGCCCACTAGCAACCATAACCAACCTAGACAGGGTTTAGCTCAAACACTTTAAGTGGAACCTAGATGAACTGATAAAAGATCAAGGCATCATCGATGGCCTCCAAATACATGAAAGCATGTAATACAAGAAACCATCAAGTTACACCCAAAGTGTTGATACTAATCCATCATGAAATTCGTAGTGGTCAAGACTTATAGAGCTTTATAGTGTAAGATGTGCTACTAAGTGCGATCGCTTTTCTCACGTGTATGGTAGCATACTATCTGTCACCTTCTTTCATTCTCACTTGGTACTTGTGCATTACTACGTGGGGAGAAGTGACTTCATATACATTAAGTTAATGAGAGTGTGAAAGCATCAAATTTGGTGGGTAGAATGTGAGGAGTGATATTTTCATTCTTATTCGATTTTTCTCTTGTGACTTTTAGAGATCATAATTGATAGAAAAGCAAACTTAAGACATAGAATGAGAAAAGCATGAATGTCATGATGCATGATTCGTCCTATTTGTTCTGACATCCCACATCCTATATTTAGTATATATAACTACCGATATATTTGGTGACACAAATGCACGGCACTCCCTAATGCATCTAGTCGTTCTCCACTCGTTCTTAATTTCGCGTGAATCGTAGTTAGTGTACCTGCAGAAAAATACATGCTCACATCATTACCACTCTAAACCTAGAAGTGGCATCCACGCTATTTGCGCCGCATGGACAATGCATCTGTAGGGTCCTCTGCTAGACCGGGCTAGTACCCACACAAGCAAAATCAATCTTGCCGCGTCACAATAGAAGGATGGTCACAAACACCCAAATGGTGACCACCCCGTTAAATTTCTATCCTACCGGCACGAATGCAGGGTTCGCAACAGTTCGCAAACCCCAATAGCGTTCCACAAATACTGGGGATAGTTGTGGCCGAAATGTTGCTTCCCAAAGCGCCGAATATGCATATGAGTTCTATCTAGGTCAGAATGTTAGAGATGTCACCTGGTAATACACTAACATCCTTAATATGGGCATATCGTATACGCTCATTTTTCAATTACTTGAAAAGGGTTTTTCGAAAATAGTTTGCAAATCAAAACCCGATGATATGACTGTTGTCTGTGTATGATCGGCTCTGCTACCAACTGTGGCGGAAACGCCGATTAAATCCGGGCTAAGTAAATCCGCCACCCCTAGCTTGCAGTGTAATTAGACCAAATTAAACCCGGTCGTCCGTCGAGAGTCATTCGGCTCTCGATATTACCTTTTTTCCCAAAGAAACCGACATCATACACATCCAGCCATCGATGGAGCCACAACAGTTACATTATCACAGACAGTTAATAGTAATAATAAAATAAAGTTTTTACAAACCATGTTGAAATCAAATATAAATTCAAATCAGATAGCGGAAGCGTTTTCAAAAACATCTCGCAGCGGAATCAAAATACTTAAGTAGCTTTCATACAATGATAATCAAGGTGAGCAGCACCGAGCCCACCAGTACTACTCTCCTCTAAGCAATTATCCAGAAGTCACCAGTACCTGCACTCAAAATGTGGGGGCAAACCCTGAGTACTAATTACTCAGTATGGCTTAATGGAAGGGCTTACGGCTGACGCGAAGCTTGTTTACTAGCATTTGGATCATTAGTCATTGATTTTAAACAGTGATATAATGACATAAAGTAAACAGTTTCATCATGAGTAAATATATCATCATCATAGTAATAACTTACAGGAATGTAAACATACATCTACAAACAGGTAGAATTTGAAAACATGAATTATAATATAACATATTTAAATAGTTACTACGTTTGAACGTCAGTGGCACTGGCATTCTTACACCCAGTGGGCATCAGCGATTCGAATCGATTTTAATTCCTGGGAATAACTATCATGCCAGGAGTATATGTTTACTAGCCTTCGCGTTCCCACATATAGCCCCCATCTCCACTTGTTCCATCCCAAGTTCGATTCCAACCCGCCATTCTCCAGGTTCAGCCCCCATGGTGCGATACGATGGTATCCCAAGTCAGCCCTCACATGAGTCAAGCGCCCCTAGGCCCCTTAGTAGGACCGAATCTCTATTCTTGGGATGGTTCAAGTAAGACTTTCACTGGTCCCATCTCCCTGTTAAGCACTGTAGCAATCTTATGCCGACCAATAGGCGAACAACGGACGTACCTTAAACGACTCGGGCGGAGTCCATTCCAGAACATCATAAACGGTAAATAACTCATAAAAATCTCTGCCCGGTCTCCATTTCAATCACAAACATAAATAACGTATCCACTTTAATAATTTGATATTTTGAAATCACCTATACGACGAGTGACTGCATTTTACTCGTGTCTACTCGCACCTAGCATTACTAGACATAATCGTCCTACGAACTCTATTATAGGTGCTAGGGCCAGAGCGGCCAAGAAGTCTACAATCAACCCCTAATGCGGATGTGTAATCATCAATCAAGATAATATTAGCTGGGAAGTTCATGGTTCGGCCTACTTTTGCTTATTTTTTTCAAAACCAACAAACTAAACTATGTTAGTTTTCCGAGTTGTGGGGCTTTGCCCCAGGCAACCCCTTGATCACTTGGACTGCTACTCCTTCCAAACACGACTGATGGGCTCTCCAGGTGGTGAGTGGGTCTTAGTTGGTCTTGTGGTCACCGTTTCTTGATGCAGCTCCTTGCACAATGCCTCGATCACGTTACTACAATAAGCGTCACTATATGAATGATCAAGTACGAAATGGATGCAAAGAATGCACAAGATGCTCATATGATATGAGAAACAGTATGCAACAAGTGAATCCATCCTTATGCACATGATGAGTTATAATTTAAATAATACCCTCATTTTTTTAAATGATGCATGAGGGTAGTTTATTTTGTAAAAATCACCATTTTGGGATTCAGAATATTAGACAATGCAAAATGACTTGAACCATTTATGACATGCAGATGTATGCTATACAATGCTATCAACCAAATTTCAGCAGCAAAAGAGCTATAAATTAATTATAGAAATTCCAGCAATTTATTAAGCTTTTAACTTCTCCGATTTATCATAAATCACGGAATAGTTTCTGGTCATAGAACTTGTGCAGAAATCATAACATGGAATGATCATCATGTGTAAAAATCAGAAAGTGAAATATCCTATGTTTGATAGCACATTTATTTTCTATTTAATTGTTTTAGCATATTACAAAGGTAGTTCAAAACAGTACAATAAAATTCACAAAAATACTTTCTGGAACCTAAACTTAACTATTAAGCACCATGATTTTTCTCAGAATTTATTTTGCAAAATAAAGTCACTTTTTCCTATTATTCATTTTAACATGCAATTATTTTTCTTTTTCAAAACAGCAACCAAAGCTTACATGCATGGATCCAAACATTTACAGCAAGCTTAATATGTAGCACAGAGCATGTATAAATTTCAGTGGAATATTTGGAACACTTTTCATGTATCAAGTATTTCCACTCTTGAAAAA
The DNA here is from genome assembly GCA_030272315.1 of Paspalum vaginatum. NCBI lineage: Eukaryota > Viridiplantae > Streptophyta > Magnoliopsida > Poales > Poaceae > Paspalum > Paspalum vaginatum. Next base: position 35,757,725 of record CM059017.1, on the reverse strand, counting down.
TGCACAAAATCCATGCATGAGGGCAAAACAGTAAATTAGCAATATATGCTAGGGTTGCCAAAAATCACACAAACTCTAAATAACATTATAAAGCTACTGACCATGTTTCAAAATTTTTAGAGTTCATTTGTCCACTATTTGATATTTATTCATTTTTAATATGCATGCATAAATCCGAGGGCAAAATGGTCATTTCACCCATCCCTATCAAATCCATTCTGTATATCTGCTCAAGAGGAGCACAAAGCAAGTGAGTTTGCATTTTTAGCATTTTTCTTCGATTTACTAGGGACTTCCAAAATTTATATAGAATGAAAATGCATTTAAGCACTAGATCTACACAGCCAGGGGCCTACACGTGACTTTTCCATACTTTCAGGGGCTAGACCTCAAGTTTTCCAAGACTCACTGTACAGCGCTCGAACGGAAACACGAAAAGGCAAACATGCAGGGGCCAAAACGGAAAAGGGTCGTCTTCAACCTCTGTTCTTCTTCCTCCTGCAGACAGGGAGGGGAAAATGGAGGAGGCGTGTGCGGAACCCGGCCATGCAGGGCCCGAGGCTCGACAGAGGAGGTCAGGGAGAGGGAGGGGAGGATGGGGAACGCTTACCCCTACCTGCAGCGATGGAGGAGGTGCGGAACGGCGCAGCGACGGTGAGGAGAAAGCGACGACGTTCGGCGGCGAAATACGGCGTCGTGGAGAGGGTGCGGCGGCGTAGACTAGGGGTATTCGAAGGAGGAGAGGGCTGCGAAGCCTGGCGTGGTGGTGTGGTGTCTCAGGGAGCGGTGGAATGGAGAGCAGCTCGAGCTCCGAGCTTCAACAATGGTGGCGACGTGATGAACAGAGAAGAAAAACGAGAGAACTGTGTTCTTTGTGAATGGCAAGCTCGGGAGAGTGGGAGGAGAGGCCGCTCGGCCTCGCCTTTTGGCCGCGCGCGGGCAGGCCGGGCAGCGGACGGGGCAGCGGCTCAAGTTCCGAGCTTCAACAATGGTGGCAAAGTGATGAACAGAGATGAAAAATGAGAGAATTGTGGTCTGTGTGAATAGCGAGCTCGGGAGAGTGGGAGGAGAGGCCGCTTGGCCTCGCCTTTTGGCCGCGCGCGGGCAGGCCGGGCAGCGGACGGGGCAGCGGCTCCGGAGCCCGTCGGCCGCGTGTCGCCTGTATTTTGAGCTTGGCCGGCGAGCTGACGGGTGGGCCCGGTCCGTCAGTGACTCAAGGAGGAAAATGAAATTCGAAATATAGAAAATCCCCTGTTGACTGCAGGAAGGTCTATTTGAAATGCACGGTTTTCAACATCTTAGAGTCCGATTTTGACCAAACCCAAAATACAAAAGTTGTTCTATTTTTCAATCCTACAACTTTGTCATAAGTCTTGGTACTAGGTTCTATTCAATTTTTGTGAGTTTGAATGAATTCAAATCTGGAGCTGTAGTTTGACCAACCATTCCTTTGATTTTTAAAATTCTGTTAAGCCTATTTGTGGGCATTTTCATACAAAGTGAAATATACCAATGTTGCTCAGAATCTCATGAACTACAACTTTAGTATTCAAGTTATGGTAAGATTTTCACTTTTGCTTCACAAAATTTTAAATTTACTTATCAGGACTAAGTTTGGCAGATTTCACAGTTTCGCAGAAAATGAGCCAAAACCATGTACAAACCTTTATGCATGTCATGACACAAAATACCAAAGTTATTTCTCATGAAATTGTCTACAAGTTTGGTATATAAAGTATTATCAAATTCACAGTAGTATTAAAGCTACAACAGGAAATGCAAATATAGTTTTCAGCAAAACAAGTTTAATTACTTCAAATGACCTAACCTACGTATGCACTCAATATAAAATGCCCTTGAAATGATGTCATTAAGTTATCGATGTCAGTATAATGCACTTGAGATGCAGGGGCATCACACCCTACATGATATGTATGACTGGCTGAATGGAAATAAACACCACTGCACCTATCCTAGTAATCTAAATAGCTATTGCTTGCTTTTGTCGGATCTCATCATTAACATGTTTGTATATGATCAGTAACTTGATAATTGCATATGTATGTCTGTTAGGTCATATGCTTGCTCTACGTTCATAAAAGTACACCTTGTTTAGGTAGTTTACCAATCACCCTTATGTTCTATCCTTGAAATGATTGTTCATAAGAGTTCATATGTGTGCTTCATATTCATGCATCACATTCATTGCATCATGCATATCATTCATATAGTGACGCTTATTGCAGATACGTGATCAAGAAGTAAGTGCGTGTGCTACATCGAGCAACGGTGGTCCAGAAGACCAATTAAGCCCCAAGCACGTCCTGGAGGGCCCATCAGTCGTGTTTGGATGGTGGAGTTGTCCAAGTGATCAAGGGGTTGCTTGGAGCAAAGCCTCATAACCTGGTAAACTAACTGTAGATTAGTTTGTTCAAGTTTTGAATAACAAATGTAGGCCTCTTAGACATCTACACCTATTTAGAGAGTCCCACCACTCTATATTTGCTTGTGCATTACGTTCAGGAGTTATATGGAACCCCACATGCATAAGTCCCTGATATCCTAAGTAGTATGAATAGGTTGAAGTCTATGCTTAGCCTTGCTTAGACGGTAGAAGTCAAGTGAAGATATTCACTCGCGAGATGATAGGACTCGAAAATGTTTTACAAAAATTTTAATTCGAAAGCAATATGATATGATGTGATGAAAAGATTAGACCGGGCGGAGATATAGATATAATATGATGAAAAAATGACGAGAATGGTTTGGTGGACTCCGCCCGAGTCGTTTAAGGCATGTTTGCTGTTCGCCTGCTGATTGGCATAACATTGCTAGCATGCTTATCCGGAAAGTGGGACCGGTGAAAGTCTTACTTGAACGATCCGAAGAATAGAGACTTGGTCCTACCATGGGTCCTAGGGGCGCTTGACTCATGGGAGGGCTAAACAGGTACGCCGTAGTATCGCTCCATGGGGGGCTAAACCTAGGGAATGGCGGGTTGGAATGAAACTTGGGATGGAACAAGTGGAGAGGGGGACATATGTGGAACGTGATGGCTAGTAAGCATGTACCCCTAGCATGATAGTTATTCCTAGGAATTAAAATGGATTCGAATCGCTGATGCTTAGTAGGTGTGAGAATGCTAGTATCGTACACGGGCAACATAGTAATAACTTTAACATCTTATTTATTTAATCACACTTTTAATATTACATGCTTGTACTTGTATGTTTACATTTCTACAAGTTACTTTATGTTAACATATATGCTAAGATGATGAGATATATGAATTATAGATCATGATGATAACTATAATGAATCAAATGAGGCTTATGCTTTAAAAATGAATGATACTTGAAAGTAAGGACTCACTTTTAGTCAGTTTATGCGGGTTAGAAGTCAAGTCCACAAATAGACTTTTATACTCTCAAATGTGTCGAGATGATACCGCCCTCAGGTAAGTCAAACGAGTATCCCACGTACTCATCGTTTGTTGTTGATATTTTTTAGGTACATGTCAGTTTGTGATCAAGGATGACACGGTGGGCTCAATGTCATGCCTTGATGTTTTAATTCCGCTGCCTATTGGCATATACAAAATGTTATGTATTCCGCTGCGAGTAATTTTGAAGTTTTAGTACATCATTCTGAGCAAATGTTTTGTAAGAAATGAAGCTATGTTTGTATGAGATGCTGAGTTGTTGTAATTGTTGTGGCTCTTTCGAGGGCTTAACGTGTACGATGTCGGCATCCCTAGGTGATGGTTACTTCGAGTGCCCTGTTGGATAGCTCGACGGACTATCGGGTTTAGTTCGGTCTAAGTGCACTATGAGCCATGTGGTGGCAGGTGTGCTTAGCTCAGATTAAATCGCCGTTTTCGCCACAATAGCCACGAGGCCGGACATACAATTTGTTGTAGGTTTGTGCACTCATTTTCAGGCATCTCCAAGGGCATCACACTGCACTACTATGAAGCAGATCCTGAGGTATGTCAAGTTCACTCATGGGTATGGCTTGTGGTACTCTGCGGATTCATCTCTTTTGCTCCTAGGCTATTCTGATGTCGACTTTGCTGGGTGCCAGTTGGATCGCAAGTCGATTTATGGTACCTGCCAGTTCTTGGGTACTTCTTTAGTCTCTTGGTCCTCTTGCAAGCAACCTAGCATAGCCCAATCCACATGTGAGGTAGAATGTAGCTGCTGCTAGTTGCCGCTCCCAGATCCTATGGATGCTTTCTACCCTGAAAGACTATGGCCTAACCTATGGGAGGATACCACTTCTGTGTGACATTTCGAGTGCCATTAGTGTTCCTAAGAACCCAGTGCTCCATTCTAGAACTAAACACGTAGATGTGACGCATCACTTCCAGAAAGGCAACTACAAAAAAGGCCTCATTGACCTAGTGCATGTAGAGAGTGAGAACCAAGTGGCTGATACCAAGACACTTTCAATCTCTTGAGAGGGGAGTTAGGAGTTTGCTTTCCCTTTTAGTTAGGGGGAGTTTTGGTAGCTTTTAGGTTTTGTTTTGTCTTTCTTTTGCTTCTTTATGCATTTTGTATCATACTCATAGATTGCATCATGTACACTTGTAGTATACACTTGCACTTGAGCTCTTTTGGAATGACTTGCTAGTTTTTGCTCGTGCTATGATGTACTATAGTATTCTTGATCATGGATGGCTTGAGCTCATTGGGATCTATTGTATACCTTGTTAGAGCTAAGTCATTTTGCTTTCCTGAAAATCATAAACTTCATCTCCAATTGACATGGCAACCTAACATGTGTTGGAATGTTGAATGCAGATGACGTCTTTCCATGCTTGGTTGTTATAATTATTTACCTTTGCTAGTTGATACCTAAGCATTTGTGATACCTTGCTTAATCTGCACTTGAAATTAAATCATATCGCAATTGGTATTTACTTGAACTGAAATGAAAAGATCTAGGTGAATTTTCTTTGTCTCACTGATTTGGTTTGAGCTTGCTTACCTTTGCACCTTGGTGAGAACTTAGAACTGGCTATGAATGACTAAAACCTTGTCTTAAGCTTTTGATGGTCTCCCTAGGCTTAGGCTTGGCATTGGTTGGTAAGAAGTGGCATGACAAGCAAATAACCCATTGGCATTTGATTAGAACTTGCTTGAAATGAAAATGCTAAATCTGAAACTATGCAAGTCTCTGAATTGCTTATGGCTTGTTTGATATGCTTAGTTTAGGATTAGCACACCTTGTATGCATTGCTAGCATTTTGTTATTCATGCCTATCTTGCTAGATGCTACTCATGTTGGTGATGCTTTCTTTTGAACCAAACCTGAAACTCATGCTTTGCTCTTGAGCTGAGTAGATAGGTTCTCTTGAGCTTCTTGCATGCCCCATTGCCCTCACATGCTCTGTATGCTAGAACTTGTATCTGCTAGCTTTCTATCTATTTTGAGCTCTGTGTTACACCTAGTGGCATTTGCACAACATTTTTCTCATGGGACTTGATGTATGCATTGTCAACAAGGGGGAGAGTGGAGTCACCAGCCGTGTGGGTCACCAACCTCCGGACAAGGGGAGAAGTGGCACCATTGGACTTAGGGGGAGAGTGAGCATCATCCTAGGGGGAGTGTTGCATTGTGAGAAGGGCTAAAATGCAAGGTGAACTAAAGTTTTACAAGCTCTTTTGGTCAGCTGTGTCGAGCCTCGCCTCTTTCTAGAGGAGTTGGTCCTTTGCTTATAGCATGACTGTGTTGAGCCCTGCCTCTTTCTTGAAGGGGCCATTCTTTGTTGATCGACTGCGTTGTGCAGTTTCCCTTGTCTTAGGGGGGCCGATCCTTTGGCTTTGCTCTTGTTCACTTTTAGTGCTCTCGTTTTTTCCTTTCTTTGGCTTTTGGGCACTTGAGGGGATTTTCTTTGGTTTTCTTTCTTCTTTTGTTCTTTGTTATGTTTTTTTTTTCTATATCTATGATTTCTGGTGGTCAGCAAGGGTGTTTACAAGGCCCTCATAAAGGGGGAGATAGAGAGACTCAAGTGTACCGTTGGTCTTTCGTCCTATCTGTGATGAGTGTCAACACCGAACACTTGCTAAGGGACTAGTGAGCAGAAGCCCTCTCGAGTGGACGAGAGGCGGCCCCAGAATGGACTTGGCATGATGAAACCCCTGCCAAGTGGACTGGCAGGTGGCTTGGGCTGCTGTCCAAGTTAGGCCTGGCCCATAAGAGTGACCTTAGGTGTGGGACAGTGCCGCGAGACAAAAAATCACTCCATGGATGAAGTCCACAATCGTTTCCTAGTGGAGCATCAAAATGAGGGCCCAAAACCATTTCCTGGTTCTATTGACAAAACTATGGGCAGGTTACCGGTATTCCATAAACCAGAGTTACCCCTGAGGGATGAGCTACTGGACACGTGGAGGACATTAAGCAAAGGCGGAGAAACCGAAGACGTCGAGGACTTCATCGTGGCCGTTCATCCGAGTTATTGTGGTCTTTTCTAGCCCCTACAGGCCTTTGTAGTGTCAAGAGTCTGTAATGTAGGGGTCAAGTGCAAAACTGCCTTAGAGCTTTCTATTGTATAAATAAGTAGGTGGCTGCTATTAGCAATGCTCTAGCAATTTGAACTGCCTTCCGGATTTGGCAAATGAACTTTGAAATGCTCTGGCAATTTGTAGAAAAGTCACAAAAATATGAAACTTGTTTTGTTGGATTGCCTATGAATAGGTTTACACAGTGGACTAGGTCTTTCTATGTGAAATGACTGCTTTGCCCCTGCTTGTGTGCATGCATTGTTTTAGTGTTTAATTGGCAAAAGTGGGCCAAATGAGGTCCAAAAATTGTGAAACCTGTGCTATGATTTACTCAAGTTATGTACGTTTACATGTCTTTCTATTGACCCTAACACTCATTGCAAATTACAGATATATCCCTAGTTCTATCATTTAGCATAATTTGTGAATATGGAAACACATGCTACATAAAACTTGTCTAGAAAAACCCATAGAGATTATATTGTACTCATTTAGTCCAATGCAGTTTGGAAATAAAGTTCCTTCTGCTTTGCTTGCTGTTTTCTTTGTGATTTGAAAATGACAGATGCTATGGTGATTTGAACAATAAAATAGAAAAGTGTTATTTAGTGTGCTACAAAATTCTACAAATATTCGTATAGACTCGATACTATAAGAATATGCTTGTGTGAATTTTTAGGCATTTTGGTAGCTGTTATATGTGGGCTCTAAAAATGATTAGTTAAATAGAGTTAAAAGTGAAGGACATACAAGGAGAATGTGGTTGCATTCAAATGGGCCTATGTTTTCTCCTATGTACTATACATGCCATGGTTGTTTGTAGAATCATTATGAACCCCACACCTTGTGCCAGTATTTTTGTAATCTAGTAACTAAATAACTAGTGCTAAAAAGATGACAGAAAGTGTGATGCTTGACGTAACTCAAAATAAGTCAAATTATATGTGACAAGTTCATTCAATGCTTGTTATATTTGGTATGGTAAGAGTGACTTTGAATTAGCAATCCATCATGTGTTCCTCTCATGTACCCTATATGATATGTATGACTAGCTGAATGGAAATAAACACCACTGCACCTATCCTAGTAATCTAAATAGCTATTGCTTGCTTTTGTCGAATCTCATTATTAACATGTTTGTATATGATCAGTAACATGATAATTGCAAATGTATGTATGTTAGGTTATATGCTTGCTCTACGTTCATAAAAGTGCTCCTTGTCTAGATAGTTTACCAATCACCCTTATGTTCTATCCTTGAAATGATTGTCCATAGGAGTTCATTTGTGTGCTTCATATTCGTGCATCACATTCATTGCATCATGCATATCATTCATATAGCGATGCTTATTGCAGATACGTGATCAAGAAGTAAGTGCGTGAGCTACATCGGGCAACGGTGGCCTAGAAGACCAACTAAGGCCCAAGCACGTCCTGGAGGACCCATCAGTCGTGTTTGGATGGAGGAGTTGTCCAAGTGATCAAGGGGTTGCCTGGGGCAAAGCCTCACAATCTGGTAAACTAACTGTAGATTAGTTTGTTCACATTTTCAATAACAAAGGTAGGCCTCTTAGGCATCTACACCTATTTAGAGAGTCCCACCACCCTATATTTGCTTGTCCATTATGTTCAGGAGTTGTATGGAACCCCACATGTATAAATCCCTGATATCCTAAGTAGTATGAATAGGTCGAAGTCTTTGCTTAGCCATACTTAGATGGTAGAAGTCAAGTGAATATATTCACTCGTGAGATGATAGGACTCGAAAATGTTTTACAAAAATTTTAATTCGAAAGCAATATGATATGATGTGATGAAAAGATGAGACCGGGCGGAGATATGGTGTAATATGATGAAAAAAAATGATGAGGATGGTTTGGTAGACTCTGCCCGAGTCGTTTAAGGACCATTCGCTGTTTGCTTGCTGATCGGCATAACATTGCTAGAATGCTTATCCGGAAAGTGGGACCGGTGAAAGTCTTACTTGAACCATCCGAAGAATAGAGACTCTGTTGCTATGTGATCTTGCTCAGCAGAGAAGAGAGGGTTTTGGGGTTGAAGTTTTAGGTGTTGACCTATTCAAAACCTCTAGGTCGCCCATTCGGTCCTTACCAAGAGGGGGTGGATTTCACTCTAATTTTGAAACTTCAAATTAAATCCTATCGATCAAGTCCCAATTCACCCTAGTGCCTAACTAAGTGTGTCTAGACATACTACACGAACAAAAGGATTGCAACCTAGAGCCAATCATGTATTTCTATGAATGTAAATTGCGGAATGTAAATTGCATGAAAGTAAATGCAGAATGTAAAGAGAAGAGATGACACAACGATCTTTTTCTCGAGGTATCAAGGAGTCGTGTCTCCCTCTAGTCCTCGTTTGGTGCCCCTCACAAGGCTTTGCTCTCATGTAGTCTTCGCGAAGACCCCGGCCCCAAACCTCCAAGGAGAGGGGTTGGCAAAGTGGTTCTTGCAAGAACCAAGCAACCTCTTGACCTCAGGATGCCCTTCTCCACTCTGGAATGGTGGGCTCAAAACCACTCACAATGCCCTCGCAAGGGCCTTCTCCCGCTTCTTCCACAATCTCCCAGAAACTCGTGGAAGGCACAACTCGCAAGCCGTCTAGGTGATCATGATCACCAAGAAAAACAAGCCTTGGCCTTCACTTGATTCAACTTCAACTCAAGAAGTTATCTCTCTCTCTCAAGTCTCTTGCCCCAAAGCTCAAGAATGGTGTGAAATATGGTGCTTGGGTGATCTTTGTGTGTGTGTGAGTGATGTCTGGTTGCAAAGGTAGTAAATGGAGGGAGGGGTTCATTTATATAGATGCTAGCTCAAAAACTGGCTGTGACTATTGAAAATGCGTTTCTACGCGACCACCGGATGGTCTGGTGCATACAAAATCTAAACCCTTGAAAAATCACTCCAAAGCCGCTATGACCACTAGACGGTCGGTGGTGACCACCGGACGGTCCGATGCGTACAAATGCCTTAAACACGATGGAAAACAACCTCTTTGTCCAGAATGTCCGGTGGTTCACCAGAGGGTCCGGTGGTGAACCACCGGACGGTCCGGGGCATACAACACACGCGGGGATGCCTGGGACACTGCCTCTGCCCAAAACGTCTCATGGTGGAACTACCGGACGGTTCGGTGCGCACTAAGCACACAGACATAGATGAGATAGGGCTACAATGCATATAACGCACCAGACGGTCCTGTGCTTGCACACCGGGCAGTCCGGGGCGTACAAAAACTCAGGTTTTCGCTGTTTTGAGTCAAAATGATATAGAAATTTTTTGCGTGAGTTTCTTTGGTTTATTTGAGAAAAGGTGAGTGTGTTTTAGTACATTTTAGTAGATTGAGCTTTAGGACTAAGATGAACTCAAAATTGAGTATAACTTTGGGCAAAAGCCTTTTAATCTACTCACCTTGACCCTCCTTGATAGTACAGCTCATCTAAAACTAGCAAAGCTAACCTAAGGACCCATCTTTCGACTTTCCGGCAGTTAGAGCTGTCAATCTTGGGTCTTTTCACTAGTCCATCCATTCCTAAACCGTCCCTTATGAAATTCAAGTTGAGGGGTCTCTCTTGGTCAACCAATGAGCACGATAATGAATATGAACCCTTCATGTCACGAACTCATTAGTAACTTAATTAAGTTGTCATTAATCACCAAAACCATTACCTCTAGGGGTCATGTTTCTGACAAAGCATTTTTCAAATCTCATGAGCACTTGAGAGGCTATATACTCTATTGAATACATCAATGCTCAAAGACCTGAAAAAAGCTGAAAAGCCCCAGTTTCCATAATGGGAAAAAATGTGCTTTTTATTACCATTCCAGGTTTGGTAATCACATTCTTACATCAGAGTGATACAGATCCGCCCTAAATGGGTCAGACAGCAAGGGGCGCAACCTAGAAGAGTCTAAGCAACGGAATTTAAAATGTAGGCCATCTTCCTCATGCCACAGTTGGGAAGCAGGTCGTAACCCTTAATCGTTCTCAGACCAATATATGTCCATAGCACTGAGAAAAACAACAACAAAGCAAGGGTGAGGACATATGTACTCAGTAGCCCACCTTCCTCCAAAGGAATTTTGGGAAGGCTAACACTATATGCAAGGATATATCTGGAGCTTAAGATAGCTTTGCAGAAAAGTATTTGTATGCAGGGTTTGAGATAGCTGTGAAGTTTAATCTTTCTGAAATTTGAGTTTTTCCCAAAAAGGTTTGCCACTGGACATTCCGGTCCAAAGTGGCCCATGGCTTTCCAACCAACACATTTTCCATACATCCAGCACCCACTGCTAAACCAAAAACCATTTTATCCAGTCCCAGACCAATTCCATTTTATTTTATGAAAACTGCTAACTGAAGAACCAAGCCGTAACTCATCCATACCAGTGGACACGGACTACTCGAATAGGTTTTACTTTGATCAGAGGTTATACTAATTCCCACAAGTTGGACTCAGCAGCACGTTACCGTCGTAACTGCCCGAATTCCAAACCAAGCCGTTGCCTTTGTTTCATCACCTAGCAGAACTTTAGGGGTTCGAGTATCCGAGCCACTCTAGTACCCCATGGTACTCCCGTTGGCACACCACCTATCCCCTAGCCCCTTGTGCGCCAGCACAAAAGCTACTAGGCTATCCACTTCGGCTCAGGTCTGGCCAATGCCTCGTACAGAACGAGTGGTTGTACAAAAAGAGTTAGGCAAGATGAAAATCATAACGGTCCTTACGGAGAGCTCAGGTAGAACCATCCCCACTTTCCAATGCTCGACACCGCGAGCAACCATCTACGCGGTATTCTCCACGAATCTCGGGACATGGGGTAACCGCGAGTAGCTAAGTTACCTGTTCATACCCTGCCCTTATGGCTGTTTTGGCACGTAGCCGTATTCCGACAAGGTCGGTTGCCGGGGTTCTTCCCCATTTTATTTCAAAACCACACACACATCCATTTTCCCGTACCCATCACGTTCCATTTCCATAATCCAACATAACGTCAAAATTATGATAGATATTTAAATGAGCGATCCTACCTATGCGCGCTATATCTAAAATAGGCTTAGGTGGCTGTATATTTTGCTAGGTTACCTTAGCAAGCAAAACATACAAGTTTTAACGTGATTTTCAGGCCAAGGGTTGTGTTTGTAAAAAATAGGAAATTTATGCAACAAGTGGGGATTCCAATGGGCTTGTCTTGCAATTCGTAGGGTGAGGGGCTGTCGTATGATCAGTATGCTTTCTCCAGTTTCATGGTTGAAGGTCCTAGTGATGGGACTGCTTGGCCTTTCTGGGGCTTCCTACGAGCACAAACAAGAAACACACAAATCGAGGCATGATATGAGCTCAACGGTTTTGGTAGTGTAGGGCTAGGGTCGAGGCAATGGGGGTTCTTACTGGTGGCATTGCTGGAGTGGTTTGGGTGTAGCGAGTTTTTGGGCGAGTTGGCAGGCTCGGTAATGACAGTTACGGAGATGCCACGGTAAGGGTGGTGGATGCGAGATGCGGGGTCGACAACGCCGAAGGGATTGTGGTCGCATGTTGGTGTTTTGGAGAAGATCTATTTGTGGATTAGTTGAGAGAGCAATGATGTTCAGATGATTTTCGGTATCGTCATCATCTAAATTTAGGCCTCGGATAGACTAATACAGGAACCTTTTGGATTTATGGCGAATAGGAGGTCAACTGCATCGATCATCGGGCTCACAATGTTTGTGCGACCGGTGCGATGCACTGACTGGCCGTAGGATGGCGTCATTGTGGCATGAGGACGGCTTCCAGCCAAAGAGGAGACCATGTGGAGCATATGAATGAATAGGGCTTGATTTCAGATGAATTTAGGCGAAAGATTCACCCAAAACGGAGGTCGAATGGAGAAGATATGGAGTATATAGTGGCTAGGGGGTGGATTTAGACTTTTTGGAAACTTTAGGGGGTAGATTTGGACTTTTTATAGGCGAACTGTTGCTTTTAGCCCACGGGAGAGGAAACCTGGGCTGGGGTGGCTTTCGGCCCAAAGTGGCCAGCTCGGCCCGAGAGCAGAGGGGCTTCGGCCGGGTGGCTTCGGCCCACATGCGCAGCTCGCGGGGCGGTGGCCTGCTGGGCCAGCCCACGGCAGTGGGGTACGGTGTGACAGCATGAGTGACGGCGGTAGCCGCGGGTCCCACGTGTCAGTGGGCCTAGGCGGGAAGCGACGGCGTCACCCAAGGCGACGGTGCCTCTGGCCGGTTTAGGGTGAACCGGCCGTCACCAGCTTGGTGGAGCTCCTCGCGGGTTCTCCCTGCCAACGGCGGTTCCGTTGTTAGGACCTCAAGCGAGGGCACCAGGGTGGAGAGGCGAACGCGGTGACGTAGTTAGGGTGTGGGTAGGTGGTCGAGGATGGGGTTTCCACGGCGGCGACAGTGCGGGTGCGCGCCACGGCGGCAAGCGCGTGCAGTGGCGGCACTGATAGAACCGGAGGGGAGGTGGCACGGGGCTGTGGTTGTCGGGGGAGTCAAGGCAGAGCTCTGGGTGGACTGAATCGAAGGATGGTGCAGTGAGGGATGGTGGATTTCGATGGCGAGACACGCGGCTCGGCGGAGCACGACGAGCTCGGTGCGAGAGGGGGGAAAGGTGGCGTGTGCTTGCAGCTAGCGACGCCGAGAGTCCCGGGGACGGTCGCGGCGTGCGTGTGTGTGGTGGGGTGAGGGGCGGAGAGTGACGAGCGTTGGCGAGGCTATTTATAGACGAAGTGGCCGGTGGTCGAGAGCTCGGTGGTGTAGCATGGGGACGGGGCAAGGCGATGCGGCGCTGCGTGACACGGAGGCGTGGCCACAATGTGGCGTCAGGTCCGGGTGTGGTGCGCCGTGTAGTAGGGGTCGGCCTGGCGGGCCCAAGCGGGGGAGAGACTGAGCGGGCCAAGAGGTGGGCAAATGGGAGCAGTTGGGCTAGGCCGAGGGTAGGAGGGGGGGTTTGAGCCGGTTTCGGCCTGGGGAGAAGAATTGAGGATTTTCTCCTTTTCTGATTTTGATTTTAAATTTGGATTTTGGAAGGAATTTGGAGAGGGTATTTTTGTGGGGATTTGGTGTAGGGTATGGTGGAAATTTTGGAGAGGGAAATATTTGGAATATTGGGAGAATTTATGGAAGTTTTGTTGAGCTCATACTTAGCACACTCGATAGCAACCAAGGTTTTGAAAATTGATTTTGAATTAGAGGGAGTTTAGAGGAAAATTCCTGGTGCTAAATTTCGGGGCGTTACAAAAGCATTGAGAGCAATGGCATTGAATTCTATTTCTTTCTCATCGGCTTTTGTCACGTTTGCCGACCGAGAGAGTGGTTTCGTTCCTTCCTTCATCACCCTCCAAACACCCAACCCTACGGTCTCTAGATAACTAGCCATTCTAACACGCCAATAGGTGTAGTTTGTGGTGTCAAAGTGAGGACCACTACCAGTACTCGTTCTCCCACTCTAAGACATCTCAAGTACTCAATCCGGCGGTGGAGCCAAAAGTTGAAATATGAGTTCTGAGCTCTAATGACAATAAAATGGACTTAATTGAGCAGCACGGCTCTGATACCAGTTGAAAATTGAAGTTTGGACTGACACCTAAGAGAGGGCGAATAAGGATTTGTAAAACTAAGGCTCTCTAAAAACTACAACTACTAAGCAGAACCTATGCAAGATAAAACTAGCTATGTGCACTAAGGTTTTGCTAAGTGTTGCTAACTCTACCGTGGCCAAGTCTTGCAACCTAGTTCCACCTAAAAACAAACCTATCGAGCTAGTCTAGGAATGTAAGCACACAATTGCAAGAATGCAAATGTGAAAGCTAAAATATAGGATAGAGTCATGCAAACTCTCGATGGCGATGAAGGCGATGGCACACGGAGGAGACACGAAGATTTTTCCCGAGGTTCGGGGAGACCAACATGTCTCTACCCCCTACTCCTTGTTTGGCACCTCCCTTAGGGTTTTGCTCTCGTGTAGTCCTTAAAAGATTACGGCCTCGCCCACACAAGGGTGGAGGATCACCCACCCATGCCATTCTCTCACGTAGTCCTTTCAGACTACGGCCTCACCCACGCAAGGGTAGAGGATTGTCAGGGCCGTTGGGGTCTTTCGTGGGCCTTCTCATGGAGTAACCCCGCTGTTTCCCATAAGGAAGCTTTTGGCTAACGTTCCGAGAGCCTTCCTCCCTCTCACAAGTAAGGTGGCAGCCGCTCCACACTCAGGGTCTCGCTAAACTTACAAGCCCCACACTTACAAAGGTAAACATGCACACAGGCATGGGTAAGACAAATAGGCCTAAGCAAAGATGCTTTGCAAGCTCTAACTATGCTAGGATGTGTCCCTTTTCCTCTAGTAATGGTTGGGCTCTCAAAATGTGTCTCTACACTTCAAATGGGTTTGAGGAATGTGTGTCAACACTACAATGAGCGTAGGAGTCACCAACCATGGATTGGAAGGCCGGCGGGGTATAAATAACTCAAGCCTCATTACTAGCCGTTGGAAGCTTTCTTCAGTTTTCTGCGCAACCACCGATAGTCTGATGTGTGTATTTGGCTAGCCATTGGAGTCGATCACTGGACTGGGAATTCAACAGTTGAGACCATTGGACTATCTGGTGATGTACCATCGGATAGTCCGGTGTTGTACCATCGGAATGTTCGGTGTGTGTTGAAGCTTGAGCTCTTGAGTTGATGAAGTCTCGGTCCAAAATGTCCAGTGAATACACCGAGCTATCTAGTGGTAGACCACTAAACTATCTGGTGCGTTATGCACATGGACTTGGTCGTCTCCTTCTTCTTCTATCCAGATTGTCCACCGGGGAACCACCGAACAGCCCGGTGCATGGGATTGCACCGGATCTTCACCTTCTTGCATGGCTCCTTATGTGCACCGCACTGTCTGGTGCTACACCACTGGACTGTCCGGTGCATGCATTTGCTTCTATATCGAGTCATTTCTTGGTCCTTTTGCTTTCTCTTTTGAGGTGTTTGTTCCTCATGTCTTCTATTTGCATCCTAGGACTTAGACAAATATTTTCATAACAAAATTAGTCCAATGTCACGTGTTGTCATTTCAACCACTGAAATCACACTTGGGAACTAAGACAAGGCTTAGGGCCCATTTTTCTTACAATCTCCTCCTTTTTGGTGATTGATGACAAAATGACCAAGCAAGCAATAAATAATACCAATTGAAAGAATTTAAGAACATACTACTTGCTAGGATATAATGCAAAGGTAAGATCAAAGGATGCTAATTGAAATGTGCAATAATACCAATTGAATCAAATGAAGTTTTTTTCCAAAATGATTGGAAAATTTGCTCATGTCTTGTCCCCTCTTATGGTCAATGGACATAATTCTCCCCCTTGCTCCAATGCCATTCCCCTTTATTTCTCGGACAATTGCCTTGATCTTGATCTTGATTTCAAATGATTGGAAAATTTGCTTATGTCTTGCCCTTGCCATGGTCTTGTCCCCTCTTGTGGTCAATAAACATAAGTCTCCTCCTTACTCCAATGCCATTCCCCTTTCTTTCTCGAACCATTGCCTTGATCTTTTTCTTCATTTCTCCCCCATTGTTCTTGAACATGCATCAACCCCTTTTTGGTCCTCTTGATCTTTGACCTTCCTTCCCGGTTCATGTTTAACTCCTTGCATGCTTACTTGGGTCCACAATTTCTCCCCCTTTGGAATCAAACACCCAAAAAGAGAGCATTAAAGCACAAGGGAAGCTTAGGGCCCAAGTTCGTTACAATTCGTTACAATAGCCATTAGATTTATTATCTACATCTACACTACAAAAGAGCGAGTTTTTTGAAAACCATTTTTTACCTAAGAGGGCCAAGGTATACCCCTCACGTTGGCCCCATTATGCAGTTTGGAAAAGGTTGAAAAGGGGTGGAAAGGCCCAAAAACCTTAGATGCAAAATGTTTCATCCACTTTATGTCTATTTTTTTTCACCTCATTTTGTACCCATACCCACCAGATACTTTTCTCATCTTAGAATTAATGAGAAAGGAAGGATGCCAATCAAGCAGGTCTCCTTCCTTTTAATTCCTTCTTCCTATAGCCTGACCGATCATCTCATAATACGTACGTGTTGCACATATGTCTATGCTAGTATTTTTAAAAACATAGCCACCATGCCATTATGAAAGTTGAAATAAAATAACCCCCTAAATGTATATAAAAATTACCCACCATGCCATTATGAAATTTGAATTAAAATAACCCCTAATTTTGCATTAAAAATTACCCACTAATGCGATTATAAAATATGAATCAAATAACCTCCTCAATCTATACATAAGTTACTCACCATGCCATTATAAAATATAAATTAAAATGGGCCCTAAATACGCATATAAATTACCCAATATACCGTCGTGAAAGATAAAATAAAATAATTTCTAAATTTACATATAAATTACCCAAGGAAAGATGATCTAAAATAACCACATCTAATATTATTATATTACTAAGGAGTAAATCTATATATTCTTAAGCCTTGACCCGTGTGTGAGTATGCGTTGATGGACTAGTTAAAAAATTCTAATAGCTAGGCGATGAATTGCCAGAGCTTGAGATGTCTTAGTTAGAGCGTCAGCTGTATAAGTGGAGAGGTATAGAACTAATATAGATCACTTAGTGATGTGGAGAAAAAAAATACAATTTGAGGGCTTATTTGGATGGAAGAGTATTCGAGGGGATTGTAGTGGATTGAATCCCTCTCTATTCAAATTTAGCTAGCAAGGGATTGAATCCACTCCAATCCCCTTCAATACTCTTCCATCCAAAGAAGCCCTAAACATTGATGCTTAAAAGACACTCCATCACAATTAAATTGTCCGTAGTGCATTGTACTATTAATTTTACTTGACAACAAACTTTGGTTTCCTTTTTTGTACTTTGTTATAGGAAATTTACAATAGTGGATATTAATTTATTAGTGTGATGGGTTGATCTTTGAAGGCTTGTTCGATTGGGAGGGTATCAGACAAGATTGAGAAAGATTAAGTCCCCTTCAATTCAAATTTGACTCTTCAATCTCTTCCAATACCCCTCGAACCAGACAAAGAGAGTTTAATGGACATTATATTTTAGTTCGATTATTGAGGTGGTCGATGGCTATTCCGCCAAGCACCTTGACAACCGCAACTTGGGGAATACGGCGGGGCGGTGCCAGATACGCTGCCACCATGGATCCACCACCATAGGCATGGATCTGTCTACTGCTTAACCGTCGCAATGGATCAGCCCCATCCGGGCATATCACTGCTAAAGGCAGTTTCTCTGGATATTTGGTATAGAATTGTGTTTTCAGGTAATGTGCAATGTGTTCAAGGGTTTTGAGCCTGTTTCATTGAAGACACAAAAAAGGCATTGGAACTGCTCCAAGATAAAGCCAAATCAGGAGTTTCAATGGACCAAGTTGTAGCCCTCGCCGAGATAATCAAAACGGATATATGGATCGCCTAATTCGGAGTCTGGATAGGGAAGTTATGACCTCTGGAAGATTGCCTGCCTGGGGCAATACCAAGCTATCCGGTAGATTATGTCGGATAGTCCAGTGCAACTCGGATTTCGCCCCGAGAATACCAGATTGTTCGGTCCTATGTGCCGGATAGTCTGGTAGAACCCTGGTTCATTCGAAAAGGACTTTCTAATTGAGTTTAGGTCGGTTTAGGATGTGCTTTGGCTTGTAAAAGGGGTAAGACCATCCCTCCCTATATATATAAAAGGCCACTGCCCATTGAGGCACTACAATAAAACCAATCAATCTACTTTTATTGTTTTTACCTTTTATTCGTTTGCCCTAACTTTTCCAACCTCTATTGCTGCTTTCCCTACGTCTCGACGGCGACTGGGAGGCGTTCAAGGTGGCCTGCCGATCCAGAGCAACCCTACTATCTGCTCTCTCCGACGGGGTCCCTCCCTAGAGATTGGATCTAAGCTTACCTGAGCTCCCTGGAGCTCACCGGACTGTCCAGCGTGCATCGCCGGACTATTCAGCGTTATTGGACCATCTGGCGTCGATCGCCGAACTGTCCACCGTTTGCTGGTTGATCCCAAAGTGCGTGTTCGTTGCATCGAAGGACTTAGCATTTGTAATATTTGGCCAGGAGAGGTACCAACATATTATGGCGACTCCGCTGGGGACCGAGAAGGCAGAAACATCGGCTATCGTGGCTGGTGGCAAGAAGACTGACAAAAGTGATATAACCGCCGACAATATCATTAAGCTCAAGTTGGAGGAGATTTCAGTGACAGTACGAGGAGAGGATCTGGATACAAGCTGAGGAGGATGAGAAGCGCAGGAAGCAAGCGAAGAAGAAGAAGAACTAAATCGACTTCTCTCATGCTACGAAAAGCGTCGAGGAGAGGTAACTCAACTTCAAGTATACAATCCTCCTCCTATTGATGATATAGTCCCTAATGCATCATCTAGCATGGTTGTTTCTCCAGATTTAAATGCTAGCTGCTAGTCTAAATAATAAGTTTGGTGCCATAGCTAATAATATTTTCAACGTCGTTGATCAAAAGATAGATGCCAAACTTAAACAACCCTTCGGCAATGATTTACATGCTTCTACTTCTAATGATGTTGCCAAAACAAGTTCAGCTATTAGCATGCTTGACTTGTCTAATATGCTTATACCTAGAGTACCTATTTTTATTACGCCTATGTAACATCTACAAAGCCGAACTATCATTGGAAACTCCGCTAGTGGAGGGACTCCAATGATAAATGTTAATAATTCAACGACACATCCTATTGTTGCACCTAGTATACCTAGTGGTATTTTCTGTTTTAATTCGGCACCACAAACTTCATATGCTTTGCCGAACTTTACTCCATCATCTCGTACCACTGTGCCACCAATTACTAATGGAGTTACTTTTTCTGAGCTGATGCATCAATCTTCAGCTAATGAACATTTTGTAGCCGAATTAAAAAAGATTACGAGGGATTCTTTTGGCTTAGAGATTAAAGCTAAAACTAGAACTTACCAAAAGTCGTACCCTGAAAATTATGAATACATTCCATATCCTCCAGGGTATAAGATTTCTGATTTTATCAAATTTACTGGTGCCGATAATAGGACTACTTTAGAGCATATCGGCCAATTTCTTGTACAATGTGATAAGGTAAGCAGTAGTGGAGTCTTAAGGATTAGACTATTCCCTATGTTTCTATCTGGTGCTGCATTTACTTGGTTTACTTCTTTGCCTCCCAATTCAATTCATACTTGGCTAGAATTAGAAAAGAAATTTCATGATTATTTCTTTACTGGTAAAACTGAATTAAGACTTTCACACCTTACATCGGTTAAACAAAAGCCAATTGAATCTGTTTTCGAATATATTAGAAGGTTTAGAGATACTAGAAACCAATGTTTTGGGTTGACAATGCATGATAAAGACTTGGCTGATCTAGCTTGTGCTGGTTTACATGATGTTCATAAGGAAAAGGTAGAAGGACATGATTTTAGTGATCTCAATCAAGTCTTGCAAAAAGCTCTAACTCATGAAAGCCGAGTTAAAGATAAGAAACCTCATCATTCTGTTTATGTGCTTGGTTCTGATTCTAACAATTTGGACGATGAGGATGGGGATGTTTGTGCTGCTGAATTTGTGTGGTCATCTATGAACAAACCTAGCACTTTTGATTCCCTCAAGCCGATTTCTAAGAATTGGCAGGAAGAGCGTAGATTGGCTTTTGATCTGGCTAAGTGTGATATGATATTTGATGAATTGTTGAAAACCAGAAATATTAAATTATCTCATGTTATGCCACCGCTTGATGAGTTGAAAAAGAAGGCATACCGTAAGTGGCATAACTCATTTTCTCATGCGACGAATGATTGCAGTGTTTTTTGTCGGTAGATACAAATGGCTATTGATGGGGGACACTTGGCTTTTAAGAACATGCAAATTGATCAACAGCCGTTTCCAATGAATACCATTGACTTGCATGGTGTGAACGTTTTAATTCGGCCTCATTGTTGACGGTCATTATCTCACGATATCAACCATCAATTATCCACCAAATGAAGCAAAACAAGCGAATAATAATGGACTAACCTTGCTACTAATGAGTTCCACAAGATGTACATGAATATTTGGATGCAGGTACCAAAAAGCACACAAAATGGTTGAAAATACAGCAAGGATCAAAGATGAGCAATAATGGTGCAAGGGCATGGTCGCCCGGCCACCCCTCAGGCCATGCAAGGCCACCTCAGCATGTGCCACATCCCTAAGAGTGCCCAAGTTGCCACATCATCGATCCTACGTACAAACAAACACAAAGTGGTGAAGATCCAACCATACATGAGAGCATCAATATATCCAAGGGTCAAAATGTGTTAGCACAAGGATTGATGATATCAAGGATCCGAGGGGAACAACATGCATCCAATCGGAGGAAAACACGTGGCCGCTTGGCCACATTCCTTGGCCGCCCGGCCACCCCTCGGCGCATTTTCCACGTGCAACAACTGTTCCAACCGCCAACCGACCTAGGGGAGCAATATCAAGCATTGGATCGTCGAAGTCGGTGTATCAAGTGGCCGCCCGGCCATGTAGGGTGGCCGCCCGGCCACCGACCTACCCCCTTTACCGACCTAGTGCACCTACAAATACCCCCCCCTCATTTTCTAGGCTATAAATAGACCCCGAGAGCTCATTTATAAGGTGTGGAGAAAGTGAGAGA
The DNA here is from genome assembly GCA_030272315.1 of Paspalum vaginatum. Taxonomy (NCBI): domain Eukaryota; kingdom Viridiplantae; phylum Streptophyta; class Magnoliopsida; order Poales; family Poaceae; genus Paspalum; species Paspalum vaginatum. Next base: position 35,736,490 of record CM059017.1, on the reverse strand, counting down.
GCTACATTCTACTTAGAGTCCCATTTCCACATCTTAGTAGTTAGGATAGTCCTAGGAGTTAGAGTGAGTCGAGCTTTGCCTCGGAGTTCTCGGAGATCCCTCTGAGTTTGTGGTAAAGTTCTTGTATCTTTGTACTCTTTTTATCTCCAGTATAATTTATTTACTTTACTTTATTTCTATCTCCTGCAAGTGTGGTGTACCTTTCTTTGCATACTTGCTAGGCTTAGACTATGGTTACCTTAGTTATTCAAGTCTTGTTATTCTTGCCGGTGCTATAATCCAACCTGTACGCCAGGCTCTGGTTAGCTCTCACCCTCTAATTAAGGGCGAACTTTAGTGCTCAATCACTTTCGTGGTGAAAGCTTTTGAGCACTAGTATAGCGTGCCATCCTACCCACGCAGATTTGCTTGGTAGCCCCACTCGGTGACAGCGTGTGGTGTGCCTGTGTAGTCCAGGCCCGTTCGTTCGGTAGGCCCGTAGGTGATAACCGAGTTCTCTTTCGGTGGTCTACTATCTACCCCCTGACCCCTCGAGGGCGCCAGAATTTCGCTCAACCCGAGACGCTGACTTGTTTACTTGAGTTTCTTTAGTTAACCGTGACATAGTCTTTGCAGCCGAATAGAATAGAGTTTGGGAACTTTATCTCACTCGTTGTCCTCCCATGCAACTATACCTTTCTACGTGTATCTTAGGTAGTTTATTTTACTTTTCCACCATACACCTATCTTTATTTGATTTACCCCTGTCTAGTTTATAGTCGGTACTTTTATTTAAGTTTACGGATCTTTCGGTTTGAGTTTATCCAATTATACTCTCTTGCCTGCCGCTTCCCTGTGGACAAATACGATATTCGGAATACTCTGGGTGAAAGGCTACAGCGGTCTCCGTGCGCTTGCGGAGTAAAACCTGTTAAGGCTAAGAGACGCCAACACTCATCAAGCCGAATCCACCAATGGAAAAAATGTTGTCATTGGTACTGCAAAATCAAAAACCCCAAAAACCATCAACACACAGCCGATGCAGAAGGCATCGAGGCTTAGGGGGCAAGGCCAGACCAAAGCAGAGGGGTCTGCGAGAGCCGGATCATCCGGTGGCTAGGACTAGACTGTCCGGTGCACCTCGTCGGACTGTCCGGTCACTGCCACCGGACTGTCCGGTGATTCTAGAGAGCATGGAGCTAGCTTCAAGATCGAAGGAAAAAGCAAGCCGAGTTTCGCAAAGCTCTTGGCTAAGTACAAGAAGGATGGAGCTGCCAGAAAGAAAAGGAATCAACTGACCAACGATGCAGCATCAAGAATTTCACATACGGGTAATGTGCAATCAAGTTCGATGAATAATTCTCTTGTTGTCGCAAATTATCCCTTAGGGTCGACTTCATCCTGGTCTTGGCCATATGTTTATTATTCCTCACCTTCTCCTTATGCTAATATGTGGTTGCATCCATATTTTCAATATCCTACTTCATATCCTTATTATGGAGCATTGCAATGATCGGTTCATAATAATCTGGTCAAGGATTCACCCGCTATTCCAAATGTGCAGGTAAAGGAGAGCGCGCAAGAATCTGAATGTCTACGGCCGAGGTGGTGCCCCTCAGGCTTATCTCATATCGAGAAGAGAAGGTTTTAGCGTTTGCGTCAACAAGAATCAATGGTACAGCAAGAGAATGTGATGCTGACAAGGAAGGTACGGGCTACTAAGCATGTGTGGAGACCTAAGCAGATTATTTGAGCATCACCTTGATCCAGTCAAAGCTTTATGGCCGATAGTAGCCTTTATCGCCCTTAGCATTAATTATGGCAGATGTATTATGTTAACCATCGTCCTTAGATGTTTTTTGGTGCAAAAGAGTGCTTTTGGCTCAGGACCTTCGCCAATAGACAGGGGCATATGTTGAGCACCAAAATGGGCAGGTCACTGTTAAAGGCAATTTCTTTGTATATTTGGTATAGAATTGTGTTTTTCATATTTGATATAGAATTGTGTTTTTCAGGTAATGTGCAACGTGTTCATGGGTTTTGAGCCTATTTCATTGAAGACACAAAGAAGGATTTGGAACTACACCAGGATAAAGCCAAATCAGGAGTTTCAATGCACCAAGTTGTAGTCCTCGCCGAGAAAATCAAAACGGATATATGGATCACCTAATTCGGAGTCCGGACGGGGAAGTTATGATCTCTGGAAGATTGCCTGTCTGGGCAATACCGGACTATCCGATAGCTTACGTCGGATAGTCCGGTGCAACTCGGATTTTGCTCCAAGAATATCGGATAGTCCAGTCCTATGCACTGGATAGTCCAGTAGAACCCTCGTTTATCCGAAACGGACTTTCCAATTGAGTTTAGGTTGGTTTAAGACGTGTTTTGGCTTGGAAAATGGGTAAAACCATCCCTCACTATGAATATAAAGGGTCACTGGCCGATTGAGACACCACAATCGAACCAATCAATTTACTTTTATTGTTTTTACCTTTTATCCGTTTGCTCTAACTTTTCTAACCTCTCTCCCTGCGTCTCGACGGCGACTTGGAGGCGTTCAAGGTGACCGGCCGATCCTAGAGCAACCCTACAATCTACTCTCCCCGACGGGGTCCCTCCCGGGAGATTGAATTTAGGTTTACCCGAGCTCCCCAGAGCTCACCGGACTGTTCGGCGTGCATCGCCGGAATATCTGGCGTTACCAGACTATCCGATGTCGTTCGTGGGACTGTCCGCCGTTTGCTGGTTGATCCTAAAACGCGTATTCGTTGCATCGAGGGACTTAGCGTTTATAACATTTGGCCAGGACAGGTGCCAACACCACCTCCACCCCTTTCTTCTTCGGTACAGTCTCCTCCCCATTGCACCCGGTGGCGCGAGGGAACTGATGGGCCATTGTGGCGTAGATGGAGGAACTGCCATAGCTTTGGCGTTGTGCTATGCATTCGGTATCATTTACGCTATATGCCATAACGGAAGGCATACCGTAATGGACTTGCTAGCGCCTGGACATCCGATGGAGCCAAATCCATCGGACGCTCCGTGCAACATTTCTAATCAGTATCTTCAACATCGACGACACAATATGCACAACATTGAAAAACAGCTTCTGCAACATCAATGGTCACAAAAAAAATCACTGCCTCCATCCGATTTTGAAGAGAAAAAATCCCATCGCAACATGTGGAGCTCGATCTAAACGATTGTTGAACAATAGGGTGAGGAACTAACTTTGCAACACCAAAATTCATCCGATGAAACATCTCATATTATCTCGTGCAACATCTCCAAAAATTCTCTTAAAACATCTCTTATCAATGAAACATTTGAAGATAAATTCTTGCAACATCAGAAAATCAACTTTGCAACACTAAAATTCACCCGATGAAAACGTATAATTTTACACAACATCTCAAATCACAAACCGCAACATCCCAAATCACATTCTAAAATCACAAGTTACAATATGACTCGTCTGCTCATCTCGGGATTCTTTCTCGTGCTTCACCTCGCGGGTGTCGGCGTTGTCCATGACGGAGGTGTTGGCAGCGGTGGCCGGGGGCGGAGGAGGATGCGGCGGTGGCAGGTCTGGCCCCACGACCGGAGGAGCAGTGCGGCCACCTGGAAGGTCCGGCACCGTGGCGCAACGCGCGGGTGTGGCTGTGGCGGCGGTGGAGGAGCGGAGCGTGGGGTTGGGCCAGCGCCAGTCATCGTGGAACGGGAGGGAAGGGCGGCACGCGGCGGCGGGGTGGGGCCAAGCGCAGCGGCATGGAATCTAGGGTGACGCGGCGGCGGCGGCGGAAGCGGAGCGCGTGGTAGGGCGGGGCAAGGCGGACGGAGCGTCCGATTTTTCTTTTTCCCTCAGGACGTCTTGCTACAAGGGTTTCCCGTAAGCGCTGTAAATAGTCTTACGAGGCATCTGTTGCGATCCAGCCCAACGCCGTGCGCCCGTGCCCACCGGCACTCGGTCCCATGGCGTAGAAATATCTTACTGCATATCACACTGTATAAGAAAACAGTTGGAGAAGTGTGGCATAAGAAATGGTTTTAAAAGATTTATTAGACTGGGTTCATTTTCATTTTACCGTGAATGATATGTATGTTTTAGGAACTGTACGCTCCATGCATCTCCTTAATTACATCGTAGCATTATTACTTCCCCTGCGCAGCTGGATACGAATCCATATCATTCAGTGGATCTGCATGCAGTGCTGCAGCCCAGGCTTTTGCTCGCTGCCGTTTACGTGCAATCAATGGCAGACGCTCCTCCTGCGTGTACTGCCACCGCCACGACAAAATGCTCGCCCATATAAATCGGCACCCTGCATCACCGCATTTCTGCCTTGCACCACAGAGCTCGCCGGCCGTTATATGACCAGGCCACCTCATCCGCTCATCTTGGATCTGTTCCCCAAAACAAGCTACACATCCTAAAAGTCGGCGACATGGGGTCGGAGATGGAGGTGAGTCCGAGAAGGAATATATATATGTGTGCAAGGACTGGAGTTATACTCTTGGCTTCAGTCCTGTCTGATCACCGTTGGTATGTTGCTGTTGTGTGTATGATAGAAGATGATGGGGTGCCAGATTCCAGCGCTTGGGGTGTGGAACTACTGCAACGATCTCTCCATCACGCAGTACTTCGACTCCGCCATGCAGGCCAGGCTGATGAAGCGCTGGAACCGCCGTGGCGGCGACCGCAGCGCCCGCGATATTAGCGAGAAGCAGGGCGTCTCCTTCAGGGAACAGCTTGTCCTATTTAGGACCCCCTCATTTCAACGCAAGCCAGCCCAGATCAAGGTAGTACTACGGATATACTAGAAAGGATATAACAGTAAGCTCGTCCGATCCATTGATATATGTTCCTAGGAATTCATCAGTGGAGCGCATGGTTTTGGGTATATATGGTGTCAGGTTATCAGGAGGGAAGTGAAGAAGCACAGCAGCGACGGTGACAGGCGGGAGGACGGTGTAGCGCAAGCTCAAGTTGGAGCATACCCCATCAAGAACAGGGCTGTGAGTAAACCTGTGGATGAGGACCTGTACAAAATTCCCCAAGCACTGCTGTACCAAAAACCAAGAAAGGTATAAGTAATAATACGTGCCTAAGAATAACTTGAAGTTTCCCGAATTTTTTTTATGAAGTAGTAATTGATTGCACAACTTTTCTACCGTGTATTAGTATTTCCCGTTTTTTTCATGAGCTTAGAGGGTTGCGTGCAGGCCTTCATGCTTAAATTCTCGAATTGTATGTTTCTCTCTCTTCTCTTATAGACAATATATGTACTAGACATTCTGCAATTAGCAACCCAATTATATGTAAACATGTGATCTATCTTGGAATTAGATAGGCAACAGCAGCAGTGCTGAACTCGTCTGATCGAGATTACAAAATTATTGTCAACTTTCAGATGAGGAAGGTGGTCTGGAGCATGTGGATTGGGTGCCTTGGTCTGGATTGCATTGCGTGAGAAATAGTGTGTTGTATCTCATATATTTCTATATTCACTCCACAAAATGATTATCAACTCTGCAGAGGTTGATTTTTTTTAGTCAACCTCTTTTTTCTTGGAAGTATCTTTGTGCTCGAATCGTTTTCCTAATTTTGATTATGTTCATTTATATTTTACTTGATAAAATACCCGTGTGTTACTACGGTAGAAATCTAGCTATGGTGAGTGGTGAGCATGGCTCGCATTGAAGGGTGTATCTACGTGTTTTCTCCAATGTGTTTGTAACATGTGTTTTTCTGATTTCGATATACCACGACAACTATGGGCGTGTTTGGATGATTCTCTTAGCTTGCCTTGCTTTGACGGCGCGTGCACCAAGAACCTTGCCCGTGCAGGTGAGCCAGATCTGCTCTCTGCGAGAAGCAAGGCAAGCCTTGCTTGCACAGGCCCCAAGACAGGATGGCAAGAAATCCAAGCGCTCCTACTCCCTGGCTTTACTCGCCGAGCAAGGCTAAACAGTGACCGTCAAAGGAACCAAACTGGGCCTATGATTTCATCATAACGTGTCCAATGATAAGTAATAATAGACAAGTATAGAGACAGAACACACATGGCGTCGGGTGACACAAAGTTTTTGGCAGATCTAACTGTGATACCATCTTGTTTTATTGATTCCCATCACCTCACATCAATTTTTATGGTGATGTCAGTTGGGTCACGAAGTGTAACACCCTAGATTTTTGCCCTAAAAATTTTTCTCTAAATCCCTTTTTAGTTCAAACTAGTTTCTCAAAACGCTGTTTACGGTCGAGTGTATGTTTATGAGCTCAACAAAAATCTCCAGATCCTAAATTTGTTTCTCCACCAAATTCTCCACAAAATATTTTCCCAAAAATCCCCACAAAATATCTTATCCAATTACCTTTTTCAAAACATCCAAAATTTCCAAATATCAAAAACAGAAAAGGAAAAGGAAAACCCCTATCTTCTCCTCGGGCTGCCAACCCCTTCCCCACGGCCCATCTCACCTCCCCTCCCCCACCGCGGCCCATCTCCCTCCTCCCTCCTCTCCTCTTTTGGCCTGGCCTGCCGTCGGCCCACTCCACTCCCCTCCCCCCGCCGTGGCCTGCCAACTACGCCGCGCCCTCCTCTCACCTACACCACAGTCCCACCTGTCGGCATCTCCCCCTTATTCCTATCCTATCCTACACGCGCCGCGTGACACACTAGTCCCGCTGCGCCGCAACAAGCACGATTGACCCCACCTCCGCCAGCTCATTGGCCCCGCAACGCCTCGCCTCCATCGCACCTCCACTTGTCCCTATGTCGCCGCGCCATGCGCCTTTGCTCGCTGGCTATAAATAGCCGCTTCTCTCTCACCCCTCATCGCTCCGCTCTCCCACTACACCGGCACTGCCACGACCGGCCACCGCTAGCCGCAAAGCACCATTCCCCGCCCTCCGCGTGCTCCCTGCTTTGCCAAACCGCGCGTCTCGCAGCCAAAATCCAGCTTCCCTAATGTGCCATTCTCCAATTCAAGCTCACGCGAGCTTCACTCCATCACCCTATATCATGCCGGCACCACGCTGTCTCCTCTCTGCCTCCACAAAGCCATCGCCGCGTGCACCCTCTCTTACTGCCAAAGCGCATCTGCGGCGCCGCTGTGGAAACCGCTCCTCCTGCTAACAAACTCATGCCCTGACCCTATCACGAGGTTCACCTTATCATCGCAGCCCAGGTCTCATCGTTGGAATCGGCCGGACAGCGGAGAACCGCCGCCGCTCGCCGCCAGAGGTTGGACCGGGCCGCACCGGTTCAACCAGCCCGACGCCATCCACTCCTTGACGCCATCACCCCATCCCTCCACCACATCCAGGTGGGCCCCAGCCCACGGCATTAGTCGCGCCGTCGCCGCTCTTCCTCATCGAGTGGGTCAGCCCAGTTAGGGCGCGTCGCTCCACGCGTGTTCTTGGGCCACGCAGACCGAATTCATTCCATTCCAAGTTCATTGCCCCGCAGGCTAGATTTGAGAAGTTCGCTTGAGAAAAGTCTATTCCTACCCCTTGAACTTTCCATAAAATATATTTCTACCCCCTTGCCACTAAATACTTAATATCTTCTCCATTTGAACTCCGACTTAGGCGATTCTTGTGTCTAAATTTAACTAAAATTAAGCTCTATCTATCCACATCCTTTTCATAATTTCTCCCCACCATCTTTTATTTCATGGCTAGAAGCCGTCGTCATGCCACCATGACGCCGTCCTACGCCCAGTTAGTGCACCACACCAACTCCACAAATATTGTGGGTTTGGCGATTGACATCGCTTTATTCCTTACTCACTACAAACTCAAAAGGCTCCTCTCTTGGTCTTTTCAAATCTCAATGTAGATGATGACGATCCCAAAAATCATCTAAAAACCACCGCCACTTGCATTCCATCTAGTCTTGCTCTTTCATCGATGAGAGCCAATGGACTAGCCTCATTGCTCTCCTAGTGTGATGAGTGATTGTCAAAGGGTGCAAGCCCTCCGATGGACTAGAGGTAGAAGATCAAGTCCCGGATGGACTCAGGCAGAAGACCTTGATGTATGGAGGCAAAGGCTCGACATCTGTTGGTCATAGAAGCTCGGTACATGGAGGGGCGGATTGGCAATGGTGGTGTAAGTCCTTCGATGGACTGTGAGGCGGCTCCGATGGACTAGAGAAGCCAGTTGCCTCTGTGGTTCTCCAACCCTGAGTGCGTGGCGCGAAGATGTGCGAGAGAGCTTTAGCGGTTTTGGCTCAAAGCCACCACCCAAGTTCAAATGACTTGGTGAGTTGGGCTACGACTCGCCTATACAGAAGATTGGGCCAAGCCCAGCCTAGGAAGACAGAAAAATAATGTTTCTCAGTTTCTGACTTCAAAACCGTGGGCAGGATTGGAGTATTGGCTGCATGGCGTACATCCAAGCAAGGCTGGGAGAAGAAGAAGCTCAAGCGTCATCGTAGTCATCCATATGTATGTTTTCCGTTTCAGCCCCTATCTGGGCATTTCTAGACCAGGAGTCTTAGTGTTAATTGGTGTCATTAGGCTTGGGGTATAAACAGACTAGTGGGCTATCTTAGATAGGTCACTTGGTTGGTTACAACCCTAGGTTTAGCACATTCCAAGCAGCCAAGAGCTGAGAGAGAAAATCGGGGATTAGAGCTAGGTATTGGAGAGCTTAGTGCTAATCCTTTGTATCAAGAGGGAGGATGAAGGGAGGTTGGCTGTAGGAAACTTGTATCAACTGATTTCCTACTTCAATTCGAGCAAGATTCGCCTCCTATTCATGTGCTTGTGTGCAGCCACCTCTTCTCCTCCCTTTCCCTTTGGTTTTTGGGTGATATCTCAAAGGCTTTTGGAGTTTTGGTTTGCTATGAGATTTCCCTTCTCTTTTTGGACATGCAAGGATGTCGGATAAGACCAATGGGCCAGCCTTATTGCTCTCCTAGTGTGATGAGTGATTGTCAACGTGCACAAGCCCTCCGATGGACTGGAGATAGAAGAAGAAGAAGACCCGGATGGACTCGGGCAAAAGACCTCGATGGACTAAGGCAAAGGCTTGGAGAAGAATAAGAAGATCAAAGCATCACCGTAGTCGTCCATTTGTATCTCTTTCATTTCAGCCTCTTCCGGGCATTCTAGACTAGGGGTCTTAGTATTAAACTGCGTCAGTAGGCCAAGACCATAAATAGGAGAGTAGACAGCCATTTGGGTGTCTATTCCCACTTTGTGGAACCCTAGTTTAGAGATAAATTGCAGCCAAGTGCTAATTGCAAGGGAGAGCCTAAGATCCAAGAAAGATGAGTGCTTGAGGGTCTTGTAAATCCCATCTTAGTGGGTAGATGAAGGGTGGCCGACTGTAGACCTCTTGTACTTGTGATTTCCATCTTAATCCAAGTGATTTTCCCATCCAAGGCTTGTGCTTAAGTGTAGCAATCTTTCCCTTCCTCTCTTTTGGAGTTTTCTTGTTTTCTTGGTGATTTTCGGCCTAATCCTGTTCTGTGAAGAATTCTGTGCTTCTTGTGGCTTTAGAGGCTTGCGTGGCTGTGCAAGAACCTATTCCAAGTTTTGGATGGGACAAAATTTTTCCAGCAAGTCTCGGATTTTGATTTCCCCTTTCTTGGCCAATCTTTCCTCCATCCAACTTCATAAGAGTGAAAGGTAGTGAATTTTTTTATCTTTTTCAGGAGATCTTTTGGGGATAAGTTCACCATGGCCTATGGATTGTATTCCTGAAGTTTTGTTGGATTTGGAATTGACTTGGTCACTTTTGGTTAAAATCGAGTTCGAAATCCGATCCAGTTTTCTACTGTCTGCGCAGTTTCTGCTGAACCGCGGACAGTCCGCTCTCAGGCCATGGACTGTCTGCCCCTTTAGCGAAACCAAACCAGCTCCAATTAAGCTCAAATTTTATGTAGACCTTCCTTGACATGTCAGGAAGCTCCAGTTAAAATTTTATAATTTTTTGAGGTTGTTTGTTTGGGTTTCGGCATTTCTTTCTTCATGTTGGTCAAGCTGTTTTCTGTCAGTGTTTGTACCGTGGATGGTCTGCCCTCATGTCTCAGACGGTCTGCCATAGTTTCTGTTATTGCTCTTCCAAGATGCCTTTTTATGTCCTACAGCTGCGCACAGTCGGAGAGTCCGTCGTTGTTTCCGTTGATCGTGCCACTTTGTTCCTCTACTGTATACCCATACACTCATCATTTGCACATGGAAATGGAGCACATCTAGGTGTGTCAAGTGGCTAGTAGATTCCTAGTGTTCGATTCTTTGGTTGGCTTGCTCTAGTGTCTATTTTCGTGTTTTGTGTCCTTTCTCTAAGGAGTTTGTGAGAGTGCTTCTGCATTTCGCTTGGTACATATTCTTTTTGTGGACAGTGCTAAGTGCTTGCAAGATACGTATCTGTTCAATGGATGGTATCTATCCAGTTTTCTATGTTTTTCAAGTTTGAGGTTTGAATTTGAGTTTTCAGCTACTCCTATTCACCTCCCTTCTAGTCGCAGTCTACGGTCCTACAAGTGGTATCAGAGCCAGTTAGGTTTCTTCATACCTTTACCGGTGAGAGATCAGTAGCAATATGACTCACTCTGGGAAGGTTCTGGTTCTCGGCTCTGATGGCTACGCCTTCTGGAAGGGTAGGATGAAGACTTTTCTGCTTAGACAGAGGGAGGACAGTATGGAATGCTACTCAGAGTATGACTTTTGAGGTGATTCACCTTGCCGAGTGTGCCACTCCGGTGCTCGTTGCTCAACATGAGGCGAAAGACAAGGCGGTGAACTTTCTCTTCTCTGGACATTGGTCCGACGGACTATGAGAAGGTGAGCCACCTTAGTGCAACTCATGAGATTTGGTCCTTGCTCAGTGCACACCATGAGGGGACGGTGACAATTAAGGCTATATTGGTGGAGACTTATGTTGGCGTCTCTTAGCCTTTACAGGTTTTACTCCGCAAGCGCACGGAGACCGCTGTAGCCTTTCACCCAGAGTATTTCGAGTATCGTATTTGTCCACAGGGAAGCGGTAGGCAAGAGAGTATAATTGGATAAACTCAAACCGAAAGATTCGTAAACTTAAATAAAAGTACCGACTAGTAACTAGACAGGGGTAAATCAAATAAAGAAAGGTGTATGATGGAAAAAGTAAAATAAACTACCTAAGATACACGTAGAAAGGTATAGTTGCCTAGGAGGACAATGAGTGAGATAAAGTTCCCAAACTCTATTCTATTCGGATGCAAAGACTAGGTCGTGGTTAACTAAAGAAACTCAAGTAAACAAGTCAGGGTCTCGCGTCGAGCGAAATTCCGGCGCCCTCGAGGGGTCAGGGGGTAGATAGTAGGCCACCGAAAGAGAACTCGGCTATCACCTACGGGCCTACTGAACGAACAGGGCCTGGACTACACAGGCACACCACACGCTGTCACCGAGTGGGGCTACCAAGCAAATCTGCTGTGGGTAGGATGGCACGCTATACTAGTGCTCAAACGCTTTCACCACGAAAGTGATTGAGAACTAAAGCTCGCCCTTAATTAGAGGGTGAGAGCTAACCAGAGTCCTGGCGTACAGGTTGGATTATAGCACCGGCAAGAATAACAAGACTTGAATAACTAAGGTAACCACAGTCTAAGCCTAGCAAGTATGCAAAGAAAGGTACACCACACTTGCAGGAGATAGAAATAAAGAAAGTAGATAAATTATACTGGAGATAAAAAGAGTACAAAGATACAAGAACTTTACCACAAACTCAGAGGGATCTCCGAGAACTCCTGAGGCAAAGCTCGACTCACTCTAACTCCTAGTACTATCCTAACTACTAAGATGTGGAAATCGGACTCTCTAAGGTAGAATGTAGCTCTCTCACTTTCTCCACTCCACACCTTACAAATGAGCTCTCGGGGTTCTATTTATAGCCTAGAAAGTGAGGGGGGTATTTGTAGGTGTGCTAGGTCAGCAAAGGGGGTAGGTCGGTGGCCGGGCAGCCAAGGTCGGTGGCCGGCGGCCACCCTACATGGCCGGGCGGCCACTTGATACACCGCCTTTGATGATACAACGCTTGATATTGCTCCCCTAGGTCGGTTGGCAGTTGAAACTGGTTGTTGCACGTGAAAAATGCTCCGAGGGATGGCCGGGTGGCCACGTGTCTTTCACCAATTTGATGCATGTTGTTCCCCTCAGATCCTTGACATCATCAATTCCTTGTGCTAACATGTTTTGACCCTTGGATATATTGGATGCTCTCATGTATGGTTGGATTTTCACCACTTTGTGTTTGTTTGTACGTAGGATCGATGATGTGGCAACCTGGGCAGTTAGGATGCCAGACCACACAGGTGAGGAGGCTCTGCATGGCTGAGGGGTGGCCGGGCGGCCACAGCCTATGGTCGGGCAGCCATGGCACATGGCCGGGCGGCCATGCCATTGCACCAATGTTGCTCATCCTTGGTTTTTGCTGTATTTCCAACCATTTTGTGTGCACTTTGGTACCTGCATCCAAATATCCATGTACATCTTGTGGAACTCATTAGTAACAAGGTTAGTCCATTATTATTCACTTGTTTTGCTTCATTTGGTGGATAATTGACGGTTGATATCATGAGATTACGACCGTCAACAACTTACCGGTGTGAATGTGAGAATTTTGCCTAAAAGCCGGAGAGAGTCTGTGGAGGCTTTGTTTGATCATTTTTAGTCGATCATCAACAAGCTCTGTGTCAACTCTGCCCCCGCTGAGCTCTCATACACTGACCATCAGTAGGGTGTCAAGCTAATGTGTGCCTTGGACAGGAAAGTGTGGGACATCAGGATGAACTTTATTCTTGAGTCGGTAGGGTATGACATCATAGGTGTAGAAGAGCTCTATAGTACACTCAAGGTCAGAAAGGTGGATTACCAGATGAGAGATACTCTCAATGGTACTGGCTCCAAGAGCCTGTCCTTGGCTTCTAGTTCCAAAGAGGTTAGTACTAACCTCCCGCTTCACAACTTCTCGTTTTCTGCTTTGATGTCAGTGACAGAGGAGCAGTTGGTGTCACTTGGGGATGAAGAGCTCTGCATGGTGTCTAGTCACTTTTAGTGTGCCTGCGACAACCACATGAGCAAGAGGAGAGGAGAGCGGCCGAAGTGCTTAAAGTGTGGAGAGGTTGGCCACTTCATTGCCGAATGCCCCAACAAGAACAATGACTACTACAAGAAGGTAAGAACCACTCCCGTGACTCCAACAAGTATCACTCTAGCAAGCATGACTCTGGCAAGCACGACACACCAAGCACTGCTCTAGCAAGATCAAGAACACCAGGAAGGCTTTCAAGAGCTACTAGAAGGACAACCGAAAGCGGGATAAGGCCTTCTTCGCCTAGCTGGGTGGCCTTTGTAGTGGAATGTCTTCCTCCTCTTTGACCTTGTCAAGTTCAAGTGATGAGGAGATCATAACCAAGCTGCACAAGGGGAGGGAACAAGGCGGTCCAGCTAGCCTCTGCTTCATCTCCATCAAGTCCAAGCGCAAGCACAAGTTGAATCAGAGATCGGTCTGCTCCATTGCGCTTGAGGACAAGGAGTACAAGGGCAACAATGACTCTTCCTCCGATGATGAGGTAGCTCCTGAGGAAGCTAAGATTCTTGAGATGCTTGAGGAGAATAGTAGAGCGCTTAAGGCCCAGGATAAGATGCTGGAGATGGAAGCCAAGAAGCGGTAGAACCTGAAAGCTGAGCTTGCATATGCTTTGGTTGAGAATGAGAGGTTTAGGAGTGTGCAAGCCCATCCTAGTGAGATTGAGTGCCCCACCTGTGAGTCTTTGATGACTGACCTTTGTGAGCAGAAGAGCAAGTTTGCTCATCAAGTAAAGGAGATGGATAGGCTGAAGAGTGACTTAGGCAAGCTTTAGTCCAAGCTGGATGAGCCTCTTGTGAGTGAGGAGTTTGGTTGTGAGTCGTACCCCCACCTAGCGTTTGACATAGCTGAGCCGAATGTGAAGTGTGAGGGGCAGCTCAAGAAGTTGGAAGAGCTTAGGGCTAGACCTATGCTTTTGGGTGCATGCATGGTTTGTCCTACCTTGAGAGCTAAGCTTGAGTAGTCAAGAGCTGACTTTGAGGTGCTTTGAGCACATGCTGACACTTGTGAGAACTATCTCACCATAAGGTTGCAGTTGGTGGAGAAGGATGCCACCATTAGGAATCTTGAGAAGTCAGCTGCGCCCATTCCCTCTTTGGACCATGAGTTTTGTGGTGCTCAGACTGTGGTGATTGAGGGACTAAGGGGAGACAAGCTTGACTTAGAGGATGAGAATGCTCGTTTGCGTGAGGTGCTAAGTTGGGTGTATGTGAGGCAGCCCCAGCTGAAGATGATAATTGAGAGCACCAAGCGGCGTGAGGGTGACATGAGTGGTGTTGGGTTTAGAGAGTGCAGTACCTCAGGTGAAGAGAGCCCCAACCAAGCTTAAGACTATGTCTCCCTAGCCAGACCCTACTGTTGATGGGGTCTTCCACGAGCCACCCAAGGCTGCCCCAAAAAGCAGTAATGGATGTTGGCGGTCATTATAATATGTTTCAACCACCAACATTTCATGATCCAAGCATGATTTTTATGCAAATATCATGTTCCAAGGGCAACATTTCATATATTCTAACCGGTTCCATGAGCTATGTACAAAGATCATGCAGGAACACAGGTAACAATGCAAATACATGCAAATCATGGTAAAATAAGGCGCAACAATGGAAGGTTGGACAAAGGGTGACCAAACCCTAGCTGCCCAGCAAAGTCCTCAGGCCGACCGACCAGTTATTCAGGCCATCCGAACTCCTCAGTCTCTCACCTCCGGCCCACCTCCTAGGCCGCCTAGCCTATGGTTGTCTCTAAATGCCACCATCTTGGACCTACGTCCAAGGTGCAATGTGTCAAGCACAAATCCACTGATGGAATCCAAGAAAACAACACAAATCACCCTAGAAGGCCTACACCTCACCAATCCAGCCCACAGATTGGTTTCGTCCGCAATCTAGGAGAGTGATATCCAATGGCCAAGGAAGAAACACAAAGGGAATCCAATGGTTAAGACAAAAATACACAAGGATAACTATCAACCTCCTTACCCAAGCGATCAGGAGCATTGGATGGACAAAGTCGATGCATCCAAGGGTCAGTCCGGCCGTGATCCAAGTGGTGGCCGCCTGGGCTACCACCTGTCCCCTCCGCCACTAACTTAACCTCCACAACCACATCTTGACAGCTATATATACCCATGAGGTCGTGGTGAGTAAGTGTGGTGTAGTGGTAGAATAACACTTGAGAGTGTGAAGTGTGTAGTGTTGGAGAAGTGATGTTTTCCCTTAGCTGATAGAGAGAGTGCCTCTTGTATCAAGGAGAGTAGTGAGGTGAAGAGTGAGGGAGTGGGAATTCTCTCCGCTCCTAGACTTGTATTCTCAGAGGAAGGATATTCAATTCTAGGATTGAGTAATGTTCCTTGTTCTTTACCTTTGTTATTATATTCTTGCTTTACTTTCGTACTTTGTCTTATGCTTGTCTATTCACGGGAACATTGTGCATTCTTATAGTGTTGGCTATATAGTGTTGCTTGCTTTTCTGGCTTATTACCCATTTAGTAGTAAACTCATCAAGTGGACACGATGGTGTTTGTACTTAGAGTTTACCTTGGTTGGTGTGCTATTCCATGCAGCTTTGGTAGGTAGTCACATTTTGTGATAGCTTTTGTGTTTTCAGTATTCCAATCCCGTACATTCGGATAGACTCGCTGATGATATAGAAGAATCATGTAGCATCTGCCTTTCTCGACTGGGTATTCAGCACTCTGGTGCCTTGCAGTGGTGTTGCAGCTTTGGTGTCTATGTTTACATGACAAGCAAAACACTTTGCATGACTAGTATAGTAAAATGACTTAGCATCTGTCGAGAACCTGTATCTCTGTATTTTACTCTACATTGCTAGCTTCACTAGTTCAGTTGGTTGTGTTGTGTATTGTTATAATTCTCGTTTCTCATGGATTTTGATACCCTGGAATACTCTTAGGTGAAAGGCTACAACGCGTTTTTTTCGTGCGCTTGCAGAGTTATATCTAATAGGCTAAGGAATGCCAACAACCTTTTCTCGCATCGTTGCCGGGGAATGGTAGCTATTCTAACACAGAACCAAGGCTCTCCTATTCCCTCACTATACCACCACCATTCCACCATATCACCCAATGGATCTCACCCCTATCTGCAAATTATCTACTCTGAAGGGTGATTTTCTGGAGCCTTCACCACCATCGACACCTATCATCACAGATGGTTATCAGCTACATCCCAGCTTGATAGCCATGGTTTGGGATCAATATTTTGCAGGATTAGAATCAGAGAGTCCCTACACACACCTCTGAGAATTTGAGCAGCTTTGTAGCTGTATCTCAATCTCGGGCATGCCTGGAGAAACTGTTCCATGGTTGCTCTTTCTATTTTCACTTATGGGAGTAGCAAAATCTTGGTACAACTAGAGTAGTTGGTGCAGTAGAGGGGAGTTGGGAAAGACTCAAGATCAAGTTCTATTTGCACTTCATCCCACAAAATCAAATCGTTGATCTCTGATGTGAGGTTCTCAACTTTTGACAAGGAAGTCACAAAACATTGGCAATGGCTTCGGCATGTTTCACTAGCCTAGCCGCATCAGGACCACACTTGGCAATACAGGAGTCCATGCTCATACAACACTATGTCCGAGGGCTTCTCTGTTCTCTCACTTAACTGCACCAGAACGATGAAAAGTTCTTGATAAAATACTTGAGAAATCCTCTAATGGTAGTAAGATTGAGAAACCACGCTCGCATCCACAAGATCCACCTAAGTCCAGCCACCATGAAGAAGATCAGGACATTGAAGCACTAACTCCACTATCCTATCAAACTCTCATGATTGAAGACATCCCTAAACCAAGCACATCACAAGACACTGAGAGGGTTAGTGCATCTGTGATGAATCCTCCGTCGGTCCCTCCATTCTTGTTCAATGATGAGTTGTCACAGGCTTTGGGAATGTATCTCGGCTACCCAAAGTGAGCCGATGCTTTGAAAGGACCTCTCAACCGACATATATCTTCCCATATCATGCACACCAAATGAGAGAGGACCTCCTCTAGCTTATAGCTGTAATAAATCAGGAATGGCTAGAAGAGAGATGACTCGACACAAAAATCTTTAGGTTCTACCCAGGACCAACTCTTGTCCCTGGCCATATATCCGACATGCTCCCACAAGATATTCTATATGACCCATGAGTTGGGGTGAACATCATTCCTAAATATGTTGTCGACACCATTTCCCAACTCAACCACGATCAAGATCCGACATTCTCTTGAAGTGGAACAAGAAAGAATCGTTGGTAAATCATGGAGTCATTCGGGTCATACCATCACCTAGAGGGACAAGCGGGTGTTCTTAGACTTCCACGTCTTCGACATACCTAATGGGCCCATGCCATTCATAGTGGTTGGACTCCCTATTGCTTCCCTTATCCATGCGACTACAAGTCCAGGGCAGCTACAACTTTAGTTTGTCAAGAAGTGCTTCAAATTAGCATGAGTTGAGCATTGAATACCAAAATAGAGTCTAAGCTAAAGGTTGACCCCCTACAAGAAGTGATGGGTATTTCACTTGAGGAAGAGGAGGATCAACGCAGCCTAATGGAAGAGGGTAGCAACTTCAGTTTGGTAGAAGAGCCGTTTCAGTTCAAAGAACTAGGTGAATCGATGTGGCCTGATCCCCTAAAAATTGAGCTGAAACAGTTACCGCCTGGCCTGAAGTACGCCTTCCTCAACGGAAACCCGAACACACCAGTGATCATCAGTGACAAGCTGACCGAGAGTGAAAGCCAGCGATTAATCTCAGTCTTGGATAAGTACAGGTGAGTGCTTGGGTACTCACTCCAACATCTAAAAGGAATCAGTCCCAACCTGTGCACACATCGCATCCCCAGTGGAGATTGAACATCAGCCTACAAGGGAACCACAATGAAGATTTAGCAATGCGATGAGAGAGGTAGTCAAGAGGAAGGTACTTAAACTCCTACATGTGGGTATCATTTACCCCGTACAAGGTAGTGAATGGGTCAGTCTAGTCCAAGTCATGCCAAAGAAGGGAGGAATGATAGCCGTCAAGAATTAAAACAATGAATTAATCCCTCAATGTAGTGTCACCGGATGGCGAATGTGCATTGACTAAAGAAAGCTTAACTCCGCCCCCTAGAAGGATCACTTTCCTCTTCCCATCATTGATGAGATGCTCGAAATACTAGCCAACCACTCCTTCTGCTATCTCGATGGCTACTCCGATTATCACCAGATCTCAATTCACCCGAATGACCAGAGTAAGACCACGTTCACCTATCCTTACAGCAATTTGCCTATTGACGGATGTCGATCGGACTATGCAATGCTCCAGCATCATTCCATCAATGCATGATGGCTATATTCTCTGACCTGATAGAAAACATAATGGAAGTCTACGGCAAAAGCTTTGATGGATGTTTAGTGAACTTAGAAAATGTTCTCCAGAGATGCAAAGAAGTCGATCTTGTCCTAAACTAGGACAAATGTCACTTCATGGTTAGGGAGGGAATTGTGCTAGGACACAGAGTATCAGAAAGAGGCATAGAGGTCGACCGTGCAAAGATCAAAGTAATTGAGCAGCTACCTCCTCCATCTAACATCAAGTCATTTTGAAGCTTCCTTGGTCATGCAGGATTCTATGGGAGATTCATCAAAAACTTCTCCTTTATAGCCCGACCACTGACCAATGTTCTAGCCAAAGATACACCCTTTGTGTTTGATGAAGCTTGCCTCGAAGCCTTTCACACACTCAAGAAGGCTCTTGTCACAGCACCCTTCATCCAACCACCCGACTGGAATGCTCCATTTGAGATCATGTGTGATGCTAGCGATTATGCTATAGGAGCAGTCCTAGGCTAGTGCTAGGATAGAAAACATCATGCAATATCCTATGCAAGCAAGGCACTCACTGACCCTCAACTGAATTACTCCACCATCGAGAATGAATTATTGGCCACTATCTTTGCCCTTGACAAGTTTAGATCATACTTGGTGTGAGCCAAAGTCATCATATACACAAATCATGCAGCTGTCAAATACCTCCTCACCAAGAAAGATGCAAAGCCATGACTAACACAGTGGGTCCTATTACTCCAATAATTTTTCATAGAGATCAGAGGTAAAAAGGGAGTTGAGAACAACATGCTTGCTGATTCAGGACTACATGAGAAATGACACCCTCCTAAAGGCTACGTCATCCCAACCATGGTACGCAGATCTAGTCAACTATGTGGTCACTAGATATGTACCTAAAGGAGTTGACAAGGGGAAACTAGTCCACGACAGCCGGTTCTATTTCTGGGATGACCCCTACCTATACAAACTCTATGCAGACATACTTTTACATCGCTGCATTCCTGCTTGCAAAGTACCTTAGATCCTTCCTATGGAGACTATCGGACTCATCTTCCTTTGGACGTCACTATGGAGACTATCAGACTCATGCAAAGATTTGGCAAAGTGGGTACTACTAGCCAAATATGTACAATGACGCTAAGGAGATCATACTAAGGTGTTTAAGGTGTCAGTGCTAAGGAAACATTAATTGAAGGGATGCGATGTTACTCACTAGCAACCTTCCACTCGATGTATTTGACGTGTGGGGCATAGACTTCATGGGTCCATTCCACAAGTGTGGAGACAAAGAGTATATCCTAGTCGCAGTAGATTATGTATCAAATGGGTAGAGGCACTGTCGTGTTCCTCAGCAAATTTGAGGCATTCGATTAGAATGTTCTACGACACCATTTTTCCTCAATTTGGTAAGCCAAGGGTCATCATCAGTGATGGTGGACCTCACTTCATAGGCAAAAGATTCAAGAGGTGCCTCACAGAACTCAGTGTGGATCACAGTGTTGCCACTCTTACCACCCGCAGACAAATGGCCAAGCTGAGACATCAAATAAGCAGATAAAGAATATCCTGCAGAAAACTATCAAAGCTATCAGAAAAGACTGGGTATCCAAGCTACCTGACGCTCTCTGGTCATATCACACTGCATACAATACTCCCATTGGCATGACACCATATCAGATGGTGTACGATAAGACTTGTCATGTACCGGCAGAGCTCGAGTCTAAGTCTCACTGGGCGATAAAGAAGTGGAACATGGATCTCCAAGCATCATGAGTACGACGTCAGATTCAACTCATTGAATTGGAGGAATGGAGGGATAAGGCTTACCATAGTGCCAATCTTTACAAAGAACATACTAAACGATGGCACGACAAGCGTATTAAGATCAAAACATTCAGACTGGGACACAAGGTACTATTATTTAATTATCGTGTTGATTTGTTTGGTCATGGTTGTAGCAGAACCACTGATTTAATCCAAGCTAAGCACACCTGCCACCACATGGCTTGCAGTGCACTTAGACCAAATCAAACCCGGTCGTCCGCTGAGCTACCCAACAGGGCACTCGATGTAACGATCACCCAAGGATGCCGACATCATACACATTAAGCCCTTGATAAAGAGCCACAACAATTACAACAACCCAACATTTCATACAACATAGAATGATTTATTACAAATCAATTTCTCAAAATGATATACAATCATATCGAAATAGAGTTTCAAAATAACTCGCAGTGGAAAACATAACATAATATAGATATAATTATGTAGCGGAAGTAAAACATCGAGTCATGACATTGAGCCCACCGTTGTCATTCTTGATCACAAAGTTCCTGAAAAAATCAACAACAAAGAATGAGTACATGGAGAACTCGCAGGACTTACGTGTGAGCGGTATCAGCCCGACACATTTTAGAGTATGCAAGACTTTTTGTGGATTTGACTCCAATTCGCATAAGCTTACTAAGAGTGGGTCCTTACTTTCAAGTTCCATTCTCTTTTATAAGCATAAGCCTAATTGATACATCAATTATTATCATCATGATCCATAATTCATATCTCAATATTCTCAACACACAGAGATAATCATAAAGTAACTTGCAGAAATATAAACATACAAGTATAAGCATGTAGTAATAAAAAGCATGATTAAATAAAGAACATATTAAAGTTATTACTTCGTTAGAACGTCTGTGGCATTGGCATTCTCACACCTAGTGAGCATCAGTGATTCGAATCAATTTTTAATTCCCAGAAATAACTATCATGCTAGGGGTATATGCTTACTAGCCATCGCGTTCCCACATATATCCCCCATCTCCACTTGTTATATCCCAAGTTTGGTTCCAACCCGCCATCCCCTGGGTTTTGCCCCCACAGGAGTGATACCATGGCGTATCGGGTCAGCCCTCCTTTAAGTACAAGCTCACTCAGACCCAACTACCTCCGACAAGACGGTAGGACCAAGTCTCTGTTCTTCGGATAGTTCAAGTAAGACTTTAACCGGTCCTATGTCCCTGATAAGCATTTTAGCAATGTTATGCCAGCTGACAGGCGAACAACGGATGGGCCTTAAGCGACTCGGGTAGAGTCCACTAACACTTTATTTCAATTCTCATCATAACAAACCCATATCTCCACCCGGTCTCATCTTTTCATCACATCATATCATATTGCTTTCAAATTTAAATTTTGAAAACCATTTTTGAGCCCTATCATCTCACGAGTGAATATCTTCACTCGACTTCTACCTCTAAGCATGGCTAAGCATGGACTTCGACCTATCCATTCTAATTAGGACATGAGGGATTTATGCATGTGGGGTTCCATACAACTCCTGAATGTAAATGTACAGACAAATATAGGGTGGTGGGACTCTCTAAATAGGTGTAAATGCCTAAGGGGCCTACCTTTGTTGTCGAAATTACTTTAACAAAGATTAGTTTGCCAGATTGTGAGGCATCCTTCCAAATACCACTTCAGGGGCCTCCAGGTGGTATTTGGGTGTTAGTTGGTCTTTTGGACGCCATTGCTTGAAGTAGCTCCACGCTCTTGCTTCTTGATTATGTATATGCATTAAGCGTCACTATACGAATGCTATGCATGATGTAGAGAATGAGATTCATGAATATCAAGCACACATATGAGCAATCACTTCAGGGATAGATAGAATGGTGAATGATAAACTACATAACAAGGGAGTGCTTTTACAGACACAACAAGTTTGTAGTTTTACAATCAACTAGGCACAAGGCAATGCATGTAAGGAGCATATGAACATGCATCAATCATATGAACAAGCATTAAGAAGGTTACAATTTCTCCGATTATGTTACGTACAAGCGAAACATAGACCAAGCCTATGTGTAAATGTGTACTAGACTACTATTCTTAAATAATTCCCTCAGCACTAATGACAGTAGTATTGCTTTCGGGTTAAGGTTGTGTGACCCAAAGATTGAATAAGATACCTTTTTAGTATCTACTTAGCATGAGTTACTTGTCCATTCTGACTACAAAATATATACATAAGGGGTTGAGTGTACTTATAATGCAGCAGTAAACATATGATAGGAACATAAGAGAAAACATTAGTCTATTTGAACCAATATACGAACACCCCCTTTTTATTTATTCATTTAACGTTAATCTTATTAAAGTAAGGATTAGTAGCCCCATGAAGTAAAAACAACCCAACAATGCATGAAAACTCACATAAGCCTATATTTGCAGTAACAAAGCTACAAGAATTTTGGTAGAATTTTTGTAGCATATTAAATACCACTTTTCTATTTTATTGATTAAATCAACATAGCATTTGTCACTTTAAAATCACAATTAAAATAGCAAGCAATATACCTGATACTTTTACGCAATACTATACTAAGCTAAAGAAACAACATATAATTTCCATAGGTTTATTTGGGCACATTTTGTATAGCCTGTATTTTCATATTCATAAAATAACCTAATTAACATACATAGGGGTAGATATAATTAAACAGTAAGCACTAAGGTTAACAAAAATATATGTGAACATAAAGGACCTAAGTAATACACAAACCAAGTTTTAGGATTTTTAGAGTTCATTTACATCACCTTTTTTTTATTTATCTTAGTTTAACATGCATGCCAAGAAACAAGGGCAAAACAGCTATTTTATACATCCACAAGCTACTCATGCTGCAGATATGCTCAATACCAGCACAACGAAACAAATTTCATATTTTTATCATTTTTATTCTATTTGTTATGGATTTTCAAAGTTCACTAATCAAGAAATATGCATTTAAATAGAAAATCCACTACCGAGGACTAAACCGAAGTTAATCGTAATCTCCAGGGGCCTGCATGCAAGATCTATAAGACTAAGAGAATAGAGCATGTACTTAGAACAAAACCGAGGGGCTAGGTCTAAAAATATCCGCCTCCTTCTTCAACCGTGGTCAGGGGAGACGAGTTGCGTGGTGGCCGTCCTTCCGGAGCTCGTGCCAGTGTGTGAAGGCGTGCTCTTGGAGCCGAGAAGCTCCGGGAAGGTGTTCTCGGATCCGAGGCTCATCTTCCCATTGATTTGGACGCGCGAGGAGGCCAGGACCATGGGGGAACGCGCGTGAACTGGGGACGAACTGTTGGCGCGGCGCGCCGACGAGCTTGACGGTGGCGGATCGATCTCATGGCGTCAGCGGTGGAGGTGGAAGTGGAGGGGGGCTGCGGCTGCGTGAGACCGTGGTGAACCCCGCAGACAGGTCCTTGATGCGGGGGAGGGCTCCGGCGGTGGTCCTCCACAGAGGAGCAATGGGTGAACGCGCAGCGCACGGCAGCCATCCATGGACATGGTTGTGGGAGGTGGCTTCTAGCGTCACAGGTATGGGGAATCAGCGGGGAATGGTGGCGTGGGTGTGGTGCTCACGATAGATGGGCGAGAGGAGCACCGGACAGAGTGGAACAGCAGCTCATCAGAGCTCGGGGTAGGGCGCCCATGGCAGAGCACACCCTGCGCGAGCGGGAGAGGGCAGGAGAGGGAGCTGGAGGCCAAAGGGAGTGAGCGAGAGTGAGAGGCAGGGGGCTTTACTTCAGCTTGAAGCCAAGGGCGCGGGGGCAGGAGACAGGGCAGCGGCGTCCGGAGACCGCCGGCCGCGTGGCAGCTGCATTCGGCCTGGGTGGGGCACACCTGTCACAGAGATAGCGAGAAAAGGGAAATTCGAAAATGGAAAAATGGTGTTTGACTGCCAGAACTGTTGTCTGAATATCGCGTTTTTGAGTAATAAAAGGGCCTAAAGAATATGCCTAGTGAAAAATTCCACGTCATATTGTTTCGAATTTACCCATTGACTACGAGCGGGTGATGTCAGTTGGGTTAGAAAGTATTCTGACAATGCATAGAACGCCGAGAGCGGAGTCTGTATGTGATTTGGGCGTCCTTTTTCGCATGGGCTGCACATGCTGTCCGAATCAGGTTTGCGAATAAATTTCATCTCACATTGTTTTGACAATTCATGTTGACTGCAAGAGATTTTAGAGTGTTCTCAATTAGGTTGGAAAGGTTATCATTTCAGCTTTCAGTCAATATATATAACGTTGAAAATAGAGCCTGTATGAGACCTACGCATCCGTTTTCACGA
This sequence comes from Paspalum vaginatum, assembly GCA_030272315.1. Taxonomy (NCBI): domain Eukaryota; kingdom Viridiplantae; phylum Streptophyta; class Magnoliopsida; order Poales; family Poaceae; genus Paspalum; species Paspalum vaginatum. Next base: position 35,711,959 of record CM059017.1, on the reverse strand, counting down.
GGGCTGGTCCTGCCATCCGAATTGGGCTCGTGAATAAATTCTATGCCATATTGTTTTGAAGATTTCCATTGACTGAAAGCGAATTTTAGAATGGTACCAGTTGGGTTGGAAATGTTATCATCTTAGCTTTCTATTGATATATAGAACATAAAAAACGGAGTGTGTATGTAAACTAAGTGTCCATTTTCGCATGCGCTCCTCGTGCCATCTGAATTGAAATCGCGAATAAATTGGATGTTATATTGTTTCAATGATTTCTATTAGCTTCAAGTGAATTTTCTGGTGATGTCAATTTGGTTAGAAAGTTTATCATCTTAGATTCCCATCAATATATAGAACTTCAATAACGGAGTCCGTATGCGACCTGGGTATCCGTTTTCGCATGGGCGGCTCCTGCCATCCGAACTGGACTCCAAAAAAAATACAGGTCATATTGTTTCGATGATTCCTGTTTATCTCGAGCAAATTTTAGAGTGGTATCAATTGGGTTGGAAAGGTTCTCATATTAGATTTCTGTCAAAATATAGAAAATCGAAAGCGGAGTCCATATGCGACCTAGGAATCCTTTTTCGCGTGGACTCCTCATGCAGTCCAAATTTGGTTCGGGAATAAATTAAATTTTAGACAAACGTGGCCCACGTGTAAGGTATGTGAGGTTGGACCGCAGAATCACTCCATCTTGTGTTTCTAGGTATAGATTTGATTTTTTTTAAACATTGGTATTCACAAGTAAACTTGAATACATCGGCCTATGCCCCTGTCGAGGAGGTGACAGGCGATGGAGTGTAAACGGCCAGAGCACCAAGCATGCCATGGACGGGAGCGTCACAAGGGTGAAAGCCACGCATGAGACTTATTATTAGAAGTTAATCCTACAAAATAGAACTACAGCTACAAACGGATAGTGTCCTCACTCCTCTTCACGGTCGGCGAGGTAGCCAGAGGGGCGAGAGGAGGAGGACCATAGTAGCGGTGGTGAGCAACATCGTGAGATATTCAAAGGATCAGGTGTGTTGGGGGGTTAACTTTGAGACTCAGTTTTTGAGGAACTAGGAGAAACCCCGAAGAAAGGCGAGAGAGGAAAAACTGAATCGGTTTCCTCCCCTCTTCACTACATGAAGATGCTTGACCAGGAGAAGCCCCAAAGAGGCCAGAGCATGGCCATACCTTTGGGATGGAGCACCAGGTTGAACGAAGAGGCATCAACTCCAAAGGCCAGACCCCTGGGTGGGGAACTTCGAGAAGCAAGCAAGGCGGCGCGACTTCATCGGGCCAAGGGCGGTGGCCTCATAGGGGAAGCTGCTTCAGAACGAAGGAGGCTCGCTTCGGGGTGAAGAGAAATTTCTCGAAGTGGACTCAAAAGGTAGTTGTAGAGGTGGAGCCCACCGGCCGTTAGCCACGAGTAAAAGACCAATGTCCCCTCGAATATTCTAAGGATCTAAACAGTTAGTGAGGTATCAATGTAATTATCCCTTATGGGCATTTGGTTTCCTTGTAAATACCCCTCAAGGGTGAGATGCCCCCGGCATCTCAAAAGCCTTGACACCTGATCAGGTTAATGATAATCATGGATTTGGACTTAATCAAGCTTTGAGAAGAACAACAACTAGGCCAGTAAACCACTAAGTTCAAAAATTTTCAAGTCGAATATGCAAAATTTTGTGTTGCTTGGTTGAGTAGCTAGACATTTATACATTTTCGTGCAAGGCATCAAATACAAAAGTTTTAATTCAAGATGTTATCTTCAAATATGCTATATTGACCATTTTCAAAATCAGATGTTAAGAGGTCTACAAGATCAAACCAAACCCAGATAGCCTACACTCTTAAAATTTTGCTAAGTTTAGGGTGGACACTCTTTCCCAAATTTCATTCTGAAATTACTTTCGATTTGGCTATACAACTTCAAAATCTTCCTTTGTATGAAATGAAATTAAATTTATTACCTATCAAATGCATTAGACCTTGAATTAATTGGACATCATTTGATACTTCAAAAGTTTAAAACAAGAAAGATTGCACATAAAAGTAAAGCTACAGTTTGACCAAACCTTTGAATGTATATGTGCTTCTAATTCAAAATGTAAAGTTATCTAGCCCAAACTTTCTATAGTAAAGTTGCAGACAATTTCATGCTTTACAACTTTGGTATTTTGTGTGTTGACATGCATAAAGGTTTGCAAGGTGTTTTAGCTCATTTTCTGTCTTCTAGTGAATTCTGTCAAAATAGACCTAAATGGAAAATTCAAATTTTGAGCAAACAAAAGACATGATCATGAAAAATTTTGTATATAATAGTTGTAGGTAATGAAATTGTGAACAACATTGGTATAGAAAAGTTTTCATAAAAATGCACCTAAAATAGACTTTTATAATTTCTAAGCTGAGGGTTTTAGTTGGTCAAACTGGGGTTACAGCTTTTGAATTCAAATTTCTCCAAATATTTGAATATAAAATGGTGACACAAACTAAAACAAAGTTGTAGATCATGAAGTGTAGATCACTTCTTGTGTTTTGAATTTTCACTAATTCGGCCGTTAAATGTTTCAAAAACTCGAAATTCAGACAAGGGTTCCTAGTAGTCAAACACCATTTTGCTATTTTCGAATTTTCTTTCCATTCCTTGTGTCACTGACACGTGGGCCCCACACGTCGGACCCCCGGCCGGTCAGGATGTCAACATCCTTGTGTGGGTCCCACTGCTACACCAGGTCGTGGACCCGGTCCATAGGCTTCCTCTATTTTTCTTCGCCCGGTCCCACGTGTCGGTCACCCTCGGTCCACAGGACCACGTCCACGCATCCCGGCTCTCCCTTCTCTCCCCCTCCAATGCGCTCACGCGGCGGGCAGGAGCTGCCCGCTTCGCGCCATGGACGCCAGCGCGCCTGGCCTCGCCCCCTCTTCACCTGGACAGGAATCCGTCCCCTGCTCCCCAGCTCCACTCGCCTGCGCACTCGCCCGCTTGTCCCTGCCTCTCCTGCACCCGCTCTTCCCTCTCCATGCCTGCGCCCCGCCCCTAGCTCACGTGGAGTAGAGGCACCGCCGCCTTGGGAGCAAGCTCCGGAGCTCGCATCCCAACCTCCTTGGCCGCCTCCACTCCCACTGACGAGCGCGTAGTGCTCGCCTCGCCCCACTCCGCAAATCCTACCCGGTCCCGGCGTCTCCTCGCCCTCCTCTGCGCGAAGCCCAGTGCCGCCCGCCATGGTCGCCACTGGTGAGCTCGGCCTTCGCGTCGGAGCACCCCCTCCGCCACCTCCTCCCACGGCTAGGAAGGTGTCATTGGACTGAGTAGTCGTCACGCGCACCCCACGCGCCCCTCACCGCCCTCGATCCGCTACCCATTTGGCCGGAACTAGCCCGCGCCGCCCTTAGCAGCCCAACCACTGCCGCCTCGGTTCACCTGCGTTTCTCGGCCTCTCCAACCTCTAAACACGACAAGACCTTGGGGAAAAGAAGCCCCTTCACCGGGAACATCTTCCTGGGGCGACTCAGCTCCAAGGCTGAGCCTCTACGCCACCGGCGCAAGCCCCGTCCCCTCCCCTGCGCATTCGGTCGGAGGAGGAAGGAAGCAGGAAGAAGAAGGTGAAATAGCCAATAGCCCCCTGCGTTTTTGTCTATTTTCGTTCGAGTTCAACGCGTTGTTCACTAAGTATAGGATTACTTGCATGCAGGCCCCTGGAGACTACGATTAATTCTGATTTAGTCCTCGTCAGTTTGATTTTCTATTTAAATGCATTCCTTTAAGCAGCAAACTTTGAAAATTCACTATAAATCGAATAAAAATTAGAAAAATGCAAACTTTGTTGCAATGTGTTTCATTTTATTAGATCTACAGGATAGGTATGATGGTTAGGTGGGAAATGACGATCTTACCCCTGATTTTGTGCATACATTGTTAAAAATGAATAAATGATAAAAGTAGAGTAAACAACCCCCAAAAATTATGAAACTTGGACTGAGTACTATTTATGTCAAGTATGGTCACATATATTTTTGGTAGCCCTAGTTATTACTAGAAAATGATAGATCTACCCCCAGGGTCCACTTTTAGATAATTATTGAATAATAAAATACTTGCTATATGAAATGTGCTCACATAAATCCCTATTAATTATGTTACGCCCATTTAGTCCAGTATAGTCAAGAAATAAGGTTTCATTTGTGTTAGTTGTTGTTTACTAGGTGATTTGAAAATAGCAACCTTTATAGGGATTTAAACCGTAAAATAGAGAAGTGTTACTTAATTCACTCCAAAAGCTCCACCAAAGTTTAGATAGCTATGATGCCGCATAAATATGATTGTAAGAAGTTGTCATGTGTTTTTGGTTGTTGATATATAAGGAATATGTAAATGCTTACTTGAATAGGATTAGAAATGAAGGGTATGAATTGGGAGTGCTAACCTGTGATTGGATGTGAACTCAGTGATTTTTTTTGTGTGCTTTACTAGTTACAGTTCATGGGTAGTATCACCATGAAGCACACACATTTCGGTATAAACATTTTAGCTCCATATTAAACAACTAAGCAACTAGTGATAGGAGTGATGTTTTAAACTAGCAGCCATTTTCAAGTATAAATATATGCTTGTCGGATGCTTTGCTTGCATAAAGGGCAAATTAAATTGATACTTGAACATATGATGGGTCTATATGATGCTCTATGAACAACTGATTGTATGAGTGAATGTTTGCTCCTTATTCACAAAAGTACTTTGGTTTAAGTGATTTATCAATCACCTTTCTGCCTGTCCATGAAGTGATTTGTTACGTGTGTGCTCTATCCCCCTGCATCTTCTGCACCGCATCATGCATGGAATTCATATAATGACTCTTAATGCAGATACGTGATCAAGAAGCAAGTGCGAGAAACTACTTCAAGCAACGGTGTCCAAAAGACCAACTAAGACCCAAATACCACCTGGAGGTCCCTGAAGTGGTATTTGGAAGGAGGAGCAGTCCAAGTGATCAAGGAGTTGCATGGGGCAAAGCCTCACAACTCGGCAAACTAACATAATTTAGTTTGTTGATTCTGATAAAAATAAACAAAGGTAGGCAGGACCATGAATTTCCCAGCTAATATTATCTTGATTGATGATTACGCATCCGCATTAGGAGTTGATTGAAAACCCTTGCATTAGACTCCCTAGCCGCCCTTGCCCTAGCACCTATACTTAGAGTTCGTAGGATGAGTTGCCTAGAATTGCTAGGTGTGAGTAGACACGAGTGAAAGGAATCACTCGTCGCGTAGGTGCTTTCAAAAATCACAAGAACTTTTACTATTGAGAAAGTAATATTATGCTCATGATTAAATGGAGACCGGGCGGAGAATAATTTTATTTTTGGGGTGTGAGTTATTGTAGTATTTGGCTCCGCCCAAGTCCTTTAAGGCATGTCCGCTGTTCGCCTATTGGTCGTCATAACATTGCTAGATTGCTTGACCGGGATATGGTAACGGTGAAGTCTTACCTGGGCTCGTCCGGAGTTTTTGAGGTGCCGTCCATCCACTTGCTGGAGGCAGTTGGGCCCGGGGGCGCTTGTACATGAGGGAGGGCTGACCCAGTGCGCTGTGTTAACGCTCCTGAGGGGGCACAACCCGAGGGTTAGGTGGGGGCGCTTTGAATCTTGGGACAAGACAGGTGGAGACGGGGACTATATGTGGGAACGCGATGGCTAGTAAGCATATACCCCTGGCATGATAGTTATTCCTAGAAATTAAAAATCGATTCGAATCGCTGATGCTCACCTGGTGTGGGAATGCCAATACCTTTGACGTTGATCGTAGTAACCACTTGAATATATTATATCTATTACACATATTTTCAAATACTATATGCTTGTATTGCTGTGTTGTTTACAATTCTGCAAGTTATTATTATTATGTAGTTATTTACAAATGATGAGACTCGTTAATTTATGATATTATACCTCTGATTAAAATCAATGGCTAAGGATCCACATGTTAGTAAGCAAGCTTTGCATCAGCCGTAAGCCTCTCCATTAAGTCCTACTGAGTAATTAGTACTCAGGGTTTGCCTCCACCTTTTGAGTACAGGTACCGTCGACATTGGGACAAGTGCTTGGAGGGTAGTACCGGTGGGCTCAGTGCTGGTCGCCTCGATCATTATTGCATGAAGACTACTAAAGTATTTTGCTTCCACTGTGAGATGTTTTTGAATTCGCTTCCGCTATCTGTTTCAAACTTGCATTTCGTATGGCATTACGTTGAAACTTATATCTTTATTTTGAACTGATTTGTAAAAATAAATTTAGTTAGGCTATATTCAACTGCTTGTGATGATGTAACTGTTGTGGCTCCATCGTGGGCTGGATGTGTATGATGTCGGTTCCTTTGGGAAAGGGTAATATCGGGAGCCTAATGACTCTCGACGGATGACCGGGTTTAGTTTGGTCTAAGTGCAGTGCGAGCCAGAGCAGGCATGTGTGCTTAGCCCAAATTAAATCGGCGGTTCCACCACAAAGGGTGCCCGTGTAAAGGGGAGGAACATTTTGAAAACAATCTCTTATTTATCCACACTAGTTGGTAGCATTGGAGGGGACCTTCGGGTTTTTCCGCCAACAGTTTGGCGCCCATGTGCTCGAGCCCATGGTACAAACAAAATCAACAAAGTCAGCCGCCGAGGCAGCAGCAGCAGCAGCAGCTCCTATAGAAGCGGCAAATGCAAACCAAAACTCCACACAAATACCACATCAAAGCGCACCACAAAACACTCACCTGGGGAGTTCGCATGGAGATTTAGTATGAATCGAGAACGAACATGAACAAAGAACTATCGAAGAGCAAAGAACTAGCGAGGATCTGCCACATGCGTTAACTTTTACTAATGAAGAGATGGAAGTATTCCGAAGAGTGCAGCAAGCCATAGCACACAAAGGAAAGTCACAGATCGAACCAAGAAAAACAAGAACAAGAAACGAGCGGGAAGAAGAAGAGCTTGCAAGATATGAAGAGATGTAACAACAACTACAGAAAAAAAGAGAGCATTTGCAGTTACTCATCAAGCAAAAAGACCAAGAAGATCTTCGGGAGCAAATGAAGAAACTAGGATTCAATGCAATAAGTCCACCGTGAAATTCAAATGCTAGAGAGCCGGCAATACCATCAACATCACTATGAGCGAATTGACATCGAAGATGAAGATGACGAAGACCAACCTGTGTAGGACCGGGACGTGTGACTAGAGGGGGGTGAATAGAAGCACTTAAAAACTCAAAATCACAACCCCAAGCAGGTGCTAAGAAAATCTATCAAGAACCAAAACTAGACACTATCCACTGAATAGATACATGTCTAGCAAGTGCAAGGTGCTGTCAACTGAAAGGATACTCACCAAGCAAGGAAGAGCCAGCAACTCGACGATCACAAAGATCGCAAGTCACCGCAAGCAACGAACTTGCAAATTCACCACTCGACACTCACCGCACCGAAATGCGGCTTACTGGAACACAGTAAGCAAAGAGTATGGTCAGGTAGTGGGAAAAGCAAATCCGATGCAAAACACAAGGTCGAAGCAAAGCACTCAAAGCAAAAGCCTCCAAAGTCACAAAAGGAACCACCTAGTGATCACCAAGGCCTCTTAGCAAATGAGGTGCTAAAGACCTTAGGAATGATCCTAGGCACCCCCAAAACCACCTAGAACAAGCCACAACCCTTAGGAACAACTTAAACCAAATCTGGGGGCAAAACACAGCAACCACCGAACTGTCCGACATGCCCTACTGGATAGTCCGATAGGGAATTTTCAGACAGACAGGGCTGCAAAGGAAATTGCCAAAACCCAATCAAACCGGCTCCAAAAAATCATGAAATTTTAACCACAGGCTGAGAAAAATATGGGGAACAAATACCCAAAAATTCAGCCCATTTGGAGACTGTTAAGTCCACCGGACTATCTGTTGAAGTTGCACCGGACTCTCCGGTGTGCCCAGAAAACAGCCCCGGATTTTGAGTTTGCAAACCTTAAACTTGAACAAATCTTCTCGGATCTTCACGAAATTTTGCACAGGCTATCGTAGCACTATTCCAAAGCTATTCCCAAAAGATCTACCCATAAAGATCAAGGGATTAGCAGGAATTTCAGATCTCGTGAAGAGGGGAAAATTTGGGCAAGAAATGGGAAAACTCAAGATCAACTTGCTCGTGGAAATCCAACAGGATTGAGATGTTCTAAGACATATTCTCCACATTCCTTGTAAGTCCAAAAGAGACAAAAGAATAGGATTAACTCTTGGGCAAAGCAAATCACCAAAAGCCTTTGAGTTTCATCCAAAATCCAAACTAGAGAAGCACGGAGGAGATGGCTGCACCCATGAGCACGAATTGGGAACGAATCTTGCCTTGTTTAGAAGTGGGAATCAGTGCTTACAAGGTTCCTCACAGCCTACCACCCTTCATACTCCCACTAATGCAAAGTACTAGCCCTAGGAGACTCCAAATCCTAGACTAGCACCCGGTTTTCTCTCTAAGCACTTGGCTGGTTGAAAACTAGGCCTAGGGTTTACAAGAGGTGGAAGAGTCACCTAAATGACCAGGCATTTAGGCATTTATAGCCTTGGTCTAACTGTCTCATTTTACAATAAGACCCCTATATTATAGAAACGCCCGTAGGGGCCAAACTGGAAAAGATTCGACTTTCTCAGGGACGGACAACTACGATGGAGTCTTGATCTTCTTCGCCTACAAGCTATCTGCCGGATGACGTCCACATGGCCAGTAGTGCAAATCCGTCGATCGACCCCCGGTTTTGAAGTCAGAAACCGGGAAACTTTAGGAAGTCTCCATCTGGGCCAGATTTGGCCCATCTCTTCTATCTTGGCGAGTCGTGGCACAACTCACCAAGGCTTGGATGGCTTGGGTGGCGGTTTTGAGCCGAAGCCTGCCAAATCCCCCTCGACACATCTTCGCGCCACGCACTCGGGTTGGAACACCATGGTGACACCCGGCTTCTCCAATCCATCGGAGTTGCCTCGCAGTCCATCAGAGGACTTACACTGCTGTTTTTGAACCGCCCCTCCGTGTACCGAGCTCCCGTGACCGACAGATGCCGAGCATTTGCTTCAGTACATCGAGATCTTCATCTTCTTCCTCCAGTCCATCGGAGGGCCTCCTGTCCATTGGAGGTCTTGTGCCCAAGTCCTTCTGGGTTTTGCTACTGTTGACAATCACTCATCACTCCTAGAGGCAGTGGAGCCGATCCATTGGCTCTCAATCTCCCCCTTGATGAGTGCATTGTCAACACCTTCAACCTATAACCTGAAATAGAACAAAGACAAGAAGAAAAGCGTAAAACCGAAAATAAAGAAGAAAAGAAGAAATTTGCTCAAGATGCCCAAAAGCTAAACCAAAGCAGAGAAGGGCAAATTGAGGCAACAAAAACAAAACCAAAGATCGATCCCTAAGACAATTGAAACCGCTCAACGCAGTCGATCAAACTAAAGCATGACCCCTCAAAAAAGAGGCAAACCGGCTCAACACAGTCATGCTTAGGCAAAACATCGGCTCCTCCAAAAAGAGGCAAAAGTCTCAACGCACCGATGCAAGAGCATGCTAAAAGCTCAAACTCCCCCTCAACTAGATCTCTACAGAGTTATCCCCCTAGGTCCATGAACTCCTCCTGGGAGCAACAATCTCATAAGTCAACATCTCTCCCCCTTGTTGACAATGGACACATCAAGTGTCATAGAACTCAACTCTCCCTAAACTGGATAGCTCCCCCTCAAAATATGCCATGAAATGCACGAAGTGTACTATGAAGAGCTCAGCAGGGATGAAAAGCGAGTAACTACAAGTTCTAGCATACAGAGCAAGTGAGGGCAAGGAAGCATGCAAATAAGCTCAATTGAATCCACCTTGTATAGAACAGGAGCATGTTTTTCAGGGTTGTTGAAAAGAAAGTATCACCAACATGAATAGCATCTAGCAATGTAGGCATGAACAGCAAGATGCTAGCAAAACATACAAGGTGTGCTACTCTCAACCAGAGCATATACAACAGGCCATAAACAATTTAGAGACTTGCAGATTTCAGATTTAGCAATTTGTAACTTCATGCAAGTTAGATCATGTGCCAAGGGTTATTCACTTGTCTTAGCCACTTCTTACCAACCAATGCCAAGCCTAGGTTCAGAGAACCATCAGAAGCTTAAGACAAGGTTTTGGTCATACACCGCCTAGTCCAAGTTCATGCCAAAGTGCAAAGGCAAGCTGTCTCAAACTAGATCTGTGTGACAAGCGAACCCACCTAGATCTTTTCAAATCAGCTCATAAGACACCATTTGTAAACAATTTTAGTTCAGATTTCGGATTTAGGCAAGGTGTTATAAATGCTTAGGCATGAATTTAACAAAGGCATACGACTAGCATATCCAAGCATGAAAAGATAGCATAGCATTCAACATTCCTACACATGCTAGGTAGCCAAGTCAAGTGGTGATCATGGTTTTTTATTTTCAGAAAATAAAAATGACTTAGCTCACAAAAGATATTAGAAGGACCATGCACTGTACAATCTAGCACAAGCAAGCACTAACTAGTCATTCCAGAAGAGCTCTAGTGCTAGTGAAGTGAAAATGCATATGATACAATACAATGCATGATATGATACAAAATGCAAGGAAAACAAGGAGAAGCAAAAAAAAAACCTACACTACAGCAAAGCTACCCCAAACTAAAAGGTGTAACAAACACCAAGCTCCCCACGCAAGCGAGCAAATGCGCTAAGCTCTAAGGGCTTGGTAAATATATCTGCCAACTGGTTCTCAATCTTCACATGGATCAAGTCTATATCTCCCTTCTCATAGTGATCTCTCAGAAAGTGAAACCTCACGTCTATGTGTTTGGTTTTGGAGTGCAAGATGGGGTTCCTAGCTACAAAAATAGCAGAAGTAGAGTCTACTAAGAGAGGGATCTTCCTGAAGCTCAAACGAAAGTCACTCAAGGTGGCTCTCATCCAAAGTAGCTGGGAGCAGCAACTAGCAGCAGCAATGTATTCGGCTTCTGTGGTGGAAGTGGCTACGCTTGATTGCTTGCGTGAGGACCAAGAGACAAGAGAGGAACCAAGAAACTACTAGGTGCCGGAAGTAGACTTGCGCTCCAGTCAACAACCCACAAAATCAGCATCGGAATACCCTCTGAAAGAGAGCGTTGAAGCTGGAGAGAACCAAAGACCAAACTTAGGAGTGTATTTTAGGTACCTGAAGATGCGCTTCACCGCTTGACGGTGTGATGTCCTCGGTGAGGCCTGAAATTGCGCACAAAGGCAAACTGCAAACTGAATGTCCGGCCTGGTCGCCGTCAGGTACAGAAGTGAGCCGATCATCCCTCGGTACTCTCTTTGGTCCACCACCTCCCCTTCTTCATCTGCATCAAGCGCCGTTTGCATTGACATGGGAGTCGCCATAGGCTTGGAGTCCCCCATATCAACCTTCTTCAGAATGTCCTTCGTGTACTTGGCATGATGGATGAAGGATCCTTCACGCCCTTACTTGATTGCAATCCAAGGAAAAACTGTAACTCTCCCATTATGCTCATCTCAAACTCCTTTGACATCTGCTCATAAAACTTGGTAACAAGAGAGTGAGACAAGCCACCAAAGCTGATATCATCCACGTATATCTGGACAATAAAAAGATCACTACCATGCTTGAGGAGAAACAAGGTCTTATCAACACTCTCCATTTTGAAACCTTGGTTTAGCAAAAAGGTTTTCAATCTATCATATCAGGCTGTAGGGGCTTGTTTCAAACCATACAAGGCTTTTTGCAATTTGTAAACATGGTTAGGGTATTTAGCATTTTCAAATCCAGGGGGTTGCTTAACATAAACTTCTTCCTGAATAAAGCCATTCAGAAAAAGCAGACTTTCACATCCATTTGAAAAAGCTTGAAACCCATGGAAGCTGCAAAGGCTAAGAGGATACGTATAGATTCCAGGCAGTGCAACTAGAGCAAATGTTTCCTCATAGTCTATCCCCTCTTTTTGGCAAAAACCCTGAGCCACAAGTCTAGCCTTGTTCCGCACAACAATGCCATTCTCCCCTCACTTATTTTTGAAAACCCATTTTGTATCAATAGGATTGGAATGTGGCGGTGGCTCTAACAAAACCCAAACCTCATTCCTCTCAAAGTTTTCTAACTCCTCATGCATGGCATTAACCTAATTACCGTCAGAAAGAGCGTGTCCAACATATTTGGTCTCAAAGGAGGCAACAAATGCAGCATGAGCAAAGAAAGCGATAGAACATGTCTAGGACCTCAAGGTCCTCACTTGCAAATCACCAATGATCCCATGTGGAGGGTGATCCCGCTGGACCTGCCGAGAAGGAACAATCTCAGAGGTCACCTCCCTTGCGTCCTCAACGGGGCCAACCTCTGCTCGAGCTTGCAGTCGGGGGAGCGAGGATGAAGCCATCGGCAAGGGTTCTCCTTCGTATTCAAAGCTTGTAGTAGAGGGGGTAGGAGCTACAGCCGGTGCAGTGGCTCCTGCATCACCAACATCTACTTCACCTTCCTCATCTTCAAAGATGGGAGCGCCTTCTTCGTCATCACCTGAAAGCTCAAATGCAGGGGTTGTGCAAGGCATAGATTCATTAAAGGAAACCTCACAGGTCTCAACCACTTGTTTGGTATCAAGGATCCACACTCTATATACTCTCGAGCATGAGGCGTACCCAAGGAAAATACCATCCAAGAAGCGAGATTCAAACTTGTCCAAATGCCCCCCTTTCTTGAGCACAAAGCATATGCAGCCAAACACACACAGGTGCTTGATGCTGGGCTGCCTACCAAATCATAACTCGTACGAGGTCTTCCCTAAGAAATCTCATAGGAAGATGCGGTTGGCAATGTAACAAGCCACATTCATAGCCTTAGCCCAAAAGCATCGCGGAGTCCTATGCTCATCAAGCATCCTCCGCGCCATCTCAACAAGTGTGCGGTTTTTGCATTCCACGACACCATTCTGAGGTGGGGTATAAGGAGACGAAAATTGGTGTTCAAGACCTAGGTCACTACAAAAGGTTTCGAAACTAGAGTTATGAAATTCTTCGCCATTGTCACTGCAGATAGCCCTCATGGCCTTATGACTCTCATTCCTTAACCTCAAGACCAGATCCCAAACAAAACCGAAAGCCTCATCTTCGAACTCCATGAAGAACACCCACGAAAAGCGAGAAAAGTCATCCTCAACTACAAGCACATACCACTTTCCACTGTCCGACTTTACCCGAGCAGGACCAACCGTGTCCATATGTAGCAGCTCGCTTGGGTAAGAGGTCATCACCTGATTGATAGGTGCAAGAGAAGCAGCAACCATCTTGCCATGACGACAGGGGTGGCAAACCAAATCCTTTTCTACTTTCAAATTGGGCAATCCTCGGATCAGACCCATCGAGCTCAACCTGGCTAGTAGATCAAAACTTAGATGGCCTAGCCTCCTATGCCACTTCCAGATATCAGTGGAAGGACCAGCTACCAAACACCAAGGAGGGCTAGAAATAGGTGCAAGGTCAACCTTAAAAACCTGCCCATACAAAAAAATCCAACAAACAAGGTTTTCCTTAGCATCAAGCACACAAGAAGAACCCTCCTTAAAGCGAACCTCAAACCCTTCCTTGAGAAGTTGCGAGAAAAAAACCAAATGGAACCCCAAATTCCTCACCATAGCAATTTCTCTTAGGGAAAGCTTGCTAGAAAGCGCAATAGAACCAACACCCAACACTTTACCTTGACCATTATCCCCAAAAGTGATGTACTCCTTAGTGCTCACAGGGTTGAGGCTGGAGAACCATCTGCGGGGCCCTGTCATGTGCCTAGAGCAGCCGAAGTCCATTATCCATATGTCCTCCAGGCCTCGATCCTGCAAAATCAAGGAAATCGAGAGTGAGCAAACGGTCCGGCACTGAGGTTAGTGAAACTGCTGAACCAGTGCCGAGCCATCTGCTAAAAAGTGGGGTAAGCACAGTCAAAGTTAGCATCGCGACGATCTACCTCCAAAGCCTTGTCACGAGGTCCATAGCTATGCTGAAAACGACTAGGAGCTCGGCCGGCAAAGCATCTCTCACCACTAGGAGCATGGGCCTGAAAGCCGCCTCCTCTCTCACCAGCAAAGCGGTCCCTCATCTCACCGCGATGGGGAGGATCCTGCCTACCACCCTGATAGAACTGATCCTAGTTCCCCCAGGCTTTCTCCTGCCTCTCAACCCGCTTCCTCCTGAAGCAAAACTCCTCCAAGTGACCATTCCGCTGGCAAAACTCATAGTGGTAGACAGGTCACTTGTGCATAGGTTGGGGCTATGTCTTGGGCTTCTAGTGTGGTGGTGAAGCCTTGGGTGGTGCAGGCTGCTGGACTCTCTCCTTGCTAGGAGGCTTAAGGATCTCAGTCACTCACTTGTCCAACTTAGCCTGAGATGGCTTGGGTGTCCAGAACTGCTTCTTTGGGGCAGCCTTAGCTGGCTCATAGAAAACCCCATCTACAGTAGGCTGTGGAGAGGCAGTCCTAAGCTTGACTGGGGCACTCTTCTCACCCGAGGTAATGCACTCTCCTAACCCAAGACCACTTTGTCACTCCTAGCTCTCTTGGTGCTCTCAATTATCATCTTCAATTGGGGTTGCCTTGCATACACCCAACTCAGCACCTCTTTCAACCTATAGTTGTCCTCTTCAAGGATCAACTTCTCCTCTCTCAGATCCTCCAGAACTAGAGTCTGGGCAGCACAAGCGTTACAGTCTAGAGAGGGAATCATGGGAGTAGACTTCTCAAGCTTTCTAATGGTGGCATCCTTTTCCACCAACTGCAACCTCAAAGTGAGACAATTCTCACGCATGTCAGGGGGTGCTGAAAGCACCTCAAAGTCCGCTCTCAACTTCTCAAGCTCACTCCTCAAGGTAGGACAGACCATGCATGCACCCAAAAGCGTGGGTCTAGCCCTAAGCTCTTCCAACTCCTTGAGTTGCCCCTCACACTTCACCTTTAGTTCAGCTACGTCAACAGCTAGGTGGGGGCACATCTCACACTCAGGCTCATCACTCAAAATAGGCTCATCCAGTTTAGACTGGAGCTTGCCTAACTCTACCTTCAGCCAATCCATCTCCTCTACCCGATGAGCAAACTTTCTCTTCTGCTCACAAAGGTCACTCATCAAAGACTCACAGGTAGGGCACTCAGACTCACTAGGCTAGGCTTGCACACTCTTCAGCCTCTCAATCTCAGCCAAAGTATCAGCAAGCTTGGCTTTCTGCTTCTACAGCTTCTTGGCTGCCTTCTCCAACATCTTATCCTGGGCTTTCAACTCATGACTATTCACCTCCAGCCTCTCAAGAATCTCAGCTTGCTCAAGAGTTACCTCTTCATCGGAGGAGTCGTTGTCATTGCCCTTGTCGTCCTTGTCCTCAAGCGCCATGGAGCAGAAGGATCTCTGGTGCATCTTGTGCTTGCGCTTGGACTTGGTGGAGAGAAAGCAGAGTCCAGCTGGACCACGTTGATCCCTCCTCTTCTCCCGCTTGGTGACGATCTCCTCATCGCTTGAGCTTGATGAGGACGAGGAGGAGGAAGACGATCCGCTGCGAAGGCCACCAAGCTCGGCGAAGAAGGCCTTGTCCCGCTTCCGGTTGTCCTTCTGGTAGCTCTTGAAAGCCTTCCTGAAGTTCTTGATCTTGCCAGAGTGGTGCTTGGCATGGTCACGCTTGCCGGAGCGGTACTTGTTGGAGTCGCGGGAGTGGCTCTTGCCCTTCTTGTAGTAGTCGTTCTGCTTGTTTGGGCACTCGGCGATGAAGTGGCTGACCTCTCCGCACTCGAAACACTTGGGCCTCTCGCCCCTCTTCTTGCTCATCCGGTTGTCATAGGCGCACTGAAAGTGACTAGACACCAGACAAAGCTCTTTATCCCGAAGTGATGCCAACTGCTCCTCTGTAACAGACATAAGGGCAGAAAATGAGAAGTTGTGAAGCTGGGGGTTAGCAACGGCCTCTCTGGAGGGAGTAGCCTAGGCTAGGCTCTTGGAGACAGTACAAGTGAGAGATTCTCTCAACTTGTAATCCACCTATGTGGCCTTGAGCTTGCTGTAAAAAGCCTCCACTCCAATCGTGTCATAGGCCTCTGACTCGATGATCGAGTTAACCTTGATCTCCTATATTGTCCTGTCCAACGCATACATCAACTTGACAACCTACTGATGGTCGGTGTGTGGGATCCTCTCAGGGCTGGAATTGACACGCAACTTGTTGATGATCGATTGAAAACGACCAAACAAGTCATTGATGGACTCACCAGGCTTCTAAACAAAATTCTCATATTCGCGCCTGTAAGTCTCAACGAGACGCCCTTGATAGTACCAGTACCCTCATGGTGTGCACTCAGCAGGGACCAAATCTGATGGACAGTCTCGAGGTGGCTCACTCCCTTATAATCAACCGGACCAAGTCCTGAGAAAAGAAAGTTGACAGCTTTGGCATTCGCCTCATGCTGAGCCACAATAGCTGGGGTAGTGCGCTGGGCAACTGGAAGAACCACAAAGTTCGCACTCTGAGTAGCAACCCATATGTCCTGGCCCTGGCTAAGCAAAAATGCTTTCATCCTACCCTTCCAGTAGGAGTAGCCATCGGAGCCAAGGACCGGAATCTTCCCGGAGTGAGTCATAGTCGCTATTGGTTTCAACCCAGTAAAGGTATGAAGAAACCTAAACGGCTTTGGAACCACTTGTAGGACCGAGACGTGCGACTAGAGGGGGGTGAATAGGAGCACTTAAAAACCCAAAATCATGACCCCCATGCAGGTGCTAAGCAAATCTCTCAAGAACCAAAACTAGACACCGTCCACTGAACAAATTCGTGTCTAGAAAGCGCAAGGTGCCGTCCACTAAAAAGATACACACCAAGCAAGGAAGAGCCGTCAACTCGACGATCACAAAGATCGCAAGTCACCGCAAGCAGTGAACTTGCAAATTCACCACTCAACACTCACCGTACCAAAATGCGACTTACTGGAACACAGTAAGCAAAGCGGTATGGTCAGGCAGTGGGAAAAGTAAATCTGATGCAAAACACAAGGTTGAAGCAAAGTACTCAAAGCAAAAGCCTCCAAACAACACAAAAGGAACCACCTAGTGATCACCAAGGCCTCTTAGCAAATGAGGTGCTAAAGACCTTAGGAATTATCCTAGGCACCCTCTATACCACCTAGAACAAGCCACAACCCTTAGGAACAACTTAAACCAAATCCGGGGGCAAAAACACTGCAACCACCGGACTGTCCGACATGCCCTACTGGATAGTCCAATAGGGAATTTTCAGACAGACACGGCTGCAAAGAAAATTGCCAAAACCCAATCAAACGGGCTCCAAAAATCATGAGATTGTAACCACAGGCTGAGGAAAACATGGGGAACAACATACTAAAAACAGCCTCGGATTTGAGTTTGCAAACCTTAAACTTGACCAAATCTTCTCGGATCTTCACGAAATTTTGCACAGGCTATCCTAGCACTATTACAAAGCTACTCCCAAAAGGACTACTCAAAAAGATCAAGGGATTAGCGGGAATTTCACATCTCAAGAAGAGGGGAAAATTTGGGCAAGAAAGGGGAAAACTCAAGATCGACTTTGCTCGTTGAAATCCAGTAGGATTGAGATGTTCTAAGACATATTCTCTACATCCTTGCAAGTCCAAAAGAGACAAAAGAATAGGATTAACTCATGGGCAAACCAAATCACCAAAAGCCTTTGAGTTTCATCCAAAATCCAAACTAGAGAAGGGGGAGCAGATGGCTGCACACATGAGCACGAATTGGGGACGAATCTTTCCTTGTTTAGAAGTGGAAATCAGTGCTTACAAGGTTCCTCACAGCCTACCACCCTTTATCCTCCAACTAATACAAAGTACTAGCCCTAGGGGACTCCAAATCCTAGACTAGCACCCGGTTTTCTCTCTAAGCACTTGGCTGGTTGGATACTAGGCCTAACTACCTCATTTTACACTAAGACCCCTATATTATAGAAACACCTGTAGGGGCCAAACTAGAAAAGACTCGACTTTCTCGAGGACGGACGACCGCGATGGAGTCTTGATCTTCTTCACCTGCAAGCTATCTCCTAGATGACGTCCACGTGGCCAGTAGTCCAAATCTGCCGATCGACCCCTGGTTTTGAAGTCAGAAACCGGGAAACTTTACGAAGTGTCCATTTGGGCCGGATTTGGCCCATCTCTTCTATCTTGCCGAGTCGTGGCCCAACTCACCAACGCTTGGATTGCTTGGGTGGCGGTTTTGAGCCGAAGTCGCCAAAGCCTCCTCGGCACATCTTCGCGCCACGCACTCGGGTTGGAACACCACGGTGACACCCGGCTTCTCTAGTCCATCGGAGTTGCCTCGCAGTCCATCAGAGGACTTACACTACCGTTGCTAAACCACCCCTCCGTGTACCGAGCTCCCGTGACCGACATACGCCGTGCATTTGCCTCAGTCCATCATGGTCTTCATCTTCTACCTCCAGTCCATCGGAGGGCCTCCTGTCCATCGATGGTCTTGTGCCCAAGTCCTTCTGGGTCTTGCTACTGTTGACAATCACTCATCACTCCAGAGGCAATGGAGCCAGTCCATTGGCTCTCAACCTGATCCATATGAAGAAGAACAACTTGAACCTTTTTGGCAAAGCCAAAGAACTTACAACCGCAACCCACGATGAGAAACCCTAGCATGTTCACCTCTGGCCTCAGAGCTAGAAGAAGCCCCATGGCTGCCGAAGTTCAAAATACTAGCTCTACTCCCGCAATATGATGGAGACTCAGACCAGAAAGAGTTTCTAATGAGATATGAAACAGCTATATCTTCGGTGGGCGGAAACACCATCATCAAAGCAAATTCATTCATAATGGCTTTAAGAGAACCAGCCTAGCAGTGGTTCACATCTCTCCCCTAAGGCCAAATCTGCTCTTGGCAACAGTTATGAGAAAAACCATTGGCCAACTTCCAAGGCTTTCAACCATAATTGTATACAGTCAGAGACCTGCACAATCGCAAGTAAAGAAATGACAAAACTTTGCAGCAGTGCCTTCAATGCTTCATCAAGTTAAGAGCACAGGCACCCAACGTAAGCGAAGATACAGTCATTGATGCGATGATTAAGGGGCTAAAAATGAGATCCTGTGAGGAATACTTAGACAGGAATAGATTGGGTAGCGAGAAAGAACTCTTCGACATAGTTCAGGAGTACTGCAAGTCTGACAGAGGTAAGAGGCAAAGGTTGGACGCCATTGCGGTGCAACGAGAAACAGAAAGAGGTCAAGGTTCACGCCGAAGCAATTAGCACAAGTAAGAAAATGAAGAACAGAGACATTCTCAGCCAAGCAGACAGTCAGCTCAGGTGAATACAATCGAAATTGAAGATGACTGACAACAAGAAACTGAGTGAACTCATAACTCATATAGAGGAAGGGGTGGTAGGGGTTACCATGACCGAGAAAGGTTCGGTCGTTCAAATAGAATCCCAGACGGTCTTTTCCATGGAGAAGACAAAGGCCATACAACCAAACAATGTCCAATCACGCAACAAACTCAGCAAAGAATGCAAACCCAAAACCAGAGCCAAAGCCAAAACCAAAACCACAAACACGTTGGCCAAAAATAATCCATTACACATCATCAGTAGAATATGCCGCAATGTACAAGTCAATGAACTATTTGGCTCCAAACCACCATATGCATAACCCCCAACTCCCTTCGCCCAATGCAGCAATGCAATTACCTCCACCACCCCAAATATATCTCCTACCACCACATCCACCACCTCATCAAAGTCAAGTGCAAACATCCCAACACCAAAAATAGCAAACACAACAACAAAAATGGCCAACAGCAACACTATCCCAACATAACAACACCATCCGGCAAACACAACCCAAAACCGAAGACACCACAGCCCAAACATCCACTAATGACCAAAACCAGCAACCCTCACATAGAGTCAATGTGATTCATCACAGGCGGCTCTGGAGAACCCAGACATGAATCCAAAAGAAAGAGAAAGGATTACCTTCAGTGTGTCAATCATGTCTCCGAGGGCACCTACTTCAAGACGAAGTGGTTGACCATGCCCATCATTTTCACTAAAAATGACCTCAAGTTGAAACACTTCCCTCACAAGGACCCCTCATTATAAGAGCTTTGGTGGGCATCAACTCAGTACATTTTATGGGAAACGACATCGCTAGAATACTAGTGGACAATGGTAGTGCAGTAGACATAATCTTCAAGAATTGTTACTTCGCTATGGGGTTCAAACTCGAAGACCTAGATGCAACTGATCAGCCACTATATGGCTTTGGTGGAAAGATCGAAGCCATAGGCAAGAAGAAGCTCAATGTTACCTTAGGAGCAGGGGGATTTAGAAGGACAGAGGAAATACTATTCGACATAGTCGACATCAACTATCCTTACAATGCCATCTTTGGTAGAGGTACAATCAACAAATTCCAAGCTGTTATACAACAGGGCTACCTTTGCCTGAAAATGCCTACACCGGTAGGAGTCCTAGCCACATATGGAAGTCAAAAGATACAAGAGATGTTGAAATGAATGCTTCGCGATCAAACAAAAACATCCACTCCATTAAAGCAACTTCGGAAGAATCTAAAGATGAAAATACCGAAGAGGCAAGAGAAAGAAAAGAGCCGAAGAAAGAGCAACCACACGAGTATACTAATAAGGTACCATTATGCGAAGATATCCCTAACAAATGCGTAACAATAAGCGCAACGCTAAGCCCCAAAGAGGAAGAATAATTGTTGCAATGTCTTCGCAACAATCAAGATATCTTCTCATGGAAGCCATTAGAATTACCCAGGGTCAGCAGGTCCGTGATAGAGCACAAGCTATGCATCGACCCAAACGCAAAGCTAAGAAAATAGAGGCTTCGACAAACATCTAAAGGGAGAGCTAAAGCCACCAAGGCAGCAGTGCAGAAGCTCCTCGATGCAGACGTAATAAGAGAAGTGCAATATACAGATTGGTTATCGAATGTAGAAAGAAGATCGGACAATGGAGAATGTGCATCGTTTTCACAATACTCAACCGAGCATGCCAAAGGACAACCACTCCTTTCCCAGAATAGACAATCTAGTCCATTCTGTCATGGGATGTGAAATGTTTAGTCTTCTGGATTGTTTCTTCGGGTATCATCAAATCTGGCTCAGGAAAGAAGACGAAATAAAGACAAGTTTCATAACACCCGGCAGCACTTGTTGTTACAAAAGGATGCCAAAGGGGCTGAAAAATGCAGGCTCAACATTTAGCAGAATGATAGCAATTGTACATGAATCACAAATCGGACGAAATATCCCAACCTACATCGATGACATAGTGGTAAAAAGCAAGAAGGCTAAAAACCACATCGCAGACTTAAGAGAAACCTTCGCAAACTTCAAAAAGTACGGACTCAAGCTCAACCTTGAAGAATGCACCTTCGGTGTGAAAAAAGGAAAACTATTGGGGTGTCTGATTTCAAAGATTGGCACTAAAGCAAACCTGGAGAAATCCTGGCCATCAGAAATATGGAAGCACCGAAGGACAAGGAAGCAAGTACAAGCATTAACAGGTAGAATCACAGCCTTGAGCAGATTCATATCAAAATCTGCAGAAAAAAGTTTGCCTTTCTTTCAGGTATTAAAAATAGGTGCAACAAAGCATTGGGGTCAGGAGCAACAGCAAGCATTCGAAGACATAAATAAGCATCTAGAAGAGATCGCAATCTTAACAAGCCCAACACCCGAAGCAGAACTCCTATTGTACATCACAGCAACCGAAGCCACTATCAGTATTGTTCTAGTTGAAGAGAGAGAGAAGAAAACCAAAAGAATCAGCAATGGACTATCTATTTCATGTCAGAGGAACTTTCATCATCAAAAAGAAATTACTCTGAAATTGAAAAAATGGCATACACAATCCTCTTGGCATCAAGAAAGCTTTGGCATTACTTCTAGAGCCACAAAATCAAGGTGCTAACATCAACCCTTTGTGGGATATCTTTCAAAACAAATAGTTCTTAGGTCGCATAGCAAAATGGGCCGCAGAGTTGGCAGAGTACGTGGTTTATTTTGTCCATAGGACTGCAATTAAATCACAAGTCCTCACAGACTTCGTTGCAGATTGGACACCTTGGGAAATCAAAGACATCACAAAAACAACTACAAATGAATGGACATCAAGTGCGATGGATCCTACAGATCCAAAGGATCAGCAGCTGCTGCGGTAATAATCTCCCCACAAGGAGCTAAGTACAAATATGTCATCAACTTAGACTTCAAAGAAACAACAAACAATGTGGCAGAATACGAAGCGTTACTGTTGGTGGTCGTTATAATCTATTTCGACCACCAACATTTCATGTTCCAAGGGTGATTTTATGCAAGATTCATACATTCTAATCAGTTCGATGAGTTGTGTACAAAGTTCATGCAGGGATACATGTCACGGTGCAAATACACACAAAACATGGAGTAGACAAGGGAGACCGAACCCTGGCCAATCGGCTAAGTCCCCTAGCCACCCGGCCAGTAGGACCAGGCCGCCCGGCCTGTGAGTCAGGCGGCACGGCCTCCCTCCACCTCTCATCACTAAGTATTAGCCACCAGGACTAAGTCCCAGGCCGCCCGGCCCACCTCCGAGGCTGCCCGGCCTGTGATTGTCTCCAAATGCGACCATCTTCGACCTGCATGCAAGAGATGATGTGTCAAACACAACTCCACGTTGGAATCCAAGAGATCATTACAAAACACCTAGGAAGGCCGCCAACTCACCGATCCAGCCCATGGATTGGTTAAGTCAGCAATCCATGGGAGTGTGATCCAATGGCTAAGGAAGAAACACAAGGCAAATCTGATGACACATGCAAAACCACACCGTTTTAACTGTCAACCGCCTTACCCAAGTGACCAGGAGCGTCAGATGGACTAAGTCGATGGATCCAAAGGCCGCTCGGCCTTGTACCAAGCCACCCGGCCTACAAGCCAGGTCGCCCAGCCATGTGGAGGCCGCTCGGCCTGCCACCTATCCATTAGCCACCTGACTTAACCTCCAAAACCAACCTTAGGACACTATAAATACCCCCAAGGTGTTCACTTGTAAGTGTGGTGGCTTGATAGTGATGTAGTGGTAGAGTAGCACTTAAGAGTGTGAAGTGTATAGTGTTGGAGAAGTGAAGTTATCACATATCTTGTAGAGAGAGTTCCTCTTGTATCAAGGAGAGTAGAGAGGTGAAGAGTGAGGGAGTGGGATTTCTCTTGCCCCTATACTTGTATCCTCAGAGGAAGGATATTCGATTCCAGGATTGAGTAAAGCTCATTGTCCTCTACCTCTGTTATTTCATTCTTACTTTACTTTCATACTTAGTCGTATACTTGTCTGTTTACGGGAATCTTGTGCATGCTTATAGTGTGGGCTATATAGTATTGCTTGCTTTTCTGGCTCATTACCAGTTTAGTAGTGAACTCATCAAGTAGGCACGACGGTGTTGTACTTAGAGTTTACCTTGGTTGGTTGGCTATCCCCCGCAGCTCTGGTTGGTAGACACACTAGGTGACAGCTTTTGTGTTCTCAGTATTCTAATCCCATACATTCGGATAGACTCGCTGATGATATAGCTGAATCCTCTAGTACCCGCCTTTCTCGGTTGGGTAATCAGCACTCTGGTGCCTGGTAGTGGTACTACAGCTTTGGTGTCTATGTTTACATGCCAAGTATATCTCTTTGCATGCTTAGTATAGTAAGGTGGTCTAACATCTGTTGAGAACCTGCTTCTCTGTCTTTATCCTCTACATTGCTAGCTTCACTAGTTCGATAGGTTGTGTTGTGTGTTATCATACTCCTCATTCCTCGTGGATTTTGATACCCCAGAATACTCTTGGGTGAAAGGCTACAATGCGTTTTCCGTGCTCTTGCGGAGATATATCTAGTAGGCTAAGGAACGCCAACAAGCTTTTCTAACGGTAGCTATTTTAACACAGAACCAAGGTCGTCCTATCTCCTATTATACCACCACCACCATCATCATATCACCATACCACCCAATGGATCTCACGCCTATCTGCAAGTTATTTGCTCCATAGGGCGATTTTCTGGAGCCTCCACCACCATCCACACCCATCATCACAGATGGTTATCAGCTATGTCCCGGCTTGATAGCCATGGTTCGAATCAATCTTTTGTGGGATTAGAATCAGAGAGTCCCTACACACACCTCTGAGAATTCGAGCAGTTGTGCAGCTGTATCGCAATCTTGGGCATGCCTGCAGAAACAATGCGATGGTTGCTCTTCCCGTTTTCACTTATGGGAGCAGCAAAAACCTAGTATAGCAGAGTAGCTGGTGCAGTAGCGGGGAGTTGGGAAAGAGTCAAAATCAAGTTTTGTCTACATTTCTTCCCACAACATCGAGTCATTGACCTCCGATGTGAAGTTTTCAATTTCCAGCAAGGAAACAATGAGACGTTGGCAGTAGCCTGGTCTCGTTTCACCAGTCTGGTTGCATCTGGTCCAGACTTGGTGATACAAGAGTCCATGCTCTTGCAGCACTTCATCTGAGGCCTTTCACCTGGCACCGGACTATGTTTGGACTTAGCTTTGGGAGGATCGTTCTCTCACTTAATTGCCCCAGAAGGAGGAAAGTCCTTGATAAAATTCTTGAGGAATCTTCTGATGGCAGCAAGATCAAGAAACCATGCTCACATCCACAAGATCCACCTGAAACCAGCTACCACAAAGAAAATCAGAACACCCAAACACCAACTCCACTATCCCATCAAACTCTCAGGATTGAAGACATCCCTGAACCTAGAACGTCATAGGACACTAAGAGGGACAGTGCATCCGTGACAAATCCTCCATCGGTTCCGCCGTTCTCATTCGATGATGAACTGTTTGCAAACTTTGGCAATGCATCTCGGTTGCCCAAAGTGAGCCAATGCTTCAAAAGGACCTCTCAACTAGCATATCTCTTTCCAAATCAGATACATCAAATGAGAGAGGACCTACTCTAGCTTACAGCTGTAATAAATCGGGAATGGCTAGAAGAGAGACGACTTGACACGAAAATCATTAGGATTTACCCAGAACCAGCTCTAGTCCCTAGCCATGTATCCAGCATGCTCCCACAAGACATTCTCTATGACCCACGAGTCGGGGTGAACATCATTCCTAAATATGTTGTGGACACCTATTTCCCCACTCAACCACGATCAAAATCTGACATTCGCTTGAAGTGGAACAAGAATGAATCATTGGTAAATCATGGAGTTATTCGGGTCATACCAGTCACCTTGCGGGACAGGCAGATGTTCTTAGACTTCCACGTCTTCGACATACCCGAGGGGCCCATGTCATTCATATTGATTGGGCTCTCAATTGCTTCCCTCATCAAAGCAATCAATCCAGGGCAGCTGCAGCTTTAGTTTGGTAAAGAAGTGCTTGAGATTGGCATGAGTCTCTGCGGCCTGACCCCCCGAAAATTGAGCTTAAACAGCTATCGCCTGACCTAAAGTACGCCTTCCTCAACAGGAATCCGGACACACCGGTGATCATCAGTGATAAGCTGACCGAGAATGAAAGCCGGCGATTGATCTCAGTCTTGGAAAAGTATAGATCAGTGCTTGGGTACTCACTCCAAGATTTGAAGGGAATCAGTCCAAACCTGTGCACACATCGCATCCCCATGGAGACCGAACATCGGCCTACAAGGGAACCACAACAAAGACTCAGCAATGCGATGAGAGAGGTAGTCAAGAAGGAGGTGATCAAACTCCTACATGTGGGTATCATCTACCCCATACAAGATAGTGAATGGGTCAATACAGTCCAAGTCGTACCAAAGAAGGGAGGGATGACAGTCGTCAAGAACCAAAATAATGAGTTAATCCCTCAGCGTACTGTCACCGGATGGCGGATGTGCATTGATTACAGAAAACTCAACTCTGCCACCCAAAAGGATCATTTCCCTCTTCCCTTCATTGATGAGATGCTCAAAAGACTGACCAACCACTCCTTCTGCTATCTCGATGGCTACTCCGGTTATCACCAGATCCCCATTCACCCGGATGACCAAAGTAAGACCACATTTACCTATCCCTACGGCACTTTCGCTTATCGTTGGATGTCATTTGGGCTATGTAATGCTCTAGCATCGTTCCAATGATGTATGATGGCCATATTCTCTTACCTGATCGAGAACATAATGGAAGTCTTCATGGATGACTTCTCAGTCTATGGCAAGACCTTTGACGGATGTCTAGAGAATTTGGAAAAGGTTCTCCAGAGATACAAAGAAGTTGACATTGTCCTAAACTGGGAGAAATGTCACTTTATGGTCAGAGAAGGGATTGTGCTAGGACACAGAGTATCAGAAAGAGGAATAGAGGTAGACCGTGCCAAGATTGAAGTCATTGAGTAGCTACCACCCCCATCAAACATCAAGGCACTCCGAAGCTTCCTTGGTCACGCAGGCTTTTATAGGAGGTTTATCGAAAACTTCTCCTTCATAGCCCAGCCACTGACCAATCTGCTAGCCAAGGATACACCCTTCGCGTTCGATGAAGCATGCCTAGAAGCCTTTCATACACACAAGAAGGCTCTCATCACAACACCCATCATTCAACCACCAGACTGGAATGCTCCTTTTGAAATCATGTGCAATGCCAGCGATTATGTTGTAGGAGCAGTCCTAGGCCAGAGCAAGGATAGAAAACATCATACCATATCCTACGCAAGCAAGATGCTTACTAGCCCGCAACTGAATTACTCCACCACCGAGAAGGAACTTCTAGCCATTGTCTTTGCCATTGACAAATTTAGATCATATTGGGTTGGAGCAAAAGTCATCATATACACAAACCATGCAGCTCTCAAATATCTCCTCATCAAGAAAGATGCAAAGCCATGACTGATACGGTGGGTCCTATTACTCCAAGAATTTGACATAGAGATTAGAGACAAGAAAGGATTTGAAAATTCAATTGCAGATCACCTCTCACGAACGCAATTCGAAGAAACATCGTCCTTGCCCATTGATAATTACATGAGAAATGACACCCTCCTAAAGGTTACATCATCCCAACCATGGTACGTAGATCTGGTCAATTACTTGGTCACTGGATATGTACCTGAAGGAGTTGATAAGAGGAAATTGATCCATGACAGCTGATTCTATCTCTGGGACAACCCCTACCTATACGAACTCTGCGCAGACGGACTCATGTGTCGCTGCATTCCCGCTTGTAAAGTCCCCCAAATCCTTGATAGATGCCACTCATCTTCCTATGGAGGTCACTATGGAGCCTAATGCAAAAATTTGGCAAAGTGGATTCTGCTGGCCAAATATGTACGATGATGCCAAAGAGTTCATGCGTAGATGTCCGAGGTGCCAACGCGAAGGAAACATTAACCCAAGGGATGCCATGCCACTCACCAGCAATCTTTAACTCGACATATTTGATTTGTGGGGCATAGACTTCATGGAGCCCTTATGTAAGTGTGGAGACAAAGAGTACATCCTGATCGCATTGGACTACATATCAAGATGGGTAGTGGCATTGCCGTGTTCCACGGTAGATTTGAGGCATTCGATCAGAATGTTCTACGACACCATCTTTCCTCGATTTGGTATGCCAAGGGTCATCATCAGTGATGGAGGACCTCACATCATAGATAAAAGATTCAAGAGGTGCCTCGCAGAACTCAGTGTGGATCACCGTGTTGCCACTCCATATCACCCGCAGACAAGTGGCCATGCTGAGACATCAAACAAGCAGATCAAGAAGATCCTACAGAAAACTATCGAAGCTATGTGAAAAGACTGCTACCCAACGCTCTCTGGGCATACCGCACAGCATATAAAACTCCCATTGGTATGACACCATATCAAATGGTATATGGCAAGACTTGTCATCTGCCAGTAGAACTTGAGTTCAAGTCTCACTAGGCGATAAGGAACTGGAACATGGATCTCCAAGCTTCAGGAGTTCAACGTTAGATTCAACTCACTAAATTGGAGGAATTGAGGAAGATGGCCTACCACAGAGCTAAGCTTTACAAGGAGCGAACAAAAAGATGGCACGACAAGCGTATTAATATCAAAACATTCAAACCAGGCGACAAGGTACTATTATTTAATTCTCGCGTTCATTTGTTTGGTCATGGTAAGCTTAGAAGTAAGTGGGAAGGACCCTTTTTGGTCCTTGATGCCACCGATCACGGTGCCATCACCCTCCAGGACGATGACAGGAGGATCTTTAAAGCGAATGGACAACGCTTAAAAGTCTTCCTAGAGCCCGAAATGCCCTAGCTCAAAGAAGTGGACGTCTACGAACGGGAAGAAAAGGCATGATCACACAGCCACGGTCTAGCTTCAACTTAAAACGAAGCCATGTACACTACAATGCTCCTCACTTTTCTATCGTACCTCACCTTTTGCTTCCACTTCACCAAAATCTCAACAAAAATTCCGACACAACATGATGGAAAAGGGTTTTCATGCACCTAGAAGGGCAAAACCGACCCCTGGTCTGCCAAACCAGAGTCAGCGAGGTAGGTCCAGGCCGCTTGGCCCCCTAGTGAAGCTTCCCGGCCCAAGGCTTGGCCACCTAGCTTCCCACCTTGGCGCCCAACTGACTCCCTTCAAAAAATTTTGAAGTGGAGTTGATCCTTAAGCCGCCGCACTTGTTGAGTGGATGAGATCACACCGCTACCTCCTTAAACATGAGAGTTTCCTTCCTTCGGGTCACTCTCACCACTCCCATCTCATCTCCCTATGAAAACCTAAGTCATACCCTCCAACAACACTCCATCCAAGAGCCTTGCCCTCACATCCGGCACCACAACGACGTACTCACCGGTGTCTGAAGACGTTATCCCAATCACGGACGACACAGTGGTGCTTGACATCACCTCACTAGCCGCTCGGCCACCCCCTCAGGCTACCCAGCCTCAGGGCGGGCCGCCCGGCCTGGAGCGAGGCCGCCCGGCCTCACCTGCGCACTCCCGCAGTGCGGGGAGGCCTGCACATGGTCTATATCCTACACCCACCATCGCCAAGAAGGTGTTTCGGGTAGATTCCCCTCAGCCTAAGATCGACAAGATCTGCCCCAAGGTGCCGGTGCGAAAGCTCTTCTTGGATGATTCCGTGAAGGACAATGGAGCACCCAAGAGCCTGGGGTCACCGGCCTACACCGTCCGGGGAGGAGTCACTCCCTCCAGAAAGTGGGGGAAGGTGCTTGTCCCAAGGCACATGGAGGATGTCCTCCGGGGGGATGCATCCATTGATGAATCCATTGAATCAACTCCCCCTCGAAGGACCGTCAAGAGGATCTCCAAGCCCCCTCCTATGCGAACTCCTCCTGGCCAATTTGAAGATTGAGTGGAGGAGAAGGAGGAGGAAGAGACCATCGAGTCCCTTAAGTTGGAGATAAAAGCGCTCAAGCATGCACTCATTAGGCTTGAAGAGCGCTACCCGGAAGGCGAGCTTTGGAAGTGGGAGATCAACGACAAGTTAGAAACCCTTAGGAAGGGCTTCTCTTCCAACTTCTGCCGCCTTGCTGAAGCCACGGGGCACCCGGAAGCCTATGATCCACCCATGCCATAGATGCCCCAGGCTTCATAATAATTTTAGTATAGGCGCCCTTTTATTTCTTAGTGCTTAGTGTTTTATTTCATTTCTTTCTTTGTATGAACAGCGCCTATGTCTATCTTTGTTTTAGTTTTTTTTGCTTCCATCATCGATGCTTAGATCAATAAAGTTTTGTTTACCTTTACTTTGAGTTCAAGTGTGGGGAGATGGCACTTGGCCACCTCTGTTTCCTGTCACTAACCCTGCAAAAACGAACGAGAAACACGATGTACAGGGTACCATCGCGCTACTCACCAAAACTTGGGACAATCCAAGTCGAACCCTGGCCGCCCGGCCTCAGCCCCTAGCCGCCTAGCCTGGCTCTAGCCGCTCGGCCTGGCACCCTGGCCGCTCGGCCCGTCACACTCACGAAAAACGTACCGCACGCAAAAACATATGTCCTAGAGCACTTCTCCACACAATTGGACGGTGCAAAGGTCAAAAAGCACACTACAGAGGCCCCCAGCCCTTGACCTAGCCGCCCAGCCTAGCCCCCTGGTCGCCTGGCCTGGCAGGACATGGCTGGCCCATCCTCACTTCACCTTGCACCATAGAACTAGGTATTATTGCCAATATTTCAAGTATGTTTCATGGCATTTCACTCTATACATGAAACTTATATAAAAATCTGCTCTACATGATCAAATCTTCAACTTGTGTCTATGCTTGTACAAACTTTACTCCCTATGTTGAAGTAAAATTGCCCATGGATACCTTCTGATTAGGGACCCACTCTAATTTAAGATGTTGATTCATGAGTGTTGGCATTTCTTAGCTTACTGAAATAAATCCGCAAGCGCATGGAAACACATTGTAGCTTTTCACCCAAGAGTATTCCAGTGTATCGAAATCCACGAGGAACAAGGGGTAACTCAACGTAAAACAAATAGAACCAAACAGTGAAACCAGCAATTGTAAAGATAATTAACAAAGCAGAGGATCACTCCTTTAGATAAAACAACTTAACTTTACTAAACAAACTAGTACTCTACTTAACAGGTTTACTTGGACACTGAGGCTATAGAACCACTTCCGGGCACCAGAGTGCAAATAACCCAGATGAGAAAGGTGGGCGCTACAGAACTTAGCTATGCGTCGATGACATCTTATCCGAACGACGGGGTTGGACTACACAGGACACACACCCGCTGTCACCAGGTGGGACTACGAACCAAAACTGCGTGGGACAAGACACCTCCCAAGGCTAACTCTAGTCTAGACACCACGTCTACACAACCGAGTTTACTACTACACTGGTTCAAAGCCAGAGAGCAAGCACAACTGTATAGCTAAACTACACAGAGCACACTTGGCACCCGTAAACTACTAAGCAGGGACTAAGTATGTCAGTAAAGTAAGTATGAAATAAATACAATTGAGGAGGAAGGAACTTTACTGTATCCTGGAAATAGAGTAATATTTCGTCTAAGAATAAGAGCTCAGGAATAGAATACCAAAGAGAAATCTGACTCCTTCACTCCACAACTCACTACTCACTCTTGATACAATTGGCTCTCTCTACAATGCCAAGGGTGGCCTCACTACTATACTATACCCTACACTCAACTACGCAACCGCACTTGTATTCTATTGATCCACCACACCTTGCAAGTGACGTCCTAGGGGTATTTATAGCATTGGAGGCTGAGGGGGGTACTTGTTGGAGTATGAAGTCGGTAGTAGGGTAGGTCAGTGGCCGAGCAGCCACTGTGCATGGCCGGGCAGCCATGAAGGGTGGTCGGTTGGCCACTCGATTAACCGACATTGTTGATCCAATGGTTGATATGCACTCCCTGAGTCAGTTGGCAGTTGAAGTAGTTGATGCACGTGCAATTTGGAGTTGGTGCATTGCCGGGCGGCCATCCCATGGATTGCTGACATCATCAATCTTGTGTATGATGGCCTTCCGATGCTTGGATGCATTGGATTCTTGATCCAACGGTTGCATTTGACATGCTCCTCTGCCTACCAGCCTTCCCATGCTTCCTTGCCACTATTTTGTACATTCCTTTATTATTATGGATGTGACATGCTCCTGCACTCAACTTTTGTACACAACTCGTAGAACCGGTTAGTAATGCATGAAATCCTGATAAATTATGCCCTCAAACATGAAATGTTAGTGGTTGAGATGGGTTTTATCGACCGCCAACACCCCCCCCCCCACACACACACACACTTAAACCTTTGCTCGTCCTCGAGCAAAGAGTAGAATTAACCATAAGTGGGAAAGGCACAACATCAACATTCACTATAGCAAGCACGAGGTTATTTCTGACTATTTCATCTTGCCCCAGAATTTCTAGAGTGTCTACACTTGGGTTTTGGATTGTTGAAACATGGAACAAGAATATTAGAGTTAACTTCAGGTTCCCACACCACATGAGTAAAGGGGTTTTCAGGATTTTCAAAAGCAGGGTGTTCCAACTTTTCTGATCTCGAGAACCAACTCTCGGTTGCTCAAAGGACGGAGTGTCCTTGCTGAAGAATCTTGTATTCCTCGCATCTTAAACAACCAAGGCTTTTTGCGGAGCTAAGGTGGTTTGGAGAATGAAGCCTTCCCGTCATGTCTATGTTGTTAAATCAAATCAAGTGTCAAGAAAGAATTCATAATCAAGTGAGATTTGGCCAAGTGCAAGTGCAGTGTAGGGATCTTGTCGCCTTGAAGGTGCTTGATATGAATCCCATGTTTGATTAAAGGGCATGGAATCCTTTACTTTTCTCTTTCTCATTTTTTTTCTTTCTTTCTCATACTTTTCTTTCATAATTTTTTTCTTTTTCTTTTTTTTGAACTTCCATGCCTCTCTTTCTTTTCAAACGGAAACTGCATGGGATCATGAACATTTCATTGCACACCTTTTTGAGAGACTTATTTCATGGAATGTGCATGTGAAGGCCAAAAATCTCAATGATTTGAACTCTTACAATGGCACAAAATTTGATAGGACTCAAAACAATCAAGGAAGCAAAATTGTATGAGCTTTATTTTCATATGTGGCACTAGTAGGACAAAAGATAGGATCTTGAGATCATCCAAGATAGAGCCCTCATTTTATTTTGCAAATAAAATTGTTTCTCATGTGGGAGGTTCATTTAGTTTCCTCTAATTATCTTATCTCACATGAATCAACAAACTAAACTTAAGTGGGTCCCTAATTATGATAGTATCCTAAGGCAAGATTACTCTAGTATGGGAAATAAAATGGTGCAAGCACAAGTAAAATGTGACATTATGAACATGTAGAGCATGATTTGATCAGGTTCATGTGTAAAGCGCAAAGAAATGGAGGTGCATGAATTTGAACAACTATACATGACCTCCTAGTACGGGTTCGATGTGTTGATGGGCCATCCAGCCCAACACCATGGCCGAGCGTCTAGCCTGGTGGCCGGGCGTCCACACTTTTTTGTGTGTTCGACCCGTGCACTGGTTTGTTTTATTGAGTAAGCCTTGGGGAGACGTGGCAGGTCTGCGCGACGTGTTTTTGTGAAAAATGATGGCCGGGCAGCCACTATGCACGGTCGAGCGGCTACTAGTTTTCACTCAACTCCCCTAAAAGTTTCTGAGTAGGGTGTTTGTACCCTATACATCATGTTTTGATCATGGTTCCTACAGGGTTAGTGATAGAAGGTCGAATGGCTTTGCCCATTCTTCCCAAACTCATTATTTAATAAAACAAAATTATCCTAACTTTATAGAAGGAAATAAAAGCAAGGCGCTTATTACATGGGTGAATGAATGAGTTCAATAAAACCAAACCTAAGCATTAAATGGACTAAAAATAAATGCGCCTAAGATAACTAGAAGCATAGGCGTCTATGGCTGTGGTGGGTCATAAAGCTCGGGACGTCCCATGGTTTCTGCGAGGCGGTGAACTTTGGCGGACATCCCCTTCCTAAAGACATCGAATTTATCATTAATGTCCATCTACCACAATTCGCCTTCTGCGCAGCACTCCTCTAGGTTTTGCAGCTTTGCCCTAAGCGCTACGTTTTCCTCCCTAAGAGAGGCCACCATGTCTTCTTCATTGGATGAATCTTCAAAATGCCCTGGTGGTCCCTTAATTGGAGGTGCGGGAGCTACCCTGTGCACCGTCCTTCGTGGTGGAGTGGAGTTGATGGACTCATCTATAGAGGCATCCGGGATCACCACCCTAGGGATGAACACCTTCGCATACCCACCCGTAGGAGTTTTCATCCCACGGAATGTATGAGTGGATGGACTAGGAAAAACTGGTTCCCTAGATGGACCAGCGGCCTCCTCCTAGAACAGGCTCTTCACGCACTTCAATGGAGCAAGGACCCCTGAGGTGGGTCGAGGAGATTGGCAAGCCACCTTCTTAGGCAATCTTCCTCGAAGGGGACAGACCGCGTGGGGTCCTGTGCACACTGTGGGAGCGCCGAGGGGAGTCCGAGCGACCATCGCGGGTGGCCAGCCAACCACGTGGGGAGGCTCCCATGGCTGGGCGGCTATCACCTTGTGGCCGGGCGGCCATCCCCATTGGCTGGGCGGCCATGGGGACTGAGCCCCGTCAGCCAGGGCAATCTCCTGACAAAGTCTCTAAGGGCTCTCCTCCCTCAGGATGGACTGAAGGGGTCGTGGTGAACCCTCAGACGCCGGAGTGTAGGTGACGGTGGTGTCCGAGGTGAGGGAGATGATGGCCTTGCCATTGTTGTGTGGAAAACGGGGTGCCATGGTGGATGTGGGAATGAGAGGAGTGTAGATGGGAAAGGAAGAAGAAGAGCTTCTCCTTAAATCGTCGAACCACTTGATCTCATCCACTCAACAGAACCACAAAAGAAGAGAAAAATGCTCCAAAACCCAAAAATTGAATTTTGGGTGGCCAGGGTGGCCATGGGATGTGGTCGGGCGACCACACCCTGGGTCGGGCGACCTTGCTTGAGGGTTGAGCGGCCATGCCCTAGGTCGGGCGGCCATACCAAGGGCCGAGTGGCCATGCCCAATGGGCCAGCTGACTATGCCACTTTTGGTTGGACGTACCAAAAGTTGGGAATGCCCTTTTTGTTGTGCTTAAAGCCCAAAATAGTAGGTGGAATGTTGGTTCTATTGAGATTTTCAGCAAAAGGTGAGATTAGATGGAATTTTAAGGGAGAAAAGTAGTAGTGTACATGGCTTCTTTTAAGGTTTGAGCTCGACCGTGGATGTGTGATCAAACTACCTCGTGTAGCTCGAAGACATCCATTTCTTCAAGCGGCGGCATTTCGGGCTCAAGAAAGATTTTAAGGCAGTTGCCCAATCGCCTTGAAAACCCTTCCATCATCATCATGGAGGGTGACGGCGCCATGATCGACAGCATCAAGAACTGTAAAAGGTCCTTCCCACTTACTTCTAAGCTTCGCATGACCAAATAAACGAACACGGGAGTTAAAGAGTAGTACCTTATCTCCCAGATTTAAATGTTTTGATCTTGATCTGCTTATCGTGCCATCTTTTGGTGCGCTCCTTGTATAGCTTGGCACTGTGGTATGCCTTCTCCCTCCATTCCTCCAATTCAGCTAGTTGTATCTGTCATCTTACGCCTGCTGACTGGAGATCCATGTTCCACCTCTTCACCGCCCACTGAGATTTAAATTCGAGTTCCACTGGAAGATGACAAGTCTTGCCATACACCATTTGATATGGTGTCATGCCAATGGGAGTCTTATATGCTGTGCGATATGCCTAGAGAGCATCGGGTAGCTTGGATACCCATTCTTTTCCCATAGGTTTGACCATCTTTTGCAATATGTTCTTGATTTGTTTGTTTGACGTCTTAGCTTGGCCACTTGTCTATGGATGGTAAGGGGTGGCGACACGGTGGTCCACACCGAGGTTGGTGAGACACTTCCTGAAGCGCTTGTTAATGTACTGTGTGCCTCCATCACTAATGATGACCCGTGGTACTCTAAAGCGAGGAAAGATGGTCTCCCAGAACATCTTGATGTAGTGTCTTGAGTCCGCTGCGGGACATGGTATTGCTTCTACCCATTTTGACACATAATCCACTGCGACGAGAATGTACTCCTTGTCTCCATTCTTGGGAAAAGGTCCCATGAAATATATGCCCCACACATCAAATATGTTGATTTGAAGATTGCTCGTGAGTGGCATAGCATCTCTTGGATTTATATTTCCTTTGTGCTGGCACCTTGGACACCGTCGCACAAACTCTTTTGCATTCTCATACATAGTGGGCTAGTAAAACCCACTCTGCTAGATTTTCGTGTGAGTCCGATAAGCCCCATAGTGACCTCCATAAGAGGATGCATGACATCTATCAAGGACTTGCGATGCTTCACAAGCTGGAATGCAGCGACGTAGGAGTCCCTCTGCGCAGAGTTTGTATAGGTAGGGGTCATCCCAGAGATAGAATCGGCTATCGTGGGCCAATTTCCTATCTGCTCCTTCAGGGACGTAGCCAACAACTATGTAATTCACCAGATTTGCATACCATGGTTGGGCTATTGTCACCTTTAAGAGCTGATCATCTCTCATGTAGTCATCGATCGGCAATGGCAATGTTTCCTCAAATTTCATTCGTGAGAGGTGATCTGCAACTGAATTTTCTACTCCCTTTTTATCCCTGATCTCTATGTCAAACTCTTGGAATAATAGTACCCACCGAATTAGGCGTGGCTTCGCATCTTTCTTGGTAAGGAGGTATTTGAGAGCTGCATGATCTATGTAGATGATGACTTTTGATCCTACCAAGTATGATCTGAATTTGTCAATTGCAAAGACTGCTGCTAGTAGTTCTTTCTCAGTGGTGAAGTAGTTCAGCTGCGGGCCAGTTAACATTTTGCTCGCATAAGATATGGCATGATGCTTTGTGTCATTGGTTTGGCCCAGTACTGCTCCAACAGCGAAGTCGCTTACATCACACATAATCTTGAATGGTTTGTTCCAATCGGGCGGTTGAATGATGGGTGCTGTGACTAGTGCTCTCTTGAGCTTGTGAAAAGCTTCAAGACAATCCCCGTCAAACACAAAGGGAGCATCCTTGGCTAGCAGGTTGGTCAGAGGCCGGGCTATGTGGGAGAAATTTTTGATTAATCTCCTGTAGAACCCAGCATGGCCTAAGAAGCTTCGGATGGCCTTAATGTTTGTAGGCGGAGGTATTTGTTCAATGACCTCGACCTTTGTATGATCTACCTCTATTCCTCTTTCTGAGATTTTGTGGCCTAGCACAATTCCTTCTCTGACAATGAAATGACATTTCTTCCTAGTTTAGGACAAGGTCGACTTCTTTGCATCTCTGGAGGACTTTTTCAAGGTTCTCCAGACATTCATCAAAGCTCTTGCCATAAAATGAAAAATCATCCATGAAGACATCCATGATATTCTCAATGAAATCAAAGAAGATTGCCATCATCCACCGCTGGAATGATGCTAGAGCATTGCACAGCCCGAACGACATTCGCCGATAGGCGAAAGTTCCGTAAGGGCATGTGAACATGGTCTTACTCTAGTCCTCCGGTTGAATTGGAATCTAGTGGTAGCCAGAGTAGCCATCGAGGTAACAGAAGAAAGAGTGATTTGCCAGCCTCTCTAGCATTTCGTCAATGAAGGGAAGAGGGAAATGGTCCTTCCTGGTGGCGGAGTTGAGTTTTCTATAGTCAATGCACATCCTCCAACCGGTGACAGTTCTCTGTGGGATTAGTTCATTGTCCTGATTCTTGACAACTGTCACCCCTCCCTTCTTAGGTACAACTTGTAAGGGGCTGACCCATTCACTATCTTGCACGGGGTAGATGATACCCGCTTGTAGCAATTTGAACACTTCCTTTTTAACTACTTATCTCATCGCATTGTTGAGTCATCTATGAGGTTCCCTTGTGGGTTTGTGGTCAACCTCCATAGGAATGCGATGGGTGCACAGGTTGGGACTGATTCCCTTCAGATCTTGGAGTGAGTATCCAAGCACAGTTCTATACTTCTCCAGAATTGAAAGTAGTCACTAGTCTCTCACTCTCTGTCAGGTTATTGCTGATGATTACCAATGTGTCCTCTTTTCCGTGGAGGAAGGCATACATCAAGCCAGGCAATAGTTGCTTCAACTCTATTTTTGGAGCTTCGGGCCACAATGATTCACCAAGTTCTTCGAATTCAAGTGGCTCGTCTACCGCACTGAAGTCACTAAGAGCCTCTTCCTCTAGGCTATTGTGTTGACCCATTTCCTCAAGTGAAAGGCTCATCACTTCTTCTAACGGGTCAACCTCTGGCTTGGCTTCTGCTTGGTGTTAAGTGAACTGTCAATGTTGACATCAATTTGCTCATTGCCAAGCTGAAGTTACAATCTCCCTCTATATATATCTGAGTTGGTGAGGGCGGCGATTGGGATCCCAACCACAATCAACGGTGTGGATCCCTTGGGGATGTCAAAGACGTGGAAGTCCAAGAACACCTAAGTATCCCACAAGGTTGTTTGAATCACTCGGAGCACACCATCGCACTTAAATATCTACCATCTGCCCATTATAGACGGATGGCCGATCTTGAGAGTGGCTATGCGGGATAATATATGTCCATCATATACTTGGGGATTTTGTTCACTCCTATTCTTGGGTTGTATATGATGTCTTGGGGTTGAAGCCTTGATACTTGACCAAGGATAATGCTGGGGTCTAGATAGAATTTGATTGCTCTTGTGTCCAGATGTCTCTCCTCTAGCCATTCCCGATTGATTGCTGCAGAAAGCTAGAGCAGGTCCTCCTTCATGTATTCTCTGTGGTAGGGTGGTGTGTATACTGGTTTGGAGGCCCTGATGAAGCGTCGGTCTTGTTTAGGCAACCGAGAGGCATTGCCAAACTACATGAAGATTTCGTCCTCAAAGGAGAATGGGGGTGCCAATGGAGGAATCGTTAAGGCTAAACTGACCCTATCAGTTTGCCGTGGCAATGGTTCTAGGATTTCTTCAATTCGGGGAGGAGATGGTGGAGAGAGATGATGTTGGATTTGTCACTCTTCATTAGCAATTTGCCCATGAGGCTTCTGCAGAGGCTGTTCTTCTAATGTGGCGAGGTCAGAAACCTTCTCAAGGATTTTATCAAGAATTTTTCTACCCTCGCATGCCTTTAAGTGTGAGAACGACCCTCCCGAGGCTAAGTCAAGGCAAAGATCAGCACTAGGTGAGAGACCTCGGATGAAGTGCTACATCAACATTATCACTAGGAATAGCCAAGTCTGGTCCTAAGGAGACTAGATGGTTGAAGCATGCCTAAGCTGCCCCTAAGGATTCTCTTTCCCTTTGTCGAAACAAAAGGACTTCACAACGAAGATCGACAACCTTGTTTGGTGGAAAGAAGCGCAGACAAAAACTTAATTTCAATGCCTCCCAACTCCCTTCTACTTTACCAACTGTCTGATTGCACCAGATTTTTGCCTCCCCCGTTAGTGAAAACAGAAAAAGCAACCATCGTAGTGTTTCACTGGACATTCCCGAGATGACCAAACAGCTGCACAACTGCTCAAACTCCAGGAGGTGTGAGTAGGGGCATTCAAATTCGAGTCCTCCGAATGATTGATCCCGAACCATGGCTATCAAGCCGGGATGTAGTTGATAGCCATCTGTGGTGATGGGTGTGGATGATGGTGGAGGCTCCAAATAATCGCCCTTTGGAGCGACGAGTTGATAGATAGGCTTGGAATCCATGTGGTGGATGATATGTGGTATTTGGTGGGGATATATGTGGTGGTTGTGTATGGTGTGAGTATGGACGTCCCAGGTTCTAGTTGAATTAGCTACCGTTCGCCGGCAATGGCGCCAGAAAAGCTTGTTGGCATTTCTTAGCCTACTAAAATAAATCCGCAAGCGCACGGAAACACGTTGTAGCTTTTCACCCAAGAGTACTCCAGGGTATCGAAATCCACGAGGAACAAGGGGTAACTCAACGTAAAACAAATAGAACCAAACAGTGAAACCAGCAATTGTAAAGATAATTAACAAAGCAGAGGATCACTACTTTAGATAAAACAACTTAACTTTACTAAACAAACTAGTACTCTACTTAACTAGGTTTACTTGGACACTGAGGCTATAGAACCACTTCCGGGCACCAGAGTGCTGATAACCCAGACGAGAAAGGCGGGCGCTACAGGACTCAACTATGCGTCGATGACAACTTATCTGAACGACAGGGTTGGACTACAAAGGACACACACCCACTGTCACCAGGTGGGACTACCAAGCAAAACTGTGTGGGACAAGACACCTTCCATGGCTAACTCTAGTCTAGAGAGCACGTCTACACAACCGAGTTTACTACTACACTGGTTCGAAGCCAGAGAGCAAGCACAACTGTATAGCTAAACTACACAGAGCACACTTGGCA
This sequence comes from Paspalum vaginatum, assembly GCA_030272315.1. Taxonomy (NCBI): domain Eukaryota; kingdom Viridiplantae; phylum Streptophyta; class Magnoliopsida; order Poales; family Poaceae; genus Paspalum; species Paspalum vaginatum. The sequence goes on along the minus strand of CM059017.1, from coordinate 35,671,972 downwards.
CCCGTAAACTATGAAGCAGGCACTAAGTATGTAAGTAAAGTAAGTATAAAATAAATAAAGCAGAGGAGCACGGAACTTTACGGTATCCTGGAAATAGAGTAATATTTCCTCTGAGAATAAGAGCTCAGGAATAGAATACCAAAGAGAAATCTGACTCCTTCACTCTACAACTCACTACTCACTCTTGATATAGTTGGCTCTCTCAACAGTGCCAAGGGTGGCCTCACTACTATACTCTACACTCAACTACACAACCACACTTGTATTTTATTGATCCTCCACACCTTGCAAGTGACCTCCCGGGGGGTATTTATAGCATTGGAGGTTAAGGGTGGTACTTGTAGGTGTATGAGGTCGGTAGTGGGGTAGGTCGGCGGCCAAGCAACCACTGTGCATGGCCGGGCGGCCATGAAGGGTGGTCGGGCGGCCACTCGATTAACCGACATTGTTGATCCAATGGTTCATACGCACTCCCTGAGTCAGTTGGCCGTTGTAGTAGTTGATGCATGTGCAATTTGGAGTCGGTGCATGGCTGGGCGGCCACTCCCATTAGCCGGGTGGCCATTCCCTGGATTGCTGATATCATCAATCTTGTGTATGATGGCCTTCTGATGCTTGGATGCATTGGATTCTCGATCCAACGGTTGCATTTGACTTGATTTGTGTTTCCTTGCATGCAGGTTGAAGGACGAATCTGTGACATGGTCGGGCGGCCATGTGTCATGGTCGGGCAGCCACGTCACTTGGGCTGGACTAAGCTGGGGGCTGCCTAGGCTCCTCTGGTGGTCGGGCGGCCATAAGGGGTGGCCTGCCAGCCATGGGGTATGGCCGAGCGGCCTTGCTCCTCTACCTAGCAGCCTTCCCATGCTTCCTTGCCTCTATTTTGTACATTCCTTCTTTCTGTTGGACGTGACATGCTCCTGCACTCAACTTTTGTACACAACTCCTGGAACCGGTTAGTAATGCATGAAATCTTGATAAATTATGCCCTCAGACATGAAATGTTGGTGGTCGAAATGGGTTTTATCGACCGCCAACAATGAGATATGAGTTACATGGATACATAACAGCAGCTTCCCACTTTGGCAAAGAGCTTCGTTTTGCTAAAATATTAAAAATGTGCTCTACTCCAATGTTCTCAAGACACATGTCCTACCAGTGCCGCAAGTAAAAATTCTTATGCATCAAAGACTTCTTTGAATGTTTTGAACATTGTCAAATTTTGTGCCATCAAATGAGTTAGAATCATTCAAGGTTTTTGGCTATCACGTACACGTTCATACCACAAAGTTCGAGCAAGCTGTGCTATGCAAACATCCCAATTACCCCTCATCATTCATGCAAAAAGAGAGGAAAAGAGGCATAGAAATGAAAAAAAAAGTGAGAAAGAAAAGAAGAAAAATACCGTGCCCTCTCTCGCATGAAAAAGGGGAATACAAAAGCACACTTGCCAATAACTTTCCGCTACACATGCACATAGCCAAAACCCCTGAGTTGATTCATACTCTTTGTTTTGACATTTACATTGGCTTGGTGATACAAACATGATGAGATGGTCTCATGTTCTTTCCAGCTCCACCAAACTTAGATTAAGAGGAAACGAAACACAAGGATTCTCATCCTTTAAGTGATTGAGAGGTGATCTTGAGAACAAATGAATGAGCACCATCCTTTTTGAAAATAAAAAAAACCTCTTTTGCTCATAGTTGGGAGAAAACTGCTGTGACACCTGTAACTTGTTCTTAGTCTCGACATCCCAAAATCAGAGCGTAGCCACCATTGAAATCCTAGGGTAAGATGAACCAACTTGGCAGTAACCTTTGTGCTTGCTAAGACTATGGTTGCTATATGCCCTCTATACCATGCTTAACTCTCGTTTGCTCGAGGACGAGCAAAAATCTAAGTGTGGGGGGGGGTGTTGGCGGTCGTTATAACCTATTTCGACCACCAACATTTCATGTTCCAAGGGCGATTTTTATGCAAGATTCATACATTCTAATCAGTTCAACGAGTTGTGTACAAAGTTCATGCAGGAATACATGTCACGGTGCAAATACACAGAAAACATGGTGAAACAAGGTGCAACAATGGAGGAGTAGACAAGGGAGACCGAACCCTAGCCAACCGGCTAAGTCCCCTGGCTGCCCGGCCAGTAGGACCAGGCCGCCCTCCACCTCTCAGCACTAAGTATTAGCCACCAGGACTAAGTCCCAGGCCACTCGGCCCACCACCGAGGCCGCTCGGCCTGTGATTGGCTCCAAATGCGACCATCTTCGACCTGCATGCAAGAGATGATGTGTCAAACACAACTCCACGTTAGAATCTAAGAGATCATTGGAAAACACCTCAGAAGGCCGCCACCTCTCCAATCCAGCCCACGGATTGGTTAAGTCAGCAATCCAGGGGAGTGTGATCCAATGGCTAAGGAAGAAACACAAGGCAAATCCGATGACACATGCAAAAGCACACCATTTTAACTGTCAATTGCCTTACCCGAGTGACCAAGAGCGTCAGATGGACTAAGTCGGTGGATCCAAGTGTCACCCGGCCTTGGACCAGGCCACCCAACCTACAAGCCAGGCCACCCGGCCATGTGGAGGCCGCCCGGCCTGCCACCTGTCCATCAACCACCGACTTAACCTCCAAAACTGACCTTAGGACACTATAAATACCCCCCAAGGTGTTCAATTGTAAGTGTGGTGGCTTGATAGTGATGTAGTCGTAGAGTAGCTCTTAAGAGTGTGAAGTGTAAGGTGTTGGAGAAGTGAAGTTATCCCTTAGCTTGTAGAGAGAGTTCCTCTTGTATCAAGGAGAGTAGTGAGGTGAAGAGTGAGGGACTGGGATTTCTCTTGCTCCTATACTTGTATCCTCAGAGGAAGCATATTTGATTCCAGGATTGAGTAAAGTTCCTTGCCCTCTACCTTTGTTATTTCATTCTTATTTTACTTTCATACTTTGTCATATACTTGTCTATTTACGGGAACCTTGTGCATGCTTATAGTGTTGGATATATAGTATTGCTTGCTTTTCTGGGTCATTACCAGTTTAGTAGTGAACTCATCAAGTAGGCACGACAGTGTTGTACTTAGAGTTATCTTGGTTGGTTGGCTATCCCACGTAGCTCTGGTTGGTAGACACACTATGTGACAGCTTTTGTGTTCTCAGTATTCCAATCCCATACATTCGGATAGACTCGCTGATGATATAGCCGAATCCTCTAGTACCTGCCTTTCTTGGTTGGGTAATCAGCACTCTGGTGCCTGGTAGTGGTACTACAACTTTGGTGTCTATGTTTACATGCCAAGTATATCTCTTTGCATGCTTAGTATAGTAAGGTGGTCTAACATCTGTTGAGAACCTGCTTCTCTGTCTTTATCCTCTACATTGCTAGCTTCACTAGTTTGGTAGGTTGTGTTATGTGTTATCAAACTCCTCGTTCCTCATGGATTTCGATACCCCAGAATACTCTTGGGTGGGCTACAACCCGTTTTCCGTGCGCTTGCGGAGATATATCTAGTAGGCTAAGGAATGCCAACAGTTACTGTTGGGACTTCGAAAAGCAAGGTCACTAGGAGTCTGAAGGGTGACAGTACTAATAGACTCAAAATTGATCATGGGTCATGTTCACAAAAGTTACAAAGCTAGAGACCTAGTAATGAACAAATACCATGAAATGGTACATCAAATGGAAAATCACTTCGCCAAGATAACAGTCAAAAGCATAGCAAGGACAGAAAACGAAGAGGCAAATTTCCTAGCACAAGCAGCCTCGAATCAGCAACCTCTACCCCCGAACGTCTTCGTTGAAACTTTAACGCGAAGATCAGTTGAAGATGGATCGAGCAGTGCTAAGGAAATTAGTGCGATCAAGAAACTCCTACCGCATCTTCTCTTATGCGGGTTTCATAACCTAGCATGTAGAGTTTCCTCACATACTTGGCCATCTTTGTTTGGTAGAAGCGAATGGCCCTTGAGGTTGCTTCATCCTCACTTAAGCTTGAGCTTGAGGCTTCATCATCACTCTCATCCCCCTCTTCTTCTTCATTTGAGCTTTGCTCTTGCCGCCTTGGTTGATGCTTGCATGTGTGCTTGACGGCAAGGCTCTTTTGTCTTGAAGTGGATGTGGACTCTTGCTTGTTCATTCCCATGGAATACTCATGGGAAACAATGGTGTTGACGACTTGGTTGGGTGTTTTGTTGTCCAAGTCTTCCCTAAGCAAGATGGTCTTGATGATGTCGTAGTCGGGCTTGCGAAGGCAATGGATGATCTTGCATATCACCTCTCCATCCATTATTTGCTTTAGACCTAGGCCATTAATTTCATTCACAAGAGTGTTCACACATGAGGACATGTCATAAGCACTTTCATTAGCAAGTTGCTTAAAGCTAGTTAGCTCATCGGCGAGAACATGATATTTTTATGAGCTCTCATGATTCTTGACAGTATACTTCCATAGCTCAAGAGCATTAGGAGAAGCATACACACGATTCAACAAATCATCACAAAGAGAGGACAACAAAATGGATTTGGCAATAGCATCAAATTGACTCTCACGAGCGGAGTTGCTACAGGTGCCCTCTTTCGTGACATGCTAATCATCTTGCCCCCAGGCTTGAAGATGTGCATCCATGAGCACCTTCCACAGAGGGAAGTCTTTCCCATAGAATAATGGAGCCCTATTGATACTCATCCCTTCCCCGAAAATAATAACTCACTTGGCAGTGAAGCCAACGACACTCCTATGAGCTATCTCACAAATTTGCCAATGGAATTGGCTATTCTCGCAAGAGATGTGAGCCCTAGATCTGATACCAATTGAAAGAAACGTGCCAGGGTATCCGACCCAAGAGGAGGAGGGGGTGAATTGGGTTACTAATCGCTCATCTAAAACCTAGGGCTTTCTAGTGCATAAGATAAACCTATTTCGTCCAGCACATGCTAGTTAAGTCTAAGGTTTATCTATGCTCTCTCTAACTTACCCAAAAGACTTGGAACCTGAAGCCAAACCTAATCAAACTAACTAGGAAAGCTAAAAGGCACACAAGGAATATAAATGCGAAAACATAAATGCGGTAAGTAAAGAGCATAAGGAAGGGGGATGCAAACTCCCAAAGAGACAAGACGATTTAACGTGGTCCACCACTAAGCACTGTTCGCCTAAACGGCTGTTTAGTCCGTTTAAACACTGTTTAAATGCTAAACAGTGGCAGACCGTTTTCGTTTAATTGTCCATTTACACCATTTAAACCCGTTTAAATGGCCGTTTAGCACCGAATAATGGCTAAACAATAGGTGACCGACTGTTTACCGTTTAGCATTTAGGCAAACACTGCCATTAAGGGCTATGTCCACGGGCTCGCCACTGTTGACGCAAGACAACAACGATTTTTATACTCTATTTTTATATAATTTTATACCTTTTCAGAAGTTAAACTTATGATTTAGTTATGTTTTGCTAACAAATAACCCCATTTTCGAGAATGCTCTTTATTTTTGTGCAATATTGATTTTTGTAGGAAAATAGGGTATAATTGCAATAATTGAGAGAATTTCTCGAAGAAAGGATTTATGCTATAAGTTCAGGGAGGAGAGATAATCAATAAAAGAAGGACAATTGAAGCTCAAAACAAGGCCCAAGCCCATTATGGAGAAGGTTCTGGAGGCTAAGGATTGATTGAGTATGAAGAATACAAAGATAAGGAGGGTTTATCAAGAGTCCAATCCAAACTCCAATTAAATCATGAGATATTCTCGGATTTCAGGACAGCACCACATTGTGGGCCCAATTCGAAGACCTTAGTTCTGCCAAATTAAGAAAGTTTGAATACCAAAGTTGTAGATCTCTTCGAGATCTACAATTTAGAGTCTGAGTTTGCCTTATTTGGACACTGGATGAGGAAGTTATGGTCTAAATACTAAGGGCTGCAGAATATGGAAAGCTGATTTCGTGAAGGACTAGGACAATGACTTTATCTCCAAGCAAGGAAGTATATGGACGACTGGGACTCTTCTAGAGGCTTGTATATACATAGAAATAGGTGTTTTAGGTGTCTTAGGACTCTTAGAACCGACCTATTAGATTTCATGTATATGGGACTCTCCGGAGTATAAATATATGGCCTCCCTAGAGGGAGAGGCCATCCAATTCATTGTAAACAGAGCTCCGAAGTTAGATTTAGGGGTCCATCTTCGCAAGTTTCATCGAGGAGGAGATCTTAGCGAAAGGAGGAAGCGAGAGGAAGCAGGAGTAGAGGGGGTCGGCTGACCAACCCCCCCTAGGGTCGGCCAACCCCAGCTATTCCCGGGGAGTTTCGAGCTCATCTTCGACTACGTGCTTCATCTTGTCGAAATCGACCACTTTGAGCATCGAGTTCATGATGTTCTTCGAGTAAACTCTCTATTCTTCTTATTTGCTATGATAAACCTTGAGTTCGATCAATGAAATTATCCTTTGGTTATTAGTTCTTTGTTTATACATGATATATGATCCATGTCTGTGCAATGCTTAATTCCAACGTGATTTCTTGGCCAAGATTAGACGTCTTCATGTTCTTTTAGTAGATCTTTTTACTTTAATTAGTTGATTGAATCTGCTCATGCTTAGACGTGGTTTAGGCTTGCTAGTTCATCGATTACCCTGACTTATGTGACAAGTGGTTGTAGGGAAAGGTTCTAGTAAATCTATGACATTCATTATCATGTTTATTCTATGTTGCATGTTAGATCTTTGCTCAGGGTTGTTCTTAGTTTATAAGAAGTTTGTCCCATATCTCTTGCTAATCCCTTAGCCGTATTTAGCCTATCTTGATCTTGCTTAGTTTGTTGTTGGCTAGCTTTAGTCTTTGATCTAGTTTATTCTATAGTCTAGTTTTATATCTAGTTTGTGATTAGATAACCGTTTATCATCCTTTAGCTTATTAGATCTATTAGAGCTAGCTAGTAACTGATTAATCCCTGATTAATAGTAGTTTAAACCTAGTTTTCCACATATTGACAAACCCTAGATACTCATCTTCGGGGAAAGGCTACAACTGATACTGTGCGCTTGCAGTATAAGGTTTGGCGTGCTTAAGTGCCGTCAACGAGCTTTTCTGGCGCCGTTGCCGGGGAAAACTATCGTTTAGACTTTTATTAATCTTGTATTAGCCTTTTACTACTAGTTTTGGTAGTTAGTGTGTGTCTGCTAATTGAGTGCTAATCTAGTTCTAATTGTGTGCCAGTCTAGTTCTAATTGTGTGCTAATTGTTTTCTAGTTGTGTTCTAATTAGTTAGTGTGTTATAATTCTATAGTTTGTGTTTAGTCTTTGTGTTCTAATCCTACTCTCTAATTGTTTAGTGTGCTCTAATTATATTCTTGTTCTCTAATTGTGTTCTTGTTCATCATTTGTTCTTGTGTTCGTTCATAGTTTAGACTAGCCCAGCAACTTTGCTGTCATAGATTTTTCTTTTTGTGTCTTTGTTTGTGTTTTTGTGTTAGACATGATGACAATGCAAGAAGATCTACGGAATTCAACAATGAGGGAGTTGTCTACTCCAACAATTGAAGATTTGAAAACTCAAGAATCAAACGTGAAGCCGGCGGCAGGATCTTACGAGCTGAAGCCAGGAATCATCCGAATTGCTGCTGAAAATCTCTTTGGAGGAGACGATGATGAGAATCCGTACAAACACTTGGAGAAATTCAATCAAGTCTGCCACACATTCCATCAAGGAGTGCCAGCAGAGTGGTTCAAGTGTAACCTCTTTCCATTTACTCTCATTGATAAAGCCAAGAGGTGGTACCAACTTGCTGCAAGTGAAGCTCAAGGAGACTGGGGACTGTTAGTGCAACGGTTCATCACCAAGTTCTTCCCTCTACTTAAGGTTCACAAGTTGAGAAAGCAAGTGTGGAATTTCGAGCAAAAGAAGAGTGAAGACATCGACGAAGCTTGGGAGAGACTCAATGACCTGCTATTTCAAGGACCACAGCTCGGAGTGACATCAGAAATGGCACTGCAGATATTCTACTACGGATTGACATCAGAAGCCTCCAGATATGTGAACATGTGTGCAGGAGGATCACTGATGAGCAAATCAAGAAGTGAAGTTATAGAGATCTTATCCAATATCTGTTTGACCTCCAAGGAAGAAAGAGAACAAAGACAAAGAGAAGCAAAAGAGTCAGAAGAAGTCGAAAGTGATAAGTTGGTGCCTATACCTGAAGACCAACTACCTACCCTTCTTACTCTAGATCCACTTGCCTTTGACGAAGAGTTTCAGAGATATGCTACTCCAGTGGATGAGGTCAAGAGTGTGGAAGCTTACAGGACTCTTGCAAATGCAAAACCTCTGACAGAATTTGAGAGAATGAGCTGGATGCCAGTGGAATTTGGAGATACACTCAAGTGTGCAGGACCTCTCTCACCAGAAGACTTAGTGGAGGAAGAAAAGCTGTTTCCACCAGAGATTCCACTAAGGAAAAATTCTGATAGTCAAGATACAGGGGAGATGCTGCAGAAATTATTCCAAGAAGAGGAGCTGGATAGTGACTTTGTCTCTGAAGTGAAGCCAGTGATCGGACTCAAGCCAGAATCATCACTTACAGAGGAGGTTATCGTCCATCTACCAATTGAGGAATCTTCAACTGGAATTTCATGCTCCATCAACGAGGAAAACTTCAACAGCATACACTGCTCTATGGAAGCCCAGGTAAGTACAATGAGCTATGAAGTTTATTCTAAGCTTTATGATAAATTATGTTTAGTTTCTACTAATCTTAAGATTAAACTTTCTAGCAATGAAATAATAAAACCTATAGGCTTAATTAAAAATGTTGAAGTTAACTTTGCTAAAAAGACTATACCAACTGATTTTTATGTGATTAATGTCTACAATGATAATGTTAATTTAATCTTTGATAGACCTTTTCTTAAGTTGGTTAATGCCGTAGTTAATAATGAAAAAGGGAAAGTCACACTTAGTGTTAATGATTTAAAATATGATTTTGATTTTCTACCGGCATCTAAAGTGCCCATTAATATCACTCATGATATTGAGGAGATAGAGAGTATTAGTTATATAAATGCCTTTAGAGAGCCATTAAATCTAGTCTTAGAAGGAGAAGAGGAAGGTTTCTTCTCTGAAGAAACAACCAATGCCACTAAGGATCTACAACAGAATATTGAGGAAACCCGAAACACTCCAGTAGAGCCACTAGGCGACCTAAACCACCAGGAGGCGCCAGATGTAGAGCTGAAACCACTGCCTGAAGGACTTAAGTATGCATTTTTGGGAGAAGACAAGACTTACCCAGTGATCATTAGCAATGAGCTGAGTCCGAAGGAAGAGGAGAGGTTACTGGCAGTGTTAAGGAAGCATAAGAAGGCAATTGGTTACTCTCTAGCAGATTTGAAGGGAATCAGTCCAGCATTTTGCACTCACCGTATTTCAATGGAAGAAGACTACAAGCCAGTGGTCAACAATCAGAGAAGGTTGAGCAATGAAATGAGGACTGTTGTGAAGAAGGAAGTGATCAAGCTTCTAAATGCCGGAATTATCTACCCAGTACCAACTAGTGAGTGGGTGAGCCCAGTCCATTGTGTGCCTAAAAAGGGAGGACTAACGGTGGTCAAGAATGAGAAGAATGAGCTGATCCCACAGAGAATAGTGACTGGTTGGAGGATGTGCATCGATTACCGGAAACTCAACAAAGCTACGAAGAAGGACCACTTTCCACTTCCGTTCATTGATGAGATGCTGGAGAGGCTTGCAAAGAGTTATCACTTCTGTTACTTAGACGGATACTCTGGATTATTTCAAATCCCTATCCATCCTGACGATCAACATAAGACTACATTTACATGTCCATATGGAACCTTTGCTTACAGAAGAATGCCATTTGGTCTATGCAATGCGCTAGCTTCTTTCCAAAGGTGCATGATGGCAATATTCTCAGATTTTATTGAAGATATTATGGAGGTTTTTATGGATGACTTCTCAGTCCATGGCACAAGTTTTGACCACTGCCTACAGAATCTTGAGAAAATACTGAAGCGTTGTGAAGAAGTTGATCTAGTGCTAAATTGGGAGAAGTGCAATTTCATGGTCAAAAGAGGACTTGTGTTGGGTCACATCATATCCGAGAAAGGAATTGAGGTTGATAAGGCTAAGATAGAGACAGTAGAGAAGCTACCACCACCCACTGATATCAAGTCTCTTAGAAGCTTTCTCGGTCATGCTGGATTTTACAGAAGGTTCATTAAAGACTTCTCGAAGATTGCCAAGCCACTTACTCAGCTGCTCCAGAAGGATGTTCCATTCGTATTCACTGAAGAATGTGAGGTTGCATTTAGGAAAATCAAGCAGTTACTCATAAGTGCGCCAATCATTCAACCACCAGATTGGAACTTACCTTTTGAGATCATGTGTGATGCAAGTGACTACGCAGTTGGAGCTGTGCTGGGACAGAGGAAAAATTGAAAGGTGCAGGCCATATATTATGCCAGCAAGACTCTCAATGATGCTCAAGTGAATTACGCCACTACAGATAAGGAGTTGTTAGTAGTAGTATTTGCTTTTGAGAAATTCAGATCATATATTGTCAATTCAGAGGTGATAGTCTACACTGATCATGCTGCTATCAAGTACCTACTTACAAAGAAAGATGCTAAGCCTCGACTCATCAGATGGATATTAATGCTACAAGAGTTTAATGTAGAGATTAGAGACAAGAAGGGAGTTGAGAATGTAGTGGCTGATCACTTATCAAGGATGAACCATGACAAGGAAGGACTGCCAATTGAAGATAAAATGAGAGATGACACTCTTTATGCAGTCCTAGATAAGGATACTTGGATGAGAGATGTGATAAGAGCTATAAGAGGAGAACCAATGCCACATCTCAATTATAATTCAAGGAGAAGAGTTCTGGCCGAAGCGAAGAAATACTACTGGAATGCTCCCTACTTATATAGATATGGATCAGATGGCGTACTTAGAAGATGTGTGCCTGCAGAGGAAAGAGAAGAAATTTTGAGAAAATGCCACTCTTCAAAATATGGAGGTCATCATGGTCATTTCAGAACTCAACCTAAAGTGTGGGGAAGTGGATTCTATTGGCCAGAAATGCACGAAGATGCTAGAAAGTTTGTTGCTACCTGCCCAGAATGTCAGAGGACCGGAAATGTGACTTCAAGAAATTCTATGCCTTTGACATACAATTTACAGATCGACATGTTTGATGTGTGGGGAATGGATTTCATGGAGCCATTTGAGAATTCACACGGATATGAGTACATTTTGGTTGATGTGGATTATGTCTCAAAATGGGTAGAAGCTTTGCCATGTAAGAAAGCGTCTACAGAGGAATCAACGTGGATGATAAAAAATGTTATCTATCCAAGGTATGGAGTGCCTAGAGTGATTATTACAGATGGAGGATCTCTTTTCATTGGAAAAGATTTTACCAAAAGTCTATCCAACCTTGGGATTGAGCATAGAGTTTCTACACCATATCATCCACAGACTAATGGCCAAGCAGAGACATCAAACAAGCAGTTAAAGGAGATTTTGCAGGAGACAGTGATTAAGGGAGGAAAAGATTGGTCGAAGAAGTTAAATGATGCTCTTGGGGCATATCGAACTGCATTTAAGGCTCCAATTGGAATGACTCCCTATCAGCTTGTCTATGGAAAGACTTGTCCCTTGCCAGTTGAAATGGAACATAAAGCTTATTGGGCAATCAAAGAATTGAATTTGTATTTAGATGCTGCTCAAATCAAGAGGAGAATTCAAATTAGCAATCTCGATGAAGCAAGATTAAAAGCATATCATAGTGCAAGCATCTACAAGGAAAGGACAAAAAGATGGTTTGACAAGAGGATTCAAAAGAAAGAATTCAAAGAAGGTGATAAGGTTCTTCTCTATAATTCAAGATTTAAATTATTTGGCAAAGGAAAATTGCAAAGCAAATGGGATGGACCTTACACGGTGCATGATGTATCACCTACCGGAGCTGTTACTATAATGGATATCAAAGGGAATCGTTTCATGGTGAATGGCCAATGACTAAAGGTATTTCTTGAAGAAGATAAATTTCAAATTCAATATATCGATACCTATAATTTCATGGAGAAAAAGGTACGTCAACATATTGCAGATCCTTAATTTTGAAAGCTCCTTATATTTACGTATATATATTCGTGCTTTATCTTTCATTTATTTTCAAAATTTCTTTACATTTATGTTTTAAATAAGATATTTAGCATCCTATAAAAATTTGCCGACTTTTGGCTTTGAAAAGTGTCAGGGTCGGCCGACCAATAGGGTCAGGCTCAGGCGACCCAGGGTGTTTTTGTGTCGATTTTGTCTTATTTTTTGTCGGTGTGTTCCCCGGTTCTTTAGAAATAAATCTCTTTTGAATTTTTTTTTTAAAAAAAAGCACCGAGGACGATGCTTTGTTTAAGTGTGGGGAGGTTAGTCATTGTCTTTTGTGTGAGTCTTTTTCTTTTTGAGTCTTAAAAAAATAAAAAAAAAAAGAGAGTGATTTTGTTTCTCACTTTATTTAAATTTGTTCTCTACTTTAACTTTGATGATTAATCTTACTTAGTTTTTATGATTTGATTAGTGTGGTGCTTACAAGATTAATTAGTAATGCATAACCCATGTTTTGATTAGAAGGAAGATGTTTTATAGCTTTGCTAAGCTTCTTTAAGAAAAGATTTGGAGGATGATTTATTTATTTAAAAAAAAACTCTTACGATCAAGTGTTCCATCCCTTTGTCAAGAGACAGGATAAATCCTATTAGAGCCTAGTTGGAAACCTAGTTTATAAGCAAGTTATCTCATATGAGTTTGGTTAAACTTGATTCCTTTAGATAGTTTGATCCCTTGTATTATTTTGGTCATCTATTTTTTTATCTCTTGATTGCTAGCCTCCACATATATATTCAGTACTAGTTGTTTTACACTGGAGAACTAGCATTGCTGAATTCCATATCCTCTAAACTCTTTGATCTTTTGACACTCATTGCCCATGTAAGTGAAGTTTTTGCTCATTAGATAATTATGAGTAGGGAAGGTTTAAAGTTGTTTTAAATTAGCAATGAGAGAGAGAAATATTTAGAAAGGAAAAAAAGGCGAAAAAATAATAAAAGAAAAAAAGAAAAGAAAAGAAAAAAAGAGAAGAGGTGGCGCCCAAGTAAAAAAAAGGAAGAAAGAAAAAAAGAGAGGGAAAGAAAGTAGAATTAGGAAAATTTTGGAAAAGAAAAGAGAGGCTTAGTGTTATTTAGTGTAATGAGCATAAGCTTTCACTTTTCCAACCATGTGCTATTTTCGGGAATTATCCCACTTTATTTATTCAATATTGCACATGTCCACTATCTATATCTTCTTTTTCCTTCTCTCTGTTTATGCGTATATTTTCTTATTTCTGATGACCAAGTTAATTCAAGGCCATTAGATGATCTTTAGGAAGATACCTTAACTAAACAATAAGATGAGTTAACTTTGCTAAGCCTTTACCAAGCTCCTCTTAAACTCTTGTGAGATGTGAGAGAGAGTGATTTTACATAGGGTAGCCATAAAATATGAGTATCTACATGTGAGCTTGACAAAGAAGGACCAATGTAATTTCTTGATCCATGGAGATTATTTTTCATACAAAAACCCTTCCATTTTGATTCTAAAGGAAGTTTTGGTTTTGCTATGATTTATTTGATTTCGAAAATTTCTGTGGGGATCTCTATGCATGACGGTTGACTAAAATGCCCATATTATGATTTGAGTGAATTCTAAGTAAGTTTGATTTGAAAAGTAATCGCCTAGAACTTGCTTAAATTTAGTTGAGCTTTTAAGTTTTCATCAATCCTTTTGCTCGAGGACAAGCAAGATCTAAGTGTGGGGATGTTATTGACGCAAGATAACAACGATTTTTATACTCTATTTTTATATAATTTTATACCTTTTCAGAAGTTAATCTTATGATTTAGTTATGTTTTGCTAACAAATAACCCCGTTTTCGAGAATGCTTTTTGTTTTTGTGCAATATTGATTTTTGTAGGAAAATAGGGTATAATTGCAATAATTGAGAGAATTTCTCGAAGAAAGGATTTATGCTATAAGTTCACGGAGGAGAGATAATAAATAAAAGAGGGACAATTGAAGCTCAAAACAAGGCCCAAGCCCATTATGGAGAAGGTTCTGGAGGCTAAGGATTGATTGAGTATGAAGAATACGAAGATAAGGAAGGTTTATCAAGAGTCCAATCCAAACTCCAATTAAATCTCGAGATATTCTCGGATTTCAGAACAGCATCACATTGTAGGCACAATTCGAAGACCTTAACGACGTCAAATGAAGAAAGCTTGAATACCAAAGTTGTAAATATCTTCGAGCTCTACAATTAGAGTCTGAGCTTGCCTTATTTGGACTCTGGATGAGGAAGTTATGGTCGAAATACTAAGAGCGGCAGAATATGGAAAGCTGATTTTGGGAAGGACTAGGACAATGACTTTATCTCCAAGCAAGGAAGTATATGGACGACCGGGACTCTTCTAGAGGCTTGTATATACATAGAAATAGGTGTTTTAGGTGCCTTAGGACTCTTAGAACCGACCTATTAGATTCCATGTATAGGGGACTCTCCGAAGTATAAATATATGGCCTCCCTAGAGGGAGAGGCCATCCAATTCATTGTAAACAGATCTCCAAAGTTAGGTTTAGGGGTCCATCTTTGCAAGTTTCGTCGAGGAGGAGATCTCGGCGAAAGGAGGAAGCGAGAGGAGGCAGGAGTAGAGGGGGTCGGCCGACCAACCCCCCTAGGGTCGGCCGACCCCAGCTATTCCCGGGGAGTTTCGAGCTCATCTTCGACTACGTGCTTCATCTCGTCGAAATCGACAACTTTGAGCGTTGAGTTCATGATGTTCTTCGCGTAAACTCTCTGTTCTTCTTATTTGCTATGATAAACCTTGAGTTCGATCAATGAAATTATCCTTTGGTTATTAGTTCTTTGTTTATACATGATATATGATCCATGTCTTTGCAATGCTTAATTCCAACATGATTTCTTGGCCAAGATTAGACGTCTTCATGTTCTTTTAGTAGATCTTTTTACTTTAATTAGTTGATTGAATCTGCTCCTGCTTAGACGTGGTTTAGGCTTGCTAGTTCATCGATTACCCTGACTTATGTGACAAGTGGTTGGAGGGAAAGGTTCTAGTAAATCTATGACATTCATTATCATGTTTATTCTGTGTTGCATGTTAGATCTTTGCTCAGGGTGGTTCTTAGTTTATAAGAAGTTTGACTCATATCTCTTGCTAATCCCTTAGCCGTATTTAGCCTATCTTGATCTTGCTTAGTTTGTTCTTGGCTACCTTTAGTCTTTGATCTAGTTTATTCTATAGTCTAGTTTTATATCTAGTTTGTGATTAGATAACCGTTTATCATCCTTTAGCTTATTAGATCTATTAGAGCTAGCTAGTAACTGATTAATCCTTGATTAATAGTAGTTTAAACCTAGTTTTCCACGGATTGACAAACCCTAGATACTCATCTTAGGGGAAAGGCTACAACCGATACTATGCGCTTGCAGTATAAGGTTTGGCGTGCTTAAGTGCCGTCAACAGCCACCAAAGGCAACATCCGAGCCAAGCACCAAGTCTCTTCCGATCACGTCTTGCGCTTGCCACTTTGGCTCAGGGCAAGCAAAGGCTAACTGCCACCAAGGCTTAGACACCGCCACCACCTCTCTCAGTCACAAGGCACCTGATGCTTCACTACGGAGTTTGAAGGGTCTCCTTGTCCCCTCACAAAGTGTCGCAGCCGCTCCACACCAACAAGGAGGGTCTAGCAACGAATACAATGTGGCTTGACCGCAGCCAAGGCTTCTCTCTAGCTAACATTGGAGCTACACACAAGAAGAGCTCACAAGCTCACTCTCTCTAAGCTTTAACCTAGCTTAGATATGCACTAAGCTCTCTTATGGTGGTTGGAGTGATAGATATGCTTGGAATACACCTTTACACTTGCTCTCAACTTCAGGGTCTCCAACTACATCGAAATGGCCGGGTGGTGTGGCTTATATAGCCCACAAACACAAACTAGCTGTTGGGCCAATGGCCTGCTGACGCACTGTAGACCGTACTATACAGTCTATGCTTTTTCCTTGGGTCGGACCATACGGTCCATGTACTTTTCCAACGATCACTGAAACACATACGTCACTATACTTTGGTCCGATGTTTAGGACGGTCTGTTAGACCGTACCATACGGTCTGTTGTCTACTAGAATTTCACCAATGTACTCAGCCTTAGGTTACTTGGTATGGTCTTTGGACGGTCTTCTAGACAGTACCATATGGTCCATAGTAATCTTCCACGGCTTCAAACTTCGTACCCTTGGCCATCTTTGTCCGACCTATAGCCCAGTCCTGTAGACTGTACTATACGATCCATGTAACATGGTCTCCTCAGCTCTGTTTCCTTGGTTAAATAGTCCGGTCCGTTCAATCCCTTTGAGACCGTACCATCCGGTCTTCACAAATCGCTAGGCATCAACTTCTTCACCCCTTCGGGAAACATGGTCCATCCTATAGGATGGTTATCATAGACCGTACCTTCCGGTCCTCACAAACCCTGTTGGGGCGTCCCTTTGGGCTTTGCCTTTGGCTTTTCTTCTTCATCATCCCTTGGACCTAAATACCTGAGAATGTACATCTAGACAAGTTCATTAGTCTAAGTGTTGGTTGTCAATCAATTAGCAAAACACAACTATAGAAATATGGCACATGAGGCCATTTTCCTTACACCCGGCATCACCCAAATCGGTAGCGTGACCAAAGAGCCAGCTGAATATCTCCAAAGCATGCACTTCGTCGAATTCAAACTCGCCTAGAAAACTACCCAATTAACGAAGAGAGGCAGAAAGAGCTTCTTTGGCTTTCTTAGCCCTATGCCTTACAGCCACAGCAACCTCTTCTTTCTCCTGCTCAAGATCAATGACTCGCTGCTCTGCTACTTGCCTTTCGAAGATCCAAAACTTCTCTTTCTAAGGAGAATTTTTCTTTCCTCAGCGCTTCAAATCCCTAGAGCCTCCGAGCGTTATCCGCATTGATCTTTTCGATCTCGGAGCAGCTGGTCTGTGCATTTTGTCTCGCTTGCAGCATTGTGTCTTGAGTAGCCAGTGAAGCCTTGAGCTTATCATTCTCTTTAATAAGGTCTCTGTTCTGCATACGGCTAGTCTCATATAGCTCTTGAGTCGTGTTCTTACTAGCTTCGGTCTTCTCCACACACTCGTTGTAAAAATGGACCTTAGCCTCCTCTGCCTCCAAGTCTTTCAAGGCCACTATGCGGCATGCACAGGTAGCAAGCAACGCCTGCAAGGTAATTTGAGCAAAGAAAAACAAATACCTTGTTACTATTCCACCACAAAAAAACACCTTTATACCAAGATATTCACTAGCACAGAAGAGGTCTTCTAGCTAGTCTTTAGAAAATTCATTTCTATCAACGGAAAGCAGAAAGACCGCTTCGCTTGAGACAGTAGCTTCTTCTCGTGACCACGGTTGTATAGCATAATCCCACTATTTTTGTTTCCTCCAAGGACCTTAGTACCTAGGGAAAAGCTCAGTTGCTGGGCCACGAACTCCAAATCTTCGCTGCTGATAAGAGAGCCACTACTATCTTCTCCACCAGACCTAAAGCTGGAGGCCACTATCGGAGGCTCGGAGCACATCATTTTTTCTTCGCCAGTTACAGCACGAAGATCAGGGAGCGGAGACATAACAATGTCCTTGTGAACCCCTACCACATCAACTATCTCTATGTCCTCGGCTTCATCCTCACCATCACTAAATTCGAAAATTGGAACCACAACATGAAGATAAACACCCTCCTTCACCGCCTCGACATTGACTTCGGTGACAGTATCTTTGGGGACGAGGCCGAGAGAACCCAAAGGGACCACCGACTCGTCAATAGGACCACGATCACCAACATTGGTGGGATCTTCCCTAGCTGTTCCAAAAGTCCCAGCCTCTGAGCCAGCCCCCGCTTCGCTGGCTCCAGGAACATGAGAGCCGGTTTTCTCCTTCGAGGCAATCTCAGTGGCTATCATCAGGACTCTGAGACTAGTCTCTACTACTGCATAACCCAGAGACAACGTACCCTCTTCTTCTCCCTCCCTCTCTTCTTTGTTATCGCCACCATTAGCCGCCTTTCTTCTCTTAGAGGCAACCTTTTTCCTCTGAGCCTTTGGCTCAGGAACATCTCTGGAGTCAACTTGGTCCTCTTCTTTATCCTTGTCCCCAGAATCATTATTAGAGCCGGGAGTCCTATACTTCTTTCTTTTCGGTCTTTGCTCCTTGGACAGGCTCTTGGCGAGTCGGTCCCTGGTAGCCACCCGAAGGCCAACTTGTATGTCAAAAAACTTAAACAAGCGGTTAGACTGCCTACCTTCCAAATTCTTCAAAACGAGGTTCCACTGACTTTTGTTCTCTTTATCAAGGATAGCATTTGCACACTCCTCTACATCAGCCACATCAATACTATATTTCAAGACGCCGAAGCATCTCACAAAGTCTAGAATTTGTATCTCATCCTTGATGTCGGAGACCTACTACTCGACACTCCAATTACCCGCAACGGGAAAGATTTTAGCTCTGCAAAACTCTTCGGCGAGATCCCAAGTCTCGTACAAAAGAACAGGCTACATCGTCATTCTTCAGTCTTCGGGAGAATTCGGTGCGAAGAGAGCCCAAGTCGATAGAGTGAAGCAGGGTGGACTTCACCTTCGGAAAACTGGTCCAACTTAAGGAAGAACCAAAATTCATGCCAGTCGGTCTCCCACCTATTGAGATAGGCAATGGACGGACTAGAAACGGGGCTGGGATACTTGAAGTTGATGCATGCAAACTACAATTCCTTCTCAACCCCCTTGTACTTTGCCATCTTGGGCTAATGATGAATGTTATGACAGCTGACAAACCCATCAATGCTAGGATGCAGGCACAAGGTCTTCGTAACCCACATATGCAGGCTCACCTTCACAATAGCGTTGGGCGTCAGATGGTGCATCAGAAGGCCAAATTGCTTCAAGATGTCACACACAACCCAGTCAATGGAAAGATGAAGACCCGCCTCAAAAAAGTCCCTAAACACGATCACTTCGTTTTTCCTGAGGAGCGGGCATAATATCCTTCACCACTCAAACCACACTCCTCAAAGACCATCTAGCTTTGGCCCATTTGTCCAGTTTCCCAGACAAAACTAAGCTCAGAAAAAACTCCAATGCCTTCTTGAAGACCTTGTCAGACTTCCATGCAACCCATATCTTCGCAAACGAAAACCAACCTCCATTTGAAGAAGACAGTGAAAGAAAATCAACCTAAGAAAGCCCTTCGCGATAAGGGGCTCGAAGGGCTCGCAGGCTGACGGCAATATGAAAGCGATCGCAGTAAAAAAGAATGATCGCAATCCCACTGCTTTATATAAGCTGTGGCAGGCCAACAGTCGCATTGCCGTGCGGAGCCGATGTGTGTCCCCTAAGCGAGCCATTGAGCAATGCCGAGCCGACGCATATTTCATGAAGCAAAAAAAAGGCAGGAGAGAAAAAACTAAGTCAATTTCCTCCCCAACTTCGCTACATGAAGATGCTCGTACGGGCCCGATCCTCATGCTTCGAATCTAGCCTGTGAGGGGCTAGTATTGGGGCATTAACTTTGAGACTTAGGTTTTTCAAGACTAGGAGATGCCCCGAAGAAAGGCGAGAGAGGAAAAACTGAATTGGTTTCCTCCCCCTCTTCGCTATTGGAAGATGCTTGACCAGGAGAAACCTCAAAGAGAATAGAGCATGGCCATACCTTCAGGACAGAGTGCTAGGTTGAATGAAGAGGCATCGACTCTAAAGGCTAGACCCCTGGGCGGGGGACTTCAAGAAGTAGGCAAGGCGGTGCAGCATCGTGAGGCCAAGGGTGGTAGCCTCAAAGAGGAAGCTGCTTCAGAATGAAGGAGGCTCGCTTCGGGACGAAGAGGACTTCCTCCCGAAGAGGAATTTCTCTCGAAGAGGACTCAAATGGCAGTAGTAGAGGTGGAGCCCATCGGCCGTTAGCCAGGAGTAAAAGACCAATGTACCCTCCAATATTTTGAGGATCTAGCAGTTAGTGAGGTATCAAATGTAATTATCCCTTATGGGCATTTGGTTTCCTTATAACTACCCCCACGGGTGCCCGTGTAAAGGGGAGGGACATTTTTAAAGCAATCTCCATTCTATAATTTGTCCACGCTGTTGGTTGCATTGGAGTTTCGAGATCTCCCCCAACAGGGTGGGGGATACAGGATATGGAATATGGAATGGGGACTTCCTAGGTGGGTGCTCGTCATGGGAGAAGTGTCCGATGAAGAGGCGGCGCTGCTCGCCAGCCCCTACTAGGAAAGAAAAGAGGAGGATAAGGCACAGATAAGCATAGTCCCCCATGGCGATAGCTTGAGCATGGGGTGAACCATGGGTGGGATTCATAAGGAGGCACCGCAGGGGAAGAAGGTAGGGGATTTGCGCGGAAGTGGAATGGGGGAAGGGGGTAGGTGTTTCGCGGGGAGGCAGCGTAGGAGAAGGAGGCAGGGGCAAGCGATTCACAAGGAGATGACATGGGGGAATGCATGGTAGAAGGTCGAGATTTCGCAAGGAGGCAGGGGATATGTGGCACAGGGGAAGGGAAAAAAGATTGGCTTTAAATACCAAGATGTTAGGGTTGCTAATATGGAACCTTTATTGATATAATTAGAAATGATACAATAGCTGATTAGATGAGTTTGCCCTGCCTTGGAGGCTCTGAACATTAAGATCTTTAATTCTGCTTATCTCTCTCCTCCTCTCTGCGGCTTATATAATGTTGCTGCCTAACTAACCCTCACAAGACCTCGCCAAATATTCTAACAAACTACTAATTAAACTAGGGTTCGTAACTTGCAGCAGTTAATGCCTCCCCATGATTAGTCGGTTGCTCGGGCTTATTTGTCCTTCGGCGATAAGTGTGGCCCACAAATGCATCAGTCACAAAGTTGTTTTCTTTTACATCCCAAAACTTATTTTTCATCTCTTAACTTTGGGCAGTATATTCTTACAATGATTAATCGTATTATGTTACAGTCGGTTCTTTTGACACATTCAAAAAAATATGTACTACTAGTACTGGAAACAATAGTAGATGGTGAAATGGATGTGGATAAGAGCTGCAAAACTAGAGGTAATACATGGAAATGGACATCGATTTGGGCCTTGGGTATGACGTTGGATGCCTTGACATAGGATGTCGCCCAACAAACAAGAGTCACATAGGGTGTGATTGACAATGGTTGTCTACCAGTTTCGCTAAGTTTCTAGCAGTGATGCCAAAGCACACTAGAGGCATAGTTAAACGCAGATCTTGTCCACCATGTGTCGTAGGAGGGAGTACGATTCTTATTAAAATTGTTTTAATGAAAAATCTGTATAAAGCATTGTGTTGAAACTTTGAATATTTACTTCCTATTGTAGCTGATCATAGCCGCTAATCCCAGTCTGAGTTCTAGTTTTAATTTGCAATCTATTCTTGATAATGAGAAGTTGTCTGGAGCAAACTTTACAAATTGGTATCAAAACTTGAGAATTGTCCTCAAGTAAGAGAAAAAGAAATATGTTTTGGAGCAGTCCTATCCCGAGGAACCTGAGGATGGAGCTAGTGCAGCTGACCGCATGGCTTATGAGAAGCACTGTAATGACTCGCTCAATGTTGGTTGTCTCATGCTTGCCACTATGTCCCCTGAGCTTCAGAAGCAATATGAGGACTCGAATGCCTACAATATGATTGAAGGGCTCCGAGGCATGTTTGTGAACCAGGTAAGAGTCGAGAGGTGTAACACCTCAAAGACCTTGTTGTAGGACCGAAGACTGCGACTAGAGGAGGGTGAATAGGAGCAGCTAAAAACTCAAATTCAAACCCCGACTCGAAACTTTACCACAAGAAGGTAGATACCGTCCACTGAAAGGATATGTATCTAACTCACAAAGCGTGCTTGGTACTGTCCACTGAATAGATACGTACCAAACACAAAACGGAAGCACACGCTCAAAGCGAGAGAAAAGACACAAAACCAACAAGCCTCGGTAAGACTGCAGATTTCATCCAGACAGAACAGCAAAGATAATTGCCAATCCAGACAGAACAGCAAAGATAATTGCCAAAACCATTCAAGACCGGCTCCAAAAATTCCACAAAAATTATCACACCCTCACAAGACAGACAAGAACAGCTCCTGAAAACATCAGACCAAAAGGAGCAAGTTGTGACCACCGGACCGTCTAGTGGTTAAGCACCGGACCGTCTGGTGCTCACAGACTGACACTCCAAAAAGGTTTGATCCAAAACCCTATCCAATAAAATCCAAAAAATTATGAAATTTTTACTGGAGGTTAAGAAAATGCCAATGAACAACTCCACAAATTTTCTGCTCAATTGGACAAGAAACGAAAATCCAATAGCCACCGGACCATCCATTGCAAGCCCACCGGATGGCCTGACCTTCCCCAAGAGAAAAATATGAAAACCAGGCCAAAACACCAAAAAAAATTCTGAAATTTTTATGGGAGCTTTATGATTCACAGGACAGAGCTCCACAAAATTTCAGCCAAAACTTCAAAGGTTTGGCCACTGAACCAACCAAGGTAAGAGGAGGACAAAAACTGCAGAAAAACTGGAAAGCAGAAAACAACCCGGTTCTTGAGCTCCCAAACTCAAATCTTGACCAAACCTTGTCCAAACTTTACGAAATTTTGTACAGGCTATACTAACACCATTGCCAAGCTTTGTCCAAAAGATCTACAAAAAAAGATCAAGGAATTTGCGGGAATTTCATAACTTGTGAATAGGGAAAAACTTAGGCAAGAAAGGGAAAAACTCAAGAACGCCTTGCTCGTGGCAAGCTTGCAGGATTGAGATGTTCTAAGACATAATCCCCATGTCCTAGCAAGTCCAAAACACCAGCAATAGAAAGGATCCAAGCTTGGCCAAAGCAAACACACAAAAAGCCAAGGATTGGAGCCAAAAACCAAATGGAAAAGGGGAGGAGAAGCACACAAGCTTGCTGCACAAAATCACTTGGATTAGATGGCAAAAAAGGGTCTCAAGATTCAGATTACACCGAGGATTTCGTCCCAAGCAACCACCCTTGTAGGACCGAGATGTGCGACTAGAGGGGGTGAATAGGAGCACTTAAAAACTCAAAACCACGACCCCCAAGCAGGTGCTAAGCAAATCTCTCAAGAACCAAAACTAGACACCGTCCACTGAACAGATACGTGTCTAGCAAGCGCAAGGTGCCGTCCACTGAGAGGATACACACTAGGTTAGGAAGAGCTAGCAACTTGATGATCACATAGATCGCAAGTCACCGCAAGCAGCGAACTTTGCAAATTCACCACTCGACACTCACCGCACTGAAATCCGATGCAAAAACACAGCGGAAGAACAAAACAGCGGAAAAACAAACTACAACCCTGGCAGCGCCGGATTGTCCGGTGGCAGGCGCCGGACTATCCTATGGCACCGAATACTCCGGTGGCTGCTACTGGACTATCCGGTGGGAGGCCCAGATAGAGCCCTTCATCGGACTATCCGGTGGCCCTGCCGGATTGTCCAGTAGGGTCGCAGGAAAAGAGTTTCTTCAACCCAAATCTGACAAAATCTTGTCCAATCTTCACGAGATTTTGCACAGGCTATTTGGACCCTATTCCAAAGCTATTCCCAAGAGATCAACTCAAAATGACCAAGGGATTAGCGGGAATATCAGATCTCCTGAGATGGCAATCTTTGGGCATGAAAGGGGAAAACTCAAAACTGACTTGCTCGTGGAAATCCAGTAGGATAGAGATGTTCTGTGATATATTCTCCACGTCCTTGCTAGTCCAAAAGAGCCAAAAGAACAGGATTAATTCGCGGGCAAAGCAAATCACCAAAAGCCTTTGAGCTTCATCCAAAAACCAACTAGAAAAGGGGGAAGGAAATGGCTGCACACATAAGCACGAATTGAGGATGAATCTTGCCTTGATTAGAAGTGAAAATCAGTGACTACAAGGTGCCTCACAGCCTACCACCCTTTATTCCTCCCACTAATGCAAAGTCCTAGCCCTAGGGGACCCAAATCCTAGATTAGCACCCGGTTGGCACTCTAAGCACTTGGCTGGTTGGAAACAAGGCCTAGGGTTTACCACAAGTGCAAGAGTCACCTAAATGACCAGCCACTTAGGTATTTATAGCCCCGGCCTAACTGACTCATTTTACACTATGACCCCTATATTACAGAAACGCCCGTAGGGGCCAAACTGGAAAAGACTCGACTTTCTCGGGGACAGACGATCGCGATGGAGTCTCGATCTTCTTCGCCTGCAAGCTATCTCCCGGATGACGTCCGCGTGGCTAGTAGTCCAAATCCACCGATCGACCCCCGGTTTTGAAGTCAGAAACCAGGAAACTTTAGGAAGTCTCCATCTGGGCCAGATTTGGCCCATCTCTTCTAACTTGGCGAGTCATGGCCCAACTCACCAAGGCTTGGATAGCTTGGGTGGCGATTTTGAGCCTGAAGCCGCCAAAGCCCCCTCGACACTGTCTTCATGCCACGCACTTGGGTTGGAACACCACGGTGACACCCGGCTTCTCTAGTCCATCGAAGTTCTCGCAGTCCATCGGAGGACTTACACCGCCATTGTTAGAACCGCCCATCCGTGTACCGAGCTCCCATGACCGACAGATGCCGAGCATTTGCCTCAGTCCATCGAGGTCTTCATCTTCTACCTCCAGTCCATCTGAGGGCCTCCTGTCCATCGGATGTCTCATGCCCAAGTCCTTCTGGGTCTTGCTACTGTTGACAATCACTCATCACTCCAGAGGCAACTTGAGCTAGTCCATTGGCTCTCAATCTCCCCATTGACGAGTGCATTGTCAACACCTTCAACTTGTAACCTGAAATAGAACAAAGACAAGAAGAAAAGCGTAAAACCAAAAATAAAGAAGAAAAGAAAAAATTTGCTCAAGATGCCCAAAAGCCAAACCAAAGCAAAGAAGGGCAAATTGAGGCAACAAAAAAAACCAAAGATCGACCCCCTAAGACAAGGGAAACTGCTCAACGCAGTCGATCAAGCTAAAGCATGACCCCTCAAGAAAGAGGCAAATCGGCTCAACACAGTCATGCTTTAGGCAAAACATCGGATCCTCCAGAAACAGGCAAAAGGCTCAATGCACCGATGCAAGAGCATGCTAAAAGCTCAAACTCCCCCTCAACTAGATCTCTACAGAGTTATCCCCCTTGGTCCATGAACTCCCCCTGGGAGCAACAATCTCATAAGTCAACATCTACCCCCCTTGTTGTCAATGGACACATCAAAGGTCATAGAACTCAACTCTCCCTGAACTGGACAGCTCCCCCCTCAAAATATGCCATGAAATGCAGGAAGTGTACTATGAAGAGCTCAGTAGCGATGAAAAATGAGTAAATACAAGTTCTAGCATACAGAGCAAGTGAGGGCAAGGAAGCATCCAAACAAGCTCAATTGAATCCATCTTATATAAAACAGGAGCATGTTTTTCAGGATTGTTGAAAAAGAAAGCATCACCAACATGAATAGCATCTAGCAAGGTAGGCATGAGTAGCAAGATGCTAGCAAAACATACAAGGTGTGCTCCTCTCAACCACAGCATATACATCAGGCCATAAGCAATTTAGAGACTTATAGATTTCAGATTTAGCAATTGGTAACTTCATGCAAGTTAGATCATGTGTCAGGGATTATTCACTTGTTTTAGCGACTTCTTACCAACCAATGCCAAGACTAGGTTCAGAGAACTGTCAGAAGCTTAAGACAAGGTTTTGGTCATACACCGCCTAGTCCAAGTTCTTGCCAAAGTGCAAAGGCAAGCTGTCTCTAACTAAGTCGGTGTGACAAGCAAATCTACCTGGATCTTTTCAATTCAGCTCAAAAGACACCACTTGTAAACAGTTTTATTTCAGATTTCAGATTTAAACAAGGTGTCATAAATGCTTAGGCAACTACTTGACAAAGGCATACGACTAGCATATCCAAGTATGAAAAGATAGCATAGCATTCAACATCCCTACACATGCTAGATAGCGAAGTCAACTGGTGATCATGGTTTTTTATTTTCAGAAGATAAAAATGACTTAGCTCACAAAAGATATTAGAAGGACCATGCTCTGTACAATCTAGCACAAGCAAGCACTAACTAGTCATTCTAGAAGAGCTCTAGTGTTAGTGAAGTGAAAATGCATATGATACAATACAATGCATGATATGATACAAAATGCAAGGAAAACAAGGAGAAGCAAAAAAAACAAAAACCTACACTACAGCAAAGCTACCCCAAACTAAAAGGTGTAACAAACACCAAGCTCCCCACGCAAGCGAGCAAATGCGCTAAGCTCTAAGGGCTTGGTAAATATATCTGCCAACTGGTTCTCAATCTTCACATGGATCAAGTCTATATCTCCCTTCTCATAGTGATCTCTCAGAAAGTGAAACCTCACGTCCATGTGTTTGGCTCTGGAGAGCAAGACGGGGTTCCTAGCTACAGAGATAGCAAAAGTAGAGTCTACTAAGAGAGGGATCTTCCTAATGCTCAAACCAAAGTCACTCAAGGTGGCTCTCATCCAAAGCAGCTGGGAGGAGCAACTAGCAGCAGCAACGTATTCGGCTTCTGTGGTGGAAGTGCCTACGCTAGATTGCTTGAGTGAGGACCAAGAGACAAGAGAAGAACCAAGAAACTGGCAGGTGCCGGAAGTGGACTTGCGCTCTAGCCAACAACCCTGCAAAGTCAACATTCGAATACCCCTTGAGAGAGAGCGTCAAAGCTGAAGAGAACCAAAGACCAAACTCAGGAGTGTATTTCAGATGCTTGAAGATGCACTTCACCGCTTGACGGTGTGATGTCCTCGGCGAGGCCTGAAATCGCGCACAAAGACAAACAGCAAACTGAATGTCCGGCCTGGTCGCCATCAGGTACAGATAAGAGCCTATCATCCCTCGGTACTCTCTTTGGTCCACCACCTTCCCTTCTTCATCTGCATCAAGCGCTGTTTGCGTTAACATGGGAGTCACCATGGGCTTGGAGTCCCCCGTATCAAACTTCCTCAGAATGTCCTTCGTGTACTTGGCTTGATGGATGAAGGTTCCTTCACGCCCTTGCTTGATTTGCAGTCCAAGGAAAAACTGCAACTCTCACATTATGCTCATCTCAAACTCCTTTGACATCTGCTCATAAAACTAGGTAACAAGAGAGTGAGACGAGCCACCAAAGATGATATCATCCACGTATATCTGGACAATAAGGAGATCACTACCATGCTTGAGGAGAAACAAGGTCTTATCAACACTCCCCATTTTGAAACCCTGGTTTAGCAAAAAGGTTTTTAATCTATCATATCAGGCTCTAGGGGCTTGTTTCAAACCATACAAGGCTTTTTGCAATTTGTAAACATTGTTAGGGTATTTAGCATTTTCAAATCCAGGGGGTTGCTTAACATAAACTTCTTCCTGAATAAAGCCATTCAGAAAAGCAGACTTCACATCCATTTGAAAAAGCTTGAAACCCATGCAAGCTGCAAAGGGTAAGAGAATACGTATAGCTTACAGGTGTGCAATTGGAGCAAACGTTTCCTCATAGTCTATCCCCTCTTTTTGACAAAAACCCTAAGCCACAAGTCTAGCCTTGTTCCGCACAACAATGCCATCCTCCCGTTGCTTATTTTTGAAAACCCATTTTGTACCAATAGGATTGCATTGTGGTGGTGGCTCTACCAAAACCCAAACCTCATTCCTCTCAAAGTTTTCTAACTCCTCATGCATGGCATTAACCCAATTACCAGTCAGAAAGAGCGTGTCCAACATCTTTGGGCTCAAATGAGGCAACAAATGCAGCATAAGCAAAGAAAGCGATAGAACCTATCTGGGACCTCAAGGTCCTCGCATGCAAATCACCAATGATCCCATGTGGAGGGAGATCCCACTGGACCTGCCAAGATGGAACAATCTCGGAGGTCACCTTCCCTCGAGCTTGCAGTCGAGGGGAGTGAGGAGGAAGCCTGTCGTAAGGGTCCTCCTTTGTCTTCAGAGCTCGTAGCAGAGGGGGCAGGAGCTGCAGCCAGTGCAGTGGCTCTGGCATCACAAACATCTACTTCGCCTTCCTCATCTTCATAGATAGGAGAGCCTTCTTCATCATCACCTGAAAGCTCAAATGCAGGGGTTATGCAAGGCATAGATTCATCAAAGGAAACCTCACAGGTCTCAACCACTTGTTTGGTATCAAGGATCCACACTCTATATGCTCTCGAGCTAGAGGCATACCCAAGGAAAATACCATCCAAGCAGCGAGATTCAAACTTGTCCAAACTGCCCCCCTTCTCTTGAGCATAAAGCATCTGCAGCCAAACGCACGCAGATGCTTGACGCTAGGCTGCCAACCAAACCGTAACTCTTATGAGGTCTTCCCTATGAAAGCTCATAGGAAGATGCGGTTGGCAATTTAACAGGCTGTATTCATTGCCTCAGCCCAAAAGCGTCGCGGAGTCCTATGCTCATCAAGCATCATCCACGACATCTCAACAAGTGTGCGGTTCTGGTGTTCCATGACACCGTTCTGAGGTGGGGTATAAGGAGATGAGAATTGGTATTCAAGACCTAGGTCACTACAAAAGGTTTCGAAATGAGAGTTACGAAATTCTCCGCCATTGTCACTATGCATAGGCCTCATGGCCTTATGACTCTCATTCCTTAACCTCAAGACCAGATCCCGAACAAAACCGAAAGCCTCAGCTTTGAAATCCAAGAAGAACACCCACGAAAAGCAAGAAAAGTCGTCCACAACTACAAGCACATACCACTTCCCGCTGACCGACTGTACCCGAACAAGACCAACCGTGTCCATATGTAGCAGCTCACCCGGGTAAGAGGTCATCACCTGATTGACAGGTGCATAAGAAGCAGCAACCATCCTGCCATGACGACAGGGGTGGCAAACCAAATCCTTTTCTGCTTTCAAATTGGGCAATCCTCGTATCAGACCCATCGAGCTCAACCTGGCTAGCAGATCAAACTTCACATGGCCTAGCCTCCTATGCCACTTCCAGATGTCAGCAAAAGGACCAACTACCAAACACCGAGGAGGGCAAGAAACAGATGCAAGGTCAACCTTAAAAACCTGCCCATAGGGCAAAATCCGACAAACAAGGTTTTCCTTAGCATCAAGCACACAAGAAGAACCCTCCTTAAAGCGAGCCTCAAACCCTTCCTTGAGAAGTAGCAAGACAGAAACCAAATTGAACCCCAAATTCCTCACCAAAGCAACTTCTCTTAGGGAAAGCTTGCCAGAAAGCCCAACACTTTACCTTGACCATTACCCCCGAATGTGATATACTCCTTGGTGCTCACGGGGTTGAGGCTAGAGAACCATCTGCGATGCCCTGTCATGTGCCTAGAGCAGCCGGAGTCCATGATCCATATGTCCTCCAGGCCTCAATCCTACAAAATAAAGGAAAGCGAGAGTAAGCAAATGGTCCAAGCACTGGGGTTAGTGAAACTCCTGAACCAGTCCCAAGCCATCTACTCAAAAGTGGGGTAAGCACAGTCAAAGTAATCATCGCGACGATCAGGGTTACCACGACCTCCAAAGCATGGACTCACAAACCCTCTACCTCCAAATCCTCGGTCACGAGGTCCATAGCCGCGCTGAAAATGACTAGGAGCTCGGTCGGCAAAGCGTCTCTCACCACCAGGAGTACGGGCCTAAAATCCACCTCCTTTCTCACCACCAGCAAAGTGGTCTCTCATCTCACCGCAACAGGGAGGATCCTGCCTACCACCCTGGTAGAAACTATCCTAGTTACCCTGGGCTCTCTCCTGCCTCTCAACCTACTTCCTCCTTAAGCAAAACTCCTCCAAGTGACCATTCCGTTGGCAAAACTCACAGTGGTAGACAGGTCTCTTGGGCATAGGTTGGGGTTGTGTCTTGGACTTCTGGTGTGGTGGTGAAGCCTTGGGTGGTGCAGCCTATTAGACTCTCTCCTTGCTAGAAGGCTTTGTTGACGGCACTTAAGCACGGCAAACCTTATACTGCAAGTGGCAGTATCGTGTGTAGCTTTTCCCTAGGATGAATATCATGGTTTTTGTCAATCCAGGAAACGAAACTAATTGAGAACTAATTAACAAGAGTTTAGAGTAAAACTAGGGTTTAGGGGTCGTCTAAACTGTATCTAATCTATCTCTAATCTACCTCTAATCTAGCCCTAAACTATATCTAATCTACAGTCTAAACTATATTAATACTATAAGATAAGCAATTAGAACAGAACTAGAACACTAATTAAAGGGTATTAACTAGAGTCTAATCAAGCCCTAATTGAATCCAAGACATGCATGATTGGGTGGCACAACAAGATTAGAGTAGCGAGATAACTAGTAGCTCAAGGAAGAAACAAGCATGATCAAGCATAAACTTCATAGCATGATTAAATCAAAATCAATCAACCTAACCCCTAGATCGGTTTAACCTTCCCCGGGCTCCACTGTCATTGGTAACCAGTTAATCGACGAGAAACTTTCAACAGGCACATAATTAGAGAACTAGCTTCTAATTACTTTGTAAGGTGTGTGTCCTATATATATATATAGGGCAACCCGAAAACAGGTGTGTGTGTGTGTGAGAGAGAGCCATCACACAAAAGGTTTCTAGCGAAGCTCTAGCCATGCCTTAATCCAATATCTCAAGATCCTCTACCAAGTTCATGGTGCTAGGACACCAGAACTCAGCGTCGCCTTCCCATATGTGTGGATACCAGTAGAGGCATTGTTACGACTACTACGCTTATAAACCGGTTGGTTGCGAAGCCGGCCGAGTGGTTCTTGATCGAGATTTGATAAAGGACTTGGCATTTGCTCCTCCCACCGCATCAACTCGGCACGCTCGACTCAGCCCTCGACTGCTTCGACTCGTCTCCGCTGCACTGCACGTCTAGTGGTAACGATCTATGATCTCTTGCTCATATGTGTTCCTATATTTTACGCGGTAGAATAAAAATATTTTCATGCTATGTTAGCCTATCTCGTAACCCTACATGAGTATGGGCCTTGGTAAGCAAGTCGACAAGATGGAGCTCCGAAGGCACATAATGAAGAGCAACCGAACATAGAAGCATCGATGCCAATGTGTTTCGTGAGCTAGTGCTTCACTAGATCATGAGCAATGTTGATGACACCAGTACTGTCATAGTGCACAGGTGTAGAAGAAGAAAGGTCAACCCCAAAGTCTGCCAATAGCCAGTGAAGCCAAGTCACCTCAGCCGTGATACAAGCCAAAGCACGCAGGCTCGGCCTCATCACTGGAACGAGCGACTATCAGTCTACTTCTTGGTCTTCCATGAAATCTAGGGGGTCTAAGGAAAACAGAATAGGCAGAGGATTGACTTGAAATCCAAAGGATCGATACCCCTAGCACTACAAGAATCCCAAAGACTTTCGGCGGCTCCATGTTAGCTGCCAAAAATTACACAGTAACTTTGGCGGTTAGTGCCAGCCACCGAAAGTTAATGCCTAGAGTAAGCCGCAAGTTGCATCAGAGTAAGCCCAGAGGTGAAGAGAGGTGGGGCTAGGAAAGAACGAGTGACGGTCAATGGTACCTCGAAGATATCGAAGGCACAATGAAGGTGACCGTAGCAGATACTAGTGGGGACAAATATGAACTGACTCAGAATGTGAACATCATAAGAAATATCAGGACATGTGAACAGCATAGGAAATATCAGGACGTGTGATGCCAAGATAGACAAGACTGCCAACAAGGTGGCGATAGCGAGTAGAATCCTCAAGGGGGTACCATATGTGGCACAAAGACGAAGGTGAAGCTCCATCGGAGTGCCCACATAGCGGTCATAAGTAACAGCAGCACGATCAATGATGTCCTGAACGTACTTATGTTGGGAGAGGTAGTAGCCGTCAGGAGTGGGGGTGACCTCAATCCCAAGAAAGAAGCTATGAGATCCCAAGTCGGACATGTGAAACTTCTCAGTGACAGGCCTTGACAAAGGAAATGTACTCAAAATCATCACCTGCTATTAGCATATCATTCACATTGGGGAGAATGAGGGTGCGACCTCTAGGTGAACTATTGCATGTGTTCTATTTCAGAAATAGTAATGGCGTATTTCGAATTCTTAGAAAGTTGCAACTGGCATGTGTCATATTTCAGAAATAGTAATGGCAGATTTTCAATCCTTAACAATTGTAATGGCATATGTCCAATTAATCCAAAATTTTATAGAGTTAAAAAAAATCAAATTTGGGACACGATAAAAAAACTGGGACACGCCCTGTGCCGCTCCTAGGGATGGCAACGGGTATATACCCGCCGGGTACTGCCATCCCATACCCGTATCCGCGAGATAAAACTCTACCCGTAAAAAAACCCACACCCGGCCACGGGTAAAGAATTTTACCCACCCCGTGGGTAATTTTACCCGTTGGGTAATTTACACCGGACTGAAACCGTCAAAAGGAAATAAAAATCAGAAGGCAAAACAGAAACAATGATGCAAAATAGATCAACACTAAGCGGACTCATCACATCAACAGATCATTAGTTCATCTCCATTATCCACCAGTAGTCATAATTCCTTGAATACATCACGCACGCAGCTGTTTTGGCCGCCGCAACCTTGACAAATGGATGGAGATGCGTCGATTTGTGGCAGCAAAGGTGGCTGGCTTTAAGTTGGCCACACACTCCTGCAGTCCGACGTGCTTGCTGACCCCCGGACCGGCGGCCGATGCAGATGCAGGAGGCGAGGAGGAACTGGAATCAGGTGTCGAGTCTCTGTGGCTAGCGCCTGCGCGTGGGGGCGGTGACTGCTGTGCTGGCTCGCTCCGTGCGGCTTGCCATGAACCTTGCGCCTGCTGCTGTAGGATTTCAGGGAAGGGAAGGGGCGGCGCACCGGGGTAAGGGTGGAGACTGGGGAAGAACAGAGCTACGGTTGCATACAATATCATATACTGTGAGGTGCTACGATCTTGGGCTTGGGCCGAAGGCTGTTCTTTTGGCCCAAGGCAAGCTGAATTGAGTTGTCATGTATTTTCAAATCGGATTTATATTGCCAATGGTACACGGGTGTGGATAGTATGCAACCGTATCCGTACCCGCCATACTTGACGGGTTGAGGTTCTTACCCATTAACGTACCCCATTGGTGAAAGAACACTCCCGTATCTACAGTTATATCGGGTAAAACCCATTGGGTTTTTCAGGTTTCGGATACCCATTACCATCTCTAGCCGGTCCGCTTGCCGGCTCTGGGGCTTACTAGCGGTGATTCATGCAGTCACGCCCTAGCTCCCTGCCGGCTGCCTATGCATTGCAATAGGAGAAAAAAATCCTTAAACACCTCTAGATCATATAAGAATATGCCTCGTGAAAAATTCCACATCATATTGTTTTGAATTTACCAGTTGTTGCGAGCGGGTGCTATCAGTTGGGTTACAAAGCTTTCCGACAATACATAGAACGCCGAAAACGGAGTCTGTATGTGATTTGGGTGTCTTTTTTCGCATGGGCTGCTCCTGCCGTCTAAATCGGGCTCCCGAATAAATTTCATGTCATATTGTTTTGACAATTTCCGTTGATTGCAAGAGAATTTTAGAGTGATGTCAATTAGGTTGGAAATGTTATCATTTTAACTTTCAATCGACATATAGAATGTTGAAAATGGAGTTCGCATGCGACCTGAGCGTCCATTTTCACGTGGGCTGCTCCTGTCATCCAAATTGGGCTCGCGAATAAATTTCACGTCATATTATTTTGATGATTTCCATTGGCTGCGAGCAAATTTTAGAGTAGTGTCAGTTAGGCTAGAAAGGTTATCATATTAGCTTTTTCATCGATATATAAAACGTAAAAAACGGAGAGCATATGCAACCTGAGTGTCTGTTTTCGCATGGGCTCCTCGTGCCATCTGAGTTGAAATCGTGAATAAATTCCACGTTATATTGTTTTGATGATTTCTGTTGACTTCAAGCGAATTTTAGGGTGATGTCAATTGTGTTGGAGAGTTTATCATCTTAGCTTTTCATCATATATGGAACTTAAAAAACGGAGTCCGTACGCGCCTTGGGTGTTCGTTTTCGCATGAGCTGCTCCTGCCATCCGAACTGGACTTGTAAATAAATTGCATGTCATATTGTTTCGACGATTCCCGTTTACCACGAGCAAATTTTATAGTGGTATCAATTGGGTTAGAAAGGTTACCATCTTAGATTTCCCGTCGATATACAGAACATTGAAAACGAAGTCCGTATGTGACTTGGGCATCCGTTTTCGCGTGGACTCCTCCTGCAGTCCGAATCTAGTTTGCGAATAAACTAAATTTCAGATAAACGTGGCCCACATGTAAGGTATGTGAGGTTGGACTATAGAATCACTCTGTCTTTTGTTTTTAGGTATAGATTTGATTTAAAAAAAAACATTGGTATTCACATGAATAAACTTGAATACATCGGCCTATGCCCTGCTGAGGAGGTGGCAGAGTGTAAACGGCCAGAGCACCAAGCACGCCATGGGGGAGCACCACAAGGGCAAAAGCCATGCTGGGGACTTATTATCATAAATTAATCCTATAAAATAGAACTACAATTATAAACAGAGTGTCCTCACTCCTCTTCACGGTCGACGAGGTAGCCCGAGGGGCGAGAGGAGGAGGAGCACAGTGGCGGTGGTGAGCAACATCGCGAGAGATCCAAAGGGTTAGGTGGGGGATACAGGATATGGAATATGGAATGGGAAGTGAAGGGCTTACTAGGTGGGTGCTCGTCACGGGAGAAGTGTCCAACGAAGAGGCGTCCCTACTCGCCTAGCCCCTACCAAGAAACAAAAGAGGAGGATAAAGCACAAATAGGCATAGTCGCCATGGTGATAGCTTGAGCACAGGGTGAACAATGGGTGGGATTCTTACAAGGAGGCGCCACAGGGGAAGAAGGCAGGGGTTTCACGTGAAAGAGGCACGGGGGAGGGGGCCAGGTGTTTCGTGGGGACACGGCGCAGGAGGAGGAGGCTGGGGCAAGGGTTTCGTGAGGAGGCCCGGGGGAATGCGGGGCAGAAGGTTGGGATTTCGCAAGGAGGAAGGGGATATGTGGCACAGGGGAAGGGAAAAAAGATTGGCTTTAAATACCAAGATGTCAGGGTTGGTAATATGGAACCTTTATCGATATAATTGGAAATGATACAATAGCAGATTAGATGAGTTTGCCCTGCCTTGGAGGCTCTGAACTCTTAGGATCTTTAATTTTGCTTCTCTCTCCTCCTCTCTGCGGCTTTTATATAATGTTGCTGCCTAACTAACTCTCACAAGACCTTGCCAAATATCCTAACAAACTACTAATTAAACTAGGGTTCCTAACTTGCAGCAGTCGATGCCTCCCCTTGATTAATAGGTTGCTGGGGCTTATTTGTCCTTCGGCGATAGGTGCGGCCCACAAATGCATCAGTCACAAAGTTGTTATCTTTCTCATCCCAAAACTTATTTTCTCATCTCTTAACTTTGAGCAATACACTCTTACATTGATTAATCGGATTATGTTATGGTCGTTTTTTTTACAGATTCAAAAAATATGTACTATTGGTACTAGAAACAATAGTAGATTGTGAAATGGACATGGATAGGAGCTACAAAACTAGAGATAATACAAGGGTTGCCATTTTTTTATCTTTTTAAATAACCATAACCATGTGAATTGGGTTGTAATATGCTAATGATAAACTTGTGTGATCACTATGCTAACATTTTTTAATGGAACTTGACATTCAAAGCTACCGACCACATGCTTGCCTTGGGCAGCCGAGTAGGTCAGATGCTCACGCAGCACACAACCGACATCCCACAACACAACACTCCGCTAGTCGCGAGCTGCACTATGGGTCGCGTCGCGCACACCTCTCCTGCTCTGCACTCCAACTCCAAGCCTCATCGTCTTCCTCCCCGTGACCTCGCCTCGCACGCTCCCAACTAAACACAGTACAACGAGGTGATCCCCCACGCCTCCCCTCTCTCGCTTTCACCCTAGATTTACTCTGTCTTCCTGCACTCATACCCCAAGGTCCTGCCCTCTCGATCGTCTGTCCCGGCGGTGGTTCCACCACGAATTCACAGGCCCCGCCAGGTGCCCTAAGCGCCGGATCTGGCCGCCTTGCGGTTTTTGAATTGAGGCCCCCACGTGCAGTATTGCGTGTGCGGGGGTGCCGTAGTGTCCTAGAGCCGAATCTCACAAGGTTTCAGCTCAAGCTTGACGATGATGCTAGGGTTTATTAGTTGTCCTAGGCCTTTTCAATTATGGTTTTAGCGCCTTTTTGTCACAACTCTATTAGAATTCGGACGGGGCTTCAATGAATCTGGTTCCACCACGGTCTTAGGGTGAGGGAGGAGCTTGGAGTTTAGGATTGGTGCTGCGTTGATAGGCTTTGTTGCAGCTAATCTGTGGTTAGGGAACCTGGAATGCTTCATTCCAAAAGAGTTTAGGGTTTGGAACGCAAAAATTATATAGAAATTTTAAAAGAAACAATTCAATTTTATAAAAAACACATCTGAAAAAAATTGTTGAGCTAGCTGATTCGGTGTACAATACAGCCCCCTACTAATGGGCGGGTCCTAATTGGTTTTGTGGTTAGGGATATGGACTTTGTTTGGATCGGTGGAGGCAGGTCTCAGAAGCCAGCGGGTAGGGTCGGTGCGGTGGCTAGCGCGGGTTGGGAGGGTTGGAACGGGGACTCGCTGTTCGCTTTCCTCGGCTGCTCCCCGACCCCGACTCCCTGAGCTCCGTGACACCTGCTCGACGCCGGCGTCCGACGGCCGCTCCGGGTGGCGATCTCCAACGACGGCCGCTGGATCTAGGTGCGCCTCCCCCGGATCCCCCCTCTCCTCCTCTTCCCCTTCCCCTACTCATTCTCTTCCTCTTCTTGGTAGGGTTTGAGCGCGAGATCCATTGGCCACGCTGCGCGCACCAACGGGCCACCTCCACATCATCTTTCCCTCGGCGTTGTTCCCTCCTGCACACATACGAGGGGAGGACCAACGTGCAGCAAGGTGAGTGCTTGAGTCCCGGTTGGATTTATCATTCCCTGTTTCTTGCTTTTTAAGGATTTTGGATTGTCAAGGAGCTACCGCAATCTTGCAATTAGGCACAGATAATCGTGGTTTAAGTTCGCAGCTCGTACCATGTAGTTGGGTTCTGTCTGCACTATTTTTGCATGATGGAATGATCTATCTGAAACCAGGCTGTCAAGAATTTTACTAGCTACAACCTTATAGTTTGACATAGCATGCCAATTGACTAGATGAGAAAATGAAAGTGAGCTAGTACTGATCTGTATATGTTTTCTGAACTCAATAATATTTTTTGTGAACCAATCCTTGTGGTTATTTCTTACTCAGAAACAGAATGCTAATTAGTTTGGTCATGTGGTCATGCGCAGATAACAGGAGAGGAGTGAGTGTTCCTCAAGGTGGCCCAGTAGTGTTGCAGTTCTCCCCTTCTGTAACAAGGCCACAGCTTCAGACCTGTGTGGCCTCCTCCTCGGCGGTAGAATCAAAGGTAAATTCTTGTGTTTACCTTAAGGCTTTACTCCATCTGTTTCATGTGAGGAGCTGAGATTAGGATTCAATTTCAATATTTCTGGGGTGCCATACTTTCTGATAGCATAATGCTTTGAAAATATTGCTTATTTGGTACTTCAGATGTATTTTGGTGCCATTATAAGCATGAGGCTTTAGAGAATTTTATGTGGGGATTTATAGCTTTGCAGTCCATTGGAAGTAATGGACGTGAACGTGACCCATTATAACCTTCAGTTCATAGGATTTTGCAAGCTGTTGGTATGCCTCTACACATGTGTTTCTTCGGTCACTAAGTCTTTGTGTTTTTAATTGATGATCAACTAGCAGTTTCTCAAAAAGCTCATAGTTGTTTCAGTTTGCGAAAGAAGTCAGATGAGTTCTTCATATTGTTCTTCAGAGAAGAGGCCTGCTTTCTTTTAGATGTTGTTGACTGAATGTTATTTAAAAGCATAAGACATCTGTGTCATCTTTTCTACCATGACTGATAGATTATATGGAATAATATCCATGACTGATTCCTTTTGTCCGTGAGCAGCTAACTGTACTTCGAGGTCTGCTGAAAGAGCCTATTGTTTTCACTTATTAGTTGGACTGATAGCAGTACACTACCACATTTAATATATGGAGTATTGGGTGCATATTCGTTGAACCTCTCACTAGAAGGTAGTGGCGTAGTGCTAGGTTTTTCAATCTATCATCTATACGTCTAGGTCTCTGGGGCTTTCAGCAGTAGCTAGGTAGGACCAGAACTACAAGTTCATAGCGAAAGCAGTCGAGGCTTACTGGTGCTGTTTATTGCATGTCTAGATCATTTACAAGATCATGCAGCTGTACAAATGGAAACCACTGCCATTGCAGGCCGACATGGACTGGCCAGTTCACAGGATCGTGAGCGAGGCGTAGATTATTCTGCTCTTCTTGGTGACGGTACCTGCGCTGCTTGGATACTCCATGGCAAAAGATATCTCTTGAACCCACCACCCATGTGACGGGTCGGGGTGGGCTATTAAATCATTTTTTGGGTGGGGTTTGGGGTGGGAGAATTGCATTAATGGAATAATGGCTGTGGGTCGGGACGAGTAAGGGGTGGGTTTAACCCCAATAGCAGGGCTACAGTGCAGTTCCTGTCCATAGCAAGTATTGATGTTGGGAGATCATTTGTATGTAGTTTGGGTCGAGGCTGTTGTTTCCCCTGGGTGGCTGGTTGTTTCTGGTCACATAGCTGTTCTTTTAGAGCTGTACCTCTTTGAAACCAGGAGCTTCTGGTACAGTTTCACGACGTGGTCTTATGCATGCTTAAGGTTGTCGGATTATTATCTAGCTTCCATTTGTTCAGAACTAGAGTAGCCAAGTTAGGGTGTTCGGTGGTCTGACAATGTACTATGGCAAATTTGATGAAACTGAACATATTTTAGCTTACATTTGCTCTTTGTTTTCCCAATTCAGGTTTTGCTTTATGCCTGTTCATGTGTCCACGGACAATGGACTAGCTGCTGCCCTGTTTCTGTGATTCACCATGGGAAGCAGTGGAACAGATACACCATCTAAGTCAAGCAAGACATCTGCCCCTCAGGTTTTCATCGCTGGCCACGTGGCATTACCTTTTAAGTGGAAAAATATCACTTGGTAAAAGTTTGTCCGTTCCCGTAACAGGAGCAACAGCCACCTGCTACCTCTGGTGCTGCAACACCAACTGTTTACCCAGATTGGTCCAGCTTTCAGGTGAGCGTGAATTCCTCCTCCCTCCAACACAACCAATGAACCAACCCACCCACCAGATAGGTGGAAATAAATATGTAGCTAGCAGTTACAACCTTTGTTTTCGTAATTATATGGTCCTTACCATGCAAGGATAACACCCAACACAATGCAAGCAGTATTATGCTCTGGATTGCAATATTGTGTGTGAGAGAATCAGAATGGGCACATACCCTTTATTATACGTTGAAACATGAAGTGTTTGCCACACGATATGTTTATTTTCTTGATGGATGCATGGGGTTGACTTCTTTATCCTTCTAATGTTGTTCAGTAATGTGTTTTTTGATAATAGTTATGTTCAATGCTCGTTTTGCAGGCATATCCTCCAATTCCACCACATGGGTTCTTCCCCTCCCCTGTGGCATCAAGCCCACAGGGTCATCCATACATGTGGGGTGCTCAAGTAAGCCTTTATTCCCTCTTTTTTTCAATATATACTGGTGGCTTACTTCTTTTCACTTTTTTTTCTAAAAAAAGTATTGGGTGGGTCAAACTTCTAATCATCTGTTATGTGCTTTATATGGTAGAACGTAGTGTCTTACAGAATATTTCTTTGTATATTTGTTCTATGAAGATTTTGTCATTAATAATACTTATACCGATTTGCTATTATTGCAAACATGGTTGAGGAGCCGTCAGTTGGATGTCTCTTAGGGTTGCATATGGCAGTCCTATTGACACTGTTATTCCCTTGTCTCCATAAAATGACATTCCACATTTGAAAAATACTTCTGAACTAAAAGTATTACTGATATGTAGGAGTACTTTCGAAAGTTAATTCAATGATTGAAACAGATTGACTCCTTTTGCTAGTGAATTGGTAACTAATGTAATAAAGGTGTGTTTTTTGTTCATGTTTTTCTCATTACTTTCTTTCAGCCTATGATCCCACCATATGGAACACCACCACCGCCATATGTCATGTACCCTCCTGGAGTATATGCTCACCCATCCATGCCCCCGGTAAGCTCAACACGCCTGTAGTTTTCCCTATGTACTTGTCAAATGGCAATGCTGGCCTTGATTTTTGCCTTTTGTATCATCGCACAGGGTGCACATCCATTTACTCCTTATGCCATGACTTCTCCAAATGGCAATGCTGATGCTGCTGTAAGACATGGCAATCTTAGCCTCATCTTTGTTGTGCTTATTTTGAAGGAGTCTAATGCGTCTAGGGTTTCTAGGGAACCAATGCTGCAGTTGGTGATACTGACGGCAAGCCCTCGGAAGGCAAAGATAAAAGTCCAACCAAAAGATCCAAAGGAACTTTAGGTAGCTTAAATATGCTTACTGGAAAGGCTCCCACTGAACATGGTAAAACATCAGGAGCATCGGCTAATGGAGCCACTTCTCAGAGGTATGTTTGTTGTCAAATTAAACACCATTTGTTCTTGTGTATATCCTTTCATTTGTATTAGTAAAAGAGTTGGTGTTTCTAATTGCAGCGGGGAAACTGGCAGCGAAAGTTCAAGTGAAGGGAGCGAAGGAAATTCTCAGAATGTAAGTTCTTCAATTTTTGTTGTGCGTTGCTGCGTGCATTACATATGCACAGGAACAATTGCAAAAGATTTATACTATCTTTTCAGTATCGTCGGAGTTCTGCCTCCTGATATTGTTGTCCTATTGAGTAATGAACATACTTGTTTGTTGTTCAATTTTTTTTATCAAACACACACAGCTGCATATCTATGTAATGTATTATAGAGAGAAGGGAAACAAAGATACAACAGCCTTCTTTCCTCCACTAGGAAGAAAAGGAAGGTTGCAGCCCACAGATACAAAAGCTTAATCACCTGGGGAAAAATCTAGGAGACACAAACCAGAGGAAAATCATCGCATCCCCTGACCTAAACTCAGCTTATGGAGCTTTTTGGCGCCAGCCAAAGTCCAGAGCCTCAGTTCCTTGGAGAAAAAAAATGCTTGGCATTGAGCACAGAGGGGGAGGCCCAGACACCGTGGAAGACACTTATTCCTTTGAATCCAAAGGGTCCATGACATGATGTTTGTAAAGTAGTCAAGGACAGTCTAATAGCATATCTCTGCCGTTATATCCCTTTGTTTTTTTTTCACACCCTTTTCTATCTATTTACCCTATCACACATGATTTGAGAATACAACTTGTCCCAAGTTTTCCTGGAAATAGGTGGTTCACGTTCCCAGGTCTCGATCCATCGTCCCGAAGATGTATACCCCCCTTCGTACCGGGAACTTAGAAATATCGATCCACGTCCCATGTCCTGCTTGATCCCATCGTACCAGGAACTTTGTGACAGGTCATGTCTCTAAGATCATTAAGCTGTTAAAGCCCTTCCAAAGAGTCTTAGCAATTTGATGGCTTGCCCTCGTCCCACCAATCAGCAAAGCAATGGTCATTGATTCTTGGAACTACTCTTCCCAACTCAACTGAAGATAAGATGATGTGCTACAACTCCCGAGCAAAAACACAGGAAGGATGTGTTGAGCAATTTCTTCCCCTTGATTACTAGCACAAGGCGGTCAGCTGTCTAACATCTCTTTTGGAGGCCAACCAAATAAAAATCTTGCACTTAGAAGGGGCCCAGCACTTCCATAGATGCTTCCCCGACTAAA
Source organism: Paspalum vaginatum (assembly GCA_030272315.1). Lineage (NCBI taxonomy): Eukaryota > Viridiplantae > Streptophyta > Magnoliopsida > Poales > Poaceae > Paspalum > Paspalum vaginatum. The sequence goes on along the minus strand of CM059017.1, from coordinate 35,629,954 downwards.
AGGATTTTGAGCCAATGAAAAGGGATTTATAGGTGAATTTTGAAGAAAAAGAACCTCTTATTTCATGGCTCCATATATGATGATCAGCTTCTTGTGTTAAGGTAATATTCTGTAGGATGCCCCATATTTGCAAATACTGCAGCAACCCTTCCAAGAACAAAGCTCCACGAACATCATTAACCCAGGTCTGGTTATCCAGGGCCAAACACAACTGTCCTACAACTAATGCTTCTTTTTTCATACACAAGAAACCACAACAGGGGCTAAGTCAGGCAAGGAACAACCATGCAACCAATGATCGGTCCAGGAATGTGTTAGCTCCATTGCCTACACTGAGAGAGATTGCAAACATTGGCCAGGCTTGTGGTTGCACAGGAATATCTAGGCCATTCCAAGGTCGACTCACATCGATTATTTAATCAAAATCGAAAATTCAAAGCCATCTCATTTGCAAATTGCAATGCCCAGCCCATAACCTGTAAATCAGGAACGCCAAGCCCTCCAAGGTCAAGTGGATGTGCCACCTTTTCTCAAGCCACAAAGCAGCAGCCAACATTTACTACTTTTCTTCCTTTTTCACAAGAATGCTCTTCTTATTTTGTCAATCACCTTGATAACCCATTTATGAACATTCATCGCAATCGGTGGCACATACCATAACAGCCCTACCTGCCCAGGTTCAATAAGGAGGTTTTCCAGCTCCGGGTCAATCTGCAAATTTTCTCAACCCAAGGCAAAATATTTACCTCTGCTCAACTTTTTGGTGGAGACTAGCAAGCCCAAATATGAACAATGAAAGCTTGTTCAAATATTTCAGGCCACACTAGTATAGGCTTTGTGCATGTTTTTTTATAGCTGAGCTTCATATGTAGATGCATATGGTCAATATTTTTGGCATGCATCATGATTTGGTTGCTATTAGCTTGGGAGTTGTCCTAATGTCTTTGCATCATCTACAGGATTCACATCATAAGGGAAGTGGACAGGATCAAGATGGAGGTATGTATACGAATATATGTACTTTCGCTTCTCCATTTGCATTTTCTGAACTTTTTGTGCCAATTTGCATAAAATTAGATGTTCGAAGTTCCCAGAATGGTGCATCACACTCGCCTTCTGAGGGAAAATCGAACCAAACTGTGGCAATCGTGCCATCAAGTGGCCCAGTAACAGGTCCAACTACAAACCTAAATATAGGGATGGACTATTGGGCAAACACAGCTAGCTCTGCTCCTGCAATCCATGGCAAAGTGACTCCAACAACTGTTCCAGGTGCTGTGGTCCCAGCAGAGCAGTGGATACAGGTTTGTCTTCTCCTTTTTACTCTGTTTTTGTGTACACTGCATTCTTCACCTTTTCCTTCAATACCGTGTTGTGTTATTTCTGTTTTCATTTTTCTATGTACAATATAGTGAGTTCATAGGCCTGATTCTTGCAATGAGGGTATTAATTATAATGTCTGTATATTTAGAATGAATCTGTTATGGTAGTGGGACCAGGTGGGCATTGTTCACACGGTACTTTAGCACAAACAGTACCATGATTAGATTGGATTAGTGTTATCAGGTTTGTTAGGAAAGAGATAAGTTATATTGATTTAGTTAGGATATTTACTTAGAGAGCAAGTCATCTCTATAAAAGAAACACCTTTGTATAATTTTAGATCAAGCAAGAAGAACCTGTAAAGCAGTCAGAGCCTCCAGAGGGAGCGCGGGTGGCCGGTTCTTCCTGCTATCTTAGATTTACCCTATCAGAATCATGTTGATGAAATTGAAATCAAATTGTTGCATGAGTATAGTTACGCTCTGGTCTGCTGTACTTGTTTCAATACCGTGCACAGGTCAATAATTTAGAGCATGCTGTGTCTTTGATCATGAATTGCTATTTCTTGTTTTTTTTTATTATTTTTTTGCATTGTTTCTATCCAAATCCTGACCTAATATGTTTCATAAGAGATGGTATGCCTTCTGCCCCAATTTTGAGATATTGAATCAACACTCTAGACATTGTGCCTACAAATTTCAACCTATGGCTATTCTGGCGATTGGGGAAACTAGTTATGCTTATTTTCTTGTGGCTCAGGATGAGCGTGAACTCAAAAGGCAAAGAAGAAAGCAGTCCAACAGGGAGTCTGCACGCAGATCTAGGTTGCGTAAACAGGTAATTGTTACTTCAACTTGAACTATACTGGATTGCACTATATTGGCTGCTTGCTGATGGAGCAAATATGAGCTTTGCAGGCTGAATGTGAGGAGTTGGCTCAACGTGCTGATGTTTTAAAGCAGGAAAATGCTTCACTTAGAGATGAAGTAATCCGTATCAGAAAAGAGTACGAGGAACTTCTATCAAAGAATAACTCACTAAAGGTAGGCCTGTCACTTTTCAATTTTATTCTGCTGAAGTGCATATGGTAATGTGTCCCTCCTGCTTTCTGCTCTACAGGAAAATCTTGAAGGCAAACAACACAAAACTGATGAGTCAGGACTTAACAAGCTGCAACATTCTGGTGATGACAACCAGAAAAAAGGAAACTAATTGAGCTATCATACAATGCTTTCACAGCATGGCTCTAACTAGATTATTGGGAGGCGCAATTGTAGTATGCGTGTTAACTCCTTACTTTATTGCAGTTATTAATTGTTACCAGGTTGTGATAATGTTAATGCCAACCTTGTGTGTGGGTGGTTCCTATTTCAGATCTATCTTGGCTTATCTTTTAGAAGTCAAGGTGTGACTGAAGATGTAGGTTGTGACCCAGTTCACTGTATCTGTTAGAAATAGTGGATAATCTCAAATTTACAAATTTGTATCACTGACTGGTATTGTTATGAATACCTAGCAATATACTTTTTAATTCAGCCAGGTTGAAAATTTGCTGGGCTTGCACAGCTGCCTAGCTTATGTATAATGCTGTTTACATTAGTTTGTTTCCAATTATTTGATATAAATTAGCAAATAGAGGAAGAAGAATGTTTCCACCTCTACACCAGGATTCTTTTTATGTATTCAAGGCCCTCCTTTCGGATGCATTTTCTATATTACTTTGAAGCTATCATGTTTGTTCCAGCTGTGGCGCGTACGATTTTCTTTAAAGTTCAGATAAACCTCCCTCTTTGGGTAGTTTATTAAAAGGCAGTCTATTTTTCTGCTTAGTGATATCGATAGTAGTTATTCCTTTCTTTATTCATCTTCTGTCTTTGGAGCGTGCAGCAGAATGGTTTGTTAAAACTTATTTTCCTGGGCGCTAGGAGTTGCCTGATTCTGATATTTGGCTTCTGGCACTAGTACTTTTATGATTTTGTTTTGATTTGTTTACAGGAAAATTATTCTGGAGTATTGTCCTCCTAGATGAGGCAAATCACAGTTCATTAGTCTGTCTGCTGTACATGTAGTAATTCATATTTATTTATTTATATTACGTGTAAGGACGATAAGCTTTATTATGGTATCATATAATGCATGATATAAAGTTATCAGACTTCTAGAAGATATATATGAAATCATAACGAAGACAAAATCCTACTCCTATACACTAATTTTCCTCGAATGAAGGTTAATTCATTGAACAAGAATATGGCTATGGATCCTGATTTATAAAATGGAAAACATAAGTGCTATCTATATCCATATAATCTATATAAACATAACTCACTTATTCATGCCACGTCATTTAGCTCAGCCCAGTCACTGACACAAATCATTGAGGATGTAACGTATATCAGTTTCCTTTCGCCACCATGTGATCTGATCGTGAGGATATGCACACGTGATTAAGCGTTCATGTTCTTTCTTTTGGTCAGCCCAACAGCCAGGAAACGCAGATGTAACGTATATCAGTTTCCTTTCGCCATCATGTGATCTGATCGTGAGGATACGCATACGTGATTAAGCGTTCATGTTCTTTCTTTTGGTCAGCCCAACAGCCAGGAAACACACGTTGGGCCTTCTTTGTTCGCCCTCCCACCCAACCAGCCCACCAGGCATCTGCCCCAACAATCAGTCGTGTGCCCTGCGCACCGCCGAGCAGCGAGCAGACATGCCGTCCCGCCCGTCTGCGTGGCTTTTTGACACTACTCCCGCACGTTCTCAGCCGAACAGGCGCTTTTACTTTTTTTTTTTTTGGAAAACTGCTGCCACCACTGCGCAATGAAGAGCAATCAAGATCGATCTAGCCGTCTCCTTGGTCTTCTCGGCCCTGTATTAATACCATCGTTCCTGCTGTCCTGCGCCCATGAGCGGGCTCCCCATAGACAGCTGATCGGCAAGACAGCAAGGAGGTGTCCATCATCACATCAGGGTGGTGCTACGTTTCGGCCTGTTCCCTGGAGCTCATGTAGTGATCTGATTCCATGCCATTCATGGGTTTCATCATCGATGCGATCAATCATGGCGCCTCTAGGAGATCTTCACTGCCAGCATCAACCTCGGCATGGGCTGTCTCCGGTACCACCTTCTTTGAGGTTCGCATGCATGCCATGTTCTCTGGCATGCTGATGGTATGGATCTCTGTGTTAACGCATTATGCCTCTCTTGGTGTGCAATGCAATGCAGAGAACATTTGGGGGTACACCAAGGGAGTCGGGACAACACAGAGGAGCAGATGGTGTCGGTATACCTGCATATGAGCATCATAAGCCAATCACTAATCTTCGCGATCCCATTCAGAGCTAATTTTACGTGGATTGCCGGGGTCCGCTCTTGATATATATTCACCTTCTTCGCCATGCAGATGACAACCATGTACGTGAACTCTCGCCATTCGTGAAGATGAAGTGGCATCGTTTGTGGCTGGGATCCCAGCCGCCATCTGGCCAGCTGTATGTAGTCAGGTCTTCTCGGTTAGCATGGATGAGAAAGCCAGACGTCCTATTTTGTTTTCACAAAATTGTCAATACACACTTAATCCTTTTCCTCTCTCTTTTTTCTATGAAAGCCCTAAACCCCCAAATCTACCAGCATTGTTTATAATTTCCCGTGGCAACACACAGGGAATTCACCTAGTTACTAAGATAGTTCTAGCCATTCCAACTCTTGACGAAGTGTCTGAACTTTGAGGGGTTTTCTGCTGCAGGGATTGAAGCAGAACCTATCGTAGGAGATGGTAGATATGATGTGCTCAAGGATCGGTTTTCGGCCAAAGCTTTCTCCGTTGCTGCAGAAGTTGGAGCAGCACTTTGAGTGCAAGTCTTCGCTTTTACTCTCCGCTCCGCTGTTGGTTTTATGACTCCATTTATTCCATGGCACCTGAACGACCCCCCCGAGTGGCAGAGATCAGGACTGGTGAGCTCGATGCCATTGAAGTAGAGCTTTGTAGTATCTATGGAGGATCATGATACCTGATACAACTACGATCCCATGCGACTATAGAGCAAGAGTCTTTCGTAGCATTAATCATGGATCTAGCTTGTGGGCTGCTAAGCCACTACTGGTGCTTGGCAAAGCAGTGTGTCGTTTGGTCAGTCTTGTGGGGTTAGCGTGTGACCTTCCAAGCCACCGTCGGCAGAGTCGTTTGAGCATGGTATTGTACTCTTGCGGGGGTTAGCTTGTGACCTTCCAAGCCACCTTCGGCAGAATAGCGTGTCATTGAAGCCGAGAAGAATGCGATTGGCTAGCAGATGAACCTACATTAAACAATAAACATTAAACATCTTTGCTGGTAAGCTCCTCGTGTCATCGGCTTGGCATGCTAGCCGAACCCCAGAAGCCGTGATGGCCTCGTTATTACATGATTCCTGGACCACTTGGAAGAACTTCCTAGATGGGTTCTGTCTGCTCTGGAGGATGCACCTCCTGGCTTGGTGCTCACTATTGCCTCACTGGTGGCACCTCCTAGATGATTACCAAAGGAATGGTAGTCCCCAATTTTTACTGGGTGCGCGCGCATCCTGGGCAAACGCCGCGTCCCCCTTCTGTGCCCGCATGTGGGCCCCGCAGCTGGGGCGCGTGCGGCCGCGCACGAGCTCACTTTGATCCAAATAGCTACAGCCTTTTCCCATTTTTCTGAATGTTTGTACTCTAATCTTTTGAAGTTCCGAAGCCTTAGCACCAACTTGACTTAATACAACACCTCTTGTTGATGTTGTGCCTATTTCTGTTCCCTGTTGTTGTCATTGGTCAACAGCACTGCGTTGATCGCTTTCTTCTGTTTGCTGATTCAACCGTAGGCCCTCCTGCCCCTCCGGCAGTCGATAGCATTGTATTGGCGGATCCCTGCTTTTGAACTCTACATTGCGCACACCTACCCCCCGATTTGAGGGCTCTTCTTTTTATAACGATGGCAATGCATCGCCTTTGTCTCTACAATGCTGCTGATAACACGTGATACCCTGTGGCCACGAACCCGCCTATGGACCTTATGCATCATCAAAAAGCTCGCTCCAGGACGACGGTAATCCATCCATGATGCTGCCATGGTCCAATAGCCCAGATCTTTCTACTTTCCCCCCGTGGCAAACCGTCCGAACCATCGAATATATTGGCCTTCCATTCCAAACCTGTCCAATGCAGCAAGAAACCCTCAAAGGATGGTTTGACCCTTGATCACAGCTAAGACTAGCTTCTAAACCCGCACTCTTGTGAAGAATACAAGCAAAGTTCATGTCAACTAGCGCATAACATGGCTAGAACTTCCCACGGGATTAAAACACGTGGATAACTAGTAGATCTTGCCATAAAAACGCTTTAATACAAAATCTGCCATGGTAAACACCTAATAGGCCTAACAGATCTAATGAGAGAATCGACAGTTAGAGCAGCGTGGCACTTACCAAGATTTGCAAATCCTAGAACGGGGTGGCGGTACGCCGTAGGTTGATTGGTTGTGAACCCTCATTACATTCAAGATACATGCATTTATATAGCCCTGCTAGGCTTGTTAAAGGAATCTAAAGGTCTGTTTGGGAGAGCTTCGCTCCATGTTTTTCAGTTTCGCTCTAACTTTGTCAGGCCAAACATGTGCAGCTCTATAAACTCCAGCTCCATGAAAAGGTTGAGGCTAGGGGCTAACTCTAAGATTTTCTTGGAGCTCTTGAAGAGGCACTCCAGAAATGCTATTTTGATACCTCATGGAGTAATGGTAAAATTACCCACCTTACCACTGATTCCATACTCATCCGTACCACTTCATCTAACACATTGAGCCTTCTCTCCTTCCACCCGGAGAGAGAATAACGACGATGACATTAGATTGGACAGAGGTCGTCGAATCGCGCTGATTGGGGTGCGACCATCGTGGGGCTCTATGCCAAGGTCTTCCCCATGGCGCGGCTTGAACAGGGTTCAGCCAAGACGCTGGCATGGGGTGTGGCTGCCACCGGGCTTGGCTAGGGCATCGTCGCGGGGCTCGGCTAGGGCTGCGCTGCCATCGCGGGCTTGGCCAAGGCATTGCTGCATGGTGTGGCCAGGGGGTGGCCAACACAAGGCTCGTCTAGGACATGCGCTGCTCTGCTTGGCCCAAGCGCCGACGCCATGCTTGCCCAAGGTGCCGCCGCGGTCTCCTACGGGTAGGGCATCGCCGCTGTGTTTGGTCCAGGCGGTCCCATTGTGCTACGATGAGGGCTTGCATGTGCCTGCGTCGGGGCACACGAACTGCCTCCTTCTCCGCCATGTGGGAGCTAACCGCGGGCGGTCGGGTGCCGTGTTAAGGCCGTGCAGATGACCTTCTCTGCCGTCACGTTGGAGCTTCACGCGGGTGGCTGGGTGCTGCGGCGAGGGGTTACGTATGGCAGTCGGGCAACCTCCTCCACCACCTCATCAGTGCTATACACAGGTAGCTAGGTGCCGTGGCAAGGAACTATGCGTGAGCAAGCCGGGCAACCTCCTCTGCCGCGTCAGTGCTATGCGTGGGCGACCAGGCACTGCGGCGAGGGATTGTATGCGGGCAGCCATGCGACCTCCTCACATGGGCGGTCGAGTGCCACGGTGATGGTGCTGGGCTCAAGCTTCTACTTCCCCAACACAAATCATTCATGGACACAAATGATCATCCACAATTAAACCATATCTTTTTAGAGCGGGATCTACTCTACAAGACAAACACTCTCTTAATTCACTCTAACTCCGAAGTAGAGCTGCTCTATGGTGGAGTGGAGCTAAATTTATTAGAGCGGAGCCATCCCAAACAGGACCTAATAACCTATCCCTAAGTCAATTGGTAATCCTAACACAACACAATACAAGTTTTGGGCTTCGGCTTGCCAAAGGTGCAAACATCCTTTCTGTCCGACCCTTTCTACTAAAGCCCATGTTGGCCCAGTCCAGAATTTGGCACCAACATGTCCAACATGGCCCATGGCATCAACTGCCGGACTTTTTGGAACAAAACCATTTTTCCTTTTTGAGAACAAAATCACTAGTTGCTGGAGCCATGCCATAACTCATCCATACCAGTAGACTCAAACTATTCAAATAGATTTCAAAATTTGATCAGAGTGTACACTTTATACCCACAAGTTTGGGTTCAAAACACTCATCGTCATGAGCATCTGATTTGTCACAAAGCCTTAGCCATACATGACATCACCCACACAGGTACCATGAGAATGCCAAGGCCACCATGTAGCCGATTTTGGGCATACAACACCTCTACAGAACAAACCCCACCCTTAGCATCCCGTTGCTCCCTAGCTCACCCAATAGCTGCCAAACTATTTATGTAGATTCAGGCTAAGCTCTACCACACACAATGTCGAGTGGTTGTACTAAGAATTAACAAGATGAAACAACTCGGTCCTTGGCACTAGATAGGGTGGAACTTCGCCTACATCCCCGGTCTTTTATCTGAAAGCACCAGCCCCCACTAAGAAAACTATGATAATGTCACCCAGAGTCCACCCTACTCTAAGGTAGTGTTACCGACCGGAGTCATTCATTGTAGTTTTCTTTTTTCCAAAACATTTTCCATAACTCCCATCACAACCTTTTTCCAAAACCTTCGCATAAAACCTTTGGTAAGAGAGTATTGTTATCATCCCCTAGGCATACTAATTCTAGTGTAGCTTGGGTGGCTATCCTACCATGTTTTCCTTATGCAATGTTTAAAATAGCACATGTTGACTGGTCGTTATCTCACCATTTCGACCATAAACTATGCCATGCTTTTGAAGGAAAATGTATCAAAGTATAGACTAAACCTTTGCTACTAACAATCTCCACGAGTTTTGTTGCATATTTGAATGCATGAACAAAGTTTGGTGAAAATTGAATAAAAAGGAGCCAAACCAGGGAGGAGGCTGGCCACCTGGCCAACCCTTTGGCCGGCTAGCCACACCACACCACATGGCCACCTATCCTGGTACCTAGGTCACCTGGCCTAGGTCTTACACCCAAACAACTCCAACTTCCACCTGCATGCACACAAGATATGTATCAACATAACTCCAAGGTGTAAACCAAGAATCCAATGTGTTAAGTATCGAAAGGTTTGCCACCAGCACTTGGATCAATGAAGTCAGCAATCCTAGGCACTTCAATCCTATGGCTAAGGAAGAATCACACTAAAAAACCAAGGGTCTGTGAAGAAACACAAGTGTAACCTGCCAAACCGACCTCAAACCGACTTTGGGAGGCAGCCACAACCATTGGATGAAGCAATGCGGCAGATCCAAGGGCCGTCTGACCTCCCTACTAGGCCACCCGGCCTACCACCTGCAACCGCCTCAACCTCCACACCGACCTACCTCGAGTATAAGTACCCCACTCACTTGGAGGGCTATAAATAGCCTCAGAAGGCTCATTTGCAAGGTGTGGGAAGTGGAAGAGAAGCATACCTCAGTCTTAGTCTTGTAGCAGTAGGATGGTCCTAGGAGTTAGAGTCAAGTCTGGGCTTTCGCCTCAGGGATTCCGAAGTTAGCTTCGAGTCTTGGTAATAGCTCTTGTATCTTTTGTACCTTTGCTACTCTAGTATAATATCATTATTTGCTTACATTTCAGCCATACTTTACTCTATTTCTTACACTTGACTAGTTTGGTGTACCTTCTTGCATACTAGATCAATGCTTAGGATTGTGTTGTTCTTGAGATATTCAAATCTTGCTAGACTTGCCAGTGCTATAAACTTTCTTTAGGGTTGGACCTAAGGTTAAGTTAGTTCTCACCCTATGATCCATGATCCAGGAAGAACTTTAGCAATCAAGCTTCGCTTGATCACTAGTGTAGCATGCTATCTTATCCACACAGCTCTAGTCAGTAGCCCCTCTCGGTGATAGCGTTAGGGAGCCTTTGTATTCTGATCCCATCGTTTGGTAAGCATGTAGGCATTAGCCAGTTGTCATTCGGTTGGCCAACTATCTACCCCCGTGCCACCTCGGTGTAGTCTGGAATTTCGGTAAACTATAGTTCGTGTTTAGATAGTTTAGTTCAACCACGAATAATCCTCTGCAGTAGTTAAGATTTAGTGTTTGGATATCTTATCTCGCTCGTTGTCCTCCCAGATAGCTATACTTGCTAACTACTTTGGTCTCTGCTCTATCATCCCACCATACACTATCTTTATTTATCTTACCCCTGACTTAAGAATAGTTGGTGATTATCTAGTTTACAGTTCTACTTAGTTCGAACACATCATTCCACCTATTCGCCACTCCTTTCCTGTGGATTTTACAATACTCAAAATACTCTGGGTCAAAAAGCTACTTCGAATCTCCATGTGCTTGTGGAGTAAAATCTGTTACACAAGAGACGTGAGCAATACACTTAGGGTTGTGTTTATAAAATTGGGTAATTTATGCATCGAGGATCCATTCGACTTGCCATTGCTTTGTTGTTTCGGTAGACATGACCTTAAAAAGGTATGTCGGGTGCTTGAAATGGGGTTGGTCAAATGCTCCTGAAGAAGGACCTATGCTGCACAAAGAAAGCATGCAAACTGTGGCAAAATATAAGCTCAACTTGGTTTGGAAATATTATATGAAATAGAACTTGAATTTAGAAGAACTTAAGCTAAGAATCATCAAAATCGGAGCTAAAATGGAGAAGATATGGGCTTTTTATTGTTGTAGGGGTTGATTATGACTTTCTAGAAAGTTGGAGGGTTAGATTTGGCCTTTTCCACATGAGGCGACCCACTCAGCCATGATCCAAATGAGAGACGTTGTGGTGACGACATCACACTAGGCCTACGTATCATCGATATGGGGAAGAGATGGTGTTGGCGGTGAGGAACAACGATGGGATGGTTTTATTGTGGGGCCCACAGGGTAGGGAGAAAGAGGAGGGTAACATAAGGGAGAAGACGACAATAGGGACCAGAGGCTGAGTCGGTTGGGCGCTCACTAGTGGTTTACCATAGATTTGCCGTGCTCCAGCCGGTTCTGATGACGAGGGTGGCAGCACTAGCACTAGTGAGGGGTGGCAGACGCTATGGTGGTATCCTATGCGTGGATTGGAGAGCGAAGGAAAGGTGTCTGTTAACGGCACTTAAACACGACAAACCTTATACTGCAAGCGACAATGTCCCTATGATGAGTATCATGAGTTTTGTCAATGTGTCGAAACGAGCAATAAAGAATGAACTATCTCAAGCTTAATGTAAACTCTAAGTTTAGGGTGAAAGGATCAAGATATCCAAGAGGGGGGTGAATTGGACTTCTAATTTTGAAACTTGAAATTAAACCCTATCGATCAAGTCCCAATTCACCCTAGTGCCTAACTAAGTGTGACTAGAGTTCTACACGATATCAAAAGGTTTGCAACCTATAGCTAAGCATGCAATTCTAAGAATGTAAATTGCGGAAAGTAAATTGAATGAAAGGAAATGCGGAATGTAAAGAGAAGAGATGACACGGTGATCTTTTCCCCGTGGTATCAAGGAGTCGTGACTCCCCCCTAATCCTCGTTTGGCGCCCCTCACAAGGCCTTGCTCACGTGTAGCACACAAGGAGCTACGACCTCTCCCTCACAAGGAAAGAGTATGGCAAAGTGAACTTCGCAAAGGTCAAGCAACCCCTTGATCCGTGGACCAAGTGATCTCTTCGGGATGCCCTTCTCAACTCCGAAATGGTGTGCTCCAAACTGCTCACAATGCCCTCTCAAGGGCCTTCTCCTGGTTCTTTCAAAATCTCCCAAAAGCTCACGGAAGGCACGAATCGCAAGCTATCTAGGTGTTCGCGATCACCAAGAGTAACAAGCCTTGGTCTTCAGTTGAATTCACTTTCCCTCAAGAAGTTCTCTTTCTCTCAAGTCTCTTGACCTAAAGCTCTTAGAATGTATGAATTGTGGTTCTCAAGTGACCTTTGGGTGTGTATGAGTGTTTCCTGGTCGCAAAGGTGTGAAATGGAGGGAGGATGAGCCCTTTTATATAGAGGGCTAGAGGCTAGCCCAAAAACTAGCCGTTGCTGTACAAAATCAATTTTCTGCGAAACCACTAGATGGTCCGGTGCTATGAAAAGCATTAACCAAACCATGAACGGTCCCTTGGTCTAGACCGTCCGGTGGAGCCACCTGCCACCAGACTGTCTCATGCTATAAAAACGCCTAGGGACGCCCTGAACTAACCCTCGGTCCAAAACGTTTGATGCAAAGACCGGACTATTCGGTAGTTAACCATCAGATGGTCCAGTGCATACTAATATGTACAGACCGCGAACTGTTCGGTGCGTATAAAAACTTGATTTTCAGCGCTGTTTTGATTCAAAACGAAATGGAAGTTTTTCGAGGATTTTTCTTTCGATTCAAACCAAAGCGGTGAGTGTGTTTTAGCGCATTTTAGTATGTTTGAGATTTAGGACGAAGATACACTCAAAATTGAGAGGAACTCTAGAATGAAGTGGATCAAGCTAATCACCTCGACCCCCTTCATAGTACGGCTTAGGTAAAACTAGAAAATGAAGTCCCTAAGTGCCCTTCTTTTGACTTTACGGCACTTAGAGCTATCAATCCTTGATCTTCTCGCTAAGTTGATAAAACCAAAGCCGTTCTTCATGGAAATTCGAATGAGGGGTCTCTTTTGGTCATCCAATGAGCACAATATTAAATATAAACCCTTCATGTCATGATCTCATTAGTAACAAGATTAAGTTGTCATTAAGTTGCCGCTATATACTCCGCCTCCGCAGTGGACAAAGACACACAATTTTGCTTCTTGGAAGACCAAGAAACAAGCGAGTGACCTAGCAAGTAGCAACCCCTGGAGGTACTTTTGCACTCAACTCAACATCCAGCAAAGTCCAAATCCGAGTAGCCCAAAATCTCAAGAATAGCACCCTTGGGGTACCACAAACCTATGCTAGTGGTGTGCTTGAGATACCGAAGAATCCTTTTCACTGCATAGAGGTGGGATTCTTTGGGATCGGCTTGGAAACGAGCACAAAAGCACACACTAAACATGATATCCGGCCTAGAAGCACATAAATACAACAATGAACCTATCATGGACCGATAGAGGGTTTGGTCCACCTTGATGCCACTTTCATCAGAGTCGAGATGCCCATTTGATGCCATGGCAGTACTAATTCACTTGCAATCATCCATCTTGAATCTCTTGAGCAAATCTTTAGTGTACTTTTCTTGATAGATGAATGTCCCTTCCTTCAATTGCTTGATTTGAAAACTAAGGAAGAAAGTGAGCTCGTCAATCATTGAAATCTCAAACTCTTTTTCCATCATATTGCTAAATTCCTTGCAAAACTCTTCATTTGTTGAGCCAAAGATAATGTCATCAATATACACTTGATAAATGAAGAGATCATCATCCATCTTCTTGGTGAATAGAGTGGTGTCAACTCGGCCAATCTTGAACCCTTTTGCAATGAGGAAGTTGCTAAGCCTCTCATACCAAGCTCTTGGTGCTTGCTTTAGACCATAGAGAGCTTTGGACAACCTATACACACGATTGGGATACTTGGGTCCTCAAATCCGGGTGGTTGCTCAACATATGCTAACTCATTGATGTATCCATTGAGAAATGCACTCTTCACATCCATTTGATATAGCTTCATGTCATGGTGAAAGGCGTGAGGTAGTAAGAACCGAATAGCCTCTAATCTTGCAACCGATGCAAAGGTCTCTCCAAAGTCATTGCCTTCACTTTGAGAGTATCCCTTTACCACTAGTCTTGCCTTGTTTCTCACAATGTTGCTTGTTTGTTGTGAAACGCCCACTTTTTTCCAATGACTCTAGCACCTTTAGGTCTTGCTTCAAGTGTCCAAACTTCATTTCTTGTGAAATTGCTCTTCATGCATAGCATTTACCCAATCTAGATCACTCGAAGCTTGTGCAACATTTGTAGGCTCAATGCTAGAGACAAATGAATATGCTTGACAAAATGCAGCTTGATTGCGAGACCTTGTTGTAACTCCTCTTGATGCACTACCAATGATGAGATCTTGGGGTTGTGCATTTGTAAGTTGACTTCTTCTTTGTGGTGCCACTTGAGGTGCCTGTACTGGTGCATCAACATCTTAAGCTTGTTCTTCAACTTGCTCTTGTGGTACATGAACATCTTGATTTGGAAGTGGGTCATCTTGTTCACTACCAACTTGAGGTGCCATTGATGAGGATGGTTGATCAATAATCTGCACTTCATATTCATCCTCATTTGGCATGATGTCACCAATTAGCATATTCTTCATAGCCTTGACAAGTGGTTCCTCATCTACATCCATAACATCAACATGTGCTCCTTGGGAGCCATTAGATTCATCTAATTCCACATCATGCGTCTCTTCAACTATGCCGGTGGCATTGTTGAATACGTGGTATGCTTTGGACTTTGATGAGTAACCAAGTAAGAAACCAATATCACAACACCTTTGAAGCTTACCCAAGTGTTGACGCTTCTTGTAGATATAGCATTTACAACCATACACCCAGAAATATGAGATATTGGGTTTTCTCCAATTGAGCAATTCATATGGAGTCTTGTCAAGGAGGCAGTGAGGAAATAACCGGTTGGAGGCATAGTAAGCAGTGTTCACGGCTTCGGCCTAAAACTTACCATTAGTGCCATATTCATCAATCATAGACCTTGCAAGAGTGATGAGAGTGTGGTTCTATCTCTCCACTACACCATTTTGTTGAGTGTAGGTAGCGGAGAACTCATGCTTGATGCCGACTTGATCACAATATTTTTCAATGTTGGTGTTGTCAAACTCTTTGCCATTGTTATTTATAATCTTCACAATTGAAGTGTTGAATTCATTTTGAGCTCTCTTGTCAAACTTGCTAAAGACATGTACAACTTCGGTTTTGTCCTCAAGAAAGTATACCCATTTATATCTTGAGAAGTAATCAACCATCACAAAACCATAATAGTTGCCACCAATACTTGTGTATGTTGTAGGACCAAAAAGATCCATATGAAGTAGCTCTAGTGGCCTTGATGTGGACACAGATGTCTTGCTTGGACGGTCCGGCGGGTACCCACCAAACAGTCCAGTGCGTTATATTTTCAAAAACCCCTTTTTCTCACCATGGACTGAAGGGCCACCGGACGGTCCGGTGCTATGAAAAGCATCAACCAAACCATGAACGGTCCCTAGTCCAGACCATTCGGTGGAGCCATCGGATGACTGTCCGGTGCTATAAAAATGCCCAAGGATGCCCTGAACAAACCCTTGGCCAAAAACATCCGATGCAAGGACTGGACTGTCTGGTAGTTAACCACCGGACGTGCATACTAATATGTACAAACCACAAAACATTAAGGACTAAAATGCATTTGAATGCACCGGACGGTTCGGTGCCCGGTGCTTAGGCACTGGACTGTCTGGTTCATATAAAAACTTGATTTTCTATGCTTTTTTTATTCGAACAAAATGGAAGTTTTTCGAGGGTGTTTCTTTGGCTTCAAATGAAAGACATGAGTGTGTTTTAGCACATTTTAGTATGTTTGAGCTTTAGGATGAAGATGCACTCAAACTTGGGAAGAAGTCTATAATGAAGTGCATCAAGCTACTCACCTCAACCCCCTTGATAGTATGGCTTATCTAAAACTAGCAAAAAGCAATCCCTAAGTGCCCTTCTTTTGACTATACGGCACTTAGAGCTATCAAACCTTGATCTTCTCGCTAAGTCGATAAAACCAAAGCCGTCCTTCATGGAAATTCGAATGAGAGGTCTCTTTTGGTCATCCAATGAGCACAATATTAAATACAAACCCTTCATGTCTTGAACTCATTAGTAACAAGATTGAGTTGTCATTAATCACCGAAACCTCTACCTCTTAGGGTCATTTTTCTCAGACAGGGGTTATCTAATCCACCTCTAATCTATGTCTAATCTAGTCAATGTTCGATGATAAGAAATTAGAACACAACTAGAAAAACTGATCAAAAGGGTATTTACCAGAGTCTAATCTAGCTCTAATTGGATCCAAAACAAACATGACAGGCACATCCATATGGTTGGAGCAAAGAGATAACGAGCAGCTCAGGGAAGTATAAGCATGATCTTTGTACCATGATTAAGCTAAGATCAACAACCACCTCCAATCAAGCTTAACCTTTTGCCCGCCCATATGTCACGTAGAATGGGGTCATCGATGAGAAGCTCTCATAAAGCATGCACGATTAGTACAGGATCCTATTCTTCTTTTCATCCTTTGTACTTAAGCACATAAGAATGTGCATCTAGACGAGTTTAATAGTCCAAGTGTTGTTTGTCCATCAATCAACAAAACTTGTATATGGAAATGTGGCATGAGAGGCCATTTTCCTTACAACAGTTTATAAATTCTCCAATGTAGAGAATCACAATGCATGTAATGACCGGGTTTGAAGCCTCATACCCTAGATCACAATCTTAATCCAACTCATTTAAGAATAAGCTTGATAAACTAAGTTTTCAAAATTAGGCCCGGATTGGTATAGCTTATACAAAATAACCTAGAAATTGATCATGTCATTTAAAATCAAATAAATGTAAGGACATTATCATAACAAATTGAAATCTGAACATGATAAACCATACGGGTCTTTATGAACAATCATTTTTATTAAAGAGCAGCTGGTCAAAATATTTAGATCATGATTTACGAGAGCATAGACCACCCTTGAAAACTGATTCAGGGGGCAGCTCTTGAGCTTCAGGCCACCTAGCCACTATTCAGGGGGCATTTTGAATCGCTTCTACTCTTTTTCTAGGGCTTATCAAAACATCGTTTCTGTAGTAGTGCCCCACTGTATAGATTGGAAAAGATTCAAAATGGTTGGAAAATGGCATAAAACTGAGAAGGAAAATATTTCCACCATTTAATCTTTTATTTTCTCATCTTGTTTTGTATACCTACCGCGTACTTTTATTGTTTTGAAATCGATGAAAAAAGGACATCAATCAAACGTGTCCCTTTCCTTTTTTTTAATTTCTTATTTTGCTTTCATTTCCACCCTTCTTGATTGTTCGATTGCTCATATTCTTCCTTTTTCATAACACCTTCCGCTCTTCATGTGATCCATGTAGACCTCTCAAGTATAAAGGCTAAGGGCATTCTTTGAGTTCCAACAATATATATATATATATATATATATATATATATATATATATATATATATATATATATATATATATATATACACGTATATTCTATACAGTACCCTGGGTACTGAATAGGTTATTCGGTACCCGAGCCTTCCCTGCGCTGCGCCGGCGCCCCAAATCGAGCCGCGCACCGCGCCCACGCACCGGGCTGCCCAACCGTCCCAGCTGCCCGGCGACCTCCCCCGATTCATCCGCCCCCTACGCACGATGCCCACGATTCCGTCGATTCGGTTCCGCCTTCCCCGGTTCCACCGCCGGCAATGCTTCCCGTATTGCCAGCGTCCTCCTCGGACTGCCGGCCACCAGATCTCAATCGGCAGGCCGCAGCTGTCCCTGTGCTTCCCTCCGCCCCGCCGTCCTTCCCCGACGATTCCACCGCCGGCGACGCTTCCTGTTCAGCTACAGCCGTCTTCTCCACCAAATCATCGACGGATCGCCATCGGTCGCGAATCGCGTCGCGGGGACTTGGCGCGTTCTCCTCCTCCGACGGCCGCCCCCAAGAACGCGGGCCGCAGCTAGCCCTGTGCTTGCCTCCGCCCCGCCGGCCCGGCTCGCCCCGGCGGATTGGGCACTTCTCAAACCTTCCGCCGCCCGCACAGTGGGCTGCGGCACATGCTCCAGCTCGCCTAGTGCCGCACCCTAGCTCGCCTGGGATCGCCGCTGACCCAGACTGCGAGCGCGCCGTCTTGGCCAGGCCCCCACGGTTCTGCTCATCACAATCTGGTACGCATCGATCCGACTCCCGCTTCCCAGGTTTGGTTACCATCGCATTGTTTCATTCCCCTGCTCTGTTCTCCATTTTTTTTTCTGTATACAGCCTCTCAATCATTTGACCTCCGCCTGGAAACCCAACGCGTCACGGATCCTCTCGTTTATATTTATTGATGGATTCATCCGTGGCACCTGGTTCTTCCGGTATTCCGTTGCACGCTACTTAATTCTTCCAGCACCGCTTTAAATTTCCTTATATTCACCATCGTTCCTGCCTGTGCTGTTTTTATGAGTCTAATTAGACTTAATTAAACGGTCAATTAAACCAGATTGTGTTCAGGTGTATCTGTTATTTCTGATTCTAGCTTCCCACACAGATTCACCTAATCATTCTGAAGATGTGGCTGCCGACCCAGCACCTGATTCTTCTCATGCAAGGTAATTTCTGTTTTTCTGTTGCTGAATTTAAGTTTCTAAATTTACTTTTATTTTTCAATTGCAATTCGTATAAAGATGTATTCAATTGTCACCATATATCTGGCCAACATAGCGTTCTTTTCCTTTTGATTGTCGCATCATATTTATTTCCTTTAACCAATGCCTCCTCCCATATCTATTCCTGTATACAGCTTGTACAATATTTTCCCATTTTTTTCCAGGATGCAACCTGGTCAGCGGTTCGTTGACAGGATGCCCGCAAACCCCAAAAAAATGGTCTTCATGAGCACCCAAGAGATGTTAGTTCCTGTTACCTATTGACCTATCATATGCTTCATCTATTTTGTTATTGATATGCATGTTTATCTTTTGTTATGTTTTAAAAAATTATTAGTTTTGAAATTCCTCTCCGTCCTGAGCATTCGTCCAACCATGCTTCTCGCCGTCAGCAACGTGACTCCGATTCCGGCCCCAGTGACAGTGATTTCGTCAACCCTCCTGTCGCCGCTGCTTCCAACTGTACACGGACCTCCGCACGCCCTGCACCTAGGAAGAAAGCTGTTCCCAAGAAAAAAGCACGACTTGCCCATCACGTGCGTGATGGTCCACAACTAGCGGTACCAAATCTTTTTTCTCTGCTTTGATGTCTGTCCATATATTTTGAAACTATATTTTTACAGTTTCTTCCACTATCTCTTCCAGTTTTACCTTTACCTTGTTTATGTTTATATGATATTGTACAATAAAATATGTCATTCTCTAGTTAATATGTGCAACAATTTACGTTTTTAAATATTAGATTTCTCCCATACATATTTGGACCTCTTAGCTTAGCACACCTTTGTTATCTGTTTAACTTCCTTTATTTCAATTATTATTCTACAACATGTTCTATATATAATTGCCACTACAATTTGCACCCATTCTTTACACCAGCCTATACCACTTTATTCCATGCTTACTCTTTATAATTATTCATGATTCTTATTCCTAACTGACTGCAATTCTTCTCAGGCTCAATCCAATGTTCATGCAGATCAAACAACCCCCCAAAAATTAAATGTTAGGTGCAACCCAGCAGATGTTTTGTTCACCATAACCCTGCTATCCCGTAACCAGTATGCAGCCCTTGTTGCGCTTGGTTTCGGTCCTTTTCTTACTATGCTCACTGACGCAGTTGAGAGTAGGAATCTATTACCATGGTTGTTGGACAGGATTAAGCCTAATGACATGGTACTTAGAGTCGGGCCTGGAAAGAACATTGCTGTTACTCCCAATATCATTAGTATGGTTCTTGGTATTCCTCATGGTGGACGAAACCTCAAATTATACACTACTCAGGAGGGTCGCCAGTTCAAGAAGGACCTTATTAAGGATCTTGCCCAGGATTGCTTGAAAGCTGGTGATGAGATCTACATCTCTGATTTGCAGCAAGAGATTCTTAAGGGCAATGTAGATGAGCTATTTTTACGATGCTTCTTCATGATTGTTTTCAACCGCTATTTATTCCCTACAAGCACATACAAATTTGATTGCACTGACATAATAAAAGCGAAGCATCCGGAGGACTTTGGCCATGTAGACTGGTCCCAGGAGGTGTTCAATAATCTTCAGTTTGCTATTCAAAGGTGGCATGACCGTGATAGGTCCCAAAGTTCACATACAATTTATGGATGCCCTATTTTCCTTATAGTAAGACCCTATCCTTCATTAATCAGCCCTTGCCCTTAATCATTGCACAATTTTTGAAACGAATATTAAGGCTTATTACATTTTCAGTTCAAGCATCCCTATGCCTTGTTACCAAGCACATGCTTGTACAAAAACAATTATGTGACTAATTATTTCTTCCGTCGTGTCATAATATAATTCAATACCTGTGTTGCCTTTTTCTACTGCTAACCATTTTTTTTCCAAAGGTTCTATACCTTGAACACCTACATCACACACAATCACCTCCAGATTGGCTATCCACACCCCGTATTAGATTTTACAACAAATCTACAATAGAGAGCTTAACCATCGTTGATAGGATCTTGAACCTTGATGGCACTGAGGAGTATGGGTTCCTACCGGTTAGGAATTCTACCACTGAATCTCCCTTACCTTTAAAGTCTCTACTGTCTTCATTCCTAACTTTCTCAATTATATCTTTATATTTCAATTACAGTTCAAGAGCACTTCAAGCACATGCTATGCGGCTGCTGCTCTCCACCACTTAGGGAGTGATCCAGCCCATTTCGACCAACAGCAAATACCTGAAGTTCAACTCCCCCGCATGCGTGATTTGTTATCACGTCCCCTTGGCTGTCTGTCTGGCCCCACTTCTCATATTGTTGGGCGTCTCTTTGATCTGTTCGACACAACCATTATGGGAACATAAAATCTATTGAAACCTTGAAGCTGATCACACTCAGATCCCAGTTGCAGCTTGCTGACCAATGCCGCCCTATATTGGATGATCTATTATCTTCACAGCAAACTACGGACCATACCGATGCCAGAGATTGCTGCTGAGAACGACCCTCATGCTTTTGCTGCACATCAGAATGACTTTCCAGCAAGCCCAGGTATTTTCACAAACTCAGTAACTAAATATTTGCCTATCATTTATTTTTCATATACTACATTGTTACTTTATGCATTCGAACTACAGTGATGCCTTGTGCTCCGGCGGCCACTAACCCAGTGTCACAATCTCCCTTTGGGTCACCTATAACCATACATAAATCTGGTCCCACAATTGATGGTAAAATTGACTCCACTTTATATGCTGTATTTATTCCCTTGTTTTGCTTCTCGCATGTCTTATATTGAGCTGTACTTAATATTTGTCCAAATTTGCAGTTCAAGGTCGTGACGCTCTCTCAGTTCAAACATCTTCTTTTGCCGGTGATATTACTTTCAGTAAAGAGACTCCTATCACTCCCAGACCCAATGTCGTACCTGACCATGACTTTCCAGGAAAAACCTCTACATTCCTAACAGACCATTCTAAGGTACCTTCTGTCTTGCACTTGCTTCATGCATATAGTCTATTCTCTCAGCTAATCATCTTTTTTCCCCTTTTCCTTTTATCGATGACAGTCCAATTCTAGCTGCGCAATGTCACTAAATCTGTATGATGCCATTGGAGCAACCAATTCTCTACACTGTCCAACCATTCCAGTCAATGCCGCAACACGGTCTTCACATTGTGCTGCTAATGATGGCAGTAGTCCTACACCAAACCATTTGCCAACAGTAACTCATGCCAACACTTTCTTCCTTTTTCCTTTATCTCATTGCCATTGATCTAACCATAATTCACATTAAACAAATCCATAGGTCACCACTCAACCTGGTACAGATTCACCTAGCAAAGACACACCACAATCTCCAACAACTCTCACTCCACCCCCTGAGTCTAAATGTGGAGAAGGCCCTACAACTGATAGCGTTGCGCCTGTTGCACCTATCCCAGAAAAGAGGGTGCCCTGGAGAAGATTGACCAAGGTACCACCCAAGTATTGTTCACCATTCAAGTTTGGAGTGAAATCTCGCAAGCCCCCAGATCGAGTTAGATCACTGAGTATGCTCGACTACGTTTGTGACTATGACTCTCCTCTTAAAAAGTTCGTGGCACTCTCCCATTACTTTCTCCTCACATTCATGTCACTTATTATTCATACCTCTTCTCTCACGTGATTGCAGCTTACCTGTCATGCGGTTCGCCAAAATGGATTTCTCTGGAGAACTAATAGCTAACTCCTTTTTCCATGAAAACTTCATTCAGAGCCACTTTGTCACAGCCTTTGTGGAATGCCTATCTTTTGATGACTTTCACGAGAGACCAGAGTGCCATGGATACAGAATTTTCTTGGACCCTATGGTCTCGGTCTCGATGTCAAAAACAGTGGGATTTCCTTTATTGTCATCAATGTTCCTTGAACATATGTTCTTTCTTATATGCTTTCTACTGAGCTGGGAACTCTACAAACAATGTTTCTTATTTTTGTTTATGGTCATTATAATCCACTTCAGTGTACACGAACACATGGTCATCTGGACTATGACTTATGTATTCTGTTTCAATTCTCTTTGGTTGCGATTCTCTCGTAACCACACATCACACAAAACTGTTTATGTATCCTACAATAAATCTGTATCTCTGTTCATGTTTACTAAACGATTTTTTAATGTATTATACACTTCTTTTTTTCTAGACGGATACCTTCATGACATCCCACTTCTCACGTGCATTTCCACTATTTTCTTTTTTATGCTGGTTCCATACTCATTTACTTCTCTAATTGTTCTATTAAGCAAAGCAACAAATATATTGCAAATACTCTTGTATAACAGTGGGCAATTTTCTCTCTAATAATCTTGACCAATGTGGGCACGGTGGATCATATATTACTTTTCTTTCCAATTGATACCTTATTTTCCACACTCACGTCTTAATAACAATCAATTATTAATTCAAACGATTCTCGTTATTACAATAAATTAAATTTGGATACCATGTCACCATGTCTTCCATACTATTTCCTTTTTCCTCTCGGTCTGTTGTCACTAGAGGGTGGACAACACTGTTTGCGTACTGTACACAGTGTGGACAAACAATGATTACGCACCGTATACGGTACGGACGCAAAACCCGGTGACACTAGCCTCTTAGTGCTCTTTGCCACCTCATCAACATTCTTTTTTCCTCTCATGTTGCTCGTTGCATCATCAACCTTGCGCTCATCTTCATTCTGTACAAATCACATAAATTTATTAGACTCTTAATACCTTCGCATTTTCTGTGCATCTTCTAAATGCATGGAATTCATCCCCCTTACATTGATAACTGTGCCAATTCTTGTCCCATTCGATGCTAATATATCAGGGAGTAATCCATCGTCACGACTACACGCGCACTCCCAATCTAGCATCCATCCCTCATCTTCCAGGTACACTCCATGACTATCGGTGGCTCGATCATATCTCGGGAAATTCGCCAAAGAAGTTGGGATTGGATCATATGTCACCTCAGCCTACCAATCATGCTTATTAATATATTATTATCGACAGCAATGCTTAAACTTAAGATTGCACTTACAATTTAGCCATACCTTTGCTCGTTTAGCCTCGATGATTTCCTTCCATGTTTGCATGTTACAATCTTTGTTCTCTTCCTTCTTATTCATGTTCGTCTTCGCGTCCATGAGCTCTAGCTGAAGAATATAGTATATCTTTGTGGCTTTGTAATGCACCAGGTTCAACACTCAACTCTATTTATAGATTTATACCCCCCTACATGCGTGAAGGTATAATATATCACGACTTCTTCCACAAAACTATTTATAGCTCAAATCTTTATTTGGCGCAACATGCATCACGCAAAGGTGTTATCAATTTAACTATGGATTCTTGTTTCCAGGACTGCCATTCATCTTCAACTCGCACGCCCCTCCTTGCGCAAATCTCTCATACACTGTGACTTCTTCCACTCTATTTATAGCTCACCGTTTCCTTCGCCGTCGTATGCATCCCCCAAAGCAGAGATCAATTCAACTATCCATACTTCTTTCTAGGACAACCATTAATTTTCCGCAACCATTCTCATCACATGATGCTGATGCATGCCATGTTACAAAAACTCATTCTTAACCACAAAGATCAGTCGTCTCTATCATTTTCTTTCTATAAATACTGTTCCTCATAACCATTTGTTCTCCCACCACCCTTTCCTCTCCCTCTACACATAGCATTTTTTCATCGCTCTGTTACGTTCATCTTCTCAAATTTCAAACCCTCTCTCTATGGGAAAGATCACAGACAATTTGTCTCCTGAGGAATACTAGGAGTACTATCGGAATAAGGATATTGTCCGGAATATCCCTGACATATGTGAGAGTAATCGAAAATACATCACCAATAAGCTGGCAAGAAAGAAATCCCGCGCCACCCAACCGATTGTCAGCCATATCCGCACCATTGAATCGATTGACATGCACACTGAAGCGGAGAAACAAGGATCTTCCCCTCAAGATCATCTCAAGCATGACTAGCAAGAGCCCATGCAAAAATTGTCACAGATAAATTGATGCCTTTTTTACTACTCCAGATTCCCGTAGTACTTTGCACTATTTGATTTTTTAGGTCTTTTTGTATTCGATGCATTTCTTGTTTTTACATTCATTATTTAGATTCCTAATTCTAAATTCAAAGTTGTATTTTGTATGATCTTCCATTTCCTTTCCTTTCCTTTCCTTTTTTTTTTGCAAATCATTACTACCTCGGTACATGGGTCCTTTACAATCCATGATTGTCATCAATCCACTATTTAATGTTTAAGATAGCAGTAGGAAATAATGATGTCGCTACTACTATGTACATACAAACCTAATATCCAACATTGGTAACAATGCTGTCGTTGTCTCAATCAGTACAATATATCCCAAGTTGATTTTTTACTCTTTTGTTTTGTTTGTTCTCAACATTACTAATAATTTACATGTTTCCTTTTATGATCCCCGAGTGTTGTCCATAGTACTATGTACGGAACTTCTCCCTCATCAAGGCATTTCCACTACACAAGGCGTTTAAGTAATAATTACTACTGCAATGTTTTGCTATTCAAATACCTCAATATGTATACTTTCCATTCATGCCATGTCTTTTCTCCACTTAGGTGGAATTTGTACATTTATCAACTTGTTTGTTCTTTTACCATTAACTTATAGCAAGATTACAAAATAATCAAAGGCATAGCTTTAAGTACGGTTGGTCAGTCAAACGCCCTGACATTTAATATTTACACTGTCTACATATACGGTTAACTAGACACACATGTATACCAGTACAAATAACTTTCTAAACACATCACATCTTTCAAGTCTTATAAGAATTTTCACCTAATCACTATCTAACCAATCTTCTTCACCCATCAAATCTTCAGCTCCAAAGCTGTCTACATCTGATTCTTCTGTCTCGTCCTCCGATTCCACATACAACTCTCCTTTGTTACTCTTTTTCCTGGCTGTCGGCCTCCCCAAACTCATATCTTTGTACCGCTCACCTTCGATACTCCAACCTACATGCCCTTGATTCACCTGACTCTTGTTTCTTGACCCTGGTGGTCTCCCTCTTTTCTTCATCATTAATTTTTTCAGGCGCACTTGGTTGTACGGTTTCGTCAGGCATGTGGCTGCATTATGCGTTGCATATACTCCACATGCACCACACTTTCTCGTGCCTTTTTTCTCGCCTTTGGCCCCAGCTTCACTTCCCTTATCTCATTTGTCGATGTCTTCCTTCCCTTAGGTTTGGATCGTACTGGAGGGATGAGGCTGATCTCTGCACCTCCACCCACCATTACCTGCATATCATATTCCGATGAACAACGACTTTATATCATGCATTACTTATTTTGTTCCTACCAGTTCTTAATTATTCAGTCATCGTCTATGTGTAAAATAGATTTGTACTACCTACTTTATTCAGCTATTTTCCCATTGATGTTTCCTTGTATCAGATTAAAATGACCATCCTCTCATTTTTACTATCTGATTTCTTCTCATTTAAATTACCAGTAGCCCTCTCAGACAACTATAAACAATCATCCATAACAGGTTATTACCTTTGTCTGTCCAATTTCCTCCTAGTTGTCTACATTTTCCTCCTCTCCTCCCATTCCCCCTTCATTTTGCTCCTGCAGGTGACAACAAATAATCAGTCTTGCTTACAAATAGATATTAATTAGTGGAGTAAATTGAATTTTGACATCCATATTTACCTCAAACGATGAACTGCTCCCCACCATCCCCTGGCAATTATTAGTATCTGTGGGGATCAAATCTAGCTCGTCCTCTACTTTTTTCAACAGAAAATCAGCCCTGTGTGACGCTGCTTCCGACAATATTGCTTTGCTTGCTATATTTTTACATCTTTTATAGACCCTCATATTTCTAAACAAGCGTGTATTCCCGTTCGGTCCTGCCATTATCCTGTCATCTCTTGAAAATACACATTTCTGCCTTGCTTTTCGTGAGTACCTCATAGAAATGTATTTTGTAGGGATTTCCCCTACTTGTACATGGATGAAGGCCCTCAACAGGTGCACACAAAACAACCCTGTTGAGGTGGGTCAAGAATATTATTACAAACAAATACATTACATAATATTTGGTTATAACGATTGCATATTTAATCAAATATTACCAGTGTGCTCCCACTCTCTACACTCTGCATCTGAACTCTCCTTTGTTTTTCTCAGCATGAACTTTGAACTGGTGTTGTCCCCACAATATCTTGCAAGTCTTATTTGTATGTTGCACCAAATAGGCATGGCAACCGGTTTGAACATCATCTTCTATATTGTACGCAGAGCACAGAACCATTTTTTCCTCGAAATCTTTAAACACAGCGCGAGAATAAATTCTAGACACCTGTATCTCAAATGGCCATTTGCTCTTTGTTACGCACTTGCTCTGTGATATTAACATATATCAGTTCGTCTCCTGTGAACAGACCAGGAATCCTATATTTTGAAAATGTCAATTAATCATGCTGAGATCTATATACTTACCGTTCCAAGGTATTCCCAGTAGGCATGTTTAAGTCTTAGATCGTCCATGTAGTTAAGGGTCTTCTTTGCAAACCTGTGTAGACATGTCCGCTTCCCTACATACCCATTCTTCATTGAAAAGTTCATACTCTCACTACGTTGCGTGGATGTCATTCTCCCACAGTAATCACCTTTGAAGTAAGTGGGAATAAACTTCTCCCTATCCTCATACAGCTGAGTAAGTGTTGGATCATTATGCAGTTCACATTCTGTAAGCAGCTCGTCCCATGCTGCCTCGAACTCACTAGGCGTCAATGGATGGTTGAGCACAGAATTGAATTTTTCTCTGAAGTTCCTTTGCTCATGCAATGCATACAGCTCGTTTAGGTGGGTTGTATGCTTGTTAACGACATGCCATCTGCATATTCTGTGAATAACTCCTGGGAACTCCTTTTCTACTGCCACGGCCATTGCTTGATCTTGGTCTACAAAAGAAAACAATTAAGTCAGCAGTGTCATTACATAATCTCATGCCACTATAATTTAATCTTTTTCATATTTGTCAGTTTCTTGAAAAATTTATGATTGCATATGTCCTAACTTGACAACAATAAAACTATTTTTCATTTGAGTAAACAGGAGGGGGAGCCCCCCTACTGATATATTAAAATATATATACCACATACAGTTGATTAATGAACAAATAAGGAGAGGAACAAGAACAAACAAAACATGCTTGTAAAACCATTTCACTAGTTCCGATGCAAGATTATTACAGCTTTATACCTGTGAGGATGGTTTTCGTTCTGTTTTTCCTCATACACCTTTTGAATGCTTGGAACACCCATTGGAAGGTTTCTATTGTTTCATCTCCCAGTAATGCACATCCAAACAGTGTGTTCTTCAAATGATTGTTGCCACCCACAAACATAGCAAGTGGTTTGTCATACAGATTTGTCTTGTGTGTAGTGTCAAATGATATGGCGTCTCCAAAGTCCAAATATTCACCCTGCATGCTAGCATGGCTCCAGAACAAGCTATGTATCGTTCCTTGCTTGTCCAATTTGACATCCCAACAGAAATTTGGATTATCTGACTGACATTTTTTGAAGAAATCCAATAACTTGCTGATGTCATTGGAGTGGTCCTCACGAAGGTTCTTTGCTTTCCTGTCACTCATGAGATTAAAATATTAACTCACCATGCCAACGTATTCGAGAATTTAAATTATGGCCTATTGAAAAAAAACTCTAGTCAATTTTGTACTGACCTGTTCTCGATGTCTCTGAATGTGACTGGCACCTTGTCCACCCCACTGTGCATGTCTCTCACCATATTATTAATGCAGCGGTTGGGCACATTGTTCGACTGCATTTCATCCACAATATCTAGGATCATTCCATCTTTTGATTTGTGACAGGGCATTTGACTTGTATTTGAAGCATGGCCGTTCAACTCTTGGTTATGGTCCAGATGTGCCTGCTCTATCACCACACATTCCTCAACTTTGTCAATACCAAACACACGCTTCAGTTTTAACTTTGCTTTGCACTTTGTCTTCTTAGAAGTATTGTTCCTCACACGCAGATCCTCTTTTTTTTTTTAAATATTCTCCTTTACCCACCTTGCTACAGTGTATTACTCTTGTGTGAGTTTTCCCATTCCCCATGCTCACTTCAAACCCAACTGCTTCCGCATATATACGGAAGAATTCTCGGGCTACATCTTCATTTTTGAACGACATTCCAATTCTTGGAACGAGGGATGGATCGATTGTGTCTTCCTACGTAATAACATGGATCAAAATTACGTTATGCTACACACTAATACTTTTATAAGTACAATGCTGTAGATTTTTCCATTGAAGTCCCTTTTCAGCATTATAATTACTAAATTATTTTAACCATATTTTCAGACTTCATTCAGGCTTGCCATTTTGGCCCTCAAAATCAGATACATTTTAAATTAGAAAGGCTGGTCAATATGACATTAACAATTGTGTCCTAAATGTTATGCCATACAAATTTTATAATCATGTTTTCATCCTTTGCTCAACAAAAGATAGCCATATGCACAATTGTTAATCTGCTACATTACTAATACCTCCCGTGAGGCAAGCATTTTAAAATCGGACGAAAGGTAGGTACCGTGAATTGGAACTATTGCTTACATGGGTATATGTCCGATCGTCGGATGGTGTTCCAAAATCTGCTGCATTAATTGTCGCCGGAGGAGATACCTCCGCCCGCCAATCCGTTCCTCCAACCTGTGCCTGTCCAGAATCAGGCGTTCTCAGTTGACTTGCAGTTGTAGCTCCGTCCATTGCATCATTCAGTCTTGTGTCCTGCTTCTCATGCCTGCTTCTGTTCTGCTCAGAGCCGTTGCCCAACCTCGCTGCTGCGTCAGGCACTCCTTGCGATTCTTGTGCAACATTTTTCCCCTTCAACGATTCAGTCCTTGAAACTAACGCATCCACCCCTACCTCCGAGGAGAAGAGTTTCCTTGCTAATTTGGTGGTGGATTTGGGCTTACCGATTGTGGATTTGGTTGGACACAAGCTGGATTTGCGGGCACAGCACCTCTCACCGATACCTTGATTCGGTCCACCCTGCATTCGCTCCTCCAGTTCTTGATGCCCATGCGTACTGCTTGATTCCTGCTTGCGCCCGTCTGCATCTCCGCCGAGCATCCCAGTCTCCATCTGCTGCCATCCCTGTCCGCCTGCTGGCGACGCTCGTCCAGGCTGCAAGCTTGCCGCGTCGCTCCAACCAGCCGCCGGGCTTGATCTAGGTGCGATTCTGGCCTTCCCCTGTGTCGTCCGGCCCGGCGTCTGTACCATGGCTGCCGGTGTGAACGCACCTCGATGCGTGCGGACAACTGCTCGGGAATATGGAGGACGCTGGGCCCGCGCCCTAGCCCGTGTTGGTGACTCGGGTTCCGTTCCGGTTGGATGGCTCGGGTACTAATTAGCTAATTAGTGCTAATTAGTACCCAGGGTACTCATTAGCGTAGGCTATATATATATATACACACACATACATACATATATTCAACAACCAGCGCACGCGTCGATGGCTGGAGCAGCATCCTGAGCAAAATTCCAGCCAAAATCCTGCAACAGTAAAATCCAATCCCGCAATCGTAAATATCACTGCCGCAACCGTAAAACCTTAGAACAAAGCTTAGGTTGTAGAAATTGATGGCCGCAAGAGTAAAAGATCATTTTCACATGCGTAAAAATCAATTAGATTCATTTTGCAACCATAAAATGGGATTTGCCAATTATAAATATTACCCCTACAATCATAAAAATTTAGAACGAAGTTCTATGTGCAATAACTCATGATGAGCAGTAAAATAATAAATGGTACAACCGCAACTATAAATTTTCATAGTTGGCATCTACTTGCTGATTTGTGTTTCCTAGAAGCAAACTCTTGACGTCTATCATTGTAAAACCGTGGGATTGGGATGTGAGACATACATGGTAGTTAAATATGAATGACGGTAACTAAATGATTCATTGTGAATTAACGGCATTGGTAAAAATATGATAGCTCCACTTAGTGTACAGTAAAACACTATTGTAGTATAAAATGCTTTTAGTAGCAATAACTAAAATACTAATAAAATAGCTATGTTGAAAAATGCAATATCCTTGTAATGCGATACACAGATTGTAATATCCAAAATGTAAACCCCTTTGTTTGGAATTTATATTTTAGGATTCTATGTTAGAATCAATTAAGAAAAAAATTCTTTCGCCATTTTTTGACAATATTGTTTTTTTATTTTACATAGAAATAAATTTCACTTGCAAATTTTATCCTTGAGCCTCTAGTGGCATACGCTATTTATTCTTCCCGCTAGCATTTTTTCCCTTTTTAGTATGCATTCAAATCGTTATGCATTTTATTCTTTTGTTTTGGCATTTCTCTATAAAAATTCATGCAATATGTATGAGTTGTAATTTTGTACAAAACGCTTGTATATTCGATTGGAGAAAACATGTGATACTTTTATGATTTGGATGACTATCTGCTACTTTCTTCCAACTTTTGATTTACAGGAGAAATTAGTGCATCATACTTGATTCAATAGTTTTAATTGTTGCAAAAAAATATTCATTATCGTTCTGATGATTCCCACCGTGAGATTTTTCATTTCATTTTGCACATTCTCAAACAATTATTGTTTTTTCTTGCAGACCTCGAGAGGTGAAGAGCATCAAGGTTGTCATTCATCCCACGCTGGAGTAGTTTACCTTTTTGTTTTTATTTTTACTCTTTAAAATTCATGCGAATGTATAGTGATGTAATTTTCTATATAAGTCTTGCACATCTAATTAAAAAACATGTGATATTTGAAATAGATTTGTGTATGTATGACCAAAGATGGTTCCAATTTGAAATAGAACCACAAAAATTTCGCTGATTGCATTCTGCCAATTTTTGTGCAGTGTCCCAATCTTCAAATTTGTATTGTTTGATATGATTGATGGAATAATTACTACTTATATTCAAATGTTGTATTTTCTATTTTATTGTCAATTGGATTAGTAGAAGGAATTAAGAAATAAGTATTTACTACTCAAATGTATTTTTACTTTGTCACACTTTTACTTGCAATAATTTATTTACAGTTAAGTTTTACTATTAAAAAAAGATTTATGATTGTGAGACAAGTTTTAGTATTTAAAGAGCTGCTTGTGGCAACAATTTTACCGTTTGAAAATTTTACGGTTTGAAAGCTAAGTATTTGTGGTCGCATGGTTTACGGTTCTAAGCATATTACCATGGTATAGCTATTATGGTCGGAGGTGGAGCATGTTTTACATTTTGTGGCCTAAGCACTGACGTTTACGATTGTGGGCTAAACTTTTACGCTTGCGGAAGAGTCTTTTATGGTCGCGCGTTGGAAAGCTAAGGCTGCCTGACGTTTATGCTCGCGGGAGGGTGTTTTACGATCGTGGGTGAGAGTTTTACAGTTGCGGGTGGGAGACTGAGTTTGGAGATGAATTTTACTGTTGCGAGAAGAATCTTTTACGCTTGCGGGGAAAAGGATTGCCTGACGCGTTGAATAGCTATTTAGCGCGCTGCGTTGAATTGTACATTTGATTAGAAAAAACGTGTCATACTTGAAACCGATGTGTGTATGTCTCAAGCGCCATGCAAATTTGTCGATATATACATGACTGAACACAAATATAACAAAAAGGAAGTTTACGGTTTGGCCGACATTGTGTTTATTAAGTTTTTACCCTCGTGCCACTATTTTTATTGCAACGGCAAAGTTTTATGGTTACGTTAATTTACGATTACCTGTGAAATGTATCAGACAACTACTAGAGGGAGGAAATTTTAGTATTACGGGTGAGCACGTCAAAATACAACTAGTGGAAGAAAATTTACTGCGACGGGTGAGTAGTAAAATGCTAAATAGAGGTTGGCATGTCAACTTGTATTTTTATAGTTACGAAACGAAATTTACGATTGCGGTAAATTTTACGATTGTGGATTGGTTTGACCTGCTCTAACCGCCTCCAGGGTGGATTTTACGATCGCTGAATTTTATGGTTAAAAAACCAAGCAATTACTGTTGCAGGGTGGATTTTTACGTTTGTGGGGTGATTTTTTACGGTTACGCTTAAGTTGACGAGGTTGAATTGGCTGGTGCCTTCGTTTTACGGTTGCAGGTGACAAAGAGTTTTACGCTTGCGAGAGCTGGGCAGACTGACGCGTTGAATAACAATTCAACGCGCAGCGTGCTGAATAGCGCTACCATATATATATATACGTATATATATATACGGGAAGAGTTTTATCTACATGCGCATGTAGCTACACTCACCTTTAATAAATCAACAAGGGTATGTCAGAATACTCATTTATCAGTTTGAGTATGTTTACATATTTATTTTAAGATATTTCAAATGTCACCACACGAAAAAATTACAAATCAGTCCCTGATTTTAATTTATTATGATAATACATTTATATTAATACATATAATGTGGTATATCCACATACCTCAGGTATACTCGCATACCTCATGCACATACCACCACAGATGGCCTCGTATCATTGCATACTCTGTGTACGTACCTTTCGTTCGACCAGATACCCTCAAAATATTGAGATACACATGTGAGTGTAGCTACATGCGCATGTAGAAAAGAATTTTCCTATATATACGTATATATATATATATGTATATATGTATATATACATATGTGTGTATAGGGGCAAGGGAGAGACGTTTCTTGTTAGGCCAGACTGTGCTATGGCTGCTAGGTTGTTGGTGCACCCATGGAGATATTTTGTTGGGTTGTCTGGTTGGCGCTAAAATCTCGCCCGCGCCTGACCGAGAACTTCACTGGGTCAAAAATTATGGCCCACACCCGCCTGATGTACTGGTCGGGTTGGGTCGAATCGGTCTTTTTTCGGGCAGGTTGGTACGGGTTGGGTCATGCGACCTATGCTCTACATCTACGCTTGTCATGTAAAATACACAACTATATATAGCCACTGTTGCTGCTATCTTCTGGAGTAGGACAATATGGGCTCTGGTACATAGGGATTGGCTCGACTGCAAGTTGGCTAGAAGGGATGTTTGCATGTTTGGCAAGTCGAAGCCCAAAACCTGTATCATGTTGTGTCAGGATTACGTGTTGAGTTAGGGGTAGGTTATTAGTTTCCTTTAGCAGCAAGCCTAGCAGGGATATAAATATGCATGTATCTCCAACAGAATAAGGGTTCAGAACCAATCAACCTATGATGCATTGATCACATATAAGGGTAAGCCCAACCTTCTGTGATGAGCCGATTGGTGGATTGTATCCTCTTGATGACGTGTGCAGAGTCGATCTGGGACGAATCGAGTTGGTGTGTCGATAGGGTCGAGGAGTGTGGCCCCATCGACTCGACGGAGCATTCCTAAGGCTATTTACCTCACACCCCTCGCTATGTTTATTGTTAATTAGACTATCTAGTATGATTTAGATCGGTTGCCTGGGCATGGCCTTGTATATGGTTCTGGATGTCTCTGTATGCAACGACTGGGCATGGCTCTTAGCTTTGGATATGGAGCGTTCCTGTTTGGTCAGGGTTTGCAGGCTCCTTGCGTGTATT